>CM062808.1:820921964-823388651 GCA_031772625.1 Pinus tabuliformis
CCACGACCTCCCAACACACAACTTAGCTAATTACCAATGCACTGTGGCAGTAGTTATTAACCATATTGTTTGTTCGTTTTATTTTAATTACAATGCCGTGCTATTTGGGGGTAGGGCTGACCCTTAGTAACATCACCGTGCATGCGACCATTGCGGACAAGGAGTGGGGTCTCGGCCGGTGGGGGTGGGTCGTTGGCCTTAGCCCGAGGCACGTGGCCCGCACGTGGCCACAATTTTCAGACTTAAGGCTGTAGAGGACAAATTAAGGCACCCATTTTTTGCGTTGGAATTTGGCCAAAACGGTGCTCCGTTAGCACATTTTGTGGGCGAAATTGTAGGATGATGCCAGATTTTAGGGAATTTGTGTTGCGATTAACAGAAGATGGGAAAAGGCCATAACTTCTTAGGTTTTTGACCAAATTAGGAGAAGAAAGAGGCTACACAAGCATTTTTGGGCATTATGGAACCATTGAAACAAGTTTCAAAGCATTCTGAGCATTGTAAACTGATGTATTCAAACTTTTGAGCATAATAGAGAGGGTCGAGCCATTGAAAGCTGGACCAAGGAGACATAGCCCAGGAGGGGTGAACTCCTTCATCATGTGCTACTATGATATTTTTTATGGTGATTTATGTGTCTGTCATTTGTTGTTGTTCAGTCATTTGTTTATGTTAATATTCATATAAAAATTACATAAAAACACTCAAAAACCCATGTTTAAACTTGTAAGCAATCTCATTAATCCTCAAGCATATTTAATATAATCTGAAAAGGAATTTTAGCAAAGAAAATCTAATCTTCTTAATCAGATCAAGAGGTTTTGCAACAAAGGAAATCGCTGATACTGCTTTAAGATCAATGGTTATCAATGAAGTCATAGTGAAAATATTCTTAAGTCAGTCCCTCAAATTTGGTCTACCACAGAGAATAGGCCATTTGAAAACAAGGCCGCAGGGTATAGGGCTTATGGGTAGGCTGAAAAATCCTTAGATTGTGCATCATTGCTTCAAATTAGATTCAGAAAATCAAGCAAATGAAACCCTTCATCATAGTGGGAATCCACCAAGAAGCCGCAAAGAAATATAGATAAGAGATAAACAACAAAACCCTTCTCCCAAGATGAAAAACCATAACCCTTCAAAAACTTTAAAATTATGGCCTTCTCGTCTGATCTTTCTATCCTCCACAGTGCCACAGGAAATTTCTCAGTCTCTTTCGCAGGATGAGCATCAAACAAACTTTCCCTTGAGGGGAGAAAAAAGGTCTCCTTTTATAGTTTTCTTAGGATGGTTAGCCAAAATAGAGAGCATTAGAGAACTTTTGAGTTCTAAAATGGGCCTCCTAAGAAAAAATGTACAACCAAAATAAACTCTATAAGAACCAATAGGATCCAATATGACGATGTCAACCATGGGGGATAATTCACCATTTTTGGGGTAAAAAAGTAAAAAGATTAAAAAATAATAAAATTATTTTTCAATTTGTATTTTCAACTTATCTCCCTGAGGTTTTACTCAAATTTCAAGCGGGAGTACTTGTTGGATGCAAAATTTAATTCGTCATCCATGTAGTACCCATGTTGCATACTTTCGATGGACCCTACTACACGAAAAATGAGAAATACATGAAAACCGTGATTGCAATCACGTTTTTTCATGTATCAGGGTCCATCGAAAGTACGCAACATGGGTACTACTTGGATGAGGAATCAAATTCTGCATCCAATGAGCGTTCCGACTTGAAATTTGTGTAAACCCATAAGGAGATAAGTTTAAAATATGAGTTGAAAAAAATTAGTTTTTTCTTTTTTCCCTCTAAAATTTGATGATGTAATCTAATCTTATTTTATTATTTCCACTATCATTTTATAATTTCCCTAGAAGGCCCATTTTAGACCTCAAGATTCCCCTAACGGGGAGGGAAAATTTATTTCAAATTGCAAATTGGAGGGACATTCAAATTTTAAAATTTAAATTCATGGAGCCTAAAACCCTTGAAAATTTTGACTTGGAAATATTGTTCCCTTCCACAAGATATTTTTGCCATAATTGTTGGAAATACTGAGGGGGGTGAATTGGTTTTTCTTATAAATTAGGATATTTTTAACTTTACAAATCATTAATTATTATTAGCATCAGATAAACATAAACATTCACCAACACCATTCAACATAGAATAAAATTAGAGACAATAGACACAAACATTTTTAGGTGGAAACCCCTCGGGGACAAAAATCACCGAACGCTTCTTGATATTTGTCTTCAAAATATTTACATCAAGTTTTCAACTCCAATTGAAGGAGGCTCTAACCCCCTGATTTACAGGCTCTAACCTATAGTACACTCCAAGCCCTATTTACCAACTGTAACTGGGAGGACACTCCAACATTTTGTTTTATAGGCTCTAACCTGAAGGTGCTCCAACACCTTATGTACTAGATGCAACTGGACGAATGCTTCGATGCCCTATGCAATTTCCAACCTTCCATATCACCACCCTACCACCTCGAAGTGTTTTTAGGCTCCAACCTTAAAGACATTCCACTCTCCTGCCACCCTGATCAACCAAAAAACCAATTTTCACAATTTTCAGATTGGATCCACCTACATTTGATATCAAATCAAATAAATTGTGATACAATAAATTGCTATACAATCGCTATCAATTGATTATGCCTCTGCTCAAATTTCACATCAAGCCCTAGCTACCAATATCAACCACTTCTATCTCTGTCCAAACTGCATATTAAACCTTAACATATTCTTTTACATAAAACCATCAACCTTAATTGTGCTTCATCAAATATCCATGCATACAACGATCTTGCTCAATGTGTCACAAACCCTAGTTCTTCTTAAACACAATGACCAATCAAGTTGTTCCACAATTTCCAACACATAACTTTGTTTTTGCTCGTATTGTATTGCAAAACCCTAGCTGTCACACTGTCAATGTTATTTTCAAAGAGACATTATCAACGCATCTCTATCATCGTGGCTATCAAATCACAATCATCACTAATATCACCATCCTTGCTACTTAAATATTGTCAAGCCAAATATCATTTTATATTAAATGTACAGTCATGCCACACCAAGGGTTACTGTCTAGAGTTTCAATCACTGTTAAGATTCATTGTCACTGTCACATCTTCAAATCATTCATGCAACACTATTATAAGAAATTGTCACAAAGGTTATGTCCACATATATATTGTTAAGGTAAGGTCACTGTCAACATTGTTGTCACATCAAAATCATTGTATAAGAAATTACTGCCACCATATCACATAGGAGATTACTATCACGTACATAAGAGTATCACTATCATCATATGAGTTTATCGACACATAAGAAGAATACAACATACATGCACATCGTAGGTTGCATACAAAATACCTTACCAAATCCCAATTACACCTCTAAGTATAACCAAGGGTACTTGACATATCAATATTATTTGTTGGATGATATAAAATTCTCCAGGTACCATAGTGTCACTGTTGTAATGTTGCTTGAATGAATTCGGCTTTAGATATGCTTACTTATTTTGGTAGATGCTTACGTAAGTGTGTATATACATCTCCTTAAGGTCGAAGATCACTTGTTCATTTTTCAAGTGAGTACCTTCATTTAGATGCTTAAGATGTAGGCAGTTTTAGGCTTGTCATTAACCATCCATTGTCATACACAATAATGCCAAAGTCATTGTATTGAAATTTCCATATTTGAGGTGAATGTACACATCAGATTCTTTTATGCTAGGTTACACATTTAGATTCTTTAACATGAGAACAATGAAAATGGTCCTCTTTCAAGACTGCAAGCATTAACCCACTGTTCAATAAGACATATGATGTTGCCTTTCTCTTTTTCTTCGTAATGCACAATCCTCAATTATTGGACCTTCTGTTGCTATGATCATTTTGTAAGGTCAACTTCAATTAGATGGTAAACAATATGTATATACTCCCTGCCTCAGACCCGATACTTGGAGAATTTGATGAATTTAGAATTAAAAATGGTCTGAATCTGCCTTATGCTCATATTGTTGCTTACACAAATTATGAATTCATGTCCATAGAGATACCGCAAATTAGATCTCTTTGCAGACCTTTCCCTAGTGAACCGAAATTCTTTCTTGTAAAAATCTAAATTCTCCTTGAATTCAATGATCATAAATCATGAGACTAATATTCAAAGCTTGGTATTCTAAGGCTGATGGACCTAAAACAAGATAATCCTTGTTATCCTATAATAATAGCTCAAGGATGAATGCCCTAGAGGGTCGAGTAGGATAACCCAAAACTTTCGATCTTCAACCAAAATGAAATTTGATCCTTGTGCATAGAGACATTACCATTATGAAGAACAAATATCATATATGAAAACAAGGTTACTTTGTTTCTCTATAATGATAAGCCTTTGCTTCAAGATTGTTTCCCTTGTGGGCTGAAGACATATACAAATGTACGCAGAGACCTACAACCAAATTACCCACCGAAACCCTTACATCCAAACCCTTCCTTTCAAATTCACTCATTTCAACTACAAGAGAGCTTGACCAAACCAATCAAAACAAAAGGAAACCCTAGCCTCTTATCTAATAAAAACTTTATCCACAGGGTTGAGTTTAATTTCAGAAGTGGATCTCAAGATGATTTGCATTCATGTGCATTTTTATGGGAACTAATGGAATGTTCTTATATAGTTTTGTTCATGGATAGGGAGGGGCCTTCAAAAGAGAACCATCAGAGGGATTTTGGGAGACTATGATTTTAGACTTTGGATTTTATTGAAGTTGAAATCCAAGGATAGGGCTTTTACTCTTTTAGATATGAGACTTTAAATTTTGATAAAGTTCAATGCCCCTTGTTGATGCTAAATGATGATTGAGATTCTTAATATGATAGTGTAGTCCAAAATTTAATGGGAAAACCCTACCTTATTGATTTAAATAATGAACCAACTAATGATATGGTGCCAAATCACTATCCTTTGAGGTTTTCCCACAAATTGAGGGCTTCAACTTTAAACATTGTTATCTCTCAAACCGCGAGGGATTTGGGGAGTGCTACATATCAACAAAATCAGATTGATGAGGAGACCCAAATGACAAGGATCTCCAAGGAAAATTCACTGATATTTTGATTCAAAATCCTTAATAAATGTGGGGCTACTAGGGTTTCCATCCATCCTTCCATTGGAGCTTCCAACTTGATGTAATCTAGACAAACATTAAGAGTACCCATTAATGGACATTGACATCAATGACAACACTAATCAGTAATCTCCCCATTTGTCATTGTTGACAACAAATACTCTCCCTACATTCACAACTCCCCCTAACTCCATGGCTTTGATCATTCTGTCCCGGTTTCTCTTCCCTTTTGACATCAATGTCAAAGGGTAACACCCCCCTACAAACTTCCTTACTACCTATGGACCTGTAAATCCCTATTCTCCCCTTTATGAAATGCTTTCCTCTATCTTCCTTCAAGATACATATCTACTCTGAATGCCTTGATCAATTCTCATTGCAATAAACAATTTATCTAGCCTTGTCATGTTATGCTTCATATGGATTTATATTTCTAACTCTCCTTGTCAAATGGATCAACTTTGCCTGCCAAAATTGCTACACTGAAACTACCTATAATTCTTCTTGATATCTATCACCTGTCAACCTGTCAATGAAAGATCTTTAAACATTAAACTATTGCGGCATAGACTCTGCCTCTTCAATATTTAGGGAGTCATCAAGTTGAATTTTTCAAAATAGTGTATGAGCTAGCTCTTCAGTTGGATCATTCTGTATCTTGTCATAGTCTAATGTGCCTGTTGATTCCTCATGATATTTCCATTACAAAACTTGAAAGCATTATTGCTGAGAGTTTCTCATTTGCTTGGTCTGCTTACATATGCTTTCTTCTCCAAAATTTCCTATACCTGATATTAGGTTTGTCCATCATGAAGGATTCCAACTTGTACCTACAATCATGTGTTATATGTCCATAATTATGGCATTTGTAGCACTCAACATTTAGCCTAAATAATGGAGCAAAAACATATACTTTCGACTGATCAAATCATCGAAGTATCTGTCTTAAGTTCCTACAACCTTACTTCTAGGGTTTCGATAATGACCTTGATAATTGTACCTATCATACGTTATATAATCCCTAACCATATGTCCAATGTTATTACATGAAAAATAATAACCATTAAATAGACTAGCGTACCTGGATGAGTTATCTTGTCTAGATAATCTTCTGAATTCATTCTTTCTTGGAGCTGGTACAATCCTTTTTTGATCCTTGTCCTTGATTACTTCAACATTATTCCTTGGATTCACAACATTTTTAATATTATTTAGTCCTTCGCTTTGATTTGTCTTCTCATCAACCTTGTTTTGTAAAGTCTTGGAGCTTATTCCTTTGTCACGTGGAGCTTTACCTGCTTCCTTTTCCTTCCTCTACAACTGAGCCAATTCTTGATCTTTCTTTCCAATAGCCTGCAAGTGTTCCTCTTGCCATTCCATAAGGGTTACGTCAAGTTCTCCTTTCTTTTGATCAATATATTCTTGAAACAAAATTTTCAAGATTTTCCTTCTTTTTCCTGCTTCTTCTACTTGTAGGTTTAGAAGAGTGACCTTTTTCTACTTCTTTGTTAAGAACTTGTATTTGTTCCTTCTGTCTTTCATTTTGTTTTCTAAGCTTGTTAATTTCTGTTGAAGATACATCTAGTTCCTTTTGTTTTTTATCAACTTCAGATACGTACCTTTGACCATATTCCTTTAGTTGTATTGCGAGGCCTTTCTCTTTCTTTTTTGTTTCCTCCACTTGGAGTTTCAAAAGTGAAAGTTCTTCTTTGAGTCTGAGATTTTCCTTTTCTATGTTCTTCCATTCTTTGAAGACATTAATTAATTCCTTTCTGTGTCCTCTTCCACTTCTTCATCATCATCATTATTAGATTATTTGATATTAGGATATGCATAATTGCCAATATCTTTATCTTGACTTGTATGTTTTTTACCTTCATAGAGATCTTGAAGTTTCTCTCAAAAATATTTGGCTAATGAGCATCGTCCTATATTGGGTTTCATAGAATCTAGTAGCACACTTAATTAGATACTCATGGCCTTGGAAGTGTGTTTTCTTGATTTATCATTAGAAATGTCTCCAGAAACAACATAATCCCACACATCATATTAAAACTTCTTTCAAATAGGCTTCGATTCTATCTTTCCATAATACAAAACTTAATTCACTGAACATAGGAATTGGACCAACCTATTTCTCTTCATTGATGGTAACTGGATATGAAACTATTTCAATACCTGGAATTTCCTTTAATTCCTTTGAATAATTGGTAGCTTGCTTCTTTGATTTTCCCATCTCTGCACTCTGAGATTTGTCTTCCAACTGTTAAGATGCTACTAAAGGAACTTGTTCTGATACAAATTGTTGGAAATATTGAGAGGGGGTGAATCAATATTTCTTATCAATCAATATACATTTAGCTTTATAGAGAATTGATTTTTATTAGCATTAGATAAACATAAACATTCATCAACGCCATTCAACAATGCATACTAATAGAGACAGTAGACAAATATTTTTAGATGGAAAACCCTCTGGGACAAAAACCAACAAACACTTCTTAATTTCTGTTTTCAAAAGATTTACATCAAGTTTTTAGCTACAACTGAAGGAGGTTCAAACCCCATGATTTACAGGCTCCAACCTGTAGGATGATCCAAGCCTTGTTTACCAACTTCAAATGGGAAGATGCTCCAACATCCTAGTTTACAGGCTCCAACCTAAAGGTTCTCTAACATGTTGTGCACCAGATACAACTGGATGGACACTTCAACACCCTATACAAGCTCTAACCTTCCCTAGCACCACCCTGCCACCTTGAAGTGTTCTCAGGCTACAAATTGAAGGATAATCCACTCTCCTGCCTTGCACCACCCTGCCAACTTGATCAACCATCGGACCATGTTTCACAATTTTCAGAATGGATCCACTTGTGCTTAATATCAAAACGAATAAACTGTGATACAATAAACTGCTATACAATCATTGTCAATTGGTTCTGCTTATGCTCAATCTTCACATCAAACCCTGATTTCCAATATCAACCACTTCTATCTCTGTCCAAACTGCATATCAAACCCTAACATTTGCTTCTACATCAAACCATCAACCTTAGCTATACTTCAACAACTATCCATGCATACAATGATCTTTCTCAATGTGTCACAAACCCTATTTCTGCTTAAGCATAATGACCATTCAAGCTATTCCACAACTACCAACACATAACTCTGTTTCCACTTAGATGGTATTTCAGAAACCTAGATGTGACACTATCAATGTTATCGTCAAAGAGACACTGTCAACAGATCTCTATCACCGTGGCTATCAAATTGAAATAATCACTAATATTAGTGTCCATGTTACTTAAAGATTTTCAAACCAAATATCGTTCTATATTAAATGTATTGTCATGCCACACCAAGGGTTACTGTCTAGAATTTCAATCACTACTACAAGTCATTGTCACTGCCACATCTTCAAATAATTCACACAACACTATTATAAGAAATTGTCACAAAGGTTATGTCCACATATATATTGTGAAGGTAAGGTTGTTGTCAACATTGTTGTCACATCAAGCTCATTGCATAAGAAAATTACTGCCACCATATCACATAGGATATTACTATCACATAGATAAGAGGATCACTATCACCATAAGAGTACTCTGACACATAAGAAGAATCCAACATACATGCACATCAAAGGTCGCATACAAATTACCTTACCAAAGCCTAGCTACACTAAATATAACCAAGGGCACTTGACATATCAATATTATTTGTTGGATGATATCAAATGCTCGAGTTACCATATTGTCATTGTTGTAATGCTACTTGAATGAAGTCATCTTTAAATATTCTTAATTCTTTTGGAAGATGCTTACATAAGTGTGTATATGCATCTCCTTAAGGCCGGATATCACTTGTTCAGTTTTCAAGAGTATATTCATTCAGATGCTTTAGATGTAGGCACTTTTAGGTTTACCATTAACCATCCACTGTCATAAAAAATTCTGCCAAAGTCATTATATTCAAATTTCTATTGTTGAGGTGAATGTGTACATCAGATCCTTCTGTGATAGGTTACACCTTTAGATTCTTTAACTATATCAAATATGAAATTAGTGCAAGAATGATACCTGAAAGCTTGCAACATGACAATAATGAATAGTAGTCCTTTGTCAAGACCGCAAGCATTAACCCGCTGTTCAACAAGACAAATGATTTTTCCTTTCTATTTTGCTTCATAATGCACAGTTCTCAATTATTTAGACCTTATGTTTCTATGATCATTTTGTAAGGTCGACTTTAATTAGACGGTAGCCAATATGTATATAGTCCCTACTTTAGACCTAAGACTTGGAGGAGTTTATGAATTTAGAATTAAAAATGGTTTGAATCTACCTTATGCATAGATTGTCGCTTCCACAAACTGTGAATTTATGTCCACAAAGGTAGCTTAATGATGTTGTAGATCAGATCTCTTTGCAAACCTTTGCCTAGTGAACTGAAACTCCTTCCTGCAAGAATCTAGATTCTCCTTGAATTCGTTGATTATAAATCATGAGACTTAGCTTAAGAGCTTGGTCTTCTAAGGTTGAGGGACCTGAAACAAGATGATCCTTTTTGTCCTGTAATAATAGCTCAATGATGAATGCCCTAGAGGGCTGAGTAGGATAACCAAAAATTTCAATCTTCAAACAAAACAAATTTTGATCCTTATGCGCAAAGATGTTACCATTGAGAATATCGAATCTCAAATATGAAAACAAGGTTTGTTTGCTGGTCTATAATGATAAGTCTTTGCTTCAAGATTGTTCCCCTAGTGGGCCAAAGACATAGACCGATGTGCATAAAGACTTGCAACCAAATTACCTAATGAAACCCTTCTAAATTTGTTCACTTCACCTACAAGAGAGCTTAACTAAACCAATCAAAACAGAAGGAAACCATAGCCTCTCGTCTATTGGAACCTTTCTCCATAAGGTCGAGTTTAATTTTAGAAGTGGATCACAAGATGATTTGCATTCAAGTGCATTTTTGTGAGAGCTAATGGAATGTTCTTATATAGTTTTGTTCATGGATAGGGAGGGGCCTTCAAAAGAGAACTGTTGGAGGGATTTTAGGAGAGTATGATTTTAAACTTTGGATTTTACTGGAGTTGAAACCCAAGGAAAGGGTTTTTACTCTTTTAAATATGAGACTTTAAATTTTGTTAAAATTGGAAACTAGGGAAAAACTTCATGTGGGTCATATTATTCATGGCTAATAATATTTTTATTAGATTCCACTCGTCAAGAGGTGTAGGATTGATATAAATATCATCCAATTCTGATAAGTATTCATGGAGATATGAATTTATTTTGATTATCAAATTACTATCAAGCCAACTACAACTCATGTAGGCTCAGAAGCCCAACAGTCAGATCTATTCAAACACCAACATTGTGTATAAATATAGGAGGAATTTTTCTCATTTGGACTCACTCATCTCATCACATCTCTCTCTCTCTACTGCGCAGAAAAGAGTCTCTTCTCTACTGCGTAGAAAAGGGTCTCTCCCTCACACATGTGAAGCCGGAAGCTGCTGAAACTGAAGCTGCAACTGCAGAAGTAAAGTTTGACCTGCGTGGAATAGAAGATATCCTCATTTGAACTACATTGTAGGTTCATCTGAACCTCCTCTGAAAGCCACAACTTTTGGTGGTGGAATCAAGTCAATCCGACGGACAGTTTGCAAGATATCGACTGCCCTAGTTTGAAGGAAGTTGCTGAAACTGAAGGTGCAAATGCAGAAGTAAAGATTGACCTGCGTGGACCAAAATATCTCCTCATCTGAACTATGTTGTAGGTTCATCTGAACCTCTTCTGGAAGCCACAACTTTTGGTGGTGGAATCAAGCTGATCCGATGGTCGGTTTGTGAGATATCGTCTACCCTAGTTTGATGATGAAGCCGCTAATGTTGATGCTGCTGATCTAGGGTTTTCTATTGCTGATATAAATCAGATTTATTGTACTATTTCTCTCTAGTGAATTATTGAAGATAAAATAAGATTTGATAAAAGGGTTTCCCCACACCTTGTGGGGTTTGTCCCTGGCTAGCCGCCACATCCTGTGTCTCTTGTCTTCGCTTGTTTTCTGTCAATCGTTTAATGTTCTATTTGCACTTCACTTTACGTACATGTGATTGCTAATCTCTGGAATATAATAAGAAAAAGGAGTAAACTGTTATAAGCATAGAATATACCATAACTTAACATGGTATCAGAGCTAAGGTGAAGACAAAGCCTCAGCAAGAGCAAGAGCAATCACCGAAGAACAAGGAGTGTTGGACCATGTGAGAGGAAATATTGTTGAGCCTCCATCAAATGCATCTGCTGTTGCTAGGTACAAATGGAAAACCAGAGAAGTCAAAACAAAGAAGATCATCCGGGACTCTATCGAAAAGCACTTGGTGGCCTACATCTCTGACCTGAACACCTCCAAGGAAATCTTTGATAGACTAGTGAGTTTATCTAAAGTTAATGATGCAAATGAAGTTTTGTTTCTTAGAAATAAGCTGAGGGAAATCAAGAAGGGTAAAGATGAGAGTATGCAAGCATACTTCTTAAGAATCATCGAGATCAAGAATGATCTCCTATCTATTGGGGAGACTATTACTAATAGGGAAATGGCACTCACAACTCTTGGAGGATTACCATCCGAATGATATGTGTTCAGGACTACTCTTCTGAACAATAATATAATTCTTGGTTTCAAGGAATTTATGGCTAGATGCATTCAAGAAGAAAAAAGGGTAGAAGAGCAAGAAATGCCCTTGCTTAAAGGTCCTCCTATTGCTTTTTCTTTTCATGCTAAGAATAGAAATAATTCTGGGTCTAAATCAAAAGGAAAGGCTGGACCTAAGGGTGGAAGAAAAGGACGATGTTACATCTGTGATAAAGCAGGTCACTATGCAAGGGAGTGCCCTGATAGAAAGGACTCACACTTGGACGATGATTAAAATCCCTCTGATGACAATCAAAGGAATGAAAAATTCAATAGCAAAGGTAAGAGGAGAGTTGGGAATCAAGGAAGAGGACAAGCATTCAAGAAGGCTAGAAGTTCCAGGATGTATTAAATGCACCTGACCTCCGAAAGAACCTGGTTTCCATCTCGGCAATGGAAGACAAAGGCTACAAGGTAACCTTCAGTGATGGCAAGGTACGTGTATCGAAAAATAATGTTAAAGATGCCTTTACTCTTGGGTTTCGTGTTGATTCATTATATCAGGTCGATGGAAGTCCGCTAGGTATCATGTCTTATGACACATATCTTCAGTCTGAACTTTAGCATTGGAGGTTTTCCCACCTTCATTACAAAGATCTACCCGCTGAATTCCGAGTAGAAAAAAGAGGGTGTATGTTTGGGATGTGCCAAAGGAAAGCTCAAAAGGGGACCATTCCCCTCAAGCCTAAGCAAGACCTCCGATATATTATAGTTGGTTCACTCAGGAATACCTGAGGTTAGCAATCAGAGGGAGACTACTACATCACATACTCCTGAGCAGAATGGTGTGGCACCGTACGATTGTGGAAGCTATCTCTATGGGTAGATGATGTAACAATGCCTGATGTGGAAGAACTGATGGATCCTATTTAACCACTTGATCCTTTCTCTTCTAGGAAGAGGCCTTCATGGATTAGGGGGATACTTGATGATGCTAAAGGACATGCTACACCCCGAGGAACCTTTCGTCAAAGTAAGAAACCTAACAGGTATCAGGGATACTTGACCATCATGAGCACGATCATACAAAATGAGTCTTCATCATTCTTAGATGCCATCAAGAATCAAGTATGGAAGGATGCTATGACCGAATAATATGAGTCTATTATGAAGAATGATGTCTGGGAAGTAGTTCCCAGACCCCAAGACAAGACAATTGTCATGTCAAAATGGCTTTACAAGATAAAGCATGCAGCAGATGTAAGTACGGAAAAGTATAAGGCTCGTTTTGTTGCTCGTGGTTTCTCCCAGAAGGAAGGTATAGACTATCATGAGATATTTGCACCTGTTGCCAGATATACAACCATCCGCTTGATCATAGCCCTTGCGGCTTCACAAGGATGGAACCTACATTAGATGGATGTCAAGACCGCGTTCTTGCATGGTTAGATCAAAGAAGAGGTCTATGTGGAGCAACCTGAAGGATTTGAGATTTATGATTGAAAATCTCATGCATGCAGGTTGAAGAAGGCTCTTTATGGGTTGAAGCAAGCACCCCGAGCATGGTATGAGAGGATCGATAGCTACTTGATGAAGCTGGGATTCACTAGGAGTGAAGCTGATCCTAACCTTTACTCTAAGGTTGAAGATGACAAACCTCTAAGACTGGTGCTATAAGTGGATGACCTCTTTCTAACAAGTGCATACCATCTTATTCACAAATGTAAGAGGGAGTTGGCTTCTGAATTTGAAATGAAGAACCAAGGACTTGAAGTGTGGCAGAAGCCAAGGGAGATTTTCCTATCTTAAGGAAAATATGCGGTGAAGATTCTTAAAATATGTGGTATGATGGACTGCAAGACTGTGACTACCTCAAGGATCTTAACTTTCAGAAGTTATATGGTAGTGATGTCGGACTAGATTTGGGAAATGCCTCTGAGTTTCAAAAAATCGTTTGTGTTGATGTTCTTGGTGAACCTCCGTCCAAACATATGTTTTGCAGTTAGCATTGTGAGCTCATATTTGGTTGAGCTTCACTAGATTAGTGCCAAGAATCTTCTAAGATGTCTTGAGGACATAATCTCTCATGGATTAAGATACAATGTCGGAAATATGAAATTGCATGATTATTCGAATGCTGATTAGGCAGGTAGTGTGGAGGATCACTTGAGCACTTTTAGTGTTGTTTCTCTTTGTATTCTGCTTTGATATAATGGATGAGCAGGAAGCAGACGTTGGTTTCCATAAGCACTGTCGAGACCAGATACATATCTATGAGTATGAACTTGTATGAAGCTGCCTGGTTAGGGAAGCTCTTCAGTGAGCTATTTGAACACATATCATTGTGATTCTCTGTAACAACCAGAGGTGGGACTCGATTATTGAGGAATCCCGTATTCGTCGATTGCTCCAGCAGATAGACATCATCTAGGATATGGTAAGTCGATGAGCAAGGAGGCTCCATCGCATTAAGATGATGTACAAGTCGATACACCTTGTCAAAGCCTTGAGGAAAGATCTAATCTGTGATTTTCTCAAACGACTTGGAGTCGTCAAGAAACCCTTGTACAAGGGTCTTGCATGTTGCATACATTGAGCTTTGGGAGCTCTGAGGGCTTGCGGTTCTTACTGGAGCAGCATACGACCACAGGGTGACTCACCCTCTCGTGGTGGTGTGCACTGGAACAAGATGATTCGCTCTCTTGTGAGACAAGATGATTCGATCTCTCGTGGAACAGGATGATTCGCTCTCCTGTGTAGCAGGATGATTAGTTCTCCTGTGAGGCCTGGATTGATGTGTTCTCCATAGCGATTGTAGCAGGATTGATGTGTTCTCCTGTGAGGCCTGTATTGATGTGTTCTCCATGGCGATTGTAGCAGGATTGATGTGTTCTATTGTGAGGCTTGGATTGATGTGTTATCCATGGCGATTGTAGTAGGATTGATGTGTTCTCCTGTGAGGTCTGGATTGATGTCTTCTCCATAGCGATTGTAGCAAGATTGATGTGTTCTGCTGTGAGGCCTGGATTGATGTGCTCTCCATGGCGGCCTGGATTGATGTGTTCTCCATGGTGATTGTAGTAGGATTGATGTGTTCTCTTGTGAGGACAGGATTGATTAGTTCTCTTGTCGAGGCATCCTACCCATGTACTCCGGGACTCATGGGAAGTACCTCTCATCTGATCAATGAGCAGGGAAATGAAGTTAGGGACCATAGTAGTACCAATGGACGCATCGTTGTATCTACCGTACTTCCTATGCTAGGATGACCTCCATTGATCTGGGATCAATGATACTGGTCTGGGACCAGTGGTAGGAGTTGTACCATACTACGACACTGACTTCGGGTCGGTTGAGACTGGTTTGGGACCAGTGGTACATACTCTGAGACTGACTTTGTGTCAGTGCAGTACTTGTCTGGGACCAGTGAAAGTGGTACATACTATGACGCTGACTTCGGGTCGGTTGAGACTGGTCTGGGACCAGTGGTCCACTCTTTGAGACTGCGATACTAGTCTGGGACCAGTGGTAGGAGTGGTACCTATTATGAAGCTGACTTTGGGTCGGTTGAGACTGGTTTGGGACTAGTGGTACTCACTCTGGGACTGACTTTGAGTCAGTGGAGGATGATACTGGTCTGGGACCAGTGGAGTTGTACTCATTATGACGCTGACTTCGGGTTGGTTGAGAATGGTCTGGGACTAATGGTACATACTCTGAGACTAAATTTGAGTTAGTATGATACATCCTCGATCATTTCTTCTTCTTCATAATTCAGACAAAGGCAGATCAGAACAGAACAATGCAAGAGCAGAGCAGAATAGAGCAAAACAATACAAATAAATACATGGCAAAACAAGAAAAAGCAGAATAGGCAGAATGGAGTAGAGCAGGGCAAAGGTCAGGCTTTACAGGGCAGTGCATTTGATGGATAAATAGTAACGACCGATAGACAAATTGCAGATGAAGTTCTCCCTAGTTGAGAGGGAGTGTTAAAATTGGCAACTAGGGAAAAACTTCATGTGGGTCATCTTATTCATGGCTAATAATATTTTTATTAGATTCCTCTCATCGAGAGGTGTAGGATTGATATAAAGATAATCCAATTTCGATAAGTATTCATGGAGATATGAATTTATTTTGATTATCGAATTATTATCAAGCCGACCTACAACTCATGTAGGCTCAGAACCCCAATAGTCGCATCTATTCAAACACCAACGTTTTGTATAAATATAGGAGGAATTTTTCTCATTTGGACTCACTCATCTCATCACATCTCTCTCTCTACTGCGCAAAAAATTGTCTCTTCTCTATTGCGTAGAAAAGGGTCTCTCCCTCACACATGTGAAGCCGGAAGCTACTGAAACTGAAGCTGCAACCGCAGAAGTAAAGTTTGACCTATATGGACTAGAAGATCTCCTCATCTGAACTACATTGTAGGTCCATCTGAACCTCCTTTGAAAGCCGCAACTTTTTGTGGTGGAATCAAGTCAATCCGACAGACGGTTTGCAAGATATCGACTGCCCTAGTTTGAAGGAAGCTGCTGAAACTGAAGCTGCAACTACAGAAGTAAAGATTGACTTGCGTGGACCAGAAGATCTCCTCATCTGAACTGCACTGTAGGTTCATTTGAACCTCCTCTGGAAGCCGTAACTTTTGGTGTTGGAATCAAGCCGATCCGACGGTTGGTTTGTGAGATATCGTCTGCCCTAGTTTGATGATGAAGCCACTAATGCTGATGTTGCTGATCTAGGGTTTTGCTATTGCTGATACAAATAAGATTTATTGTACTATTTCTCTCTACTGAATTATTGAAGATAAAAGAAGATTTGATCAAAGGGTTTCCCCACACATTGTGGGGTTTGTCTTGGCTAGCCGCCACATCTTGTTTCTCTTGTCTTCGTTTGTTTTCTGTCGATCGTTTAATGTTCTATTTGCACTTTACTTTATGTACATGTGATTGCTAATCTGTGGAATATAATAAGAAAAAGAAGTAAACTGTTATAAGCATAGAACATACCATAACTTAACAAATTTTGATAAAGTTCAATGTCCCTTGTTAATCCTAAATGATGATTGAGATTCTTCATGAGATAATGTAGTCCAAAATTTAATGAGGAAACCCTACCTTCTTGATTTAAATAATGAGTTAGCAAATGATATGGTGTCTCATCACCATAATTTGGGTTTTCCCCCATAGATTGGGTGCTTCAACTTCAAACATTGATACCTCTCAAACCATGAGGGCTCTTGGGGTGGCCACATATCAATGAAATCAACTTGATGATGATCTTCAAGGAAAATTCACTGATTTGTTGCTTAAAAAACCTCAATAAATACGGGGCTACTAGGGTTTCCACCCATCCTTCCATTGGAGCTTCCAACTTGATGTAATAGAGACAAATATTAAGAGCGTTCATTAACAGACATTGACATTAATGACAACACCATTCAACAATAATAAATTTAATTTAATTCTTAATGAAAGGCCTTATGACTACATCATTATCTTAGCTAAAGAGAAACTACCACATCATCAATTATTTTGGGTCTATTGACTAAGAGATGGAACTTTCTTCTTTGAATAAGCATATCTCCAAAACTGTGATGTCCCTCGTGATGTGTCACATACCGCCATAATTGGATTGGTGAGGAGAATCCAAAAGAGGTGGTCTCCAAAGCAAATTCATTGATTTGAATCCTCCAAATCTTTAACAAATGCAGGGCTTCTAGGGATTTCCAGGCTTACTTGTGCTTGGAGCTTTCAACTGATGAAATTTATATGCGTATTAAGAGCATTCAGGATATGAATGTTGGCATCAATGACAACACCAATCAACAATTGATGTCTCATTTCAAGTAGTATCCTGAAAAAGAACAAGTTAGAGTCTGTAAGAAGGGGAAGTGGGTGCTTCTAGCAAGTAGTATCTTGCAAAAGAAAAGAGAGGTTGAAACTCCCTGTAGGTGGCTTCCTACAAAAGTTGATGTAAAAAAGGAGTGGGTGCTTGCATTTACAACACAACAACAAAATTTGTGGTTTTCCCCTTTATGACTTTCCACTGATATCTGGTGTCTACATGTGTTGCATGAGTCGCTTGTGTGTTTTCATTTGAATTCATGGTTAATTGTGGAACACCTATATAAATATATTATTCGTTAAAGAAAAAGTTAAAAGGTTGTTAAAATAATTTGAAATTGGTCATTGCTAATAGACATAATCATTGATTCACGCCTCTTAGTAATTGCCTAATTTCCAACACACATTCCATGATATCACTCATTAAATTTAATCCAAAAACATTATGCAATTTTTAAGATGATCTCTGGTTAAAGAAGTTAAGAAAGGGATATCCAAAGCATTTTAATTCTCTTTGGGTGGTCAAGTCACTATATTAGCATATAATAATATCTTGTGAAGTGGGGTAGTAAAAGAAGGTGTTAAAGTTCACCCAAAAAAAATATTCAAGTTTGCAAAAAGACTTGTGTTGGTTCATTATTATTATTATACATGGCATTGCAATGAGTGTTTGGTCAAACCCATATTAGTTTGGGTTTGAAAAAAATTTGCAATAAGTTCTATAGTATACCATTGCACATTGAAATATATGATTTTTTAAAAATAATTTAATTTATTTATGTTCAATTTGATTGGCTATCAAATTGAACATGTTATTTCCCATTGCCTCTATTAATGTGCACATTACCTCTATTAATTAACCAAAAGCACATAGATCACATCAAATGGGCATTTATGATACAATTTGTTTTCGGAAGGTGATAAAATTATTGTTAATGAGTATAATCATTTTATATTCCTATTTATAAAAATGGTTAATGATTAATATAATCTAATAAAAAATATATCATTTAAAATTACATATATAATTTAAAATCACATATTAATTTGCCCATTACCTCTATTAATTAATTTAGCTAGAAGTACATAGATCACATCAAGGTGTAGGATGGACATTTATGATACAATTTGTTTTGGGAAGGTGATAAAATTATTGCTAATGAGTATAATCATTTTATATTCCTATTTATAAAAATGGTTAATGATTAGTATAATCTAATAAAAAATATATTATTCAAAATTACATATATAATTTAAAATGATTATTTAAAATACATATGTAATTTAAAAATATTTATTAATGGTATGCAAGAGATATATTTTTACCTTTACATTATATTTTTAAGGGTTATAGGTCACTTAGGTTTTTGTGCGAACTTAATTGCATATGATAGATTTTACACTATTAATGAGTGAATGATATTCAAAATAATAAGATTTTTGTAATACAAATAAATATAAAATTTCCCATATTGACAAACCAAGGTATAATATAAATTTATGATAAGGCCTCTATACCTAGGTTTAATTAGAAGATTTCTTAAAACCATATCCACAAACTATAAAAAGCCAAATGTAAACTATTAATAATTATTTATATGTTGCTTTACAAATAATGTTAATTTACAAAAATTAATAATGCATTTAATTACAATTTAAAAATAATCTTATAACATTTTTTTTTTTTTTTTTGTATTTATTTTGTTTTCTACTTTAATTTAGTTATATTTAAACTAAGAGGCAGGGCTAGCTACTATGTAGCCCTTGTTAATTTTTAGAATTAAAATGAATAATATTTATTATATAAAGTTGTCGAGAAAAAATATATAAGGAAAACATATAAAAATATAATTATTCGGATTTATGAAATATTATCATTATGTTGAGAAAATAATATTAATATATTTTGAATTTGGAAAAATAATAAAAATATAATAATTGTTTTTTTAATATTTAAATATTTATATTTAAAAGAGAAGAGTACTTTAGAAGCGAATCCCCTATTAAGATTAAGTTATGTGTGCTCATGCGGGAAATTATTAAAGTAGTTATAAGAGGTGGAAGTAAAAAAGAGTGATAGGGAACAATTTTAATTCAAGGTTTTCACCCAAAAAAAATACTATTTCAAAGTTTTAGTGTTTATAATAGGACTCGTGGGATTAATGATATGCACACAGTCTGATAAAATCATTGAAAACTTAAATAAAATAACTTTATGGAAAACAAAAACAATTATTTAACGTAAGAGGTAGCCACTAACTTGTAAATAAAGCACTTATAAGATGCCACAATGATGTACTCAAAATTTACACTCGAAGGCCAAGGTAATTCACAAATAAAATATTTGGTGGAAAAATGAGCTAAACATTAAAAAGAGAATGTATCATGACAAAAATATAAAGATCTTGAAGGTATATTTTACAAAAAGAAATTAGAAAAGGAGCAAGAAAATTTTGATTTGGAAGGCCAAAATGAAAAATCACTTACTCAACTGAAAAAATGTAAAGCTATGAAGCAGTGCCATAGATTAGAACAAGATAATCAAGATCTCAAAAGGGAATTCAAAAAGAGTCTATTAGTAAAAGATGATGAAATTGTCACTTAAGGAACCTTACTCAAAGGTTTCTAGTACAAATCATAAAATTAAAATATGAGAAAGATGAGAATTTAGACATTAAAAATAAAGTCAACAAATCAAATGACGCAGAACTTTCAGGGCCAAAGAAAATGATCAAGACCTACTTACACAAATTAAGAAGCTTAACAATGATAAGAAGTTGCTAGAAAACAAATTAGAAAATCTTATCAAGAATGAAGCATTGAAGATTTTAGGTCAAAAAATCCAAGTTGATGAGAAGGGAACACATGCATATCCAGTTAATATCACAACTCAAGAATATGTCAACCTAATTGAAGTAAATACATACTCAGATGGAGTAAAAACAATTATAATCCAAGTGTACTTACTATTGGAATTGTAACTAGGTTCAGCCTTCATCATTGTCATTGTATCAATTTGTATTTCATGTAAAAACAAAAAGAAGAAAAAATATTATTATTATTTTTATTGTCAATCATGTTCTTGATGCTTTATTTTTGTCAAAACAAAAAGTAAAGTGGCATATTCTTCGTGAGCCTATGAAAAGAAGAAAATTTTGATAAATTTCATTTGTATCTCCAATCTACCAAGTCAACCCTCCCAACAGACAAGTCTACCTGCTTAAAGAATGTGACCCTTCACATAAGTAAACAACTATATATTGACATACACACTCCTTCATCAAGCAAGCAATTCAATGCACATCTATGGAAAGAAATTTGAACATCTGAGGCTCACCTTTTTGTGGTATATGAGATTAATAAGATTTTAAGTTTCTGTGAGGAGATAGGCTACAAGAGGAACATTATTTCTAATGTATGCAAGCTACATGAGAGACATTATATTTGTAATTTTGCGATTTTCTAGAAGTATAGTATATCAATGATGTTCTTTGGGATAATGCAAATTTCAGCGAGGCACATTCCCTATGATGATATGAGCTTCAAAAAGACACATTCTCTTATTGTGATGCAAATTTCTTAGACAAACGTCATGTTGAGTTTTGGAGGAGGGTTGAGTTGGCAATAGGATCTTCTAGTCAGCACGTGGATTTCTCTTATTGACAAAAAATCTATAAGGAAAAGATTGATGGGTTTTCCCTTTGTGGGTTTTTCCCTGGCCTAATCTCTTGGTGCTTCTTGTCTTTTGTGCTTTGCATTGGTGTAATTACTTGATGACCCGATGAATGAAGTATATATATATATATATATATATATATATATATAAACAATCACAATTAATTACCGTGATTATAAATTCTACCTTGTATTCGAATTTCAACATGGAACCAGAGCTAGGAAGATCGAAGAGAAATCATCTAAGAAAGGAATGAGAGCCTAAGGAGGGTTAGAAGGTTTGTTCAAGGCTTGTGAGGCATCTGAGTTCATCAGTGGAGGAAGGACTGTGTCCTTGCATGATTTTGGGCTAGATAATATCCATTTTCTCCTTGTGTTTTAGGTTGAGATCTTTGTGTTGTAGCAAGGAGGGCTGAGACCCTTAGTTGTCTAGGAAATAGGGCCAAAAGTCCTATGATATATTAGATGTGAGGGCCAAGTTTCTTCATTGTGTTGAACTGGAAGTTAAGGAGTAGAAAGGGGACATAACACTAAAGTTTTTGATGGTTGTGGTAGCCAGGCTTGATAGATGACCAATTCTGTGATACTTTTATGAGGTTTGAGAGCGAGTTTCAGAGGCACATTTTAATGTGAAGTTCCTCTAGCATATTCTATCTCTATGATGTGAAGTTCCTGTGGCATATTCTATCTATGTAATGTGTGTCTCTATGATGATATAACACTATGTAATGTGAGTTTCTATTATGACGTATCTCTCTATAAAGCGAGTTCCCGTGGACATTAGAAATCTCTTGAGCCAAATCAAAGGTAACCAAATCAAATCAAAAGGAAGTTCAAATCCAAATTTCATTACCTCTCTAACATCCAAAATGACACCTTTGCAAGGAATACAAATTTCTTTGTGACATTTGAGTTTCTCACTATGTTCAAAGCAATAAGTCTGAATATGTGGCACCATAACTCTGATGGATTTTGAGCTGTTTGTAACGACCAAAAGTCGTATACGTAGCGAAAATATTTAAAATACTTCATAGAAAAAGACATCCATTGTAGGACAATAATTGTAAAATGTATATTATATTAAGAATTGATATAGGATGAGTACAAATGAAAATGAGGGTCCTGTATATATAGCCAGGTAAGTACCCTTTCATGAACAAGCATGTCTCTAAGACATGCCTTTTCATTATTAACTAACTAACCATTAGTTAATTTACTTATTATTTAATATTATATTTATTATTTATTATCTATTTTTATGTATTTTTACATAATTTATGTTCATAACATTGCCTTCCCCTTCAAAAAGCTTTGTCCTCAAAGCTTGTTGATGAAAGAACTTGAACTCTTATATGCTGTGAATGCCTTCTCTTCTCGTGATGGTCATCTTTGTTGATACAAATTGATATGAACCTTGGAGCGATATATAAAACTGTCGTACTGAGAATGGATTAGACCATCCTAGATTGATTTTATGCGAAATCAACTTTTGTGAAGAATCATTATAGTGAGACTGGATTCTGTAAACTTCAGTATTCCTAGAAACATAAGTTTGTTGTTTATGTCCTGCGTGATATAGACTTGTAGATTGATTAAGGTGTTTACTCTTGTGATTTGAATGTAGATAAGGAATTTTTCTTGTTTGAACTTCCTTGAACGTTTTTATTGTAGTTCCCTGATTTTCCTCAGGCATTGTTATTGTTGACTGACTACCGAACCCTCATTTGGGGTGTCCTTCGTTTGAATGGAAACCTTTGAGTACATCTTTTCTTCAGTAGGATTTGGATTTGCCTGAACTGTGAGATTAGTGGGGTCGATGTGTTCTTCTTCCCCAACTTGGATTACTACATCTAGCGATTTTGATGCTTCTTTTGCGATAATTTTTTCGAACCTATTCGTCAATTATTTCTTATCGCCCTTAAGTTTTTTAATTTGTTTGAGCATATTTTGGTTATGATTTTTGAGACATAATAATTCCTCATTTTCTGAGTCAACTTTTTTTTTGCCTTGAAGCTTCTCGTCTTTTAAACACTTTATTTGTTCTAATAATTTTTTGTTAAGGTCTTTTAAGCATAAATTCTCCTCTTCTTTCTTTGATATACTTTTGTTGAATTTTTTGTCAAAACTTTCTCTTTCTTGTTCTAACTTGTGCTTCTTAGTTTTACACGTTTTCACTTGTGCAAGAAGTTTCTCATTGTGGTTCCTTAGATGCAAAATTTCTTCATTGCATTTTGTTGATTTTGCATGAAACCGCTCTGAGAGATCTTTATATTTCTTCTACGAGGTTCTACTCTTTTGTTGAAGTTTTGCGATTTTTTTTAATTCTTTAATTTGCATCTGGGTGTTATATTGATATTCTTCTAAAGTAAACAATCTTCGACATTTGGGACAAGGTATTGTGCGATTTTTATAAATCGATAAATATTGATCTTCTGCTCCACAAAATGGACATCTAATCCAAAATGTAGAGTTATGTATGGATTCCATAATTTCTCTGTTCATCTTCAAATTAGACTCTTTGTTCAGTGATGCACTTTCTTTTATGTATGTCACTAAGCTTAGGTTTTAAAAGGTAACCCTTCAATTTTTTATAATATTTTTTGTATGAGTACACAAGGTGTGAAAAGGCCCTTTTCTTCAATACGTCTTTACACTTGCTTTTTTTTTTTTTAATGGCCAAAGGCCTGACAACGAATCTGGTGGAATGGAGAATATCTAAGACTAACGAACACCTTAAATCACGACGACAACAAGGTTGACGATAGGTAGATGGCCAAAGGCCTTATTAGATGTGGCTCTGATACCAATGTAACGACCAAAAGTTGTATACGCAACGGAAATATTTAAAATACTCTGTAGACAAAGACATCCATCGTAGGACAATAATTATAAAATGTATATTGTATTAAGAATTTATATAGGATGAGTACAAATGAAAATGAGGGTCTTGTATATATAGCCAAGTAAGTACCCTTTCAAGAACATGCATGTCTCTAAGACATGCCTTTTCATTATTAACTAACTAACCGTAAGTTAATTTACTTATTATTTAATATTATATTTATATTATTATGTTTATTATTTATTATCTATTTTTACATAATTTATGTTCATAACACTATCTATGACACCATATTATTGAGATATATGAGTTATCAATGCCATACAAGTATGAACCTTGATCTTTGTGACACATGATCTCAAAAGTTTGAAACATCTTGTGGTTAAAGATACATTGACGATGAGAAAATCTGATTCTACTCTTTAATAAAAGAAGTGGATGAGACTTAATCAATATACTATATAGCTGACTTGATCTCTACCCAATCCAAATAATTCTTAAGGCCAGTAATATGAATTAAGTCTGAGGGTAGGCCGAAGGTGAAGAAGAGGGATAACACAATAGAAGATGAAGGAAATAAGATTGTTAAAAACATTATTTTAAGGTTGTTGAACGTCATCATACAATGAAGAAAGAATTCTCCTTGAAATATAATATCATCTCAATACAGACAAATAGATTTGAACCTATGGGTGAACTTGATAGTAGTTCAAATTATTCCTTTCTCAAGGATCAAATCCTCTTCATAATCCAAACCATCTCTATCTTGTGCATAAAACTAAGGACAAAGGAGGTACTTCTGTTGAAGGAAGATATGGACAATTAAAGATTGATGCAAAAGACTGAAACTCTGTGAAAAGGGCAGAGCTTCTATAACAAATATCAAGACTACAAGGTTGGACAAGTAAGGTAAAAGAAGTATGTACACATTTTTATGATTTGCAAGTCTCTTCAAAATTCTCTAAACTGCTAAGCTTATCGAAAGAAAGATCTTAAAACATAGAAGTCTATGTCAATTATATTGTTTGAAATGCTAGATCTTCTAGGTGTTGAGAAATCTATGGGAAACAATATAAAATGATTTCTCTTCTTGATAATTGTTTTGATTTATATTTACTTCAGTTAATTGGCTTATTCTTTCTCTTGATTATTATTAGTGTTTTTTTCATCAAACAACTACCAAACCATAAAGACAATCAGATAAAGGACACAAGATATAGGCAATCAACCAGGGCCAAAAACTCTCCAATTATGAGAGGAAAAACCACAAGAATTCTTCTTCTTATACAATATTCAATTGAAAAATTCCAAAAACCTAGACCCTTGACCGAAAACCCCTCTAAGGCTAACTCAAATCTCCTTCTTGGTTAAATTATCTTCCTTCAAGTCAACACTGGTCAAACTTGATACATTGCTTTAGATTTCAGCCCTAGCTCATAATTTTGGCTTGTTGTTGTAGACATGCAATTTTGACTTCTTTTGTAGAAACCCTAGGTCACACATGTGGCTTGAATATGGATAAATTTTCCTCTTCCTTACTTCGCTTGGCCTGACTTCCTTTCCTTAGAAATTCAACTTTCTATATAGACCTTCTTTGACCCAAACTTCAACTCCCTTGAGTGACTGGAATTTGCTTTCTTCTGTTGTATGATGATGCCCTAATATTCACACGTGTGGAGGAATTTATCCCAAAACAAACTAAGAATGCTTCACTCTTCTTTCTCCTTCCTTCACTAGGTATTAGGCTTATTTTTAAATCTAGATCAAAATTTCTTGTGCTTGAATGAATGCTTCCTTGAGTGACATTGGGTCGTCCTTTATATAGAACTCCTAGGGTCCTTAATAGGCCAACATGTCTTTTGAGGTAGGAAGACTAGCTCTTTTAAAGGCCAACTTGAAGCTTGCATCTTGACATGGTCTTGGAGGGTCATTTAACTCTATTTTGACTCAAATAATTTTTATTTTAACAATATGTAACATGCCCACATGGGTATTTCATACATGATAATGACTCATAAGCCTTAGAAGCTCTCAATGGGAGCTTGAACTATAAAAGTAAATTCCTCTTGAACATGAAATCCATGCCTCAAGAAAACAATAACAATTTATTTTTCTCATTATATTAAATACATAAAATCATGATTACATATGTCATTATGAAGACCAAACCTAGTTACATATTTCGACACTCCCTCTTAACCAGGGAGCTATTCATAATCCATACAAAGTACTTGGATATTCTTAATCTGAAGAATTCTCATAAGAAGAGTCAGATTGGTAACCCATCTATATAGCATCATATCATCCAACATTGCCACATAGCAAGGTATGGCCTTTACTAATAGCTCTATCTCTCCACAAGATTAGAGCAAAATGATGGCGAGACCAATGATTTATAAACACCATCATCATTGTCTCTCAAGGAACATACCCCGCCTAGGTGTTCACAGGGTATGTCCTTATAGGACTATTCTTCTCTTGGATTCCCAATCCTCAAAGAATATCAGTATTCTACGACTCCTCTTATCTTGGATGCCCTAACACATCCTAAAATAGTATCAGATGCTAGATGCTTACCCAATCCTCCATTCTTTCTTCCTAAGCGAAGACAAGAATGATGTGCCTATCTCTCCCTCTCAACTAGGGAAGATATACCCATTCCCATAAAAGGAATGTACCCAAGCTCCCTCTCAACCAGGGACTTTTCCAAGCTCCCTCTTAGCTAGGGACTTGATTCCAAGTTCCTTCTTAACTAGAAACTTGCTTCCAGGCTCCCTCTTACCTAGGTACTTGTTTCCAGTAGCAACTATATTTTCTTTGGTGAAGATCATGGGACCTTCAGTTGCTTGTATAGTTCCTTCATTCGATGTCATGAATTTTATCTTCATCTTTATGGATCCTTCATCTTGTAGGGAATTGGCCATCCATCACTTTCCTCAATTTAGTTATGTCATCCTTCCTCTTGTCTGAAAGTGATCTTCTAGTCCACATCTAGATTTCCTTCATACAACTACCTCTTCCATGTCATGTTTCCTTCAGGGTCTTCCATCGAGTCACATGAGTGTTATTTGTAGATAACATCTACAACTCTCTTTTATTAGCCCTGTATTAACCCATCGAAATGTTATTAAAAATTAAAAAATGAACATCAAATCAAAATTACCTTTTATGACGGCCCTTCATCATGACATTTTCTTGTTGCAAAATCAACATCCTGCATACATATTGACACATGTTCAATATATTCAAGTGTCAAGGGTATTCTTTCTTTCTAGACTTTACTAAAGTCTTCATATCTTTCCCATGGAGATATCATGTCCAATTTCTTCTAGTCATCGAGTGTTGATTTCCTTTTCCATGTGACCATAGTTGAATATTTTATGATCTCTTCTTTCTCTCTTCACATATTGCTTCCAGGAATTTCCATTCATAGTTCCTTTATTTTTTTCAACCAACTCATATTCCATATGAGGACATATTATGTTAATTTCATCTAGTCAATATGTGAACCATGCCTTCATGAATCCTTGAAAGAGATCCATTTTATTTGATCATACTCATGAGGTAGAGTGTTCTCCCATGCTATGATGACATGAATTAACTTATCAAACAAATGCATACATACCTCTTTTCTTTGTTTGGTCATTTAGTCTTCCTTCAATAGTTTCTTTCCTATGATTGAAAGTACTTCAAGCATCTCGACATGTTGCATTTATCTGTCATCATACCATCATTCTTTCAAATAGTGAATCTGGTCCAAAGTGGAATTCTTAGCGAGACATTTTCCTCTTCCAAGAGATGAACCTTCTAATGAAGATTCCAATGGAGGATCTTAATTATCCTCATCCTGCAAATGCTCCTTTCTAATGATGTATGATGAGTTCTATACTAGATGAATTTCTTTTACCTAGAAGTACTACTTATGCTTTCAATGAGGTTTCCAAGAGCTACTTCGTTTTGATGATGACTGCCATAGTCTTATACTTCAACTATCTTTCAAGCTTCCTTATGATGATGTCATGAGCTCTTACTTCAATCGTATGCTTTTATGATGCCATCTCTGAAAATGATGCATGTTATAATGCTTATAATGTTTCCTACCATGATATCTATACTTTGCAAAAACTAAAAAGAACTAGGTGGAGATGATTATCTCAATCATATTAGAGATATTTTACTTCCTACTTCTTTGATTTCTTATTTTCAGCTTCTTCCACTTCTTTGATGATATGGGCTTCTTCCCTTCCTCTTTTATTTTTTTCCTTCTTGACATTGGGACAATATCTCTTGTAGTTCCCATATTGATGAAAACCATAGCATTGGATCTTTGACATATTTTTCTTCTTTTTTTCTGAGGACCAAAATTTCCCTTTCTTTTAGCCATGGCATCTCGTTTGATCCTACATCATTTTTTTTTCTTCACCCTGATTTCTTCAATTTTGCATAGTGACCAAAGTTCATTGAATGGGGTAGATTCTTTCTTTCCGTAGATGCTTGATGTAAAATTTCCCCATTCCGCTGGTAGTGCATTGAGAACTATGGTGGTCATTTCCTTATTAGACATTATTTCTCCCAACTCTTGTAGTTGGTCTCTAATTTCTGACACTCTCATAAAGTATGAGGCTATTCCTTCTTCTTTTGATATCTTCATCTTTTATAGTTCTTGTCTTAATGAGATAACTTCTCATGCAGTTCTTACGGAGAACAATTCTACAAGTTTGTCATATATTTATTTTGATGTTTCCAACTTTGAACATAGGGAATGTAGGGATCTTTGATAGATTCTATGATAATCCTTTGAGCCCTTACTTCCTCTTTCATGTACTTTGCAAGAGCTTGAGCTTCTTCCTTTGGAGGTTTAGTGATTGAGACCTTAACATGTTCCATGACTTCATTTTCTATGAGGATCAAAACTATCCTCTTTTTCCATGCAAGAAAGTTTGATGCCCCAACCAACTTGTTGATTTCCTTGCAAAACGAAATTTTGATAAATTCATATGTGGACATAAAGATACTTACTTGTGAAGATACTCCTTGATGAAAATATCTTCAGCATGTTATCTTCTTCATTTTGATCATGATATTGATAATGGAGGATGACTTCTTGATAATATGTCTTACTTCAAAAGTGATCCTTGACTCAAGGAGAGGGACATCACCTTGAATACTTGATGATGACAACGAGAACGTCTTTCTTCTTGCTTCCTTTGGATATGAAGGCTGCAAGATGATTCAATTTGAGGTTCTTCTTAATTTGAGTATAGGTAGGGCCTTCTAAGCTCTCCTTCTTCTTGATGTGATGGTTGAGCGTAGTTCCCAAGAATGCTTCAAGTGTAGAGTCTTATTTGAACTAACTAGGGTTTTTGAGGTCTTCTTTAGTAACTTCCATATTCAAGATGATGATGTAATCCTTGTCCTTGTGATGCATTTGAGATGTCTGGTCATTTTTGTGATTGATGCTCTTGATCATATTCTAGTGTTTCGGCCCTTGAGTGTCCTTCTTTAAGTTTCCCTTCCTCGTCTTTTTACATTAGCTCTGATACCATGTTGAGAAATCTAGGGGAAACAATATAAAATGATTTCTCTTCTTGATAACTATTTGTGATGTATTTTTAGTTTACTTAATTGACTTCTTCTTTATTTTGATTATTATTAGTATTTTCTTCATCAAACAACTACCATACCATAAATAACAATAAGACAAAGGACAAAAGATATAGGCTATCAGCTAGGGTGAAAACCTCTCCAATTCTGAGAGGAAAACTCGCAAGAATTCTTCTTTTTATAGAATCTTCAATTGACGAATTCCAAGACCTACACCCTTGACCAAAAACCCCTCCAATACCAAGTCAAATCTCCTTCTTGATGAACTTCTCTTCCTTTAAGTCAACGTTGGTCAAACTTGATAAACTGCTTTAGATTTCGACCCTAGCTCAAAATTTTGACTTCTTGTAGCAGACCTGCAATTTCGACTTCTTTTGCAGAAACCTTTTGTCATACGCGTGGTTTGAATATGGACATATTTTTCTCTTTCTTACTTCATTTGGACTGACTTCCTTTCCTTGGCAATTCATCTTACTAGATAGACCTTCTTTGACCCAAATTTCGACTACCTTAAGTGACTGAAATTTGGTTACTTTTGCTACAGGATGATGTCATAATCTTTGCACATGTGGATGAATTTAGCCCAAAATATACCAAGAATTATTTTCTCTTCTTTCTCCTTCCTTCACTAGGTATTAGGCTTCTTTTCTTATGTAGATCAAATGTTCCTATGCTTTAATGAATGCCTCCTTGAGTGAGGCCGACTCCTTCTTTATATAGGCATCATAGGGTCCTTAATAGGTCGACACGTCCTCTTATATAGGCCGACTAGCTCTTTTAAAGGTCGAATTGAAGCTTGCATCTTGACATGGTCTTGGAGGGACATTTGACTCTATTTTGACTCAAATAATTTTTCGTTTTACAATATGTAACATGCCCACATGGGTTTTTCATAAATGACAATGTCAATGACTCATAAGCCCTAGAATATCTCAATGGGAGTTTGACTTATAAAATTAAATTCTCCTTGAGCATGAAACCCATGCCTCAAGAAAACAATAAAAATTTATTTTTCTCATTATATTAAATACATAAAATCATGATTACATATGTCATTATGAAGACCAAACCTAGTTACATAGTTTAAGACTAGGCTATGAAGAAACCATTAAGAGTTGGCTAACAATCTTATGATTTTTGAGAAGATTTCTTCAGCGAAGATCACATTATAATACTTTTGTTGATGCGTTTCAAACCAACGAGTGTGGTTCATCGCCAGGACAAGTTGAAGAATCAGATCATGGCTGCATGTTAAATAGGGAGAGCAGATCTTCCAATGGCTAAATTTGACTAGGAAACGGCTACATTGGACTGGGTAATTTGACTGAGAAACGGTTAAATTTGACTGGCCAATCTGATTGGACCGAGGGAAAGGGACAAGAAAATTAATTTTTTGTTATAATTATTACCAAAATTTTGTTATATTTATTACCAAAGTTTGAATAAAGGTAAAGTTTGTATTTAATAATCAAGAGTATGAATCAATTAGTTATTAATAGGCCTATTTCCCTAATTATAATTATATAAATAAATGGTTAGTTAAATATGTAAGCTAGTTTTTGTTATATTTATTTCCAAAAAATGTAATTGTTTGAAATAACTACCAAGACCAATAAAGAAGGTCACGTTCCCTCTCTTGAGATCAATAACATAATAGTTATGTTAGTACTCGAATCCTGTCCTTGTGTATGAAAATCTAGGTTTTTGTGATCAGGTTAGAAATCCATCAATAAAATCCACTCTTGAAGACATATTAATATAATATTAATATTAATACGAATATTTGTAGAATTTTCAATTTTGAAGGATGGGAGACCTTGAAAACTTTGGATTTTAAAGCATCTAGGGTTTCTCCGTAAACCATAGGAACAAAAATCCTAGGACCAATTGTTTCCGCTGAAATAAGAAACCCTAGATCATAGTTGAAATCATGCTAACATAAGGACTGGGATGATTACAAGAAGTACTAGATTAAGAGGGAGCTTATTCACCTCTCAAAAGACAAGTACTCTACATCTCCTTTCTTTGATTACTATTGTTGCTATTATCTTTGGATAATCCTTTACACTTTGTTTAACTATATTTATTCTTCCATAGATTCCTAATAAATCTTGTAGGTTAATGATAATACTTGATAGTAGATTTGGAAGAGTGTAGCAAAGCATAAGGACTTCCTTAAATCATAGAGAACGTGAATGCATAAAGAATAGAGCAGTTTGAAGTATGCATTAGAGTAGTCAAAATAAAATGACAGGCATGGAAAAAAGAAGATTCTCCTAGTAAGAGGGAGAAGATAATGTTAAGATGATTGCCATAGTTAGAAGAGATACCCTAGTTTTTGAAGAAGCCTCATGATTAAAGAAGATCGTTTGATCTGGGAAAGAAGAATTCATGAGACAAAAGAAGAAATATTGACTTCAGAGGGAGTTGGAAGTAGAAGTTAAAATGAATAATCTTACACTGCAAATTGGGGCTTGAGGATACATCATTTGGGTTGATTGTGCTAACGTTGAGCAGAGATACTACTAATGGTTGGGATATGGTATTATTTCCTAGAAGAGTATGAAGAAAAAATATGTTACATTGTAGAGGCAAAAGATGTGGCAGTTGGTACAATTAGTTTTGAGACAATTTGGGTCTGTAAAATGTTTGATGGACTATTTGACAATGTGCTGGATTCGATCATGATTCTCTACAAAGATTGTCAAGGACTTGGATTTTCATAGAAGATGGAAGTGCTTGATGATTCGAGAGTATGGTGCAGATAGGAGTCAAGAGGATACAAACAAGATCTCCACAGATGAACAAGTAGCTGATGTAAGGGAAGTATGCGTACTTTCGGCACAAGAATGGGCTTGTAGCTATCGCCTCCCTGGTTGAGAGGGAGTGAGGATGGATATTATGTTCTCCATGTGTCATGTACTATGGCTAGGATGAACCACCATAAGTTTAGTGCATGAAGACGGGGAGGGACAACGCTGGATTAGATAAGAATTAGGGATGTACATTCTTGAGTCATGTATCTAGGTTGATTAGGATTAACATCCTAAGTCAGATACATAAACTTGGTAAAGAATGCTCCAGTGGAATTTTTTTCCTTGGGATTAGGAAATTGTCCCATGAGGATGTACCTTCAGAACACCTAGGTGGGGTATGTGCCTTGAGAGGTGGTGGTGTCCAAATTAATTCCTCCCAACATTATGCTCTGATCTAGTGGAGAGATAGAGCATACTTGTCAAGTATATGGTAGCTTGACAATTCTAGTTATGATGATGTAATCATCATTGATGCTTATCAATTTAGATCCTTTCTTATAGAAGTTCTCAACTTGAGAATATCCCGATAAGTCATTATGAATACCTCCCTAGTTAAGAGGGAGTGTTGCAATTGCAACTAGGTTCAATCTTCATAATTCATTATATTAATATGCATTTCATGTAAAAACACAAAGAATAAAATTTATTATTATTTTTATCGTCAAGCATGGTCTTCATGCTTTATTTTGGTCAAGAGAAAAAGTAAAAGGGAATGTTCTTCATGAACTTATGAAAAGAAGAAAAAAATGAAATTTCCTAAATGTCATTGTATCTCCAATCTGCCAAGTCAACCCTCCCAACAGACAAGTCAACCTGCTCAAAAGACATGACCCTTCACATAAAGAAACAACTATATATTGGCATATGTACTCCTTCACCAAGCAAGAAATTCGGTGCACATATGTCGAAAGAAATTCAGACACCTGAGCCTCACCTTTCTATGGTACACGAGATTAATAAGATTTTAAGTTTATGCGAGGAGACAAGCTATGGGAGGAATGCTATTTCTAATGTATGCAAGCTACAAGAGAGATATTATCTCTGTAATGTTGTGAGTTTCCATAAGTACAATATCTCTGTGATGTTCTATGCGAGAATTGTTGGAAATACTGGGGGGGTGAATCAATATTCCTTAGCAATTAAAACTTTAAATCTTTTTAGAGCATTAGTTAATATTCAATTATTATTAATGTTTATGCAGTAATAACAGTAAATAAAAGAACACAATAGACACAATAATTTTAGGTGGAAAACCCCCTCCGAGTCAAAAACCATCGAATGCTTTTCTAATAAATTCTTTAATCTTCAGCCCCAACTGAAATGAAAGCAACAACTTCCTATAATTCTAGAAAAGCATTCTTCTCCAACTCCCACTGGAAGGACGCGGCAACACCCTGGTTTCTTCAGTATTCAACTGAATGGATGCCTAACATCCTAGACCAACCTACCACCCTGAATTGTTCACAGGCTCCAACCTCACACTCTGACCTGCAACCCAACCATGACATCATCTCAACAGAGACTCCTATACCTCCCAATAATGCCTTTTCGAATCTAGGAAGATTGAATCTTTTACAATAATGACTCTTCCAATGATGACACTTTTACAAATGACTCTTTTACAACTTTACAATGATGACTCTTGGCCTTGACACTTCTTCATAATATACGGATGACTGTCATGTCTTCAAAGGATGTCCCGCTGCAATGCTTCCTTTGATTTGATACCTCTGCTCTTAAATTATTGCTTGAAGTTGTACTTGATTCTTCTTCTACCTGCATGTAAAATTTCCTCGGTGAAACCAATCCCAAAACAAAACAAAATACCCTTCAACTTACCTCTGCTTGCAAAACACATGTAAGAGCACAATAATGAATAAATACGAATTAAAATTACAATGAGTACCTGAAGTGTGCTTGTCACTTTTGTTGTTGATTTGTTGTAGCAGTAGACAAAGACTCCCACTCTTGATATAGGCTTGGACTCTATGCAAGACTATATCCAAAATTGACCTAAAGATATATACAATAAAAACTGATGATAGACCCTAGACTTGTGATGGACCAAGTTCTAAGTACAACAACAGAGACCATTCTATCAACTATGACAAGACAAGTAACATGAACATACAACATCATATATATTTAGTAGACTTGGTGTAGCATCAAGAATATGTAGTATCAAATGTGTAGTATCAAGAATAGGACATCCAAAATGTGGCATCAAAACTAACTGTGACATATAGAGACATCAAGATATAACCAAGATCATGTATGTACTTATGTTGTCCTGCAAAAACATATGTCAGATATGATGCTCATATCTCAAATGTAAACACTAATCATACATACCTTGTTGTACGAGACTTACTCTTGACTGTTGATGTGTGGTCCTTACTGTAGTGATCCTTGAATGCATGCTTTTTCTTGCCTTCGAGGAGCTCGATATTGAATCTGTTGTATCTATGTAATTTCTGATCTCCAGGGTCTGAAATTTTGTCCTATGGTATCCCTTTGAGTCCCATTTCCAAATCCACAGGTCTGATCAATATTGGATTCTTAAAGAAAGAGTTATGCCCAATCTCCCACGATGACCTGATTATAGACTTGTTCAGTAGAGAGAACTTGTACGAAGTGTCACGTGTCACTGTTGTGAAGTTTGGCCTGAAAAACACTACTTAAAAAACTAAAGTCCATCCTCTTTCTGTGGCTATATACGAAATTTGAATCCAATGCTTAGAGAGAAAGTTATGATGATTTTTCCAACATCACCTGTTTGACATGGAATTCGAGAGCCTACAAAAACCCTAACTTCCTCAGATCATATCTCTAAAAATATAGCGAACCAAGATCTGAAATTTGGTCACGTGGTGCATGAAGACTTCGGATCAAATGGGTTTTAATTCCATCTTCTGAAGATAAAAAAAAAAAAAAAAACGTTATAGCGAAAATTCCACGATGACTTGTTTGAAGCCACAAAAACCCTACTAGAGGAGGATATGAGGGTCACTATTTATATGAATGTCTTGAGTTGAGAGGGTTCTCAACAAGTAATTATTATTATTATTATTATTAATTATTTACTATTCAATGATCACAACCAATTATGAGCGCCATGCCACAACCCCACAGGGTTTTAGCCCACTAATTGGGGTTACTAACTTCAAACATGAATATCTCTCAAACTGTGAAGAATTACTTGGCATTCCATATATCAATGGAAACATATCGATGAGTAGAATCCATCTAGAAGATACTTGACTTAGAATAAAGTAAGTTTTCAAGTCAAAACTCCCATGCTATATTAGAGTAACCCCTGGTGCTGCTTGGGTTGACATCAATGACAACTGCTGATAAAAAATCTCCCCCTTTGGCACTGATGGAAACACAAGTAATCCCCCTACAATCATGAAACCTCTTCCTACTGCGTTCTCTCCCCCTTTGTCATCAATGTCAAAGGGTAACTCCCCCTGAACAATCATTCTATGGAGCTGTACACACCTCCACTCCACCTTTCTACTCATGTAGATAAGAGAAAGAGTCCAATGAAAACTTGGGAGAATCCAAGATTTTTGTGAAGATACTCAAATGATTCACGAGATAATGGTTTGGTAAAGATGTCAACAATTTGTTCCTTTGTGCCAACATATTCAAGCTTGATATTCTTTTCGGCGACTTGATCTCTAACGAAATGTTATTTGATCAGAATGTGCTTTGTTTTGGAATGCATCATAGGATTTTTGGAGATATTGATGGCACTGGTGCTATCACAGAAGATGGGAATAGGCTCATCAAACTTAACTTGAAGATCTTGCAAGGTTTTCTTCATCCAGAGAACTTGAGTACAACAAGCTACTGTCATGATGTATTCTACTTTCGTTGTGGATAACAAGATTGAACACTGCTTTTTACTTAACCATGAGACAAGGAAACCACCTAGGTAGAACGCTGCTCCATTGGTACCCTTACGATCATCAACACTTCTTGCCCAATTTGCATTTGTATAAGCTTGGATGAACAAATCATTTCCTTTGGGATACCAGAGACCATATTCCGTTGTGCCCTTAAGATATCTAAGAATTCTTTTGACGGCAATGCTATGAGATTATTTTGGTGCTGCTTGGAATCGTGTTACTTGTACAACTACTTGCATCACATCTGGCCAGGAGGTTGTCACATATAGGAGGTTACCAATCATGGATCTATACAACCTTTGATCCACATCCTTTAATGAGTCTTCTAAGCTTAACTTGCAACCTGTTACCATGGGGGTAAGGACTCGCTTGCAATATTCCATCTGGAATTTCTTGAGCATTTCTTTGATATACTTGGTTTGATATATGAATATTCCTTTACCTTGCTGAGAAATCTGAATCCCTAAAAGGTATGTCAGTTTGCCAAGCATCGACATTTCAAACTCACTTTGCATTTTTTGTGGAAAATTCTTTACTTAATCTGTTATCACCGCTTCCAAATATTATATCATCCACATATACTTCGATAATTGTTAGGTTATCTTGATCCACTTTCACATAAAGATTGTTGTCAACACTTCCTTTCTTGAATCCCTGTTGATGTAGATATCCGTCAAGACGAGCATACCAATCCCTAGGAGCTTGATTGAGACCATATAGAGCCTTCTTTAATCTGCAGACGTAGTCTTCTTTGTTAGAGAGCAGGAAAACTTCAGGTTGCTCAATGTAAACTTCTTCCTCCAATTCACCATTTAGAAAAGCTGACTCAACATCCATTTGGTAGACCTTTTTTTTCTCGAGCAAGCATAAGCGAGAAACATCCCGATAGCTTCCATTCTGGAAACGGGAGAAAATGTTTCTTCAAAATCGATTCCTTCAACTTATGCATATTCTTTGTAGACTAATCTTGCCTTGTTCTTGGTAACCTGTAATCCTTCAACTGTTTTTCTACCCCTGAATCTATAATGAAACTTCCATCTTGTTCAAACTACCTTCCTGTCAATTGTAGACTTGTGCCATATACTGCTGCATAGACTCCTCTACAAACATTAAGAAGTCAACAAGCCAGATTGTTCAAAATAGTGAGTCACCTAACGGGCCATCTTGACTTGATTCATTATCTAAAGAAACTGCTAATTCCTCATGACCTTTTGCTTTTACAAATCTTGAAAGCATAACTTCTGAAACCTTTTTATCTGCTTTGTTGTCCAGTACCTGTTTCCTTTTCTAGACCTTCTTATTCCTACAATCTCAAGTTGTGTGCCCATAGTTATGACACTTAAAGCATTAAATGTTTTCAATAGGTGATTCCATCTGATATCTGCAACCATGAGCGCTATGGCCATAGTTATGGCATTTGAAACATTCAATGTTTGGCCCATCTAGCACGTATTCTCTTCTGACAAAATCATCTCTAAACCTGTCTCGTGATCCTGCAAACTTGCTTCTGGGGTTTTGCAAATAATGATTGTACTTGTGAAAAACTTCACAATCTTAGCCATATGTCCATAGTTAGCACATAAAATGAAATAACCATTAAATAAACGAACATACCTAGAAGATTTTTCATTCTTCTTTGGAGGCGGTGTTGTAGTTTGTTGTGGTCCTTTGTTCTTGATTTCTTTGGTCTTGTTCTTTAGAGTTGCAACATTCTTCTTTGGCTTTTCACTTTGATTAACTTCCTTCTTAGAATGATCCCGCGAAGATGTGGAGCTTGTACCTTCATCAACTAGAGCTTTACCATCTTTAATTGCCTTCATTTTTGCTTCTTCATCTGTCTTATCTTGTAAGTATTCTTTTTGCGATCCCTTGAGTTTGTTTATCTCATCATGGGTTGCATCAAGTTATTCTTTCTTTTGAGAAAGATATTCTTGAAACCATCTTTCCAATATCTTCCTTCTTTTTTCTGCCTCCTCAACTTGTAGCTTGAGAAGAATGGTCTTCTCTACTTCTTTGTAGATAACCTGTATCTGTTCCTTCCGCTTCTCATTTTCAATCCTAAGCCTGCTTATTTCTACTGAAGATGTTTCTAATTCCTTTTAATTTTGGTCAACAATGGATATGTATCTTTGATCAGATTTCTTCCTTTCAATTTCTTCTTCTTGCAATTTTTATGTGATCCTGCTAATCTCTGCAAACGATGTGTCGAGTTCTTGTTGCTTATGTTGGACTTCTCTCTTGAGGTCACGTGTCACTATATTCTCGACTTCTTCCAATTGAGTTCTAAGACTAATAATCATGTTCTCAGACTCTTCATTTTCTTTGATGAGTTGTTTTGTTGTCCTCAATTCTGCTTCCAAAAGTCTTGTCTTTTCCTTTTGATTTTTGAGTTCCTTTATCACCTTGATCACTTAATTTTGAAACTTTGTTTTACTCATTTCTCCCATTTCTTCGTCATAATTAGAAGGATCTAAATTTTCAATAACATCTTGAACTGATTTCTTTGTTGAATAGAGGTTATGAAGCTTTTCCCAAAGAGCTTTAGCTGTTGAACATTGATCAAATTTTGTTTTCATAGAATTTGGCAAAACATTCAAAATTACATTCATGGCCTTTGAATTGTACCTTTTAGCTTCTTCGGTAGATGTGTCTCCACAAACAATTGATTACCATACTCCATGTGTTTGCAAATGTACTTCCATCCTGGATTCCCATATCCAGTAATTATCTGCATCAAAATCAAGGGTTGGTACACAATACTCACTTTCTTCAGATTTTGTTGTACTTGTACCTTCCTTTGAAATCCTTGTAACCGAAGGAACCAAGCTCTGATACCAATTGTTGGAAATACTAAGGGGGGGTGAATCAATATTCCTTAGCAATTAACACTTTTAAATATTTTCAGAGCATTAGTTAATCTTTGATTATTATTAATGTTTGTGCAATAATAGCAATAAATAAAATAACACAGTAGACACAAGAATTTTAGGTGGAAAACCCCCTCCAGGTTAAAAAACACCGAACGCTTTTCTAATAAATTCTTTAATCTTCAGCCCCAACTGAAATGAAAGCAACGACTTCCTAGAATTCTAGAAAAGCATTCTTCTCCAGCTCCCACTGGAAGGACGCCCCAACACCCTGGTTTCTTCAGTAGTCAACTGAATGGATGCACCAACATCCTAGACCAACCTACCATCCTGAAGTTTTCATAGGCTCCAACCTGTAGGTGACTTCATGCATCAGCCTAGAACCTCCCTGCCACCCTATAATGACTGAAATGAGACAAGAGTGTGGATTCTCGTACCAGAGACAATGATCCACGATAAAATATGATTTAAAATGATTTTGAATGAACACCCAATCACACTATGAATTGCAACCCAACCATGAAATCATCCCAACAAAGACTCCTATATCTCCCAATAATTCCTTTTCAACTCTAGGCAGAGTGACTTTTTTACAATAATGACTCTTCCAATGATGACACTTTTACAAATGACTCTTTTACAACTTTACAATGATGACTCTTGGCCTTGACACTTCTTCACAATATAAGGATGACTATCATGTCTTCAAAGGATGTCCCGCTGCAATGGTTCCTTTGATTTGATACTTCTGCTCTTGAATTCTTGCTTGAAATTGTACTTGAATCTTCTTCTACCTGCATGCAAATTTCCCCGCCGAAATTAATCCCAAAACAAAACAAAATACCCTTCAACTTACCTATGCCTGCAAAACACATGTAAGTGCATAATAATGAATAAATACACATTAAAATTACAATGCATACCTGAAGTGTTCTTGTCAATTTTATCGTTGACTTGTTGCAGCAGTAGACAAAGACTCCCACTCTTAATATAGACATGGACTCTATGCAAGACTATATCCAAAAATGACCTAAATATATATACAATAAAAACTGATGACAGACCCTAGACTTGCGATGGACCAAGTTCTAAGTACAACAACAAAGACCATTCTATCAACTATGACAAGACAAGTAACATGAACATACAACATCATATAGATTTAGCAGACTTGGTGTAGCGTCAAGAATATGTAGCATCAAATATGTAGTATCAAGAATAGGACATCCAGAACATGATATCAAAACTAACTATGACATATAGAGACATATAACCGAGACCCTTTATGTACTTATATTGTACTGAAAAAAATATGTCAGAGATGACACTCATATTTCAAATGTAAACATTAATCATACATACCTTGTTGTAGGAGAGTTACCCTTGCCTGTTTATGTGTGGTCCTTACTGCAGTGATCCTTGAATGCATGCCTTTTCTTACCTTCTAGGAGCTCGATATTGAATCTATTGGATATTCAAGGTCTGAAATTGCGTCCTATGGTATCCCTTTAAGTCCTATTTCCAACCCCACAAGTCTGATCAAGATTGGATTCTTCAATAAAGAGTTATGCCCAATCTCCAATGATGACCTAATTACAGACTGGTTTAGTAGAGCGAACTTGTACAAAGTTCCACATGTCACTGTTGCGACCTTCGACCCTGAAAACGCTACTCAACAAACTATAGTCTGTCCTCTTTCTGTGACTATATACGAAATTTGAATCCAATTCTTAGAGAGAAAGTTATGATGATTTTCCCAACATCACTTTTTTGACATGGAATTTAGAATCTTGCAAAAACCCTAACTTCCTCAGATCATATCTCTAAAAATATAGCGAACCAAAATCTTAAATTCAGTCACAAGGTTCATCATGATTTCGGGTCAAATGGGTTTTAAATTCAGCTTCTGAAGCTTCACACAAAGAAAGTTATAGCGAAAATTCCATGATGAAGTATTTGAAGCCACAAAAACCCTAGTAGAAGAGGATATGAGGGTCACTATTTATAAGAATGTCTTGAGTTGAGAGGGTCCTCAACAAGTGAGCATGGGAGGGATTTTAGGATTATTATTATTATTATTAATTATTGACTATTCAATGACCACAATCAATTATGAGTTCCATGCCACAACCCCATAGGGTTTTAGCCCACTAACCGAGGTTACTAACTTCAAACATGAATATCTCTCAAATCGTGAAGAATTACTTGGCGTGCCATGTATCAACGGAAACATCTTGACGAGTAGAATCCATCTATAAGATCCTTGACTCAGAATAGTGTAAGTTGTCAAGTCAAAATTCCCATGCAAGATCGGGGTAGCCCTTGGTGCTGTTTGGGTTGACATCAATGACAACCAATGATCAACAATAATGTGAATTTTAGTGAGGCACATTCCCTGTGATGATATGAGCTTCAGAAAGGCACATTCTCCTATGGCGATGCAAATTTCTTGGACATACTTCATGTTGAGTTTTGGTGGAGGGCTGACTTGGCAATTGGATATTCTAGTCAGGACTTGGGTTTCTCTTGTTGACGAAAAATCTATAAAGGACTCATGGGTTTTCCCCTTGTTGGTTTTTCCATTGCCTCTGGCCTAATCTTTGGTGTTTCTTGTCTTTTGTTCTTTGTATTTGTGTAATTACTTGATGACCTAACGAATGAAGTAATAACCATATATATATAAACAATCACAATTAATTACCATGATTAGAAATTCTACCTTGTATTCAAATTTTAACAATTATTAATCAATTAAATGATCAACTAGGCAATACTAGGGCATGAAGTATAAAATTACCAAAAGTAAACTTAGAAAAAGCTACAAACATGATAAGAGAAAATCATGTTACAAAGACACCTTATTCACATCCTAATCATAAGAGTATATGCCTTAACAAGTCATTGTATCAATATTTCTCATAAGGGAAACAATTACTTATCTTTCAAAGAGTATTGATACCAGTATCATTAAGTCTCATAGTAACAATTCATATTGGATATCATATAAGCAATTGTTTCACAAAGGATTGAATTAGACGTTTAAATTATTTTATAGTTTAGTGTTTCTACTAAGGACATAGGTTCATATTGTTTCATATTATTAACCGTGATAACATCAAGAACAAAGAATCATCCAAAGACATTACAAGCCTTCGCAAAGACATAATGTTTCATTAAATATGCTTAAAGCAATGCATGAACATGAATATAAAATAGTATAAATAATAATCCATAATTTAGTAATAACTTATAATTAATGAAGGGACATATGAAAGGAAGTATCCCAACTAAAAGACATGACTCTTAATGAAAGGGTAGTCCTATATACATATATATCCCTCATTTGTAATATCATATCATATAATTTTTACTCAAACATTTATATAATATCATTTATCCATCCTAAATGGATATCTTTATATTTCAAGTATTTTGGATATTTTATTGACGAGCCATATAGGTGTCACATTTGGTATCAGAGTCAAGTTTATGATTTTGGTCATTGGCCATAAAGGCTTTTAGCTACACAACAAAAATTCAGAGTTTCTTTATCTCTAATCCTTAGCCACTTACAATTTAGAATTTTCATTTATTAAATGAAACAAAAGAAAAATATTTTAAATAAATTGTACAAATTAATTAAATTCATTGTACGAATCCATTAAATTCAACTATACCTAATCGTGCACAAATTTGCAACTGTTGCACATATATGGGCTCCATTAATCACCAAATCAATAATTGTCATTGTTCATAGAATAACTACACATGCATATATAAAAAAAGAAAGAAAGAAGAAAAGAAAAAGTGGCACCATTTTACAATCCATCCCTGCCATTGTTCAATCAATTGCAATGTAGTTAATTATTACAACTACCATTTTTATAGTTCATACAAACTTTGGATCCATCGTACATCGATTGCATCACCATTGTACCAATCTAAATGAATTAGATAAAATCATTTTCCATACCGTCTTGTTGTTGCAATTTAATTCCAATTTAATTCCATACAAAATTTGTGTGTACCCTATTTCTTTAGCCATTTAATTTCATACGTATAGCCAATTGAATTCATAATTTGTACCACATTGACTCCTTCAACCATTGAAATTAATAGCTATCGCTAACATTCGTTCATACATCCATTCAATTGCTATCACTGCCATATTTTCGACTAAACACTACCCCACCCATTGTAGCTGCCATTGCACATGTTGCTATGTTTGTACTAGATTACCCTATTGTAACAATTGCAAAATAAAAGATTAAATTAATCGTACAAAAATCATTGCACCATATCAATCCATACGGATGTGTTTGTATAACCACCGAAGTCATAGGCAACCAATAAATCCCATGCTATCGAGCCATAAATGAACGGCGGCTGTATATGCCCACCGTTTGATTTTGCTAAGGCCGAAATCGAACGGTGGGCATATACAACCACCGTTCATTTATGGCCCGATAACATGGGAAATATGGCTCGTCAAAGTCATAACCCTGCATTATGAATTGCTGATAGATTTATATGATCATTAATATAAACTTTGAATAAAAATAAGATGCACCTTTCCTTATTATTAATATTGTGGAGTTGGAAAATTGTGGAATTAGAGATATAGGAAAAAAAAAACCAAAAATGACAAGATATATGTATATATATATTTTTTCATTTGAAATTATTTTTATTATCATCATCATCAAGAACATACACACATTAAAAATAGTTACAAGTTGTAAAAGCACATTGGAGACTTGTAATGGAATATTTTCTAAAATTTTAAAAAATTATGTTTTTCCACTATTTAGAATTAAACAAAATCTTGTAGGGAAGTATAATATTATATCTATCGCTCCTACTCAAGATCATAATTATGTTAGTATTGAGTGTCCTAACCAATTAGTGCTTCCTAGGTCAAATATAATTGAAATGATAAATTTGGGGATGAAAAATATTGTGACATAAGCAATTTACAGTTGAACATGGAAACTATACTTTGTCTCACAATAATTTGTTAAATATTTATTTTTTGATGATAGTCACATAGTTCTACAATCATCCTAGATGCAAATGTTAGGGATTTTCATATTAAACACGAAGAAGAAGTTCTTATCATTTTCCTATAACAAGAAAAATATAACATTACAGGACACTATGTTAGAGATAGTTTCAATAATATCAGAAGACCTTAAAGAGATCTCAAATGTAAACCTTCAAGAAAATCAAAGGTCATTATCAAATATGCAAAAGAAAAATGAAAAAAAATGACAGATAAAAACAAACAAATTTCTCGCCTCAAGAATCATAATAAAAACTTAATAACGCATATTTTGAAGCTTACGAACAATACGAAGATTTTGAAAGACAAGTTAGAACAACTTATCCAAGATGAAGCATCAAGTCTTCAAGTGAAAGAATATAAGTTGAGGAAAAGGGAACAAATACAAATCCAGTTAATATCATGACTTAAGAGGATGAGAACCCAATTACCATAAAGACATACTGAGATGTTGGAGTACAAATGACAAAATATTCAAGTGAAATTACTAATAAAAAATCAATGATCAACAATACAACATCAATGCGTGAAGAACATGTACCAAAATTAAGTTAATAAATCACTACGAGTATAATAAGGGGAATTGATGCTACAAAGATACCTTATCGACATCCCAACCACAAAAGTAGATACTTTAATTAGTTAGTGTTAATTTGGTAGCTTAGGGACAAATTCCCTCCATTGGACAACCTTCCTCATCAAGAAAGACCCCTCCTAGCCCTTGGAAGAATTTAATTTGGTCAAGGAAAAATATATATTTTTAAGGTGAAACCCACGTGCACAAAAGTACAAGTCAGCCTGGGGAAGCTAATTCAACCCCCTAAGGCACATATAAATAGAACATATGTCACATCGCTTTGGAGCATCATCATCACTCATCATATCTTCACTCTCTTGTTTGGAGTGGTTTGTACAAGTGAGCAATTAGAGGTCCGAGATCACACGTGTGAAGGGAAGGAAGGATATTTTGTTTTGACCAATGTTGACTTTCTTTTTAGGGCCTCTTTGACCAAAATTGACTAGCACGGAAAAGGGTTGGTTTCACTTGGATTTTGACCCTTTTCTTGAAGGAAAAGTTGACTGAACTTTGGATCAAAATTTTTTGGGATGCTTGACCTTTGTTGACTGTAGAATGTGACAAGTCAACTACAAATTTTTTGAAGATTCACTGCAGGATCTCTCTCTCCTTTAACCACGTTTTTTGAGGGTATTTTGATTAGGTTTGACTGTTTAGAAGGCCATGTTCTTTGACTTTTGACCAAGCTGATTTAGAGGGTTGTTTACCATTGACCATTGGCTGGTTAAGGCATCTTTAACTACTATTGACTTTGACCATAAATTGCAAACTTTGACATTGGATCAGATTTGACTTTTGAGCTCATATCTCATTGGATATTTCTTAGTTGAATTGAATAGTCAAAGTTGTTTACCTTTAACTCATTGTTAATGAATTGGAACATTGTATCTCTCTGATGAACATTTGATGACAATCTAATAGAAGAAGAATTTGGAAATGGTTTTCCCCCTTGTGGGGTTTTTCCTATTAATTTTTAGGGTTATATTGTTCTTTGCTATGATAATTGCATTTACAAACTTTTCATCATTTACATATTGCATTCACCCCATAACATCATAAGATCATTAGTAATTATATACAAAGAGTAATAACATCAACAATACAGTGGGACATTAACGAACAACAGAGGAAAAACAATGGAACAATAAGGAACAACAGAGGAAAAACATACACAATAGAGACATAATGATTTAGATCAGAGACCAGGGAAAAACCCCACAAGGGGGAAAACCCAACCAAATTCTTCTTCTTATATATTCATCAATTGTTCAGGTAATATATGAAGTACATCCATAAATAGATACATCATTCATATCAGGCCTTCAAGGCCAATCCAAATCAGTTCACAACTTCGTTTTTGAACTGAATGATATAGAGAGTTGTTGTCATATCACTATTTACTTGAAACATACATCAGAGATACATTACCTGTCTCTGTCGTACACAAGGTTTCTACCATCAAGGTCACTGCCATCAGTAGGTTATCCCTGTCAATCGAGATTTCAATAATCAAAAGTATTGTTATCAGGAAGCAATACCATTAGGGATACTACATCATGTATCATGGACACTACCATATCAAACAAGATCACAACCTTATCACCTAAGGTCACTGCCATAAATTATGCTTCCATATGTGCAAGGGTAAAACCGTCATATAATTCAATGCTATGGATGTAAAAATTATCGACATTACAGGAAATATTTTCGTAAAGGGACAAAATCAAAAGAGGAAGAAAATAAGTCGAAGAGAAGAACTCCAAGAAAAGAGGAAGTACGAGATCTCTACTATGCTGAGATAGTCTCCCTCACAAAAGGTCTTGACATAGCTTCTAAATATTATGTTATAGGATATGGCTATAATAAATAACAAGATGCATTGTGGCATGAAAAAAGTATTAGAAACAAGAGCTCGTGACATCATCATAGGGAATCATGAAGGATAGATGGAACAAAATCCATGGTAGTCAAATATGAAGGATATAACTCTTGGGAACCTCATTGCAAACTTAAGGAAAGAAATAAGTCATCCGGGACAAGGCTCATCATACATAAAGGGAAAAAGGTAAACATCTGTCGGTTAGGGATATACAAGATTCTTTGATGGAATCCTCATCGGAGGGTTCACTAATCAAGAGAAGAAGCAAGTGTTTCATCAGGGACTCCAACTTGTGTAGTTCATGGGATGATGATATGATGAGACAAGAGATGTAGAAAATAAAGGGGTTGAAGATATTTTCAATCAAGGAAGCTTCTGAAAGAAGCTTAGATGACCTAAAGGAAAATGAGGTATGTATGCTTATATTTAATATTATAATGTCATGTCGTATGGTTGCGGGTAACATAGATCACTACTTCTATCTTGAGAAGCATGATCAAAGGAAAATGATCTCCTCCTCTAAAGGATGCAGGAAGGCATAGGTCACACTAGATGAAATCAACATAATATGTCCTCATATGAAGTATGAGGTGGTTGACTACAATTAAGGAACTCTGATTGGAAGCTCTTGGGAATGGAATGTGTGAAGAAAGGAAGGAAGAGATCGTGAGATATAAAACCATGATAAAGGAAATAAACATCCAAAAGACCAAGAAGATTTGACTAGGAAATCTCCCGGAAAGATATGAAGACTCTGATGGAAGTCTGAAAAAGATGGATACCCTTGACAATGGATATCTTTGGGAGATGTGTCAACATGTATGTAGGATTTTGATACCTACAGGGAGATGTAATGATGAAATAACATCATAAATGTATTGATTTAAGTGTTCATTTCTTATTTTTGAACAAATATTTGGATGGGCTTATGCAAGACTACCAAAGGGAAGAATTGTCCAAGAGGACCATATAAAAGGATGTAAGATCCTTTCAGAAAATATGGCATGAATAAAAACAACATGAAATGAAGCAAGGCGAGATGAAGACTGATGGATCACTTCTTGATGAAAGGAATGCTGACATGACTAACTCGTAGATGAAAGTGATGGATGGTCTGTGTCCTATGTAGAAGCCAAAAAAGATGAAGACTCCTAGACAAAGAAATTCATGACATCGAAGGAAGGAGCTCTTGAAGTAGCTGGTCGAGGAGCTGTTATAGGTCCCTAATTAAGATGGAGCTTGAAAGCAAGTTTATTACTTGGGAGAAACTTGGAAATTCCTAAGCCAAGAGGGAGCTTAGGCACATTCCTCGTGGAGGAATAAGTACATTCCTTTATTGGAATTGACATGTCCTCCCTAATTGAGAGGGAGATATAGACACATCATTCTAGTCTTCACCCTCGGAAGATGGAATGGAGGATTGGGTAATCATCTAGTATCCGATACTCTTTGAGGATGAGATAGGGCATCCAAGATAAGAGTAGTCATGGACCGATATTCTTTGAGGACTAGTTATCTAATATAAGAATAGTCCAAAGAAGGTCATACTTTGTGAACACCCAGGTAGAGTATGTACCTTGAGAGACAATGATTATGGTGTCTATGAATCATTAGTCTCGCCAACATTGTGATCTGATCATGTGGATAGAGTTGTTAGTCAAGGCCTTGCTATGTGACAATGCTAGTTGATATGATGCTAGAAAGATGGGTTACCAATCTGATTCTTCTTATGAGAAATTCTTCAGATTGAGAATGACCAAGTACCATTATGAATACCTCCCTAGTTAAGAGGGAGTGTTCAAAAGTGTAACTAGGTTCAGTCTTCATAATTACATGTAATTGTGACTTTTGTAAATGATGTAATGAAGAAAATAAAATTATTATTGTAAGATTTGCTTCATGAGCAAATGACTTTATTCTAAATGGCTCCCATTGAGAGCCTTAGGATTTGTCATTAAGGTCAAAGAATTAATGTCATGTATGAAGAGCTCTTCTTGAGTGTGTGTAAAATGTACATGAGTCAATTAAGTGTCTAGAAAGCCCTCCAAAGACAAGCACAATCCTCTTCTCTTAATGTCAGCCTAAAAAATGAAGTAATAACTCATGTCGGCTCACCCAAAGTGGCACACCCATTCGTATGCTAAAGTCGACTCATTATATGGACGAATGACTATATATATAAGGCTAGGGTCATTGCAGAAAGACATAACAAACTTCACATGTCTCTAAGATTTTCGGTTTAGAAGGCAGAAATGAGTTTAGATAGGATTCAAATGGGTGCAATAAATAGGTCTGATGTAATCACAGTCAAAGGGAATATAGATCCCTTTGTATTTCAGATGGATGAGCAAAGTCACAAGTTCAAATTATTCTGAAGTTTCGATCATTGAGGATAGCCAACAGTTCAATGATATCTCTAAGTTTTTCGTATGGGCAAGAAAGAGATAAATTCAGATCTTTGACACCGTTAGAGAGCTCTGATTCATCGAATCTGAGATTTTCGGAGGGGAATCACACTCAAAAGTTTGGATATTTTCGGATGAAGAAAACAGTGAAGGGATCAGAACTCTAGGACATTCATCAAGCAGTTCGGATCTCTGTTTTAGCGGGTGATTACAGTCAAGTAAATTCAGATAAGAGGAATTTAGATCCTTTTGAATTCTAGTAATCAAGAACAAAGATTATAAGGAAAATTAGGTGTCATGGAAGAGCTGCAATTCAGTGAGGAAGTGGAACCTCAAGGTCTCGATGATACCCTAAGGAAAGGACATCAATACTAGATCAAGGAAAGATATCGATGCTCTCGATATGAAGACAACAAGAATATCTCGGGTGACAAGCAGATCAAAGAGGAGAATAAGAAGAGAAGACAATATCTTGGTCTTAGAGTGGCTAATAGGTCAAGGGTCTTGGTCTTCATATTCATCAATTGGAATCTCCATAAGAAGAATTTGTGTGGATTTTCCTATCAAAGAGTGAGAGGTTTGGCCTTGGCTCATAGCCTACATGTTGTGTCTCTTATCTATTTATGTTCATGCATTGGTTATTGTTTGATGCATAAGAACACTAAATAATCTAAGAACAAGAAGATCCTAATCTAAAGAAGTAACTAGCATTCATAAGCAGTCACTAATGGAAGAGAAATCACCTAATACTAATGCCCTAGATTTCTCAACAATGGTTAAGTCATTTCCTCTTAGATACCACAAGCCAAAATTTGTTGTTCCCTTGATATATCGAAAGATTCTCTTCATTGCAACAACATGGGATTCTTTTTGTGCTGCTTGGAAATGAGCCACCTGTCCAATTTCCTGCATTACATTTGGCCTAGAAGCAGTCACATACAATATATTGCCAATCATAGATCTATACATCCTCTGATCCACATCCCGGGGAAATTCATCCATGTTTAACTTGCAACATGTCACCATTGGCATGTTGACCGGTTTGAAATCTTCCATTTGAAATATCTTCAAAATTTCTTTGATAAACTTGGTTTGATAGATGAATATGCCCTTATCTTCATGAGATATCTGAAGTCCCAAGAATAAGATTAACTCTCCAAGTAGTGACATCTTAAACTCATTCTATATATTTACTGTAAACTTCTTTCTTAACCTTGTTTTTGCAAGTACATGTCAATATAAGCATATTGAGCTCTAGGATCTTGTTCGAGACCATATAATTCCTTCTTCAACCTACAAACATAGTATTTCTTGTCAATGAGCCAAAATCCCTCAGGTTGTTCTATGTATACCTCTTCTTCTAATTCTCCATTTAGAAAGGATCATTTTATGTCCATATGATATACTTTGATATTCCTTGAACATGCATAGGCCAAGAACATTATGATGGATTCCATTCTGGCGATGGGAGAAAATATTTCTTCAAAATCTATTCCTTTAACCTGTGCATATCCTTTGCAGACCAATATTTCTTTGTTCCTAGTAACATGTCCATCCTCATTCATCTTGTTCCTGAAAACCCATTTTGTGCCTATGACATTTTTCTCCTTTGGTTGTGGAACCAGTTCCCAAGTATCATTCTTTTCAATTTGATCCAACTCTTCATTCATAGTTGTTACCCAATGTTCAATGTGACTAGCTTCTTTAAAGATGCTAGGCTCAAATATGTCCAAGAGCGCAAGATGGGCTTGCTCTAGCGTGCGTAGCTGTCGATTTCTTTTGGTACCTATGCCTTCATCGATGTTTCCTGTTATCACTCAGGTTTTCCCAAAAGTTGTAAGAAAGGGAAAGGAGGTCGAGGTAACCACAGACCAATCTTTTAGATACAGAATCTAGCCAATCTATATCCAGAGAGGGCTCTCTCTTTATGATTTAGCTTTGTTTTTAAAGGTATTAGGCTAGTTATGAAGTTCAAGGGTTTTGTTTGATTTTGGATGGTGAAATTCAACAGAAAAGAGAGGTAAGACAGAGTAGTTCAGTCCATTGAGCTAATGGAGTCAAAGAAGATGGCCTTCTAGATTTGGTTTCTTAACAGAGGATGGTTTCACAGAGAAAGGTAGTCAAATAGGGAACAAATCAAGGCTTGAAATAGATGGAATGGGCTCAAATTGGGTGAAGGGCAATTAAGAATCCTTCAACCTATTTAGAGAAGGAAAATGGATGATTATTGATAAAGAGCAGTTAAGTATTCTTTAGCAACTAATCAACATGAAAGAATTAGGAAACAAGAGCAATTAAGAGTTCACTACTTATCCAAATTCTGAAGAAAACACAGAGAACAATAAAGACTGAAAACAGAGTGCAATCAAGCATATTCTGAAGTTAATATTTTCCTTTATCATTCAGATTATGAAACACAGATGATATAATAAACAAGAAAACTTTAAAACACAAGATAGAGAGGACTTATTGATCCAGTGGTTGATTCAAGAAATCTGTGACAAGTCCTCTGCTTCAATTCTTCATCTAGTAGGCCATGCAACAGTTGATTCCATCAGCTCTTTATTCCAAAATTTCAGTATTACAACAAAGTCTAGGAAAATCCCCCCTCAATACTCCAATGGAGGGGGTATTTATGCAACAAATTTGTACAAAAAATATCTCATAACAGTTGTGAGATAATATCTAGGATGACTAATAATATTTTACAAGTAAAATAGAAACATCTACTCTTTGAAAATAGGAAAAGATAACCAATGTTTGTGCTGGAGGCAGGCCCTTTAATTCGGTTAGCAGCTGTCTTCTGTAGTAACTCTGTGTTGGCTGCCTGTCTTAACTGATACTCTTAAATGCTGATCTGATATTCTTTAATTCTGATCTGCTACATTTAATGTTGATCTGATACTATTTAATGTTGATCTGCTTTGCCTTTAATTCTGATCTGCTTTGCCTTTAATGCTATTTTGAACCCCTTTGTCCACCTTGCTGTGGTAAATAGCTTTGTCTGGCAAATAACTCTGTATATATTTTTTATCCGGGGAAAATTTTAACAATATTTCCAACATATTTTCCATGAGGAACGTTGATGAGTGCAACCTTTAGGGTTTACAGGGGTTTTCCTGTGAAAAATGGGCCAAATAGCAGGCTGAGAGCTTCATATAGCAACACAAACTGGATTGAAAACTGAACTTGGCCTCCTTCGGTAGAATTTTTAGCCGAGAACCGAAAATTACAGGGTTTCATGGTAAATTGGATAAATACCTGCGTAAAAGGTAAAAACGGTACAAATGCAGGTAGAATGGAAGGCCACAGAGCTCATGCTTGTAGTTTTGCTGGCCGGGGGCCGGTCGAGACTGAACTATGAACTCGGTCGGTTTTATGCCCGGAGCGCTGTTTGCAAAAAAATATGGCAAAAATGACAAGTTACCCTTTTAATTGACAAAATGTAGTTTTGGCGGGATTTTCTTAATTTGATGAGGAGGTGATGTCAGCAAACAGACGGATGATGTCAGCAAAGGGTGACGTGGCAGGTGACGTCAGAAAAGGACAGATGACGTCAACGGGGGGGTGGTAAGCGGTTTTGCTCGCACCGCTTTTGGGGCTAGGCAGTTTCGAGTCGGGAGGGAGCGAGCATACTGGGAGCGCGACGCGTAGTACGGGCACAAAACCGTCGGCCGATCGCATGTTAACGCTCGGTGGTTAGGGGGTCGCGATATTGATTGTTGACCGTTGGATGATGGAGCCGGGATCGGACGGTGGATGATCGTCGGAGATGGCAGGGAGTTAATGCGCGGGCCCGAAAACAAATAAACTGTGTTTTTAAATGTACTGGGGTGGTTTTGTTAGGTTCGCGGGTTTGGTTATTAATTAAACTAGGTGGTTAATTAACCCATTTATCGCGCGGGGAAGGTTTTTAATGAATTTCAAACAAATTCATTAATCTTTTTAAACAACTCTTTTATGGTTATAATTAACAGGGGGCGGGAAAATATATTACATCGGGGTTTTATAATATATTTACAATACGGGATGAGTAATGTTTTTATGGGAGTTTATATAATAAAAGTTAAAGTTAATATGAAAATGAACTGAGCACTAAGTTATAATAATAATTTAATTTTTGTAGTTAAACTTAGGGTAGAGCTGAAAAAAGGGTTTTTATGGAGAATATTTGTCATTTTCCTAAGTAAAATAGGGTTTTACTTAGGCAATGTTTATGAAATGGAAGGAGTGGCTTGTGAGTGATATTAAGCAGATCTTAATACCTTTAGGGGGGGAATTAGTAAAATGATTAGGGAAAAATATGAAGAAGAGTTAGTGAATGTAACCTTGCCTCACCTGAGCTGCATCAAGTATAATGTCTGCCTTGCACTTGTGATAGAAGTGAAAGTTAAGACATTTTTAGAAACATAATCCATCACAAGTATCATTCTGCAACACTAATCTATCTACCCCGCCTACTTTAGTCTAGCATTTTTTCTTTCTTTTTTTGGGTGTACTTAGACTGGAAAACCCTCATCAACTTTTCTTTTTCTTTGCATGGCAAGTCTACTTTTGTCTGCATTTATAACATCCAAGGGCTCAGATTTAATTGTTGAGCTCCTTTGCTTCTCTATCTATCTACTTATCTGCCAAGATTAAACAGTCTGGTCAGATTTTTATTCTCTATCTCTAAAACATGAAATTCAAACATGAACTAGCCAAGATTAAGCTGTTTGGCCATTCATCCATTGTGACATAAATTAACAAGCTGTACATAATGCTTTATTTACAGAAAATGAAAAAGTAATGGCATTTTGGACTTGCACACTTTCCCGGTCTATTTTTGTTTGGGGTTCATTTCTTTCATTTTTTTGACCATTTTATTCTTTTTACCTTTTGATTTTTCTTTTAGGGCATACCCTCTTTACATTTTTTGATATATTTTATTTTATTTATTTATTTTTATTTTTATTTTTTGATAATATGGAAAACCTTTGCAACAAGGAAATGGATGAACATATTACAGAGTCAACAAGTCAATCATGAAATATGACACCTATTGGTATGAGAGTATAATAGTGGCTCCACTTGGGGATGGCTTTCCCTGGTGGAAAGTCAAGAACAGCAGGTCAAATGGCCTTCTAAATAACTTGGACTATGCTATGATTTCTGGTTGCTTTATTTTATGTATGACAACACATTTTGTGAAGCTTAGGGCCTTCTCTTCAAGCTTCAACTGCAGCAATTTACTATCCAATCTAAACTGTGACATTATTAAGGATATAGTATGTACATGTTAGAGTCATAATACATTAAAAAACTGGATCAAAGTAGTGTTTCAGCATTCGACCATTCACTGGTTCTTCTTTTGTTTCTGTGCCATCCAGGCTCTTCAGAAAGTAAGTGTTGTTCTCTTGCAATGCCTGGATGATAAAGGGCCCTTTCCACAGGAAGTCAAACTTCCCATGTTTTCCTTTGTCTTCTCTCTTGGAATCCCACTTTAGAACTTTGTCTTCAATGTAGAAATCTTCTGCTTTGGTCCTTTTATCAAATATTTTCTTGAGTTTTTCTTGTAACACTTGGGATCTTTGGTGCACTTCTTCTCTGGTCTGCTGCAAATGGATGGTATGATTTATTCTCCTTTGAATTCCATTTGGTTCCACTTGAGCTTCTTGCAGTAATTTCATCACAGTAACTCCTAAAGATGAAGGAAATACAACCTCCATGCCATAGACTAACTCATAAGGGCTAGTTCCAATAGTTCTCTTTGTAGTAAGTCTGTCTGCCCATAGTGCATTTGTAAGTTTCTTGTGCCAGTTTTTCTTGTTCTCTTTCAACAATTTCTTAATAATATTAATCAGGCTTTTATTGGAAGATTCAGCTAGATCATTACCTTGAGGGTAATAGGTTGTGGAATGGCTTAAAGTGATATGGTATTTGCTACAGAAATTTATCATTTTCTTGGACTTGAAGGAAGCAGCATTATCAGTTATGATCTTTTTAGGACAGCCAAATCTAGACAATATGTTGGTTTCTAAGAATCCTATAATCATTGTATCATTGGCATGTCTAGAAGGAATGGCTTCTATCCATTTGGTGAAATAGTTTGTGGCAGTAAGAATCCATTTCTGTTGGCCATAAGAGGGAGGGTGTATTTCTCCATTGAAGTCCAAACCCCATTGTTGAAAGGGATTTTCAGTGGAAATTGGTCTCAAGGGTAAGGGTAACAGTTTCCTTTTGCCTTAAAAAATTTGGCATTTATGGAAAACAGTGAAAAACTTCTTTACATCAGTGAACAAGGTTGGCCAGTAAAATCCATCCCTTAGGATTTTGTCTGCAGTTGATTTCCAGTAAAGGTGTCCACTGCAATTCCATGCATGAAATTATTTGAGAATTTTGTCAGCTTCTTCTTTAATTAAACAATTCAATAGAATACCTTCATGACTTTTCCAAAAAAGAGCATTATCTGAAATACAAAATTCTGAAGCTTTCATCTTTAAAAAGCTTTTCTTTGTTCTGAATAACCCTAGAGGAGCCATCAGGTTTAGTAATACATGAGTTATATCAGCACACCAAGGTGATTCTAAAAAGGCTTGGCTGATTTGTGGAGTCGCCATCTCCTGTTCATTATCTAGTTCATTAATATCCAGGGCTTGAAAGTTTGTTTCAGTGATGAGTTTAGCCAATTCCTGTCCTTTTATAAGCTTTGTAGGTTTTATTTCAATATCATACTCCAATATATTAGCTATCCATTTACCTTGTTTGCCTTCAATTCCATCCTGAGTCAGGATGTCTTTAACAACAACATTTGGTACATAGGCTATTACATGGGAGTACAATATATAGAATTTGAAGTCTTTAATGGCTTTCACAAGTGCAAAAGCCCGTTTTTCCATGATTTTGTAATTTAGAGGTGCATCTCTAAGTTCTTTACTCAAAAAGGCTATCGGTTTTTCACATCCTTAATCATATTTTTGCAGTAAAACAACTGCTATAGTGTGTTCTGATGCAAATGAGAAAATTATGAAGTCTCTATCGAACTTTGGACTTGTAAGGACTGGTGTTTTGGTCAAAGCCATTTTAATTTCTTCAAATGCTTGTTTGGCTTCTACTGTCCATTTAACCTTTGAATCTTTTTTTAACATATTGTTCAACAATCTAATTAATTCAGCCAAATTAGATATGAATCTTCTAAAAAAGTTAATCATTCCTAGGAAAGCTTGAAGTTCTTTGACATTTCTAGGGTGGGGCATTCGCAGAATAGCTTCTATTCTAGCAGGATCAATTCTGATGCCATCTTTGGAGATGATATGGCCTAACAGTTTGCCTTCTTGTAGACCAAACAAAGACTTCTTAGGATTTAACAAAATACCATACTTTTTGCATTTTAAAAGCACTTGTCTCAAATGATCTAAATGTTGCTGATCTGATCTAGAAAACACAATGAGGTCATTTAGATATATAACCAGAAAATCATGAATTTCTTTTGCAAAAGCTATGTCCATTACTCGTTGAAAGGTTGTCTTTGCATTCTTAAGTCTGAATGACATTTTAACATATTTGAATGTACCCCATGGTTTTGTAAATGCAGTCTTTTCTTGGTCATCAGGATGACCCAGAATTTGATTAAAACCTGAAAATCCATCCAAAAATGAAATCCTAGAAGCACCTACTACCCTTTGTAAAATATGATCCATCTTAGGTAAAGGGTAATTGTCTTTCAAAGAAACCTTGTTTACATTCCTTAAGTCAACACATAATCTGATTTCTCTTGTTTTCTTCCTGGTAGGCACTAAATTAGACACCCACTCTGAAAATCTGATTGGAGCAATTATCCCTGCATCATGCATTTGTTTGATTTCTTTTTCAATTAAAGGAAGCAGTACAAGGTTGATTCTTCTGAGCTTTTGTTTGAATGGTTTTTTATTTTCCTTGAGGGGTATTGTATGTTGAATTACAGAGGTGTCATAAGATTTCAGGTCTTCATAGCTCCAAGCAAAAACATCCTGGAATTCTTTGATCAGTTCAACATACTTAAGTTTTTGATCAGGGGGCAAAGATTTGAATAATTTTACCCTTTTTGGATTCTCTTCAGTTCCAATGTTGTAGTCTTTAATGTCTGTTTTTAGAGGTTCCATCTTGGGTTTCTTTGGAATATCATTGAAATTAAAGAGATCTTCCAAAGGAGTTAATCCTTCGGGAAAATGATTGTTTTTCAAATTGATAACTTCAGATTCTTCTTCAATAATCTCATCAACATCTATTTCTTTAAGACCCTGTATTTCCTTTTTGGTAAATTTCATTGGATGAAGCATTTGAGTTGCATTTTTTGCTGAAATGCCAGTTTCTATCTGATTTGTTGGATCAAACTCACTAACTGTATCTCCATATACTTTAGTGCTAGAAAATTCTTCTTCTAGGGTTAAAAAATTGTTGATCTGATTATCATTGTCAAACACTTGCCAGTTCTTTACATTATCAGATATGGCTGGCCTGTGTCTAATTTCAGTTGTGAATTGATGATTTGATTCAAATGGAAATTTACAGGTGCTGGCAAATATTGCTAGGCTATGAGCTTGCAAGTTATGTTTTCTCGGGATTTTGGCAAGCTGAGTTTCTAGAAATGTATTGAGGATCTCTATAGTTGTTCCTATATACTTTTTTAATATGGAATCATTTGTTAAGAACTTCCTTTTTATTTGTTGAATGATAAGATCAAAATCTCCTAGGACTGACACTCTAATTGCTCCCAATTTCTTGACCAGTTTAAGACCTAGCAATAGAGCTTCATATCAACCATATTATTAGTGCACCTAAAGTTTAACTGGTAGGCATGGCCTTCAGCATGATTGTTTTCAAGATTGTGCACCCAGACTCCTGCTCCTGCTCCTAATTTGTTCATAGAACCATCAAATTCTAAGTACCAAAAGATTTCATGCTCATAATTAGTATATGGAGTTTCAGGGATTTGTTTAATATGGAGATCCGGTTTTTTAGTTTCTTCTAGTTTATCTGATGTTTCATGATTTTCAGAAATTTCTTGGATTCAGACACTAGACCTTTCATTTACAATTTTTTCTGTTTCATTTGCTAGAACTTTTATTTCATGTGGGGGATCAATTTCATCATTGTAAAGGATAAAAGAATCCATATCTAAATGCACCGAGTAGATAGGGAAATTTTGAGTTTTCTCTTGACTACTTACTACATACTTCATTAAAGTTTCTCTGTATAGTCTCTTGGGTTGACCAAACACTGAAATAGTAGCGTAAGACATGTCTAACTGTAGAGATCCTTGAAGCTTTGCACCCCAAGATCTAGACAATAACATGCCATACTTTGGTGGAATATCAGCTACTACTATGTCCATTAAGATGGTTTTGGTAGGATATTGGACTAGTGACACACATAAGTTTTTGATTAAACCACCTGACTTGAATCAAAAGAGAAAAGGTCTTTATATGGCCTAGTGATGTCAAAGTCTAACCTCTCCATTAAAGATTTAGGCATTAAGTTATGGGAAGCACCAGAATCAAACATGGCATTATGAAGTATTTTATCATGTATGTTTAAACCTACATAGAAAGGAGGAACTTCTCCCTCTACTATTTTTCCATTTACTCCAGGGCCAAATATCAATTCAGGCTGGTCATCAAAAACATTTACTGAATCTTCGTTCACATAAATTTTGAGAGATCTGCTGATTTGACTTCTGTATACATCATGTTTAGCTAATTCCGATAATGGAACAACTATCTTTAGTTTGCCTAATTCTGTCTCAAGGTTGAAAGGTTTTTCGGTCTGAGTTCTTATATTTTGGACAGTTGGATTTTCTGCGTTTTTCTCCTCTTCAGGAGTGGGATTATGGGCTGAAGTTGTTTCCAAATCAAGTTCTAGAGGCTCTTCTTCGTTTCCTTTAGCAGGAATAGAAGTGGAAGGTTGTCTGTTAGGTGGCTGATTATCTAATACATCTTCAACAATTGGGTTATTAGGGTTAGGACCTGTTCTAGAAAGAATATGTACAGTGGGAGCATTGATCCTACCTTTGTTAGGCTGCTTGATATCTTTCTGTTTATTGGTTTCAGGGACATCTATTCTTCTGCTCCTCAAATTGTATTGTTTTTGGACTTCATAAATGGTTGTATCATATCCCTCCCTAAAGTCAAATGATTCACCTGACTGTGTTTGGAATTGTTTAAGGATGTAAGCTTCTTGATCCTCTTGGGTCAAAAAAAATTCTTGTTCATTGTTGAGTCCCATTAGATTAATTTGAGTGTCTTTTGCTGGTTCATCAGAAGTTGAGGCTTCAGCATAATTTTCTTGAAATGGGGGCCTTTGGTCAGGCCCTGTCTTTCCAGTGTTAGGATTTTGGTTTTTCCTGAAATTTGGATTTCTCCCAGTATTGCTTGGTTGACCATCCCAAGGGGATTTTCTCTCAATTGTTTCTACTCTATCTCCAAGTCTATCCATTCTTTTAATAATTACATCTAATTTCTGTTTAAACGTAGAAGGTTCTTCTTTGAAAGGTGTCCTCCTTTCAACTCTGGCTCTAGATCGTTTAGATATCAGGTTAGCCTCAACACTAACAGCTATACTCTGCATCTCTTTTAAGTTTCGAGGAGCTCTTTCCCTAAGTTGTTATGCCATATCAGAATCAAATGCATCAGGAAATTTGATCAAGGCCAAATCTGGAGGAGGTCTAAGATTTTGAGGAATAGCATTGTAGACATTGTTGAATCTGGTACAGTAATCTTGGACAGTTTCTTGTGTGCCTCTTCTTAGGCTTTCATACTCTGATAAAATTTGGAGAGGATATTTCTTATTTTCCCATATGTTTAAGAAGGTCTGATAAAGAGCTTGTGCGTCATTGATACTGTTTGCAGGGAGGGTTCTAAACCAGGTTCTAACATCTCCAGTTAAACTTTGAACAAATACTTTCATTCTAACATCATCAGCATCAATCTCATAACTTTCAAAATAGTCGGTCATTTTATTGGTATGTTGTTGCACTATGTAAGTGCCAGTACCTTCAAAAGAAAGGATTTTACTTTGATAGTCTTGGGGCATAACCCCTGGATTGGCAGGTAAGTGCAGGGGAGTATATCGGTTTGCCATGGTTGCAGAAATAGATGTGACAACTGGAGGAGTAGGGATAACAATGGGAATGTGTGTTTTGGATGGAGGAGTGGAAAGGATAGTCTGAGGTACTAATGGTGAACTTGGAGAAGTTGTAGTAATCGCAGAAAGGTTTGGTGTTCTTTCAGAGGTAAGATAAGATTGAATGGAGTTCTGCAAATGTCTGTCAAGGTGTGAAGTAACAACTTCAATATGCAATTTTTCATTGAATATTGGATTTTGAACTGTGTGGGTTAACCCAAATTCTGAAAAGGTCACAAATAAAGAGTTTTCAAGATACTTATCAAAAGGTTTGTTCTCATGATAGATCCACCCCACAGGACAAGATCTTGATTTGTATAGAGGCCGAGAACTAGCAGAATTCTCTTGGCTCCCTTGTCTTCTAAGAATCCTAGGAATCAGATTAGGATTTTCAAACACAAGTGGGGGATTAGGATCAGGATTTGATCTGGTGTAATGAATCTTTTTTGGAGCCAGTTCTCTAGGTGTGTTTTTGGTTTTTTCTTGACATAGATTTGACAGCTTTAACAGTCTCTTCTAGGGGGTTTTAGATGTGAGAGTTTTGAACTTTTCTAAAGACTCTTTTAAAAAAAGAGGAATTGATCAAGTATTTGAAACCAACTGTCGAATCTATAAGCTAGACCAGAGATAGACTGAAGCAACATTCATTTACTTTTGAAATTGCAAAGAAAAGGCATTTCAAAGGCTACCTGGATAACTTCAGGCTCCATTTGTAGCTTATACAGAAAACGGTAGTAACAAACAAATATGCAGGTCCCCAGTGGATTCGCCAATGATGTTATCACTCAGGTTTTCCCAAAAGTTGTAAGAAAGGGAAAGGAGGCCGAGGTAACCACAGGCCAATCTTTTAGATACAGAATCTAGCCAATATGTATCCAGAGAGGGCTCTCTCTTTATGATTTAGCTTTGTTTTTAAAGGTATTAGGCTAGTTATGAAGTTCAAGGGTTTTTTTTGAGTTTGGATGGTGAGATTCAACAGAACAGAGAGGTAAGACAGATTAGTTCAGTCCATTGGGCTAATGGAGTCAAAGAAGATGGCTTTCTGGATTTGGTTTCTTAACAGAGGATGGTTTCACAGAGCAAGGTAGTTAAACAGGGAACAAATCAAAGCTTGAAACAGATGGAATGGGCTCAAATTGGGTGAAGGGCAGTTAAGAATCCTTCAACCTATTTAGAGACGGAAAATGAATGATTATTGATAAAGAGCAATTAAGTATTCCTTAGCAACTAATCAACATGAAAGAATCAGGAAACAAGAGAAATTAAGAGTTCATTGCTTATCCAAATTCTGAAGAAAACACAGAGAATAATAAATACTGAAAACAGAGTGAAATCAAGCATATTTTGAAGTTAATCTTTTTCTTTATCATTCAGATTATGAAATACAAATGATATAATAAACAAGAAAACTTTAAAACACAAGATAGAGAGGACTTATTGATCCAGTGGTTGATTCAAGAAATCTGTGACAAGTCCTCTGCTTCAATTCTTCATCCAGTAGGCCATGCAACAGTTGATTACAACAGCTTTTTATTCCAAAATTTCAGTGTTACAGCAAAGTCTAGGAAAATCCCCCCTCAATACTCCAATGGAGGGGGTATTTATGCAACAAATTTGTACAACAAATATCTCATAATAGTTGTGAGATAATATCTAGGATGACTAATAATATTTTACAAGTAAAATAGAAATAGTTACTCTTTGAAAATAGGAAAAGATAATCGATGTTTATGCTGGAGGCAGGCCCTTTAATTCAACTGGCAGCTGTCTTCTATAGTAACTCTGCGCTGGCTGCCTGTATTAATTGATACTCTTAAATGCTGATATGATATTCTTTAAACCTGATCTGCTGCATTTAATGCTGATCTCATACTCTTTAATGCTGATTTGCTGCCTTTAATTCTGATCTGCTTTGCCTTTAATTCTAATCTGCTTTGCCTTTAATGTTGTTTTGAACCCCTTTGTCCACCTTGCTCTGGTAAATAGCTTTGTCTGGCAAATAGCTCTGTATTTATCTTTTACCCGGGGTGAATTTTAACAATATTTCCAACATATTTTTTGTGAGGAACGTTGAGGAGTGCAACCTTTAGGGTTTACAGGGGTTTTCCTGTGAAAAATGGGCCAAATAGCAGGCTAGGAGCTTTATATAGCAACGCAAACTGGACTGAAAATTGAACTTGGCCTCCTCCGGTAGAATTTTTAGCCGAGAAAAATTGCAGGGTTTCATGGTAAACTGGATAAATACCTGCGTAAAAGGAAAAAAACGGTACAAATGCAAGTAGAATGGAAGGCCGCAGAGCTCATGCTTGTAGTTTTGTTGGTTGAGGGTCGTCGAGACTGAACTGTGAACTCGGTCGATTTTATGCCCGGAGCGCTGTTTGCAGAAAAATATGGCAAAAATGACAATTTACCCTTTTAATTGACAAAATGTAGTTTTGGAGGGATTTTTTTTTATTTGATGGGCGGATGACATCAGCAAATGGTGACGTGGCAGGTGACGTCAGCAAAGGATAGATGGTGTCAGGAGATGACGTCAGTTGGGGGGGTGGTAAGTGGTTTTGCCCGCACCGCTTTTGGGGTTGGGTGGTTTCAGGCTGGGAGGGAGCGAGCATACTGAGAGCGCGATGCGTGGCAGAGTACGGGTGCAAAACCGCCGACCGATTGCGCGTTAACACTCAGTGGTTAGGGGGTCACGATATTGATTGTTGACTGTTAGATGGTGGAGCCGGGATTGGACGGTGGATGATCGCTGGAGATGGTGGGGAGTTAATGCGCAGGCCCGAAAACAAATAAACTGTGTTTTTAAACGTACCGGGGCGATTTTGTTAGGTTCGCGGATTTGGTTATTAATTAATCCAGGTGGTTAATTAACCCATTTATCGCAAAGGTTTTTAGTGAATTTCAAACAAATTCATTAATCTTTTTAAACAACGCTTTTATGGTTATAATTAACCGGGGGCGGGAAAATATATTATATCGGGGTTTTATAATATATTTACAATACAGGATGGGTAATGTTTTTATGGGAGTTTATATAATAAAAGTTAAAGTTAATATGAAAATGAACTGAGTGCTAAGTTATAACAATAATTTAATTTTTGTAGTTAAACTTAAGCTAGAGCTGAAAAAAAGGGTTTTTATGGATAATATTTGCCATTTTCCTAAGTAAAATAGGGTTTATTTATCGCACGGGGAAGGTTTTTAGTGAATTTCAAACAAATTCATTAATCTTTTTAAACAACGCTTTTATGGTTATAATTAACCGGGGGCGGGAAAATATATTACATCGGGGTTTTATAATATACTTACAATATGGGATGGGTAATGTTTTTATGGAAGTTTATATAATAAAAGTTAAAGTTAATATGAAAATGAACTGAGCGCTAAGTTATAACAATAATTTAATTTTTGTAGTTAAACTTAAGCTAGAGCTTAAAAAAAGGGTTTTTATGGAGAATATTTGCCATTTTCCTAAGTAAAATAAGGTTTTACTTAGGCCATGTTTATGAAATGGAAGGAGTGGCTTGTGAGAGATATTAAGTAGATCTTAATACCTTTAGGGGGGAAATTAGTAAAATGATTAGGGAAAAATATGAATGGGAGTTAGTGAATGTAACCTTGCCTCACCTGAGCTGCATCAAGTATAATGTCTGCCTTGCACTTGTGATAGAAGTGAAAGTTAACACATTTTTAGAAACATAATCCATCACAATATCATTCTGCAACACCAATCTACCTACCCTGCCTACTTTAGTCTAGCATTTTATTTATTTATTTATTTATTTTTTTATGGGTGTACTTAGACTGGCAAACCCTCATCAACTTTTCTTTTTCTTTGCATGGCAAGCTTACCTAAGTCTGCACTTATAACATCTAAGGGCTCAGATTTAACTTTTGAGCTCCTTTGCTTCTCTACCTATCTACTTATCTGCCAAGATTAAACAGTTTGGTCAGAATTTTATTCTCTATCTCTAAAACATGAAATTCAAATATGAACTAGCCAAAATTAAGTTGTTTGGCCATTCATCCATTGTGGCATAAATTAACAAGCTACACACAATGCTTTATTTACAGAAAATGAAAAAGTAGTATCATATTGGACTTGCACACTTTCTTGGTCTATTTTTGTTTGGGGTTCATTTCTTTCACTTTTTTGACCATTTTATTCTTTTTACTCTTTGATTTTTCTTTTAGGGCATACCCTCTTTACATTTTTTACATTTTTTGATTTTTTGAGATATATATATATATATATATATATATATATATATTGGTAGTATGGAAAGCCTTTGCAACAAGGAAAGAGATTAACATATTACAGAGCTCAACAAGTCAATCATGAAATTTGACACCTATTGGTATATGAGCATAACATTCCCAATGATTTGATATGAGGGATGGTTCTTTTGATACCATTTCTTATGAGTCTTAGAAGGTGTTTGTTTTTCACTTCCCGCCTCTTCCTAGTTGGTACTTGTTTCCTCATTTTATTGTAATTTCTCGAAGCTTCTTCTTTGATCTTTTCTAGTTTTTTTTGTGTCTCTGGTTCGCTTGAAAATGAGTTTCCTCATTCAATCTTTGGTCCACAAGCTTCATCAAAGGTTACATTGATTCTTTCAACTATCCTATTGAGTCTCTGATTATAACATTTGTATGCTTTCTTTTTGCATGAATAGTCAACAAAGATGCCTTCATCTACCCGAGAGTCAAATTTTCCTGTCTTTTGGTCTTCCCTTTTGATGTAGCATTTGCTTCCAAAAACTCAAAAATGTTTGACATTCACTGGTCTTCCCCTCCATATTTCATATGGAGCGTTATCATAGTTTCTCCTAAGTAATCCTTTGTTCAAGATGTACACAGTTGTATCAACTGCTTGAACCCAAAATTTGTTGTCCAATTTTGAATCATTCAACATTGTTTTGTCCATTTCTTCTACTGTTCTGTTTTTCCTTTCAACAACTCCATTTTGTTGTGGCTCCCTAGTTGTTGAGAACTATCTTTTTATTCCATGTTCCTCACAGTAGTACTGAAATAATTTGGAGGTGAATTCTCCAATGTTATCCAATCTCAAACATTTGATCTTCAAATCAATTTAATTTTCAACCATTTCCTTATAGATTTTGAAACATTCAAATTCTTTAGACTTCTTCAAAAATCTTACTGTTGTCATCCTGGTATAGTCATCAATTATTAACATGAAGTATTGTTCACCATCCAATCCTTTAGTCTTCATCGGTCCATATAGATCAACGTGTACCAATTCCAATGGTTTTGACATGGAATGTTCTTTGGTCTTGAATTCAACTCTTGTTTGTTTTCCATGCATGCAATGTTTACTAGTAGAGCTGGTTGGTTTCGAGATTAGCAACATTTCTCTCACTACCTCCTTTTTACCAATTTCAACAAGGTTTTCAAAGTTTATGTGTCCCATTTGTATGTGTTAAAGCCAGATTTTATCTTCTTTTGCCAATAAACAACCTTTACCAGTTTCACCCAAAGTGTATATGTTGTTTGGAGTCCCTCTTCTTATTTCACATTTCTTTGGGTCAAAAAGTAGTGTGTGTCCTTGATCACACATTTGACTCACATTTAAAAGACGATGATTCATATTTTCAATGAGAAGTACATCGTCTGTTATAACATCCTTGCCTCCAAGCTTAAATGTCCCTGTTCCTATAACATTTGCAAATCTGTCATTTCCAAAAGACATTATTACCTCCTTTCCTTATTTCAGAGATATAAATTTATTCCTATCTCTAGTCATATGCGTTGAGAAACCACTATCAACGTACCACACATTATTCTTGCTTTGAGACTTTAGGGCAAGTGCGCATTTTTCATTTTTCTTCCTCCGAGCCTGAGCATTTTGATTTTGTTGTGATTCCCTTGGGGGAGTGGTTAATCTGTAATCTTTAGGCAAGTGTCCAAAGTTGTTGCATTTATAGCATTCTACTTCATTATTTAAATAACCAAACATGTTGTAGTTTTTCATGTAATCCTCCTATAATCTTTTGGGATAATTATTCTTGAAAGACCTTCCAAATTTGTTTTTGTTCCTACCATAGGCTTGACAATTTACAACTTTATGTCCAAAATTTCCACATGAATAACAAACACCAAGAAATATATTTTGATACTTGAGAGGAGGAGACCTTCTTTGTGATACTATTCTCCATGATCCTTCTTGTTGATATTGAACCTTTTGTTCTATTGGGCATCCTCTTTCCTTATCAATAGATCCTCTAGACATTCTTGCATAAGTTTTATGTCCATCTTCCTTTTCTATCATTTCCTTATAGCCCAACCTTGTGTTGTCACTGTGTGGCCTTTGCCTACTAATGATCTCATCTAATGCTATGGAGTTGTTTGAAATTTTGTTGAACATTTCTTCTTTTCTTTGCTTTCTTTCGTAGATAGGCCATCTTTGATTCTAAATCTTCCTTTTCCTTGTTACTTTCTTCAAGTTCTCTTCTAAGAGAATCTTTGATTTTTCTGGCTTCTTCCAATTGTATTTTTAAGGCAAATAATGGATTCCTTTAATTCTTCATTCTTCTCATTAAGGCTTTTGGCATGTTTTTTTTGCTATCTTCAATTTTCTTATGAGAGATTTGATGTTGCCTCTTTCAACCTTGAGATCATTTACAATTCTGACCATCTCGTTTTGAAATTTGATCTCATCCATCTCTTCTTCTTTTTCTTTAGGTCCTTCCTTCCTGTTGTCCCCAGCCATGATAGTATCTTCCCACGTCATTTTCTTCGTCACTGTCACTTTCTTCTACAGATGATGAGCTGTCTTCTTTGGGGAAACAATTTTTCTTAAAGCCTTTCTTCTTACCTTGCTTGTTGAATCTTCTCTAACCCTTCTTCCATTTCTTGGGTGCTTCATCTTCGTTGCCAAAGTTGTTATGAGGACATTTAGCTTCAAAGTGACCGATCTCACCATAATTGAGACATATTAATGGATTTTTACCTTTGAACTTACTTGTTCCTCTTTCCATATTTCTCACAAACTTAGCAATTTCTTCATCTGAGTATTCTTCTTCTTGGAAGCAACTAGAGCTTGGCCTTGATTATCCTTTTCGGTCTTCTTGGATGCTATTAATGATGTTTCTCAGTTAGATGTACCATCTTCCTATTCAATCCGCATTTCATAAGCTGTAAGAATCTTGTGTAGCTCATCCATGCTACCGTTGTTTAAGTTTGATCTATCTTCTAAGAAAAAAACCTTTAGGATTAAATCTTGCTAGAAGATATATCAAGACCTTTCGTACAATAAACTTTTTATCTATTAGTTCTCCTAGTCCTTCCAAGGCATTTGTTACTTCATACACTTGTTGAAAGTAAGTTGTAATGTTCTCATCTTATTTCGTCTCTAGTTGTTCAAATTAAGCTTTACAAATTTGAAGTTTTGCTTCTTTGACCTTTGAGTCTCCTTCATATATGTTTTGAAGCTTGCCCCAAAGTTTCTTAGTTGTTTTACAACCCAACGCATTAACATAGACATATTTAATGAGTCCACTCATAATGGCATCTTTGACTCTGAAATCACATTCAATAAGTTTCTTACCTTTTTCATTTATTAGAGAAGAGGCTTTTGCATCATAGCCCTATTCGATTATTTCCCAAATAACATATCCTTGCGCAAGTATATATTCCTGCATCCTTCCATTCCACAGTGCATACTTTTTCCCAGTAATAAAGGAACTCCATTCTTGGTGTACCCCATGGTCTCCCTTCAACGATTAGATTGATTGTACAAGGATTGGCTCTGATACCAATTGTTGGAAATACTGAGAGGGAGGTGAATCAATATTTGTTAGCAATTAGTAAATTATTTAATCTTTCTTTCAGAGCATTAATTAATATTTAGCATCAATTCAAAAGAATAAATGAGAAATAGACAATAGGCACAAGGATTTTTGGGCGGGAAACCCCCTTTGGAACAAAATACCACCAAACATTTTTCTAATAATTTTGTCAGTACATCAAATGTTGCAGCTCCAACTGAAAGGGGAAGCCACAACTCCCTAGTACTCTGAAAAAGTGTTCAATTTTCCAACTCCAACTAGAAGGATGCTCCAATGCCCTAACAAGCTCCAACTTGCCTTAACACCACCCTACCACCCTGAAGTGTTTCCGGGTTCCAACCTGAAGGTGACTTCAATCACCATCTTAGCACCAACCAACCATTCTGAAAATGAATCTGACAAACTGATGTGGGACCTCGTAGTAGGGACAATGACCCACTTTACAATAGATAAAGTGCTTCAACTATATTTCACTCCTGTACCAGGGACAATGGCCCACTTATAGTGAATAAAATTCCAACAATAAAACCATTACAATTTTTGAAACTCTTGCTTCAAAAATCCAAATGGAACTTGCTGCAGATGAGGAGACATGGTTGCAAAGTGAGGCCAAATTCTTGACATATAACAAAGGCACTACTAAAAATAATCTACTGAAGATGATGAAATCCTTTAAGAATAATCCCCAATCATTGAATCAAAACATGATCCCTCTTTGTACGAGTAACTAGACTTTCTTCAATCATCAATCACTATAGAAATATAACCATTCTACAATCTGATTCTTTTCAGGCAACCTCCAAATGATCTTCCTGCCACCCACTATTGCTAACTATGTGACAAATTCAACTTTCCAAACAAAAGTAAAGTATGTATATGGGGTCCAATATGCTTACCATATAATGTGAAATATATCGAATATTTTCCTTAAATTAATCAACATACCTAACATATAGATTTAATATATCAAATTCACTTAACTCACGTTGACGAGCTTGTAGGAAATAACAGGATTTGAGAGACTTGTGGCTAAGAGAGTGACTGTAGATGTGTTGTGTCAATATTTGCTGTTTCCAATAGTAAGTACACCACTTTAAATTCGAATCAGTCGGCTTCACTAGCTTGCTGTCAGTTATAAATATATGTGAACCTTCTGTCTTATTGCATTGAACTAGACTAAAATCTTCAAAATGATACGATAATTGAAGCAAAATTTGTGATTAATCTTCAAAATCAAAGGCCAAACTGTATGCCCTATAGTTATGTTATTATCGCTTCTTTAGAATAGACTTAATTTCAAGGATCGAATTTTCAAGCAAGGAACACTAATTTTATTGTGGCTACAAATCTTCAAATAACAGATCTCAAGTATGTGTCAAATGGACAATTTCAAGATGATCTGAAGAGTGAAATGGAAACCTTCATTGAGCTGCTTCAACCTTGGACTTGTACAAATCAGCTTGAATTCTCCTAGACATGTATATCAAAGTGTAAGCCCAATAAACTCTGTAATTTGATTCAAGATCTTCACTATCATGGAGGACTTCTAAAGGAGCCGCAAGCATGAAAGTTCAGAAAATAGCATAATAACAATTCAACACTCCTTGCCATTGCAAACTTTGAAGAAACCCCAGGCCAAGAATCTTCACATTAATTGGAGAACCTTCTGTGTATTTCGCTTTTCAGAAAAGGATATTTCGAAACCCTTTCGCTTGCCTTCAATCCTCAGGAATAAGATATAACAATGTTTGGAATTGATGCCCTAGATGGGGCCGAAATATATTACAAAGTACAAATTCAGATGATATTAGTTATGCTTAGACATGTGCTCTAGTAAAGCTTCCAAAACACAATGATAGGTCGATTCAAATATTCTATAGAATTCCTTCACTGATATTTTAGTCTCTTCCTACAATAAGGTAGAAAAAAACCCAAAAAAAAAGGAATAACCTTGGCAGAAAGAAACCCTCTCATCTAATGTAGCTTGGTCTCCACAGGGGTCGAACTATTTTAGAAAAGTATCACAAATGATTTTCATTTAGATGCATACATTGTGAGAGCTAAGAGAATACTCTTATATATTTTTCTTTTGAATGAAGAGGGGTTTCCATCAGTGATTTGTTTGAGGTATTTTAGGATCACGTCCACCATTTGAAATTTGAATTTCAATTGAAATAAAAACTAAGGATGAGACTGCTACCCATTACAAAGTTTAGGATTTAATTATTTAAGCCAAAAACCCTTGTATATATAAAAGAATGTAATATTTAAAGTCTTTAAAAATTATGCTAGTATTAAAGAATTGATGAAAGCCCAACACCCATGGTCTGAATGATAAGCTGGCCAATGGAGGATTGCTACATCATCTAACTATGGGGTTTTTGCCCATAGATATGGTCCTTCAACTTCAATCAAGCGTAACTTACAAACCTTGCAATCTCTCGTGACATGCCACATACCATCGAAAACAAATCACGGAGGAGAATCCAACAAGGATGGTATAGTCTCAAGAAATCATGAATTTCCAAGTCATTTTTGTTGACAAAATGCGGGAATTTCGTGGTGTTGCTTGGGTTGACATCGATGAAAACTACATATCAACATATATCAAAGAAGCATTTGACACTACAACATCTCAGACATCAATAATGGTCCTTGGATGCAAGACATATCATTCTCACCGTCATATCAAATTGTTCCACACAATCTACTCCCTCTGAATAGGAAGATTCTTTAATCATAGTTATGAACCAAGGAGACTGTAACTCTTCCTTCAAGGTCTTGATCTCTTTTCCATTCTCAAGTTCCACTTTGATCATATGATGGTTCATCACCTTGCTTAATCTCGATATATAGGATATAGTCCTTACATTCATCAGATATACCTGTGACCATAGAAAAAGAGCAAGAGAAATAATAAAAAAGTAAACAAACATAATGAAAGTATACTTGGTCATGTGGCAAAATTGTCTTCCTTTTTCTTAAATATGAGAGTGGCTTCATCATGATCCTGCACTAGCTCCCTTTTGGAGCTAACCCTTCTTACACTATTCTGCATCTTGATGATCCTGAAGATGGATCACATCCTTATCCAAGAAGTTAGTAAAACAAATAAAATACTCATGCAGGAAAAATTACCAATAATCGGAAAGAATAAATTCATAAGAACATTGAAAAAGAGATGACATAAGTCTTGAAAGTACTTATCTTTAATGTAGATTGTAGGAGGCTCTCAGCTCCCTCGTGATATTTTCTTCCTCTTAGCCAGTAGGCACCACTGTCCATCATCATATGTCAATGTTCATCAGAATAAATGCATCCTCTTGAACATCACGCATATTCACTTTTTGATCCTTTCAAGTTCAGTTATCAATGTTCAAAATGATCATTGAATTTGTCATAGGTTCTTGAATAAATAGATGTTTTGAAACTGATTACATCATATTTGAATCACACTAGAGTTCCAATACTGTAGAAACTAAGCCTTTACCATATTTGAGGCCACTCCTAGGGTTTCTCCAAACCCTAGCTTCTATACAAAAATGAATTCCTTAAGGTTTCCTTCAAAACCTAACATTATTTTAGGCCTTTGCCATATTCATCTCTTTCATTCTGCTTGATCCATTGGTGTATTGACAAGGGTCAACTTCAATGACTTTTATTTAGCCCAACTATGCTACCATGTTGATTTTTAGGGCTAGATTGTTGTTTGTTATATATAATTACATTTACAATTTTTTCATCATTTACATATTACATTCACCCCATAACATCATAACATCATTAGAAATTATATATAAATAACAATAACATCAACAATGCAACGAAACAATAAGGAACAACAACATAAAAACATACAAAATAGAGACACCGTCATTTAGGTCAGAGACCAGGGAAAAACCCCACAAGGGGAAAATCCAACCAAATTATTCTTCTTACATATTCATCAATTGTTCAACTAAGATACATAACAAATCCATAAAGAGATACATCATTCATATCAGGCTTTCAAGGCCAATCCGAATCATTTCACAACTTCATTTGTGAACTAAACGACATAGAGATTTGTTGTCATATCACTATTTACTAGAAACATACGTAAGATATACATTGTCTGTCTCTTCCATACACAAGGTTTCCACCATCAAGGTCACTATAATCACTGCCATGTTAAGGATAGGTTATCCCTTTCAATCGAGATTTCAATCATCAAAAGTACTGTCACCGGGAAGCAATACCATTAGGGTCACTACCTCATGTATCATGGACGCTACCATATCAAACAAGATCACAACCTTATAAACTAAGGTTATTGCCATCAAGTATATTGCCATATGTGCAATGGTACAACCATCATATAAGTCATTTCATCAAGATAGCAAGGTTACTGTCATAATAGTCCCTGTCACATGTATCATATACATTTTCATTGTTAACATAAATTAAGGTCACTGTCATCATAAGAACATGGGCATTGTTATAGAATAATGTCAAAATTATTTCTATATAACTTTGTCGTGTCAAAGGGTCATTGCCATATAACTAGGTTAACATTACCATCACAAAACATATACATATGTCAAGATATCTTAAGGAAATTATGTATATATCTCTGTCACAACTTGGTCATTAGAAAAATACAATGTTAGATAGACCATCGACTTACTTTGTTCATATCTTAGCTTTATTGATATACATATCAATGTTTATCATTAAGGTTATTGTACATACATCACAATACAAACCATAAAACTATAGGTTACGATCTATAGAAAATTGATGTGAGTTATCAAACATAAGAGTGGGCCATGTAGGGATACCATAATGATGCCACTATGGTGATGCCACAGGATCAAGTGATGCCATGTAAATTGAATCACAGATATATGAGTCATGAAAGGGCCACTGTACATAATGATACTATTGTCAATCCACCATAGAGATGCAAGTCATTGGAACAAAGATTGAGCTACAGGAAATGTATAGCGTGCCACAAAATGTATTGTGATGCCCATAAATGCAAGCCATAGATCGAACCATTCTTCACCTAATGAGAGATAGAGATCGAACAAAATAATTCCTTATAACGTGAGACAAAGATTGACCAATACATAAATGAGAGCCTTAGAAAACTAATGATCCATAAGCCAATGTAAAAGGAATGATCCATAGATATATGAGTGATCCACTGCGTGTATATATCAACCCTTAGGTTACCAGAGCAAGTAATTGTAATTATTGATGCAAATCGATGCAAAGATGTGATGCCCATGGGGAGATGAGATGCCACACTTTAATATCCATAATTGCTATCTACGGAATTATATTCAAAACTCAAAGATACCAATAGATATGCGAGCCCAAAATATATCTTTTATGAGCCATCCAGAGTTCTTAATATATAGTTAACTAAAGGGTGAAATAGATCCTTCAAAAATGAAGCTGGCATAAAATTAGCAGTGATGGAAAACTTTAGTTTACATTGTCTTGTTACTTGTAGTTTGGCATCATCACATACCCAGCCCAAAGGGTAAGGTTTAACATGAGGTGTTGTTTCTCTCTCTCTCTCTCTCTCTCTCTCGCTATATATCTATATCTATATCTATATCTATATCTATATATATATATATATATATATATATATATATATATATATATATATATATATATATATATATATATATATATATATATATATATATATATATGATGGCTTGCCCAATTTGCCACATTAATAATAATGTTACTTTATCCAATTTGAATTTACTTTTGGGGCAATAGGGTTTCTCATGTGAATTTTTCCTTGGCTGCCAATTTCAACAATTCCCTAGTCTTTGACAAAATCTCATGTCTTTCTTGTTCTTGTTCTGGATTGTCTTCTATTGCATTTGAATTATTATTCTATCTACAATTGCTCGATGTCATTGGAAGATTTAATTTATTGGAAAAGTGTTTTCTAATTGAAGAAGACTTGTTATAAGTGATTGTGCTAAGCATAAAACATTGGAAAATTAACATGGTATTAGAGATGAGGTGAAGACAAGACCAAGGAGCTAAGAGACAAACAATCACCTTTGAAGGTATCTATTTGGAAGAAGCTACTTGGTCAAGATGTCTACCTCATACTTCAAAGATGGAGAGAAGCTAAATGATTCATCAAATTTTGTTGCTTGGAAGATCAAGTTGGAAGTGACATTGGATGAAAATGATGTTTTGGAATATGTGAGAGGAAATGTTCCTGAGCCTCCAGAGAATGTTCCTATTGTTGCCAAGGCTAAGTATAAGAAAGGTGAGAACAAATGCAAGAAAATAATTAATGATTCTTTGAGAGATAATTTTCTTTCTTACATTGGAAAATTGAAGAAGTCCAAATATATTTATGATAAGCTAGTTGGGATGTATGAGGCCAAGAATTGGAATCACATTATTTTCTTGAAAAAACAAATCAAGGACATCAAGATGAACAAGGGAGAGACTGTGCAGTCATACTTCATGAGATTATCACAACTCGGGGATCAATTGCTAACTGCTTGAGAACCTATGTTTGATAGAGAATCAATACTCATTTCTCTTCAAGGTCTTCTCTAACATGGGAGACATTCATTACAACTATTAGCAACAATGATAATTTTTTGACATTTGATTAGATGGTTGGAAAATGTACTCAAGAAGAAACCATAATCATTTCTAGAGGGATAATTCCAAAGCATGAAGAAGGAGAGCCCTATGCATTAGCTGCACAGGACAAAAAGAGGGAAGGAAGATGAAGACCATCTAACTCTAGAAAGACTGCTCCAGATTCTAGGGATTACAATAGAGGATTAAGGAAAATTGAATGCTACAATTTCCACAAGTATGGTCACTATGTTTGAGATTGTCCATAAAAGGGAGATGCTCCAAGGTCAAACTAAAACAACAATCGTGGCTTCAACAATAGGTTCAATGATAGAAGAAGAGAAGATGATAGAAGAAGAAGAGATGAGAGAAGAATAAGAGATGCTCCTAATGATTGTGAAGAAGACCATTGTCCTCAAAAGAGATTAAGGAACTCAAGGTATGGAAATAATGCAGCTATTGTTGGAAATATTGAGGGGGGGGGGGGGGTGAATCAATATTTCTTAGCAGTTAGCACTTAATTAATCTCTTCAGAGCATTAGTTGATCTTCAACAATATTATAATTATTTAGTAACCAAGTAAACAACAATGCATAAATATAGAGAGTAGGAACAATATTTTTAGGTGGAAAACCCCCTCCGAGTAAAAAACCACCAAACACTTTTATAATAAATTCTTTAATCTTCATCCCCAACTTAAAATAAAGCTAAAACTTCCTATAATTATAAAAAATCATTCTTCTCCAACTCTAACTAGAAGGATGCTCTAACGCCCTAGTTTTATCAACATTCATATAAAAGGATGCCCTAATACCCTAGTGAGCCACAACTCACCTTAGCACCACCCTACCACCCTAGAGAGTTTACAAGCCCTAATCTGAAGGTGACTTCATTCACCTGCCTAACACCAACCTACCACCCTATAAAGATAAAAGTAAAATAAAAGTGATGTGGACTCTTGTACCAAGGACAATGGTCCACTTACAATGATATACAATGATTTGTTTTGATTGATTAACAATTATAGACTCAACCCTTGACTTAATAGACCTAGAACCCTTGACTTAACTTCAATACAAGCTCTTATCCCAAAACAATTTTGCCGCCTTCAACTCTAGGAAACTTTTGGCTCCAAAATTAGGGACAATGGCCTAATTACAATGATGTACAATATTTAGGCTTTGAAAAGAGACAATGAATTTTGGATAGACTCTTTACAAGACAATGAGACATGAATACTGTTGAAATGCTTTTTCTCTTTTTTCACTGCTTGCTTGTCCTTTCACTACTTCATTCCTTGAGTTCTTCTTTAGTCATCATTGTTTTATTGCTTGTGCCTTGTTTCCTTTGATAATGTGTCCAACTTGTCCTTAATGACGTGGCTATACTGAAACAAAGACAGTCTTGTAGGTCTCACCACTTAATGTCTTGTAGTCACTGAAAGAATTTCTACACTTGAAGAATTTCTACACTTACAATAGAGGATATTCCTAAGCGAATTTGAATTCCAAAATAAATTAAAATAACCCTTGACTACATGTAATTAGGCCTATGAAAAAATTCTTAAACACATCCTGTGTGAAGAAGACAATAAATTAAAAAGGAACGAACTCTCTAAAGTTTAGACAATAAATCAAACTCTTGGACTTATGCCCTAATTTGATATGAAACTATACTTATGCCTAAAACAAATCCAAAATGTAGATGATATCTATGGCTAAATTGACCTTTGGATGCATCTCCATGTGATCTCTTCTACCCGCAACAAAGGACACAAGACAAATCCAAAATAATATAAATATATATACCAAATAAGGCTTACCTAGTTGATGATGAACAATCTTATGCTAGAAGAGATGAATTACTATAGATAATGATGGAGTAGTATTGATAGATCCTCGCTAGATAATAAGAAAAAAAATGTGCCTTTATTGTCAGAGATTTTTTGAAGTAAACTGCTCTAGGATGTTATAGGCCAGATAGTGTCAATTGCGGCCTTACAAAAATGATGCTTTGCATCCACAACAAAAAACAAAAAACAAATTAAAGAACTAATCCGTAATAGGCATGGTATCTTTGGACTTGAAAACATAGAATATGCAATAATTCAAAGTCGTGAATGTTTATCTTAGATGTAGACTTAAAACATATGATTACTTTCACGAGATCTGAAGATAAGAAAATAACCCTACAATTAACGATACATAAGGAATCCTAAACCTTAATGAACAAATGAACCTCCATGACCAAAAAAATCCTAACCCTTCTATACATCTTTGCATTAAGTGCTACAAGAAGGTAAAAAATTTCAGATACAAATCTAATGATTTCTCGTTAATCGTGCTTCCCAAGTGAAATATTAGGCTCTCCTTTTATAGATGAAAATGGCTTGATGTTGGAGGTTTAAGGAGGGTTTCAAGAGTAGATGTTGAAGATATTAAATCCTAAGAAAAAATCTTAAGTATGTTAGTTTATCTAATGAATATTATTAGTTTGTTTTCTTAAGTCCAAGTAATAGGAGGGAAACCCATTAGGTATTAGATTTGACTTCTTAGTTAAGGAAGAATGCCATTTGTGGGTGCTGAGTGGGTCGATGCCCTTCCTTTGTGACAATTAAATTCTTGTGCTTAATTTGAATGCCCAAAATTAACAGAAACATGCCAAATCACCACCCCTTGGGGTTTTAGCCCAAAAAGTGGGGTTTCTGACTTCAAATGCGAATAACTTTCAAACCACAAGGAATTATGTAGGGAACCATATACCAACGGAAATATATTTTTGAGGAGAATCTAACTAGAGTGATTAGGAGATGAGAAAACATGAATTTCCATGTCAAATAGTCAATGAAGATCAGGGTAGATCCTGGTGCTGCTTGGGTTGACATCAATGACAACCACTTATCAACAATCTCCCCCTTTGGCATTGATGGCAACACAAGTACTCATGTTGCGATCATAAGGCCCCATGACATCATAGTTCTAACCTTACTAATTATTTCTCTCCCCCTTTGACGTTAATGGAAAAGGGTAAATCCCCTGACAAATTTCCACTCCTATAGACCTGTAACCCACCTTAACCCCCTTATCTACTTAAAGAGATAAATGAATGATCTACTGAGGACTTTGGGAGAATACCAAGTTTTTGGCAAAGATAATCAAATGTCTCATGCGTCAATGGTTTGGTATAGATGTCAGCTATATATTCTTTTGTTCTAATATATTCAACTTTGATATTATTCTGTACATCTTGTTCTCTAATGAGATGATAATTGATCGAAATGTGTTTCATTTTTGAATGCATCACTGAATTCTTTGAGATATTGATGGCACCGGTGTTATCACATTAGATTTGAATTAGCTCATCAAATTGTACTTGAAGATCTTGCAAGGCTTGTTTCATCCAGATATCATGTGTACAACAAGTTGATGTTGCTATGTATTTTGCTTCCATTGTAGATAAAGAGATTGACTATTTCTTCTTACTTAACCATGAAACAAGACAACCACCTAGATAGAAGGTTGCTCCACCAATGCTTTTGCGATCATCATCACTTCATGCGCAATCAACATCTATATAAGCTGCAATTGTTAACTAATTTCCTTTAGGATACAGTAATCCATATTCTTTGGTTCCCTTGAGATGTTGAAAGATCATTTTTATGACAATGACATGAGATTCTTTTGGTGCTACTTGGAATCGTGCTACCTATCCGACCGCCTGCATCACATTTGGTTTGGAATTTGTTACATATAAAGGACTACCAATCATAGATCTATACATACTCTAATCCACATCTTTGGATGAATCATCAATGCTTAACTTGCAACCTATCGCCATTAGAGTGAGAACTATCTTGCAATCTTCCATGTGGAATCTTTTCAAAATTTCCTTGATATATTTAGTTTGAGAGATAAATATCCCTTTGTCTATTGGAATAAGGAATTGTTGGGGGGGGGGGGTGGTTGAATCAATAATTAAGAAACTCTTTTTTTCTTTTGCTTATTATTCTTACAGTCTCTTCTTATGTTCTTTAACTTGTGAGAGAATTCATTCAAAAAACAGTAAACCAACAATATTTCAGACACACGTATTCAAGCAACAATCACATGAGAAGCACACATTTGACACAACTTTTTTCACGTGGAAACCCAGAGGGAAAAAACCACTAATTTGTTGTTTTTTTATGATGTAAATTAAGCACCCACTTAATTACATCTGTTTGTTTGTGAGCACCCACTCACAGGAGGCACCGACTCCGTTTTCTTAGTAACCAACCTGCGAAGAGGCACAAACCTCTTTAGTTTGCAGGCACCAACCTGCCCTTGCCAATGTTCTACTATTTCATACAATTTTCAAATTGAAAACAAAGGCATGCAATTTTACAAGTAAAATACTAAACAATGTTTGTTCACAGATTTGACTTCTGCACTTTGCCTTCTATGCTCGCTTGCAGTAGATCTCCTCTCCCTACTCACAACAACACTTCCTCTGTGGTCTGCCTTCACTATTAAGGGCTCTTCACTGACTGCACTTCAAAACTACCCTTGCAATTCTTCACACAGTCCTCACGTTGCTCCTGCCGTTGTATTACATTGTGTCCTCTCAGGAGCTTCAACCTCTCTGCTTCGATGCTCACACTCACAACACTGCTCTTTCACACATATGCTCACTTACCCACTTTTTCCGTTGCTGGTGATGGTTTTGTTCCACTGAGGCAATCTACACAAGGGATTCTCGCCACACTGTCTTGTAGCTGCCAATCTTTACTTAGGCATGGCTACACTTACCATTCTTGCACCTTCTGAATGGTTTCTTGTCACAACACTCAAAACAGAGAGGATCCTTGGAGTTCTTCGAAGTCTGACTACATAAAGCTCCTATACTGAGAGATTAATTCTTAGATGACTTGCACACTCCTCTGAGAGCCACATGCATATTTATCATTCTACAAATCTTAACAGTGCACGAAGGTGATCGTTATGTTCTTATTTATGACAACCATTCACACACGTGAAGTAGTGGATTGCTTCCTTCAAGTACTCGAATTCATTTTTGTTGCCAATGTTGTCCTCTGTTCTTATTGTAGAGGCTTCCACAGGATTAGCCATTTTTTTTCAGTTACCAACTCCTATGTGCCTTATTCAATATTGTAGCTACTAGCCCATACATTATTTAAAGCTATATAATTCCTTATCAGAGTGATTCCATATCGCAATCTTCACAGTGGTGCAGAGTTTCAATATTCTAATCCTTCGATTTTCGAGCTCCTTCTGCTTAGCCCTCATAGTGGTTCTCATCATAGGACCACTCGCTGTGACCTGTCACTTAAAATTAAGGTGCTAAGCCTCCACACTCTTGTCGGGGGGCATTCCCCCTTTGTTAACTGCTTTGTGCCCCTGGTTCATTGAGCTCTTATGATCATGTGCTAGCCCAATATCAGAAGCCCTCTGTATCAAAACTTTTCAACACTCCAACTGCTCTAGAGTTTCGATCTCTTAATCCTCCAATTTTCGAGCTCCGATATGACGTCATCACCACCACGTGGTGAATCCTTAGAGGTGACACTTGTCACTTGGTTATGGCCCATTAGCCTACTCAATATAGTTAAATATGCCTGCCATGTGTCCTGTCGTATTTCCATGTCATTCTGATGTCAGTTGCCACTGTAGCTTATTAGAGCCAATCATATGTTGCCATGTGTCCTTATTAGATCCAATCATATGCGGCCATGTTTCTAGCTAGAGGAGAGAGAAGAGGACCCATCAGCCTTGGTTTTTCACCAAAATCCTTTGTTAGTCTTCTTTTGGAATTCCTTGGCCCTTTTAAAGGCTTATTGACACTAATTGATATCACAACTTTATGCACTCTGCTTCACTTGAAGAAGTTTCGATACTCCAATCTCCGGGGTTCCGATTACCTCCAACCTCCGATACAACTGCACCTCTGATTGCCAATATCATTGATTATTCCAATACATTGACATCTCGATCTCCGATATTTGATGTGCCAACATGCCGACCTCTGATATTGTGCCAATCTCCGATATCTTAACCTTCTTAGGACTTCAAGTCCCTGAACATTGGAAAGCCATAAATTTTGACCTAAGAGTCCATTTTTGGACCTCTGCATATCATTGGAAAGCTTATTCAGCGCACTTTACAATGGAGAGGGTCTGATGTAGGCTTTCAGTCCTTCAACTGTGTGGAATATGACTGCAAACTTTTCTGCTCATTGACTCTTTGGATAGCTGAACTCACAACCGCCATGATGATCATTTTATGGCTTCTTCAGTAAGCTTGCTAATGTGATGATTCTCTACAAGAAGCGTGCAACTGCCATGGGGTTCCTCCCAAACATCCAATTAATCATGATGATCATTTTATGGCTTCTTCAGTAACCCTGCTACTGTGATGATTTTCTACAAGAAGCCTGCAGCTACCATGGGATTCCTCCCAAACACCCAATCATTATGCTAACCCTTGTTTGACATCAATGCCAACATTTATGCAACCACCCATACACCATAAAATGTCCAACAATCTCCCCCTTTAGCATTGATGGCAACACCATAAGCTTCCCCTCAGGCTAGGCATGGTCTATTCTGATGCCAACCTTCTTCCCCTTTGACATCAGTGACAAAGAAAACTTCTCAAGCACTCCCCTTGAACCATTTCAATCTACTCTCCCATGAGTTCCACGTGCTGAGTAGCTGCCACCACCTTCCAAACTGAGGTCATTTGGAGGGAGGAGTCACAACTCCTATTCGCTGCATGAGATATTCTAATGGTTCCCTTGCTAGTGGCTTGGTAAAAGTATCTTCCAATTGCTCTTTAGTGGGTACATATTGAAGTGTGACAGTGTTGGATGCAACATGTTCCCTCAAGAAATGATACTTGATAGGAATATTCTTAGTCTTTGAATGCATGAGTAGATTTTTAGAGATGCTGATGGCACTTGTGTTGTAACACATTATTGGTATGGGATCAAACAACTCTACTTTTATATATTTCAAGGTTTGCTTGATCCATAGAATCAGCATACAATAGGTAGCAGCAACAATATACTCTGCTTCAGCAATTTACAGAGAGACAGAGCCCTATTTCTTACTAACCCACGACACTAAGCATTCACCTAGGAAGAAATATGCACCAGAAGTACTCTTCTTATCATCAAGACTTACATCCCAATTTGCATCTGTGTAGGTCTTCAAATTGAAATCTTCGCTCTTGGCATACCACGGTCCAAACTCTGCTATACCTTGAAGATATTTGAAGATTTGCTTGACAACAACAATGTGGCTCTCCCATGGGAAGGCCTGAAATATAGCCACAATCCCCATTGCTTGCATGATGTCTAGCCTTGAAGCTGTCAGATACAGTAAGCTTCCACTCATTGACCTATATCCAGTCTGATTTATTGGTGGTGTTCCATCTTATTTGCATAATTTGTAGCCTGTAGTCATGGGCATTCTGACTAGTTTGCAATCTTCCATTCCAAATTTCTTTAGGGTTTCCTTGAGATATTTGGATTGGGATATAAACACTTCTTGTGGAGACTGAGTAATTTGCACACCTAAAAAGAAGGGTAGTTCTCCAATCATGGACATTTCAAACTCCATTTGCATATAATTTGCAAATTGATGCCCCAACTATTCCATATCGCTGCCAAATATTATATCATCCACATACAAAACCACTATCAATAGATGGCCACCTTCAGAGTTTACATAAATATTACTATCAATTGTGCCTTTCTTAAACCCTTGTTGCTGATGATACCTATCCATCCTTTCATACCAACCTCTGGGGGTCTGTTTTAAACCATACAGGGCCTTCTTTAGTTTTCATACAAGCCCTTCATCGGAGGAGAGCATAAATCCTTTTGGCTGCTCAATGTAAACCTCCTCTTCTAAATCTCCATTGAGAAAGGCAGACTTCACATCCATCTGATATACCTTGATATTCTTATGGATGGCAAGAGCAAGAAAGATTCTTATAGCTTCCAGTCAAGCTACTGGTGCAAAGGTTTCTTCAAAATCTACCCCTTCTATTTGGGCATACCCTTTGCAGACCAAAAAAGCTTTGTTCCTGATTACTTAACCCTCTTCATTCAATTTGTTCTTGAAAACCCACTTGGTTCCAATAACATTTTTCTCTCTTGGTCTTGGAACAAGCTCCCATGTATCATTATTTTCAATTTGGTCAAGTTCTTCATTCATGGCTTTCACCCAGAACTTATCTTCACTTGCTTGATAGAGTTCTTGGGTTTTATCTATGATAGTAGAGCCAAATTTTCATAACTTGTACTTCCCACAAGTTTCCTTCTGGTCTAGACACCATGTTTTTGATCTCTAAGAATTTGAATCTCAGGATGTTCCTTCTATACATACCTTGAGGATGTCTTTGGCCTTGAAGACGTGCATGCTTCCTCACCTTCACTGTCTAAATGTGTTTCATTCAGATTGGTGGACCTCAAATCTAAGCTTTCTTCATCATCTGAGTTCATATTACGTTTAGAGGATTCAGGTTGTGAACCTAATTCATCTACTATTACGTCAATGCAATCCTCAATTTTCCTTGTCCGCTTGTTGTAACACTTATATCTTTTGCTTCGAATACAATATCCGAGCAATATTCCTTCGTCAACGCGTAAGTTAAAATTCCCAAGGTTCTTTTCATTGTTTTTAATGAAGCACCTGCTCCCAAACACCTTGATATGTTTAACTGATGCAGGTCTTCCCTTCCATAACTCATAGGGAATTTTATCACTATTAGGCTTGAGTTGAGTTCTGTTTGAAAGTTATACTGCTACCCACGCTGCTTCTCCCTAGAAGTTGTGAGACACTCTTGTTTCATCTAACATTGCTCTGTCCATTTCCTAGATTGTTTTGTTCTTCCTCTCTACTACTCCATTTTTGTAAGGAGTTATAGCCACTGAGTATTTCCTCATAATGCCATTCTCTTCACAGAATTCCTCAAACTCTCTTGAGGTGTACTCTCCCCCTCTGTCTGATCTTAAGAATTTTATCTTTAAATCTTTCTCATTTTCTACTTGAGCTTTAAACTTCTTGAAATGATTTAATGCTTCCGATTTTTCTTTTAAGAGAACAATCCAAGTAGCCCTGGTGAAATCATCAATGAGAAACATGAAATACCTCTCTCCTTTTGAGTTTTTTGCTCTAGTTGGGCCACAAATATCTGTGTGAATGAGCTCCAGAGGTATGGATGAGGCGAACTCTTTCAATTTGAAATGAGTTCTAGTCTGCTTGCCTAAATGATGCGACTTGCAAATTGTGTTGTCGAGCTTTGAAAGTCTTGGTAATCCTCTCACTGCTCCCATCTTGCTTATTTTTATCAAACTGTCAAAATTCACATGCCCAAGCCTCTTGTGCCATAATCATGCTTCACTCGTTTTGCTCAAATAGTAGTTGACCCTGGAATCGTCAAACACATATACATTATTGTGGGTTCTGATTGCTTTTCCCACTAATTTTCCATTCTTTATGTTGCGTATCTCACAATCTTTAGATTGGAAGGTCACATCATATCCATTATCACACATCTGGCTAACACTGAGAAAATTGTGCTTGAGACCTTGTACATACAACACATTCTGTGCTTTTATTTTTTGATCAAGACTGACTACTCCTTTTCCCTTGATTCTTGTTGGAGCGTTGTTTCCAAAAGTGAAGTTGCTTCCTCTGTCCTTTTCCTTAAGCGACAAAAAATTGCTTTTGTCCCCAGTCATATGTTTGTGTTGACACCTAATCCTTTGCGGTTGGGTGAACCTGGAATGTGAACAGTCATCAGAAGATGAACTGAGCAGTCACATTCTTGTATATAACAATAGCTACCTAATGTAATAAATCGAATCAGTTTTTCTGAGTTTTCTGCCAAACTGGAGTTACTCTTGGCCTGACATGGTATCAGAGCCAGCTCCTTGTTTTAGCTATTATGCTCCTTGTAACTCCTCTGTCCTGACCTATGCCTCTGCCTCTGCTTTATTCCCTTCTGTTCTGAAATAATTTGCCTCTGCCACTGCGCTCTGTCCATAACGCTTGTCTCTGACCTGCATAGGCCTGACATGGTCTCTGACTGCATCTGAAATTGAACAGTCAAGGTTCGAATCTCCATTATGGCACCCATTCACACCATTCCATTGAAACGTTGTTCAATTGGAACGCTGTTGAATTGACTGTGGTATTGAACGTTGTCCCTCACATTGACGTTGACGCCCAATTCCAGCAGATACCTGAGGCGCTCCACATCAAGCAACGAAGGTTCCTCCTCGTGGGGTTCGTAATAGAGATTGTCCAAGTCGTTGTCGTCCATAATCGCAGGACGTGGCCCCGTTGTTTGGGTACGCTGTCAAGCTGTAGCACAAAATGTTGAGAAATTTCGGGCTGCCTGCGCTATATCTCTATTGGTAATGGTATCAAAGCATATCAATATATTTTTATTTTGCTTCATGTTTGGTGAAAGTCCATGGAAGCCCATATATGTTACGAGAGATGGTTGGAAACAACCCAGTTTTTTTGAAAAATGAAAAATAGCATCCTTGATTAATCACTTGCATCAAGTAGTGATTGCTGCCAAGATCCAGTTGCACCAGAGAACGTGGGTTCAACAGCTGTTGTAGCCATTGTGAGCCCATCTCAACTTGTTATTGCAAACTGTGGAGATTCCAGAGCAGTCTTATCAAGGGGAGGCAAAGCTATTCCCCTTTCCAGTGACCATAAGCCCGAACGAGAGGACGAGTTGAACCGCATTGAAGCTGCTGGTGGACGTGTTATTTTTTGGAATGGTATCAAAGGGAATGAACAGAGCATCGGTCTGATTGTATCTTACTTGCTATCCAATCTTCAACTTATAGAAACTTGACTTCGGTGATGGCTATGCAATTGGTTCAAGGTGTCTTCCTCGTCTCATTTTGATCTTGATGACAGTTTTTCTTCTCTGTTTTAACCCAGTGGATGGCTCAACACTCTTTCAACCTTACCTGTGGATCAATACCTCATTGGCCTGAACACAGCCTTTGATTTGAATGCCTGACATAGTAGTATTGCGCAGTTTTGTTTAAAAAAAAATCATTCAAAGCATTTGTGGAGGTGAATAGTAGTATTGCACAATTTTTTTTTACATTTGAATGGTAATGTTGCGTTGAAGCATTAAAGTGATATGTAATATTGAAGTGATATGTACATAATATTTCAATGAAATGCTGATGCTTCTATCAAACATTAGAGGGATTTGAAGAAAATATAGTGCATAAGGCTGTAACGTAAGGAAGTTTTTTTTATCAGCAGAAGCTTTTTTTTATCAGCAGAAGTATTTTTTTACAGAATGCATTCAATCATCTCTATGGTAGGAATAGTTCTCACTGGCAAGGAGAACTATCCTGAATGGTCCCGGATGATAAAACACACCCTCATCTTCAATGAGTTGTGGAAAGGAGTGTGTATCGGAGAAGGAGACAATGACCCAGTGCAGCCTACATCAGACAAAGAGCTTGTCATTTGGGAAAACAAGAACAGCAAAGCCTATGCATTAATCGCAGCATCTGTAAATGAAGAAGTAAGTCGCCATATTTCATCATATTCAACTGCCTTTGGAGCTTTACAAAAGCTGAAAGAACTCTATGACTCACATTCTGCACTTGAAGTTGTTCAGCTCATGATTAAAATCTTCACCCTTGAACTGAAAAATAATGATCCTCTTGCTCTTGCATCTGAAGTAAAGTCTATAATGCATGATATTAAATCCACTAAGGTTGAGCTGGATATCCCTCTTATTGCTTTTCTCAAGGCACTCTATCCTACCTACTCCAATTATCTTGAGTCTTTACAAGCAAATGGAAATCTTAAAGATATAACCTTTGACTCTCTTGTGAAAAAGTTTGCTGAAAGAGAGAAAGCCTTTGGAAAGAAGACAGCTCCTGAATCTTCTGAAGAGACCGTGTGCCTTGCTCATAAAGAAAAGCATCCTGCTCAAGATTCTACAGGAGGAAGAGGTGGACGAAGAGGAAGAGGAAGATACTTCAGAGGCAGGGGGGGCAGACATTCTCAAGGAGAAAAGGCAGACTTACATTGCATTCGCTGCAAATGAAATGGATCACATGATGCTTCTACATGCAAGCTACCATGGGACAAAATTGAGCAGAAAAGAATCCAGCACAAAGGTAAAACTGATGATACAGACAAAGGTAAAGCACCTGAATCTACTCACTATATTGAGGAACAATGTAACATTGGAGTAAATGAAGATTTGTTTAATGCTTCACTTGCTTCTTCGAAAAATGATTGGTTGCTTGATTCAGGAGCAACCTGTCATATGACTCATAGAAAATATTTTTTTGAAGATTTCACTGACAATGTTGATGGAGCAGTATACTTTGCAGATCAATCAAAAATCAAGCCATCAGGGCTTGGCACAATCAGGCTTAAACTGCTTGGTCTTCCAGACTTTCTTCTGGATCATGTTCTATATCTCCCACAACTCAAGAGAAACATGTTGTCCTTGGTCCACATCCGCCAGCAAGGTCACTCCATTCATATGTTTGATGGCAAGCTTGAGGTAAGAAAAGAATCTGACGACTCACTTGTCATGAGGGGAATAGAAGAAGAAAGGCTTCTCAAACTGCAAGGAACCTCTGCTCATGCACAACATTTCTCATATATTTCTCATCATGAAGAACCATTTTTTTTCTTGATTATGAGCTGATAAGGCAAGTCAACTTTGCATGCTCTTTTTAGTCTTTGGTTTCCATCTCCCTTTATCCTTTTGGATAATTGTCTATCTGACACTCTAGGACTTAGATAGGTATTCAAACCCACTTCTGCACTCACTAGATTTATGCCCAAAATTATTACATTTGAATCATTCTACTTCACTTAGTGAGGGAGAGAAGACATTTTGATTTCTGAGAGAGAAGTTTTGAGACTTAGAAATCTAATGCTTATCATATTTGGTATTCTCATCCCTTTCTACTTTGATCCTTCTACAATCAATGGCTTTATGTCCAAATATATGACACTAAAAACAGTGACCATAAAAAAGTAGGCACGCCTATTGTTAGAAGCATTATGAGATGGTGTAGTGAAATATCTTGGTCGTCTGATTGATTGATTTGTTATCCATTTTCGATCTTATATTTGCACAACTGCTCTTTTTCCTTCATTAGTTTTTTCATGATGATTCTTCTCATGGCTTTGTGATTCTTTGAATCCTGTAGACCTCAAGTTTATCTTCCCAATAGAAGATTCTTGTGTATTAGAGTATCCTAGAACGGTTCTAATTCCTGAGGGTCTTTGACTATTTAGGTATTGATCTAGTCTCCTTGTCCCTTCAACAAATTTTTCATTTAGACCCTTCTCGATCTTTGTTTTCTCAAGATTCGTTCTCAGAGAGACAACCTCTACTTCAAGACTTTGACAGTTTGCTTCCCATTCTTGAATTAGGTCTCGAAGAACCTCTTCTTTTCATTTTGCCTTCTCCAGCTCAATTTTCAAAGACAGGATATCATCTTTGCATATCTGTGAGATCATTTATCTTTTAACTCGAGCAACTCCCATTTCAACTGCTTGTTCTCCTCTTCCAGTCTCTCACAATTTCCTTGGTTTTCTTTCAGTAGAAGGACTAGACTGTCCTTACTTTTGATAACTTCTTCTAGCTTTTATTTTTGATAGGAAAACTCGTCATTATCAAAGTTATACATGCCTTCTTCTGCACACTGTAACTGTTCCTTCAACTGCTTATTTTTCTTCCTTGCTTTCTTTAACTCATTGAGGGCATTGATGAGTTCTCCTTCAGGGTCTACTACTCCTTCTTCCTCTTCAGAGTCCATAATACCCTGTTTTTTAGAGTCTGTTTCAAATGCCATAAGAAGATACTTATCTGACTCATTCTCCAATGAGTCTTCATAGTCTGACTCTGGTGCTGAGCTATCCTCTTTTGAGTAGAACCCCTTCTTCTTATAGGGATTTTTCTTCTGATGTGTCTGAGATTTGTTTCCAAATTTCAGATCCTCTTCCATTTCAACCTTTTCTTTATAAGGGCATTTGGAAGAGAAATGTCCAACTCTTCCATAGTCAAAACACTTAAAGGGAAACTTCCCTTTATATTTTCCTAAGCCATGCTTTAGTTTTTTGGCTAGTTGAGCCAACTCCTAATCAGATTCACAGCTGGAGCAGTCTTGATGATCTTTATGCTCCTTTCCCTTTCTGGATACTTTGAACACCACTTCCTTTGGTTCAAATTTTTATATTCCTACTCTCATCTCATAGGCTGTGAGAGTACCATGTAGCTGATCCATCTTGAGATCCTTTAAGTTAGCCATTTCCTCAATAGCTGAGATCTTGGCATTAAATCTCATGGGAAAAGATCTTAATATTTTTTGAACAATCATCTCTTCCTTGACTTCTTCACCAAGTCCTCTAATCATATTAGTCACTTCATCAACTCTGAGGAAGTATTCTGCTATGCTTTCATTCTCATTCATTCTCAGGTTTTCAAACCTCATTTTGAAAATTTGAAGTTTTGCTTGCTTGATTTTTCCATCTCCTTCATGACTCTGGTTAAGCTTTACCCATACTTCCTTAGCAGATTTACAATGCAAAACTTTTACAAGTTCTGATTGACTACGACCAAAGATAATTGCATTCTTGGCTTTAACATTATTCCCATATAATTTTTTACCATCTGCATCAGTGGGAGGAATATCAGGGACATTGTAGTTTACTAGTACTGAAGTCGAAACATATACTCCCAGGGACATAAGATATGCTTCCATTCTCACTTTCCAAAAATAATAGTTGGTCCCATCAAAGATTGGTATTCTACTCGAGTAAGCCTCTTGACTCTCTTGCCTAGACATAATTCCTTATAGATCTACCTTCTAGTGTTTAAATTGTTGCTGAAGGAACTTGTCTCTGATACCAATTATTGGAAAAAGGAATTGCTGAGAGGAGGGGGGGGGGGGGGGGGGTGTTGAATTAGTAATTAAGAGACTCATTTTTCTTTTTATTATTATGACTACAATCCCTTCTTATGTTCTTTAACTTTTGAGAGCATTCATTCACGAAATAGTGAACCAACAATATTTCAGACACACGTATCCAAGCAACAATCACATGAGAAACACACATTTGACGTAGTGTTTTTCACGTGGAAACCCAAAGGGAAAAAACCACCAATTTGTTGTTTGTTTATGATGTAAATTAAAAACCCACTTAATTACATCTATTTTTTTGTGAGCACCCACTCATAGGAGGCACCAACCCGCCCTTTCCATTGTTCTATTATTTCATACGATTTTCAAACTAAAAACAAAGGCATGTGATTTTACAAGTAAAATACCAAACAATGGGTTTTCACATATTTCACTTCTGCACTCTGCCTTCTATTCTTACTCGCAGCACATCTCCTCTCGCTGCTCATAGCAACACTTACTCTACGCTCTACCTTCACTGTCAAGGGCTCTTCACTGACTACACTTCAACACTATTATTTTTGCAACTGCGGTAAAATTCCACCTTGGATAGCTCAAATTACTGAGATGATTGTTTCATTAGATTTCTCTTTTTGAGAGGACCAAAATCAACCTAAAGATCTCCCAATTTGGTTAAACGAAAGTTGAGTTATGAATTATTTTATTCATACATATATTATAGAATGGGTTGGCCCTAACCACATGAGTAACTGCTTGGGTCAGCCTTAACCCCAAGTGAACCCTCAAGAAAACCTATAAATAGAAGAGACCTCAAGATCATTTGGACACATATTCTCTTCTCTTTTTTCATGGTTTGCACAGGTTCGATGGAAGGAGTTCGTTCAAGGGTCCGAAATCACATGCGAAAGGTTGACTCTGAGTTAGGTTCTTCTAGATCTCGATCGCTGGCACAAAACATGGCATTATTGTCCCTCGACGCTGGTACACAAGCCTATGAGAGTGACTAGAGACCCATAGTCACTGGCATAGAGGCTTATGGGAGTGAATATGGCTTCAGAGGCAGATATGTAGGTATCAGTCCTTGGTCGTTTGCATAAAGTGGTCCTGAGAGTGACCAAGACATCTCGGTCGCTCGCACAACAACAATAATGGAGCGAATCCGGGTTTTAGCTACATTATGCCATAGTCTCATGCATAAAGACTTCCTGAGAGTGACCCTACAGTCACAATCGCTCGCATACAATGACTGAGAGAGCGACCAAGAAGTTTCGGTGGCACACAGACAGTCGTGATGTGGGCGACCAGAGTTCAGATATAAGATTTGACATCTCGGATTTAGTTAACTTCAGTGATCTGGATTTCTCTCTACTGTTATATATATCTGTAGATCTGATTTATTATTATCCCCTGCAATCATATGTATCGGGCTCATTGACAGTGACAACAATGCTTAGCAGTGTTCAACACAATGACAGTAGTATACAACAGTTGACATCAGTTTTTGACAACACATTACAACCATTTGTATGAGGGTTTTGATTCCTAGCATGATTAGATTTGTTTCATAGATATCATTATTGTTTTTCTGCATAGATAAAGTTATGGATCATTATACTCTCTTTTGTTGCATCATTTGATGACAATCTAAGAAGAAGAAGATTTGCAAGGGTTTTCCCCATAGTGGGTTTTGCCCTGGTCTTGGACCAATCCTAGTGTCTCTATATGTGTGCATGCTTTCTTCTATTGTTCCTTTTATGTTCCGCTGCATTGATGATGATGGTGATGTTGTTTCTTTCTATGTAATTGCATATGTTGATGTATAATGGTGTAGATCTAAATAATGTAATGATGATATGGGGTGAACTTAATGTATTAATGATGAAATGCAACTATCATAACAAAGAAAAATGTCGCCCTAAGAAAATTTAACATGTATCAAAGCTGGGTTGAAGAAAAGCCATGGATATCACTGCGATGATGATACCATTGATGGAAGAAAGAAGATGATGGTGGAGACCTAAAAGAATTCTAGGGTTTGAAGAAAACCCTAGGTAGCTTGATTATTAGGGTTTGATGGATTTTATGAGTTTAGGGTTGAAGAGAAAACCTTGGTTTATGGAAATTATATGAGATATGGAACCTTGTATGGTCAATGAGAAGATGCTCAAGCACTTGTGGGAGATTTGATGAAGCCCTAGATGGGATAATCCTTAGCATATCTGGTTGGATACTTTAAGGAAACATTGGTATATGGACCATGTGCATTGATGGCTCTTGAATATTGATTTAAGAGGGAGAGGATCACCTCTCATTGAAGATAAGTATTTCTTTGCTTATGATGCTTGTTACTTATTAGACTTATGGATCTTATGATTATGCTTATTATTTCCTACATAGATATTTGAGTATATGGATTGTTAATCTAGGTTGTCATTGATGTCAATATAGCACTGTTTATGATGGGAAATTCTTTGACACATGATTGCTCATTGATGCCCATTGATCATAATGCTCATAATGATGAAAGTTTGATATATGATGATATAATGACGCGGGAGGTCGATTGAACAACAAATGACGCAGGAGGTCAATTGAACAACAATTGAATAGCAAATGACGTAGGAGTTCGATTGAACAATAATTGACGCAGGAGGTCAATTGACTTCTTTTGACCAGCAATTGAAAAGAAGCAATTGAACATCGATAACAGAGGAGAAAAGAAGCAAAGAGGAACACATCGGCAGAGGTGCATAAATAGTGTTAACAGAGGAGTTAACAGTAATATCGCATGAAATACCACAGAAATATCAGAGGAGTTAACATATCGGAGGAGTATTGTAGAGTATCAGAGGAGTTAACATATCAAAAGAGCAGCAGTAGGAAAGTACGAACTTCCTTGTTCGTGGCTAAAGTCCCGCACTCAATCTTAGTCGTTGATCTCATAGTCAACGCTTAGATCACAGTCAACTGCATGGATTAAGGCTGTTGTTAATCCATGTGCTAGTCGAAGTCCCGCAAACCGTCGATTGCGATGAGCTGTGGGCCCGATTGCTCCAATAGAACACGCTCTATTTTAATATCGCATCTGCCATACCAAAACTGCCGCATCAGAAGTTATGTAACGCAAAGGAATGTCACACTAAAAATCTGCAATTGTGAAATATATATATATATATGGACCCACGGGCCCATTACAATACATCGTAATACAACATCACATCTGCCACATCGCAAGCCTCTTTAAAGCCTTGCCACATTGAAATCTGTCGATTGCGATATGTACTGCGGACCCGATCATTTTATGGTAACAACTCTACAGAAATATCGCATTCGTCGCATATCGCAAGTCTTGAAGAGATGTAATGATGGAAAATCGACGATTGTGATAAGGTTGTGGACCCAATGGGTTTATTAACAACTGCTTAAGATGGTATCGCATTTGCTCTATTGGTAGTAGTGGAATTACTATGTTATGTGCAAACCTCCGAAAGTTGTGATTGCGGGATTAAAGGAATGACGTGGCACGTGGGATCTCCAATATGGGTATAACCTCTCTTGTGATGTGATTTCCGTGAATAATTAAGTCTATGGATGAAAGGGCCTCTCTGATATAATTCTAATAAGAAACATTTATTGTAATTCAGCCTCTCTTCCAAATGAACGTGTCTTTTGAGTATTGGTGAACTCGAAGAGACAGAGGAAGTTGAAGATTGAGAAGTCAAAGGTCGAGAAGCCAAAAGGTCAAGCGAGCGTAGAGGAAGCCGAAGATCAAGCGAGCAAAAAAGGAAGCCAAAGGTCAGTGGTATCAGGCATCTATAACAGAGAACAAGAAAAGGTTCACATGTGGAGAACTGGAAGAAACAAAGAAGTTGTAGGTCCATTAGGACAGAAGGAAGCCATAGGTCTAGTAGGACAAAAGGAAGCAGAAGGTCCAGCAGGACAGAAGGAAGCCGAATGTCCAGAAGGAAGAAGGAAGCTGAAAGGGCCAGCAGAAGACGAAGATCTGTTTGACCTCGAACCAGCCAAGTAAGTTTTTATCAGTCATCAGTGGAAGGGAGCAGTAGACAACACGAGCGTTGAAGCATTTGTGAGTTTGTCCCTTGGAAGTAAGATACCGCAACAATCACTCCTGAAGCATTTACCGTGACAGTGAGAACAGAGGCTTGAAACAGATAGTTGTTTTTGTGCAAAGCTTAGTGTAGTTCATTGTAGACACATTGAAGTTGTGTGAAGACTATCATAGATCATGATGGCTATTTGAAATCATCATGATGTAACTTTCTAGACTCTATGTGGGCAATATGAAGAGTTGTGAAGACTCCTTCATATGAAGATAGGTTGTCATTGATGATGTAGCATGGAGACTACAATGAAGTTGTAGATTGACAAAATTCAGTGAAGAAGATTTTGGGAGCATAGAATTACTATCAAACATATCTAGACAAAATATAGCAATGGGTTGGAGCCCAGAGGGTTGGTGCTCTAAAGGTTGGAGCCTCAAACAAACAAGGTTAGTGCCTTGACAAGATAGGGTTGGAGCCCTTGGAGTTGGTGCCTCAGAATTGGAAATATTGGTGTCCTTGGATTTGGTGCTCCTAAACACAAGGTTGGTGCCTTGAGAAGATAGGGTTGGTGCTCTAGAGGTTGGAGCCTCACAAAAGACCAAGTTGGTGCTTGGCAACATATTGGAGCCTTATATATATTGTATCTGATTTATTGTAAAGATTATATTAATAAAAGCATTTATTCCTATTGTTCATTTTGTGTTCTAAATATAAATGAGTTAACTGGTAAAAATAACAATTGAAAAGGAATATTGATTCACCCCCCCCCCCTTAGTATTTCCAACATGGATGTTTCTAACCTCCTTGATTAGATGAGATGTGTAGATCCTTCTTGAGGATCATTTTGAGATGTAGATTTGGAAAGAGATAAAGAGGTACTTGATTGCGATATATATATATGGACCCATGGGACCATTACAATACGTCGTAATACAACATCACATCTGCCACATCGCAAGCCTCTTTAAAGCCTTGCCACATTGAAATCCACCGATTGCGATATGTACTACGGACCCGATCATTTTATGGTAACAACTCTACAAAAATATTACATCCGTTGCATATCGCAAGTCTTGAAGAGATGTAACGATGGAAAACTGCCGATTGCGATAAGGTTGTGGACCCAACAAGTTTATTAACAAATGCTTCAGATGGTATCACATCCACTCTGTTGGTAGTAGTGAAATCACTATGTTATGCACAAACCTCTGAAAGTTGTGATTGCGGGATTAAAGAAATGACATGGCATGTGGGATCTCCAATATGGGTATAGCCTCTCTTGTTATGCGATTTCCGTGAATAATTAAGTCTGTGGATGAAAGGGCCTCTCTGTATAATTCTGATATGAAACATCTATTGTAATTCGACTTCTCTTCCAAATGAACGTGTCTTTTGAGTATTGGTGAACTCGAAGAGACAGAGGAAGCCGAAGATCGAGAAGTCAAAGGTTGAGAAGCCAAAAGGTCGAGCAAGCGCAGAGGAAGCCGAAGATCAAGCGAGCGAAAAAGGAAGCCAAAGGTTAGGCGTATCAAGCATCTATAACAAAGAACAAGAAAAGGTTCACATGTGGAGAACTGGAAGAAACAGAGAAAGTTATAGGTCCAGCAGGACAGAAGGAAGCCGTTTCTCCAATAGGACAGAAGGAAGCCAAAGGTCCAGCAGGACAGAAGGAAGTCGAAGGTCCAACAGGAAGAAGGAAGCCGAAAGGGCTAGCGAAAGATGAAGATCTGTTTGACCTCGAACCAGCCAAGTAAGTTTTTATCAGTCATCAGTTGAAGGGAGTAGTAGAAAACACCAGCGTTGAAGCATTTGTGAGTTTGTCTCTTGGTAGTAAGATACCGCAGCAGTCACTACTGAAGCATTTACCGTGACAGTGAGAACAGAGGCTTGAAAAAGAGAGTTGTTTTTGTGCAGAGCTTAGTGCAGTTCATTGTAGACACATTGAAGTTGTGTGAAGACTATTGTAGATCATGATGGCTATTTGAAATCATCATGAGGTAACTTTGCAGACTCTATGTGGGCAATATGAAGAGTTGTGAAGACTCCTTCATATGAAGACAGGTTGTCATTGATGACGTAGCATGGAGACTACAGTGAAGTTGTAGATAGACAGAATTTAGTGAAGAAGATTTTGGGAGCAGAGAATTACTCTCAGACATATCTAGACAATATATAGCAGTGGGTTGGAGCCCAGAGGGTTGGTGCACTAAAGGTTGGAGCTTCAAACAAACAAGGTTGGTGCCTTGACAAGATAGGGTTGGAGCCCTTGGAGTTGGTGCCTCAAAATTGGAAGGATTGGTGTCCTTGGAGTTGGTGCTCCTAAACACAAGATTGGTGCCTTGAGAAGATAGGGTTGGTGCCCTAGAGGTTGGAGCTTCACAAAAGACCAAGTTGGTGCCTGGCAACATATTGGACCCTTATATATATTGTATCTTATTTATTGTAAAGATTATATTAATAAAAGCATTTATTCCTATTGTTCATTTTGTGTTCTAAATATAAATGAGTTAACTGGTAAAAATAACAATTGAAAAGGAATACTGATTCACCCCCCACCCACCTTCTCAGTATTTCCAACAATTGGTATCAGAGCTAGTACCTTCACCCAAAGCCTAATAGCTTGAAGGTTGATCATTAGGACACAAATGGCGAAGCCAAGGAAGAAAGTCTCCAATCCTCCTAAATATGTGTCTCCCTTTACCTGAAATAGAAGTCAATCAATTTGTGGAGGCTCCATGGTTAAATGGAAACTTTGATATATGGGAAGCAAGAATGAGGAATTTCTTAAAGACTCAAGGCATTGAAGTATGGGAATCAGTAATTACTGATAACATGATGAATAGAGAATCCAAGGAGTACAATGAAAAAGCAATGAAGGCAATCTTGAATGGGCTACTAGATTTTATAAAGAACAATTTAGGAAAATGTTCGTCAACAAAGGGTATATGGGACAAAATTCATGACCTTCACTCAAAAGGAGCATTGACCATGACCACCAGTCAAGAAGATGATGGAAACCAAGAAGGAAATCTAGAACCCATCATAGAAGCTGAAAATGAAAATGATGACATCAAGGCTAAAGAAGACCTAGAAGATGAAGAGAATGAAAAAGATTGTGTAGAAGATCTCCTCACTAAACTTATGGCTGCCATGGAAGAGATTATCAATTTGAAAAAGGAAACCTAGGAACTTAAGAAGAAAGCACTAGTTGGTGACCAAGATAAAATAAGGAAGAAAGTTGACCTTGTCAAGCTTCAAGTAAAAGAAAGGGATGAAGAGCTTGCCAAGCTTAAGAAGGAATTTCACCAAATCAAAAAAAGCATCATGAAGAAGTCATATCCATGAAAAATCAATTGGATAAAGCAAAGAAACGAGAAGATACCTTGTCAAGTCGACTTGAACAAAGGCACAAGAGCTTGAACAAACTTGAAGAAGAGATTGGTCAGTACAAGGTAGAGGTCTGCTCTCTCAAATCTCAACTACAAGAAGCAAGAAAGTTAGCATAAGGAGCTGAGAAGACAATGGAAGCATTGGAAATCATAGAAGGACAGGTTGATGAAGTAGAAAAGGAGAGAAACACCATGATATGTCAACTAAAAGCAAAGGATGGAGAAATCTTCAAATTAAAATCTAACATCAACCTTATCAATGCTGAAACATGTAAAGCTACAAGGATCAAAGAAGAAATGGAGAGCAGTCTAGCAAAGGAAATTGAAGAAATCTTCAAAATGAAGTCAGATATCATCTCCCTTAAATTAGAAGCAAATGAAGCAATACGTATTAAGGAAGAGATTGAGAAACAACTTGCTAAGAAGAATAATGATTGTGAAAAATTGGAAGAAAAGATTGTCTCCCTTAGGCAAAAGGTTGAAGGGATGGAAAAAACCTTGAAGAGCTCTCAAGCCTTGGATGACATGCTCAACCATCAAAGATGTCCATTTGATAAATCAAGTCTCGAGTATGCAGGTGAATCCTCAAGCAAGAATGATAATGCTTCAAACAACAAGGATATGAGGAAATCAGAAAGAAATGTTGATGCTCCCAGTTTCAACAAAGGTAAAGATAAGATTCAAGGCGTTAATGAAGGAAGTCCTGTTCCAAGAAGAAATGAAAATGTTGTCAAGGATGCGAGAAGCAATAATTATCATCAAGGGATCTCAAGGCAAAAAGGCTTTAGAAATACATCAAGGAAATCTCCATCTCCCAAGTACCAAAGTTTATTTCTTGGTTATTGTTATTCTTGTACAAACTTTGGACACATGGCAAAAGATTGCAGGGCTTCTAATGATCCTCGTCAATCTCCAGGAAGCAATTTCGCAAGAAGTCATGAATTCTTATTCATGAACAACATAGAATACTTCAAGTGTCATAACATTGGTCATATGGCATGTAATTGTAACTTGATTTGGGCACCTTCTCAAGCTAGAACAATGCCAGAAAAGAAAGTTACACAAATATGGAGAAGAAAGCAAATACAATTTGAAAATCTACTGAACCCTCCAGCCAACAACACATGTTGTTGACATGATGAAGATATTCTTGATATTTCGAGTGTTTGATGACGAGACTCTGCCAAAAAGAGACCATGCATACAGTTAGGGGGAGCTTGTGATTCTTAATCATTATTGTAGAAGCTATTCATGAAAGGGTCCTTATGAAATCCTTGTTGAGCTATATTAACAATCATCCTTTGATAAAGATAATTTCTCAGGAGCACTACATTAAAGAACATGATCTTATAACCATTTTTTGGACTGTTGTTGAAGATGTTTTCCACTTGATCACTAAGCAAAAATTGGAGAAACAGAGAAGGCCATCCAATGCTAGAGAAATAGGGAAAATAACTATGTTGTTGGTATTACAGAAGTTAAATGTCTCGACTCAGGGATAGAATTTGAGAACAGTTAAATCAAGGGTTGTAATAGAGGCAACCTTCAAACAAACAAACACATCTAGGAATGGAGCTTGAAGCAAGAGCAGTTGGAAGAATCTAGCATAATTGAAGCATTGCAAAAAGTTGTCAACCAGTAAAAGAATTTAAAAGATAGTCACAGATTGGATATCAAAATCTGCTAGTGGAGATAACTTGCAGGTTTTGGTCTAACGACAATCGTGATTCCTGAATTGAAGATGTTGGATACTGTAAATCGTGATTTCCAACAGTGATCTCTGCATCTTTTGAATCTTGTTGAAACAAGATAAGATCTAATTGACTTACAGACCTATTGTACTAAAATAATCTGAATATCAAAATGCAATTATGAAATGCGGTGACCTAAGCATAAAGGTGAAGTGTGATGTTTTGAGCATAAAAGTTTGCGGACCTGTGTGTACAGTTTCTCACAATAACCATATCGGCATAAGTCTCATGACTACAGTAACAGGGTTATTCTAGTGCAAATAATTTCCAGTGATAAGGCTACTCCAAGACATGACATTGTTTTGAATATTTATATATACATATACCCTTGGTTTAGTACTTGCCAAAAGAAAAGCTGACTTGAGCAAATTCTCTATAAAACATTGGCTTCATCATCATTGTTGCAACAGTCAGAAAGGGTGATTTGCAGCAACATCAAAGTATGTTTTGCAACTTGTAATTCTTGTAACCACAGTGGATTAGTCTTGGTTGAAGATCTCATTTGTGAACCCTAAAGATTGGAGCCATGTATGAGTAACATACCCATAAAAATATACTATTCATAAAGCACGGGATCAGTTCGACAAGGGGAGTCCTTGTGCACTCCTTTGCCATTGATGTCAAAGGGGGAGAGAAGAAGAATATTGCCATCAATGAAAAAAGGGGAGATTGTTAATCTAGGTTGTCATTGATGTCAATATAGCAGTGTTTATGATGGCAAATTCTTTGATACATGATTGCCCATTGATCATAATGCTCATAGTGATTAAAGTTTGATATATGATGATATAATGACGTGGGAGGTCGATTGAACAACAATTGAACAACAAATGACGTAGGAAGTCGATTGAACAACAATTGACGCAGGAGGTCAATTGACTTCTATTGACCAACAATAGAACATGAGAAATTGAACATAAATTAAACAGAAATAACAGAGCAGTAAAGAAGCAAAGAGGAACACATCGATGGAGGTGCATAAACAGTGTTAACAAAGGAGTTAACAGTAATATCACATGAAATCCGAAGAAATATTAGAGGAGTTAACATATCAAATGAGTATTGCATAGTATCAGAGGAGTTAACATATCGGAAGAGAGGGGGTAGGAAAGTACGAACTTCCTTGATCGTGGCTGAAGTCCTGCACTCAATCTTAGTCGTCGATCTCATAGTCAACCCTTAGATCACGGTCAACTGCGGGGGTTAAGGCCATTGTTAATCCATGTGCCAGTCGAAGTCCCGCAAATCGTCGATTGCAATGAGCTGTGGACCCGACTGCTCCAATAGAACACACTCTATTGTTATATCGCATCTGCCATATCAGAACTGTCGCATCAGAAGTTATGTAATGCAAAGGAATGTCACACTAAAAATCTGCGATTGCGATATATATATACGGACCCACGGGACCATTACAATACGTCATAATACAACATTGCATCTGCCACATCGCAAGCCTCTTTAAAGCCTTGCCACATTGAAATCCACCGATTGCGATATGTACTGCAAACCCGATCATTTTATGGTAACAACTCTATAGAAATATCACATCCATCGCATATTGCAAGTCTTGAAGAGATGTAACGATGGAAAACCGCCGATTGCGATAAGGTTGTGGACCCGACGGGTTTATTAACAACTGCTTAAGATCGTATCGCATCCACTCCGTCGGCAGTAGTGGAATCACTATGTTATGTGCAAACCTTCGAAAGTTGTGATTGCATGATTAAAGGAATGACGTGGAACGTGGGATCTCCAATATGGGTATAACCTCTCTTGTGATGCGATTTCCGTGAATAATTAAGTCTGTGGATGAAAGGGCCTCTCTGATATAATTCTAATACGAAACACTATTGTAATTTAGCCTCTCTTCCAATGAACGTGTCTTTTGAGTATTGGTGAACTCGAAGAGACAGAGGAAGCTGAAGATCGAGAAGCCAAAAGGTCGAGCGAGCACAGAGGAAGCCAAAGATCAAGCGAGCAAAAAAGGAAGCCAAAGGTCAGGCATATCAGGCATCTATAACAGAGAACAAGAAAAGGTTCACATGTGGAGAACTGGAAGAAACAGAGAAAGTTGTAGGTCCAGCAGGATAGAAGGAAGCCATAGGTCTAGCAAGACAAAAGGAAGCTGAAGGTCTAGCAGGACAGAAGGAAGTCGAATGTCGAGCAGGAAGAAGGAAGCCGAAAGGGCCAGCAGAAGATGAAGATCTGTTTGACCTCGAACCAGCCAAGTAAATTTCTATCAGTCATCAGTTGAAGGGAGCAGTAGACAACACCAGCGTTGAAGCATTTGTGAGTTTGTCCCTTAGAAGTAAGATACCGCAACAGTCACTCGTGAAGCATTTACCATGACAGTGAGAAAAAGCTTGAAACAGAGAGTTGTTTTTGTGCAGAGCTTAGTGTAATTCATTGTAGACACATTGAAGTTGTGTGAAGACTATTGTAGATTATGATGGCTATTTGAAATCATAATGAGGTAACTTTGCAGACTCTGTGTGGGCAATATGAAGAGTTGTGGAGACTCCTCCATATGAAGACAGGTTGTAATTGATGATGTAGCATGGAGACTACAGTGAAGATGTAGATTGACAGAATTCAGTGAAGAAGATTTTGGGAGCAGAGAATTACTATCAAACATATCTAGACAAAATATATCAATGGGTTGGAGCCCAGAGGGTTGGTGCCCTGAAGGTTGAAGCCTCAAACAAACAAGGTTGGTGCCTTGACAAGATAGGGTTGGAGCCCTTGGAGTTGGTGCCTCAGAATTGGAAGGATTGGTGTCCTTGGATTTGGTGCTCCTAAACACAAGGTTGGTGCCTTGAGAAGATAGGGTTGGTGCCCTAGAGGTTGGAGCCTCACAAAAGACCAAGTTGGTGCTTGGAAACATATTGGAGACTTATATATATTGTATCTTATTTATTGTAAAGATTATATTAATAAAAGCATTTATTCCTATTGTTCATTTTGTGTTCTAAATATAAATGAGTTAACTGGTAAAAATAACAATTGAAAAGGAATACTGATTCACCCCCCCCCCCCCCCCCCCTCTTAGTATTTCCAACATGGATGTTTCTAACCTCCTTGATGAGATGAGATGTGTAGATCCTTCTTGAGGATCATTTTGAGATGTAGATCTGGAAAGAGATAAAGAGGTACTTGATGAAAAGATGACAAAGTACTTCAAGAGGCCTATGACTAATGAGTAGGTGCCAGGTATTTGAATACCACAAGGTATGCATGGTATGTTGTGTTTGAGCTATTGGCTCAGTAAGCCCTAAGGAATGATGAGAATTCCTATTTATTTAATGGATCATACATGCATATGCAAGTGACTTGGATATATGTCTCCTATAATGAAATTATGTGCTTGATATTGAACATTTTGACCTTGAATTCTACGAGGCTATCTAATGTTAGTACATTGATACACTTGATTTTTGGCTAACATCTATGATCTATCTATAAAGAAGGCTAGAACATTTGCTCTAGAAAATGATACTCTTCACACTTGTCATGACGGATTTCATATAGAAGGATAGTTCATTGACTCCTATACATGACTCTGCTGGTAATTCTTGCAATAAACATGATGAAAGCATATGGAAAGAATGACTGACACTCTTGTGGTTTTCATAAAGATTTATTGAATGACCTAATTTGATCTCATTGGTCATGAAGAGCATGATAACCTTGATGTGAAGAGGTATAAGTGTAAGATTGATATTCTAGATCTCTTACTATCAATGGCCTTGTCTTGATGGCATATTATTAAAATGGATGCAGTAACTTGATGGAGTGACTTGACAGAAAATGTTATTGTGTTCATAATATTTGAGATGTATTTGTTGCTTTGAGTCTAAGCCTTTGATGAAAGATTGATGTCATGATGCTGACAACCATGTTTATGATATAACAAATCTGATGTTGCATGACTCAAGTAGAGATAGGTTTTTTACATGAATGAAGATGAATGATGAAAATCCCCAGTTAGAGGGAGAATCTCTTCGCAATATTCTTACCCTTATTACTATTTGTATTCTATGTTGCTGAAATATGATTTATGTGCATTAAATCTACAACAAAGTCTTAGATCTAAAGCCCGTACATAAATTAGGGTTTCAACTCCGGACGCAGTCACAGATCTAGAAGATTTCATCCCTGGCGCACTCATGCTAAAACCTAGGCATTGTCCAGGCTACTAAAGTTGCTCTCATGCTAACACGAAGAGAAAAACTAGAGGTTTGACTGTTGTTGACCATCATCTGAAGCTTTCTGAACTCTGAATCATGATGTCCCTGACATATTCTGCCACTATTAACTCATTTCTGAAGTTTTTGAGTTAAATTGTTGATCATATAATGAAGTATTGTGCATGAAATTAGATGGTCACTTGCAAGATGTCAGTACCACAAATGTATTGCAAATAACAAGAAGATCTGCTAGCAGGAAAAACTTGAATGTTTTCCATAACATGAACATGCACACTGAACTTGTGTTTGCAGGTGACTAGGACATTCATATAGATATGTCACTATGTTGGCATGATTTGGGATTACTGGTGTTTTTTCATGATGATTTACAATAACTTTGAATTGATGATTGAGATGTGCTTTGACTATAGATCTCTCTACGATAACATTTGGACTTGACCTAATTTCTAGTGATCTAATTTCATGATTGTTGATTTTCCCTGATATCGATACTATGTGGGCATGATGACTTATGTGGAAATTGGCATCCTTGTTCTTAGCACAATGGTTGAAGTAATGATAGTTGTGATTTGGCATGAAAAATGGAACTTGCATGACTCATCCTTGATGTATGCATTTGCACATAGTGACAAGATGAATTGTATTATGATTATGAGAATGACTTAATCAAGTTCAGATTAATAATGTATAACTTGTTGGCACGATGAAGTCATGATTTGATATGAGCTCCACCTGTCTCCTGGTTGAAAGTATTAATACTATGATAATGATGACTTTGATAATGGTTGTGATCTGTCTTCTAAACTCTGATGAGTTGACTTTGTCGTTGATGGCACAACATTGAGTTATGTAAGAATGGTTATGTTGGCTTAGCAATCCATTTTTCTTAGAGCATTGCAATCAATATATGTCTAGATTTGACAGTTATCTGATGAAGTTAGGATGATGAGTTCCCAGGTATGGATGTGATATTGAATATGTTTTTGGTTTTATATCTTGATGATCTACTTGTGATAGGTGATGGGCCTCTGGTGATCTAAATCAGAGGGAGATGGCTTATGAAGCCCGAAATAATGTATCATGGCATGATGAATCGATTTCTTGAATTTGGGAAAGAAATTCCATATTGCAAAGTTATTGGAAAATGTTTTTGAATAATGAAAATTGCAAATCCTTGGATACTCTGATTTGAAGGTCAAGATGTTGTTAAACTTGACACGACATATGATGGTTTAAGCATTGATGTTTTGTTTTGAACATCCATCACGATATGTATGATGTACATAGAACTTGAATAAATTCATGAGTGAGTTGCTTCACCTACATAGAGTTGCTTAGAGCAGTTTACTTCTTTTCTTCTTATTAGCCACAGATTAGCAATCACATATACGTTAAATAAAGTGCAGATAGAACATTAAACGATCAACAGAAAACAAGCCATGACAAGAGACACAAGATGTGGCAGCTAGCCAGGGACAAACCCCAATGCAACGAAACCCTTTGATCAAATCTTATTTTATCTTCAATAGTTCAACAGAGAAATAGTACAAAATCAGAATTCTGTAATTTTATATCAGCAGCAACAAACCCTAGATTAGTAAAGTCAAACTTGGTCAAATGAGTACCTCCAATATGCTTGGTCAATTTCTAGTCAACTAGCCCTTGAACAACCTGAAGAAACAGCCCTTGAACAGCCGCAAAAACACAGTCAAACTATTGTTGACTGAAGTCAACCTACTGCCCAAAACTAGGGCAATCAACATTGGTCAAACCAAAGGTCAGATTGCCTCGGTTTCTGCACCAAAATCTGCGACTTGCCTAGGAGAGGCAGACACACCAAAATTGCACCCTTGATGAGTCAATGCTTGGTCAACATAGGTCAAAGGTGACTTCTACTGCCTCAGTCAAACTCGGTCAACGCAATCAGCAATTTCTGTGTCCTCTTTCAGCCTGCGTCTTCTTGCTTCCCACGTATGAGAGATCCTCTTCCTTGTGTATCCCAATCATACGAGGGAGAGAAGAATGAGAGATGATGAGATGAGTTGAAATGAATCAACCTCACTTGTATTTATATGATTTGTGCCACACATTTAGTTGTTGGCCAACCTTGACAATTTGTCAAATAATTACAAATAAATTCATATCTCCATAAATACTTGTTGAAATCGGATGATCTTTAGATCAATCCTACACCTCTCGACAAGAGAATCTAGGAAAAATATCAGCTGCCATAAATGAGGTGACCCACATGGAGTTTGGCCCTAGTTGCCAATTTTAACAATGTGATATTGATTATGGTTTTGGTTTTATTTGATGATCTGCTTGTGATAGGTGATGGGCCTCTGATGATTTAAATTAGAGGGAGATGGCTTATGAAGCCTAAAATAATGTATCATGGCATGATGAATCGATTTTTGGAATTTGGGAAAGAAATTGCATATTGCAAAGCTATTGGAAAATGTTTTTTGAATAATGAAAACTGCAAATCCTTGGATACTCTGATTTGAAGTTCAAGATGTTGTTGAACTTGACACGATATCCGACACTTGAAGCATTGATGTTTCGTTTTGAACATCCATCACGATATGTATGATGTACATAGAACCTGAATAAATTCATGAGTGAGTTGCTTCACTTACATAGAGTTGCCACCGAGCATGCTTTGAAATGTCTGCATGAGGTATTCTATTTTGAGAATGAGATATTTCTCCTATGATATGTATATGCACCGATGTATTGTTGATATTTGAGATTATTGTTGATAAGAACATTTGGATACTTCTTTAGTATGTGATTTTCCATGATATCTTGGATAAGAGGTCCATAGCATGGCCGAGGTCGATCATGATGTTACTAGCATGGCTGGCTGTGAGGCAGGATACATAAGCTTTTTAGAGAGATGTTTGAGCATGCTTTGGATATCAAATGGATACATTGTGATGATCCGATTGGCAGTGAGTCCCATGTTTATAGTTGGGATCAAGATACTATGACATATTGAGACAATGCATCTACTCGAAATAAGCTTAGGCTTGTGGTTGGCACCTCCTTGAGAGGGAGGATGATTATGGTATCCTTTTGTGATTCATATGATCTGACATGATATTTGATTCGATGTTCTGTATGAACATGAAACAAATGCTATTGATACAAACTGATGATGAGAATAGCACTGATCAAGGACACTGAGAAAAATCTTCCTGCCTTTCTCGAGCTCCCAGGGTGAGGAATTAAGATAGAAGGCTCTTGGGGTTGAGAGAACTTTGGACAATAGGGCGTTACCCTATCTGTTACCCAGGGTAGAAGAATGCTACTCCCCTATCTTTATAGGGTCGGATAATGTTTCTCCCCTCTTGGTATTTGCAGAGTATATTGCAGTTGGCATCATACCCTCAAACAGGGAACCTTGATGGGAATACCGCTCCTTGTTTTGGCCAACGAGTTGAGAGTGTACTTGGGGTGTACAACCCAAGTCGATTATGATGCAGGTGTTCTACCACATGACTATTTTGGGTCATCGATGGGAAGATCAGTAGGAAATAGGATGGGTTGAGATAACCCGATATGATTCCGAGTTGAGGTTGTACTCCCCTGTGTGATGAGTTATGCTATTGCTCAGTATTGGTGGAAGTTATTGCTCCCCGATGTGGTTCCAGGTTGAGATGTGCTCCTTGATGATATGCTCTCCGATGAAGATTGATGATGATATTCTGGGTAGAAACCCGCTAGCAGAGATTCCAGATAACAACCTGATGGATAAAGGGAGGTCGCTTGAGCTCCCCTCTGATAACAAATTTTTCTTCTTCTAGATCTGAGAATGTTCAACATACGAGTAGGAAAAATCAAGTGATAAGCATGAATAAGCAAAGGATAGATCGAGATGTACAATGATGTTTTGTGATGATGAGACACTTGAGATGGACACGGCATGATGCCTACATGATAGAGATGATCCATTATGATACGCGATAACACTTGAATATTCCAGAATGGCATATTGTTCGATGGACAAATATTGGCAGGTGGAATTCTCCTTATTTGAGAGGGAGTGTTAATTTTTGCAACTGCAGTAAAATTCCACCTTGGATAGCTCAAATTACCAAGATGATGATTTCATTAGATTCCTCTTTTCAAGAGGACCAAAATCAACCTAAATATCACCAAATTTGGTTAAACAAAAGCTGAGTTATGAATTATTTTATTCATGCATATATTTTGGAATGGGTCGGCCCTAACCACATGAGTAACTGCTTGTGTTAGCCTTAACCCCAAGTGAACCCTCAGGAAAAGCTATAAATAGAAGAGACCTCAAGATAATTTGGACACCTCTTCTCTTCTCTTTTATCTTGGTTCACATAGGTTCGACAAAAGGAGTTCGTTCAAGGGTTCGAAATCACAAGTGAAAGGTTCGCTCTAAGTTAGGGTCTTCTGGATCTCAATCACTGGCACTGAATAGGGCATTATGGTCTCTGGACACTGGCACACAAGCCTATGAGAGCGACTAGAGACCCATAGTTGCTGGCATAGAGGATTATTGGAGAAACTATGGCTTTAGAGGCACATCATGAGGTATTGGTTCCCAGTTGCTCGCACAGAGTGGTCCTGAGAGCAACTAGTACATCTCAGTTGCTCACACAACAACAGTAAGGGAGCGACTCTGGGTTTTAGCTACATTGTGCCATAGTCACATGCATAAAGACTTCTTGAGAGTGACCCTGTAGTCATAGTTGCTTGCATACATTGATCGAGAGAGTGACCAAGGAGTTTCGGTCACACATAGAGAATCGCGATGACGGCAACCAAGGTTCAGTTCTAATATTTGACATCTTAGATTTAGTTGACTTCAGCGATCTAGTAGATCTAGATTTCTCTTTGCTATTATATAGATCTTTAGATCTGATTTATTATTATCCACTGTAATCATATGTATTGGGCTCATTGATAGTGACAACAATACTCAACAGTGTTCGACATAGTGACAGTAGTATACAACAGTTGACATTAGTTTATGACAACACATTACATCCATCTGTATTAGTGTTTTGATTCCTAGCATGATTACATCTGTTTCATAGATATCATTATTGTTTTGCTGCATAGATAAAGTTATGGATCATTGTACTCTCTTTTTCTGCATCATTTGATGACAATCTAAGAAGAAGAAGATTTACAAGGGTTTTTCCCATAGTGGGTTTTGCCTTGGTCTTGGACCAATCCTGGTGTCTTCATATGTGTGAATGCATTCTTCTATTGTTCCTTTTATGTTCTGTTGCATTGATGATGATGGTGATTTTGTCTCTTTTTATGTAATTGCATATGCTGGTGTATAATGGTGTAGATCTGAATAATGTAATGATGAAATGCAACTATCATAGCAAAGAACAATGTTACCCTAAGAAAATTTAACAAACACTACCCTTGCAATTCTTCACACAATCCTCATGCTGCTCCTGCCGCTGTATTACATTGTGTCCTCTCAGGAGCTTCAACCTCTCTGCTTCGATGCTCACACTCACAACACTTCTTTCTCACACATATGCTCACTTCCCCACTTTTTCCGTTGTTGGTGATGCTTTTGTTCCACTGAGGCACTCTACACAAGGGAGTCTCTCCACGATGTCCTGTAGCTGCCAATCTGTACTTAGGCATGGCTTCACTTACCATTATTGTGTCTTCTGAATGGTTTCTTGTCACATCTCTCAAAACAGAGAGGATCCTCACAGTTCTTCAAAGTCTGACTGCATAAAGCTCCTGTACTGATAAATTAATTCTTAGATGACCTGCATACTCCTCTGAAAGCCCCATGCCTATTTATCGTTCTACAGACCCTGACAGTCCACAAAGGTGATCGTTTTGTTCTTAATTACCACAACCATATGTGCATGTGAAGTAGTCGATTGCTTCCTTCAAGCACTCAAATTCATTTTTGCTACCAATGTTGTCCTATGTTTCTTATTGCAGAGTCTTCCATAGAATTATCCCTTTTTTTCAATTACCAACTCCTTTGTGCCTTCATTCAATATCGCAGTTTCCAACCCATAAATTATTTAAAGCTTTGTACTTCCTTATCAAAGCGATTCCATATGCAATCTTCACAATGGTGCATAGTTTCGATATCCTAATCTTCTGATTGTTGAGCTCCCTCTGCTTAGCCCTCACAATGCTTCTCATCATAGGACTGCTAGCTGTGACCTGCCACTTAGCATTATGGTGCTAAGCCTTCACACTATTGTCGGGGGACATTCCCCCTTTTTTAACTACTTTGTGCCCCTGGTTCATTGAGCTCTTATGTGCCAACCCAATATCGGAAGCCCTTTGTATCAGAACTTTTCAACACTCCAACTGCACTAGAGTTTCAATCTCTTAATCCTCTGATTTTCTAACTCTGATACGATGTCATCACCTCAACGTGGTGACTCCTTAAAGGTGACATGTGTCACCTGGTTTTGGCCCATTAGCCTACCTAATACAGTTAAATATGTCTGCCACATGTCCTATTGTACTACCACGTCATGCTGACATCAACTGCCACTGTAGCTTATCGGAGCCAATCATATGCTTCCATGTCTCCTTATTGGAGCCAATCATATGCTTCCATGTGTCTAGCTAGAGGAGAGAGAAGAGTACCTGTCAACCTTGGTTTTGCACTGAAATCCTTTGTTAGTCTTCTTTTGGCATTCCTCGGTGCTTTTAAAAGCTTATCGGCACTTATTGATATTGCGGATTTATGTGCTCCACTTCACTTGAAGAAGTTCTGATGCTTCGATCTCCAGGGTTCTGATTACCTCCGATTACCAATATCACTGGTTATGTCGATACGCTGACATCTGGATCTCCGATATTCGATGCACCGACATGTCGATCTTTGATATTGTGCAGATCTTCGATATCCCAGCCTTCTTAGGACTTCAAGTCCTTGAACATCGGGAAGCCATAACTTTTGACCCAGGAGTCCATTTTTGGACTTACGCATATCGTTGGAAAGCTTATTCAGAGCACCTTCCAACAGATAGGGTCTGATGTAGGCTTTGATTCCTTCAGCTGTGTGGAAGATGACTGCAAAATTTTCTACTCATTGACTTTTTGGACAACTGAACTCACAATTGCCATGATGATCATTTTATGGCTTCTTCAGTAAGTTTGCTACTATGATGATTCTCTACAAGAAGCCTACAACTACCATGGGATTCCTCCCAAACACCCAATCATCCATGATGATCATTTTATGGCTTCTTTAGTAAGCTTGCTAGTGTGATGATTTTCTACAAGAAGCCTGTAGCTACCATGGGATTCCTCCCAAACACCCAATCATCATGCTGACCCTTATTTGACATCAATGCCAACATTTACACAACCACCCATAGACCATCAAATGTCCAACATTGTCTTGCTGAGATATCTAAAGTCCCAAAAAGTATGTCAACTCACGAAGCAACGACATTTACAACTCACTTTTCTTCTCTACTGCAAACTTCTTACTTAACTTATCATCATTGCTTCCAAATATTATATCATCCACATATACTTCAATAATAATTAGGATATCGTGTTAAACCCTTACATAAAGGTTTCTATCAACACTTTCCTTTTTGAAACCTTGTTTTTGCAAATACTTGTCAATATGGGCTTACCAAGCTTTGGGTGCTTGTTTGATACCATACAATACTTTCTTTAACCTAAAACATAATGTTTCTTGTCAGTGAGCAAAAATCCCTTAGGTTATCCTATGTATACTTCTTATAATTTTCCATTTAGAAATGTTGATTTCATGTCCATTTGATAAAATTTGATCTTTCTTTAACATGCATAAGCCAAGAACACCATGATAGCTTCCATTCTGGAAACAAGAGCACATGTCTCTTTGAAATCAATTCCTTCAACTTGTGCATATCCTTTGTAGGCCAACCTTGCATTATTCCAAGTAACCTGTCCATCTTCATTCACCTTGTTCCTGAAATCCCATTTTGTGCAAATGACATTTTTATCCCTTGGTCGTGGAACCAATTCTAAAGTATAAGTTTTCTCAATTTGATCCAATTCTTCATTCATATCAGCGATCCAATGTTCATCTTGACTAGTTTCTTCAAAGTTTTTTAGCTGAAATGTGGCTAAGAGGGGAAAGATGTGCTGCTTGTGTTACACGAAGTTGGCATTTTCTCTTGGTTCCAATGCCTTCATTGAGATCCCCAATGATCTGATTTGAAGGATGATTATTTCGATACCATTATTTAGGGGTCTTCGAGGGCGCTTGTTGTTCAACTTCTTGTTCTTCTCTTGTCTCTTCCTGGTTGGTAGTTGTTTCCTTATTCGATTGTACTTGATCAAAGACTTCTTCTTTGACCCTTTCTAGTTCTATCTCTTATATCTTTATTTTTCTTGAAGAAAATCTTTCTTGTTCAACCTTGGGACCAAAATCTTCAATAAATGTTACATTTATGCTTTCAACTATTCGATTAAGCCTCTGATTGTAACATCTATAAGCTTTTATTTTGCGATAATAGCCAACAAAAATGCCTTCATCAACCCGAGAATCAAATTTTCCTGTTTTCTGATCTTCCTTTTTAATGTAGCATTTGCTTCCAAATACCCTAAAATGTTTGACATTTGTTGGTCCATGTCGCTGTAGTTCAAATGGAGTCATATCATAACTGCTTCTAAGCAAACCTTTGTTCAAAATATATACTGTCGTTTGAACTTCCTAAACCCGAAATTTGTGATTTAATTTTGAATCATTTAACATTTCCATTTCTTGTACAATTCTATTCTTCCTTTAGACAACTCCATTGTTTTTTGGTGCCCTGGTTTTGTTACATTTCATTTGGACTATGAGGAAATCATACTTCTTCATGTTGTTATGTATGTTTTGGGATTGAAGAAGAGCCTTATATCTATATCTACCTTGGAAGACAAATGGATGAGAGTTTCTTTCATAAGAGGAAAGGTCCTCACATGACCTATGGAATCTCGCATGAGGGATGCATTCACCTCAGGATCTAGAATTTAAGGGCTCTATAAAGTCAATAGAAGACCAATGCGAGCAATGGTACATGATAGAAATCATAAAAGTGCTCACTCTATGAAGCCCTGACTAAAGTAAGGAGGATGGTTTTTGGAATGCTTGAATTTCAAACTAAGCATGATGGGATATGTTTGGGATGTGCCAATGGAAAGAAGTCAAGGGGACCATTCCCTTCTAGAAAAATCAAGATTTGTGATATTATACAAATCATACATTCTGATCTATGTGGGCTCATTCCGGTAAAATCTCTTGGTGGCTATCTATATTACATAATCTTTGAGGATGACTTATCCTGAAAGACATGGATATTCTACTTGAAGCACATGAATGAAGCATTTGATATGTTCCAGGATTTCAAGGCATTGATAGAGAATCAAACAGGGAAAAGGATCAAGGGCTTAAGGTCTGATAATGGTGGAGAATACACTTCTAGTGAGTTCATTGAATTTTGCAAGAAGGATGGAATCAAGAAGGAGATAATTGTACCTTATAATCCCGAGCATAATGGTGTGGCTAAAAGAAATAACATGACCATCATGGAAGCTACCCAAGCCATGTTACATGATCAAAATTTGCCAAAGTTCCTTTGGGGAGAAGCCAATAATACAAAAATCTATGTCCAAAACAAGATTCCTCATTAAGCCCTGGGTGACAAGACTCCCGAAGAAATGTTCATAGGTGTGAAACTCAATGTTGGACATCTAAGAATCTTTGGTTGCCCATCTACTTTCATGTGCCAAAGGACAAGAGGAAAAAATTGGAAGCCACTGGAAAGAAAGGTATATTTGTTGGATATTGTGATAATTCTAAATCTTTTAGAATACATGTGTCTGGTCAAAGGAATATCGAGTTTGGCAGGGATGTTACTTTCGATGAAGATGTAGCCCTTGGAAAAGCAAGGGGCATTCCCCCACCTCCTCCTATTGAAAAGAAGGATGATGACATGGACATACTCGAAGGTCCTTCACCTGGGAATGATGTTGTTGATGATCCCACGGAATCTATGGACCCTTTGGACCCTCCTCCATGCGAATCCCCTACCAAGAAAAGAACACTTTGGCTTCGTGATACTATAAAGGATGCACAAAGACATGTTGCTACCAGAGGAAACTTCTGGGTATTAATTTGGCAGCACAAGGATAAATTTCCTCCATTGGACAATATTCCTTGTCAAGAAAGACCCCTCCAAGCCCTTGGAAGAATTTAATTTGGTCAAGGTGAAATCCACAAATGCACAAAAGTACAAGTCGACTTGGGCAAGCTAATTCGACCTTCTAAGAAGCATATACATGCATAATTTATCACATCACTTTGGAGCATCACATCAACTCATCTCTTCTCTTGGAGGTTCGACTAATTCTAAAATTGCAGGGCTATTCTTCACATGTGAAAAGGTGAGAGAAGGTTTTTTGATTAGGCCAAATTCTACTTTATGTTTTGGACTTTGACCAACGTTGACTTTTGGGAGTTTGGGCTTGGTTTGACTTGTTTTGACATGACATTTTGGATCTGTTTTGGAGGCCAAATTCAATGGTGTGTAGGTCAAAATTTTTTGGGCACTTTGACCCACATTGACCACAAGTCTACACCTAGGGTTTTAGCAAGGTTAACTTTGACCAGTTTTAAGGCATTGTTTTGGGACTGTTTTGACTGATCTTTAACTAACATTCAAGGCCACACTTTTTTACTATTGACCGAGATGAATTGGAGAAGTGTTGACAATTGACTATTAACTTGCTTGGGCTGCTAAATTGATGTTGACTTTGACCAAAATTGCATATTTGACTTGTTGACCAAATTTGACTTTAATGCTTACCTCTTGTATATTGGTTGGTTGATCTCTTGAATAGTCAAAGTCTTTACTTTGACTCTTTATTGTTGAATTGGAACATTGTGTATTTGATGACAATCTAATATAAGAAGAATTTGAAAGGGTTTCCCCCTTGTGGCATTTTCCCTTGGTATTTGACAAAATTTTGTCTCTTGTTATTGCTCTTGGATGTCTTCTATTATGCATTGGATTTACCATTCTATCTACAATTGCTTATTGTTATTGGAAGATTGAAATTTTTGGACATTTGATTGTTAATTGAAGAAGAAGTGATTATCTTAAGCATAAAACAACGGAAAATTAACATGGTATCAGAGCTAAGGTGTAAACAAGCCTAAGGAGACAAGAGACTGAAGCAATCATCTTTGACGGAATCTATTTGGAAGAAGATACATGGTCAAGATGTCTACCTCTTACTTCAAAGATAGAATGAAGTTGGGTGACACGTCTAATTTTTCTACTTGGAAGATCAAGTGGGAAGTGACATTGGGTGAAAATGATGTTTTGGAATATGTGGAAGGAAAAGTATTGGAGCCACCCTAAAATGCTCCTACTGCTTCCAAGGCCAAGTATAAGAAAGGTGAGGTCAAAGCCAAGAATTTTTTTATTGATTATTTGAAAGATCATTTGCTTACTTACATTGGAATGTTGAAGAAGTCCAAGGATATCTATGACAAGCTGGTTGGATTGTATGAGGTCAACAATCTGAATCACATCCTCTCATTGAAGAATCAACTCAAGGACATTAAGATGAACAAAGGGGAAATTATGAAATCATATGTCATGAGGATATTGTTGAAAATGCAACAATAAAATCCTAAATTAATTTTGTCCATGAATTAAATTAGGAATAAAATTGTAATTCTACATCACAATACAACTTGTATGATTTAACTAAGTTAAATTGACTTAGTTGGCTAAGTTAATTCGATTTGATGGTCTAAATTTAGTCATGTAGAGTGTCTCCTACATTATAGGAGCCCTGGTTGAGTTCATTTTGAGTTGTAATTAATTATTTCAGCTTAACTGAGTTAAAGTCAGTTAAACTAGTTCCAACTGATAGATGAACTAGTATGAGGTCAGACAATGGGGTGTTGCTTCATGTGTTCAACCAGTTAACTGATGATTCACTCATAAATAACTCATGCATGTGAGATATGAGAGTTACCCAGTTGAGATTGGAGTTTAGGGATAGTGTACTATTAGTTGTATAATTATATGAATTGTATAGGTGGTGCATGCAGTAAGAGGAAGGCCTATGAGGATTGCGCAATTCATATTGAGGAATTTCTCTAATTAATAGGGGTCTAATTCCCAAGGAAACAATGCAAGAAAATAGGGACTTGGGCAAGCCAAAATTTGGTTACGTATTGACCTGGGCTTGTCTAGGAAGTTGTGAGACAGATAGAGATAGTGCAGAGGTTGCTCGAGCTTGAAAAAAGCATTGTAGTCTTCTCATATTTTATGACTAATGCAATATATAGATAACAAGGGTTTTTAGTTGTGGTTTCCCCAGGAAATAATTATGTAATGTGTTGATTGCATTCTTTCTCTTGTATGCTTCGTGATTTCGCGATCGTTTAATTGTTTCCGCTGATGAGTATAGTAGATTCAAGTACATTGTTTTAGTAAATTACAATTAGCAGTTTGAATCTACAAGGAATTTCTACATGGTGTCAGAGTAGAAGTCACTCTAGAAGAGGAGAATATGAGTTTGTCCTTTGCAGGTGAAATCAAATTTGCAGTATCATTATTCAAAGATATTAGGATGTCGTTCTACAGATTGAGACTCGAATATGCCCTTGAGGGAAGTTCGAACTATATTGCTTGGAAGGATAGGATGAAGGCAATGTTGGAAGAAAATGGGCTGAATGAATTCATAGGCAAAGATATTCCTAAGCCTCCGGCAACTAATGCTCAAATCTGGCAGAGTGGAGGAAATACGTTGCAAAGGTGAGAAGGATCATACTAGGAGTTCGAGATCATATTGTCTCGAACCTCCATGGGAAGGAGACTCCATATATAATGTGGAAGGCCTTGAAAAACCTGTTTTATAACAACAGTGACCACCAGAAGTTTGCACTAAAGGATAAGCTCAGGAAAATCAAGATGGAGAAGGGTGACATAATACAAAAGTACTTGACCAAGTTCACCTAATGTCGGGATGAGCTTGGAAGTGTTGGTGTTACAGTTGCTGAAGATGATCTGGTAAGCCTAGCACTTTTAGGCCTTCCCAAGAGTTGGCACAACTACCAGGATTCAACAAATGGGAGGGAGAAGCTACCAAAGTGGGAGCATTTGTGGTCCAACTTGGTGCAAGAAGAGATTCGGCAGAACACCAGAGATGGATCCTCATCCAAGCATGATGATGAGGAGAACTATGCCTTGGATGGAAAGGCAAAAAAAGGGAAAGGGAACTCATCCCATTCCAAATTCTAGTCAAGCAGGTAAGAAGGACTTGTTGAAGATTAAATGTTTTCATCGTCAGGACCTGGGACACTATGCCACAGAGTGTCTGCACAAGAAGGCCGACAAGAAGCCCTTAGGAGGAGAAGCAGGTGAAGCTCTTGCTTAACAATTCTAGTTGGATTTCACCCTCATTTCTTGCATGGTGACATCAGTGATGGGTAGTGTGGTAACTGGATAGTGGATCGTCATTCCATATGACCGACAACAAAGAATTCTTCAGTGATTTGGATGAGAAGGACCTCCAGATGCACATCGAAATGGGAGATGATGGAAGGTATAACATGATCGAAATTAGTACTGTTACTTTTCATAGGGAGTATGGTTCTTCTCTCACATTAAAAGATGTCATGTATGTTCCAGGTCTGAAGAATAATTTGGTTTCAGTTGCTATGTTGGAAGACCATGGCTACGATGTGATATTTAGCAAAGGAACGACTTTCCTTCGTCACATAGCCTCAGGACAAGTGAAGCGGATTAGGGTTTCGATGAAGAACCTCTACAAATTGGATGTAGAAGATTGTGCAGTATTGAGCACAAAAGCAAAGAAGGTGTAGAGCCGAGACATTGATGAGTTGTGGCATAGAATATTGGGTCACTTGCACCACAGAGCTTTGAAGATCATAAAACATATTTCTACAAGACTTCCCAAGGGTGCACTAGAGAAGAGAGATACATGCAAAGGGTGTACATTGGGGGAGTACACCAAAGACACCTTTCATGACAAGTACAGTGGAGTGAAAATGATCCTTGAAAGAGTTCACTCAGATGTGGGTGGACCATTCTTGATAGCCTCCATGGCCAAGCACATGTATTATGTAATATTTGTAGATGATTTATCATGTAAGTGTTGGATTTTCTTCATGTAGAAGAAATATCAGACGTTCTCTAAAGTTTGTGAATCACTTGTTGAGAAAGACACTGGCAAAAAAGTGAAGGCTAGGGAGTGATAACAGTGGCGAATATGTGTTGAATGAATTCAAGAACTTCTGTGCATCAGACGACATTCAACGAGAATTAACAACACTCCATAAACCACAACAGAATGGGGTTGCTGAAAGGAAGAACATAAGTATTGCAGGAGTTGCGCAGGTGATGTTACATGATCAGAGCCTACCATTGCACTTATGGGCTGAGCATGCAACACAACTATATATGTGCAGAACATAAGTCCTCATCGGATTCTCAGGATGAGTACACTAGAAGAAGCTTTTACAGGTAAGAACCCAGATGTGGCACACTTCAGGATCTTTGGTTCACCAGTTTACTGTCATGTTACCAAGGATGCAAGGAAAAAGATGGAACTGACAATTGAGTTGGGCATATTTGTGGGGTACATTAATACACCTCACAATTATCGGGTGTACCTGCTATCTCACAGGATGACAATGGTTTGTAGAGATGTGAAGTTTAATGAAGAGAAGGACATGAGACTTTCCCTTGAGAGAGAGCTTCAATTACAAGCAAATGAGGAGCTTTTAGCTCCAAAGGAAGAATTTCAAGATGATGTGGAGCAACCACATGCACACGAGCAGAGAGTGCAAGCAACCACTCATGCAGAGACTTCTAGAGATGGAAGGAAACACACCAGAGAAGTTGAAATATTGATGCATGATGCTAGAGAGAATGTGGTAGCACCCACATCACAGTGCAGGTAGAGAAGGTCACTAGATCGATACATTGGCTACATGGCTCTGATAAGAGAGACTGTAGATATTGAGCCATCCTCATTCAAGGAAGTAGTGAAACAACTAGTATGGGTTAATTCCATGGTAGAGGAGTATGACTCCATTATCATAATCAATGTTTGGGAAGTGGTCCCAAGACCAACAAACAAGTCAGTGGTGAGTTCTAGATGGATTTACAAGGTATAGAAAGCTGCAGATGGGAGCGTGGTGAAACATAAGGCCAAATTTGTGGCCAGAGAGTTCTCTCAGGTGGAGGGAATTTATTACGAGGAGACCTTTTCTCCAGTAGCAAGGTACTCTTCAACCAAATCTATTCTAGCACTTTTAGCGCAAATGGGATGGAAGATGCATCAGATAAATGTAAAGACAACATTCCTCAACGGAGTGATTGAGGAAGCGGTGTACATTAACCAGTCAGAAGGATTTGAAACCTTCAACAGAGAGTCACGTGTGCAAATTCAAGTGAGTGATGTATGGATTGAAACAAGCACCCTGTGCTTGGTACACTAGGATCAACAACGATTTCACCAGGTTGGGCTTCACCAAAAGTGAAGTAGACGAAAACATTTACCATATTGTGGTTGAAGGTAAATTGCTGATTATAGTATTATATGTCGATGATTTAATTCTAACAAGTGATGAGAAGTTGGTAAAATCTTGCAAAGAGGATTTTGTCAGAAAATTCAAGATGCAAGACTTAAGGCTCATGCATTATTTCCTTGGTATGGAAGTATGGCAAGGGGATGAAGATTTTTTTTTCTCCCAGGGAAAGTATGCCAACAAGATACTAAAGAAGTTCCACATAGAGAGCAACAAACCCATGGAGACTCCTCTAGCAGGGAATTGGAGGAAGGAAGATGCTACTTCAGGTGAAGTAGTGGAGGCTACTATTTACATGCAACTTATGGGTTCACTTATGTATTTGGTGAACACACGACCAAACATATGTTTTGTAGTTAACCAACTTAGTCAAGCAATAGTTAATCCAACCAAACCATATCAGAAGGAAACTAAACATGTGTTGAGATACCTTAGAGGCACCACTCATTTTGGTTTTTGGTACATACAGGCAGAGGGAGTGAAGCTTCAAGGCTTCACATATGCAGGCAAGGATCCCATCCGACAGGAAGTGCACATCAAGGGGAATCTTCAGTATTGGGTCAGCAACAGTTTCCTGGTACAACAGGAAGCAGAGATCAGTTGCACTCAGTTCGGCAGAAGCAGAGTATCTGGATGCTAGCCAAGCAACTTGTGAGGCTATCTAGAAGAGGAATATCCTTGTTGGGTTATTTGGTTAGCATATGGATCATACAATGATTTTTTGTGATAATAAGAGTTGTATCAAACTCCTTGAGAATCCAGTTTTTCATGATCGGTCCAAGCATATCGAAATCTGGTATCACCATCTACGAGATTGTGTGCAAAAGAGAATCATGTCGCTGGAGTACATTCCTACAAAGGAGCAGGATGCAGACATCTTGACTAAGGCACTGTCAAGAGGAAAATTTGAGTTCCATAGAGACAAGAATGGGATTTCTAATAATCCCTTTCTTGTTGAGAGGGAGTGTAGAGAATGAAACAAGAAAATCCTAATTTAATTTTGTCCTTGAATTAAATTACGAATAAAAATCGTAATTCCACATCACAAGACAACTTGTACGAGTTCAATAAGTTAAATTGACTTAGCTAGCTCAGTTAATTCAAGTTGAGGGTCTAACTTGAGTCATGTAGAGTGTATCCTACATTATAGGAGCCCTAGTTGAGTTTATTTTGAGTTGTAATTAATTAATTCAGTTTAACTGGGTTAAAGTGAGTTAAACTAGTACCCAATGATGGAGGAACTAGTAGGTTCAACTAGTTAAATGATGATTCACTAATAAATAACTCATGCATGTCAGATTTTAGAGTTACCCAGTTGAGATTGGAGTTCAGGTACAATGTACTATCAGTTGTATAATCATCTGAATTATACAGGTGGTGCATGCAATCAAAGGAAGGCCTATGAGGATTGCACAATTCATATTGAGGAATTTCTCTAATTAATAGGGGGCTAATTCCTAGGGAAATAACACAAGGAAATAGGGACTTGGGCAAGCCAAAATTTGGTTAAGTATTGGTCTGGGCTTGTCTAGGAAGTCATGAGATAGATAGAGATAGTGTAGAGGTTGCTCGGGTTTGAGCAAAGCATTGCAATCTTCTTATATTCTATGACTAATGCAACATATATATATATCGCATGGGATTTTAGCTGTGGCTTTCCCCAGGAAATCATTATGTAATGTGTTGATTGAATTCTTTCTGTTGTAGGCTTCATGATTTAATGATCGTTTAATTGTTTTCACTGATAAGTAGAGTAGATTCAAGTCTACTGTTTTAGTAAATTACAAACAGTTTGAATCTACAAGGAATTTCTACAAATATCCAAACTAAGGGATCAATTGCAAAGTGTTGGAGAACCTATATCTGACAGAGAGCTAGTGCTTGTTACTCTTCAAAGCCTTCCTCCTATTTGGGAAACCTTCACTACTACTACAAGAAACAATGGCAAGTCCCTAGCATTTGATTAGTTGGTTGGTAAATGCACTCAAGAAGAAACCAGGTTGATTTCTAGAGGGAGAATTCAAAAGCATGAAGAAGGAGAGCCCTCTACCTTTGTTGCTCAAGACAAGAAGAAAGGAAAAGGAAGATCATTTAATTCAAGAAAGCCAACATCAAGGGACTCTCAAAGAATATTTAAGAAAGAAAAAGTTGAATGTTTCAAGGGCCATAGGTATGGACACTTTGCCAAAGACTGTTCGGAAAATCAGAATGCTCCAAGATCCAACTACAACAATTATTAAGGTTTCAACAATAACAAGTTCAATGATAGAATAAGAAGAGATGATAGAAGAAGAAAATATGCTCCTGATGATCATGAAGAAGGCCATCATCCTCAAAATATATCAAGAAACTCCAGGTATGTAAATAATGTAGTTTCCACTCAATCTTAATATATCTGGTTTCTGCTCTTTCTAGTTCCTCTCCTTCATATTCGTGTGATGGTTGGTAGATAGTGGGGCCTATAGAAATTTCTCTACGCATCATGAAATCCTCTAAAAATTGGTTGAGAGGGAGACTAACTTAAAAAAAGTCTTCGAGATTATTCTACTTATCCTGTGAAGGGCTTTGACTCTGTTAAATTTCATTTGGATTATGGGGAAACCTTAATTCTTCATGATGTTATGCATGTTCTGGGGTTGAAGAAGGGCCTTGTATAAATATCTACCTTAGAATACAAAGGAATGAGAGTTTCCTTCATAAGAGGAAGGGTCCTCACTTGACCTATGGAGTCCAACATGAGGGATGCTTTCACATTGGGATCTAGAATTGAAGGATTCTAAAGAGTCAATGGAAGACCACTACGAGCAATTGTACATGATAGCAATCATCAAAGTGAGCTATGGAACCGAAGGTTTTCTCATTTACATTATGAAGCCCTACCCAAAGTAAGAAGGATGGTTTCTGGAATGCCTGAAGTTCTATCTAACCATGATGGAGTATGTCCAAGATGTGTTAGTGGAAACAAGTCAAGGGGACCATTCCTTTCTAGCAAAAGCAGGACCAGTGATATCCTACAACTCATTCATTCTTATCTTTGTGGACCTATGCTAGTAAAATATTTGGTTGGCTATCTATATTATATAATATTTGTGGATGATTTCTCCTAGAAGACTTGAATATTCTACTTGAATCAGAAGGATGAAGCATTTGAAATGTTATGGGACTTCAAGGCATTGATGGAGAATCAAACAGGGAAAATGATCAAGGTCTTCAGGTCTGATAATGGTGGAGAACATACCTCTAATGAGTTCATTGAGTTCTACAAGAACACTGGAATCAAGGATACCATCATACCTTATAATCCTGAGCAGAATGGTGTGGCTAAAAGAAAGAACATGACTATAATTGAAGCTTCCTGGGTAATGCTGCGTGATCAAAAGTTATCGAAGTTCCTTTGGAGAGAAGCCCCTAATACAATAGTTTATGTTCAAAACAAAACTCCTCATTAAGCCATGGGAGATAAGACTTCCAAAGAAGTTTTCAAAGGTGTGAAGCCCGATGTTGACCATCTGAGGATATTTGGCTACCCTATATACTTTCATGTGCCGAAGGACAAAAGGAACATGTTGGAAGCCATTAGAAAGAAAGGTACGCTTGTTGGGTATTGTGATAATTATAAAGCTTTTAGAATACATTTTTTTGGTCAAAGGAATGTCGAGTTTAGCAGGGATGTAACTTTCGGTGAAGATGCTACCCTCATAAAAGCAAGGAATATTCCTCCTCCTCCTATTGCAAAGAAGGATGATGTCATGGACCTACTAGAAAGTCCTTCTGTGCTTGAGCCGAAAAAATATGTTGTTGATCATCCCATGGAACCTATGGAACCCTTGGATCCTCCTCCATGTGATCCCCTTGCCAAGAAGAGACAAATTTGGCTTCATGATACTTTATAAGGCATTGAAAGACACGCTAATGCCAGAGGAACCTTTAGAGAAAGTAGGAAGCCATGACGATACTAGGGATATGTTGTAGTTATGAGCACCATCATTTAGGTTGAGCCTCCCACCTTTGAAGAAGAAATGAAAGAGAATTTTTGGAAGAATTTTATGGCTGAAGAGTATGAGTTTATTATGAAGAATGATGTGTGGGAAGTGGTGCCGAGACCTAAATGGAAGTATGCGGCTAGAGGTTTATCCCAGAAATAGGGAGAAGATTATGATGCCATTTTTGAACCTATTTCCCGCTATACCACTATTAGATCTATTGTTTCCCTTTTTACTAGTTAAGGATGGACTCTGGTGACCAGATGGATGTGAACACCACATTTCTTCATGGCTACTACAGGAAGAAGTGTACATTGAACAACCACTAGGATTTGAAGTACATGATAGGAAGACTCATGTTTGCAGGCTAGAGAAGGCACTCTATGGCTTGAATCAAGCCCCAAAGCCTAGTATAACCACATTCATAGCTACTTGGTGAAGCTTGGATTCACAAGAAGCAATGTCGATCTGAACCTCTACTTCAAAGTGGTCCAAGGTATGCCTTTGATTTTGGTTTTCTATGTTGATGATTTATTCTTGATAGATTGTGAGCCTTTGATTCTTGAATGTAAGAGGGAGTTGGCATCTAAATTCGAAATGAAAGACCTTGGATTGATGCACTAATTCCTAGGCTTAGAGGTGTGGAAAAAGCTTGATGAAATTTTCTTTTCTAAAGGAAAATATGTTGTGAAGTAGTTGGAAAGATTTGGAATAGTAGAATGCAAGTCCATGGCCACACCGATGAACTTCAAGAAGTTATGTGGAGATGTTGCAGGACCTAACTTGGAAAATCCCTCTTAGTATCGACAGTTGATTGGTGCATTGAGTTTCCTCGTGAACACTTGTCCAAACATATGTTTTGCAGTTAACATTTTGAGTCAATTTATGACTGAGGCTCTTCATGTACACTGGGTTGCTAACAAGCATATGTTGAGATATTTCCATGGGACGATTAATATTATTCTGAGATATACTATCAAAGATATGAGACTTCATGGGTACACTAATGTTAAATGGGTCAGGAATGTTATTGATAAGAAAAACACATTAGGGTGCTGCTTTAGTTTGGTTTTTTCCATGATATCTTTGATGAGCGAGAAACAAAAGTTCATTGCACTTAGCACAACCAAGGGAGAGTATATTGCTGCTAGCATCACTAGTTGGGAGGTAGTATGGTTGAGGAAGCTCTTTGGAGAGATGTTTGAGCAAGTTTTGGATACGATAGTGGCATACAATGACAAGAGTGGGATTCAATTGGCAGAAAATATTGTGTTCCACGATAAGTCCAAGCATATTGAGATCCAATATCACTTCATTTGAGACATGGTGTAAAGAGGAGCAATAAGACTCCATATTTCGAGTAACAAGCAGATAACAGCCATTCTAATGAAGGCTTTGTAGAAATGGAAGTTCTTGGTCTTTAGAGACCAGCTTGGACTGATGGATGTGACCCTCCAAGGTGAGGGTCCTGAATAATCAAGGACACTGAGCTATGTTATCCCCCCTGTCTGAGCTCCCATTGTGAGGAATTGAGCCATGAGAGCTCCTGGGGTTGAGGTATCAAAAAGATACCAAGATTTGTAATCCTTTCCACTTATGGAAAGTTGGGCTATCTAGCCTATTGTCATTGTAGGGTGTATGTGATCCTTGTCATTTATGACAAGTTGGGCTATCCTCCCCTACCATCTGTTTGAGACTTGACAAAGTATACCCCAATATGCATCCTACCCACAAGTTAGGCTTGTTGGGATTTCCATCCATCTGGCCAATGGATGAGGAGAGACTTGGGAGTTTGTGATCCTTACCTCTGGTAAGTTGGGTATCCTCCCCAAGTGAAAGGATGCAAGTGTTCTACCACTTGATTCTTGAGGGTCAAGGTGGGAAGATTAACATGCAATAATATTTTTTATCCTTGTCTCTCATGACAAGTTGGGTTATCCTTCCTATTGTTGTTGGATATAGGGGGGTAGCTTGAGCTCCCTTGTGATGATGATTCTTCTTCTTCTTTATATTATAGAATGTTTAATAGATGAACAAAGATGGGCTTTCTGAGATGAGATTCATGATGTAGTCATAAATTTCACCCTAGCTGAGAGGGAGTGATAATTTGGCAGCTAAGGGATAAATTCCCTCCATTGGACAATTTTCCTCATTAAGAAAGACTCCTCCTAGCCCTTGGAAGAATTTAATTTGGTCAAGGAAAATTATATTTTTGAAGGTGAAACCCACAAGTGCACAAAAATACAAGTCGGCATGGGCAAGCTAATTCGACCTCCTAAGAAGCATATAAATACATAATTTGTCACATCATTTTGGAGCATCACATCAACTCATATTTTCTTCTCTTAGAGGCTCGACTACTTCTAAAATTACAGGGCTATTCTTCAGACGTGTGAAGGAGAAAGAAGGATTTTTGAGGGATGAATTCTACTTCTGTTTTGGACTTTGACCAACAGTTATTTTTAGGAGTTTGGGTTTGATTTGATTTGTTTTGACTTGAGATTTTGGATCTATTTTAGAGGCTGAATTTAGTGGTGAGGTGTTGATTTTTGTAGCTTGAAACCCAAGCTTGGGGTTTTTCACCCATCAATGTTTGGCCCAAGACCGTGAAAAAACTTTGACATGTGATGAAGGGAGATGATAGAGGATGTCGAGACAAATATAACACATTATGAATCATCAAATTCTGAGTTGTCATAGTGGAGTTGTGAATTTTTAAAGTTTGTGTGTGGGATTACACATGAAGAATTCAAGTCAGCCTAGTGTTAAGAAGGCCTAATGATAGTTGTTTGAGCCCTAAAGGGTAGATGTTGTATCCACATGAGTTAGTATAAAAAGAGCTCATGTGTGGAGTAATTTGATCATCCAAGAGAGCAACAAAAAAGCAAGCAAAGAAGCACAGAAGGAGCTTGCATAAGACAGAGGGCACTTATGTTTTGGGCCGTAGGTAAAGGAGCAACCAAGCAAAGGAGGAGAAGCCTATGCATGGGGCTTCTCCATGACCGTTTTGGCGCCGAGATTACCTTGCAGAAGGGTTGAGGTGCTTGAGACATAGTCTGGGCTTGTTTGTTACAGGATTCCTTCATAAACTAGGTGTCGAAGTCTTGTTTGATTGCAGATAGGGACCGAAGTATGTGATGGTAAGTTTTGGTAGGCTGAAAGCTTGTTTTTTGGTCTAATCAAGCTACCTCATATCAAGACAACGGACCGAGTATCAAGGAAGGCTAGATGCCCTGTTAGGAAGGAACAACAAACTTATTTGAGGCTAGTTGGAGGGCTATTACAGTGGCAGAGGGTGCCCTTTACCACACTAAGACAGTTAGGAAGCAAGCCAAGACTAGCAAAAATAATTTCTAGGTTGTATTGTGTGTGGACAACCTCATAAAAGGGAGCCACATACCTATAGTTTGTTTGGGAGGAGGTTTTAGTTTTTTTAGTGGGATGGAAGGCCTAAACAAGGACCAGATTCCACCAAAAGGAGAAACGTATGATAGGAGGAGAAACCTAAGGAAGGCAGGTCGTAGCTGTAAGAGGATGTTGGAGCTGGAGGATAGGTCCTATAAGTGAATGTAGTGTGCCCTAACCAGATCACAGTCACAACAACAGTATAGTATGAATGTGGATTGGGAATTTATGGTATACTGGAGAACAGTGTGATAGTGCCCAAGTTGGAGCCCGGTGTGAACCATCTTCATGGACTTAGGTGGTTGCTAGAGTGGCAGTTGTTGAGCTCAAGGGTTGATGAGCCAAAGGAGAAGTTGAGTAGCCCTAAACTTATCTGTGGAGAAGGAATTCTACAACAGATGATGGGTAGTCCTCCGAGCCCATGTTCATTATGGGAGTTGGACATCCTGCAATGATAGGTGGCAGCCATCCACGCCCTATGTTGGTTTTCATTGGAGCAACCAAGAAAGACTATAGTGGTCTGAAGTCCATGAGTAACTGAGAAGCAGCAATGGGAAGTTGTGAGTTGTTCACAAATGAAGTTGTGAACAACTCAACAAGAGTCTCAATGCGTTATGCCCTTGATGGTCTAAGGCACAACTAGTGAGTAGATTGGATTGTCGAGGTTCAGTGGCCAGATGGACTTGGATTGTTGATAGAGGCAATGCATTGTCTCCTTCCTCTTGCCTCAGAACTGCACTCAATTTCAAAACTAATCTTGATGTTGAATGCACATGGGATATGTGTGGAATGACCTCCAATGTCACTCCTTTTTATAGCCTCCATGTGGGTGTGACATTAGCCCTTAAGGGCACTCTAACATGTTCGCTGACTTGTCCTAGTATGCCTCATAACCACGCATTAACTTCAAAATTCATAAATCAACAATGCTAACTCGAAATTGGACGATTCTTGATGCGTTGGATTAATCTTGACATCTATTCTCATCCTCATCCATCACATGTCGCAATCTTGTCACAGTTTTGGCCCAAGCATTGATGGGTACAAAACCCCAGGCTTAGGTGTCAAGCCCACTAGGCCACTTGTGGAGCTCCTTCCTCCAAACCCTCAATCCTCAAGGCTTAGAGTACCTTCCAAGCTACAAAAAATCAACAAAATAAATACATTTTTATCTTTGACATCATGAACCCAAGAAGGGATTCTCTACATGATAAATTTGATTTTGAATCAACAAAAATCCTAGAGCACTCAATGGACACTTTGACCTATTAAACATTGACCCAAGCATGAAACCCATGTTGTAATAAGTCAATATATTTAATAATAAAATTTTATTTTGACAAATATATTATACCATGACTCAAGTACAATTATGAAGACCGACACTAGTTACATTCTTCAACGACTACATCACTTCTTTATCATATTACTCAATCATCAAGTCAGGGCATCCAATTTTGTCATATTGTCAAATTTACTAAGCTTATCAAAACCAAGGTCAACAAGATAATGAGTATCAATATTATTGTTACACTTTTATCATCAAGGTTACCATGATTATTACAAGCAATATCAAGTCACAATATATAAAAAACAATGCATCTAAGAAATTCATCATGTCTAAAATGTAAGATACTTGCCAAATATCAAGTGCAACAATATATTACATGTACTAGAGATCAAACGTACCAATATGCATGCATGAGACATTTACGAAGGTGATGTTTTTGTCATACATTAGGGCTTAACTAGCCATCCAACATTGCAACTTAATCACAACACTAAAACAATATACTATACATACCTCGAAGTATTTAGATACACGTGCAACTTGTAGCTCTTACTTGCATATCGTAATTTTCAGATGCTACTTTGAAACATTTTCCTTCTTTTGTACTAGCTCTCTTTTCCTGCACCATAGATGATTCTCAAGAAGGATCTTCTTATCACATCTCATCTAGAGGTTAGAAGCATTAAACACTTAAATATTCATGCAGGAAGTATCAGTAATAATCAAAACAATACATAAATCTAAAAGGTATGTATCTTTCAACGAGAAGTGATCATTTCCCTCTTGAACCGACCTTCAAGAATTAGTATTGTCCATTATCCATGTAACAATGTTTCCTTCAATGGTTCCATCGACCTCATAAACAACCAGGCCTAATTGAGACTAACCTATCTAGGGTTATATTGAATCTATCACATGTAGTTAGTGTTGAAGAATCAAGGGCAGTTATGTATAGTAGGATTCTTCGAGACTTGATAACAATTTGTGAAGCACTTTTACAATTTATCTTTGTTAGCTTGATCATCTTCTTCTTATTATTAGTGTGTGTGTTTACTTCATAAAACTGCTACCAAAACACAAGAAACAAGAACACAAAATGTTGGCTCTTTGCCAGGGCAAAACCTCTCTCTCTTAGAGAGGAAAACCCTTTCGTAAATTTCTCTTATTGAAGCTTCTATTGCTCAATGCCAAACCCTAGACCCTTGACAAGAAGATCCTCCAAGCACAGTCAAGCCCTTTCAAGATTACTTCCTCTTGCAACACTTCATCCTCCCTCTTCTGACACTTCGTCTTCCTCCTTCCAACGCTTTGTTCTTCTTCTTCCAACAATTGTAGAAACCCTAGATTGTATTCCCTAGAGCAATCCTTGTCCTTTTCTTCCTTCGCTTGAGATGGAGCCTTTCTAACTTAAGAAGATGAACCTGTCACCTCCCAATTGGGCCTTCTTTTCTTCACGAAGATTGCAGACTTAGAGCAGCAGTGATACAACCCTAATTCTTCGAACGTGTGAGGGAATATCTTCACAAAAGCTATGTTAGACTCCTTCTACCTTCGCTTGTGTAGCCTTCTTCCTCGCTTGAATGAGAGGCCTTATAGGCACTCTTTTCTAGCCAAAACACTTCTCCTTTATGACTGTAATAGGAAAGCTTGATATGACAGCAAAATAGCCTTCTTGCCTTCACACGTGTGACTGCAATTAGCCCTAGAACAGTCCCCAAAAACTTGCTTTACATCCTTCCTTCTTTGTTGCACATGGAGACCTCTTTCCTTGACTTCTTCGTACCCTTTACGCGTCCTCTTTATCGCTGATTTAAGAGATGATATGATGATCTTTTGAGGAGGTCAAATGGATCCTTATATAGGTGTTTGTCTCCTCCTTTTAGGCCAACTTGAGGCCGACATGAAGACTTGAAGCCGACTTGCTCTATATGATTCAAATTGCTTCTTTTGATGGTACCAACGGTTGGAGGAGGCTTATGACTATGCTTGGAGGTCTTCTTATGACTCTAATACATATTATTACATAGTGTAACAAGCCCATAAGGGTCTTTAATAAATACATTAACTCCTTGACTTCCTCGAAGCACTTAAATATGTGCTTGACCTAATCAATGAGCAAGAAACTCATTGTTATAAATAACAAAAATAATATTTCTTTTTCTTTACAAGTACAAAGATCAAAATTACATTTATGAAGACTGAACCTTGTTACACTTTCTTCAACACTCCCTCTTAACTAGGGAGGTATTCATAGATCATCACAAGGTGTTTGGCTATTTTTTCAATCTTGAAGAATTCACATAAGAGAAACTGGATTGGCAATCCGTTTGTTATAGCATCATAGTACCCAACATTGTTCATAAAAAGGCCTTGCCTAACAACTCTATCTCTCATTAGATCAGAGCACAATGTTGGCCAAACCAATGACTTATAGACACCTTAGTCATTATCTCTCAAGGTACATACCCACCCGACTGTTCACTAAGTATGACCTTCTAAGATTATTTTTGTCTTGGGTTCCCAGCGCTCAAAGAATATGGTTCTCTTGCCTACTCTTGCCTTGGATGCCCTACACCTCCTCAAAGAGTATCGGATGTTGTGTCTATCTCTTCCTCTTAATTGAGGAAGACATGCCCAAGCTTTCTCTGACAAGGAGCTTATCCAAGCTCCTTTGTAATTGGGAACTTGTTATAACTCCCTCTTAGCTAGGGACTTATCCATTCATCAACAACTTCTTCTTCGTGGGTCCTTCACCTGCTTGATCTCCTTCTTTCCTTTGATGTCATGAAGTCTTTATTTCAACTTCTTCTTGGTAGGGCACAGGTCATCGATCATTTTCCTTCCTGGCTTGTCATGCTATTGCTCCTTCGTGGAAAGTGGCCTTCTTGATGTATGCCAGGTTCTTTCGTGATCTAACTACTCCTTTGTCAAAAAAATTTGTTTATGCTTCAAAATACTTATCACATAGATGCTTAATTGTAATTTCTTGTTCCCATTCTTCGATTTAGTAGCCCTTCATGACTTCATCCTGACATTGCTCCAATATTAAATAGTGCTTTTGTTGGATGGCTTCTTCATCATGACATCTTTTTAGAGTTGAATCAGTTATCTGCATCTTAATATCTCCAAGGCCTTCATAGGTGTCAAGGATCCTTTGATCTTTTTCTTCCTTTGTCAGAGTTGTCATGCCTTCTTTCAGGAGATGTCTTTAATGGATCTTGTTAAATAATGATTCTTCAAGACCATGGTGTTCTTCACATGCTTGATCTCTTTCTTCATTTGCTTCTTCTTGAATTGTTTAGATAACAACCTTATACTTCCTCATGAGAGCACTTTCTTCATTACCTGTGTCTTGGACTAGTCAGCATTTCTTCTTCACTTGCTTCTTAGTTAGCAATTTCATACTCCTTAAGAGAGTATTTCTTCTTCACTTGCTTCTTCAACTAGTCAACAACCTTATACTCCTTATTTGAGCATTTCCTCTTGTTGACCTTTATTAGATGTAGTACATGCTCTTGATTATGTCTTCAGTGAAAGATCCTTTTGTACTTGATCATGTTTTTAGAACTATTCCAATGACTCAATAACATATATGATGACATGACTTAAAATTTGATGCATACATACCTCATCTTGATTTTTCCTTGATCATCTTGGCTTCATTTGATGGTCCTTTTTTATTGGTGTAGCCTTTCTTGTTTCATCTTTTCTTGCCTGCATATAATCCTTCCTTGTATTCCATGAATGGAATTCCCATTGATACATCTGCTCTTATTTATGAACCTTCTTTTGAAGATTCTTGTCATAGGATTTTGAAGACCCTCATCCTGCAAATGTTTCTTCCTTTTGATGATGGAGGCCTTCTAGGATACAATCATGATCAAATATTATGTTATAATGGATGATGTCCTATAATAGGTATGCTCCTTCTACATGAATATTTTGAGCTATATGTACATCATGCTCCTATATTCTAGAAGTTATTTCTAACCACGCATTTTGTTTTATCTCTACATGCTTCTATACTACTCAAAACTTTGAAAGAAGACTTTAAGTAAAGAAGTAGACTTAGTCATAGTAGAGATCTGGAGGATCTTCCTTCTTTTGCTTCTTGTCTTCTTTCACCTCTTGAGTTACATGAGCTTCTTCCCTTTTTCTTTTGTTTTTGTTGTCCTTCTTAAGTTTAGGGAAATTCCTTTTGTAGTGCCATATTCTTGGCATCCAAAGCATTGGACTTTGCACATATCTCTATTGTTTGTTCTTCGTGGACCAAATTTTCCAAATTTTCCCTTTCTCTTGGCCATGGTTGCAAATGCTTGCTCATTTGATCCCACGTCATCTTTTTCTTTGAGTATAGTTTCCTCTATCTTACATAGAGACCATAATTCACCTAGTGGGGTTGCTTCCTTCTTGGCATGTATGCTTGATGTGAATTTGCCCCAATCCTCAAGTAGAGAATTGAGTACTACGGTTGTCATTTCTATGTCAGACATGACTTCTCCCTGCTCTTGAAGTTGATCCCTCATCTCAGAGATCTTCATGAAGTATGGAGCTATTCCTTCCTTTGATATCTTCATCTTGTACAAATCATTTTGTAGAGATATCACTTCTCCAGCTATGCTTACCAAGAATAGCTCTATTAGCTTGTCATAGATTTCTTTTGATGTTTCAAATATGGAGCCATAAGGAATGAGCGAGTATTTGATGGATTCCATTAGAATCCTTTGAGCCCTTGTCTCATCCTTATTGTACTTGGCTAAGGCTTGAGTTTGTTCCTTAGCAGGGATTGTGATATTCCTTTTGATATGATCTAGAAGTTCATTCTCTTTGACAAATAAATCAATCCTCTTCTTCCATGCAAGGAATTTAGTGGTCCCAACCAATTTGTGGCTTTCCTTGCAAAAAGACATTGGGGTGTATTCAGAAGGGGACATATACTTACTTGATAGAGTTTGAGATGTAGTGGACTTGCTTTCTTCTTAAAGACTTGATGGCTTGCCTTCTTTAGATCTTGATGTTCTTCAAGATGCTTCAAATGGACTTTTTTTATGATGAGATTTGCTTGATGACTTGACTTGAAGATGGTGTAGCTTGATGTGGGTCCTTCTTTGATTTGCTCTTCTTGTAGGTCCCTTTATACAAAAAGGCTTCTCCTCTTGCTTTGTAGTCTTCTTGTAGTCCTTTCTTGTTCTTGATGTGATTGAGACTTCTTGGCTTAATGCTTCAACCTTGTGGATGTCCTTGAGATGCTCTTCCTTGATGAGTCATCTTATGAGTGTTCTTGAGATGCCTTTTCCTTGATGTGTCACTTTACCTCTGATACCATGTTGAAGAATCAAGGGCAGTTATGTATAGTAGGATTCTTCTAGACTTGATAACAATTTGTGAAGCACTTTGACAATTTATCTTTATTAGTTTGATCTTCTTCTTCTCATTATTAGTTGTGTGTGTTTACTTCATCAAACTGCTACCAAAACACAAGAAACAAGAACACAAGATGTTGGCTCTCTGCAAGGGAAAAACCTCTCTCTTAGAGAGGAAAACCCTTTCATAAATTTCTCTTATTAAAGCTTCTATTGATCAATGCCAAACACTAAACCCTTGGCAAGAAGATCCTCCAAGCACAAGTCAAGCCCTTTTAAGATTACTTCCTCTTGCAACACTTTGTCCTCCCTCTTCCGACACTTTGTATTCCTCCTTCCAACACTTTGTTCTTATTCTTCCAACAACTATAGAAACCCTAGATTGTATGCCCTAGAGTGATCCTTGTCCTTTTCTTTGTTCGCTTGAGATGGAGCCTTTCTAACTTAAGAAGATGATCTTGTCACCTCCCAACTAGGCCTTCTTTTCTTCATGAAGATTGCAGGTTTAGAGCAGCAGTAATACAACCCTAATTCTTCACAAGTGTGTGGGAATATATTTACAAAAACTATGTTAAGCTCCTCCTTCTTCATTCGCTTGTGTAGCCTTCTTCCTTGCTTGAATGAGTGGCCTTATAGGCACTCTTTTCTAGCCCAAACACTTATCCTTTATGAATGCAATAGGAGAGCTTGATATGATAACAAAACAGCCTTCTTGCCTTTGCACATGTGACTGCAATTAGCCCTAGAACATTCCCCAAAAACTCGCTTTTCTTTCTTCCTTCCTCGCTACACTTGGAGACCTATTTCCTTGACTTCTTCGTATAATTTACTCATCCTCTTTCTCGTTGATTCAGAGATGATATGATGATCTTTTGAGGAGGTCGAATGGCTCCTCATATAGGAGTTTGTCTCCTTCTTTTAGGCCGACATGAAGACTTGAAGCCGACTTGCTCTATATGATTCATATTGCTTCTTTTGATGGTGCCAACGCTTGGAGGAGGCTTATGACTATGCTTGGAGGTCTTCTTATGACTCTAACACATATTATTACATAGTGTAACAAGCCCATAAGGGTATAATAAATACATTGACTCTTTGACTTCTGAGAAGCACTTAAATATGTGCTTGAGCTAATCAATGAGCAAGAAACTCATTGTTATAAATAACAAAAATAATATTTTTTTTTCTTTACAAGTACAAAGATCAAAATTACATTTATGAAGATTGAACCTAGTTACACTTTCTTCAACAATTAGAACAAAAACTCAATCCTTTTTCATCCTCTAGGGTTTCTTCCAAACCCTAACCTCGAGATAATTATTAAACCCTAATAAACAAATTGCCTAGGGTTTCCTTCAAACCCTAGCATTCTTTTAGGTCTCCTCCATCTTCTCTTACTTCCATTAATGGTATCTTCACAGGGGGTATATTCAATGACTTTTCTTCAACCTAGCTCTAATACCATGTTAATTTTTCTTAGCGCTATATTGTTCTTTGCTTTAGATAATTACAATTCATTATCTACACATTGAATCCATTCCACATCATAACATTATTCAAAAACATATGCAATTATATAGAAAGAACAATATCATCACCAATGCAACAGAACATAAAGGAACAATGGAAGAAAAACATTCACAAATAGAGACACCAGGATTGGTCAGATACCAAGGAAAAACCCCACAAGGGGGAAAACCCTTTCAAATTATTCTTCTTTTTAGATTGTCATTGAATGTTTCAGCAAAGAGAGAGTACAATAATTCAATTCTTTATCCACGAGACTTCTAGCAAAAAATCATCCAAACAACATCTCAAAGATGAACACAACAATATTACTAATCAAAATCATTGTTCAACAACCTGAGGTCAACTGTCGTCAACTATCATCAACTGTCGAAATTTGTGGTCAATTGTCAAAACCAACCTCTAGTCTCCAATTGCATGGAGAGAGTGTATGTGTGTGCAATTGAAACCCTCCAACTGCAGGCATATGCTTGTGTGTGTGTAGTTGCAACCAAAAATTTGATGTGGCAACCCTGTGGTTGAGAACCAAAAACCCTAATTAATTTCAGACCTGTGTGAACTAACTTCCACAAACAAACCCTGAACCTATGTGAGCCAAAACAAAGAAGAATGATTGATAATCTCCAAATGAGGGTCACTTGACTTGTATTTATAGTCTTTCAAGGGTGTCTAAATTCCTTTTCGATTGACCTATCCTTTTTGTGCACATGAGGGTTTCCATATTAAAATATATTTTTCCTTAACCAAATTAAATTCTTCCAAGGGCTACTAGGGGTCTTCCTTGATGAGGAAGATTCTACAAAGGAGAGAATTTGTCCCTCAGTTGCCAAAATTAACAATATGCATTTGTATATCCTTGAAGTTGTGCATCCCTATTTACAACATACTTCAAGCCATAATTCAATGTGCGACGCAAATATCTCAATATTTGCTTTGCTACAATCCAATGTTCATGTCTTGGTTCTATTTGAAACTAGCTTAAAGTGTTCACATCAAAGCAAATGTTTTTCCTGGTCTTAACCAAATACATCAGCATACATATCAGTCACTTGTAAATAAATGGATCTACCAAACTAGAGTCGGAGCCTCTTAACTTCTTCAGGTTAGTCACCATGGGAGTCGCCATGGATTTGCAATCCATCATTCTGAAATTTTGAAGGATCTTTATCACATACTTTCCTTGACCAAAGAAGACTTCACTAGGTTTTTGCCATACTTCTAATCCCAAGTAATAGTGCATCAACCCAAGATCCTTCATATCAAACTCGGAAGCCAACTACTTCTTGCACTGAATAATAAGAGGCTTGGCACCTATCAGAAACAAGTTATCAACATACAATAGTAGGATCACAGGTGCATTCCTTACAAACTTAAATTAAAGATTTGGATCTACTTCATTTTTGGTAAATCCAAATCCTATCAAATAACTATCAATACCAGCATATCAAGCTCTTAGAGCTTGTTTGAGTCCATACAAGGCCTTCTTCAACCTGCAAACATGAGACTCCTTTTCATATACCTCAAATCCTTGAGGTTGCTCTATGTACACCACTTCCTCAATTACTCCATTGAGTAAAGTAATCTTTACATCCATCTGGTGTAGTTCCCATCCAGAAGCAACAAGTGAAATGATGGATCTAATGGAGGTGTATCTGGCACCTGCAACAAAAATATCATCATAGTCTTCTCCCACTTTCCACGAGAACCCTCTAGGCATAAACATGCCTTGTATTCGTCAGTGCTCCCATCTCCAACATGCTTAATCTTATAGATCCACTTGGAAGTCACTACTGACTCCCCCTCAAGCCATGGCACTATTTCCCAAACATCATTCTTCATTATAGATTGGTATTCTTCATTCATTGCTTCCTTCCATACTGTTGGTTGGTTGCTTCATCATAAGTCAAAGGTTCTTCATCAATCAGTTTTGTCATGAGAGCTACATAGTTGGAGAACCTTTTCGGTTTCTTCCCCTCTCTAGATGTGCCATCAAGAGCTACACATCCTTCCGCCTCTTCCAACGTTGCTAGTCTCTTATTTGATCTCTGGAACTATAACTAGTTTTGTTGGACCTTGAGGCACTTATGGCCTTCTAGTACATTCTATAGAACTAGAGTGCTCTTCTCTTGAGGCTTCCTGCTTAACTTCTTCCAAGGAAACTATTAAGACTTCCTTAGACCTCCAATATGCCACTTTCGCATTAAATGTGACATTTTGACTGACCTCAACTTGACATTGCTCTAGAATGTATATTCTATAGGCTTTTGAAGATTCACTATATCTAACAAATATGTCTTTCTTTCCTGAAGGCTCAAGCTTGTTCCTCTTATCTTTGGGAACATGAATATATACATGACAACCAAAGATTCTCATATGACAAACCTCTGGCTTCCTTTCAGAGAAGGCTTCTTTAGGAGTCATGCCTTCTAAAACTCTATGAGGACTTTGATTTTGAATGTACACGGTGTTGAATTTCCATGATCTTGGGTCTAGGTTAGAATCTTAAAATCTTTGACGCTACCAAACCAAGAATCTCAACAATAACTACTTTGCACAGCGGAAAATATAAAGCAATAAATCACCTGTACACAAGTATACACAATTTTTAACAAAATTGTACAATAATGTACAACCCAATCTTCGTTTTATTAAAACAAATTTGAATAATACAACAGTCTATGGTATACAAGATACAATGACAAACTTCGTTGCAGCTTCTATGTCATATCTTGTCTTGTCAGTTCTTCGCTTCCGTACTGCTCACTAGCTACCCCTTAGTCCTTAAAAGGACAACACAACGAGACTCCAAGAGGGCTTCCACCTAACACTACTATAAGTCACTTTTGTTGCATGTACGCGAGCTCATCCAATCTTCTCTCTGGGTAGGTCTAATCCCGAGCTCCAATCTGCTAGGCTAGCAGTCACCTTTGTGCACCAAGGTGCTACACTTCATCACCAAACTTCACCCAACCTTCAACTCCTCTTCGCCACTTCAAGATAGCTTGTCTAGGGCTACTTTGGGTAGCCAACACACTGCCCTCCACCAAATCAATGGCACCCAATACAACACTTCAAGATCTGCACTGCTGAAGGCTCACGATCACCCAATCACGCCTCCAAATTGGCTCCCACAAGTTGCCCAACACTCTAATCCAAATTTGACCCAAAACCACGGATCCAACACCTCAAAAACACATCTTAGCTCATTGTTTGAGGTCCTATCTGACTGCTGCAATTATTAGTTTGGTTAGGACACAATACAAAGTCCTAACAACCCTAACAAAATTGTCCTCCTTTTGCTGCGGATTCCCTTCTCCAACAAGCTTTAAGCCCCACGTTGACTATTCACTGCTACAAAATCCTTGAATAGGCCTTACAACCCTCCTGCCTTGCCCAGAACAGGCCTACGGTGGCTCTAGGGCATATGGCTTACCCTAAACAGGGATTTCCACCCTCAAACAACCCTAAAACCACTCCTTGTTGCGGCCTTCTAGCACAACTCTATGACTCCCTCTCCAATTCTCGGTCACCTTGAGACAACCTTCAAACAGTTCTCTAAACCCACGCTGGTGTGCCCTCAAAGTTGCGGCCCATAACAGAGTTATTTCCTTCTCCAATGAGCTTATTTATGATGGAAGTGTTGCACAATGGATTGGATGAGGAATAGTCCTCCCACTCACCTTCTATTTATACATAAATGAAGGGCTTCTAAAACATCACATTTAGGGGTTGCCAACTGTCATGAGCCTAAAAACATCTCAAGCCGACCTTGACACTTATGATGTCAACCCCAAAAATAACTTCAAAAATTCATATCTCCACTTCTACAACTCGGAATTCAATGATTCTCAAAGCATTGGATTCTCCTTTCCGCCCTCTATCATCTCATGCCATCGCATGTAGAAATGTGCTCATGGAAATGCCCAGAACATGATTTGGTGCAAAACCCCATACTGGGGTTCCAAGCCCACAAGTGACTCTTGTGGCACTTTATCCTCCAATCCACGAACCCTAGGGCTTGGAGTATCTCTCAACCTACTCAAAAATCAACACCCCTCTTAGAGAGGGAGGTACTTCCAAGACTAGGAAGTAACTCATCATCATCATCATCACTACTTGCACACTTGCCCAACTCTTGGCACTCACTATTGCAAAAATCCATGTTCTATGAACTACGCCTCTCGGAAGTGTCACTGACACTGCTGGAAGCACCCTGCTTCTTCTTCTTTTCCTATAACTTCTTCCACTCTCTCCATGATTCCTTCTTGGTAGTTGTAGGAGCACCCTTTCTCCCCACTAACCACGCGCTCTTCTTGGATTGCAAAGTCTCCCTCTGAACCTGCAAGCTCCTTCTTGAACTCGACTCGCTTTCCTTTCTTCTTCTCCTCATCTCCCTTCTTCTTCATCAGACATCTCGACAAAAAATGACCCATCTCGCCACAGTTGAAAGACTTGATCTTACTCAAGTCCTCCTTCTACTTACCCTTCATTCGTGTTGCAAGTGCCACGTCATCATCAAAAGTCTTCTTTGGATGAAGATTCTCGTCTCGTAACTCTTCCTGAATGAAGTTGTCCCACAACCTGTTCCAGTCTGGCAATTTCTCTTTGGCAACAATTCCTTTGATGAAGGGCTTCCATTCCTCGGTGAACCCTTTCAAGGCAATCCTCACCATATCTCCATCAGAAATAGTCACACTGACAGCAGCAAGCTCATCTTTGACCTAAGACAATCTCGTCAGATACGAAGTCATGCCTTCACCCTTTATCGTCTTGGTGGACTTCAACTTATCCTCCAATACCAGTACCCAATTCTCATTCTTATTTTGGAAAAAAATTTGAAGATCCGTCCACATCTCATGTGCGCTGTTCTTCCCTGACAAATGAGGTATTAAGGCATCCTTCACACCATCTAGGATGATCAATCTCTCCCTCGTATCCAAATCCTCGTACACTTCCAGCTCCTTTGGGTTAGTTGACTTCTTGATGGCTTTCTCGTCAAACTCCCAGATCCTATTGACTTGCAAGACCAACTTAATCATTTCCTTCCATGGAGTACAGCTGGACAACCCCTCCAACATGTCCTCATATCGGATACCAGCCTGCAACTTAGACATTATCACCTACAATGTGACCAACTCCCTCTTAAGTTGTACTTTGTTGTGCACAACTTAGATTCACTGTCTTCCAAAGTAGTTCAGACACACTCTAATACCATGTTGAATTTCCACAACCTTGGGTGTAGATTTGAATCTTAAAATCTCTGATGCTACCAAACCAAGAATCTCAACAAGAACTACTTTGCATAGCGGAAAATATAAAGCAGTAAATCATTTGCACACAAGTATACACAACTTTTAAGAAAATTGTACAACAATTTACAACCCAATCTTCATTATATTAAACCAAATATGAATAATACAACAGTTTATGGTATACAAAATACAATGACAAACTTCATTGCAGCTTCTATGTCGTATCTTGTCATGTCAGTCCTTCGCTTTCGTACTATTCACTAGTTGCCCCTTAGTCCTTCAAAGGACAAGACATCGAGACTCCAAGAGGGATGCCACCTAACATTGCTGCATGTACACAGGGTCATCCAATCTTCTCTCTGGGTAGGCCTAATCCCGAGCTCCAATCTACCAAGCTAGCAGTCACCTTTGTCCACCAAGATGCTGCACTTCGGTACCAAACCTCACCCAACCTTCAGCTCCTCTTCGCCACTTCAAGGTGGCTTGTCTAGTGCTACTTTGGGTAGCTAACCCACTGCCCTCCACTAGATCAATGGCACCCAATACTACACTACAAGATCTACACTGATTAAGGCTCACGATCACCCAATCACGCCTCTAAATTGGCTCCCACAAGCTGCCCAACATTTTGATCCAAATCTGACCCAAAAACACGGATCCAACACCTTAAAAACACATTTAAGCTCACTTTTTGAGGTCCTCTTTGATTGCTGCAATTCTGGGTCTGGCTAGGACACAATACACAGTCCTAACAACCCTCACAAAACTACTGCAACAGTCCTCCTTTTGTTGTGGATTCCCTTCTCCAACAAGCTTTAAGCCCCATGTTGCTTGTTGTACTTAGTATTGCCACTGTGTGTGTGTGGATATATATATATATATATATATATATATATATATATATATATATATCAGGACATATATGCACGGTTTATCAATTTATATATATATATATATATATTACAGTGAGTGACCTTCCAAGAGATATCAATGTCTTACAGACTTTGAAGTTTCCAGAGCTCCCTACAGACTTTCGAGAGGTATATAATTGATCTTCTTACTGACTACCAAGAGAAGTATCACCGAGCTTCTTCTTCCAGATTTGCGAGGACTGTATCATCAATATTTTCTTACAGGCTTGCGAGGACTGTAACACCGAGTTTCTATTACACACTTACAAAGTATAGAGTATTGTCTATGTATTGCGAGAATTCTGAGACCATGATGCTTCCGAGTCTTCACTGTGTAATTGTTCCTTGCTTGATGACTGTGATGCTATGTTACCGGATCCGTCAAGCTTAATGGTGGGATCCACGGATCCCTGATCGGAGACGGATTCGGATCCGGATCCGCAGAGATACGCCCAGCTTCTCTCTGAGGCTAAAAAAATCGTAAACTTCAACGCATAAATCTGTAATAAACTAGCAAACGCCAGCACAAAATTCCAAAATGGGAAATTCAACTGTTCAGTCGCAAGTGAATGAAAGAATCAGCGTCCGGCGTCACTGAATTAATTAATTGACGTCGGCCAAAATAATCTATGGAGTTGGCCCGGACAGTTTATTATTTTTATTTTAGTTGACGACATTATAAGCGTTAATACAAGACAGTGAATGAAAGAATCAGCCTCCCCGAAAACAATGAATCAGCGTATTATAATCTATAGCCATTTTTATTCAGATATTTTGAAGTTTAAAAAGTAAGCTTTTATTTAGGTATTTTAAAGTTTAGAAAGTGAGTTTTATTTATATATTTAGATATTTTACATTTAAAAAGTAAGTTTCAGCGTCCCGGAAAACAATGAATCAGCCTATTATAATCTATACCCATTTTTATTCAGATATTTTGAAGTTTAAAAAGTAAGCTTTTATTTAGATATTTTAAAGTTTAGAAAGTGAGTTTTATTTATATATTTAGATAATTTAACTTTAAAAAGTAAGTTTTTAATTAGATATTTTAAAGTTTAAAAAGTAAGCTTTTATTTATATATTTATTTTTCCTTTTAAAAGTAAGTTTTATTTTAATTAATTTTAAAGTTTTTTTTTTTTACTTTTTATTTTAATTAATTTTAAAGTTTTTTTTTCAAGTTTAAAAGGTAAGTTTTCTAAAATAACTTTAATAATTTGTATTACAACTAATAATTAATGCTTAAATACATTATTCAGATATATTGAAGTTATATATTTAAAAACTCATATATTTTTTCTTTTTATATAAATTTACTTAATATTTATAAATGATATATTAAGTCATGAATTATTTATATAATAATTATTATAATAATTATTTATTGCATGTAAAAATTATATATTAAAAAATTAGCATATATTTTTCTTTTATATTTAGGCCGATAGGCCTTCCTTTTGAAAGAGACTTTCGTCGTCCTTTTGTCTCTACAGTTGACACGTGTCGTCCACACTCAAAGGCAAACCGTTTTTTTATTAAGCCTCTTTTTAATATTTTCAGCGGGCATTTAGTGTCTCCTTGGTCTCAGCCGAGAATCTTTGCAGCTGGCGCGAGTGCTATTCCCTGTGTCTCGCAAAACCTCAACTCTTTGCAGCTGGCGTGAGTTCTATTGCCTGTGTCTCGCAAAACATGAAAAGAAAACTGTTATGCCAACGCCTTTCTCCATTCTCCATAATGATGGCGGTCGCGAATCTTCACCCACTACATGAAGCCGGCATAAATATCTTCCTCTGGCAGGGGCTGTATTTCTACTTTAAACCTCCTCTTGCAGTCTGACATTAGCGGCCTCCCTGCAGTGGACATCAAACAGGAAGACACTGCGACGCTTCTCTACTCGTCGGGTACAACGGGCAAAAGCAAGGGAGTCATCTCCACCCATAGAAATCTCATTGCCATGATATCTGGAGCTCTGAGCAGACGGGACGAGATGGAGGGAGGGGAGAAGATATGTTTATTCATCATCCCGCTGTTTCATGTTTTCGGATTTTTCTGTACACTTTCCTGTATTGCAGCTGGGAGTACCATTGTGGTCCTGCCCAAATTCGATTTGGCTGAAATGCTTTCGGCCATACAGAAGTACAGAGTGAAGTCCCTGCCTGCTGCTCCGCCTATTTTGGTCGCTTTAAATAAGTCTTCTATTGTTGCCAATTACGATTTGGCTTCGCTTCACACGATCGGCTGCGGTGGAGCACCAATTGGCAAAGACATCATCGACAACTTCGCTGCTCGATTTCCAACTGTTCAAATTAAACAGGTCGTATTCAGCCCTAATTCGCAAATTTCCTCTTATCAATTTGATTTTAAGTTGCTTTTGAGCAGGGCTGAAATTGTAACTCCCTGTTTATCACATAAGACTTTCAGTCGTCCATTTCAACATCTGCCCTGTTTATAGAGTTTTTATCATCTCATGTTTAAGTCAATCTCCCATGGTTAAATGATATAAAGGTTTATTAATAGCACTTCATATATCTTGAAGAAAACCTAAGCCTCACTTATAAGGCACACCTCTGTTTATTATTTATGTTTTTCTTGTTCATAGTCCCAGCAAAACTGTCTCCCAGCTCCGAAAGACATAACAGGCTTGATTCTGTTCCAACTTTCGAATTACCCCAAATGACGAAAGATCAAAACTTACTGTATTCCATGTTTAGCGATATGAATGTCTTTCTGTTTTGAGCAGAAGGCTAATTGAAGGAAGTTATTATTATGCAGGGTTATGGATTGACAGAGTCTAACGGGACAGTATCCTCGACTATAACCGATGAAGAAAACAGACATTATGGAACAGCGGGCTTGCTTGCAGCTCATGTGCAAGCTAAAGTGGTTGACACAACTACTGGCAAAGCTATGCCTCCCAACCACAAAGGGGAGCTCTGGTTGCGGGGACCTACAATCATGAAAGGTACTCCTTAGTCGCTATGTCATTTTCCATTGGAGACTACTTTCTGCAAAAATTTAACAAATTTGCAGACCTTGCTGATTTCGAGTATGTTTTTCGATTTTTTTAGTTTTGAGAGGGTGATTTGGATAATGCCCTGATCACCTTGAAAACCTAGATCGTATGAGAAAAATCTTAAACAGTTAAGTGAGGATGATAAAAAAACCATAAGCAGCAAGTGCTGAACTCCCCATGCACAATGAGACAATGGGTGCATAGTAAACATGCTGTACCCCAAGCTAATATTCGCCTTAAAGAATCTCGAACATTTCTATTTAAGTGCACTCAGAAAGTTTGTATACCCAGAAGTGCACACCTTATGCTATTGTAAAGTTTTAAGAGCATATGTTTTGTAGCCACAACAATTATCTTTCAAACAGGAAGGGTATTCTCCAGTCAATGAATCTATGCTTCCACAAAGTGGTGCATGAAGGCACTATGATAGCTCCCAAATCACAGCTTAAATATGATGTCATAACAGTCTCTTCCGTAGATTAATTTTTCCCAAAAACAATATATGAAGGTTTCAGCTTCTCCATGCAGGATATTTTGGTAATGTTGAAGCTACTGAGTTAACTTTAGACTCGGAAGGATGGCTGAAAACTGGGGATCTATGTTACATCGGTGAGGAAGGCTTCCTTTTTGTTGTGGACAGAATAAAGGAGTTGATCAAGTACAAAGTATTTCAGGTACATAGCATTTCAAGGACCTTTTTTATAGTAAATGCAAACCCAAAATATTGATCTTCTCAGAGAAGACTTATATTTTGTCAGGTTGCTCCAGCGGAATTAGAGGAGTTGCTCCTCTTGAACCTAGATATTACTGATGCTGCTGTTATTCCGTGAGTGCCATTTACTACTTCTTGATCTGATATACTTCCCAAGTTCCCACTTGTTGATCTGATATGCTTTCAAATGTCTATATGCAGCTAGATTTACCACTTGTTTAGCTAGCAAATATTTTTCAAGTTTTAGTTAGAATTGAACACTTGGGCTGGTAGCCCAGACGACCTTTGAAACATTAGCTGATGTCCTTTTTCGTTTTCAAATTAAGCCAAAGATTCTTGCAGACATGCTATTTATTTAAGCATGAAACTCTCTTCCTTCTGGGGTGTGTGTGGTAGGTATCCTGATCATGAAGCAGGTCAAATACCGATGGCATTTGTTGTGAAGAAGTCAAACAGCAATTTCTGCGAAGAGGATGTCATAAATTTTGTTGCAAAACATGTAAATGGAGCACTTGAGTTTCTATATGTTTCCTTACTCTGTCTCAACCTAAACTTTGTTTTCTTTTGTTGAAGATGTTAATTTCCAAGAGAAAATATCTGCTATGGTTGAGTGCAGGTTTCACCATACAAGAAGATACGTCGAGTAGCATTTGTCAATTCAATTCCCAAGTCCCCCACGGGCAAAATCTTAAGAAAAGATTTGATTCATCAGGCTCTGTCCACCTCCAGAAGTGACTCCCACAGTCAAACCATTAATCTTTGTTTAGGGTTGCCACCTAATTCCACACTGTCTTTTCTGAGTAGAGAGCTTCGGGAGGGGCAGCTGCATCCACTTCTGGGAGGTGTGTCCTCGCGTGGGGTGGCTGCTAACAGTGCAGTACCAGATCCTCTGCTATCTTCCTTTGTTTATAATTTGTCGATTTCTGAGAGAAATGAGGATCAAATAAAACCAATTGTATCATCAGAGGAAAGCTCGATGAAAAAATCTCTTGATGTGTGAGTTATGGGCAGGTAACATTAAGAATGTTTTTTTTTAAATAAATTTTTAATGCTTATCTACAATTACTTAATGATTCTCAATGCTCATGTAGTTTTCTTTCCTATTGTTCCTTTGATTGCTGACCCATTGATATGTCCCAGAATGAAATATTGTATTAAGGCCAGTTTATGGTCATATATTGAGGGATCAATCATCAACGTTGTTGCATCTGAATTCTGGTAACGTTGAGCTAGCAATGTATTATCTTTGTGGTCTTAGCCAAAGTTGTTTCCCAATATTCAGTTCCCTATTTCTCTTCATAAATAATTAAATTACAAATTGGGGATGTAGTTAGTAAACACATCTTGAGCTGAAGCATAACGCTGATCCCCTTTTAGTGAAACGTTTTGCACAATGACTTAAACTATTGTGTGTGCTTGCCAAATCTGTATGCCTGGTGTAACTACGTGAAATGTATGATACGGAGTTGTCATGGTTTTTTTTATGGAACTGTTTATCCAGTAATTATAAATAAATATAATTCCTGTTCTTTCATTCTTTGCTAACATTTTATTGGTTTTTATGTTATAGGTCAACACTCGACCAATAAGAAGTATGAACTCTTCAGTGAATCTTGATGATGAGTACACTCAAGATGGGTCTGTAGATATTCATGGAAAACGTTCAGTCAAGAACAATTCGGGGAACTGGAAGGCTTGTCCATTTATTTTGGGTATATGTGATGACCTTTAAATGTCAAAATGTTCTTTTCAGCATACTAATATCTTTCTCAACGAGTAGTTAGCCCACATATTTATTGACAAACTAACCAGAAAATAACTAGTAATTACAGAACTGGTTTTGAAATTTGGGCAAGGAAACACTCTTATTTTATATTTATATACCTTCAATTGGATTATGGTCTCCATAACGGATTTATTTTACAGGGAATGAGTGCTGCGAAAGATTGGCATACTATGGATTCATTTCAAATCTGGTGAACTACTTGACAGATAAGTTCAAGCAAGACAATTCAACTGCAGCCAATAATGTCACAAATTGGTCTGGAACTTGTTACATAACTCCTTTGATTGGAGCTTTTATGGCTGATGCATACTGGGGACGTTATAAAACAATTGCTGTATTTTCTATTGTGTATTTTTTTGTAAGTTCATTGCTGTTCTATCAAGTTTTTCTGTTAATTGAGAAATGAATAGTAACATATTTAGAAGCAAATTCTCTCAACACCTTTCTGTCAATTTATCATGTTTTGACATTGTTTGCAACACATTTTGGTTGAAGAATATTTTTGTCCATTTTCAGGGAATGGCCTTGTTGACTATATCTGCATCTGTGCCTAATCTTAAGCCTCCCTGCAAAGCTTCAGACCTTAATTGCCATGCAACAACGACTCAAACTGGTGTTTTCTTTTTGGCAATTTACATTATTGCGCTAGGGACTGGTGGTATCAAGCCATGCGTATCATCGTTAGGAGCAGACCAGTTTGATGAGACAGATGATGTAGAAAAGAAAAAGAAAAGTTCTTTTTTCAACTGGTTTTATTTTTCAATTAACATTGGTGCTCTTGTTGCAGCTAGTGTTCTTGTTTGGGTCCAAGAGAATGTTGGTTGGGGGTGGGGTTTTGGAATTCCTACTGTGGCCATGGGAATAGCGGTCTGCAGCTTCTTTTCAGGTACCCGTTTATACCGACATCAAAAGCTAGGGGGCAGTCCCTTGACCCGGATAGCCCAGGTGTTAGTTGCATCATTTCGAAAATGGAACATCCCTGTTCCACGTGATAAGTCTGGTCTTTATGAAGTTCAAGATAAGGAGTCTGTCATTGAAGGAAGTCGAAAGCTTGAGCACACAGATAAATTCCTGTAAGATTACTACCAAGCTTCCTGATTTTCTTTTTCATACTTTTTTCTGAATTTTCCTATTTATAGAATCATTGAGAATGATTTGACTTCAAGCATCTGCTTAAAAATGGTTAACCTAATTAAGTGCCTTTAGTGTCTTTTAATACTAATTTACCTGCAATCAACTGACTAGGCCTACAAAGTAACCTTTGTGATTTCCAATTTCTGTCGGAAGAAGTAATTTGATAATACTCTATGTTTGATTTCTTCATATGGACGTTTCAAAACTAACTCGGTTTCATATTCAGGATTGAATAAATCACCATTAAAGAAACCTCGCAGATTAATCACAAGAATTTTCCATGGAAAGCTGATAGGTTGCCTTCTGTTGATGACGGCTCTTGTATTCAATGCAGCACGATCTTAAAAGGATTTCACAGCTTCGACATTCAAACCACTTGAGAGAAACTACTCTTCATTGTTGTCTGCTTATAATGGAAAATTGCTTAGATGAGAAAACACATATAATAATAATAATGTAATTTTAAGGTCACAGCAAAGCCAGACACTAAATTGGTGTATGAAATCCCTTGTTTGTGCGACAAGAGATCCACTTCTGCAGAGCAATTTGACTGCTAAGTTTACCAAGGCATACGTACTCTACCCCAAATTTGGTGTATCAGACCCCTTGGTTATGAAATAATGGACCAGCTATTTAAATGTCACCTTTAGATTTGTCACAGGGAAGGGAGTGCTTAGGCATGTAACACGTTTTATTATTGTTTACCTGTTAGAATGCTTTCTGAAAAGTTCATATTTTAAAAACACCAACAGCACTGCAAGTATAAAGTGTCGCAGTGGAGTTTATTAAATTTGCATATATTATTCCATATTGATGCATGGTGAAACTGCAGATAATATTATCAACATACAGTCTATGATATACATATATACTAGACTACATCCAACTTTTGGCTGGAGGGTTGTGCGTACAAACTAAAAATTCATAACAATGGTATTAATTTTGGGTTAAAATAAAATAGAAATTGTGTTGATTAGGATTCTTAATTTTGGGTTAAAAGTATTTGGTTGTTAAAATAAAATCTGATTGTGCCGCTTCCATTTGAATATTTTAATGTGTTGAAATTAGCAGGTCACCTAACAAAACCATCTGACTGGACCTTTCCAATTTAACCATACTGGAGAGAACGTAAGTATTTTCTTTAAACATAAACCTCCACTTTCTAGGTCATTTGATCTTTAGCCAATTATGTATATTTGGAAAAAGAGCACGAATATTACAAAGAAAGTTGTGAGTATTTGTTCACTGGTTGTGTAGACATCTACAAAACAACAACGTGAATGGCATAGTTCCAGATTGGCTATCAGAACTAAAAAACCTTAAAGAGTTGTATGTTGCTCTTTGCACTTTTTGTGACAATTATTCAAAATAAAATGGATTTCCATTACCAAAATTGTATAACAATCGTGTTTAGCGTTATGGTGCAGATTCCAGTACAACTTCTCCGCAAGCCTTCGCTGAAACTCATGCAATCTGATATTTCATTTTGGTATTCATCAGCAATTTTCGTTGTATTTTGTTTCCAACTAGTGCAATGTATTCTGCAGACAATGCTAATACCTAAAGAGTTGAAGGGCCATATAATCTTAGGCTTATTGAAAATACTTTTATTTCAATGCGTTGCAGATTCTTTGGTAATCGCTACCTCTGTATGCATAAAGGGGAATGTACCGTTCAATCAAAATCTAAAAAATGCCAAAGTGAAAATTGTTCTTGGAATAACGATACTCGGAGCTTTGATGATCTTTGATGATCGCTTTAACATTAATGGTGTGTATTGCCATATGTTGGAAGAAATCCAGGAGGAAATATCACATAAATGAATTCCATACAAGTTTCAGATCACTAGACGATCATGTTTCCAAATATCGGTTGAGTTGCCTTCTTTTCACCTTTGAGTTTTATTGTGCGCTCCATGGGATGGCAAGATATTTTTACTGCTTTTTCCCATTCTTTTATGTCACTCTTGAAGATATTTTAATCGCTTTTCCCATTCTTTTATGTCACTCTTGGCCTAGAGTTAATCGTTTCTTTGGTATGCCAATTGTTGTTGTTCTTCTTCTTCCCTCGCTTTTGGCAAGCACTGATTAGTATTAAATTATATACCCATACACCAATTAAAACTACCTGCGGCCAACTCTTTAGCCGTATCTCTGCAGACTTAATCCCCCCGTACGTTTTGACGTGATTTTATAATTAAATTGCGAGAATCAACTGGCATGTGTCAATGCTTGGGACGTTTGAATATGTGGTGGACGTTTGAATTTGAGCTTGTGAAAGCCACTGACACCAGAAATCCACTTATAATGGCCATTTATAGAGGTTTCTTGATTTTGGGTAATTAACTTAACCTCTTGATTTTTCAATGTGTTCCTTGTAATATAGATATAAACAAAACATCTAAAGAAAAGTAATTGCACAATGATCCAGTCCAAGAAAACAAGGTTTTCCACAAACCAATTAACTCTTCTAGAAAATTCAACAATTTCAATTTAATAATCCTATCGGCCTCTCTTTGTACCTTTTGGGACAATTGCTAGTTATATAAATTTTAATTTTAAAAATTATAAAATATTTATATTTGTGTGTACTTGACGTTTCCGGATCCTGGTTTTTCAAAAAACCGGCGGATCCGTATCCGAATCCGAGTAACTTAGCTATGATGTGAAGGTTGTTCCGAAGACATGTTTATATATCGAGACCAAACATCCGAGACTGAGATGCTTCCGAGATACCTACAATGTATGCATTCCTTTTATCAATGACTCTGATGCGTAGACTATTCCGAAGATGATCCTTTTGACCTTACGTTAACTCCTATATATATGAGTCAACGATCATATACCAAGCTGACAAGAGTGCCTTAGTTCTGGGCCGACATATCAATGAGGTTTACTGCGTATTGTAGAGCAGTCTTGCATGATAATAGTGGCACTGATCTTGGAGCTTAACCTTTGACCTTATGACTTTCATAACACTTACGATGAAACATACAAAATCCTAAAGACATCAAGAAGTCTTTGATCTATGGTAAACACATCTTGCTCATGAAACCCATGATGCAAGGAATAACAATTTTCTTCATAGATACAAGTCATAATGAAAACCAAACCTAGTTACTTTTCCTTCTAACAACTTCAACTTTCGGGTTTTCAGATATATTTGGCGTCGATGACTTTAAAAATCCAGCATGCATAATATTTTTGTAATTAAATTTATGTAAGGTCTAAGTTAATAGAATCTTCACTTAAAACGAAAGCATTATTGGTATCTATGTGAAGTAATTATATTTTTTATTATTCGTGTTTTTAAGCTTTCATAATGTTGTCCTGATTTCCTGTGTTTTGTATTTACTATGCTTAATAATAGCATACATGCTGTGTAATCCCACTGCATCAATTCTCTAGAAGAATCATGAGCACATTCTTTCAATTCTTTCAGAAGGCGAGGAATATGCAGTATCGCTGCTATTTTACTTGGTTATTAAATAAAAACAACAAATCAACATCATTCTCCCTTGGTCAGGTATGTTGACGTTATGGAAAATGGTCCGGAGATCATGAGGCCCATAATTACTCCCCAATAGGATTGAGTGGATACCTTCAACATCAAGCTCAAATTACTCCGCATGTGGGTTGAGTGAGCACATTTAGAATTATCTCTTGTTGCTCTTGAACTTCTTGCACCCCCCACCATGAATACAAATAGCTTGCTGAAAATCCATGATCAGGCACAGGGTTATCACTGTTGATCCAGTTCAGGTGTAAAGATCTTTGCAATCTCAGTTACTCTTTGTATTTTACTTGTGAATTAGAATTAGAAAGAATCATTGGCTAACAGTGGGATTCCATTAATTGAAGGAAGACCCTTTGAAAAGTAGCATTAGGATCTAGATCCTAACTTCAACTTTCAGGTTTTCAGATATATTTGGCATTGATGACTTTGAAAATCCAACTTGCATAATATTTTTCTAATTAAATTTATGTAAGGTCTAAGTTAATAGAATCTTCACTTTAAACGAAAGCATTATTGGTATCTATGTGAAGCTATGTTACCGGATCCTTCAGGCCCAGCGGCTGGATCCGCGGATCCCCGGATCAGAGACGGATCCGAATCCGGATCCACGAAGATCCGCCCCGCCCAACATTTGTATGTATATAATATGGTTTGACGTCAGCACATATTTCCAAATTATATCTCAGCGCAGAATCTAGAAAGAAAATATCAGTGGATGAATAACCCGATATTGGAAAAATCAGCCGTGCCGGAGTTCATTAATCTGTGTGTAACATGGTTTGACGTCAGCACATATTTTCAAATTATATCTCAACGCAGAATTCCAGAAAGAAAATGTCAGCTGATGAATAACGCTATATTGGAAAAATCAGCCGTGGGAATAATTAACAAGGGAGTACATTAATTTCAAGATTATAAACCTGCCGTTAACCATTGTATAAACTTTATTTCAAGATTATAAGATACTGATGTTGGGATATTCTAATTAAATTATATGTTTATTTTAGAAGTTTGATGAAGTAAGTTCTATAAAGTAACTTCATTTAATTTAAATATAATAACTATTAAATTATAGGTTTATTTTAAAAGTTTCATAAAGTAAGTTTATTTAATTTAAATATAATAACTAGTAATTAATGTTTCAATATTATGATACATTAATTTTAATATATTAAATTAATAATTATTTTTTCCATCTGAAATTAATAATTATTTTAAAAATATTATATAGAAGTTTTATATTTAAAATTTAAACAAAAATTATAATTTTTTTATTTTATACAAATTTAATTAATATTTATAAATAATATATTAATTCTGATACTATTTATCTAATATATCTAATATTTATTTTTATAGGTACTCTATATAAAAATTATATATTTAAAAATTAACATATGTTTTTATTTTATTTTTATATAAATTTAATTTTTAAAAATTATAAAATATTTCATATTGTTTGTACTTGCCGTATCCGGATCCTGGCTTTTCAAAAAACTAGCGGATCTGTATCCGAATCCGGATCCGGATCCGAATCCGTATCGAATCCTGGTAACTTAGATGTGAAGTAATTATATTTTTTATTATTCGTCTTTTTAAACTTTCATGATATTGTCCTGACTTCCTGTGTTTTGTATTTACTATGCTTAATAATAGCATACATGCTGTGTAATCCCACTGCATCAATTCTTTAGAAGAATCATAAGCACATTCTTTCAATTCTTTCAGAAGGCAGGGAATATGCAGTATCGCTGCTATTTTACTTGGTTATTAAATAAAAACAACAAATCAAAATTTCACTATGGAATTTTTTCCATATAAATTTCATTAAGAATATTATGACAAGAATGTCACACATGACCCAACCATTGTTGTCTAATGATTTAAGGGCCAATGACAACTATCTAAATTTTATGCTGTTAGCATTTCATTGAACATACTAGACCAAAAGAATGCCTTCAATGGCCTAGCCTCTTCTTTTCTTTGATTTAAAGCTGAAAATAGCTAAGAATGCAAATTTTCCATATTCACTGTACTTTGTAAATAGCTATCGTGAAAAGACACATATTCTCTTGTAGTGAAATCTGTGCATCTTGGAAGCGTTTCTTCAACGCAAATACTTCTCTCTCTCTCACTCACTCAAAAGATAAAAGCTTCACTTTCATATAAAATCAACTCAGCTACTCTTCATGAATAAAAACGTAAAAATGAAAGGAATATAAACTACTTTCTTTCAGAAATACATCTAGATGAATAATATATGACAAGCGAACAGCATGCAGGAAAAACAACAAAGTCAACCAAATGAGCAGAAGTGATTAGTGATTTAAAAACTGAAAACTTATAATGAAATTTACTAAAATACTTAGGATGGGTATTGATCCTTTTCTTCATCTAAATTAGTGAAATACAGTGTATCTATTACAACTTTTGCAAAAACATATCGAATCTCCTCCAGCTCACCATCTACCAAAAATTTGTAATTTATATTCACACCTTTTTTGCATTTGACATCACCCTGGTGGCCTTCAACACAATTGAAGATGTTCCATACCTTTGAATATGTTGGTATTGATATGAAGACCTGCAACATGAATAAAATAGTTCTCAAATCCTTATCATGTCCAAGCAGGGCAGTTGGCATCTGCATGTTAATTGGTGGCTGACCAAGAAGTAATATATTCAACATGTTATGAAAACTTTTAAGAGTCAGTTTAAACTGAAAGAAAGATCAATAAGGAAGATAGTGAATTCAAATGACTTAAAAGAGTACTTGGCAACTTGCAAGTAATGTCAGGGTCAAATTTTCCATCACTGTGATTAAAGAAAAGAAACTAAGACTGAATAACAAAGATTCTAAGAGAATAAATAAACAAACAAACAAAATGTTGCACAGAGAAATACAGGATAACACAAGACAGCTACCAATCTGAAGACAGATTTCATGCAATGTATGGATTCTGTAAGCACATGCACTTTCAAAGTAATACCCAAATAATTCAGATAGCTCCAAATTAAATTTTTCCAATGACCTGAACTGAGAAGTTAAAATGAAAAGCCCTATGTAAGGAAAACATAGAAGTGAACTTACCAGATCAGAAAATGGTGCCTGAGGATATTTTGACATAGCCTGAGAGACAACATATTCATCAACCATTGCATTTAAAGATGATTTTACCGCCAATGCTAAATCTAATACCTTCTCCATCAGTGACTCATCACACTCGTTTTCCACAGCATCAAGCACTTCAGGATCAAATTTATTAGCCCTTTTGCTAATTCTTCTCGCTTTATTCACTGCTTTCTCTAAATTTCCACCATTACGAACTGAAAGGACAAAGGATGTCACAACAAGGGCATCCCGAGGTTCATCCACTAATGCCAAATGAAATGCTAGTAAAGCAACCCTGTTTCATCCCAAAAAAGATATCAACTGTCAGAAGAATACCACCATGCACATTGCTCTTTTACCAAGCTAAGAAATATAAACTAAATCATGCAAGACAAAAGTCTAACTTAATAATCAGGAACACTTGGAAAACAAGCAAAAGCCAGAGTCAGGATGAGGATAAGTGGAGGGCTAATGAGTCTGAATGTTGAACACGGTGGTGTTAATAACATCCCACATCAATGCCAGGAAACATTGTGAGAATATACAGAAGATAAAAGACACAAGACAAGAGAAAAAATGAGTCAAGGATGATCAATGCAGGATGCCATCAAGTGTGGAAAATATCGCTGAAACTTCACGATTTTTCGCCAAATTCATGATATTTTCCGGCTTATGAAAAATAGCGCAGAAAATATTGTGATTTTTTCCCTTCTGAAAATATCATGATATTTTCAAAATATTGCCAAAATTTCGCGAAAATATCACGCCACTATAGAAATTATCGCTGGGCACACAGGTCCACGGCTTCCAAAAGCAGTTTTTGGGGTTTTTTCGTCATTTTGCTTTGTTGGTCTTGGAGAAGGAAGGGGAAGAGCATTGTGGTGATTTTCAAGGAGGGATCGAGGAACAAACAGCCAATATTATCACCAACCAAAAAAAAAATCGTGGATCAAAGATTCAAGATCAGTTGGACAAACTTCATTTCCTGCATTCACAGGTATGTTCTTAAAAACCCCTATGCTAATAATTTTTTTCATAGATTTAGGCTTATGCTTGCTTGCCTCTTTTCCTACCAACATTTTCCTCCTTTGTTTTTTTGTCATTTGCTATGATTTTCATGCCAATGAACCAATGCAAGGGTTTTGTCCATATTTGGACAGCAAGTTCCATTATTGTTTTTAACTTTTTTATGCACCCTCTTACTGCCATTTTTCATTGCAAATAATGCAATCAAAATTTGACTTTTTTTGGCTGTTATTTTTCGTGTAGTGGGGGTTTAATGCCATTTTTTTGTCTTTTTGGTGCCCTAAGACTTGTTACCCACCATTTTGTGGGTAATATCCATAGAAAAAAATTCTAGAAGATGGTCCTCAGCCGACAGCCAGCAGTCCCTTGCAACCACCAACTAGTTCGTTGTGCCACTTCTCCGGCCCCTGAGCCAGCCATGTGGTCCCTCACCCATCTATCATGGACGTATGTTTGAAGGTGGACCTCCCAAACTTGAAGGTATGCCTTGTCATTTGGTAATTGAGTATTGTAGTTTACTTATCATGGAAACATTTGGGCATGGATTAATGGGGGGATTCGGCGGAAAGAGTGGGTTAGGTCTGTGCTCTTGTCCCCTAGACCTCTTTTGGATGTTAACCTTGGACCTTAATCCCATGAGATCTCTTTTACTAACAATTGGGCTTTAGGGATGGTACTTCATGGGAAACCCTGATTTTGGTTGCGTGGTCCCACTCCCTCATCCACATATATCACTCCCCTTCCGCTCATTATAACCCCATTCATCATTCCTCCCACCTGGGTCCACATAGGGTTAGCCTTCCCCTTCCCCTTGCCCACACCTTGGGTCGAACCTAGAACGATGCCCCAAAGGTTGATGCAACTGAAAAGAAAAGTAAAAGCATAATTGGCCACATTCAACAGGAAAATGTACCACAAAATGCAAAAGATGGTCGGGACAAAGACATTTAGTATGTGAGCAAAAGCCAATACATGAGCTCTACCCCATTATCATGGCCATCACCCTCGTTCCTATAGGCCCTAGATGAGCCTCTTTTATCATTTAGGAATCCATGATTGTCCCAACCCCTGGTAGGCAATGAACCACCCTACCCTAAAGGGGTTATCCACTCTTATACCTTACACATCATGCTCTTATCCCTTGAGCCTCGAGCAATTAATCAAAGAAAAATCATAAAAGTAAAAACGCATACAAAGAAAAGTGGAAAAATCAAGGTCGAGGCACCTCATGTACCACAATTGCTCCCTCCTATACATTATATACCCAAGTGTGGGCTTCCCTTTTTCTAACTACCCTAGTACCCCAACATGTGGTTGAGGGTTGTCCTTTTTCATTCTCTACTCCATTCATCTATTTATCACATGCCACCACCCTTTGAAGGATGTACCTTGGACATAATATCTCCTTTAAAGGTAGAAACCACCTAATAGGATAGTTGGTTAACCCCATTTGGAGCTTGGAGACATTAGCACATGCCAAAGCCCACTATGGAAGAGCATGCCATTATGAAGTGTCCACCTGTTGTCCATGGTTTGTATACTCGATTTCCTTTGATGACTTGTTGTACTGGAAGGCCAGGGGATGCATTGGATCTTATGCAAATTGCATATGGTTTCCATTTTGGGTTTGGTCTCCCTATACAGGGTCCTAACCCTCCAGAGGGCTAAATTGGCACATGTAGAGTGTGTTGAGAGCCATGGGCCTCCACATCAGTAAACACCACTCCATGGATCCCCAGAGATGTTCAGAGAGTGCTCGAGATTCACCTATTGGATGAGGAAGATGCACCTGGATCACCTTTGCCTAGTCAGCCCCACAGTTGTGTTGAGAAATCTAGGGCATCATGAATTAGGTGATTTCTCTTCTTTATGAACTGCTTGCAAGTGCCTTTTAGTTCATTAGATTAGGATCTTCTCTTTGCTTAAGTTATTAGTGTTCTTCTTCATCAAACAGCTGCTAATGCATAAACATAGATAGACAAGAGACACAGAATGTAGGCTATCAGCTAGGGCCAAAACCTCTCACTCTTTCAGAGGAAAACTCGCACAAATTCTTCTTATAGAGATTCCAATTGATGAATACAAAGACCAAGACCCTTGACCTATTTTCCATTCCAAGACCAAGATACAAGTCCTCTTGACAGTCACACTTCTTGACTCGTCTTCCACTTTGTCCTTTTAGCATTGATATGTTGTCATCACTGAGATCTTATCACTGTTTTGACATTGAGATCTCCTTCATGTAATAGCACTAAAACAGTTGTCTGAACTCTGTTATGGCACCGAATTCTTCTCTTCTCTAAGATCTGAACGAGTCACTGCATTTGTGATCCGAATTCCTGAAGTAGACCAAACTCATTTTCACCGAATTACAAAGTAGACTTCTCACCAAACTGTAGACTTGTCACTGTGAAATACAGGAGTAGACTTCTCACTGAATTGTGTTACTCTGTCTAGGGCACCAAAATTTCTTCTCTTGAAACAGTCATCTGAATCTCAGACTTCTCGTTGCCACTGTCCACAGAGAAACATCTGAATTTGTCTTCTTCCACTGTTCACCGAAATCATAGAGGCATCCGAATTTATCTCTGTCCCATCCACCCGAAATCTAAGAGAGAGATACATCCAAACTTCATTTTGTTGCGACCCATCTGAGACTACAGAGATATATGCGAAATTCTCATTGTCCTAATGCAAGGACCCTTTACGCCTATTTATAGTTGTTGGTCCATATAAATACGCTGACATATCATTTCGAATAGGTATGTCTACATAGGGTGAGCCGACATGAGTTCTTTCATTCATTTGGAGGTCGACTTGAAGAGGAGGATTGTGCTTGTTGTTGATTTGGTGTAGCATTAGATGTGCTCTAGCTGCAAAATTTGGGGGAGAGGTTGGGGCACATGAGATCTCCAATACCCAAAAAGGGTTTGGGCAGATTCTAAACAGTTCAAGATATATTAATAATTAATATTTTTAATGGAGTCCCTAAATCTAAACTTAGGGAAAATAAAATATTAATGAGGATTAATATGAAACTGTATTAGAATGGTCTAAAAGACATGGATCAAGCCAAATCTAATCTTAGCCGTTGATTAGGGACTTAATCTCGACCGTTGATATCTCAACAAGAAAAGTATAAGAGGAGGCTTGAGGGTCACTTGGAGAATACACCAGAGTGATCAGTCATTCTATTCTCTAAAGCGGGGTTTGCTAAGAGAGATAGAATTAGTGATCGGGAGTTGCAGCTAAGGGGCATTGAATACAAAGAGACAGAGAGGCAAAGATAGTGTCGGGAGACCAGCGCAGTAATCGGAGAGAGTGATGCAGAGCCATGCAGAGGCAGCCGGGAGCTGTGCAGAGCCTCAGAGAGACCAGCGTTGCTGACGCAGAGGGCCAGAAGGCTAATGGAGGGCCTCCTAATGCTGACGCAGACCCATCCGGGGTGACACAGGGCCAGCGCTGGGCAGAGAGGGGCTGACGCAGTCCAGAAAAGGTTGACACTGGGGTTTCTGGGGTAGATTGGTGCTGAGGAGCTGCCGAAAGGATTATCCGAGGTTTCAGCTAGGAGATTTGTCTCAAACTGAGAGGTATTATTGCCAACGAAATTCTTTATTGGCTAGGCCAGTTTCGGCACCAAGATTGTACTCTGATATTGCTTAATAAGAAAACCCTCAGATAGTTGCACCAGTTTTCCCACATTGGGTTTTTCCAGGGACATTGGTCCAAAAATAATGGTTTCATATGGTGTGATTGTTTTTATTTCCTTTAGTTGTTGATCTGTAATATGTTGAGCATACACTAGTGTTCATTTGCAGTATTTACATTGTAAATAACTTGTTAAGTAACATAGCAAGTAGGTAGGAATAAATCAAATAAAGTGCATGGAGGATTTCTAACTAAGTAGACTTAGAAACTTCAACATGGTATCAGAGGGTGATTGCAGATCACAAGAGGACTGAGGACATTAGCCGAGCAGAGCAATAGCAGTAGAAAACAATTGTCCCGAGATGACAGAAGTTGTTTCTAGCAGAGCAACAACAAGGGAAGGCTAACGCAGTGCCTGCATCCACAAGGGTGAGTCGGGAAGAGGCAGCGTAGAGGCTGTTAGTGTCGGTCTTGAAAGCCCTCCATCAGTGATCAAAGCTCTTTGCATTTGCATTAGTAGGTGTCTCATCAGTGTCAAAATTTGCATCCGTTAGGCATGCCATAACCCTGATGGAGGAGCTGGTCTATTCATACCCCTCTTGGCTTTGCTGGATCAGGTCATATCAGTCATTGAGTTTTTCAAGCTGCTCTTGTTTGGTCTTAGTGTCAAAATTCTAGGTCTAGGGTTTTGGTCATTTGTCTTGGCAAGGTCATGTCTCTGAAAGTCCTTGAGTGACCAGCAAGCTAGAGGGAGGATGGTAAACATGTTTCTTTGATATTTTCATCATGTACAGTTCATTTCTAACCTTGGATTTAAAAACTCTGTTTTTAAAGCCAAGGTCATGATAAATTTGTAAAAAGAATAAATTTCCAAAATGTCTTCAAAAAAGCAGCAACAACCCTGGTCCTCTTGCCACAGTCCTTCAGATGATCTACCTGCAAAAAGAATCAGGTCAAAGCACTCAAAAAGTCAACTTCAGGATAAAGGAAACCAAGAAAATCAGTGTTTTAAAAAGTGTCAAAATAGACTTTATAAAGTGGGTTTATGGATGAAATTTTTTCAAATGAAGATTATAAAAGGTAATATTCCCTCCTTTCACTCTCATTGTGCATTTCAAAGCTTGCAAGAGAGATTGTGAGAGAGTGATAGGCGAAAGAGGCAAAAACACAGTGATTTCGGGCAGTTAGCAGGGGCGCGACCCGTTCAAGCCTGTGCGCGACCTGTTGGGCGGTGCGTGACCCGTTGGGGAGCCTGCGCGACCCGTTCAGCTGTCTGCAATCAAACTTCAACCAAATTTTCTCAACCTCCCTTCAACTCATCTACATTGCTCGAGGTAGGCACTTAATGCATGGTTGTTGATATTGGTGGTGAAAATAAGCTTGTATGCTATGATTCTAACCTCACATCAAGCGAATGAAAAGACTTATATGGCTGCTTGTTAATGTTTGTAAAATGCTAGGGTTTTGTGACTGTTTCAAGTGATTTTGTCCCATTTGGTCCCTTCCCTCTTTTCCCCTTTCATTCACAGTCATGCTTTCATCTCTGTCCCATATTATTTGTACATAAAATGTAGACTTTTTCCCCATCCCTAAACTATAAACCCTACCCCTCTCACAAGCACACAAAACCCTAATTCCCTCTACCATACACATGCAAAAATAGAACAAAAAGAAAAGATGCATTTGCAAATAAAGAAAAGAGTCATGTGAAAATAAATGTTGCTGTATATCTAGAGTCATGTACATAACCCCTACATACCCTTGACATCCCCTTGTATATGAAAACCTTCCCTCTATGTTAAAACAATGTACATGTACTCCTTTTAAAAACAAAATCTGCCTTATGACACACATGAACTCCTATAAGTAAATTTGGTGTATGGTGTCCCTATGTCCCTATTGATACATGTATGCCCCTTCCATGTTCACTATCATACATGTTTTTGTCCCATATGAGATGTTCTTTGCAAATGATTTCCCAATGTTAAAATGTGTTCCTATATGCATGACAATTTGTAAAGTTTCCCTTGAAATTCCCTATTATTTTCATATATTCCCATTCCTTGTTAAGAAGTTCCCTCCCCTAACATTCCCCTCATGTTTTTCCCCTTGAAACAGCATAGAGTTCAGTACTTTTGCAGGCAGAGGCAGCAGTTCAATTTGTCCTTCAGTTTGTCCACTTTGCTCCAAAACCATGTCAGATACCGAAACTTATGAGCAAAGTGATGACCATTCATCATCTACAGAGATTGAGGAACAGAGGAGGCCTCGTAGAGGGGGTAAGGGAGGCCATCATAAGCGGGAGGAGCCTACTTCTTTGGCAGAATTACAGGCTTGTCCTTTGGCAGTGAATTGTTTCCGGTACATGTCATGCTATCAGTTTTGTGAGAGGATCTCTCAGATTCAGCATCATAGAGAGTTGGCCCGCTTGTTTGTCTTACACCTCCATGATGGACATGTCACTCTTGCAGGGGTGAACTTCATATTGACACCTGAGGTGATCTCAGAGGCTACAGGGATACCAAATGTGGGTGAGGTGTGGCCTAAGCGCAGATTACTTGATTTTGTTCACTTTGAGCCTTATGTCCGGCCATCATTTGTGAGACTGTTGACGGGTGTTTTCCCATTCGGATTTCTCCGGAGCGAGTGTGCTCCCCTCATGAGACTTATCATGCATTATTTTACATGTGAGGGCAGATTTTCACAGGTGTATTCATATCACGTTCGCCTGTTGATGCATTTCACCCGAGTGAGGATGATGAACCTCCCGGTCTTCCTGTTTCATAACATTCAGAGGATGGTGCCCATGTTGCAGAGGAAGACCCCGGCCCAGCAGTACAGGAGCCTTTGCCATTATGGTTTGATCCAGCTCATAGTCTCTCATCAGTTGACTCAGCAGGGTATCTCATGGGAGGAGTTCATCTCCCGTGAGTTTTTCACAGTGCCACCTCAGCCACATCAGGAGGCCATTCATGAGGAGGGAGGACCATCTCAGCAGCCTGATGCTCCCATCACCCGACATGTCAGCTCCATTCCTTTGGTCACCTATCAGAAAGGCCCAAGGGCCTTATTTGCAGCAGCTAGGCGAGTACTATCTCCACAGCAGGTGGAAGGGGTCTCGCCTTCATCTTCAGATCAGCGAGTGTTATCTCCACACCAGGTGGAAGGGGCCTCGCTTTCTTCACCAGCACAGGTATTGCAGAGGGGCAAAGAGCCCATGGTTCATGAGGATCCGATGATTGATCTCGAGGTCAGTTCTCCTAGCCAAGAGGCAAAGGAGATCATTCAGCAGCTCAGGGCCGAGAATGATGTTTTGCAGCAGAGACTTGAGGGTGCCCAATGGACCATCACTTATCTAGAGCAGCGGAACACACAGCTGGAGGAGGAGAAGGCACTTGATGAGCTTTGGAGGATTCGTAGTGACCGAGTCCTAAACCGTAGGAGGCCCGGTGATCCATTGCCTGCTGACCGAGAGTCACTGCTCATTCAGGAGAATGTCCACTTGGAGAGGCTGTTGGCTAAGGCCAACCAAGAGAAAAAGCTGCTAAGGAACATGAAGAATCACTATTGGGCGAGGATGCATGTTTGCAAGGCAAAAATGAAAATGTTCCAAAGGAGGTTGTCCGAGGCTCTTAGGCGGAAGAAGAAGACCAACCCCCTCTGTATCTTGGCTGAGGCATCCCTCAAGGATCATGACACCCACTAGCCTCTTCACAGCACCAAGCACAAAAAATTTTGGAAGTTTTGGCTCATTTTTGGCATTTTTGGGAAATTTACAGGTTTTGGCTTCTCAACGGGTCTCACCCCCGGTGAGACCCTTTGTCATCGTAGCTCTGTTTTGCGAAAACTCAGCATTGCTAGATTTGTCATGCAAAGTTACACATGCCTATGGATGGATTTGAGTTTTCATGGAGTTTTGGGCCTCCAAAAGGTCAAAATACAGCCAAATTTTTGACTTTCTGCCTCTTTTTTGCGCTGCAGAAGTAGTCTTGGGAGAATTGACTTTTGACTGGGCAAATGACATCCAAATCCAAAAATTCCAGTTGGGTTGGAAAGTAGACTCAGAGACCTTTCCAACGAGCTATCCTGCACCTCATTCTGACACCGAGAAGGCCTCCAAACAGAGCTCCAAAGTGCGCGACCCGTTGAGGAAGATGTGCGCGACCCGTTGAGGAATTTGTGCCAGATTTGACCAGTTCAGCCCAGAAATTGCAGTTTAGCTCCAGTTTGACTTTCTGAGGTCGATGGTGGTCCTCTTGACTGTACTTGTGGCACTTTTTGGATACTTTTACTCTTGTTTTACTCTTCTAGAAGTTTCTCTCATGTAAAGGGTAAAAATTGGCTGTATGAACTGGTTTCCAAGTTTATAGAGGCAAGTTGTTTTGACTGCCTATTTTGTAGTGCTTAGTTTAGAAGTTGTTCAAACAGCTCCTAGGATAGTGAGCTCGACCCATGGAGGCAGGGAAAGAGGTTAGATCATCTATATTATGTACTTTCTTGCTCATTTTCATGGTTGGACTCTTGAGGGAGGAGCTATCATTGTATATTTCACTTGTATCTCTGCAATTTTTGGCTAAGGAAGACCAGGGTTTTGCAGTCATCTTTGGGATTCTTGTGGACTCAGGTGTTGATGGTGTGTTTTTTCATGTTATTGTAAGCTTTGTTATGTGATTCATTTCCTTTCTATACTGCTGCATATTAAACAAATGAAGTGATAAAGTCAGAATTCATGCTTGCCATGCTCTACTTTTAAATTTGTTTAATTTCTATGTTTTCTGCTGTCTAAAGAGAATTCAAATTCATTGTTTGCTCTCTTTAGCCTTCTTTTCTTTCTTCCTAATCATCCACTTCAGCTAAAGACATCAATACAGATTCCTACCTTGCCCCAAAGACCCCCCTGCAGAAACTGTGTCCAATCCCCGCACCCTAAATTGCAGCTCCTCAATTTGCCACCAAAAAACCCCCAAATCAACCTTCAAATCAGTTTACTAGCCTAATATCAGTGTTACCTTGATTGGTCATCTCTTCCTATTGAAAATTTACCGAGATCGACCGGAGAGAGCCTTCTCCTGCCCCGTAGGGCTAGCTACGAGGCTGAATGGTTTGATGTAGCTTTGAGATTTGCCTTTTCAGCCTGAGGTGAAATTTCAAGTGCTAACATACTGGCGACCATACTGGGGAGAACAACTGATCTTTTGCTCATTGACGTGTTATTTCATAGGTCTTAGACGGAGCCTGAAGTTACGCCAGGTAGCCTTCGAAAACGCTCTTGTTTTACATCAGCGCAAGTAGATAAACGCTGCTTCAGTCAATCTCCGTGAGCTTGTGAACATAGCGCTTCTTTGACATCTTATCCCCTTGTATTTGTTAACTCTGAGCCGTGGATGATAGGTTGAGAGTTTTCACAGGCTGAATGCTTTTTCTTTCTTAGTCATTTCGAGAAAACAAGCTGGCTACAGATCCTAGACCCATTTTCAGATCTCATTCATGCCCAGCTATTTTTTATTATCTTGAAGATTTAGATTTTGACGAAAGCTTTGAGTTGTCTCTGTTTAAAGCTAAGTCTGAAAGTGCGCTCGATTCTCTAGTTCTTGACCCTGATTTTGCAGCTGTTATTGAGTTTGAGAGACATAATAAACTGGTTGAAAATTTCATTTTAAGACATCTGCAGTCAAGTGTTCAAGCCACTACCCTTGCTGATTTTGTTGAGAGTATCTCTGATCACATTGGATCTACTATCACGGCTCACGAAGAGTCTTACCCTCCTTATGTTGCAGTTTCACCTATAATCACCTATCCAGAATCAGCAGCCGGTTCTCCTCCTTCATCTCCCACACCTCCCACTCCTCCAACTCCACAAACTACACCTCCTCTTATAATAATCCCTGCTATCACAGCCCCTCCACTTCATACACATCCTACTCCCCCACCTAGAGCAATGGCTGCCCGGTTTGCCCCATTGGTTTTACCTGCGAATCTTCATGATATGCCAGCTGATTACCAAAGTAAAATTCCCATGTTTGATGGTACTCCACAGAGTATTACAGCTCAGCAACATATCGATAAGATGACCACATTTTTTGATCTATATGAGTTAGATGAAGAAGATGTTACCATGCGGTTATTCGTGCAAACATTTGCAGGAGAAGTTAGAAAATGGTTCAGAGGGTTGACAGCCAATAGCATCACAACTTTGGAAGCACTCCAGAATCAGTTTTTAGATCGGTGGGAAATCAGAAAGGATCCGCTTCAAATCAATGCCGAATACAACAACCTCAAGCGTAATCCGGGTGAGTCTGTTCAAGATTACATAATCAGATTCAATACAGTTTATAATGCTATTCCCGATGATTTGAGGCCATCTAGAAAATCAGCACTTCTTAAGTTCCCGGATGGTTTTGATCCGGAGATAGCTTATTCGTTGAGAGATAGAGATCCGCCTACCTTGGAGGAGATGCAGAAAATTGCTGTCAGCGTTGAGGCAAATTTGAATGACAAAAGAGCAAGGATGAAGGCGGAAAAGCGAGTTACAATCAAGGAGGAAGCATCCACATCAAATCACGTTCTTGAGCAGATAAAGAGGGCACTTGAAAAGATGACTATTGACAAGCCGGAGCCTCCAATTCGTAATCCCAATTTCAGAGGTCAACCGCAGCAACAATATAGAATCAAGCAGCGTGAAACAAAGGCACAAGACACGGCAGTTCAGCAGCAAATGAAACCACCTTTTCAGCAGAATTTTGTTAGTCAAGAGTCTGAAGATGAGGGTGATAATGTTGGCGAGGAAAATCATTTCTTTACCCCTGATGATATGCCTACATACATCACAGAAGAAGATGAGTTGGTGAGTAATTCTGTTTTTCCCCAAGATGAGCATTATATTTTGTCAAATGATATGATACTTGAAGAAGAATCTGAAGAATATCAAAGAGGGTACTTGAATGCATTATCATCTCAGCAAGGACAGCAAAGGCAATTGAGAAGCCGGGCTATTCCTATAAATCCCGTGCAGAAAAAGAAAGACATTGCAGCAAAGAATGATTCGGTTTCTTCAAAAGGTAAAGATATAGCCGGTCCATCATCAACTCAAACATCATCGGCAGCTAAAATTGACCAGCCATCAAATGCACCAAAGGATAAAGCTGAGAAAAGAGATAATCCGGCAAAGGAAGGTGAGAAGTTTCCAGTTTTCAGTTTGGAGAATGAAATTGCAAAGTTGAAGATACCTATTCCTTTAACGGAGGTCATGAAGAATGCCACTTACCGAGGCCAAATTTCCAAATTGCTGAATGTTGACCCAATGCTAGACATGGTGAACGTACAAGATGATCAGCCGGAGTTAATCTTTGGGCCAGCTTTGAATGGTGAGTCTCCCGAGAGTGATATTCCTCCATTTTATATCAGTTTGCGTTTGCATGAGTTTGTGTTGCACAATGCCATGTTTGACTCGGGAGCTTCACATAATTTGATGCCAAAAACAATCATGGAGAAGCTGGGACTTGACATCACTAGAAAGTATCATGATCTGTATTCATTTGATTCCAGCCGGGTAAGATGCATTGGTTTGATCAAAGACTTAGTGGTGAGTCTAGATCAAATTCCAGCGAAGAATGTTTTGATGGATGTGGTGGTGGCGGATATCCCTCCACGGTTTGGCATGTTGTTGTCAAGGTCATGGGGAGCCAAACTCAAAGGTACAATTCCGCTTGATTTTTCATATGCTTCAATCCCAGTTTTCGGTCAAATGAGGAAGTTATATCGGGAACAGAAGATGAAATACATGATCACTAGTAAAGAAAAGCCCGTAAATCATCCTGTAAATTATGTACAAACAGATTTAGAATCTTTTGTTTTGTTTGCGGAAAATTTCAATGAGGTAGATAGTCAGTTAGTTCAAGTAGAAGATATACCAGATATTTCAGAAAATTTCAGGGATGTTTTGAGAAAGGAAAGTGAAGAAAGGTCTGCTGTCATAAGGCCAATTGCAGAAATAAATGGGCAGCAAGCAGAACATGAATCGAAATCAGATTTTCAGCACCTAGAAGATGATGAAGAGGGTCTTTGGACCATGGATTTTGATGGTGCAGTAGGCAGCGATGGTGCTGGTATTGGTGTGTGGATTCGAAGCCCATTCTCAGCCCAAGATCAAGTTCCAAGCAAGGTACGGGTATGTTCTTATAAATTGGCATTTGATTGTTCGAATAATGAGGCGGAATATGAAGCTCTTATTGCTGGTTTGAAAATCCTTCGGAAGTTAAAGGCAAAGAAGATAGCGGTATATGGCGACTCCGAATTAGTTATCAAGCAAGTGAAAGGTGAATTTCAGGCCAAACATCCTCGCATGAGAGCTTATAGAAATGTTGTTTTAGATATCCTGAAAAGATTTTCTGAACATACTTTGACATGTGTACCCCGGATTCAAAATGGTGTTGCGGATGCATTGGCTAAGGCGGCAAGTAATCTGAAAATACCCATGAATTCCAGCAATAAGTTCGAGATATATGTGAAGCATCGTCCTACAGTTCCAGATAACCAAAGGTGTTGGCAAGTGTTTCAAGCTAAGTTGAAACGAAACGCGAAATTTTCATGTGCAATCATAAAGCATGAATGATACATTTACTTACATAAACATTTAAACATTAAGATTAAATTTACATCACATTTACTACCTGGGTGTGAAACGTGGCACGTACGGCCTTTCCATAACGCAAAGTACGGAAACGGAACCTGTGTTTCCTGCAACTTAGGTTTCAAGATGACGAAGAAATCAAAGATTTTCTGCAAGTTAAGGGTAAGTTCGAAGACATTTCAATAGACACGGAAGCTGAAGGAGTGAATCAGATGGATGTGTTGCAGCTCAAGGACAATCACATTCCAAAAGGATTGATTCCTTTAGAGGAATTGTTTGATCAGGATGATGTGGCCCGCAAGCCAACTTTGAGGCCAACAGCTGAAGGAGTTGAAGATGTGAACCTTGGGACAGCTGCGAATCCAAAGATGGTGAAACTTTCAAAAGCATTGCCGCCTAAGGTAAAGCAAGAATATATCAGATTATTGTCTCTGTATTCTAATGTTTTTGCATGGGATTATTCAGATTTGAAAACTTATGACACAAGAATTATTCAGCATACCATTCCTATAAAGCCAAATCAAAAGCCTTTCCGGCAAAAGCTGAGAAGAATTAATCCTAAATTGCTGCCATTGATTGAGAAGGAAGTCAACAGGTTGTATAAGTCCGGAATCATAGTGCCAATCCGGTTTTCCGATTGGATCTCAAACTTGGTGCCCGTGAGGAAGAAAACCGGTGAGATTCGCTTGTGTATAGACTTTAGAAATCTGAACAAAGTGTCATTAAAGGACAATTATCCGCTGCCCAAGATGGATCACATATTGCAGCGGGTTGTGGGGGCATCTAGGATGTCATTGCTTGATGGTTACTCCGGATATAATCAGATTTTGGTGCACGAAGATGATCGTGACAAGACAGCATTTACTACTCCATGGGGTACATTTCATTATGCCAAGATGCCGTTTGGATTGAAGAATGCAGGTGCCACATTTCAGCGGGCAATGGACATGGCCTTTGCAAATGAGAAGGATGTCTTTTTAGTTGTTTATCTTGATGATTTGACCGTGTTTTCTAAATCAGATGAAGAGCATTTGTTTCATTTGACTAAGGTGTTTGAAAAGTGCAGAAAATATGGCATCTCATTGAATCCGAAGAAAAGTCTTTTTGCTATGAGTGAAGGCAAGCTGCTAGGCCATATCATTTCTAAAGATGGCATTCGTATAGACCCTGCACGAGTGGAAGCAATTCAGCAATTGGAGCAGCCCCGTAGCAAGAAAGAAATTCAGTCCTTTAATGGTAAGTTGAATTTTCTGCGTCATTTCATTCCCAATCTTGCTGAACATCTCAGAGAGATAACCAATATGCTCAAGAAGGACAACGATGTCAAATGGACCGAAGAGGCGGTGAAATCTTTTAATTTGATAAAGGTAATCTTATCTTCAGCCCCGACTTTGATTAGCCCAGATTATACACAGGATTTCATCTTGTTTTCATTCGCCTCTGAGCATACATTGGCAGCCGTGTTAATGCAAAAGAGAGATGGAGTTGAGAGGCCCATAGCTTTTTTTAGCCGCATCATAAGAGACGGAGCGCTGAATTATAATATCATTGAGAAGCAAGCATTGGCCCTGATCAAAGCATTGAAAGATTTCCGAGTTTACATATTGAATTCTCATGTTTTAGCATATGTTCCTAATGCAGCTGTGAAGGATGTCTTAGTGCAAACGGAACCGGAAGGAAGAAGGGGTAAGTGGATTGCTGCACTCTTAGAATATGATGTTGAAATTAAGCCTACCAAGTTGATTAAAGGTCAAGGCTTAGCTAAGTTGATGGCTGAAGCGAACCTTCATGTCCTTGATATAAATTTGATTGCTGCCTTGTCCGATGAAGATGAAGAAAATTCAGTTCTACAGGTGTCCGATATCTTTGTGTCTTCTCCTTGGTATGCTGATATAGTTTATGTGCTTCAAAACTTATCTGCACCTCCTGGAATGCCTAGAAACAAAGCTAGAACATTGAAGCTAAAGGCTGCCAAATTTTGCATTATTAAATCTGCACTTTATTGGAAGGATCCCGGTGGCATATTGCTGAATTGTTTGGTCGAAGAGGAAGCAAAAACAACAGTGAATGATTTCCATAAAGGTGACTGTGGGGGTCACTTATTTTGGAAGACCACGGCTAATAAGATCTTGAGAGCTGGTTTCTATTGGCCTTCTTTATTTTCTGATGTATATAAAGCGGTAAAGAGCTGTCATGAATGTCAAATTTTTCAAGGAAAACAGAAATTACAGCCCTTGCCTGTCAAGCCGGTGGAAATCAGCGCACCATTTCAGCAGTGGGGCTTGGATTTTATTGGCGAAATCCACCCAGCATCTTCCGGGCAGCATCGATGGATCTTGACGGCTACGGATTACTTCACAAAATGGATTGAAGCCATTCCCACCCGGCAGGCCACAGATTTGGTAATTATTTCCTTTCTTGAAAATAATATCTTGTCACGTTTTGGCTGTCCACAGAAGTTGATTACTGACAATGCAGCTGCATTCAAATCAAAGAAGTTGGTTGATTTTTGCTATAAATATAACATCAGTTTGGGGCATTCAACCGCTTATCATCCGCAAGGCAATGGGCTGGCCGAATCTTCAAACAAATCTCTAGTGAATATTATAAAGAAATTGCTGGAAATAAACAAGAAGAGCTGGCATAAGAAGTTAATAAATGCACTATGGGCTGATCGGGTAAGTCAAAAGAAGTCAATTGGTATGTCACCTTTTGAGATTGTTTACGGAGTAGATGCAGTGTTTCCTACTTCACTTAGTGTCCCAGTAGCCAAGTTGTTTCAAGAAGCTAGTGGTGAGGAGGATCCTATGCAACGATGGATCAGTCAAATGATTCATTTGCAGCAGACACGAGAAGAAGTTCACTAGAATTCCCTTAAGTTGCAGGAGCGCATAAAGAGAATCTATGACAAAAAGGCCAAAGCAGATGAGTTTCAGATTGATGATGTTGTGTTACGGTGGGATGCCCGAAATGAAGATAAAGGGAAGCATGGAAAATTCGACAACTTATGGAAGGGTCCTTACAAAATTGCAGCATACCGTGGACCAAATGCTTTCCTTCTCAAAGAAATGAACGGAGATGAATGTCTTGGAGGGTCGGTGAATGGCCGGCTGCTCAAAAGGTATCATGCTTGAGTATTTTCTGCTCTAAACACTCTCATTGTAAATACCATTTCATTTTCTTTCTGCAGCAAGTGTGAAGCTGATTTCCATCTTCAGTTTGGGGCCCGCGGTGAAGGCTATAATTCTGAGAATGGTGATTAGCTGGAATGAGTTTTACAAGTTGTTTCATGTCAGTTCATTTTCTGTATAGAGTTAGTGAGTTAGTGTCCAAGATAGTCTTGAATTTCAATCAATTGTCCAAGTCAAATAAAGTTGTTTTCAAGTTGGTCACATGTGAAATAAGTTGACTCCATTGCCCAATGATAAAAGCACTGGTCTGCTCTCGCAGAGGTCTGAGGTTCTTGGTACCTCCAAGGAGCTACCATCCCCATTGGAGCCAATGTTAGTGTCGGTCTTGAAAGCCCTCCATCAGTGATCAAAGCTCTTTGCATTTGTATTAGTAGGTGTCTCATCAGTGTCAAAATTTGCATCCCGTTAGGCATGCCATAACCCTGATGGAGGAGCTGGTCTATTCATACCCCTCTTGGCTTTGCTGGATCAGGTCATATCAGTCATTGAGTTTTTCAAGCTGCTCTTGTTTGGTCTTAGTGTCAAAATTCTAGGTCTAGGGTTTTGGTCATTTGTCTTGGCAAGGTCATGTCTCTGAAAGTCCTTGAGTGACCAGCAAGCCAGAGGGAGGATGGTAAACATGTTTCTTTGATATTTTCATCATGTACAGTTCATTTCTAACCTTGGATTTAAAAACTCTGTTTTTAAAGCCAAGGTCATGATAAATTTGTAAAAAGAATAAATTTCCAAAAAGTCTTCAAAAAGGCAGCAACAACCCTGGTCCCCTTGCCACAGTCCTTCAGATGATCTACCTGCAAAAAGAATCAGGTCAAAGCACTCAAAAAGTCAACTTCAGGATAAAGGAAACCAAGAAAATCAGTGTTTTAAAAAGTGTCAAAATAGACTTTATAAAGTGGGTTTATGGATGAAATTTTTTCAAATGAAGATTATAAAAGGTAATATTCCCTCCTTTCACTCTCATTGTGCATTTCAAAGCTTGCAAGAGAGATTGTGAGAGAGTGATAGGCGAAAGAGGCAAAAACACAGTGATTTCGGGCAGTTAGCAGGTGCGCGACCCGTTCAAGCCTGTGCGCGACCTGTTGGGCGGTGCGCGACCCGTCCAGACCCTTCCCGCAGTGTAAATTTACTACGGGCGCGACCCGTTGGGCGGTGCGCGACCCGTTGGGGAGCCTGCGCGACCCGTTCAGCTGTCTGCAATCAAACTTCAACCAAATTTTCTCAACCTCCCTTCAACTCATCTACATTGCTCGAGGTAGGCTCTTAATGCATGGTTGTTGATATTGGTAGTGAAAATAAGCTTGTATGCTATGATTCTAACCTCACATCAAGCGAATGAAAAGACTTATATGGCTGCTTGTTAATGTTTGTAAAATGCTAGGGTTTTGTGACTGTTTCAAGTGATTTTGTCCCATTTGGTCCCTTCCCTCTTTTCCCCTTTCATTCACAGTCATGATTTCATCTCTGTCCCATATTATTTGTACATAAAATGTAGACTTTTTCCCCATCCCTAAACTATAAACCCTACCCCTCTCACAAGCACACAAAACCCTAATTCCCTCTACCATACACATGCAAAAATAGAACAAAAAGAAAAGATGCATTTGCAAATAAAGAAAAGAGTCATGTGAAAATAAATGTTGCTGTATATCTAGAGTCATGTACATAACCCCTACATCCCCTTGTATATGAAAACCTTCCCTCTATGTTAAAACAATGTACATGTACTCCTTTTAAAAACAAAATCTGCCTTATGACACACATGAACTCCTATAAGTAAATTTGGTGTATGGTGTCCCTATGTCCCTATTGATACATGTATGCCCCTTCCATGTTCACTATCATACATGTTTTTGTCCCATATGAGATGTTCTTTGCAAATGATTTCCCAATGTTAAAATGTGTTCCTATATGCATGACAATTTGTAAAGTTTCCCTTGAAATTCCATGTTATTTTCATATATTCCCATTCCTTGTTAAGAAGTTCCCTCCCCTAACATTCCCCTCATGTTTTTTCCCCTTGAAACAACATAGAGTTCAGTACTTTTGCAGGCAGAGGCAGCAGTTCAATTTGTCCTTCAGTTTGTCCACTTTGCTCCAAAACCATGTCAGATACCGAAACTTATGAGCAAAGTGATGACCATTCATCATCTACAGAGATTGAGGAACAGAGGAGGCCTCGTAAAGGGGGTAAGGGAGGCCATCATAAGCGGGAGGAGCCTATTTCTTTGGCAGAATTACAGGCTTGTCCTTTGGTAGTGAATTGTTTCCGGTACATGTCATGCTATCAGTTTTGTGAGAGGATCTCTCAGATTTAGCATCATAGAGAGTTGGCCCGCTTGTTTGTCTTACACCTCCATGATGGACATGTCACTCTTGCAGGGGTGAACTTCATATTGACACCTGAGGTGATCTCAGAGGCTACAGGGATACCAAATGTGGGTGAGGTGTGGCCTAAGCGCAGATTACTTGATTTTGTTCACTTTGAGCCTTATGTCCGGCCATCATTTGTGAGACTGTTGACGGGTGTTTTCCCATTCAGATTTCTCCGGAGCGAGTATGCTCCCCTCATGAGACTTATCATGCATTATTTTACATGTGAGGGCAGATTTTCACAGGTGTATTCATATCACATTCGCCTGTTGATGCATTTCACCCGAGTGAGGATGATGAACCTCCCGGTCTTCCTGTTTCATAACATTCAGAGGATGGTGCCCATGTTGCAGAGGAAGACCCCGGCCCAGCAGTACAGGAGCCTTTGCCATTATGGTTTGATCCAGCTCATAGTCTCTCATCAGTTGACTCAGCAGGGTATCTCATGGGAGGAGTTCATCTCCCGTGAGTTTTTCACAGTGCCACCTCAGCCACATCAGGAGGCCATTCATGAGGAGGGAGGACCATCTCAGCAGCCTGATGCTCCCATCACCCGACATGTCAGCTCCATTCCTTTGGTCACCTATCAGAAAGGCCCAAGGGCCTTATTATCAGCAGCTAGGCGAGTACTATCTCCACAGCAGGTGGAAGGGGTCTCGCCTTCATCTTCAGATCAGCGAGTGTTATCTCCACACCAAGTGGAAGGGGCCTCACTTTCTTCACCAGCACAGGTATTGCAGAGGGGCAAAGAGCCCATGGTTCATGAGGATCCGGTGATTGATCTCGAGGTCAGTTCTCCTAGCCAAGAGGCAAAGGAGATCATTCAGCAGCTCAGGGCCGAGAATGATGTTTTGCAGCGGAGACTTGAGGGTGCCCAATGGACCATCACTTATCTAGAGCAGCGGAACACACAGCTGGAGGAGGAGAAGGCACTTGATGAGCTTTGGAGGATTCGTAGTGACCGAGTCCTAAACCGTAGGAGGCCCGGTGATCCATTGCCTGCTGACCGAGAGTCACTGCTCATTCAGGAGAATGCCCACTTGGAGAGGCTGTTGGCTAAGGCCAACCAAGAGAAAAAACTGCTAAGGAACATGAAGAATCACTATTGGGCGAGGATGCATGTTTGCAAGGCAAAAATGAAAATGTTCCAAAGGAGGTTGTCTGAGGCTCTTAGGCGGAAGAAGAAGACCAACCCCCTCCGTATCTTGGCTGAGGCATCCCTCAAGGATCATGACACCCATAGCCTCTTCACAGCACCAAGTACAAAAAATTTTGGAAGTTTTGGCTCATTTTTGGCATTTTTGGGAAATTTACAGGTTTTGGCTTCTCAACGGGTCTCACCCCCGGTGAGACCCTTTGTCATCGTAGCTCCGTTTTGCGAAAACTCAGCATTGCTAGATTTGTCACGCAAAGTTACACATGCCTATGGATGGATTTGAGTTTTCATGGAGTTTTGGGCCTCCAAAAGGTCAAAATACAGCCAAATTTTTGACTTTCTGCCTCTTTTTTGAGCTGCAGATGTAGTCTTGGGAGAATTGACTTTTGACTGGGCAAATGACATCCAAATCCAAAAATTCCGATTGGGTTGGAAAGTAGACTCAGAGACCTTTCCAACGAGTTATCCTGCATCTCATTCTGACACCGAGAAGGCCTCCAAACAGGGCTCCAAAGTGCGCGACCCATTGAGGAAGATGTGCGCGACCCGTTGAGGAATTTGTGCCAGATTTGACCAGTTCAGCCCAGAAATTGCAGTTTAGCTCCAGTTTGACTTTCTGAGGTCGATGGTGGTCCTTTTGACTGTACTTGTGGCACTTTTTGGATACTTTTACTCTTGTTTTACTCTTCTAGAAGTTTCTCTCATGTAAAAGGTAAAAATTGGCTGTATGAACTGGTTTCCAAGTTTATAGAGGCAAGTTGTTTTGACTGCCTATTTTGTAGTGCTTAGTTTAGAAGTTGTTCAAACAGCTCCTAGGATAGTGAGCTCGACCCATGGAGGCAGAGAAAGAGGTTAGATCATCTATATTATGTACTTTCTTGCTCATTTTCATGGTTGGACTCTTGAGGGAGGAGCTATCATTGTATATTTCACTTGTATCTCTGCAATTTTTGGCTAAGGAAGACCAGGGTTTTGCAGTCATCTTTGGGATTCTTGTGGACTCAGGTGTTGATGGTGTGTTTTTTCATGTTATTGTAAGCTTTGTTATGTGATTCATTTCCTTTCTATACTGCTGCATATTAAACAAATGAAATGATAAAGTCAGAATTCATGTTTGCCATGCTCTACTTTTAAATTTGTTTAATTTCTATGTTTTCTGCTGTCTAAAGAGAATTCAAATTCATTGTTTGCTCTCTTTAGCCTTCTTTTCTTTCTTCCTAATCATCCACTTCAGCTAAAGACATCAATACAGGTTCCTACCTTGCCCCAAAGACCCCCCTGCAGAAACTGTGTCCAATCCCCACACCCTAAATTGCAGCTCCTCAATTTGCCACCAAAAAACCCCCAAATCAACCTTCAAATCAGTTTACTAGCCTAATATCAGTGTTACCTTGATTGGTCATCTCTTCCTATTGAAAATTTACCGAGATCGACCGGAGAGAGCCTTCTCCTGCCCCGTAGGGCTAGCTACGAGGCTGAATGGTTTGATGTAGCTTTGAGATTTGCCTTTTCAGCCTGAGGTGAAATTTTCAAGTGCTAACAGAGGCTAAGGAAGGCAAAGGGAGCCTCACACAGAAGCTGGGAGGGCTGACGCTGTAGGCTGAGGAGGTCAGGTTGCTGGTGTCGGTATTGCGCAAAGCCTAGGAGCTCTCACCTTCAGGTTGTTGGGGTTTAGAAGGTTGTGGGAATATTGCAGAGTGGAGCTGGTGAGGTATTGTAGTCAGAACAGTACCTGACAGAGCAAGGCCAAGAGGAGGAAGTTGCTACCAAGGGTTTCTAGCCGAGGAACCTGGATCAATGGTGCGGTTGCATAAGACGATCAGAGTAGGGGGCATCTCGACAGTGGCAGAAGGATTTCCAAGAGGGAAATTGGGACTCAGAGGGAGTCCAAATGAGAACTTCCAGACGGGAAGTAGAGACTCGGAGGAGTCGAACAGACAACCTCTAGGAGGGAAGTAAAAGAGCATCATAGCACTACACGGAGTAAGAGACCAGGATAGACTGGAAGGAGCGTCGAAATTCACAATCTAGAAGGTCAGAATCTTATCCATACTTGACAGAAATCGTGTCAAGAACTTTGCCTTAAAGGTTATAGCTATCCCAGCCGACCTCAATGACAACGACAAGTACTAGGAGGCAATGGCGAGGGCCAAGAGCATCATCCTTGATGGGGTCAAGGACCATGTAGTACCACACATTGCCAAGAAGGAAACGGCGTATGAGATGTGGGAGGCCCTCAAGAAATTGTACCAGCATACTTTTGTGCAGAGAAGAATGCTACTTGAGAATCAATTGAGGTCGTATCAGATGAAGATGGGAGAACCAATTGACACCTTCCTCGGAGGACTGAATGAGATCCGAGATCAGTTGACTGCTATAGGAGCCACGCCGGATCACGAGTTGATGGTGAGGACAACCCTGAATGTTGTCTCAGAAGACTAGGAGGTATTTGTCCAGAGTATACTGGGCTGAGGGACCCTTCCACCTTGGGACAAGATATGGGCGGCTCTTCGCCAGGAAGAGATCATACAGCAGTCGAAGACAGGTAGCAGCAGCAAGGGGATCAAAGTCAAGCAAGAGGAGGAAGATGTTGCCTTAGCATCTGAGGGAAAGCAGGAAAAGTGGAAGATGAAGGATCTCTCCAAGATCAAGTGCTTCCATTGTGGGGAGCTAGGTCATTAAGCGACCCAGTGTCCAAGGAAGAAGAGTAAGGGAGAGTCTTCCGAGACTAAGGCAGTGTCAACACGAGCAGAGAAGGAAGTTTTGACAGACGATGACTGTGCCATGAGTGCACACGCACCACTTGAGGGGAAGTGGGGAGACATCGAGCTGTAGTCAAACGGACTACAGGCGATGAGGGGCAGGATCCTCGAGGTACCCAGCCTCTTGGATTAGACCTTACTACAGGAGCCTCGAAGAGGAGTAGCAAGACTAGCTGAGTCGGGTAGAGACGGATGCGGATGGAGCGACAGAGAGAGCTACTGTGCAGGAGTCCCGAGACAGTGCGAGGCTAGCAGGGTACAGCAATGCGAGAGGCACAGGAGTGTTGCACCACTGCAAGATGGCATAGAGAGGTGTGCAACGGTGCGAAATGCAGGGAGTTGTTGCAGCAGCGCAGAGATCAGAGAGGGAGCACTTGTCAGCGGCAGAGGGAGCTTCAGCATCAACGGGTGTCTCTAGCCCAACAGGGAGGTCAGGTTGGGAGATCAGTTACTTCTCAGTGTCTGAGTTGCAGTGCAGTAGTGGGGAACACAATGCAACATGATGAGAGGAGGTGCAGTGCGGACGCAGTGCTGGGAGAAAGGACCAGCAGCAGCACGGATGCAGAGGGAGTTGTCGTACAGATGCATCAGTGGCAGTGGCAGAACCATGGGCAACAATACAGGATACAGCAGTGCAAAGGATGGTGGGCAGCAGTACAGGGTACAGCAGTGCAGAGGATGGTGGGCAACAGGCCTAGCAGTAGCACAGGGACCGATGCTGGATGATCAGAGTGATACTCAGCGAGGAGTATTGCTAGAGCACAATCCTCACTAAGAGGGAGTGTTGATTTGGTGTCGCATCAGATGTGCTCTAGCCACGAAATTTGGTGGAGAGGTTGGGGCACATGAGATCTTCAATACCAGAAAGGGTTTGGGCAGATTCTAAACAAGTCAGGAGATATTAAAATAATTAATATTTTTAATGGAGTCCCTAAGTCTAAACTTAGGGAAAATAAAATATTAATGAGGATTAATATGAAACTGTGTTAGAATGGTCTAAAAGACATGGATCAATCCAGATCTAATCTTAGCCGTTGATTAGGGACTTAATCTCGACCGTTGATATGTCAACAGGAAAAGTATAAGGGGAGGCTTGAGGGTCACTTGGAGAATACACCAGAGTGATCAGTCATTCTATTCTCTAAAGCGGGATTTGCTAAGAGAGATAGAATTAGTGATAGAGAGTTGCAGCTAAGGGGCATTGTGTACATAGAGACAGAAAAGCAGAGATAGTATTGGAAGAGCAGCGCAGTAGCCGGGGAGAGTGACGCAGAGCCATGCAGAGGCAGTCGGAAGCTGCGAAGAGCCTCAGAGAGGCCAGCGTTGCTGATGCAGAGGGCCAAAAGGCTGACACAAGACCTCCTAAGGCTAACGCAAACCCATCCGGGGTGACGCAGGGTCAGCACTAGGTAGAGAGGGGCTGACGCAGTCCAGAAAATGCTGACTCTGGGGTTTCTGGGGCAGATTGGTGCTAAGGAGTTGCCGGAAAGATTATCCAGGGTTCCAGCCAGGAGATTTGTCTCAAACTGAGAGGTATTACTACCAAGGAAATTCTATGTTGGGTAGGCCAGATTCGGCACCCAGATTGTACTCTGATATTGCTTAATAAGAAAACCCTCAGATAGTTGCACCAGTTTTCCCACATCAGGTTTTTTCGGGGACATTGATCCAAAAATAATGGTGTCATATGGTGTGATTGTTTTTGTTTCCTTTAGTTGTTGATCTATAATACGTTGAGCATGCACTAGTGTTTATTTTCAATATTTACATTGTAAATAACTTTTTAAGTAACATAACAAGTAGGTAGGAATAAATCAGATAAAGTGCATGGACGGTTTCTAACTAAGTAGACTTAGAAACTTCAACACTTGTCTTTGGAGGGCTTCTAGACACTTTAATAGGCTCATATACATTTGACACATGCTCAAGAAGAGCTCTTCATACCTGACATTAATTCTTTTGATGTCTTTGGAGGGCTTCTAGACACTTTAATAGGCTCATATACATTTGACACATGCTCAAGAAGAGCTCTTCATACCTGACATTAATTCTTTTGACTTTAATGACAAATCTTAAGGCTCTCAATGGGAGCCATCTAAATAAAATCTCTTTCTCAATAAACCCATGGAGCAAGGTATTACAGAAATAATTTTATTCTCTTCTTTTCATCATTTACAAAAGTCATAATTACATGTCATTATGAGGACCGAACCTAGTTACACTTTTCAACAAGTTGTACCATACACTTGGCAAATGGCCTAGGACATGTATGTTGATGTGGTACCACTTACACCATCATCTGAGCCCTTACAGATGGTCTACAGGCATCTTTGACTTACTTGCAGACCCATGAGGTCACTTGTGTGCCCTCACACTCATTGGAGCAACACAGGTTTATTATGTGGAGAACAAGGGGCCAACCCCTTATCCATTACTTTGGGGAGCCCTATTCATCATTATGGCACTTATGGACTTCATCAGGTTTCTTAGAGGGCTCAACGACATGTATTATTGATCATTTGACCCCCTGAGAGGCTTGTTATTTTGTTTATGAGTTAGTTTGGTGGGCTTGTCCCCAAAAGTTAATTATTTGCACATTATTTTTATTTTAGGGGCTAATGTAGGCCCAAGTAGCTAAATCGAACTCATTAGGAGTGTATAGATACAAATGATGAGAGTTTATTTCTCATCATCACTTGGATTTAGAACTAGTATCTCTTTAGAGATTTTCTCTATCCTTCTTGGAGGATGAATTTTTGGAGCATGGAATGAATTTTGATGTTTGGATAATTTTCATATGTCTTGGAGCTTCTTGATGATAAGTTTTTGGATGGTTGGATATATTCATATACATGTAAGTACATTTTATTGCTATTCTTTCTTTGTAATTTTGTCATATACATTGTTGTTGGGATTTCGCTATACTAGGGCTTATTTTTTGCATCTCTTATGCAAAGTTATGGAAATTTTGTTTCTGGATAGTTAATGCTTCATGTATGGGCCATGTATAATGAATGAATGTTCCTAGGGATGTTTCATTACTGAAATTCATCTTGACAAGCCATTTATCTTGCAAAACGAAGTATAAAGTCTTTGAAGTTGCTTTTGTTGTTGCCCTAATGCCAAGCGAAGTTGTCTTTGAGGCCTCCTTGACCTAGAAAATTCAAAGGTCCATAGTCATAATTCTACCTGACTCCAATCTCCCTAAAGGATTAGGCACTGGTCCACCCAAAGGTGATCACCTTAAACCTATTTTCCTTCTCCCCTTTCCTCTTCTCTAGGTCTAGTCCTCTAGGTCACCTAGGGCATCAATTATCTCACAATCTAGCCATCCAAATACTTCGATTTTTGGTCCACAACTATGTTGGTGTGTCCTCAAGAAGCCCTCCAAATTTCATGAGATTTCAATAGTGGGATCTTGAGATATTGCAAGCCCTAGCTCGAAGACCAATTCTTGCCCTTGGTTTCCCTTAGGCTAGAAACCTCACTAGGATCCTTGCATTGCCTTTCATTGAAAATTCATTCCTTGATCCTTTTCCCCTCCCTAATTAGGTCAAGCATATCATTGGTTGCTAAATCCTATCCCCTTGACCGAACCTCAAGTCCACTTGGTCCCGTGTGGTCCCATATCTTATCAAAGTCAACTCTTCAAAAACCACTTGGGAAACCAAGTTCCACAAGGATTTTAGGGTTTAGGAAGCTCCTTTACAAGTCACATTCCCTAAGCCAAGCCCTCAAATCCCTATTCCCCTATCCTAGAGAACCTTGCACCTTGCTTAAGAAGCAAGCAAGTCCCACTCTTGAGTCTCTCCTAGGAAAGGGTCATCGAGATCACTTCACATCCATCTTAGTTGATCTATCCTTCATTTCTCCATATATCGAATCTCGTCCCATCGGTGAAAGACCATAAAGAGTAGGAAGCTTTAGCTGTGGTGACAATGGGTTTTAGCTTCATTGTTGCTCTTGACCTAGCAAGTGCCCCTCTAGGACCCCCTACTAGTTTGAGTGGTAATAGGACTGAATTTTGAAGTTGTCCATTAAATACTTCCGCTACAAAAAAGCCAAAGCCCTTGGATCCATTTTGGCAATATGGGGAACTTGATAGTGGGACAAATTGGCAATATCTAAGTTGCAAATTGTATGGGGACAATATGACAGAAGGGGTTACCCAATTGAAATACCATCTAGCTAGAATCCCTGGACATGATTTTGGGCTTTATAGGAATTCAAGCCCAGAGCTTATACGAGTTGCATATGAAGCAATTGAAAAAAAGGATAAAAAGAAAGAAAGGCAACTGCAAACAAGGCCAAATGTGCAAGCAGCTTTCAGGGCTATCTGATTCCGAGATTGAGCCTGATGGTAGTGGGAGGGGCTCCACAGCTTCACCTGTTGATGTTACTAGGAGGTGATCATTTTTGGTTCCACGTACCGAACATGGAGCACAACCTTCAATAAAGTAAGTAGTTAAAAAAAAGGAGAAGCAAGAAGCAAACAGAGTTACGCGGAGGTGACTTTACTTGAGTGACTTACCTCTCAGCATCACCAAAAACAATCCATTTTGGCAGCCAATGTGTGATGCTATTGCTATTGTGGGCTCAGGATACAAAAGTGCTACATTTGATGTAACAACCCATCCATGAATGGCTCAATTTGGCCATGTAATCTCATCATGTAATTGAATTACAAAAATTAAATGGGTTGAGTAAGGGACACATATTCCAAGAGGTCTAGGGAGGTCAAATTGCTTGGGAAATTTAGCTTACTTGCTGAAGGAAGGAAAATTCTGAAGTATATAACAGCCATTAAAGGTTGGTTTTTGAGCTTTAAATCCACAGGGAAGGTCTATGGAATGGGACTGTTGCTGGAAATTAATTGAGTTGCAACACCAGGGACAAGCCCATGTTGGCTTGGAAACCACAAGAAGGAAAACAGACAACAAAAAGGACAAGAAAATTAATGAGAGACAGAGTGTTGGCAGGGAACTGCGCAGTATCTAAAGACAGAGAGGAGGAAATCGCTCTCATACGAAAAGGGGAGACTCATTATTCTCATTCATGCAGAGAGGGATCTCGACCTCAGGGGAAAGAGGAAAAGGAGCAAAAAAAAAGAGGGAGAACTAGATCTCAGACAGGAGTGGGAAAGAAAACCTGAATTTTGGAGGAACGAGGATCGTGTTGCAGGAGGCATTCGCAGAGGAGAAGCAGGTAGCAGCCTCAAAGAGTTCAAATTCTGCATAGCATACAAAAGGAGAATCGAGTTGCAGGAGGCAATGCAGAAGAGGGGAAGCCTCTGGTTTTCTCCGAGTATTGGTTGTCCTTCATTGGATAGCTAGAGGGTGGAGGTAGATGGCCTCTGGAGCTCCCTATGCATTGGTGAACTGTTGATGTTAAAATTGGCAACTAGGGCCAAACTCCATATGGGTCACCCTATTTATGGTAGCTAATATTTTTCTTGGATTCCTCTCTCCGAGAGGTGTAGGATTGATCTAAAGATCATTTAATTTTGACATGTATATATGGAGATATGAATTTATTTGTATTATTGACAAATTGTCAAGGTCGACCAGCAAGCAAAACAGGCATTTTCACCCCCAGCTCAACCTCAACGTTGCATATAAAAGGAGGAGACCTAAACTCATTATTCCATCATCTCATCTTCTCTCATCTATCTCTCCTCACTTGATTGGGTACGCAGATTGGGGCAGCATCTCTCACACATGCGAAGGAAGGAGACATTTTTGTTTAGGGTTGCGTTGACCAGGTTTGACCTAAGCTGCAGGGAGACTACTTTGGACAATGTTGACCAGCATTGATCTCTCCTTGACAATGGATTGGGTGAGGCTACTTCTCCTTAGCAATCCGCAGATTTGGGCATGCAAACCGAGGTGATCTGACCTCTGGTTTGACCAATATTCACTTCCCTAGTTGCTGGCTACAGGTTGACTTTTGTTGACTAGCATTTGACTGACTTTTTGAACTATTTTGGGTTGTTTCATCCTGTTGTTGGAGGTCAAGTTGACTGAGCTTTGACCAAGCTGATTTGGAGATCAAATCTGACCTGTTTGACCAGCATTGACTTTGTTGGTTAGGGTTTGTTGTTACTATCATAAAATATCATATTTGTATATTTGTACTCTCTGCTAAATTGTTGAAGAATTGATCAAGGGTTTCCCCACATTGGGGTTTGTCACTGGCTGGTGCCACATCTTGTGTCCTCTTGTCTTGGCTTGTCTTCTATTGTTTATGTTTATGTTCTATCTGCATTTCACTATCATGCTGATGTGATTACTAAACTGGATATTGATATTCAGCTAATTAAGAATTGAAGTAAATTGCTCTTAAGCATAGAACATACCAAAAATTAACATGGTATCAGAGGTGAGGTGAAGACAAAGCCCAAGCAAGAGTGAAAGAGCAATCACCGAAGACATTTGGACAAGGAAAAAGGGTCAATGGGTTCTTCATCCCACTTCCCAGCTAAAGACAAACTCCGTGAAAAGTCTGACTATCATGGATGGAAGATGTCTCTTGATCTGACATTGGAAGAACAAGAAGTGTTGGACTATGTGAGGGGTAAAATCCCCGAGCCTCCTTCAAATGCACTGGCTGCTACAGAGAACAAGTACAACAACACTGAAGTCAAAGCGAAGAACATTATCAGAGATTCCATTGACATGCGTTTGGTGGCCTACATCTCCGATCTAAACACCTCCAAGGAAATCTATGACAGGTTGGTCAGCGTGTTCAAAGTTAGTGCTGCAAATCAAATTTTATTTCTCAAAAATAACCTGAAGGATATTAAGAAGGGCAAAGACGAGGATATTCAATCCTACTTCTTAAGAATCACTAAGATCAAGAATGATCTTCTTGCGATGGGAGAAATCATTCCTGACAGGGAACTTACTATCACTACCCTTGGAGGACTGCCACCTGAGTGGTATATATTTAGAACCATTATTCTCAATAATGATCGAATTCCGGGATTTGAAAAATTGATGTCGAGATGCATTTAAGAAGAGACAAGAATGGTGGAGCAAGAAATTCCTTCTAAGGCAACCCCGCTACTTTCTCCGCTCATTCCAAAAGGAAAAATAATGCAGGGTCTAAAGGTCATTTCAATGGAAAGCCCAGATCTAAGCGTGGAAGGAAGGGAAGGTGCTTTGTTTGCAATAAGTTTGGCCACTATGCGAGGGAGTGTCCAAATAGAAGGGACACATCACATGATGATGATCACAATCACTCAGAACTCTAGGGGCAACCTCAACAAACACAATCAAAGGAATGGCAGATTCAATGGCAAAGGACAAAGGAATGCAGGACATCATGGAAATGGTCAACCCTCCAAGAAAGCAAGGAACTCCAGGTATGAAGAATCAAATGTTGTTAACAATAAGCAAAAGGAATATTATCTTATATCGGCCCTCTCCACTACCTCTCCTCCGAACTCTTTGGGGTATTGGCTAATTGATAATGGTGCTTCAAGGCACTTCATCGGGTACAAGGAAGCTCTCTCTAATTTGACAGAGAAGGAGACAAACTTGGAGATTATTCTTGGAGATGATGCCACATATCCCGTGAAGGGAGTAGGGAATGTTACCCTTCAATTGAATCAGGGTAACACAATTCATTTACAAGAAGTTATATATGTACCTAATCTCAAGAAGAACCTAGTGTCCATATCGGCAATGGAAGACAAAGGTTACAAAGTGGCATTCATCAATGGAAAGGTACATGTTTGGAAAAGGAATTTTAAAGATGCTTTTACTCTTGGGTTCCAGGTTGACACTTTGTATCAAGTTGGAGGAAGTCCATTGGGAGCCATGTCTTGCGACACATCTCTACAATTTGAACTATGGCACCGAAGGTTTGCCCATCTTCATTATAAGGCCCTTCCCAATGTAAGACAAATGGTGACAAGTATGCCCAAATTCAAAGTAGAGCATGAGCGTATATGTCCGAGATGTGCCGAAGGAGAACTTACAAGGGGACCATTCCCCTTAAGTAATAGCAAGACCACCAATATATTGCAGTTGATCCACTTCGACATATCTGGTATGATGCTCGTAAACTCTTTAGGAGGATACTTATATTATCTCACTTTTACGGATGACTATTCTCGCAAGACTTGGATCTACTTCTTGAAAAGGAAGGATGAAGTGTTCACCTGGTTCCCTCACTTCAAAGCCATGATCGAAAATCAATCCAAGAAGAGAATCAAGATATTGAGGACTGATAATGGGATTGAGTATGAGTCAAATGAATTCCATGATTATTGCCAAGAAGATGGCATTAAGAGGGAGACCACAACACCATACACTCCCGAGCAGAATGGTGTGGCTGAAAGGAAGAATCGTAATATTGTGGAAGCAATTTGTGCCATGCTTCATGATCAAAGGTTTCTAATGTTCCTATGCGTTGAGGCTGCAAATACCGCCATATATGTTCAAAACTGATGCCACCTGGTTCCTTCACTTCAAAGCCATGATCGAAAATCAATTCGAGAAGAGAATCAAGATATTCAGGACTGATAATGGGACTGAGTACGAGTCAAATGAATTCCATGATTATTGCCGAGAAGCTGGCATTAAGAGGGAGACCACCACACCATACACTCTCGAGCAGAATGGTGTGGCTGAAAGGAAGAATCGTACTATTATGGACGCAGTTTGTGCCATGCTTCATGATCAAAAGCTTCCAATGTTCCTATGGGTTGAGGCTGCAAATATCATCGTGTATGGTCAAAACCAATGCCTTCATCAAGCATTAGACTCCAAGACTCCTGAAGAAATGTTCACTGGTAAGAAACCCGATGTCTCTCATGTTAGAATTTTTGGAAGTCCCGTATATTTTCATGTGCCGAAAGAGAAGAGAAGCAAATTGGGTGCATCAAGGAAGAAAGGAATCTTTGTGGGCTATAGCGAAAATTCTAAGGGCTATAGAATTTATGTGGTTGGTCAAAGGGAAGTTGAGATAAGTCATGATGTCACCTTTGACGAAGATATGACTCTTAGCTAGGTTGACAAACTTCCTATACCAAGGAAGGATAAAGAAATTGACACCGGAAAGTAGGGTGAAAAAGAAGATGAAACGATGCCTGATGTTGATGAACCTATGGATCCTATTAATCCTCCTCCTCAAGAGCCCTCCTCCTCCAAGAGGAGGCCCTCATGGCTTAGGGAGACTCTCGAAGATGCCGAGAGACATATTGCACTGAGGGGGACTTTCCGTGAGAGCAAGAAGTTGAACTGGTATCAAGGATACTTGACCGCCATGAGCACTATCATTCAAAATGAACCTTCATCATTTGAAGAAGCTGTGAAGCAACAAGTTTGAAAGGATGTTATGAATGAAGAGTACAAGTCTGTTATGAAGAATGATGTCTGGAATGTGGTCCCTAGACCCCAAGACAAATCGGTTGTCACCTCTAAGTAGCTCTACAAAATCAAGCATGGAGCTGATGGAAGTGCAAAAAAGTTCAAGGCTCGCTTTGTTGCCCGAGGCTTCTCTCAAAAGGAAGGTGTAGATTATGATGAGATATTTGCACCTGTTGCCCAATACACCACCATCCGCTCGATCATAACCCTTCCTGCCTCACAAGGATGGAACCTACATCAGATGGATGTTAAGACCGCTTTCTTGCATGGTTCGATCAAAGAGGACGCCTATGTGGAACAACCCAAGGGGTGTGAGGTTCATGACCAGGAATCTCATATATCTAATCAATACTAGACCAGAGATTTGTTACGCTGTCAACACCCTCAGTCAGTGCATGGTGGAACCCAAGAGGGCGCACTGGGCAGCAGCCAAACATGTTCTCAGGTATATACAAGGAACTGTCGAGCATGGACTATTGTACACCCAAGGCAATGACATCAGGCTCAATGGGTTCACTGACGCAGATTGGGCTGGAAGTTTAGTAGATCGAAAAAGTACAACTGGGTACTGTTTCAACATTGGATCAGGAATGACCTCCCAGTGTAGTACAAAACAGAAATATGTGGCTCTGAGCTCAACGGAAGCAGAATATATGCCAACTAGCACAGCTTCGTGCGAGGCCATACGGCTTAGAAAATTGCTTGTGAGTCTATTCAGGAGAAGGATGGAAGCGACTAGGATCTTGTGTCATAATCAGAATTGCATCAAGCTCTCTAAGAATCCAGTATTTCATGATCGGTCGAAGCACATTGATATTTGGTGTCACTTTGTCAAAGACTATATCCAACGAGGAGCAGTGCAGTTGAGGTACACTCCTACAGGAGAACAGGTGGCAGACATCCTCACCAAGGCTCTAGGAAGAACAAAGTTTGTTTATTTCAGGGAGAAGATGGGGATGGTGAAGAATCCATTTCAATAGCAGAAATGGATAAGTGTTGAGAGTTGCAGTGCAACAGTTAGTAGTGGCAGTGCTATGGGCAGTATGATGCAGCATGTTGAGAGGGAGTTGTAGTACAGATGTAGCAGTGGCAGTGGCAGTGTCATGGGCAGCAGTACAAGAAGTAGCAATGTAGTGGATGTGGGGCAACAAGCCAAGCATCAGCATAGAGGACCGATGCGGGATCAGTGTGATGCTTCTATGGTGAAGCATTGCTATAGCACATTCCTCGCTAAGAGGGAGTGTTGATTTTGGGTAGAATCAAATGTGCTCTAGCCTTGAAATTTGAAGGAGAGACTAAGGCACATGAGATCTCCAAGACCCAGAAATCGTTTTGAAAAATTTCACCTCAATGAGGAGTTATTAAAATAATTAATATTTTTAATGGGTTCCTAAGTTTAAACTTAGGAAAATAAAAATATTAATGAGTATTAATAAAGATAAGGGTGAGAAGCTTCTAAGAGACAAGGATCAAGTCTGTTTTAATCTTAGCTATTGATTAGAGACTTAATCTTGGTCATTGATTCATCAACAGGAAGTATAAGAGAAGACTTGAGGATCATTTGGAGACACACCGGCAGATACTCAGTGTCTCAAGGAAAATCGATTCTCAAGAGAAGGAGATCGATTTCAGAGGGAGAGTTGCAGGGTGGAGGAAGAGGAGGGCATCAGCAACAGTCAGTGACTGAGGAGGAGGTGACGCAGGGACATTGAGAGACAGCACAGAGGGAGACGCAGTCCAGAGGAGAGACATAGCCCTCATGCAGGCTGACGCAGAGGGACGCAGAGCCACTCAGAGCCATGCAGAGTGACGCAGAGGTGACACAGAAATGGGAGAAGGGTTTCCAAAGTGTTAGAAAGGTTATAGGGGAAAGCCTCAGGTGTTTTCTTTCAGTTTCACTATAAAATCATTCCTTGTAAAAGTGATTGTTGCTGAAGATTAATAAAGCCCTCATATGCTGCACCGGTTTTCCCACATTGGGTTTTTCTAAGGGCAATTGTCCAAAAACAACTGTGTTGATGTGATTGGTTCTTGTGCATGTATTTTCTCTGTGTAATTATGTGATAACTGCAATAGAATTTATTTTAATATTTGTTGAAGGGATTTCGTAAATAATTTATTGTGAAGAATAAGTAGGTGAAATAAATCAGTTGTTGCAGTAGAATTTCAGATTAGAAATTTTCACAAGAAAATCATCCTTATAATAGATTGAGTAGTTTCATACTCATGCTCATCGTTGAAAGCTAGATAAGGCTTCAGAGAGAGGTATAGATTATAACCATATCAAAGGGAATTGATTCATGACAGCTGGTTATAATATGATGTCTGATGACTCTAAAGATGATATCCTTGTTAATTAAGAAGCAACATAATTGCCTGACTTTGGTGCATAGACCAAAGGATGAATAGCAAGGTGTAGATAGCTTGATGGATATGCTCCAAACTAGCATACTTTTATGATGTTCAGAGGGAGATATGATCTGACAAATAATGATCCTCTCATACAAGAGAAAGCTAATATCTTCCTTTAAAGGAAGAGTGGGAATCATGGAAAGACCTATTTTTTGATTCAGTACATTGGAAAGCCTCCAAGCTTTATCATTTGAGCAAATTTTTGACAACCTTTCATAGCCTCTTGGAAAGTAGCAGATAGTATGTGCACATCTAAGGGTTGTATCTCTTAAGGCCCACCTTTATATCTACAAAGTAGAAAGGATCACATGATGAGCAGGCTGTGAGATGGACACTGTGCACTTTGGAAAGACAAGCTTAGGCTTGTGATCTCCTTGAGCAAGAGGGAGTAAGATCAGTCGTGTATGAATATATGCTGCTAGGTGGAGTTATTGATGATTCGATCAACAAAATCATTACCTAGATGTAGTCTTGATTTTCATAAAGCAGCCTAGCTCTATCCCTTATATGAAGGGATCTCTGGTTAAGATGGAATATTCAGCTTTGGGAGCTCCTGAGGGTTTGAAGTACTTATTGAGCTATAAGCGACCATAGGGTGAGTGGTTCACCTTCCCCTATAAGTGTGCGGCATATAGGGTGAGTGGTTCACCTTCCCCTGTGACAGATGACATGTGTGTAGGGTGAGCAGTTCACCTTCCCCAAGGGTGAGTGTTTCGTCTTCCCCTACGATTGATGAGATATGCATAGGATGAGTGGTTCACCTTCTCCTATGGCATATGAGAAGGATGAGTGGTTCGCCCTCTCCTACAATGAGAGATGCATTCAGACATCTGCTTGTGGACATGTCGGTGGGACGTGGTTCATCCTTTCCCCACATGTAGGATGCTTATTCCCTACAATCTGTGGTTGACATGTCGATGGGATGTGGTTCATCCTTTACCCACGTGTAGGATACTTCCTACTATTGATGGTTGGCATGCATGTAGGACGTGGTTCATCCTTTCCCTACTCTCAATGATTTGCATGCGTGTAGGATGTGGTTCATCCTTTCCCTACGATGATTGTGATATGTGACCGTAGGAGGTGGTTCATCCTTTCCCTATGTGTGATTATGACATGTGTTTGTAGGATGTGGTTTCTCCTTTCCCTACATGTGGTTGTGAGTAGGATGTGATATATTCTTTCCTTGTTGATGTTCCTGCATCATCCTACCCATGTAGTCGGAGACACCTGGGAAGTAACTCTCATCTTGCCAATGAGTAGGGAAAAGTGGCTTGGGACCATAGCAATACTGATGGACGTATTGTGTACTGTCGTAATCCCTATGTCTAGGATGAATGATGATTCTTTAACTTGATCACTTGGGATCAAGTTCGATTGGAGTTCACCCTTTGGTTATGAGGACTGACTTTTGTCAGTGGAGAGTGGCAAGGTCTTGTGACTCACTTTCGATCGATTATGTTCTATTATTCATACCAGTGTTCAGCATAGATGAGATGAGATTCAGGGACAGTTCATGGCAACAGGATGGCATGATGATCGATGATGATGAATTGGCAGGTGGAATTCTCCCTAGTTGAGAGTGAGTGTTAAAATTGGCAACTAGGGCCAAATTCCACTTTGGACAGCTCATTTGCGAAAGATAATTGCAGCGTTGAATTCCTCCTTTAGAGAGGACCAAAATCGACCTAAAGATCGTCAAATTTGGATAAGTAGGAGTGTGATTTTGAATTTTTGTTTTCTCACAAACAATTATCAAGGTTGGCCTCTCCTATATGTTGACTCATTAAGCCCATCAAACACGTCCCTTCAACCCTAGCGAATTGTATATAATCAAGTGTCGTCTCCCTCATTTTAGACATGTCCAAGAGCTCCATCTCATGTCTGAGGCAACTGCAGTCTAGAAGAAAGAAGAGAGGCTATTTTGTTTTGGGTTCACCTTCTCCAACAGGGTCAGGTTTCTTAGGCAAGAGGCAAAAGAATTTAGGAGCAAGTCTGGGCTGAAATATAATGTGTTTTGGGCAGTATTTAACCTCCATTGTAGACTAAGATCCAGCAAAAGGATTGTCACAAGCCTGGGGATTAAATGAACGAAGTTTAGGGCTATTTGGCATGGTGTTCTTATTGTACTAATGGACTGCAACATCATATGCTTATTTCAAGAAGGCCGCAGGCCTCAAGAAAATCATTCCTATGTCAATTCACTGCTCAAATAAGCCGCAGACATCCAGTAACTTTTGTGACAATTTCAAGGACTGAATCTAGCCCAAATCCACTCTAAGGACCAATGAGGACAGCTCCAGGTATGCTAGGGCAAGCCGCACTTGAAAGGAGATGTTTTGGATCATTTGAACATGTCAACTTGCATTCTGTAAGAAGCCCTAACTTGACCATGACATTCTTTAGTTGTCAAAAGGCAGGAACTATTACCTTCTTGTTTGAGGTTGAATTTTCTTATTGGACAGTCATTATGGCCTTGAGATATTGTACTCTCTCTGCTGAACATTCGATATTTATAATAAGAAGATTTGATTAAGGGTTTTCCTCGTCTTAGGATTTTTCCCTGGCTTGAGCCAATTCATGTGTTCTCTTGTCTTGACTTGTCTTTTGCAGCTATGTTGAATGTTCTTTCATCAGTTACTATCATATGATTAATGTTATTGCTAATGGTTTAATGGAATAAATTATGAGTTAATATAGTAACTCTCTCAAGCTAAGAACATGTTAATTCAAAATTAACAACTAGCCGACATGATCTTGGAGACAAATAATTTAAATTTCAAAATTCATTTTTCCCTCTCTTGAAGCCAACTTGAGAGTGACTTTCATATTTATCATTTTCTTTTATTTTTGGAGGGCTAGAACAAATTATGAAGACTGTCCATAGCTATAAAAATTCCACACACATCTATGTAGAATGTTGATTTGGAGTAGCATCGGATGAGCTCTAAGCCTCAAAATTTGCAGGGAGGCTTGGGCACAGGGATTCCAAGAAACCCAGACAGCGTTTTGGGAAATTCCACCCACAAGTGATTTTATTAAAATAATTAATATTTGTAATGGGGTTCCTAATCAGGGATGAAACTTTAGAAAAAGTCATGGATCAAGTCAAAATGATCTGAGCCTTTGATTATGTTTTAATCTAGGCCATTGATTGTTCAACAGCAAGATACAAGAAGGGACTTGAAGGTCATTTGGAAAACACACCAAGCAGATACTCAGTTACCCAAGAGAAATCGACTTTCTCACTGGTCGAAGTTTGACAAGAGAAAATCAATTCAGAGGGAGAGTTGCAGGTGGAGTAGAGACAGAGAGGGTTCAACATCAGTCAGGGAGATAGGGGCGAAGACACAGACCAACAGAAGGAACAACGTTGGGCAGTTTTGTAGCGGCTACAAACACCCTCCAAAATTTTGCCTTAGCGTTGTTTTGGAGCCTCCCTACCAACCATCCTCAGCAGCATGTCTTGCACCGTCAAGCATATAGGCTTTAGTTGTTTCTCAGTGTCTTGTTACCTTGTGCTGGCCAAGCAGCTCCCCCAGAAAATTGCGCAATTCTAGAGGGGAACCAGCCTTCCCTCCAGAAATTGCACAAATCAGTTGGCTAGCGTGTTGAGCTCAACAATTGTGCAAATCAGTCTGTCAGGCTTCCCTCAAAAAATTGCGCAATTCTGGAGGGGAACCAACCTTCCCTCCAAAAATTCCGCAAATCAGCCTGGCAACCTGCTGGGCTCCAGAATTGCACAGAGCAGTCAGGCAATCTTCCTCCAGAAAATTGCACAATCTGACCCAGCACTGCTGCTCAGCCCAGAAATTGCGCAATCCCTTTGGGACAGCTAGACTAGCTCAGCCCAGGAACTGCGCAAATTTTCATCCCAGGCTTGCAGACCGATGCATGTGCCTTCAGGTTGACCAGTTCCCTTCGGGACCGAGCAAAGTTGATTTGCATGCATGGACTACTTTTCCCAAGGCAACATGCAAAGGAATCCTTAGATTTAGGGATCTATTTTTAGCATCTGGAGGTTACAGGCAAAGACCATTTTAGAAACCTCTCACCAAGTGTTGCTTTTTCCTAGATTTGTGGCATGCGCGTCATAACCTCGATCCTATCAAAACTCATCAACTAGACGCTGCAGAGCTTATTCCTCACATCGACTTTGCAACTCTGACATCTTGCATCGCATCCAGTAGTCTTCGGCACTTTCAGCTTAGTTGTTTCAATGTAAGTCTGCTTTTCATGTCTTGCGTTGTGTTTCTGTCGCTTTTTGTGTTTCGCTTTGTGTGAGTGTTGTTTGCTTGATTTCAGTGAGCGTTTGTTGTTGTTTTGATGTATGTTAGCTTGTAGAAGCACCGTTTCAGTTTTCGTTTGCATCTCACTGCTGTCGCATGCATGACACTGTTTTTGCACCGACAGTCGTCGTTGCGGCGACTCGCTTCACACACATGCATGCTTTCCCGTTTTTTGAATCCTGCACTTACTATTTTCATGCATGATCATTCACTCTTGTTTACACTTAGTATCACCATGCATTCAGACTTCTCATGTTTTTAGTCGCCTGTCGACGAGTCTGGGCTGCCTTAGCCCGGACCTTGCCTTGCCCGGATAGCATTGCGCATTTCTGGAAGTGAAGGCTCTACCTTCCTTTCAGAAAATGCGCAACTCTCGTCCAGCACTGACCTCCAGGCTTGCACTGCGCAATTCTGGGAGGCAGTGCCTTGCTGGCCCCAGAAACTGCGCAACGCAGTTCGCTGGGTTGCATGTCACTACTAAGTGAAATTGTGCATTGCGCAGTTTCATTCCTCGGCAGGCCGGGTTGGACTGTGCATTGCACAGTTCCAGTAGTCAATGAGCCTCTTGATAGCCCGAACTGTGCCTTGCGCAGTTTTGGCAATCAGTGTCCCAGCCTCCCGGTGAAAATTGCGCAATCTTCACAGACAGTCAAAAAAAGTATGTTGCATGACAGTCTTCCAGTTTGTTTTGGTTTTCCACTGACAGATTGCTTGTCATGAGTGTTGCTATGTCTCCAAGTATCACAAGTGTTCGTCTGCCTCTCAGCAGCACAGGTACAATGGCTTCCAGGAGAGCAAAGTCGAAGACACCGTTCAGAGCACAATTGGGGATGCAATCGATCAAGTGTTTATGAACTTGCCTATCTATGAAGACATCAAGTTGTTCATGGGCAAGGATATCAAGATGAAATGGCAGCAGCGTCACAGCAAGCAGCACCATCAGCAACAATAGAAGGTAGCACACCTGCATGCAACAAATGCAAGAGGAAGGTTGTTGACAGTGCAAAGGCGGAACAAAGTTGCAAGCTCAAGCAGATCCACTTGTGATTAAAACAGCTTTGGAGTTTGAGGCCATGAGGCGACGACGCGACAAGAGGATTGTGTGAAGGCAGAGAGAGAAACAGAGAAGGAGTTACAGGTGCTAAAGCGGAAAATCAAGGAAGAACGAGAGTTGCACAGACAATAGAAGGAGTTGCAGTGGGAACATGCACAGCAAGAGGCGCAACATGCACAGATTGATGAAACTACGCCCATACAAGTTATGGACCCATCCAGCAGCTGGCATGGAGAAAACAAGGTGAGCAGTGTTGTGAATCACATGCAACGGTATTTAGGGACATGGATGTCATTGTGTGCACACATGCGATCCCACCCATTTGGCACACTCACCAAAGCAAATACAAGAAGCAAGTCCAACTGAAGCTGAACATGTATTTCGACAAGTTGATGTGCATGGTCACCAGCACACACTTGGAGATCAGTACAGACACTAGGCATCAGTATGTTGCTAGTCCAACTGCACTCAAGACAGTGATGCGCATATTATCAGACGAGTTGGACAAAGGAGCCATATCAGTGTACCCGGATGCAACGGAGACAAGAGTTCGCTTTTAGCAAGATGTCACCATGGAGCACACGGACACTGTCACGGACGACCAAGCTTGGCATCAGTCCGCCACTGTCAATCATCGCAAGGATGTCAAAGAGTTGGTCTCACCACAACTGTCCAAGTGTTAGAGGTAGCTTGCATGGCTTGCTCAAAGCCTATTTTGTCTCACATGGGTACATGTGCAGATTGGATGTAACATCCTGTAAAGTGGAAGTCCAAGTGTCGTTAGTCGAATGTAACAGTCATAGAGTAGTTGAAGAGTCATGAGGATAGGTGAACAGTCACAAAGGGGGATGTCAAGGGTCACCCCACCCTTTGTTATTTATAGTACCTCATAACTCATTGTAGAGGGTTTTGGTCAGCCATGCTTCCGATAGGAGTATCTTAGAGAAAGCTTGGAGAGTATTGTAACGAGCCTTGGCTTCTCCACAGTACATAGCTAGTATATCTCTTTGGAGGAGCAGGCGGCAGTGACTATAACGATCCGCTGTCGGAATTAGTGGTTGATCATGATTGTATTGTATAATTGGAACTTTCACTTCTTAATATAACAGAGTCAGCACGTTTCATGCATATGTTGTTATTGTATTTCAGCTAACTTGTTTACTCTAATGATATATGTATATGTTTTCTTACACATGCACGTATGGACTCTTTTGTATAAGTATGTATGAATCCTTTTGTATAAGTATGTATGAATCTTACCGAAATGTGTTTTTGGTTTAACCATCACTTTGGATGGCTAGCTTACTTGTCTTCCAGTTTGTGATGCATCTTGGCTCATGTGTTCTCTTCTTAACTCTGTGCTTTCACAGGTTTCCAACGGGTGCACTCACCTCACCCTCCGTGTGTTAGAATCGTTCATGCACCTTCCTTGACTTGCTGCATATGTCATACCCTTGCTACCAACAGGGACATCTAACTTGCCTTGGCGAGCAACCGCGGTCAAGACAATATCGTACGACCCACTGCTGGGACTCCTACAACAAACGGTCTGAGGTCTAGTTGGGACCTCTTACCAGGGAGATCCCCTAAGATGCTGGCAAGTCCAGCCCCGTCAACAGGCAGATTGACACTGGGAGAGGAAGCGTTGGCCTCAGTGACGCGGGCATTACACAAGTCAGTCCAGAGGCCAGAGAAATTGATGCTGGGAGAGCCAAGGAGATGCAGAGGGTCAAGGAACCTCTCTCTCGGGTCAAACACTTGTTCAGGAACGTCTGTACATATTTCTCAGTTCTATACTGCTGGGTGAAATTTTGTACATGTTGATTTTTGCTAAAGAACAATAAAACCCTCATCTGCTGCACCGGTTTTCCTGCATTGGGTTTTTTCGAGGACAATTATCCAAAAATAATTATGTTATGGTGTTTGTATATGTGCCAGCTTTTTTTCTTACATTTAATTTCTGCAATGTTTTAATTGTCAGGGCTGAAGTAGAATATGTTTCGATATTTGCTGTCAGAATACAGTGGATAAATTATCTCTAAAGTAATAAGTAGAAGAAGTCATATTAATCACTGCAATAGGATTTCCATTTTAGAAATTTTCACGTAAAAGGCAAACATCCCCTTCATCAGAGGCTTGGTGAGAATGTTTGCAACCTGCGCAGCCATGGAGATTTATTAAAGTATCACGGCTCTTCTCTAAACCCTATCTCTGTAGAAGTGATATTTGATCTCTATATGCTTGTACAGAGCATGGAACATTGGATTCTCCAAGAGTTTAATACAACTTTGATTATCACAGTGTATCACAATAGGAACCAACTCAAGACTAAATAAAAATGTGAGCATCTTGCGAAGCAAAATGACTTCACAACTTGCCAAACTCATTGCCATATTCTTTGCCTTTACTAAACCGAATACCATGAAAGTTGCTTTTGTTGAACCAAGAAATCACTATTGATCCCACCCTAAAGCAACAACTTAAGGTGCCCTTCCTATCCAATGCACTCCCAACCCAATCTAAGTATATCCAACACTGTAGTTGCACCCCACCACTCCTGGCATATCTCATCCCATACTACATTATACCTCGCAAGTACCTAAGCTCATGCTTCACTGCAATCCAATGCACCCTCCTTGGCTACACCATAAACTAGCTCAAGGTATTCACAGCAAAGCATATATCTGGCCTGGTGTTGACTAGATACATCAAAGAACCAATGGGCAGAGATGTAGGCCTGCAATCCACCATCTTAAATCTCCTCAGGATATCAACTATGTACTTTCCCTATCCCAAGAAAATCTTGCCTATCTATTGCCACAGCTCCAATCCCAAAAATTAGTGCATCATGTCAAGGTCCTTCATCTCGAGCTCCGAAGCCAAATATTGATTACACATCTTAAAGAAATTTTATAACCCTGCAAGAATAGGTCATTGACATAAAGTACCAAGATCAGTTGATCATCGCCAACTAGTACAAAGTACAAGTTGGTATCCGCCTCACTCTTCGTGAAACCCGTGCTCAGAAAATACCCATCAATCCTCAAATACTATGTCCTTGGTGCCCACATGAGTTCATATAACGCCTTCATCAAATTGCACACATGAGAATCTCTCCCATGCACCTCAAAGCCCTAGCGTTGCTCAATGTACAACACCTCCTCAATAACTGCAATCAAGAAGGTTGTCTTCACATCCATTTGATGTATACTTCAACCCATCTCTCAAACAATAGATATCACAGCCCTAATAGGAGTATACCTGATGACCATAATAAATGTCTCGTCATAGTCCACTACCTCCTTCTAGGAGAACCCTCTTGACATGAACTTCACCTTATCAATGCTACCATCCGCAACATGTTTGATATTAAAGATCCACTTGGAGCTAACTATTGTCGCTGAAATTGTACATGTGGATGCAACAACGCTCAGGGCAGGGGTTGCCACTCCAATGCTGGCCCTCTCTGTTTAAGGTGTCTCCCGATAGTAAGCTAATGGGGGTAGTCCCTATGGATGAAACGATGAGTTTGGGAGACACAAATGAATGGCCTAGCAACTTGGTTGAAGATGATTACCAAGTTTAATTTTATTAGCACCACTTGATTAGATTTATCAAAATTTTGAATTAGAGACCAGTGCCTTATGAGTCAATTTACTTGCACAATATAGATTAATTTCCAAGTTACCAAATGAACAGTTGTTGCTAGGATTGAAAACTATCATATATGACATGCGACACCTAGAATTAAGTGGAATGCAAACTATTGGTTGATTTTAGATTAAATGCCTACTCTAAGTGAATCTTTTCTCTCAATTGTTATGAAGTTAATGTTGATTTGGGGTAGCATCGGATGTGATCTAGCCACGAAATCTCGTGGAGAGGCTAAGGCACATGAAATCTCCAATACCCAAAAAGGGTTTGGGCAGATTTTAAACAATTTGGGAGATATTAAAATAATTAATATTTTTAATGGAATCCCTAAGTCTAAACTTAGGGAAATTAATATAAAACTGTGTTAGAATGGTTCAACAGTCATGGATCAAGCCAAATCTAATCTTAGCCGTTGATTAGGGACTTAATCTCAACCGTTGATCTGTCAACGAGAAAAGTATAAGAGGAGGCTTGAGGGTCACTTGGAGAACACACCAAGAGATCAAGATTTCGACTTTCTGAGCTGCGTTTGCTAAGAAAGTTGAGAGAGTGATCTGGAGTTGCAGCTGAGGGGCAGTGAATACAGAAGTAGAGATGCAGAGATAGTGCCGGGAGGATCAGCGCAGCAGCCGGGAAAGCTGATGCAGAGAGCAGAAGTCGAAACTGTCGAGAAAGTTGAAGCAGAGGGCAGAAGCCGAATTGCCAAGAACTGCCAAAATTGTCGGGAAAGCTGACGTAGAGGGTAGAAGCCGGAACTGTTGAGAACAGTCGGAACTGCCGAGAAAGCTAACGCAGAGGGCAGAAGCCGGAACTGCCGGGAACGCTGACGTAGAGGGCAAAAGCCGGAACTGCCAGGAACAGTCGGAACCGCCGGGAACTGCCGAAACTGCCGGGAAAGTTGATGCAGACGGCAGAAGCCGAAATTGTTGGGAAAGTTGACGCAGAGGACAGAAGAGGCTGACGCAGTCCCTAGAGGTTGATGCTGGGGTTTTTCGTGGGGCAGATTGGAGCTGAGGAGCTGCCGAAGTGTTTATCTGGGGTTGCAGCCGTAGCATCTATCTCTGAAGGAGAGGTACTACTGCTGAGATTATTATTTGTTGGGTGAGCCGGTTTTGGCACCCAAATTGTATTCAGAAATTGCATAATAATAAAACCCTCAGATAGATGCACCAGTTTTCCTGCATTGGGTCTTTCCGAAAACATTAGTCCAAAAATAACGGTGTCATTTGTGTGTCTGTTTCTGTTTCCTTCAGTTGATGATCTGTAATGTGTTGAGCATGTACTTGTGTTTATTTTCAGTATTTACATGGTAAATAACTTGTTAATTAATCAGAACAAGTAGAAAGGAATAAATCAAAAAGTAGATGGCGGGTTTCTAACTGTTAGACTTAGAAACTTCAACATGGTATCAGAGGGTGGTTGAAAATCACAAGGGAACTGAGGACATCAGCCAAGCAGAGCAGCGGCAACAGAAAACAATTGTCCCAAGTGACAGAAGTTGTTCCTAGCAGTAAAACATCAAGGAAGGGGTGACGTAGTGCCTGTGTCATCAAGTTCAAGGCAAGAAGAGGCTGTGTGGAGGCCGAGGGAGGCAAAGACAGGCTCACGCAGAGCCACACAAAGGCCAGGAGGGCTGATGCAGTTGACTTAGGGAGCTAGTTTGTCGGCACTGGGACTGTGTAGAGCCTAGTAGCTCTCACCTTCAGGTTGTTGGGGTTTAGGAGGCTATGGATAAGTTGCAGAGTGGAGTTGGTAGGCTATTGTTGTCAAAACAATACCTAATAGGACAAGGCAAGGAGGAGGGAGTTGCTACCGAGGGTTTCTAGCCGAGAAATCCGGATTAGTGGTGCAGTTGCATAGATGATCAGAGTAAGGGGCATCTCAACATTGACAGAAGGATTTCTAGGAGGGAAATCAAGGCTCAGAGGGAGTCACATCGAGAACTTCTAGGAGGGAAGCAGAAGAATAGCAGAATGGCACTACACAAAGTAAGAGACCAAGACAGACTGGATGGTGCCTCAAACTTCGTAGTCTGGAAGGCCAAAATCTTATCCGTACTTGACAAAAATCGTTTCAAGCACTTCGCCTTGAAGACGATAGCGGTCCCAGTTGACCCAGCTGACAATGACAGGTATCAGGAAGCAATGGCGAGGGCCAAGAGTATCATTCTTGACGGGGTCAAGGATCATATAGTACCACATATTGCCGAAAAGAATATAGCACAGGAGATGTGGGAGGCCCTGACCAAGTTGTATCAGGATACTTCCATGCAGAGGAAGATGCTCCTAGAAAATCAGCTGCGGTCATACCAGATGCAGAAGGGAGAACAGATCGACACCTTCCTCGGTCGATTGAAGGAGATCTGAGATCAGCTGACTTCCATAGGGGCAAGGTCGGATCCAGAATTGATGGTGAGAACAGCCCTGAACGCAGTCTCAAAAGACTGGGAGGTGTTTGTCGAGAGCATACTGGGCAGGACGACCCTTCCAGATTAGGAGGAAATGTGGGTTGCTCTTCACCAAGAAGAGATCAGAAGGCTGAGCGAGGCGGGAAGCAATGGCAAGGGGATCAGAATCAAGGAGGAGGATGTTGCCCTAGCATCTGAGGGAAAGCAGGAAAAACGGAAGAAGAAGGACCTCTCCAAGGTCAAATGCTTCCACTGTGGGGCGCTGTGTCATTATGCGACCCAGTGTCCAAGGAAGAAGAGTAAGGGAGAGGCCTCCCAGAGCAAGGCAACGCCAGCAAGGGCAGAGAAGGGAGTGGAGACAGACAATGACTGTGCCATGAGTGCTCATGTTCCACTTCAGAAGAAGTGGGGAGACATGAAGCTGTAGTCAGGCGGACTACAAGCGATGAGGGGCAGGATCCTCGAGGTACCCAGCCTCTTACATTAGACATTGCTACAGGAGCCCCGAAGAGGAGTAGCAGTATTGGCGATGTCAGTAGAGACAGATGTCGATGGAGCAACAGAGGGAGCTACAATGCATGATTCCCAGGACAACGCGAGGCTAGCAGGCTGCAACAGTGCGAGAGGCATGGCAGTGTTGCACCAGTGCAGGATGGCATAGAGAGGTGTGCAACGGTGCGAGATGCATGGAGTTATTGCAACAGCGCAAAGTTCAGAGAGAGAGCACTTGTCAGTGACAGAGGGAGGTTCAACATCAGGAGTGTTTCTAGCATGACAGAGATGTCAAAGTTGGGAGATCAGTTACTTACTTCTCAGTAACTGAGTTGCAGTGCAACAGTTAGCAGTGGCGGTGCTATGGGGAGCACGATGCAGCATGATGAGAGGGGATGCAGTGCAGACGTAGCAGTGGCAGTGGCGGGGCCATGGGTAGCAACACGAATGTAGAGGGAGCTATCATACAAATGCAGCAATGGAAGTGGCAGTGGCAGAGCCATGGGTGGCAATACGGGATGCAGCAGTACAGATGATGGGCAGCAGGCCTAACATCAAGGACCGATGTCAGATGATCAAAGTAATACTCAGTGAGGAGTATTGCTAGAGCATAGTCCTCGCTAAGAGGGAGTGTTGATTTGGGGTAGCATCGGATGTGCTCTAGCCACGAAATTTGGTGAAGAGGCTAAGGCACATGAGATCTCCAATATCTAGAAAGGGTTTGGACAGATTTTAAACAGTTTAGGAGATATTAAAATAATTAATATTTTTAATGGAGTCCCTAAGTCGAAACTTAGGGAAATTAAAATATTAATGTGAATTAATATAAAACTGTGTTAGAATGGTCAAAAAGTCATGGATCAAACCAAATCTAATCTTAGTCGTTGATTAGGGACTTAATCTCGACCGTTGATCTGTCAACAAGAAAAGTATAAGAGGAGGCTTGAGGGTCACTTGGAGAACACAGCAAGAGATCAAGATTTCGACTTTCTGGGGCTAGGTTGGATGAGAAAGTTGAAAGAGTGATCTGGAGTTGCAGCTGAGGGGCAGTGAATACAAAAGTAGAGAGGCAGAGATAATGTTGGGCGGATCAGCGCAGCAGCCGGAAAGTTGACATAGAGGGCAGAAGCCGGAACTGCCGGGAAAGCTGACACAGAGGACAGAAGTCGAAACTGTCGGGTGTTAATCTAAGTTGTCATAGATGTCAATATGGCACTAGCCGAGATGGAAAATATTGTTGAGATGCCTGGTTCCAAATGATGATGTCATAACTCTTGTTTCATAAGAATGTCATCAATTAATATGTCAAGTCACTAATGAAGAAGTCTTAAGAAGTGCCAAGTATTTAGAAGCCCTTGATGACATATGGAGGACTACATTTGATGATGTCATATTCTTGATGAATGACCACAATTGATGATGGCACTTGATGAGGTCTTGATAACATGGTTGGAGATCATTTGATGGTTGGAAGATTATTTTGGAGTTATCCTAATGATGTTGCACTATGACTACACTAGTATATCATGACATTGTTCATGCGTCATGCTACATGGATGTTGCACTCCTACATAATGACTCTATGATCCTATGATGACATTGATAACAATGAAGAAGCCACGTTGTCCCAAACATTCCTCATGTTGTCCCAAACTTTTTATGCATAAAATTTAAAGACAATCACAAAGAAAAATTATTTTGAACACCTTGGAGGCATCCTTTGAAAATAGATCCTAGACCATCTTAAATAGGATTTTTTCCTCTTTCTAACGAGCCTTTATTTGCCCCGAAACTCCCAATAGTTTGTGAGATATTGAATTTTTAAGTTAAGGAAATTATTCCTAGCAGTGAGCCGACCTACATTTAGTCATACAAGTCGGCCTCACTTCAAATAGACATGTCCCTTCAATTATAAATGAAATCTCTATAAATAGACGTCTAAACACTTCATTTTGATCAATAATTCAAGCAAGAATTCAAACATATGAAGTATAAGAGAAGATAGAAGGCCGAGGAGAACAAGGAGACTATTGTTTAGGATGAAAAAACGGATAATTTTGCTTGGGCTTAAAATCATGGTCGAAATTGTCGTAGTTGTCGTGGTCGAAGCTGCCGTAGTTGTCGTGGTCGAAGTTGTCGTAGTTGTCGTGGTCGAAACTGTCGTAGTTGCCATGGTTAAAGCTGTCGTAGTTGCCGTGGTTGAAGTTGTTGTAGTTGTTGTGGTCGAAATTACCGTAGTTGTCGTGGTTAAAGCTGTCATAGTTACCGTGGTTGAAGCTGCCATAGTTGCCGTGGTCGAAGCTGTCGTAGTTGCCATGGTTGAAGTTGTCGTAGTTGTTGTGGTTGAAGTTGGCATGGTTGAAGTTGTCATAGTTGTTGTGGTCGAAGTGTTCATTTATTGGGATTGGACAAATAGAGCTTGTTGAAGTCTTCTCTTGAAAACAGAATAGCGCAGAGTTGGAAAACTTTGTGAAGCAGCATATTGAAGATTTGTGGAGATCATTGAAGACCATGATGCATTGAAGCCATTATGAGGTGACCTTGAAGAGGTTTTGTTTGGGTAACATGAAGAGCAATGGTGACACCTTCATGTGAAGAACAAGGTTGTAATTGAGGATGTGACGTGGAGACTAAGTGAAGGCGTAGCTAAAGATTGATAGGGCTTGTTGAAAAAAACTTTGGGAGCCGTGAAGTATAACCAAACATACCTTGACAAAGTGAAGCTATAGGGTTGGAGCCCTTGGGGTTGGTGCCTCAAAATTGACAAGGTTGGTGCCTTCGAAAGTCCAAGTTGGTGCTTGGCAAATATAGGATTGGTGTCCTTGGAGTTGGTGCTCCTAAACTCAAGCTTGGTGCCTTGGATAAGATAGGGTTGGAGCCCTAGAGGATCAGAGTCCTCAAAAAACCAGGTCGGACCCTGAACCAGATATAGGGTTGGAGCCCTTGAGGTTGGTGCATTAAATTGACAAGGTTGGAGCCTTGGAAGTCCAAGTCAGTGCTTGGAAAATACAGGTTGGAGCCTGGGAGATTGAAGATCAGTGTCTTCACCTAGGGTTGGAGCCCTACATATATTGTACTTGATTTATTGAAGAAATTAATAAAAGCATTTATTCTTATCGTTTATTTTGTGTTCTAAATATAAGTGATCTAACTGGTAAAAGTAACAATTGAAAAGAAATATTGATTCCCCTTGCCCCCCCTCTCAATATTTTAAACAATGGTATTAGAGCCAGTACCTTCACTCAAAGCCTAACAGCTTGAAGGTTTATCATTAGAACACAAATGGTGAAGCCAAGGAAGAAAGTCTCCAATCCTCCTAAAGATGTGTCTCCCTCAACCACCAAAATTGAAGTCAATCAATTTATGAAGGCTCCTTTGTTCAATGGAAACTTTGATATATGGGAGGCAAGAATGAGGAATTTCTTAAAGACTCAAGGAATTGAAGTCTGAAAATCGGTGATTGTTGATAGCATGATGGATGGAGAATCCAAGAAACATAATACAAGAGCAATGAAAGCAATCTTGAATAGGCTACCTGATTCTATGAAGGCCAATTTTGAAAAATGTTCGTCACCATAAGGCATATGGGATAAAATTCATGATCTTCACTCAAAAGGAGCATTGACGATGATCTCTAGTCAAGAAAATGATGGAAAACAAGAAGGAAATCTAGAGCACATCAAGGAAGTTGAAGATAAGAGTGATAACATCAAGGATTAAGAAGACCTAGAAGATAAAGAGAATAAAAAAGATTTTGAAGAAGATCTCCTCACTAAACTTATGTCTACCATGGAAGAGATTAACAATTTGAAAAAGGAAAATGAGGAACTTAAGAAGAAAGTGCAAGTTGGTGACCAGGACAAGACAAGGAAGGAAGTTGACCTTGTGAAGCTTCAAGTACAAGAAAGAGATGAGGAGCTCGCCAAGATTAAGGAAGAATTTCATCAAAACAAGAGAAAGCATCATGAAGAAGTCATATCCATGACAAATCAATTGGATAAGGCAAAGAAATGGGAAGATACCTTGTCAAGCCACCTTGAACAAAGGCACAAAATCTTGAACAAACTTGAAGCAGAGATTGGTCAATACAAGGAAGAGGTCTCCTCCCTTAGATCTCAACTAGAAGAAGCAAGGAAACAAGCACAAGGAGCTGAGAAGGTTATGGAAGATTTGACATTCATAAAAGGACAAGTTGATGAAGCAGAAAAGGAGAGAAACACCATGATATGCCAACTAGAAGAAAAGGATGATGACATCACCAAGTTAAAATCAGAAATCACTTCTCTTAAGGCCCAATCGTGTGAAGCAACCAAGATGATGGAAGAAATGAAGAAGCAACTAGTTATGAAAGATGAAGATTGTGAAAAGTTGAAAGGAGAAATTTTCTTTCTTAAAAAGGAAGTTGACTTGCTGAATAAGAACTTGAAAAGCTCTCAAACCCTAGATGACATCTTAAATCATCAAAGGTCTCCCCTTGATAAATCAGGTCTTGGCTATGTAGGTGAATCCTCAAGCAAGAATGATGCAAACCCTAATGCTTCAAACAACAAGGATGTGAGGAAGCCTAGAAGAAATGTTGATGCTCCCAGTTCCAGCAAAGGCAAGGAGAAGAGTCAAGACAACTATGGAAGAAACCTTCCTCCAAGAAGAAATGCAGATGGTGTCAAGGATGCAAGAAGAAATGGTTATCATCAAAGGATCCCAAGGAAAAAAGACTTCAGAAGTACATCAAGGAAACCTTCTTCTCCCAGGTACCAAAGTATATTTCTTGGTTATTGCTATTCTTGTACAAACTTTGGGCACATGGCAAAAGATTACAGGGCATATCACAAAGATAATTATAATGTTCCTCGTCAATATCTGAGAAGCAATTTTGCAAGAAGTCATGAATTCTTATTCATGAACAACATAGAGTGCTTCAAGTGTCATAAAATTGGACATATGGCATGTAATCGTAACTTGACTTGGGCACCTACTCAAGATAGAACTATGCTAGAAAAGAAATTTACACAAGTATGGAGAAGGAAGCAAATACAATCTGGAAATCTCTTGAAGTCTCTAGCCAACAACACATGTTGTTGACCTGCTTTTCAACAATCTAAGCATTTGATGGGGAAACTCTGCCAAAAGGAAGACCATGCATACAGTTAGGGGGAACTTATGATGATTAGGCATTCTTACAAAAGCCATCTGTGAATGACTCTTATAAAATCCTTGATGAGCTATTTGGACAACCATTCTTTGATAGATCATCTCTCAGGAACACTCCTTGAAGAATATAATCCTTATTCATCCGATGGATTATTATTGAAGATCTCTTCCACTTGATCATTAGCAGGTAATCTTTCATGAGGGGGATTTGGTTCATCACATGAAGGAATTTAAGCACATCTATCATGGACCACATTGCCAGAAAGAAGAGCACCATGACAAGGGGGAGTAACATACCTATGAAGAACTACTATTCGTAAAGAAAAGAAGTAGCTCGACAGGGGGAGTACATCGGCACCCCGTTTGTCATTGATGTCAAAGAGGAAGAGAATGTTGAAAGGGCAAGAATATTGCCATCAATGACAAAGGGGGAGATTGTTAATCTAGGTTGTCATTGATGTCAATATGGCACTAGCGGAGATGGAAAATATTGTTGAGATGCCTGGTTCCAAATGATGATGTCATAACTCTTGTTTCATAAGAATGTAATCAATTAATATGTCAAGTCACTAATGAAGAAGTCTTAAGAAGTGCCAAGTGCCAAGTATCTAGAAGCCCTTGATGACATATGGAGGACTACATTTGATGATGTCATATTCTTGATGAATGACCACAATTGATGGTGGCACTTGATGAGGTCTTAATAACATGGTTGGAGATCATTTGATGGTTGGAAGATTATTTTGGAGTTATCCTAATGATGTTGCACTATGACTGCACTAGTATACCATGACATTGTTCATGCGTCATGCTACATAAATGTTGCACTTCTACATAATGACTCTATGATCCTATAATGACACTGATAACAATGAAGAAGCCATGCTGTCCCAAACATTCCTCATGCTGTCCCAACCTTTTTATGCATAAAATTTAAGGACAGTCACAAACAAAAATTATTTTGGACACCTTGGAGGCATCCTTTGAAAATGGATCCTAGACCATCTTAAAGAGGATTTTTTCCTCTTTCTAACGAGCCTTTATTTGCCCCGAAACTCCCAATAGTTTGTGAGATATTGAATTTTTAAGTTAAGGAAATTAGTCCTAGCAGTGAGCCTACCTACATTCAGTCATACAACTCGGTCTCACTTCAAATAGACGTGTCCCTTCAGTTATAAACGAAATCTCTATAAATAGACGTCTAAACACTTCATTTTGATCAGTGATTCAGGCAAGAATTCAGAGATACAAAGTACAAGAGAAAACAGAAGACCGAGGAGAATAAGAAGACTATTGTTTAGGACGAAAAAAGGATAATTTTGTTTGGGCATAAAATCGTGGTCGAAACTGCCGTAGTTCCCGTAGTTGAAGCTGTCGTCGTTGCCGTGGTCGAAACTGCCATAGTTGTCGTGGTCGAAGCTGCCGTAGTTGCAGTGGTCGAAGCTACCGTAGTTGCCGTGGTTGAAGCTGCAGTAGTTGCAATGGTCGAAGCTGTTGTAGTTGTCGTGGTTGAAGCTGTCGTAGTTACCATGGTTGAAGCTGCCGTAGTTGCCGTGGTCGAAGTTGTCATAGTTTCCATGGTTGAAGTTGTCGTAGTTGCCGTGGTTGAAGCTGTTGTGGTCAAAGTTGTCATAGTTGTCGTGGTCGAAGTGTTGATTTATTGGGATTGGACAAATAGAGTTTGTTGAAGTCTTCTCTTGAGAACAAAATAGGGTAGAGTTGGAGAACTTTGTGAAGCAGCATATTGAAGATTTGTGGAAACCATTGAAGACCATGATGCATTGAAGCCATTATGAGGTGACCTTGAAGAAGTTTTGTTTGGGTAACATGAAGAGCAGTGGTGACACCTTCATGTGAAGAACAAGGTTGTCATTGATGATGTGACGTGGAGACTAAGTGAAGGCTTAGCTGAAGATTAATAGGGCTTGTTGAAGAAAACTTTGGGAGCCGTGAAGTATAACCAAACATACCTTGACAAAGTGAAGCTATAGGGTTGTAGCCCTTGGGGTTGGTGCCTCAAAATTGACAAGGTTTTCCCGCATTGGGTTTTTCCGAGGACATTAGTCCAAAAATAACGGTGTCATTTGTGTGCTTGTTTATGTTTCCTTCAGTTGATGATCTGTAATGTGTTGAGCATGTACTTGTGTTTATTTTTAGTATTTACATGGTAAATAACTTGTTAATTAATCAAAACAAATAGGAGGAGTAAATCAGAAAGTACATGGAGGGTTTCTAACTGTTAGAGTTAGAAACTTCAATAGTTAATCTCAAAATTAGGTCGTGGAGAGAAACCCAAGGGAAGAGAGTTGTGGCTTTATTAACGATACCTCCCCTGGAGTTCTAGCCACCAGAATGCCTCTGGCGCTGCAAAGACTGTGGCCCTGACAACTGCAAGGTCACCTTGTTTAACCACAAGTGAGGGTCTAAACTTCACAAGCTGGGTGAGAAAGGTGGTCCTATCTTCTTTCAACCAAGCTTATGCTTGGAGGTAAATTAATTAATGCACAACTAATCCTAGATGAAGTGCAAGTTATGAATGAATGCTTGAATGAGATTTAATTAATTAGATTAAGCACTCCAATAAGACAAGTTATCTTAGATATTCAAGATGAGAGCAGTTTAAATGAAGCACTTAACAAGTGAATCGACAACTATCTCAAATGAAGCAAGATGGGAAAAAGAGATTACAATTAACCAAAGTTGGATTGATCTTGTTAGCGCTTGAAATTTCACCTCAGGCTGAAAAAGGTAAACTCCAAGGCAACATCAAACCACTTAGCCTCGTAGCTAGCCCTACGGGGCAGGAGAGGGCTCTCTTCGATCTATCTCGGTAAAGATCTTCAACGGGCGAGATAACCAATAAGGAAACACTGATTTTAGGCTAGTAAACTGATAAAAAGAGTTTGTTTTGGGATTTTTTGGATTTTGGTGGAAAATCGGGGAAAGGCAATTTTGGGTGCGGGGATTGGACACAGTTTTTGCAGGGGGTTCTTTGGGGCAAGGTAGGAGACTGTATTGATGCCTTTAAATTAAGTGAATAGGTAGGAATGACCGGTGAGGAGCTAAGGAGAGCAAGCAATCACCTTGAGTTCTCCTTAAACAGATGAAAACATTGATATTAAGCAAATTTAAAAGCAGAGCATGGAAATCATGAATTCTACTTTAACACTTCATTTGCCTAATTTCAGAAGAAAAAGAAAGAGGATGATTTCACATAACACACTTACAAGTACAAAGAGAAGCACACCATCAATACATGTAACCACAGGAATCCCAAAAAGGACTGCAAAACCCTGGTCTTTCTTCCTTTGCCAAAATTGCAGAGATATAATGAATAATACAATAGAGCTTTCTCCCTCAAGAGTCCAACCATGAAAATGACCAAGAAAGTACATAATATAGGCAATCTAACATCTTTCCTTGCCTCTAGGGGTCGAGCTCATCTTTCTAGGAGCTGTTTCAACTAATTCTAAACTGAGCACTAAAATCTAGGCAGTCAAAACAACTTGCCTCTATAAGCTAGGAAACCAATTCATTCATTAAATGTTTGCTATTTCATGAATGAATCTTCTAGAATAGGTAAATAAGTGTCATATCAACATGAAAATACATTAATTACATCAAAGAGGGTGAAAAATCCCATCCCAAGTCAAAACTGGCCAAAGCTGGGCGAATTCCTGAGCTGTAGGTGAAAAATTATGAAAATTACCTGATAGGTTGCGCCCTAATCCTGATAGGTCGCGCTTCTTTGGAGCTCCGTTTGAGGCACTTCTAGGTGTCCAAATGAGGCAAAAGTGGGCTTGTTGGAAAGGTCTGGATGTCTACTTTCCAACCCAACTGGAATTTCTGAATTTGGTGGCCATTTGCCCCTCCAAAATTGCAATCTCCCAAGACTGCTCCCTGTTTATCAAAAAGGTGGCAGAAAGTCAATTTTTGCATGTTTTTTGACCTTCTGGAGGCTCAAAACTTGATGAAATCTCTTGGTAATTGCTGAGCAGGTGTATCTTTGCATGACAAATCCAGAAATGCTGAGTTTTCCCAAAATGAAGTTGCCCATCGAATAGGTCGCGCGCCGCGGAGAAAAACCTGTTTTTTGCCCAAAAATTCATAAGTGACCAAAAATACTCAAAATTTTTTGAAATTTGTGCTGTAGTGAGGTCATTTAATATCATGCTCCTTCAAGGAAGCCTCAGCCAAGATGTGGAGGGGATCAGGCCTTTTTCGTCGTTTTAGTGTCTTGGCCAACCGCCCTTGAATCACTTTCATTTTTGCCTTGCATACGTGCATTCGGGCCCAATAGTGATTTTTCATGTTCCTGAGCAAGTCCTTATCTTGGTTGGCCTTGGCCAACAACCTCTCCAAATGAGCATTGACCCGGAGGAGCATAGCCTCTCGCTCAACGGGTACCAAATCGTCGGGTCTCTTTCGAGCTAAGTTGCGGTCCTCATGAATCCTCCGCAACTCATCAAGAGTGTGCTCATCCTCCAACTGCTTGTTGCGCTGCTCTAAATATGTGATAGTCCATTGTGCTCCTTCCAATCTTCGCTGCAATGAATCATTTTCAGCTCTTAGGTGCTGAATGATCTCCTTTGACTCTAGACTAAGAGAACTGATATCAAGGTCAACAATCTCTATGTCTGGAACACCTGATGGCCCCTCATCAATCCTGGGTTGTTTGCCCCTCTCTGATACCTGTGTTGTTGTCGGCGACGAGGCCCCTTCCACCTGGTGTGGAGATAACACTCGTGGTGCTGATGAAGAAGGCGAGACCCCTTCCACCTGGTGTGGAGATAATACTCGCCTAGCTGATGCAAATAAGGCTCTGTGGCCTCTCTGATAAGTGACCAATGGAGGATAGCTAACATGTCTGGTCTCAGGACTATCATGCTGCTGTGAAGGCCCTCCCTCCTCATGAACAACCTCAGGGGGAGATGATGCTGATGCTGTGAAAAAATCCCGAGAGATAAAATTCTCCCATGGGATATCCTGCTGAGCCAACTGATGCATGACCACAAGCTGGATCAAACCATAATGATAAATGCTCCTATGTTGCTGTGCTGGGCTCCTTCTCTGCACCAAGGGCACCATCCCCTCAATATCCCGGCACATGAACCATGGTATGTTCATCATTCGTACCCGTGTGAAATGCATCAACAAGCGAATATGGTACGAATACACATATGCAAACCTGCCCTCACAGGTGAAATAGAGCATGATGAGCCTCATCATGGGAGCATACTCATCCCTCAAAAATCTGAAAGGAAACATACCAGTTATGGACCTCATGTAGGCAGGTTTAACAAAGGGCTCATAATGAAATCTGTCCAACACTTTGCGTTTGTTCCACTCTTCTCCCACATTTGGTATTCCTGTTGCTTGAGCAACACTTTCAGATGACAATATAAAATCCACCCCTGCAAGGTTTACATGCCCATTATGCAAATGCAAAACAAACAAGCGAGCCAATTCCCTATGATGCTGAATTTGAGAAATCCTCTCGCAAAATTCATAACATGAGAGGTAGCGGAAACATGTGACCGCAAGTGGACAAGCCTGCAAATCGGTCAAAGAGGTGGGCTCCTCTCTCTTATGGTGACCACTCTTACCACCCCTGTGAGGCCTCCTTTGTATCTCAATTTCTAGTGTTGACTCATGGTCATCACTTTGCTCATAGTCGGTTTCGGTTTCTGACATGGTTTCAGGAGCAAAGTGGCTGAAATGTACTGTTGCTTTTGTTCAAATCACCTGCTATTTTTCCCTATTTGTAATGCTGTTTCAAGGGGACAAATGCACAAGGGAAATGTTAGGGAAGGGAGACTTTGAAGGGAAATTGGGAAAAATATATGAAATAGGGAAATAGGGAGTTAAGGGGAAGAATCATGACATACATATCATCATACAATTTCATTTGCAAGGATGTTATGGGAAGTAGGGTTTAGGGTTTGATTCTTGATTTTTAGGAACAGGGGTAGGGTTTTAGGGGTTTTGATATTTTGGTAGGGAGATTAGGTAGAAATGATATAGGAGGTGGTAAAGAGAAGTGGGGAAAAAGTGGGGTGACAAGGATGACCTTGAAACAACAAAACAAACCATAGTTCTACAATCTTGAAGAATTTTGGGGTCGTTTGGGAGTTTACTGGCGATTTTTGTAGATGAATTCCCAACAGGTCGCGCGCAGGTGCTGATAGGTCGCGCGCGCTCAATAGGTCGCGCCAGTGTATTTTCCTAACTGAATGAACCCCCCTGACAGGTCGCGCGCACCCAACAGGTCGCGCGCTTTTGCAGGAGGCTTTTGGAGGCCTTCCCAGTGTCGGAATCGGGTGCAGGATAGCTCGTTGGAAAGGTATTTGAGTCTACTTTCCAACCCAACTGGAATTTTTCAATTTGGAGTTCATTTGCCCTGTCAAAAATCAAATCTCCCAAGACTGGTCAAAAAGTGCCAAATGAGGCTGCCTCAAGGAAGAGTGTTGTTGCAGTCAACTTTTGAATGTCTTCCTCAACCCCAAATTGAGCTCATGATAGCTCATTGGAAAGCTCTTTGTGTCTAGTTATCATTTTACCCATCAAGCAAATCATTTGGCCAACCAAGCTAGGAGAAAACTTGATTTTCCCAAGGTCACTTCAGAGGTGTCTTTGATTCTCCTGAGGCAACGGTATTCTTGACATTTCTCTCAAACCATGACACCTGTGCAAAAAGTGAAGGAGGTTTTTCTTCTTTGGCATGTTGTGGACAAAAACCTCTCTCAGTTTCCCAAAATTCATCTTTGATTTCTCTAAAACATCTTTTGAGTGAAACTTATCCCGATGTGTGAAACAAGGAATTTTGTCGAAATGAAGCGAAATGAAGGGGATAAGAGGCTTCTAAATTCTTGGGGAAATTTTTGGAAGTAGGGAGGGATGTTAGGAAGCAGGGGAAAGTGGAATCTCAGAGATTGAGTGAGGGGAAGGGGTCCAAAAGGGCAAAACACAGGCCCAACCTAGAAAATTGCCAGGTTGTAGCTAGAAACTAGGGTTTGTGCAAAAATGAGGATTTTGGGGGATCTCAGTGATGGGAAGCATTTGATAAGGTATATGAAGGATAGGGGAAGGTGTATGAACATCAGGATACAAGTTTTGCTAATGATTTAACCGTCCAAGAGAAATTACCTTCAAAACCCTAGGAGAGGGAAATGACCTTGCCTAGGTGCAACTGAAGCATGAACAAGGTGTAAAATGACTCATTAGACACTGACATGATAATGACAACCCTATGAATGATGATAAACTCAGCTGAATGATGACATGGACCAACATTTGGACAACTTTAGAAGGAGTGAAAGCAAACCCTAGACCTAATGCCTAGTGACCAAATTTTGCTTGAAAACTCTTTGAAATGACAAAATTTGACCTTGACACTACAAAATCACTTTGTAAGAGCATATTTGATCACCGGAGGAAGGCTGGAAAGACTGACACTAACAGATCTTACTATCACTTATGAAGGTATGATGCCCACCTCAAATTATTCCACTAGCTCAACATCATCAATAACATCCACCACAATGATTATCGAAGCCAAGATTTCTAATGTTTAGCCAATTAATAGCAATGTTAGATATATCATCATAGCGCTACAAACTCCGAAATCAGCGAAGTGATTATTTCTTTAGAGATTGCTAACAGTGATTTTTAGAAATAAAATGCACTATGCAAATGCCCAAAAATGCAAGATGTAATGATGCAACAAATGCAAGATCAACAATGATCTTTTATGTTTATCAATCAGCCCAACACAAGCCACCAAAAACTATAATAGCAGTCCACTTATCATTTGCAAATGAGGACAAAATGAAAGACAGGAACACCTTAAGCTATGAAGATGAATTCTTATGACTTTTTAGCACTTATTAAGGTATATCATCACTGTTGTAGCATGTATATCAGACTTAGAAAATTATATATCAGACCTTTAAACACTATAGCAATCAACAACTCAAGAGCACAAATATTGATTTATCAATTTAGATTAGATGTGCAATGATTATAAACTTATGTGAGAGTGTTTTAGGGCTTCCTTAGGATGTTTAGATTTATGTTAATATGAATGCTTCAGATCTGATTCATGAAACAATGAAGAAGAAACCAGGTTAGAGAGCAAACCCTTAGGCCTTATGGCCTTACTTGATGACTAGTTGACCTTCCAATGGACTAGAACCTCTTCAAACTCCTACAACACAAATTGTTAGCTTGGAATTAAATGGATCAGCCTTCCTATGGCAAAGAAAAACCAAGATTTATGGCTCAAAATGATAAAATCAATTACAAACTACTGCCAAACTTACCCTAGGCCTGCAATCACAAATATTAGTGCCAAATTTATTGCCAAATTCAGAAAATATGCCAAAAAATAATTGTGGCTAATGAAATATACGCCTAATAAGCCAGCAGCTAGGGAAAAAAGGCCCTAAAAGGGCTTGGTCTAGGCCCTTCTAGGCCTGTTGTTGCCTAAGGCAAACCTCCTAGAGGTTGTGGCAAAGAGAGAAGAGGCCTCTACGGCCTACCGCAAACCCAAATAGGGTTGTGACTTAATGGGGAAAGGCCCTAAGGCTTGCGGCCAAGGCCCAAAGGGTTGTCACTAGGGAAAAGAGGCAAAGGAGGGCCTACGGCTAAGCTCCAAGGGTTGCCGCTAGGAAAAGTCCCCCCCAACTAGGGTTGTGCCTAGCCTCAAATGCACTCAGACCCCTACAATCAAGAGAAAAACACCCAAAAAAAAGGTGAAACCTTCCATCAAGGGTTGCGGCCTTGCTTCCATCGGCAGACGTTGAGTTTCTAGGATGTTGGGGAGGCTAGATCTTACCCTAAAGGACCTAGATTAGCCTTTCTTTCTTCAAGAGCTTGATTTCTAACCTGCAAAATGAAAAGATGGAGAACCCAAACACCCAAGATATACAAAAAAATTTAAAACTTCAAAACCCAAATGTTATACAAAATTTAAAATGTGTTAGAATTAATATACAAGGGTTAGAAAAAAACATTTACAAATATTTACACTATTTACAAAATAAAATTTGCCCTTATTGGCATGTAAATTTAGTTATAGCACAAGAGAAAGAGATTAAATTTATTGAGATATTTTTAAAATGAATGATGTATGTAAATGGATCACTGGCCAAAACCCTTCTGCAAAGTACCCTGCAAAAGTAAAACTCATAATCCAAACACGGTCAATTCTTCTCCACAGTCTGTGAATTTGGAGACCAAGGGCTAGCATACCTGTAGATCTTTACTCAAACTTGCAAGATAAATTGTTAGATCATGAGAGATCTAGATCTACGAGTGTACATCTAAACCCAACACCTAAGGCAAGATACATGTACCAATAGATGTCTCGTCATGCAGCAAACGAAATAACAATTTTATGAAGCGCATATAACATAGACCATGAAAAAATTACTAGCACATACCACAAATCAGCAAACAAAAGAACACCATGAATTGAAGCCCCAAAGTCTTTCTATTATGAAAAATACAATTCCAACAGAGCAAGGCTCAGTACATGTTGTTAATTTTAGTTAACAATGGTATGTTCTATGCCTTGCACAATTAATTCAATGTTAGTTTACCATCCCAATGACAATTTCCAATTTAGTTTTCCAATAGCAATCACATTAACCATAAATTAGATTGACAATAGCTGTTGATAGAACATGAATAACAAAATGCAGAAGACAAGCCAAGACAAGAGAACACCATATTTGGCGAATGCCAGGGAAAAACCCTTGATCAATTCTTCTTCTTATTATTATATCAAATGTTCAGCAGAGAAAGAGAGTACAAATCAAAATTGACTCGCCAAATCACAATCAAAACAGCCCTGTCAAATCTGTAGTCAACAGCAATCAAATTCAGTCCTAACCAAAAAGTCAACAACAGTGAAACTCCTCCCAAAACAGCGCGATCAATCCACAATCAAACTCAACTTCTTATGTTGGTCAAAGTCAACCCAAAACAGTTCATAAAACAACCGTAAAACTTGGTCAAAGTCTACTTCTTGAATTTTGCGGTCGGCCCTACAGTGAGCCTAGTCAACGTGCCCAGAATACCTCAGTTTTTGTGCCAATAGGTACGGCCTCCAAAGATTGAAATTCTGGCATAAAATCGCAGCAAATGTGGTCAAAACACCCTTGGCTAACATTGGTAAAAACCTGCAATAGAATCTGAAATTTCGGCCCTGCAATGTCCTCCATGCCACACGTGTGAGAGAATTTGGCTGCCCAGTAGTTGTACGAACCAATCAGATGAGGGAGAAGAATGTGTGAGATGAGATGATGCCAAATGAGGTTAGAGGTCTCTCATATTTATACAAGTTGGGGCTCAAGTGACATGTCCATTGGGCTTCATGAGCCTACATGATGAAGTGGCCGACCTTGACAATTTGCATATGCATGGGCTTCGCTTCAAAAACACATTTTTCCTCATCCAAATTTGATGATCTTTAAGATGATTTTGGTCCTCTCAAAAAGAGGAATTCAATGCAATAATCATCTCCATCAAATGAGTTGTCCAAAGTGGAATTTGGCCATAGTTACAGATTACATCATCCAAAGATGGAATGAGTAGCTTCATAGATTTCTTATATAGAAAATGAGAGAAGAAAACCCCTCCAAGTGGAAATAACGACTAGTTGGCTTGATCCTCTTCAAAATAATTTGATCCGTTGATTTTCCTTTGAAAATAACTTGATTTTGACCGTTGATTTTTTATTTCTGAGGAAAATTTCAAATTTCTCTTATAACCCCTTGTTGTCGCACAAAATGTATAAGCACCGCGACAACAACTCAGATCGGGGGTTGTCACCCTGATCCCCAATCTCTCCATTTAAGTTGTCTCCCTACAGCAAGCTAAAGGGGGTAGACCCTATGGAAAAATGGATGAAGAAGAACTATTTGGGAACCAACCAGTTCGGGAGACATAATGAAGCGATCAAGTACTTGATTAAGATTTAGCAAGACTTATAGGATTTGATTAGATTTTAAACGATTGATACCAGTGCCTTATGGAGTCAATGATCTTGCTAGGGAAATGAAGACCAAGTAATCGATTAGCAACTGTTGCTTAGATGAATGACTATCTTATATGAAATGCAGACCCTAAAACTAATGTGAGATGCAAGAATCTTGGTTAATTTTAGTTAAATGCCTATCTAAGTTTTAACCCTTCGATCCTTTCTATATTGAGCCTGATTTCGTAGTAATTGGCAGAAAGAAGATAAGGTGAAGCACACTAAGGTGTGATTAACGATACCTCTCCTGAAAATCTAACATACCTGGTGCCTTCGGCGTTGCAGAGAGTTGTGGCTCTGACGACTGTAAGGTCACCGTTTTAAGTACTATTAAAAGCAGACTACTCAAGCAAAGATGGATGGATACCTATCTCTCTATCGACCAAGCTTATGCTTGGAAGTAAATTTTATTTATGCAAAACTAACTTATATGCAAATGCCCCAGATGATGAGAAGCTATGAAACTGGATTCGTCCTATAGGCCCCACGGATCCCGAATCCATCGTGTCCGACATGATTCTCTCGAGATTCGTGTCCAAAAACCATGACACGTCGTGTCCTATTTTGACACATCAAATCCGACTGCATGTCACGATTTTGGCAGCGTGTCCTGTTTTCCAGGACTCGTTAGGCGGCAAAAGTGACCTGCGCGGGTATGAAAAGGCCGCATTTGGTCATTACAGCCATGCATATTTTCATTTGGCAAGCGTTTTGGCAACTTAATGATCAAGTCTAGGCCCTAGTATTGATATGCTATTCATGGTAATGTTAAATACTTAAAGTAAAAGTGACATTCTCCTTAATCTTCATTTTCATCTATCACTTTTACTTAAATTTTTAACATTACCATGAAATGACTCAGGATGTTTGAGAGTGGTTCCGGCCTCATTGGATTTCATATGGAGAAAGTAGAATTTTAGATTTCATTCAAATCCAGCAGACTTATCAGTTTTTTAGGATTTTAGGATTTTGGGATTGCAATGTTTCCCTTGAATTTTGTCATGTATTAGGGTATGGAACTCGTATTTAATCAAGAGAAACAATCCCTCTATGTACCTTGATGTTAGTGACATTGGTTGTTGAACTCCTGTATCATGACCCTCCTAAAAATGCACGCATCACTCAAGCAAAATCTTGACTTGACATGTTATGTTTGTTCTATCTTATGTTAATGCTTAAAGGCTGATATTAATGACAAAGATCCCTATATAGATACAGAGGTAATGACAAAGATACCTCTGGATATTAATGCTTAGAGGGTGATATTAATGACAAAGATCCTGATTTTCCAACAAGACTAAAAAATTCGACATTTCCCGTGGTGGCAAGAGGGCCAAGCATAAGAAATAGATAATAGATTGACATGTATTTGAATTTTGTATGTACTATGCATGCTAATAGCTATAGATGAAGATCTATATTTGAAATCAATAAATTTGTATCATTAATTAAAATTTGTATAAGAAATATCTAATTTTTAATATATATATATATATATATATAACGAATCCTATGTGTCATGTTCCAGGGGGTCAACGTGTCCGAATCTGACACCACGAATCCCAAATCCCGAATCCCCGTGTCAGGTGACTTAGATGAGAAGATGAGATGAACTTAGATTCAAGGATGAAAAGATGCTTATGTCACAAAAACTTCCAATACCCAAATGAAATGTTTGCTTTATTAAATGAAGACTCAAAATTAAACCCCTGAAGATATTACAGTTAGAACACAAGCTTATTTCAAATCTTTCTGATACAGTTATAGCTCAAAGAGAACAAAAACTTCTTTGCAATTAATATCAACAGATGCTCAAAAAATACTCAGAATATGAAACAAAGGATATGCATTTTATCACAATTCCATGACAGAGTACTTAATTTTCAGAAATTAATTTTTAGCACAGCAGTAAGTAAAACTTTATGACAGCAGCAATATGACAATGAAAACAGTAAGCTATCAATGATATCTTTATGCCAAAAATTTACCAAAATTTTTCCAAACTTGCCCACATGAATTATCAAAAATTTCCAGCCTATTATGATGTGATTTCCGGAATTATATCAGATCTGATATACTTATTATAGCCAACAATTAAGACATAAAATAAGCCTAATGATGAATGCCCAACTCAAGAAATTAATTCCTTAATGTATTAGACAATTTAGGAACTGATTTTAAGCTAAACCACATTAAATTTTTCCATTGTTTTATTTCAGACTTTAAAAACAAAATTATTCAGAGATAACAGTGACCCAAAATGTAGATCTAGGCCAAATTCTTGATACACATCAAACATAAATGACTTATTAATGTATTTAGCAATTTTTTAGTTAATTTCAAACCACTTAGATGTGTTTTTCACCACTATTAGAAATGTATATGACTGTTGTAGCAAACAGTGAGGAAAAAGATGGTTTAGAGATCAAACCCTTAGGCCCTAAGCCTTGAAGATCACTTGCCCAAGTTGCCAAAAAAAAATTAATATCTGAAACACAAATTTTTACCAAATTTTCTGCAAAAACCCACCAATGATTAGCTTCAGAAAATCAAATATTCAAATCAAAAATGGAGAAAGGGAATCTAGGGCCAATGAGAGCTAGCACTAGGCCCAATAGAACTAACATTGGGCCGGAAGAAGGCAGATCTAGGCTTAGGAGCCCAAAAACTTGAAACCCTTGTTCTGAAAAAAATATTTTCCTTCAGATCTTCAGATTTATTACAAAATCTTTAATGGTTGGCCTTGTAAAAATATTTGGGATAAGATATTGCCCTCTAGGACCTAGATCTATCTCAAAACCTCCAGATCTTCTTGAAAAATCTCAAATCTGAAGATTTACTTGGCTGATTTCTCAAATCTATTCCTGCAAACAATCTTTGAGCCCAGATCTTGCCCTCCAGGGTCTAGATCTACCTCAGAGCTGAAGATTTACTTGGCTGATTTCTCAAATCTATTCCTGCAAACAATCTTTGTGTTAGGGTCCAACCCTAACCGCCTTATTTATGTAATAGGATCGAGTCATAGTTATAGTTAAGTAAAGAGTCAATAAAGCCCATATTAATAATTGTAAGTGGTTAACCCGCATTTAATGAAGGGACCACAGTTAGTTGCAAATGGGCCATGGTATTAGATTGCCCCATAGTATCGCATGTATGAATCCTATATAAAGGATAGAGACTCCCCTCGAGGAGCATCATGTCTTATTTTGTAATTGAGCTCAGCTCTATTGGAGGTTTCCCCCTCGAAGAGGCAAGTGAGCATTGCTTTCTAAATAATAAAATACTTGCTGTTATTTCTCATTGTTCTATGTTCTGGGTATATTTCTTCGCATATTTGGTATTCTGGTATCGTCTTGCAGGTTAAGAGCATAACAAGTGGTATCAAAGCGCTTTCCAAGGCCGGTGGGATCTCCAATTTTTAGCAAAAATTCTTTTGGCTAGAGACGTGTTCTGGCATCTTTAAACCACGGGATCTGTCGTTGAGCGCACAAAACTGCGGATTTGAGGAGGCATGCACACAGGAAATACAATAGGTGGTCACGCTTGTTGGACTCCCTTGTAACCCCTATGGGTACCCCTTCGAGTAGTAGCGCATTAGACAGAACCGCGCACAGATTGTCTTCCAAGTACCCTCTGGGTATATCGAAAGCCCCCTAGCTCCCTTGAAACCTCGCCATAGATAAACCGTCAGTCGTCTTACTACTACAGTACACCGAGAACAGCACTAGGAGAGACTACTTGCGCGTACGATAGGGTAGTTGAGTTGAACGGCTAAGGGTACGGTTGATTCTCGTTGGTTAGTGCCCTGAAAAATTGGGCCGAGTACTACTATCAGACCCTTACGTATATTGTGATTTGTAGCACCTAACACTCCTGGAGACCATAGTTCCCTCCTCTATCTCTGGATCACGCATAATCTTTACCAGATCAAATCTCGCAAGTGGGGTTTTGTCGCAACAACAGCAATCAATTACGTCGTTCAGATCTATCAAATCAGCCATTTAGATCTCTCAAATCCATCAGATCCGCCATCCAGATCTAGCAGTTTGGGCTCTGTAGCCGTCGCAACAATCAAATCCACCATTCAGATCTGAGTAATTGTGTGGGTTCCTATACCTAGGCGTGATTTTCGCAGGACTTTTGGTAGCATTGACATTTCTGGGATTCGGCTACTGCAGTATTCCTAAGCAAGGAGTAAAACTCCATTCGGAGTAACAAAAAAAAAGAGTCTGAGACCCCTCGGGTGCTTATTATTGACTTAGCCCATAAGAATCAAGACGACGAGCTAAGCAAGGTGGTACCATTCAATTGTTAGTGCCAAAAATTTCGGGCGGTCCCAAATTTCAAGTACATCGGATCGGTGCATGGTACAAACTAGAGCTCAAGCTATGGCCAATGAGAGGATTGACAACCTTGAATCACAATTGAAAGAGGTCGTGTTGCAGCTGCAAAACTTAAATGAAACACTCTCTAAGGGCAAGGTGGAGGCACGCGCGGAGGCATCTATTGGCAATGAAAACATTGAGGGCGAGTCTAGCCAGTCTCTTCACCTCTTTGGCACCCACCAACAATCCCATCCGCGACCACCCAAGCTGGACATGTATAAATTTGATGGCTCTCACCCGGCCGCATGGATAGCACAAATGGAGCAATATTTCACACTGAATTACATCCTGGATGATGCGACTCAGCTTAGTGTGGGTATCATGTACTTGGACAATGAAAGATGGCAATGGTGGCAATGGCATCAACGTTGCTATGGAAGGCCCTTGACTTGGCAGACATTCAAAAAAGCTCTTACGGATCACTTTGACCATGAATCTGATTTTTTGGGTCGTCTCACTAAGCTCCGACAGACAGGAACAGTGAATGAATATATTGCCACCTTTGAAGCCTTAGCTTTCCGCACTGGAGATCTACACGATGAGTTCTACGTGGAATGTTTTGTTAATGGTCCCAAGAAGACATACAAGCCCACATCCGACTGCACCACCCTAGCTCATGGCTGCATCTTACAGGATAGCTCGTGAAGTAGAACGTGCGTTAGCAGCCCAGTCCAATCGCCCAAATTTCATCACCAAGGGTCGCCCCACACAGGCTCAAAGCACTACCCAAACACTCAAGGTTCAAAAGGTGTCACCAGCAAAAATGGCGGAAAGAAGAAAGCAAGGATTATGTTACTACTGTGATGAGAAATACTCCCTCGGGCATAAATGCAAGGAGCCCAAATTCTTTCAAATTGATGCTACTGATCACAGTTCATCGGAGGAAGCCCCACCACTTGAGGAACCAGAGGAGGAAGAAGAGGACAACCAGCAGGACAATGTACCTGAAGAACCAGTTATCTCGTTGCATGCTTTGGCATGGATTTCTTCGCCCCAAACTCTCAAAATCAGAGGTTTTATTAAGCATCGCCCAGTAGTAGTCTTGATTGATAGTGGCAGTACACATAATTTTATCCATCAACGAGTCGCAGAAGCAATGCATTGTTTTCTCCGAGCAGTTTCTAACTTCCAGGTCCAAATTGCTGATGGGGGGACAATGAAATGTGAAGGTCGCTGTGAAAATGTCAAACTTCAAATGGGGGATTATCAGTTAAAGACCCACCTGTTTGCCATACACATGGGAGGGTGCGACATTGTCCTAGGTGCTAAATGGCTTCGCACACTTGGCCCAAACACAATGGATTTCCAGGAGTTATATATGAGCTTTAAGCAGAACAACCACACACATACCCTCCGCGGACTCCAGGCGAGAGCTCCCTCTATCATCAGCTCACATCGGATGGAAAAATTGTTAAAAAGGGGCCACCATGGAGTTATAGCCCAATTTAATGCCATCCAAGCCTTCGAACCCAATTCTCTTCATATTCATCCTGAGATGCAACAGATCTTAAACAACCACCTGCGAGTCTTTGACAAGCCTCAGGAGCTTCCACCCTCGAGAGGGGAACATGATCATAGCATTACTTTGGTCCCATGGGCCCAACCACCAAATGTGCGCCCATATAGATATCTTTTCGCCCAAAAGAATGAAATTGAAAAAATAATCAAGGAACTCTTGGAAGCAGGTGTCATTCGTCCCAACGTTAGTCCTTATTGATCGTCGGTGGTCATGGTGTTCAAGAAAGATGGGGAATGGCGTATGTGTCCAGACTTCAGGGCCCTCAATAAGTTGACAGTCAAAAATAAATTTCCCATCTCGGTGGTTGATGATTTGCTGGATGAACTAAATGGGGCGCAATTCTTTACTAAGCTTGACCTTCGCTCGAGCTACCACCAAATTCGCATGAAAGAAGTAGACATTCCAAAGACTGCTTTCCGAACTCATGAAGGCCATTATGAGTTCCTGGTCATGCCATTCGGTCTTTGTAACAATGTTTTAAAAACCGGCCGTTTCGAAACCGAAACGGCCGAGTTGATTCGAGTTGCAGCTGGAGGGAGTGACCCGGCCTTGGAAACGGTCCGGTTGGCCGAGTCACCCATGACTCGGCCAAGTCATTCAATGACTCGGTCGAGTCATGGGTGACTCGGCCAACCCGGCCGGTTCCGATATGACCCGGCCGAGTCACAAGGGAACGACCAGGCACACGTAAACCGCATTAAAATATTCATTTTTTTGGGATTTTTGAATTGTTTAATGATTGTTATGGATTCCAAACTGTTATAATAATATGCTAAATGTTTTTTGGGGTCCATTTCCCCCTCCCAAACCCTATTTAACACACCCAAATGCTCTCATTCACTCACAGCAGTCTTATGCATTTGAGTGAGAGTCTTCTTTGAGAATTAGTGAGCAGTTCTTGAGCTTGTTTTGGAGCAGCAGTGAGGAGTCTTGGAGCATTGTAGCTGGAGTGAGGAGCTTCTTGGGCAGCCATTTGGAGCAGCATTGAGGAGCTGATTCTTGGAGCAAGCTTGAGGAGGCAGTTTGTGCCTGGAGGTATTTTTTTCCACCTCTATAAATATGTTTTTGCTTAGTAAATTTTAGGTGCATATCAAGAAAGCTTAGAGAGTGTTTTTTGTCAAATAAATGAACATTGAATCAATGTTTTTTTTTTTTTTTTTTCATTTTCAGATTGTTTTCGTAGTCAAAAAATGGCACCTAGAGCAAGAGATCCTGCTTGGGCATATGTTGAAATGGTTGATAGTCAAATGCATTGCAAATTTTGCCATAGGAAAATTAAGGAAGGTCCTGGGGGCATTAATAGGCTGAAACAACACTTGGCAGGGATTAGAGGCCAAATTACCCCATGTACCTCACCAGAAATTGGGGAGATTAGAAAGAATTTGTTGGCAAGCTTTGAGAAATTTAAAGAAGATAAGGCTAGGCAAAAAGAGATACATGCTGAAATTGGGAGGAAGAGGGAGATACAAAAAATGATGGCTACCAACCCCCACTATGATTTTGAGGGTTCTTCCTCTATCCCTCAAACTGAGGCATCCAACCCTTTCCGATATGTTCCTCCCTCTTTTGGTTCTATTCAAGATAAGGGAAAGGGTAGAATGAATTTGAAAAAGGGTAATGTGACTATCAAAAGTTATTTCACTCCCTCCTCTCCATCAGATGCACATGGTCCTGAAGTTAGTAAAGGTCAAATTCAGCCCACTTTAGATGACCATTTGAAGAAAGAATTGAGGGAGACTGCTTGTGAGTACATAGCTAGATGGTGGTATGATGCTGATATCCCCTTTAATGCTGCTCGTTCACCATATTATGAGCCTATGTTTGATGCCATACATGTTGCTGGAAAAGGCTTCAAAGGCCCTACTATGCATGAGCTAAGGGGGTTTCGTTTGCAGAAAGAAATTCAATCCATTAATGAGTATTTGCAAGAGTTCAGGGACTCGTGGGCAAGAACAGGGTGTACCATCAGGTCAGATGGATGGACTGATCAAAGAAACCGTACCATCATAAACTTTCTTGTCTTCTGCCCACAGGGAACCATGTTTTTAAAATCAGTTGATGCATCTGATAAGGTAAAAGATGGCCACTTGTTGTTTCAGCTATTGGATCAGGTTGTTCAGGAGGTGGGGGTGGCTAATGTTGTTCAAATCATCACAGATAATGCCTCTAACTATGTTCTTGCTGGTAAACTGTTAGAGGAAAAACACAAGACCATCTTTTGGACCCCATGTGCTGCACATTGCATAGACCTCATGCTTGAGGATATTGGAAAATTAGATTGGGTCAAAAACACTGTAGATCATGCCAAAAGCATAACAAAATTTATCTACAATCATACACTGGTTTTGAGTCTCATGAGGAAACACACTGGAGGCAAGGATATTATTAGGCCTGCCATCACTAGATTTGCTACACATTTTTTGACATTGCAATCTATGCTTTCCCAACATAGAAACTTGCAAAAGATGTTTTCCAGTGATGAATGGAATCAAAGCAATTGGTCTAACAAACCAGAAGGCAAAGAATTGAAAAGGAAAGTCCATGAAGAAACTTTTTGGAGAAAGGCAGCAGAGATTGTGAAGCTTGCTGAGCCACTAGTTAAGGTGTTGCGGTTGGTGGATGGGGAAAGGTTGGCTATGGGCTTCATTTATGAGGCTATGGATCAAGCAAAGGAGCAAATAAAGACAGCATACAAGGATAGAGTGGCAAAGTATGGGCCCATTTGGGCAATCATTGATGAAAGATGGAACAATCAACTCCATTGCCCTATACATGCAGCTGGGTATTTTTTGAACCCACGGTATCATTATAAAGCTAAGGAGTCAGGAGCTTTGAGGGGGGAGGTCAGAGATGGACTGGTTGATTGCATTGAACGCATGATCCCATTGGAGTCTGATCAGCTGGAGATACATCGACAGGTCACATCCTTCAGCAATGCATCAGGTACCTTTGGGAAGAACCTAGCAAAGATTGCAAGAGAAGCAGATGAGCCAGGTAAACAAAAATTTCAATTTTCAATTTCTTAATGGTTTTACTTTTTTTATTAAAGTTTGTTAAATCATTTATAATTTGAAAGTTAGATATAATTTGTAATTTTGTTGAGCTTCAGCCTTCATCTAACTCATAATTCATTACACTCCTATGTTTTTTGCAGCACAATGGTGGGAGGCCTTTGGTGGCCAGTGCCCTGAATTGCAAAGGTTTGCAATTCGTATTTTGAGTCAAACTTGCAGTGCATCTGGGTGTGAGCGCAATTGGTCTGTTTTTGAGAGGATTCACACAAAGAAGAGAAACCGTTTGGATCAAAAACGGTTGAATGATCTAGTTTATGTCCAATACAACCTTCGGCTCAGACGAAACCAATTGCTGAACAAAAGACCTGATTCAGATCCCATTGTGTTGGAAGACATTGATCCAACATCAGATTGGGTAGTGGAGAGTCGTCCACCAGAGTTTGATCCTGATGAGGATCTTGATGTAGATATAGATATGGAGACATCAGTTGAACTTGAACACGTTGTTCAACTTCAGCCTGTTCAGTTGAATGCAGATCCCAATCCACCAGCCTCAGTCTCACAGCCAGCAAGGAGTAGGACTCCAGTTGTAGGTGCTTCCTCTGCTCAGCCACGATAGAAGCGCAGCCGCATATCTACTCTATCTCAGCTTGCATCTGCTGCACAGCCTGCTAGTGGTACTGGTACCACTTCTACAGTTGCAGTTGGAGACGATGATGATGAGGAGGAGCCATGGGGCCCCTTGTCTGACTCTGATGATGATGATCCAGAGATTGGTCGAGATGATCTTGGCTCCTCTTGCAGTAGCTACTAGCCAGTAGTAGTGTAGCTGCTAGCAGTGCTGCAGTAGTACTAGTATTGGAGTCTGGTCACCATCACAGTTTACTTTTGTTGTAGAGGCCATTTCTAGCCTCCTTGGTTATTTGTATTTTGTTTTGAGTCTTTGATCATGTATGACAGTTGACTATGTATTGCCATTGGGTACCATTTTGATATAGTGGATTGGTTCATGAGCCTACTTTGATCATATGTTGTCTTCCATCTATATTATAATGCTGTGTGTTTGGATTCTGGAAACATGAATGAAAATCTTTAAAATTATGTTTAAAATATTTAAAATTATGTTTTTTAATAAAATAAATAAATATTTAATGTATTTTTTACAACGACAGAGTCATTGAAATCGAGCCGGCCGAGTCATTACCGTTTCGGAGTCGGAGTCGGAGTCGATCCTCGGCCGAGTCGGAGTCAGAGTCGGAGTCTTAAAACATTGCTTTGTAATGCCCCATCCACTTTTCAGAGCCTTATGAACCACCTGCTCAAACCATATCTCCGAAAATTTGTCCTTGTTTTCTTTGATGACATCCTCATCTACAATCGCACATGAGCCACACATCTTCAGCATGTAGATCTGCTCTTGCCACTGCTCCGCAAGCATAAATTATTTGTCAAGATGTCCAAGTGCTCTTTTGGCATGGAAGAAGTTGAGTATTTGGACCACATTGTGGGGTGTGAAGGTGTCAGGGTGGACCCCAAAAAGATCCAGGCAATGCAAGATTGGCCTCAACCAAAGACCTTGAAGACCCTGAGAGGATTTTTGGGTCTCACAGGCTACTATCGCAAATTTGTCCGCAATTATGGTCGCATTGCTAGGCCCCTCACTCAACTCCTCAAGAAAAATTCATTCCTCTGGAATGATGAAGCACAATAGGCCTTTACGGCTCTCAAACATGCCATGTGTTCCATTCCAGTCTTAGCACTACCCGACTTCACAAAATCTTTTGTGATTGCATGTGATGCTTCTGGTACGGGTATTGGGGCGGTCTTAATCCAGGAGGTCGACCCTTGGCCTTCACGAGCCAACAACTTAGTGGGAAGAATTTGGGACAATCTACCTATGAGAAGGAGATGATGGCCATCTTACATGCAGTAGATACCTAGCAACCATACTTATTGGGGCGACGTTTTCAAATCCGCACAGACCATCAAAGCCTTAAATATTTTTTGGAGCAACGCCTATCCTCACCACAACAAAATAAATGGCTTGCCAAAATGCTGGGATATGATTATGAGATAATTTACAAGAAAGGGCGCAAAAATATTGTAGCAGATGCATTATCCCACCAATTTGAGGAAAGTACCCTGCTCGCAATTTCCCTTCCCATCACAGAATGGATTGAAGAGGCTCGCAAGGAATGGTTTTCACATCCCTGGCTCTCCCAACTCATTAATCAATTGCAGACGTATCCACATTCCACAGCAAGCTACTCGTGGCAGGATGAGATTCTTCGATACAAGGACAAAGTCGTAATATCACCAACATCCACCCTCAAAAGCCGCATTTTGGCGTAGTTGCACTCATCTCCCACTGCAGGACATTCAGGCTTTCAGAAGATGTATGCTTGCACTCGAAGATCATTTTTTTGGACAGGCATGAAAAAGGACATTCTTACTTTTGTAGCTGAATGAGACGTCTGTCAACACCACAAAGGAGAAACAATCAAATCCCCAGGCACATTACAGCCATTGCCCATCTCAGCCTCAATCTGGACAGAGGTCTCAATGGATTTCATTACGGGTCTTCCAAAGTTAGGAAACAAGTCAGTCATCATGGTAGTTGTGGACAGACTTTCTAAGTATGCTCATTTTTGCGCCCTACCCCACCCTTTTACACCGACTTTGGTCGCTTAATCGTTCATGATCAGATCTTCAAATTGCATGGCATGCCCACTTCCATTGTGTCTGATCATGACCCAATCTTCACCAGTAACTTTTGGCAGGAACTCTTCCGGCTACAAGGTACCCAACTACAACTCAGTGCTTCCTATCATCCACAAACTGATGATCAAACTGAAGCAGTCAACAAATGTTTGGAGACCTACCTTAAGTGTTTCACTTTAGAAAAGCAACATCTCTGGGTACAGTGGTTACCTCTAGCCGAATGGTGGTATAACACCAACTATCATGCCACCACCAAAATGACTCCATATGAAGCAGTTTATGGTCAACTCCCTCCTTCCCCTACTTCTTATATCAAGGGATGCTCGAAGGTACAAGCAGTGGATCAACTCCTACAGAACCGCACAACCATGCTGGCCCACCTTAGAGAGAATCTTCATCAAGCCCAAAACCGCATGAAGCAACAGGCAGATCAACATTGCTCAGAACGCCAATTTCAAGAAGGGGATCAGGCATTTTGAGGTTGCAACCATATAAGCAAACATCACTAAAAGACAAGGGTTGTCAAAAATTATCTCGAAAATTCTACGAACTGTATCAAGTACTTCAGTGCATTGGAGAAGTCACCTACAAGTTAGCTTTGCCACCCACTGCAAAAATCCATCCAGTCTTCCATGTCTCGTGCCTCAAGAAAGTGATTGGGAACCATTGCAGAATTCGAACCAGTCGACCTGAAGTGGATGAAGAAGGGTCAATCTGGCTCCAACCTAAACAGGTTCTTGACACATGAGAACGACACTTGTGTGGTTGCACGATCACAGAAGTCCTCGTCAAGTGGAAAGACACCTCTCCGGAAGATGCAACCTGCGAACCAGCCACTGTCCTTCAACAGTTTCTGCAGCTTCAGCGTTGAGAACAAGGCTATTCTTATGGGGGAGGGCATGTTAGGGTTCAACCCTAACCCCCTTATTTATGTAATAGGATTGAGTCATAGTTATAGTTAAGTAGAGTCAATAAAGCCCATATTAATTATTGTAAATGGTTAACCCACATTTAATGAAGGGACCACAGTTAGTTGCAAATGGTTCATGGTATTAGATAGATGGTATTAATAAGAACCATGGTATTGCCCCATGGTATTGCATGTATGAATCCTATATAAAGGATAGAGACTCTCCTCGAGGAGCATCATGTCTTATTTTGTAATTGAGCTCAGCTCTATTGGAGGTTGCCCCCTCGAAGAGGCAAGTAAACATTGCTTTCTGAATAATAAAATACTTCTTGTTGTTTCTCATTGTTCTATGTTCTAGGTATATTTCTTCGCATATTTGGTATTCTAGTATCGTCTTGCAGGTTAAGAGCATAACACTTTGAGCCCAAATCTTGCCCTCCAGGGTCTAGATCTAGCTCAGATCTGAAGATTTTCTTCGCTGATTTCTCAGATCTATTTTTGCGCAAGTGAAAAGAGAAAAACCCAATACCCAATATGTATAAAAATAGAGAAAATCCCAAAAAACCCAAGTGTTAAAATTAAAAATTATGTTATAAAATTTCAGATCTACACAAGTAAATAACATATCTATATAAATAATTTACAAATCTATACAAATAATTTACAGATCTATCAGATCTGAGGAGTATGAGTTCAACTCCGCTCCCACATCTAATAATCTAAGGCTCTTAATAGCCAGATCTATCAAAATTTCCACAAAATATTTAAAAGATTTTGAAATTTTAAAGAGGTACTAGCCCAAAAACACCCTGCAGAAAAAAAGATTATCGTTAGATAAATCTTGAGACTTATATGAAGTTGGCTCTTCAGAAAATATGTGTTGAGAGTTGGTTGGTCCAACCGAGAACTATCCCCAAACGCTCAATGAGAACCTGAGAGATCTTCTACAAACACTAGATCAATCATCAAATCAAATAGAGAAATAGAACAACAATAAAATTCTGAAGAAATAGAGATACTTGCTACTTCAATCAAAATTAAAAATGTTACCCTAGATCCAACAAACTAAATAAGATACCTATATTCAGATTATTCTAAGAGAGCTATTGATTGATAGTTTTCACATAATATTAAGCAAAAATTAAAACAATGTTACCATAAATTCATGAAGAGGAACACTACAGCACGTTGAAACCCCAAAGACTTTTGCATTAATTCAAAAAAGTATACAAGAGAGCTTGAGAGCTTAGTACACGATCTAGAAATCGGATGATTTGACTGACAAACGACCTCCTATTTAAAGATAAATCCTCCAACGGCTAGTTCGAGTGATCCTCGTCAAAACAATCTTGACTGTTGATGAGGATCAAAATTTCTTTTAGTTTCATCCATTGAAATTTTAAATTATTGATGAAATTCGAATTTTTCAATTAAATGCATTTTAATTAATTCAAAAATTAAATTTTTGAATTGATTTCCTCAAATTTTTGACTTTGACTTAACCCCAGGGACCAAAGGCTTAAAATTTAGCAAAATAATCAATTTACCTTAGTTTTTGGACCTCTTAAAATTTAATTTTTAAGGACCAACGAATTTGCCTTCGGAGAATTTAAATTTACCTAGAACCTAGAATTAATTAAATTTTTGGCTTAGGATTTTAATTAATTTTGGCCATAGAATTTAATTAATTAACCTATGAGGGGATAAATTATTTTTCTAACCCTCAAGACACTTTACATTATGATTTTTACATTTTTACATCTCAATAGGGAAAACCCATTTGCAAAAGACCCTCACAAACTACCCAGTTCTGCGACACAAAATATAATTTAGCAGATCAAGCAAGTTGTAATAAAATAACCTAACCAAATAGTTAGGATTATTCCCAAATCACTTTTACATCGACTCGATCTAGAACACTAGGACTCCCATAAGATCCCAGTGACAAAATCCATTCTGGCTTTAGGGTAAGGTTAAAGGAAAACTCTGCCGACCATCCGAGAATGGATTGATGCAAAAAAAAGCCTCCCGGAATGTAGATCGTCACCAGAAAAATAGGTTTACCTAGGTAATTACATACACAACACGGATCTGCTGAGATTATTTACATTATACACATCCAGACTGGGTTTACATTATAAGATGATGATCAAGCTGATGATGATAGCTAGACGGCACGAGCACATCGATCAGACACTATCCCTTTTGCGAAAAAAAGGGGTGTACTGCTATGGGTCGTTGACATGTAGTGGTCAACACCCCTTTCTTATTAATCCTAAAAATAATATTTTGGACTAATATCCTCAAAAATATTATTTTGATTTAACCACGAAGGTCCAAGGGGTCAATTTTTCTTTTAAATCCATGTTTCCCTTGGTGGAGGACCTCCAACAATTAATTCTTTTTTGACCCACGATTTTTTTATTATTTTCCACTTGCAGAGAATTTAATCTCTCAAATTATTTTTTTGACCCAAAATTAATTAATTTTTTGGTTTAGGATTTTTATTTAATTTTGCCAGAAAAATTAATTAATCGACTCTAGAGAGAATTACTTATTTTTTCCACCCTCAAATACTTTAGCCATGGTGTCTAACTATGAAGAACTATGCACTAAAATATTTTTTACATCAAGATATTACAAATTAATTCAACCCTTAGAAAGGGAAATACACATTTAGACATAGACCCTCAAGACACTACTCTATTTTGCGACACAATATGATCTAGTATGAAAAATACATAGACTCGATAAACATTAGGAGTCACCTAAGATCTTGTCAACAAATTCCACCCTAGCTTTGTGGTATATCTGGTCGAAAAATTTTGTCGATTATGCGTGTTTACAAAGACACATAATTTGGGGAGGTTTAAAAACTCCTTAGGATGAAATCCTTTGACAAAAATCATAAGCTACCTAGGTGTTGTTACATGATGACTTTTGGGGAGCATTGGATGTGTTCTAGCTCCGAAATTTTGTGGAGAGGCTATAACACATGAAATCTCCAAAACCCAGAAATCTTTTGGAGAAATTCCACCCTGATTGTATTTTATTAAAATAATTAATACTTTTAATGGGGCTCCTAAGTCTAAACTTAGAAAAATTAAAATATTAATGGGTATTAATAAAAATATGGGTGAGAAACTTCTAAGAGACAAGGATCAAGTCTAATTTAATCTTAGTCGTTGATTAGAGACTTAATCTCAGTCGTTGACTTATCAACAGGAAAAGTATAAATGGAGGCTTGGGGTCAATTAGAGAAGACACACAGAGAGATTGAGGAAATAGATTTTCTGAGGTGAGAAGTTCTTAGGAGGGAAATCGATTGAGGAAATCTTGCAACTGAGGGGTAGTGATAGTTCGGGAATACAGACAGAGAGGCGGAGAGAAACTTGTGGAGGCAACACAGTAGCTGGGAGAGTTGACGTTGGGCCAGTTTGGGCCCAAGCAGCCTTAACGCAGAGCCAAGAGGGCCAGCGCAGAGGAAGAGATGCCTTCCACATATAAAGTCGAGGAGCTGCTGGAAAATGTCGAAACAACCTGGAAAGCTGACGCGATGGGCAATATTGCTGACGCACGTCGCAAAGCCTCAGAGAGCTCCACGCAGGCCCAAGCAATTATTGTGGATGGGCAGCGCTGTTATAGATGGGGCCAGCCAGATTTGTTGTCGGATCAGCCGGATTCTGCCGAGTGAAGTGAGGTAAAACTCACTCAAGTTCTCCGCCATTGTATTTCTCTGTCACTAGTTTGTCGGGAGGGCAACCAGCATTTGTATTCAGAACTTCTGCTTAATAATAGAAAACCCTCAAAGTTGTTGCACCGGTTTTCCCGCATTGGGTTTTTCCAAGGACGTTTAGTCCAAAAATAAGTGTGTCCTTTGTGTGTGTCTCATTTAATTTTTCAGTGCTTGATCTATATATTGGTGTAGGCTGCAGTGTATTTGCATTAATATTTTCCAAATATTTCTGAAAATAACTTCTTAAATGAAGAAAACAAGTAGGTAATGCAAATCAGTTTATGTCAACACGATTTCTAGTTTATTAAATTCAGAAATTTTCACATGGTATCAGAGCAATTATAGATCACGGAGGACTGAAGCCATCAGCGAAAGGACAAAGGAGAATTTGTGTTGAAGACAGCTGTCCTAAGAGGTAGCGTCTTTTTTTTTAGCTGAGAGAGCAAACGAGGGGTGACGCAGTCACCAAGGGAGGCTCACACAGAGCTTGCATCAGCCTGTTTGTGTGACATTGTAGCTGCAGAGGGCAGCGCAGTGATTGTTGGGCCAGCGCAGAGACTATTGAGTCTCGTTTTTCCAGTTGTCATGGCTAGAGGTGCAGCGCAGACTTCATCTGGAGTTGTTGGTGGGGTGTTGATTCTGTTGGTGCAAAACAGTACCTAGTGGGGCAGAAGCAAAGTAGAGGGAATCAATTCCTCAGAAGATTTCTTACCAAGAGATCTAGATCCAGTGTTGAGCAGCAGTAAAGAGAGATCCGAGAGGGGTGGTTCGACAGTGGTTGGCAGAAGGATTTCTTGAAGGAAATCGAAATCTAGAGGGAGCTTGTTCCTTAGAGGATTTCTAGCACCAAAGAAATCCAAATCAGAGTTTTGTTGGGGCAGCAGCGAAAGAGGGAGAAGAGAATTTGTTCGACACTCATTTGAACAGAGATGGAAATTAATGGACTGAGGGATCAGGATGGGTTATAGCGAGCATCCAACTTTGTCATCTGGAAGGCCAGGATCCTGGCAGTTTTGGACAAAAATCGCATCAAAGATTATGCCTTGAAGATGGTTGTTGTTCCAGTTGATGTTGATCCTCTCAAGAAGTACGAGGAGGTTTAGGCTAAAGCAAAGTGCATGATCTTGGACGGGGTCAAGGATCATGTGATCCCACATATTGCTGAGAAGGCCACAGCAAGGGAAATGTAGGAGGCCTTGACCACTTTGTACAAGGGAACTTCATTCAACGGAAGATGTTGCTTGAGAGTCAGCTGAGACAGTATCAGATGCAGAAGGGAGAAGAAATTGATCCCTTCCTTCTCAAGTTGCAAGGGATCCGAGACCAGCTAACTTCCGTAGGGTCTACACCAGATCCTGAATTCATGGTCAGGACTGCCCAGAATGCAATCACTGAAGACTGGGAAACCTTTGTCCAAATCATCTTGGGTAGGTCTTTTCTCCCCAGTTGAGAGGAGATGTGTGCAGCTCTTCGACAGGAAGAGATCAAACGGTTGACCAAGGTGGGAAGCAGCAGCAAAGGGATCAGAGCCAAGAAGGAGGAAGAGGAGGATGCAGCTCTTGCATCAGCGGAACAACAAGGGTGGAGAACTGGGTCATTTCGCCACTCAGTGCCCTCAGAGTACGGCAAGGAAGAGAAATCTGACTCAAAGGCTGCTCCAACGAAAGCTGACAAAGAGGATGATGATGAGGTTTGCACCATGAGTGCTCATGCACCTCTAGAGAAGAGATGGGGGATATTAAGTTGTAGTCGAGAGGACTACATGACAAGGGCAGGATCCTTGAGGTGCCCAAACTCTTGGATCACATACAGATACGGGAGCCCTTAATGAGAGTAGCAGAATGACAGGAGTCAGTTGGTGCAAGGGATGATGAAGTGACAGTGGTAGAGCTAGAGTGCCAAAGTTAGAAGCAGTGCAGTAGAGTGTTGCAGCAGTGCAGTAGAGTGTTGCAGCAGTGCGAGAGGCACAAAGCAGATACAACAGCAAAGCAGTAGCATCAGAGGGTCAGCACAGATTATCAACAGAGGTAACTTCAGCATCACGAAGCATCCAGATGGACTAGCATGTCAGCTTTTGGGTGACTTTTCAATTTCTTACTTCTCAACAACTGAGTTGCAGTGCAGCAGTTAGCAGTGGCAGTGTTGTGGGCAGCATGATGCAGCATATTGAGAGGGAGCTACAGTACTGCAATACAGATGTAGCAGTGACAGTGGCAGTGTCATGGGCAGTAGTACAGATTGCAGCAGTGCAGTGGATGAGGGGCAGCAGGCCGAGCATCAACAGTGCATAGGACCGATGTCGTGGATAAGTGTGATACTTCTACTGGGAAGTATTGCTAGAGCGCATTCCTCGCTAAGAGGGAGTGTTGATTTTTGAGTAGCATCGTATGTGCTCTAGCTCCGAAATTTTGTGGAGGGGCTAGAACACATGAGATCTCCAAGACCTAGAAATCGTTTGGAAAAATTCTACATGGATTGTATTTTATTAAAATAATTAATATTTTTAATGGGGTTCCTAAGTCTAAACTTAGGAAAATTTAAATATTAATGGGTATTAATAAAAATATGGGTGAGAAGCTTCTAAGAGACGAGGATCAAGTCTAATTTAATCTTAGTCGTTGATTAGAGACTTAAACTCAGTCGTTGATTTATCAACAGAAAAAAGTATAAATGGATCAAGGAAATCGATTTTTTGAGGTGAGAAGTTCTCAGGAGCGAAATCGATTAAAGAAATATTGCAACTGAGGGGCAGTGATAGTTCGGGAATACAAACAGAGAGGCGAAGAGAAACTTGTGGAGGAAGCGCAGTAGCCAGGAGAGCTAACGTTGGGCCAGTCTAGGCCCACACAGCCTTGATGCAGAGGCAAGAGGGCCATCGCACAGGAAGAGCTGCCTTCCATGCAGAAAACCTGGGAGCTGCCGGAAACTGTCGGCACAACCGGGAAAGCTTACGTAATGGGCAGTATTGCTGACGCAGAGCCTCAGAGAGCTCCACGCAGACCCACGCAATTACGGCAAAGGGGTAGCGTTGTTGTAGCCGGGGCTAGCTAGATTTGTTGCTGGATCAATCGGATTCTATCAAGTGAAGTGAGGTAAAACTCACTCAGGTTCTCCTTCATTGTATTTCTTTGTCACTGGTTTGCCGAGAGGGCAACCAACATTTGTATTCAGAACTTCTACTTAATAATAGAAAACCCTCAGAGTTGTTGCACCGGTTTTCCCGCATTGGGTTTTTCTGGTGACGTTTATTCCAAAAATAAGTGTGTCCTTTGTGTGTTTGTCTCATTTATTTTTTCAATACTTGATCTGTATATTGGTGTAGGTTGCAGTGTATTTGCGTTAATATTTTCCGAACATTTCTGAAAATAACTTGTTAAATGAAGAAAACAAGTAGGTAATGCAAATTAATTTACTGCAATAGGATTTCTAGTTTATTAGATTCAAAAATTTTCACATTACATGGCTTCATAGTCATACTAGAATCATTTACAACAATTTTTGCATAAATTGGGTTTATAATGATAAAACTGGAAGTTGAATGATGACATTGATTTGAAAAATTTTGATCCACTGCTTTGTACTCTGCTTCTCAAACTATTGACAAAGTGTGGTCAACACTAATCATTGATTTCCACTTTGGCCTTGACATAACATCCCACACATCATTCTTCATAATGGAGGCATACTCCGCCACCATAGCATGCCTTCAAACATGTTGCTATGTTACCTCCTAATAACTGGTAGGCCATGAATCTATGATGCTACTCATGAGAGAAACATAACTAGGAAAAATTTTGGGAGGCTTGCACTTCTTGAACGCATTTCCAAGAGCCTCCACGTGCTCCCGAGCATCTCTTAGTGTCTGCTCTAGCCATCTTAGCCTCCTCATGACAAAACCAAAAGGAGGCTCCAACTCCTCTTGATTTGAAGACCAAATCCTTGTTGTAGGTGGTGTTGGACTCTCCTCAATCTTCGAGGCCTCCTACCCCTTATCTTTCGACATTGTAGTAATAGGTTCATGTGACTTCCTAAAGGCTTGGCTCTCCTCAGACCTAACATCGAAGCTCGCCAAAGTCTTCCCCTACACTAGAATGTATATTTTGGATGCCTTCGAAGTCTCGCTATGACACACAAAGACATCCTTTTATGTTGAGGGCTCTGACTTTGTACTCTTCTCCGAAGGTATATGGACATAAACTAGACAACCAAAATTGTGAAAATGGCCAACCTCCGATTTCCACTCTTATGAATACTTTCTCAAGAATCTTGTCCTCCAAGACCTTAGGGAGACTCATGCTTTGTACATACATTGTTGTGTTCCATACCTCTGCCGAAAGGAACATGGGTATATCCTGATTACGTATAATCACCTTGGCAGCACCAACAATGGCCCTATTCTACCTGCCCACTGTTAAAAGATGTAACTAGCTTTGGTCTTCATAATTGTACTTGTCAAACGAAAATTTATTATTAAATAAAATGACTTATTAAAGCATGGGTTTCATGCTTAGGTCAAAAGCCCCAATTGAGGGCTTCTAGACTTTGTCTTTAGTCATTAGAGTCATTGTCATTATCATGAGACCTATGTTACCGGATCCTTCAGGCCCAGCGGCTGGATCCGCGGATCCCCGGATCAGAGACGGATCCGGATCCGGATCCACGAAGATCCGCCCCGCCCAACATTTGTCTGTCTATAATATGGTTTGACGTCAGCACATATTTCCAAATTATATCTCAGCGCAGAATCTAGAAAGAAAATATCAGTGGATGAATAACCCGATATTGGAAAAATCAGCCGTGCCGGAGTTCATTAATCTGTGTGTAACATGGTTTGACGTCAGCACATATTTTCAAATTATATCTCAACGCAGAATTCCAGAAAGAAAATGTCAGCTGATGAATAACGCTATATTGGAAAAATCAGCCGTGGGAATAATTAACAAGGGAGTTCATTAATTTCAAGATTATAAACCTGTGGTTAACCATTGTATAAACTTTATTTCAAGATTATAAGATACTGATGTTGGGATATTCTAATTAAATTATATGTTTATTTTAGAAGTTTGATGAAGTAAGTTCTATAAAGTAACTTCATTTAATTTAAATATAATAACTATTAAATTATAGGTTTATTTTAAAAGTTTCATAAAGTAAGTTTATTTAATTTAAATATAATAACTAGTAATTAATGTTTCAATATTATGATACATTAATTTTAATATATTAAATTAATAATTATTTTTTCCATCTGAAATTAATAATTATTTTAAAAATATTATATAGAAGTTTTATATTTAAAATTTAAACAAAAATTATAATTTTTTTATTTTATACAAATTTAATTAATATTTATAAATAATATATTAATTCTGATACTATTTATCTAATATATCTAATATTTATTTTTATAGGTACTCTATATAAAAATTATATATTTAAAAATTAACATATGTTTTTATTTTATTTTTATATAAATTTAATTTTTAAAAATTATAAAATATTTTATATTGTTTGTACTTGCCGTATCCGGATCCTGGCTTTTCAAAAAACTAGTGGATCCGTATCCGAATCCGGATCCGGATCCGAATCCGTATCGAATCCTGGTAACTTAGCATGAGACCCTTCTTGGGCTTTTGTATCATGTAAAAATAGTTATTTTTTAGTCAAAAAGATAATTTGTCGCCTCCACACCAAGTCGGCCTGGATTAGGGCAATTTGAGCTCACAAGAAGCCTATATATTGAACAACTCGACTTGGTTCGATCTCCAAGAAGCTATAGCTGGAAAAGAGTGCGAAGTTGTTGGAGAACAAGGAAAGAAGCTAGGAAGAAGAAATTCGAGTTTTTGGGCTACCTTCCTCTCACATGTGCAAAGATATTGGGTTGAAGTTGGGGTCGAAACTCTATTTCTATTGCGGGGTCGGAGTTTTGAAACTGGGGGCCGAAATCTGCTGCTGGTGCCAAAATTTTGATCTAACATTGCACCCTGAAGTGTTGAAACTTGGAAAGCTGAGAAAAGGACATCTACAAGAAAGAAGGGTTGACTTGGTGATTGGAGGAGGTCTTTGTCCAGGTCTAGATGTCTAGAAGTATCTCATCTTGATTTGAATCTACTAAAGGAAGAGTTCTTGAATGGGTTTTCCCTTTATAGGGTTCTGCCATGGTTGTGCGCCTACATCTTGTGTCTCATGTTCTTGTGATCTTCATACACGTATAATTTGGTAATTGCTTGATGAAAGATAAACTAAATAAAAGTAAAAGAGGCCAACATAATTCACAAGTAATTATCAAGAAAGAGGAATCAAACACTAAAACCTACAAGCATTGATTTCTCAACCATCGTATCGAAGCTAAGGTCAAAGAAGGTTGAAGATCACTTTAATGGCAATTACTTGAAGAAAGGAAAAGCAGTTTTGCAAGAAAAGGTTACTCCCTCTATGGAAACTTACTTGAAGATGGGAATCAATATCATGAGAATTGTAGGAAGTTAGATTGGACGGATCCTCTACAATTCGACTTGTCTTGAGAGGTCCTCTTTCATACTCCTTGAGAATATAACAGATGTCTTCCTAATCAAGGCAGTAAAGGGAGAATGGTGATTAGTATTAATATAATCAAAACTAAATGAGTACATGAAACCAAAAATTGAAAGGAAATGAGATACTTATCTTTGGGAGTTGAAGGGGGCTCTGTCCAAATCTTGAGGGATACATATAAACTTAGAAAAAAAAAATGTCTTTTTTCCAAAAACATGTTAAAAAACTATAAAGTCTAGAACATCAAAAATATAAAATAAGATATTTAAGGCTACAAGCAAAGGACTTAGTAGTGTAAGTCCCTTATGTCAGATTCTTCGGGTTTGCCTTTCTTTAGGTCTTCCTCTTCAGCGATATTGGTTTGATCTCTTTCTCTCTTCTTGTTTCTTGGATTGTCAAGACAGTCACTCTTGTAGTGACCCTTCTTATGACTTTGATAGTATTCTACCTTGGATATGTCAACTTTCTTCGTTGGCCCTTTCGATTTCTTTCCTTTATGTTGAGCAATGTTGGCATTTGAAACATCTTCAAAATTGGCAACTACTGAGATCCTCAATTCTTCCTTATTGCGGGCAGCCTATAGTTCTTCAAAAGTGGGAGCTTCCTTCCAACTATTAAGACCTACAGCAAATGCACCCCAAGTAGGCGGCAATCCTAAAAGAGCGGTGATCACGAGTTCTTTGTCTGGAACAATTTCATCAATGGCCAAAAGATCATCCTTGATTCTTGCTATCTTCACAAAGGAGGTTAATGTGTCTTCTTTAATCATCTTTATGGTCCTTAACTCATTCTTCAAACTTGCTACTTGACCAATGTTCTTAATAGTGAATAACTTTGACAATGCTTCATACATTTCCCGAGCATGATTGATGTTGGCTATCAATGGGACAAGGTTGTCCTTTATTCCTTCAACCATTAGAGCCATGGCCACCAATTCTAGTTCCCTGAACTTTACTTTGTCAACATCACTGGAATCTTCTGTAGGCTTCTTTACTTTTCCTTTGACCAAAAGTCTAGAACCTTGTTCTTTTCAAGCATGAGGTCAACCCTCTTCTTCCAAGACCTGTAGTTTGAGGTTCCTTCAAGTTTGTTCTCTCCCTTGATTGTTTTAGACATCTTCCTTGAATATAGTGGACTTCTTCCCTGAAATGACCCTTTTGATTGGTTCCTTGATTAAGTGCTTGAGACTGCCTTTTTCTTATTTCTTCACCAAAACTCTGAAACCATGTTAGAAAATTAGAAAGGCAAAAAGATTTTCTTATACTTAATAATTACTTGTGATGTTCTTGACTTCTTATTAGGTTTTCTTTATATCTTCTTTCTTTTAGTTCATCAAGCAATTACCAAAGCAAAAGCACATAAAACAATGGACACTAGATATAGGCACTATGCCAAGGAAAAATCCCCCTCGAGGGGAAAACCCAGTCAAAATTCTCTTCCTTTCAATAGTATTCTTTGAGACTCTTCACCCTAGACAAAGACCAAATCTTCCCTCCACACCAAGTTAGCCTCCCAGATCTTTGACCTCTCTTCAAGCAACTTCAACTATGTAGCAGCTTTCGGCATCAGGCAGCTTGGGGTCGAAGTTGTGCAGTGGGAAGAGATTTGATTGGGTTTGACTTGGACAAAGGAAGCACATCATCAAGAAGGTCGGACTTGGTCTTGGAAAGGTATTGGTCTTGGTCCAAAGGTCTTGGAATACGTCATTTGAAGAATCTATAAGAAGAGAAGAGATTTGTGGGTTTTCCTCTCAAGTAGAGAGGTTTTGGCCCTAGCTTGCAGCCTATATCATGTGTTCTTGTTTACTGTTGATCTTCTTGTTTTGGTAGTTGTTTGATGATAAGAAAAAGTAAAAAGAAATCACAAGCAGTTATCAATTTTAAGAGAAATCATCACAAGCAGTTAGCTAATAAGTAAGAAAAAGTCAAAATACATCACAAGTAGTTATCAATTTTAAGAGAAATCATCCTAACTATAGCCCTATATATTTCTCAGCATCCCACTCCCAAGGCGCACGCCGCATGGAAGCGCTCAAGGAGCAACTCAGGGAGCACACTCCCAAATCACTCCCACTTGGGAGAAATTTTCAGCAACGCACTCCCTTAAAAAAATTCTACTTCCTTAAAATCCTTTCACATGTGGTTAATACTTCTTTTGTAGAGAAGTGTTGGAGCATCTATAGCTTCATCCACAATGTCAAAAGAAATTGCAGCAATGAAAATCGAGGAGAAAGCTTGGTTTATGTACACTATAACTTGACGTTGTTGACACATTATTGTGAGCGGGCTCGATCTAATAGAGCATATATCACTTGGGACAACAACCCGGAGGAGAATAATTTGGAGGATGGAACCTTGCATTTAGAACAGTTGGAAGCAGAACTTTTGGACGATGAGGATGAAGCAGTAGCAACAACATCAACAGCAATGCCACCCCCATCCACTAGCAAGGCTCAAGTTGCACCAGCTTTGCCACCACCTCCATCTGCAGCATTGCGTGGAGGTCATGTACCCTTTGACTCTGGACATCATTCACGACCATTGTAGAGTCAAACTATGTGGGAGGACACTCCCATTGTTCATAGATCACGAGAAAAAATTAGAAGTTTCTCGCGGCAAGAAGAAATTTTAGTAGATAATAGATTTACTTGTCTTTTCTAGTTTCTACTTTCTAGTACTTTTTATAACTATTCTATTTCATATTTATTATGGTATTTTTTGTAAACAATATATGACAATTTAACTTTGAAGTTTGAAGTTGGCAATTATAACTCATTGGTAGTGAATTATGAATATGATGCTTTGTGAAACATTTCATTTCATGTTTGATATGTTAGAAAATCAGAAAGGCAGAAAGATTTTCTTATACTTGATAATTACTTGTGATGTTCTTGACTTCTTATTAGGTTTTCTTTATATCTTCTTTCTTTTAGTTCATCAAGCAATTACCAAAGCAAAAGCACATAAAACAATGGACACCAGATATAGGCACTATGCCAAGGCAAAACCCCCCTTGAGGGGAAAACCTAGTCAAAATTCTCTTCCTTTCAATAGTATTCTTTGAGACTCTTCACCCTAGACAAAGACCAAACCTTCCCTCCACACCAAGTCAGCCTCCCAGATCGTTGACTTCTCTTCCAGCAACTTCAACTATGTAGCAGCTTCCAGCATCAGTGAAACTTGGAAGACTTCGATCTCCCAAACTAGGGCACAAAACAAAGAGAGAGAAGCACCAAAATTTTGTTTTTCTTCTTCTCCTTAGACTCCACCCAACTTGCACTTCCTTTGGCTTCCTTAGACACACTTCACACTTCTCCGACTTCCTTAGAGATATCGAACTTGCTTGAGATGAGATGCTCCAAATGAATTCGACTTGCTTCTATTTATAGGCTTCAAGGGAGGTCGAATTGATGTCCTTAGGCCGACTTGATGTGGAGGATACATAAATTATATTTGACTCAATACTAAACCTTTTTACATGATTCAAAAGCCCAAGAAGGGTCTCTTTAAAAGTACAATGACTCTATTGACTCAGAATAAATCCTAGAAGTCCTCAATGAGGACTTTGACCTAAAACATGGTGACCCAAGCATGAAACCCATGAATAAGTCACAATAATAATAATAATAATTATTTTCTTTATTCTTTTGATAAGTACATTACATGATGACTCAAATACATTAAATGAAGGCTGAACCTAGTTACATTTTTTCCAACATGATATTCTTTCTTATAGTTTGGTAATGGTTACAAGTACAACTTTAGTGATAACAAATGTTATATATTGAATTTTGAAACTTTGAAACTTTAAGGTTGATGAGAATCGAGATGTTGTAACTTGTGGACCTATGATTGATGAAGATTATAACAATTAGATGATTGTTGTTATATGGTTTAATCCATGCTTTTATGATTTTTATAACTAATTCATCATTCTACATGCTTTTGTTGACATATATGCATTAATATACATAAAAATATATATTATATAAAAAACGCTCCCAACCTGCAAGCTTCTGAAAATTGTTGCTCCCACTCCCACTTCCAACCACCCTTGCTCCTGACAGTATGACTAGATGTTACATGTCCTAGAGTACATTCAAGACCTAGGACATTGGTCAATTTTGACCTAGATTTGGGGATTCTTCAAGATGACACCATTGGACCCAATATGCCCTCAGGCTAGCCTTGAAACAGCTTGATGGGTAGGAGCTTATTCAGAGCCCAGATGAGGATGGTCTCCCATTGAGAAACTAGGGAGGGATTGTTGCACAAGAGGAAACCCTAACACTAAAGAGGAGGCCTTATTTGACAATTGGAGAACACTTGATGGCACCCCAGAGGATGATTAGAGGTGGATTTGAGGACAATCCATCAAATTTTGGATCATCTAAGCATTATCACACATTTAGACACATCAACATACCTTGGAATGGCATTTGGAGCCCTAATTGGGCATGACATCGACATTTAGAGAGGCTATGGCTCACACGAGTGGGAAATTATGGTCTATTTTGTCACTAGCCAGTGGGTTGGCATGTAACCCAAGTTCATTTCATGTCAAACTTGTTATTAGGAGCTTCATTAGGCTAAATTACTTGAGCTAAACCTCATATAAGTAGAGGTTACTCTATCATCACTTGTGGAATCAATTCAACCCTCTTAGAGATTTTGGCCTAACTGAAACTTGTCTTGTATCTTGTGGAGATGTGATCTATTATGGAGTTTTGGCTTATGGAGCTATTCTTTGGTTTTGGAGATGTCATTTTGGATCAATAAAGGATTGGTTCTTCCATCTATCTTGTAAGTGTTCTTTGTATTGGAATTTATTTTATGGCTATTGGCATGGAATGGTTATTGTCTAGGGTTTCCATGTGCTAGTTATTATTGAAAAAAAATATCTGGAATCTTAGCAATGGTATTGTATGCATAACCCATTGTAGAATTTGTGATAATCCCATGAGTGAATCTTCATGATAAGCTCTCCTCATTGAATTTTCCCCCTCATAAAATGATAGCTAGCGTTTGAAACTAGGACTTCTTATTACCTTACTCCTTGCTAGGGTTTAGTATTTTCTCCTAAGTAGACCTCCCTTAGACTCCATCACCCAAGGTAAAGGCACTGACCCTATTCACATTGTTGATCACACCTAAATTCAACTTCAAAACACATCCTTCTCCCCCAAATCTGATTTTCGACCTCTTAAGGAAAGTCGCCAAGCTAAGGTTAAGGTCCCTCCACAAGACAACACAGTCAAACTTAGGCTTAGGGTTTAAATTCAACTAGGGTTCACTGTGTTGCCTTGTGGAGGGATTCAACACTTGGTTGTAAGGTCATTGCCTCAAAATGAACCTCCTCCTATGGCTAATTTCTCCAATTATTAGGGCTGACGTCCTTTGCCATAGGTGATTTTTCCTTAGTTAAACCCTAGTCTTCCCCTAGGCTTCAATTTGGGGCTTGTTGTGCCATAAATTGATCATGCTCATATATTTCAAGCCTTTTCTTCGCCTTGCGATCCTAAGTAAGCCTGTTGACCTTGCTTATTCTAAAACCCTAGGACACTTTGTGCCCTAATTAGGCCTTTTAGAGGGGACACATTGCCTTGTTTGTGTTGTTTGGGCCTTGTTCTTAAGTAGAGTGTCTCTCTTAGGCCTATCATTGTCACCTCTAACCCTTAAACTTGATATATCCTTTAGGTACCTAACGTAGGGAAGCCTCCCTTATGGTGCAAATCCACTAAACAACAAGAGGTAGTGGTTGTGGTGACAGTAGGCCACACCTCATAGTGTTGTCACTTGGTTTGGCCTTTGTCTTGTGAGCTCCCCTCACAAAGCCTGCTAGATTTTGACACGACAAGGTAAATAGTTGGGTGCATTGTTACGTTTAAACCCAAAAGAATTAAAAAGTCAAAGAAAATAAAACAAAAATCTAACTCTTAGATGTGACCCTACCTAAGACAAATATTTCACAAGTTGTCTTAAACATGTGTTCTTCAACTATCTAAAAAAATATTATATTTCATGGGTAAATTCGAGTGTCGTACAGGTATAGGTACAATAAGGATGAAACTTTTTTTAGCCAGGGATATGTGGGTTTGATGATTTACATTTGTACAAGAGGAGCTCAACGAGATAGGGGTACTTGTGTTGTGGCTACAAGTATGACCTGGGTGATATACGTGTTAAAATATGTAATTGCAGTCAAATCCACTTTGGATAGCTCATTCGATGGAGATAATGATAGCATTGAATTCCTCCTCTTGAGAGGACCAAAATCAACCTAAATATCACTCAAATCGGATAAGGGAAAGTGTACTTATGAAGAAAATCCCACATGTGCATATTTGACAAGGTCAGCCCTAAAGCAAAGTGGACACCCTTGGAAGGCTATAAATGCAAGTGACCTCTACCTCATTTGGATATCACTAAGAGACACTCTTCTATCTTGGTTTTTGGCTCGCACAGGTCTAAGGCTCATCCACAAAGGAATAGGTTCGCTCTAAGATGAAATTGCAGGGTCCGAAGCTCACATCTCTGATTTAGGGTTTTGGGCCCCAGTGGCATGCACAGCAAAGAAGGATTTCGACCATAGTCGTTCCCACAGAAGCTCATGCGTGCGACTGGAGCCTTTCAATTGCACGGACAACTCACTATGCATGCGACTGAGAGTTGGGGTTGCAGAATCTCAGTCGCATGCTCACCTTAGTCCAGATCTGACCCCAGTTGCTCGCATACCAGGCTTAAGGGAGCGACTGGGAGCGACTGGGCTGCTACAGTCGCTTGAATGACTCCTCCTCCATGCGATTGGGAACTAAAAGATGAAATCTCAATATTCCAAAGTTTTCGCTTGTTGACCGCAGAGTTCGGCAGTTGACCGTAGACAGTTCACAGTTTATTACAGTCTTCAAAATTAGGGTTTTCAGTATAAGCCTTGTTGGGTTCATTTCATGAATATTGTAGTTATTTTTGTTAGATAGTTGCATAGATGAAGATATGGATCATTGTACTCTCTTTTGCTGAATCATTTGATGACAATCTAATAAGAAGAAGAATTTGCAAAGGTTTTGCCCACAGTGGGTTTTGCCCTGGTCTCCGACCAATCCTAATGTCTTTATGTGTGAATGTTTTTCTTCTATTGTTCCTTTATGTTCCGCTGCATTGATGATGATGATATTGTTCTTTCTACATAGTTGCATATGTTGCTAAATAATGATGTAAATTTGGATAATGTAATGATGTTGTTGGGTGAATGTAATGTGTTAATGAAGAAATACAATTATCAAAGAAAAAAACAATATAGCCCTAAGTAAAATTAACAATAAGTACCCATACAACTATGAAAACGTACCATACATAAATAGTTCATAGCATCAAAGAAAAAAGAGTTTCGAGATTTCATAAATCCACTTGTTTTTTAAGTAATGTGTTAAATATCAAGTGGGCTATCCTTTTCATTATTTTGCTGGGCAAAGAATTCATTTTTGCAGAGACTGTTTTATTAACTGCAAAGGGCATGCATGTCAAGCAGACCCAAATCATAATGCCAATTTGACTTTAAAGACAATGGTGCCCCTTAATGGGATTTCTTAGAAGTATAAGAAATCTATTTATCAATGATTACTTCCATTCATATATATACACCAATATTAGTATAACTTACCATAAACTACCATTGCACGGTCGATTTGGAGCAAGTAGATTATCCAATTTTGCAAACAAAACCTGCAAGGCACACATTGATAGATTTGAGTATATTTCAAAACAATTCCAAATGTTGTGACACCAAATGATTTCTATGAGAATGAATATTTTATGTTTCTATATTAATATTTTGTAAATCAGTAGAAAAAATGTTGCAAACAAAGCTATTAAGCTCATCTAGACAAGTTAATATAGCCAAATAGGAAGATTATAAAGTCTGTAGCAAAGTAGATTCACCTAGGATGTTTTTCCCACACAAATTTATTCGTTGACATTTCTAAGATGAATCTGGCATTTAGGTATAACATCAACCATGCCCACTAAAACTCGGCAAAGAAAAATGGCAACCACTTCTTTTTCGAAAATGCTTCTTATATTAAATTATTCACACAATCAGATCAATTCAATTGTTACACTTAAAGGCCAAAGGCTAACTACAGTGACTTTGTAATTGTTCAACATTAGCAAGAACAACCAACATGCCAGCTTTAGCTACAAGCTCCAAGGAATCACCATGTTTTCTCAAATATCAGTCTAACAATGATTTTATCTGCTAACTTGGATTTAAATGCCCATTAGGCATATTGTGTCTTTGCAAGCATCTGCACCATCCAATCCTTTCCTAATATTACTCTTTTCTATAATTAATGTAACAAACATAAAATACATAATAATGATAATGTTAATTGAACAAACTAAGGGGCACAAGCTTCCACCTGTGTGACTAGTCAATGCAAGTATACCATCACAAGGGCCATTGCAACATCAATTCACTTAATCATTTATCAATTACATAATTACCTATCGTATATGGATTTCAACTTTTTTCCTTTTCATGTTTGATATTTGCTCATATACGGGCTACTAGTCATTACATTGGTATCAAAGCCCATCCCAAGGCACTTGCTGATTCCATCCTTTTTTCTTAACTGGAACAAAATATTATATTAATAAGGGGGATGTAGCATATCCAACAGCATTATATAAACTGGCCAAGACTTCAAGAGGAAAACTAGGCAGTCATCCGCTGCTACAAAAAGTATCTCAAAACACACTATGTAACACATACCAAGTGGCCTGTTTAACGAAAACTCCTGAGATTCTAATAACATTAAAGAACATAAAAGCCAACGGAAGTCCTGATTATTGTTTGCTATTCCTTGACCCCCGTCAGAGGCAAGAGAGCTCTGTTTTCCCAGGTCCATTGGCTCCTTGAGCTAATGAACTGTCTTCTTATATGAAGTTTGTCTGCACTGCATTATCAAATGCCCCCAGTTGTTGGAAGCAGAAGACAGATTTTCTTTACAAATATTCAGAGGCAAGTTCCTCAGCATATTAGAATCAACTTCAAGGATGTTTAATCTTTTCTTTTGACTAATCAGCATATTCATGATGTTAGCATGTTGTGATATACCATGACACCCAATCTCCTTTATCTTTAAGGTAACTGACAGCGAGTTCCTTTTGTTAAAATGTATGCTCTCCTCATCTCTTCACAATATTCTTCTTGACTCAAAGATGTCTCTATTATCTATGCTATGTTCCTTAGTTGTCCAAGACAAATGAAGAATAGCCTGACAAGGGGGATTTTTGTGACCCAATTGCATATAAGAATCTCTCTTGAGCTCTAGATGCTACATCCAAACTTGAAACAATGTTACAACTAGAAAAGAAAATCCTTGCACCAAACTTTAAAATATTGAACCTAGAGAAATCAGAACCAGAAATATATTTCCAACTCGAAAAGGAGAATAAAGAGGTTTTCAAAATACTTCCAGAAAACAAAGATCAGAGATGAATGACATTGGGAGATTCCTTACCCTTTGCCACCAAACACCTGCTCCAATTCCCTCTCATTTTGTATTCATCACGATTTCCCAGTCCAAAGCAATTTCCCAAGACTAGTCTTGCTGACGCCAAACTCACAAGTGTACAAACAAAGATACTTACTACAGTCAAATTGGGCCATGATGGAGAGAATCAGAGCCTGCTTCTCTGGCATATCATCTTCTGCAAATGCACAATTCCACAGCCCATTATTCAGGCAGAGTTTGGGGTCCACCCATTTCGCCTTGAGGTCATTTTCCACTTGGTCTCTTTCATCCAAAGAGTCGGATCTTACAATGACTCCACTACTGGGAGAGTGAGATACCCCTATCCTGCAATTTGTTCTTCAGAGGTCATTGCTTCAGATACCCCTTCAGGTCGTGCTCGTGGATGGTTCGCATAGACATCTTGGCTCCTTCAATCGACAACCATCTCCCCATAGCACCTTCCTGCATTTAATTTCCCTGTTAATGGACTAGCGCATCTCTTATTGACTCAGCAAACACAGAATTAGGCCATCGGAGAGTATATCTATATATCTATAGATTATACATTCAGGTCACTTGGACATCCCCCTTGGTGAGCCTTGGCTCGAAGATGTCCTTCTACCTAGAGCACTTTTTGGAGTTGCAGGATGGTCTCATCGTCCATGACCCTTATACTCGCAGGCAGTAGATGCACTCACTCAAGATCCCATTGGGGCAAATTTCGAGTTGGGTCCCATCGACTTCAGGTGGTGACAGATCACCATATACCACGATCTAATAGGGTCTGCTAGTTGTGCCATCTACAGGAGTCGAAGACCGAGATGCACCTCATTTTTCAGTGCCCTCTATACTCTCTAATCAGAGGATGATAGCATTGCCTATATAGAGAGTTAGAAGAATCCCTCTCTACCTTCGTATGATTTACTGAGCAAAGATGCCTCGCCCTTTTCATCAAGCAAATATTTAGACACAAATCTCTGATCCTACATACCTCGCCTCACTTGAGGACAATCCGACCGATCACATCATACTTTTAGGTTGATTTCACTGATCGAAGCAAGAAGCGACGCGTTGAGTCCCAAGGTATTTTATATAGTAGAGCAATGAGAACTCGGGTCCCCCTTCATCCCTCCCCCCCTTTGGGAGGCCAATTGGTACCCTCAAGACTATTGTGGAGGTGTCAAATAGCACATAGTTCACTCACACCCAAAGCGTCAAAGAGTTTAGTACCAGACAGTTCCTGAGCATGCCCCCCTTGTTGACGAGTTCCTCCCTAGCCCCAGCGAAGCAACCAGAGACTTATAAATAGCTTCTTTCCTCTAGCCTTGGATGTTAGGAGTATCCCTCACTCTTACATATCCCCCAAGATCATGCAGCCAGACTCCTTGTTGGATCCAGATGACTTTGATAGCAAGCCAACACCATTATCACCCCTCGCCATCGGCTATCGAACTCGAGCATTCTTGACATCATCAACCTTCAACCTTGGATTTCTTTGTAGAAAAATTGATAATGATATAGCCCTTCCTAGTTTCAAGTTTTTGCATAGGTTTAATGTCCAAACCCCATCACAACCAAGGTTGCGAGGGAGCGCCCCCCCCTTGAATCCACTCTGGAAGTGCTCTCCACTCTCAAAGCAACCTCGTGAGCGTGCTGCCTTAAAAAAAAATTGCTCCTTTCCTTTCCAGGAGCGAAAGTGGGAGTGATCGAGGAGCAATTTCTCTCGAAGCGAGCTTTTAAATCAGGGAAGAATACAGGAGCGATCACTCCTGACAACACACACGTGCCAAAAATGGCTCACTGTGCCAAAAATCACTCCTTGGTTTTTTTTGCTGGAGGGAGGGGAGGGGCCAAAAGAAATAAAAGGCCTCCTCCCCTCCCATAATGCATCATTTGCATGATGGAGAGAGTAAGAGAGGGCTTTTGGAGCTTGAGTTGAAGGGGTGAGTGAGAGGAAGATTGAGAGGGTTCGAGCTTAAGGAGCTTGCAAGGGAGATTGAAGACTACCATTTGAGAGAGCTTGGGATTGAAGGCACCACCATTAGAGAGCCAAAGAGGTAAGGTATAATCCCATTCTTTTTATTTTTCCATGTAGCATTTGTGTTTTTAACTTTTTTATATGTTCATTTTTTAATGAAAGATGTTCTCTTCTCTCTTTCCCATTCCCATTCATCCTCCATTTTATTGCAGACAAGAAACTATAACTCCACCAAACATGATGGGTATATGACTTGGCATTCCCTTGTTGGTTCCTTTTTTCACTATGATGGTGTTGGGGAGCAAAAGAAGGAGCAGTAATGAAGTTGATGAAGAAGTGGGTAGTGGTGGATTAGGAAATCCTGGAGAGGAGTACCAAGAGGAAGAGGAGGAGGAGGATAATGAGAGTGAGGATGATGATGGAAAGAAAACCAAAGTAGACCAAACTCCCTTGTGGAAATATGTTACCAGGCTTTCAAGAGGGAAAGGGGGTGGAACCATTTTATTTACATGCCCCCATTGCAAAATCACTTTCACATGTTCATACACCCGTGCCAGAAAGCATCTTTGTGGGGAAATGGCATGGGATGGAACTAAGCAAATAGGAATCAAAACTTGTGGAAGTGTGTCAACACAATAAAGAGCCAAATACATAAGGGAAGAAGAGGAAGCCCAATACAAATCTAAAAGATCAAAGGGTGACTTTGAACCATTGTTTTACAACCAGGCCGGCTCAACTCGGAAACGGCCGAGTCAAACCGAGCCGGTAAAAAAATGTGTGACCAGGCCAGCAAACCGGCTCGGTTGACCGAGTCATTAATGACCAGGCCGAGTCATCCAATGACTCGGCCTAGTCATCAATGACTCGGTCAACCAGGCCGAGTCCGTATTGACCAGGCCTAGTCATTGGAAAACGGCTGGGCAGCGTAAAAAATAAATTTTATTCACTTTTTTTTGGATTTGTGGTGTGAAATTAATCTGTTTGGATGTCTGTAATTTTATTATGAAGTACACAATGCATAAAGTATGCCATGAACCATGGTATGAAGCAATAATGGGAAAATGATAATTATAAATCTTACGAGCCATGTCTGAGAAATGTCAAATCTGAAGTTGATATTTTCGAAATATATCAGGACTGAGGGCCAGCTGAATGCCCTTCTCCTGCTCAGAATATCAGATCTGAAAATGAGTTATTTCAACTCAAAATGATCTCGGAAACTTAACAAAAATGCTGCCCTAGCAATGAAAAACTTGGTTGTGAAGAAACCAACACTGAAAATATGCTTAAAGTGTTCTATAGCTGTGCTTTCTGGTGAAAAATCAGGTCTGAAAGTGTGCTCTAGCTGCCATAGAAGTGACAAGATGAAGCTTGATTCTTTGAAAATCAGATCATAAAGTTTTGCCTTAACAGCTAGCTGGTGAAAACAGCCTGAGAAGTGCAAATTTGTGCCCTAGCTCCCCAAATTAGTTCAACAAAAATCACAAAATGTGCCTGAGATGCTATTGTTGTTGAAAATCTGCAATATTTAGTTTACCCTAAAAATAGTAGAGGTATGTTGTAGTTGTGTCCTAGCTGCTTGTTGGAGTTTGGTCTCACCAATCAAAAATCCCTTCACAAAAACAGAAAAAGAGCTGAAATGGACAACTTTGGCATTCTACTGGAGAGTGTCCAGTTGACAGTGGTCTGTGGGTCAGACCACATATGTCTTGACTTGACCTGGTTTTTAGGTCATTTGTGTCTGAGTGCCAGCTGTGGTTTGAATTTTTGAATGACTTTAATCATTGCATAGAGGATCAATGGTAAATCTCTAGATACCAAGTTTGTGACCTTCCGTGGAAGAGATGGAAGGTTTAGGTATTTCACCTCTTGGAAATTGAAGCTCCATGAGCCTACTTTGATCATATGTTGTCTTCCATCTATATTATAATGCTATGTGTTTGGAAACATGAATGAAAATCTTTAAAATTATGTTTAAAATATTTAAAATTATGTTTTTTTATAAAAAAAATAAATATTTAATGTATTTTTTACAATGACCGAGTCATTGAAATCGACTAGGCCGAGTCATTACCGATTCGGAGTCGGAGTCGGAGTCGATCCTCGGCCGAGTCGGAGTCCTGGTCGGAGTCGTAAAACACTGCTTTGAACATGACACCACTAACCCACAATCACATAGACTAAGAACTCCATCATCATCCAACCATGGTAGTGGATACAACACAGACACAGACATCCCTTTAAGACATAGAAACTTATCAGATTTCCTTGATCAAGGGTGTAGGGATGATGTGGATGCAAAAAATTCCCTGTTTCTCTATGCATGTGGGATACCATTCAATGTTCTTCGCTCACCTTATTTGCATGAAATGGTTTCCGCCATCAATGATGCCCCTGACGAATACAAAAGCCCTAGGTATGCCAGAGCTAGAATTGTGGGCTCAAACTAGCAAGGGTCCTAGGAGGGGATCCTAAAGGGCAACTACTAGGTCAAGGGCAACAATGGGGCGATAACACACTGTCCCCTTAGCTAAGCCTCCCTGCTTACCAATGGGAGGAGACACGATATAAAGGGGAATCACTAGATGAATAGTTCAATATGAGGATAAGGAGTGATTCCTAAGGCCTCTTCACAAGAGAGACTCAAGTGTATGGTTTACTTGCTTCGGAAGCAAGGTGATAAGCTCTCTAGGAAGGGCTAGAAGGATTCTTGAGGCTAGGGTTTGGGAGTATATCTTGTAAAGATGGTTATTAGGCCTAGAAATCCTTATGGAGAATTGGTCTTTGTATGTACTATGATCTTTGTGAAATTGGAGTTGTTAGGTTGCAGGACCACATGAGACCAGGTGGACCCAGAGTTAGGTCGAGGAACTGGAATTGATTGCTCAAGGAGGGACTTGACCTAATTGTGGAAGAGAAGAGGATCAATGAACAAAGCTTCTTGGAATACAGTGTAATGATCCAAATGAGGTCACTAGCCAAGGGAAACTTAGGGCAAGAGACGATCATTGGGCTAAGGCTTGCAATATCTCGAGATCCCATTGTCGGAATTTTGTGAAATTTGGAGGGCCTCTAGAGGAAACCCTAGTGCAGTAATGGGCAAGAGATAGAAGTATTTTGATGGCTAGAACATGAGATAATTGATGGCCTATAAAGAGGAGGAGAGGTGAGAAAAATATGCGTTTAAAGTGACCACCTATGGAAGGACTAGTTCCTTATCCTTTGGGGAAGATGGAGTCAGGAGAATTTATGGTTTGTAAGAGGTTCACCCAATCAAGGAGCTCTTCAAGCAACTTGGCATGGCATTAGGGTATGGGAGCAGCTACTTGAGATCTTTACACTTCACTATGCAATAAATGATGACTTATCAAGGTATATTTTGACAAAATAACCTCTAGGAATATTCACCCATTCATATATGGCCCATGTAATGATGTAACGCTATAAAAGAACAAAATCTCCACAATATCATACAAGAAAGAAATAAATTTCAGACTTGTATAATGGAAATCCCAGCATATTCATGTGACAAAGTAAATGACAAGAATAAGCATGAAAAAGATTGCTTACATGTACAAAAGAGTATATCCAATCATCATATTATGACAATAATGAAGCTCCAAGACAAGAGAAGTAGATCCAAACATCAAAATTCATCCATAACATCCAAATTCGTCCTCCAAATGGGAATGCGAAGTTCACAAGCATTGCTAAATCCCAATCCAAGAGATGATGATTAGAATGAATCACCTCACTTCTATTTATACAATCACTAATGAGTTTGATTTGCCTAATTATGCCTATTTCAGCCCCAAATAATAAAATAATATGCAATAATAACATTTCTTGGTGACAAGCCCACCAAGATAGCTCAATAACATAATAATAAGCCTCTCAAAAGGGTCGAATGATCAATAAAGTGTGTCATTGAACCTTTGAGGAGGCATAACAAAGTCCAGAATGTGCCACGATGTGAGAATGGACCTCAAACATAGTGGACAAGGTGTTGGTCCCTTGTTTCCAAGCAAATCCCTGTGGTGCCCCCAAGTGGCTGTAAGGGGCACAAGGACATCCTCATGGGTCTCCAAGTGGATCGAAAATGCCTGTAAACCATCTTTAAGGGCTACAATGATGTCATAAGCCATTCGTGGTGCTCATCTGGACCCTGGATCATCTACCAAGTGTATGATGGAAGTGTGGAGCTCACTGGGCATGGTGAACCAGGTACATCATCCTCATTCAAAAAGGTCGAACACGAGCAATCAATGAGTGATATGAAGCACTCTCTGTTATGGTGGAGGCCCATGGCTCTCAACACTCACCCTATAAGTGCCAATGTGGCCCTCGGGAGGGCTAGGACCCTGTATAGGGAGACCAAGCCCCAAATGGAGACCAACCTGCAACCCTGCATAAGATCCAATGTGTCCCCTTGCCCTCCAATACAACAAATCATTAGAATAATCAAGTAAAAGAGCCAAAAAGTCATGGAATAAATCAGGCACTTCATGGTGGGATGCCCTTCTATAATGGGCTTTGGCATGTAAAAGTGTCTCCAAGCTCAATTGGGGGTTAATCAAGGACCCTATTAGGTGGTTTCAACCTTGAAATGGGGTGACATGTCCATGGTACATTCCTCAAGTGGTAGGTGGCAAATGATGTAGTAATGGAACCGAATGGGGATTAGCGGAATCATTCAGACCACATGTCATGGTACAAGGGTAGCTATAACAAGAGAAGCCCACACTTGGGTATATGAGTGTAGGAGGGAGAAAATTGTGGTACATGAGTTAACCCGGCCTTTGTTTTTTCACCCTTCTTCATATGCCTTTTGCCTTTGATGATTTTCTTCATAACTGCTCCGGGTCCAGGGGATGAGAGCATGATGTGTAATATATAGCAGTGGATGCCTCCCTAAGGTGCGACAATTCCTCACCCACTAGGGGTTGGACAATCATGGGTTCCTTAATGATGGTGGGGGCTCATCTAGGGCCCATAGGAACCAAGGTAATGGCCATGGATAAGGGGTAGAGCTCATGTTTTTCTTTTGCCCACGTGCTAAATTTGTATGTCCTGGCCATATTTTGCATTTTGTGGTACGTTTCCTATTGAGAGTGGCCAAATTATGATTTTCTTTTCCTTTTAGCAGCATCATCCTTCGGGGCATCGATCTAGGCCCGACCCAAGGTGTGGACAAGGGGAGGGGGAGACTAACCCTATGTGTACCCAGTGGACCCATGTGGACCCAGATGGGAAAAGAGATGAATGGGGTTAAAATAAGTGGAAAGGAGTGATGTATATGGTGTCGGGAAGCGGGACCATGCAACCAAAATTGGGATTTCCCATGTAATGCCAACCCTAAAGCTAATGGCCAGTAAAGGAGATCCCACGCAAATAGGATACAAGGCTAACCACAAAATTGGGCAACAGAGACAAGAGTACAGACCTAGCCCACTTTTTCAGTCGAATCCCCGCACCAATCCATGCCCGAAAGTACCCATGACAATTAAGGAAAATTACTCAACTGTACCAATGAAAGGCCATACCTTCGAGTTCGGGAGGCCCACCTTCAAACATACAATCATAACAAGTGGGTGAGGGACCACATCGTTGACTCAAGTGGCGAAGATAATGGCACATCGAGCTATCTAGTGGCTGCAAGGGGTTGTTGGTTGTCGGCTAAGGACCATCTAGGAGAAAAAAATTTCTCCTATATTCTTTACCTAGAGGTGGTGGGTAACAAGACTTGATCATGAAAAAGCCAAACACATGCTTTGGGTAAATTGACAAATTCTTGGAATGACTATGGGGTATCCATTGTACCTAATGGTTTGACAAATGTAAAAGGAAAGCCAATGATAAGTGTTTTTGGTGTGTCTGCTACTAGTGCAGTCTTCCTTTCAACACATGATTACTCAGAAAAGTTCAAGACCACCATCAACATTACACAACCATTACTTCAAATAATTTAAAGTATTGAGTCATACAATGTCATCCAAGTCATCACTAATAACGCTTCTAATTATAAGGCGGCGAGAGCAATCATTGAGGATAAATACCCCAACATATTTGGGTCTATGTGTTTGGTTCACACAATGAACCTTATTAAGATCAAGGAACCTCAATATAGATGGATTGGTGATTTGTACAAGAGAGGCAAGAGAATGATAAAATTTATTACCAAGCATAGCAATACCCATGAGCTATTGAAGCTTGGGAAGAGCTATTGAAGCTTGGGAAGAATAGATTTGCTAGCTATTACCTCACCTTCAAGCGCCATTTGAAGGTAAGAGAGTCATTGGCTAGCATGGCATCAAGTCAACATTGGCAAGTATTAAAGAACAGGGCTCCAACCGCACCTGACATGGAAGGTTTTGAAGAGGTGGAGGAGACCACTCCTAATGGTTTGTTTTGGACACGTGTGGGGGGATGTTTTGCAATACACAAAGCCCATTTATAACATGATTCATTTTGCAGATATAGATGCACCAATGAATGGTGAGGTGTATGAGAAAATGGATAACATGTTGGGGCAAATAAAAGATATTGTTCAGCCAAAAGATCCCAACTTGTATGATCGTATTTACAATTTTGTGTGTGCACGGTAGGATAAACTTAATGTTCCACTACATGCCTTGGCGTATATCCTTATGCCAAAATACTACTCTCCATCTTGGTTGGGAAAACCTACACCTCGGGGTGGGGTTACGACCAAACCCCATATAGATCCAAAGGAACAAGTTGGGTATATGACTCTTGAGATGTGTAACTAGGTTCGGTCTTCGTAATGTCTATTGTAATCAAGATTTTATGTATTTGATAAAAAGAGAGAAAGAATTTATTATTTTTCATTCTTGATGCATGGGTTTCATGCTCAAGGTAAATTTATTTGTAGGTCAAGCACCCATTAAGTGCTTCTAGGTTTGTCATAGAATTATGAAGTCAAAAGTCATTGCCATACATGTAAGACCCCTTTGGGCATATTGTATTATGTAAAAGAAATTTATTTGAGTCATAAAAGACCCGCCAAGATGTTGTCAATGCGCTGCAACAAGTCGGCCTACATGATGTTGAAATATGTAACTTGGTTCAGTCTTCATAATGACATATGTAATCATGATTTTTATATTTGATGTAATGAGAAAATTAAATTTATTATTGTTGTTCTTGAGGCATGGGTTTCATGCTCAAGGAAATTTATTTTTAGGTCTAGCTCCCATTGTGGGTTCCTAGGGCTTGTCATTGAGTCTACAACTCATTAAGTCATTGCCATGTATGAAGGACCCATTTGGGCAAGTTACATAATGTAAAAGGAAAATTATTTGAGTCGAAATAGAGTCAAGAACCCTCCAAGATCAAGTCAAAGATGCTAGCAACATGTTGGCCTTCCAAATAGTGACAAGTCGGCCTATTTTGGAGTGACTAGAAGACTATATATACAAGACTAGTCGACCACCTTTGGGGCATAAATCACTCACAAGAAACTCGACCAAGAGCACTGAAATCAACGAAGGAAGGAGAAGATCAAGCAAAAGAGGAAGAGGCATATTTTCAGGATTGTTTTTGGACTAAAATTCTCACATGTGTGGGTTGAGGCTAGAGCATCCACTATAGAACCTAAGACCGAATTACAGTCATCTCTAGAAGCTGAATCTTGGTGCCAAAACAGTCTTATTTGAAGGTCGAAGTCTTGAAGAGAAGGGGCCTAGTCAAGCGAAGGATAAGAAGGGCTAAAATTGCCCTAATCACCTCACACATGCGAAAATTGCAGGAAGTTTCAGGAGGCCGAGTATTGCAGGAAGAGAAAGCAATCTCGTGTTGCAGGGCTAAGGTCAAGAAGAAGGAGAAGTTGAAGCAGTTTCTAGTCAAGGTTGACTTTGTTTGACTTGAAAAGAAGAGAGCAAGGTTTGACTTGATCTTGGAGGAGTTTTTGGTCAAGGGTCTAGGCCTTGGAATTCGTCAATTGAAGATTCTATACAAAGAAGAATTCCTATGGGTTTTCCTCCCAGAGTTGGAGAGTTTTTGGCCTTGGCTGATCACCTATATCTTCTGTCCTATTGTCTCATTGTCCTTTATGTTTCGGTAGGTGTTTGATGATAGAGAACACTAATTATAATAAAGGAAAGAAGAAGTAAATCAAGAAAAGTAAAAATACATCACAATCAATTATCAATAAGAAGGTAAATAACCTACACTTGTTGCCCTTAGATTTCTCAACACATGAAAGATCAAGTCGGCCTCATGGAGGCAATTCATACCCCTGGAAAGCTTATATATAAGAGGCATTCGACCTCAATTGAAACACACATCCAAGACATACAAAGAGGTAAGAAAAAGAGTTCAATCTTAAAGAGGAAGTAGTCCTAAGGCAGGCGAAGTTCAAGACGAAAGCTAGAGTCGAAGTTTTTGGGTCTCTCTCTCTCTCTTAACTGTAACAAAATTCTGACGCTGCTAGGTAAAAGTTGTTAGAGGACAAAGTTGTTGGAAAGTTGCTAGAGGACGAAGTTGTTGGAAAGTTGTTGAAGGACAAAGTTGTTGAAATGTTGTTGGAGGTCGAAGTTGTTGGAGAGTTGTGGGGGTTCAAAGTTGTTGGAAAAGTTGTTAGGGTGGACGTCGCTGGAAAATTTGTTGGGGTCGAAGTTGTTGGAGAAGTTGTTGCTGGAAGGTCAAAGTTTGTTGTTGTAAGCTGTGTAAGGAAAGCTCATCAAGAAGGAAGGTTGACTTGGTCTTGGAGGGGTCTTTTTCAAGGGTCTTAGGTCTTGGAATTCGTCATTTGAAGATTCTATAAGAAGAGAAGAATTCTTGTGGGTTTTCCTCTCAAGAGGAGAGGTTTTGGCCCTGGCTAGCAACCTACATTTTGTGTCCTCTTGTCTCTTTGATCTTCATTGTTTGGTAGTTATTTGATGATAGAAAACACAATAATAATCAAGTTAAAGAAGAAGCTAATCAAGTTAAGTAAAAAGACATCACAAGCAGTTATCAAAGTAAGAGAAATCACCTAATCTAGCTACCCCTAGATTTCTCAACATGGTATCAGAGCTAAGGTGACTACATCAAGAAGAAGAGGCAGCTTGAAGATCACATCATTGAAGAAGGATACATAAGGGTCAAGCACAAGGAAATCATTAAGGAGGACTAAGAAGCACCAAGGAGGAGTACTCATCTCAAGAATCACATCATCACAACGACAAGAAGACCTCAAGGACACTAGGGTTTTTCCTAAGACTAAGAGTCATTGTCATATATTGAAGACCCCATTGGGCAGATTGTATCTTGTAAAGGAAAATTATTTTTGTCTTTAAAGTGTCGAAGAGGCCTATATATAGAGAGGAACTCGTCCTCCAAAAGAGTCACTCACTCATCTCTCATTCTATGCGAAGAAAAGGACAAGAAGAGGTAAAAGAAGAAGGACGAAGAAGAGATTGAAGCAAGTCGAAGTGCTTGGGCTAGTTCTCTCTCTCACGTGCAAATCGAAGCTAGGGCTTCAGAACAAGGGCCATCTTTGGTTCAATCTTGAGAGGAAGAGAGAAAAGAAGTCAAGAGAAGGTCACTTAGGGTGTCTCTCTAGCCCTAAGTCTCAAGGAAAGGAAAGTGAAGGGAAGAAGAGGCCATACGAAGAAGATCGAAGTCTTCTAGAGGGGCAGCAGCAGTTGTCGGGTAGTCAGAACTTCGGATTTGCAATAGAAGGTCGAAGTTCTTACAACAGGAGGTTGAGTTGATCTTGATCTTGGAGGGTATTTGTCTGAGTCTGTAGATCATGGTATTCGTCAATTGAAGGATCTATAAGAAGAGAAGAAATTTAAGGGTTTTCCCCTCAAGAGGAGGGGTTTTGGCCCTGGCTTGCAGCCTATATACTGCGTCACTGTTCTTATTCTTTTGGTAGTTGTTTGATGTATCTCACATTATAGTAATAAGGATTAAAGATAATAAGATAAAAGGTAACACAAACAGTTATCAACTTAAAGAGAATTAACATATTCATTGCCCTATTGAATTCTCAACAAATCCAAGACCTCTTAGACCTAGCCAAGGACCTCCTCCAACCACCAAGTCGACCCTTCCTTCCTGTAGACAATCCTTGCCAAAGTCTCCAAGTATTAGCTTCACACAGTGTTACTTGGGAGCGGGAGCGAAAGCGGGGAGCGAGAGTGAAAACAGGTGCGAGAGAGACATTTTCAAAAGCTCCCGGTTTGGGAGCAAATCCCGGAGCGTTTTTTATATAATATATATATTCTTTATATTTTTATATTTTGATACATATATGTCAACAAAAACATGTAGAATTATGAATTAGATATAAAAAACATAAAAAAAAAAAAAACAAAACAAAACAACAAAAAAAAAACATAGATTGAACCATATAACAACAATCATCTAGAATTTATAATCTTCATCAACCACGTCCACAAGTTAGTAACATAGTAACATACAACATGTTGAGTCTTGTGATTCATCAATCTTAAAGTTTCAAGCTTTCAAAATTCAATATATAACATTTATCATCATTGATCACCAAAGTTGTACTTGTAAGCTAAGTGTAACTATTATAACAAATAATATTTAACATGAAATGAAATGTTATAAAATGAAATGAAACAACTTTCAACTTTCATGAAGCATCATATTCATAATTCATTACTAATGAGTTATAATTGCCAACTTCAAACTTAAATTGTCATATATTGTTTAAAAAAATATCATAATAAATATGAAACAGTCAATAGTTATAAAAACTACTAGAAACTAGAAAAGACAAGTACATCTATTATCTATGCTTATGCTTGGGCCTCTTGCCACCACGAGAAATGTCTATTTTTTTAGTCTTGTTGGAAAATCAGGATCTTTGTCATTAATATCACCCTCTAAGCATTAAAATCTAGAGGTGTCTTTGTCATTACCTCTGTATCTGTATAGGGATCTTTGTCATTAATATCACCCTCTAAGCATTAACATAAGATACAAAAAGCTTAGCATGTCAAGTCAAGATTTTGTTTGAGTGATGCGTACATTTTTAGGAGGGTCATGATAGACGAGTTCGACAACCAATGTCACTAACATTAAGGTACATAGAGGGATTGGTGCTCTTGATTAAATACGAGTTCCATACCCTAATACATGACAAAATTCAATGGAAACATTGCAATCCTGAAAAACTAATAAGTCTGCTGGATTTTGAATGAAATCTAAAATTCTACTTTCTCCATATGAAATCCAATGAGGTCGGAACCACTCTCAAACATCCTGAGTCATTTCATGGTAATGTTAAAAATTTAAGTAAAAAGATGAAAATGGAGATTAAGGAGAATGTCACTTTTACTTATCACATATAAATACTAGGGCCATAGGCTTGATCATTAAGTTGCCCCACTCAAAACTTATTCGTTTCTTTGAAAAAAAATTCTTTTGGAACATCACTGCAAAAAAAAAATTTGCAAAAAAGGCAGGGAGCGTGCTCCCGAAAACGCTCCCGAAAAGGCAGGGAGCGTGCTCCCGACCCGCTCCCGCCCGGAGCGCTTATTGGGAGTGGGATCGAGAGGGGGCGCTCCCCCACAACACTAGAGCCTGCACAGTTGTAACTTCAATCCAGGATTTCGGCCCCCCAGCTACAGATTTTCGGCCCGTAGCTTCAGAACTTCAGACCTGCAATAAATTCATAATTCCGGCCCCAACACTAGCCCAATAACTTTGCATGTGTGAGAGATAGAATGCCCAAAAACTCGATTTTAGGTCTTCCCAGCTAATCTTCTTCTTCTCTAGCAATTTCACTCTCTTTTCTTGCTCCTCTTTCTTGTAGATCGAACTTCTTGAGTGGGTGCTCCAAATAGATCGAATTGCCTCTTATTTATCGCCTTCCAGCTGAGTCGAATAGCCCTAATCCAGGGCGACTTGTTGAGTATACCATTGTAACGACCAAAAGTCGTATACGCAACAGATATATTTAAAATACTTCGTAGACAAATACATCCATCGTAGGATAGTAAGTGTAAATTGTATATTATATAAAGAATTGATGTAGGATGAGTACAAATGAGAATGAGGGTCCTGTATATATAGCCAGATAAGTACCCTTTGACGACTAGGCATGTTTCTAAGACATGCCTTTTCATTATTAACTAACTAACCATTAGTTAATTTACTTATTATTTATTATTATATTTATATTATTATGATTATTATTTATTATCTATTTTTATTTATTTTTACATCATTTATGTTCATAACAGTCGAATAGCCCTAATCCAAAGCGACATGTTGAGGATAGGGTCGACTTGGTGTGGAGGTGACAAATGATCTTTTTGACTCAAAAATATTTCTTTTTACATGATACAAAAGCCCAAGAAGGGTCTAATAAAAATGACAATGACTCGATACAAAACCTAGAAGCCTTCAATGGAGGCTTTAACCTAGAATTTGTTGACCTAACCATGAAACCCATGCTTTAATAAGTCATTTTCTTTTATAATAAAAAGTCATTTTTCTTTCTTTTGATCATTACATTACAACATGACTCAAGTACAATTATGAACACCAACACTAGTTACATTTTTCAACACTCCCTCTTAACTAGGGAGGTATACATAATTACATGTATAGGTACAAGGAAGATCTCAAAATAATATGATCTATGAAGAGTCACAGCACACACGCGGTGCTACAGATTAGATACCTGACCAGGCTACTATAATCGGGTGGGACTAAGGTGAACTCAAGTTTTAGCCACTCTAGGTGCCATCAAGCTTTTAAGCTCTATCACCAACCCAGGGATCTAGGTGCGTATCCAAGGTTAGAGCTCCATGACCAACGCCACCCTCCCTACTTCGAGATCTGGACATCAACACATAGGTCGACCAAATGTCCTCCAAAGCATCTTGTTGCCAGAAGATGCTTCATCTCTCCTTATCAATTAAATCAGATATATATATGTACCACTCCAAGCATGCTTCAAACGTTCAATCTTTTAACGAAAAGATCATGCACAATTACAACCCCAGTCAGTAATAAACCTTCAAATGCATATACAAGTAAACACAAACCTTTGGGGTCCTCAATCATCCTGATGCTACTCATATCATCATCACGTACAACTTGTCGGAAGCTTGCTTCTTTCACTTCTTCCGTAGCACCAAGTACAACCTCAGTACTTCTCATGTCTTTTGTATGCAACCTCATGAATTTGCCTGAAGTACTTTCATTCATTCTTTCTTCGAGGTATATCCTATGACTATCATCACATGCCCTCCCTCTTAACTAGGGAGATCTATCCTTTCTTCTATCGAACCTCCCTCTTAACTCGACAGCTTCCTTCTTTTATAACTTCGGAGAAACTTCAACCTTTCAAGGCTTCATTCTTACTCATGGAATCAAGGTCATCTTGATCATCATCATTCTTATAACTTCCTTCATCAATATTATCACCTTCAATTATGAACATCTTCAACATCTTGAAGATTATGTACCTCAAAAACTTTAATAGCAAGTACAACCAAATACAAATATATAGTAGCATGAAGTTAACTATATCAAAATCATTTCATTACAATGGAAGCATCAAAACATTCAAACTTTAGACATCAGGTACCTAAACATAGTTAGATTCATAATCAGCGAGGGTCACATCTTTTTACATACTACACTCCAACTTTTTGCTAGGGTTTTGTCATAAATCCTAGACTCCAGCGTCGAGACACAAAGCCTTAGATAACAATCCAATCATAGTACTATACATCTAAGGTTTCAATGATATGATTTTAGAGTTTAAATGTTAGACTCTACCAGGGTTTGTTGCAAACCCTAGATTTTATTAACTATCAAGATAAAATACTTGCATAAACATATCTAGGGTTTCATTATAATGCACTAGCATCTCATATCAATATTTATACCTACTAGGTAAACTCAAGACACAAACATTAATATAGCAAAGTTAGAAATACAACAATTTTAATCAAACTAGGGTTTTGATAATACGGACAAATATACAACTAGGGTTTCTTTCCTACGATCTTATTATAACTATTGTAAGTGTTTTGTTCATAAACCCTAAAGATCCAGGGTTTCAATATATAACCTAGACATTAACAACAAACCCTAAAGGACTAGGGTTTTCACTACAACATTATCAAAACCCAAAACTTCAAAAGAATAGGATTTCATTGTATGATCTAGATTTTACCAACAACCCCTAAGTAAACTATGGTTTCATTATTGACATACCCTTAGCATCAAGAGACTAGGGTTTTACAGTGAACCCTAAATGTTAATGTTTCACAAAAAATGATCAAACAACAAGAGATAGTATAACAAGGGTATAACCTAGACATTAACAGCAAACCTTAAAGGGCTAGGGTTTTCACCACAACATTATCAAAACCCTAAACTTCAAAAGAATAGGATTTCATTATATGTTCTAGATTTTACCAACAACCCCTAAGTAAACTAGGGTTTCAATATTGGCATACCCTTAGCATCAAGAGACTAGGGTTTTACAGTGAACCCTAAACATTAGCATTTCACAAAAAATGATCAAACAACAAGAGATAGTATCACAAGGGTAGACTCAATCTAATGATTAATCACCCTAACAAGAATCTTTGTGATTCAAAACCCTAGGCATAACGATGTTAGTAATGTAAAGCAAATTTCAAAAGAGAATGATCATACTTAATGTATGGAGAGAACCTTGTGACACAACTTATAGTCTAAGACATACCTTGAGTTGTTCTTTATGAAACCTTATAGGACTTTAGTTCTTGAAGGGCTTCCTTTGCAACAAAACTTCATTCTTGATTCAAGTCTTCCTTTGAAGTCTCCTCTATAACCTTTGTGTATTTTCCAAGTTTTCCTAACCAAGGGAAATATAAAAGGTTATTAGCATATAATACAAACAAATCTTGATATGAGAGGAAACCAAACATAAAAGACGAAACAAGGAACACGATACTTATCTTTTGGTAAAATGGTGAAGGCTCCCTCTCAATCCAATCTTTATGAGGGGTGCCTACAACTTATCAAAATAATTCAAAAATGTTCTAACAAGACATAGTAGACCTACAAACTCTAGAAATAAAGTAAAACAATACACAAATTAGAATAGAAGACCAAGAAGGACATGTAGGAGAGGACTTAATAGTATAAGTCTTTGACTTTCGATTCTTTAGTCTTGTTCTTCTTAGGTGGAGCTTCATCGGTAATATTTGCTTGTTCCCTATCTCTCTTCTTATTCCTTGGATTCTCAGGACATTGATTTTTGTAATGACCCATCTTATGACAGTTGTAGCATTCAATCTTGGATAGGTCAACTTTCTTCTTTGGTCCTTTGAACTTCTTGAAGGTTCCCTTCTTCTTGTGATGAGAAAAATAGGCATTAGAGGTGTTGTCTTCTTCATCCTCCTTCTTGTTGTTTACTAATGATATTCAAGCTTCTTCTTGACTGCATGCATTCCACATTTGTTCGAAGGTTGGAGTATCCTTCCAACTACTAATTCTTGATGCAAAAACACTCCAAGATTTTGGTAGACCTAAAAGAGTAGCAATTACGAGTTCTTTTTCTGGAACAACCTCATCTGTTGCTTGGAGTTCATCTCTTATTCTAGATATCCTCACAAAATCTGATGACATAGTATCATCTCTTATCATCCTTATTGTCCTTAAGTTCATTCTTGAGGCTAGCTATTTGACCAACGCTCTTAATGGTGAATAACTTGGAAAGAGCTTCATACATTTCTTGAGCAAAGTCTATGTTGGATATGTATGGAATTAGGTTGTCCTTTACTCCATCTACTATTAGATTCATGGCCAAGATTTTGGTTTCTCTAAACGTCTCCTTTTCTACATCATCTATAGGCTTCTTGAATAACTTGGAAAGAGCTTCATACATTTCTTGAGTAGAGTCTATGTTGGATATGTATGGAATTAGGTTGTCCTTTACTCCATCTAATATTAAATTCATGGCCAAGATTTTGGTTTCTCTAAACTTCTCCTTTTCTACATCATCTATAGGCTTCTTGACTTTTCCTTGAACAAGATCCAAAACTTTGTGCTTAGTGATGATAAGATCTATCCTATTTTTCCATGCCCTGTAATTGGAGGCTCCTTCTAACTTGTTTTCTCCCTTCATTGTAGTTGACATAGTTCCTAATGCCTATAGATAGTAGGCTTCTCTCCTTATACAATCCTTTTTCCTAGTGACCTTCCTTTGATCCCCTTTTCTTCAAGGGATCTTCAAGTTGTCTTTTTCTTCCTTCTTCACCTTAGCTCTGATACCATGTTAGAAAATCGAAAAGGCAAAAGATTTTCTTATATTGATAATTACTTGTGATATTCCTGAGTTCTTATTAACTTTGTTTATGTTCTTCTTTTGATCAAGCAATCATCAAATCAAAACATGAAGAGCAGGGAAACCAAATATAGGCACTCAGCCAAGGCTAAAACCCCTCTATAGGGGAAAACCCAGTCAACACTTCCACTAGTAGATTCAAATCAAGATGAGACAATCCAATACCTCTTAGACCTAGACAAAGACCTCCTCCAACCACCAAGTCAACCCTTCCTTCCTGTAGATGATCCTTGCCAAAGTCTCAAAGTATTAGCTTCATAGTTGCAGCGTCAATCCAGAATTTCAGCCCCCCGGCTACAAATTTTCTGCCCCCAACTTCAAAACTTTAGACCTGGAGTAAATTCAGAATTTTAGCCCCAGAAATTTTGCATGTGTGAAAGATAGAATGCCCAAAAACTCGATTTTAGGTCTACCCAACTAATCTTCTTCTTCTCCAACAATTTCGCTCTCTTTTTCTGCTCCTCTTTCTTGTAGATCGAACTTCTTGAGTGAGTGCTCCAAATAGGTCGAATTGCCTCTTATTTATAGCCTTCCAACTGGGTCGAATAGCCCTAATCTAGGCTAACTTGTTGAGGATAGGGCCAACTTGGTGTGGAGGTGACAAATGATCTTTTTGACTCAAAAATAATTCTTTTTACATGATACAAAAGCCCAAGAAGGGTCTAATAAAAATGACAATGACTCAATTGACTTCATACAAAACCTAGAAGCCTTCAATGGAGGCTTTGACCTATAATTTGTTGACCCAAGCATGAAACACATGCTTTGATAAGTCATTTTCGTTTATAATTGAAATTACTTTTTCTTTATTTTGAAAATTACATTACATCATGACTCAAGTACAATTATGAAGACCAACACTAGTTACATTTTTCTACACGTTCATCTCTCCTCAAGCAGAAATTTCAAACCTTTGTCTGCTCCTTATACACAAAGAATTTAGACCATTGGACAGTCACATATCTGCCTAGAAACTTGGTAGAATATACGCACAAGTTTCAATAGTTGCTAACTCTCGGAACAGTGAGTTGATACACTCTTTGAACAAGCCCGAAAATCTCGCTGATACACTCTTTGAACAAGCCCGAAAATCTCGCTGATACACTCTTTGAACGGATCTGAAATTCTCATGTACAAGCACAAGAATTCGTGTAGGTTGTCTTGAGAAAAGTTTGGGCCACCTTTACACTGGCCCTTACTAAGGTATCACTCGACTTGCCTTAGAAAGTGCCCTCGATCTATGTGCAAGCTATAGTTGTTGTCTCCTACCTATTTGAGACCTCCTCTAGACTTGAACTCGGGCCTCCAAGAGAATCGAATTGTTATGGCTTTACTTCCTGGTTCTCCGTTGTAAATTTTTCTCACAAAGCTATCTTCCTCCTCTCAGGTTGCTTACTCTCCTCTCCTCAAGTCTCATGAGAGTAATGAGCCTCTCTTCTCTCCTATTCCCCATTTTGTCTCTCCAAACGATGAGAACCCTAACCATAGAAATCAAGGGTTGAGATTAAATCGCAACTCATGAGATCAATGGATGAGATCAAGTCCTATTAAAAATATGCAACTGCGTTCAAATGCCACTTTGGACAGCTCATCTGATGCAGATAATGATTGCATTGAATTCCTCTTTTTGAGAGGACCAAAATCGACCTAAAGATCACTCAAATCGGATAAGGGAAAGTGTACTTATGAAAAAAATCCCACATGTGCATATTTGATAAAGTCAACCCTAAAGCAAAGTGGACCACCTTGAAAGGCTATAAATACAAGTGCCCTCTACCTTATTTAGACACAATGATGAGACACTCTTCTATCTTGTTCTTGGCTCACACAGGTCGGAGGCTCGTCCGCGTAGGAATAGGTTCGCTCTAAGGTGAAATTGCAAGGTTTGAAGCTCGCATTTCAGATCTAGGATTTTGGGCCTTAGTCGCAGGCACAACACAGGAAGGATTTGACCGTAGTCGCACGCACAGAAGCTCGTCTGTGCGATTCAAGCCTTCCAATCGCATGGACACCTCTCCATCCATGCGACTGGGGGTTTAGGCTTTCCGCAGTTCACATGCAGAAAGCCTAAACCCCAGTCACTCGCATGCTAGGCTTAAGGGAGCGACTGGGCAGCTATAGTCGCTCGCATAACTCCTCTACGCGACCAAGACCTTAATGATGAAATCTCAGTCCTCCAAATATTTGGCTCAGTGACCACAGGGTTGGGGAGTTGACTGCAGACAATGACAGTTCATTACAGTCTTCAAAATCAAAGTCTTGAGTATAAACATTGTTGGGTTCATTTCATGAATGTTGTAATTGTTTTGCTAGTTAGTTGCATAGATGAAGATATAGATCATTGTACTCTCTTTCGCTGAATCCTTTGATGACAATCAACTAAGAAGAAAATTTGAAAGGGTTTTCCCCATAGTGGGTTTTGCCTTGGTCTTCGACCAATTCTGGTGTCTCTATGTGTGAATTCTTTTCTTCTATTGTTCTTTTATGTTTCGTTGCATTGATGATGATGATATTGTTCTTTCTACATAGTTGCATATGATGATGAATAATGATGTAAATCTAAATAATGTTATGATGTTATCAGGTGAACTTAATGTGTTAATGAAGAAATGCAATTATCAAAGCAAAGAACAATATAGCCTTATGATAGTCCCCCACTTGACACCCTTTGTCATGTGGCCCCCCTCAATTAATGAGCCTATTTTTTAATCTTTTGTACCATGTGCACTTTTTCTCTCATAAAGTCACTTTTAAAACATAAAAGTCACTTTAATAATATAAAGTATACATAATACTTTTCACATAAAGTCACTTTTATAACACGTGACTTTAATAAATTGAAGTACATAGTACATATCTCATAAAAAGTACTTTAGCTCCTTGACATTAATAAAACACATAATGTCACTAGACAAAAGGGTCATTAATGTGTCTTCATAGGCCAAAAGGATAAAATGCACTAGGGAACACCTCCTTGGTACCCTTATTTTCAACATTATTCAATTAGTCTTCTACATGATCCATTACATACATGTTTATGACGTTGTCCTATTATTATTGTATTCTTATTTACTTCGTTTTAACCTAGTTTTAGCTTTGGTAATTTTTAGGAGTTGCATTTGCACTCCCGCATTGCACTTGTATTGGTTGTATCCTTCAGTCCCATTGACCCATTTATGGTCATTCGTTGGAAATTAATAAATTATCTTATCTTACTTCAAGAGTAATCACACTATGAAAACTAACAATGTCACGATAGAGAGGAAATCCAGCATAACAACAAGCTAATACTGGAAAGAAAACTCTTGCTCACAACCCCCCTAAATCTAAACTTGTGATAGTTCATTGCACCAAAAAACTTCCCGAGGGTCAAACTTCCAATGCCCAAACGCACAAATGATGAAACAAAAAAAAATTCTTCAAGAATTGAAAGACCTCAAACTAATAGGAAAGGGTGAAGGTCATTTCCAATGGCACATCCCGAACATACTCCATCATGACTAGCGTGAACATCAAACATCCCAGAAGCCAACTTCTTTAATTTCGACAGGGTTTCATAATGTAGATGTGCCAACCTTCGGTGCCATAGTTCACTTTGATGATTAATGTCATGGACCGTTGCTAGCAGAGATTTTCCTTTGAATTTATAGAGTACTTCAACTCTAGATCTCAAGGTAAAAGCTATTTGAAATTGTAACTAGGTTCGGTCTTCATAATGACCTTTTGTGAACATGACATTGTATATTTTGTATAAAGAAAGAAAAAGAAAAAAAAAGAATTTCATTTTATTCAAAGCATGGATTTCATGCTTAAGTCTAGATCAAAAGCATGCTCTTTGTGCATATAGGTCTTCTAGGACAAAGAAGAATTTGTGTCCTATATTATAGTCCCATTTGGACTCTTTGTAACAACGAAAATTATTTATTTTGAGTCAAGAAAAGCAATTTATTCCTCTAAGACCAAGCTAGCCCAAGGAAGGAGAAATCAAGCCAAGTTTGTGGGGGAGCCCCCCCCCCACGTCCCCGCTCCCAATTCGCGCTTCGGGCAGGTGCTATTCCGGAGCTAGTTGGGAGCGCGCTCCCAACAAAAAACCAATACTCCCTGGTTTTTCGAGAGCATTTAGGAGAGCAGTTGAGAGTGTTCACTCCTTGATTGCTCTCGTACGCTCTGGGAGCATTTTTTTAGAGGGAGCAGTCGGGGAGCGATCGCTCCCGACCGCTCCCCCCTCTGGAAAAATGATCTCCTCCATCGGTGCCGAAAAAAAGGTTGCGCGGCCGAGAGGGAGGGCGACAGCCGATGGCGAAGAGGAGAGAGGAAAGGGAAGGAAAGCGGAGGGGAGGGAAATAAATAGACCCTCTCCCCTCCCATTATTCACTTCATCCATTGAAATCAAGAGGAGCAAGAGAGTTTGGAGCTTGGAGGAGCTTGAGGAGCTTTCAAGGGGAGATTGGAGCTTGGGATTGAAAGCCAAAGAGGTAGGATCTACACTCTAATCTAGCATTTTTTTTTATGTTCCTTGCTAAATAAATAAATAAATAATTGTTGATTTGTGGTAGCATCGGATGTGCTCTAGCCATGAAAATTGGTAGAGAGGCTATGGCACATAAGATCTCCAAGACCCAAAAATGGTTTGGGGAAATTCCACCCAGTTGGAGAGATATTAAAATAATTAATATTTTTAATGGGGTTCCTAAGTCTAAACTTAGTAAAATTAAAATATTAATAGATATTAATATAAAACTAGGTGAGAATGTTCTAAATGACATGGATCAAGCCAAATCTAATCTTAGTCGTTGATTAGAGACTTAATCTCGGTCGTTGAAGACTCAACAGGAAAAGTATAAGAGGAGGCTTGAGGTTCAGTTGGAGATACACCAAATTGATCAGTTAGTTCGATTTTCTGGAGCGAGATTGTGCTGAGAGAATTAAGCTAGTGATATGTTGCAGCGAGGCGCAGTTCGGCACGAAGCCGAGAATACATAGTAGAGAGGCAAAGATAGTGCCAAAGAGACAACGCAAAGCTTGGAGAGGTTGGTGCAGAGGCAGTTGAGTGCTACGCAGAGGCAGTTGAGTGCTACATAGAGGCAGTTGGGAGCTACGCAGAGGCTGAAGAGGCCAGTGTGGGCGACTAAGAGGGTCTGAGAGCTAACGCAGAGGCTTCAGTAGCTGCGCAAAGACTAGTAGACTTGAAGCAAGGCTAAGAGATAGCGTCGAAAGAATTTTTGTGGGGCAGACTGAGTGCTGGTGAGCTAGGAAGGGTGACGCAGTCCCTACAGAGTGACGCAGAGCATTGGAAGTTGCCATAGTTGTTGTGGGATTGTTCATCCTGTGATTGATCAGCTAGAATCTCTGTCTCTGAGGAGAGGTACTACTGCGAGGGCATTCTCTATTGGGTAAGCCATTTCTGGCACCCTAGATGTATTTAGAAATTGTATAATAATAAAACCCTCATATATGTTGCACCAGTTTTCCCGCATTGGGTTTTTCCGGGGACAATTGTCCAAAAATAACGGTGTCCTTTGTGTGGTTGTCTCAGTTATTTCAGTTGTTGATTTGTATATGAGTTAAGGTTGCATTTGTGTTTATTTCAGTGTTTATATTTATAAATAACTTGTTAATGGAATAAACAAGTAGGAGAAATAAACCAGATAATACAGTAGGGATTTCTAACGAGTCAGACTTAGAAATTTCAACCAAAATTTCTCTATTTCCCATTCCCATTCCTCCATTTTTTTGCAGACTCAAAACTTCAAAGTTCAAATATCATGTTTATATGGCTTGGCATTTTCTTCTTCTTGGTTCCTTTTTTCGTTATTATGGTGTTGGAGAGAAGAAGAAGGGTTGATCATGAAGAAGAGAATGAAGAAGTGGGTTATAGTGGATTTGATGGAATCCCTGGAGAGGAGTACCTTGGTGAGGAGGAAGAGAGTGAACATGATTCAGCCCAAAAAAATAAACAAGACCAAACCCCATTGTGGAAATATGTTTCTAGGCTTGAAGGAGGGAAAGGGGGTGGAACCACTAAATTTGAATGCCCCCATTGCAACAAAACTTACACAGGTTCATACACCCATGCCAGAAGGCACCTCTGTGGGAAAAGGCCATGGGATGAAGATAAACCAATAGGAATCAAAACTTGTGCAAGTGTGTCAGCAACAGATAGAGCCAAATACATAAGGGAAGAGGAGGAAGCCCAATACAAATCTAAAAAATCAAAGGGTTTCTTTGAACATAGCTCACAATCACATCAACATGCACAAAGAACTCCTTCAGCTTCCTCCCATGGCAATGGATAGGGAGGCACAGGACCAAACATCTCTTTAAGGCATAGAACCATAGCAAATTTCCTTGATAAAGGGTGTAGGAATGATGTGGATTCAAAAATTTACCGGTTTCTCTATGCATGTGGGATACCATTCAATGTTCTTTGCTCACCTCATTGGCATGAAATGGTTTCTGCCATAAATGATGCCCCCAAAGGATACAAGAGCCTTGGGTATGGCAAGGTGCAAAATATCACATTTTTTGAGTAGAATGACAAATTCTTGGACTATGCATGGGGTGTCTATGTATCTGATGGATGGACAAATGTAAAAGGCAAGCCATTGATAAGTGTTCTTGCTGTGTCTGTTAATGGTGCCATGTTTCTTTCAACATATGATAACTCAGAGAAGTTCAAGACCGACATCAACATTGTAGAACCATTATTTGAAACAATTGAACGTATTGGGCCATACAATGTCATCCAAGTCATCACTGATAATTCTGCTAATTGTAAGGCAGCATGAGCAATTATTGAGGATAAATACCCCTGGTTTGGGTGTTTGGATCACACAAAGAACCTTTTGATTTATTAAGAACAAAAACCAACAATACAAATGGATTGGTGATTTGCACAAGAGAGGCAAACAAATGATAAAACTTATTACAAATCATAGCAATACCCGTGGGCTTTTCCGCAGTCACTCAAGATTGGAGTTGTTGAAAAATGTAAAGACTAGATTTGCTAGCTATTACCTCACCTTCAGGCGCCTTTTGAAATTAAGAGAGTCATTGGCTAGCATGGTATCAAGTCCACACTAGTAGGTATTAAAGGAAAGGGCTACAAATGCCGCTGACAAGCAAGGTTTAGAACAAGTGGAGGAGACCGCTCTTGATGCTCTGTTTTGGACACATGTGAGGCAAGTATTGGAATTCACCAAGCCCATTTATAACATGATTTGTTTTGCAAATACAGATAAACCAATGATTGGGGAGGTGTATGAGGAGATGGATAATATGTTGGGGCAAATAAAAGATATTGTTCATAAATATGATCCCAACTTGTATACACTGATTCACAATTGTGTGTGTACACGGCGGAATAAACTTAATGTTCCACTACATGCCTTGGCGTATAGCCTTTTGCCAAAATACTACTCTCCATCTTGGTTGGGCCAACCTGCACTTGGGGTGGGGTTAGGGTCAAACCCCATACAGGTCCAGAGGTATCTACAGGATATATGCAAGCATTAGACAAGTTGGTACCTGACAAGGAGGAGTGTGCTAATCTGCGTCTTGAATTAGGTAGATACTTTAGTTGCACTAGTTTGTTTAGTTCTTTGCATGCAATGGAATATAGAGACAGATTTGATGCTCTCAGATGGTGGGAAGCATATGGCGGCATGGGACTATTACCAAAATTGGAAAAAACAGTTCTCTCACAGGTTGTAAATACTTCTTCTGCAGAGAGGTGTTGGAGCACCTACAACTTCATACATAATGTGAGAAGAAACAGACTCAATGAAAACCGGGCAGAAAGCTTGGTTTATGTGCACTACAACTTGAGGTTGTTGAGTCATTATTGTGATCTGGCTGATGAGGATCCAACATAAAAATTTGGGACAACAACCCAGAGGACGATAATTTGGAGGATAGCACTATACATCTTGAAGAACTAGAAGTAGAACTTATGAGAGATGAAGATGAAGCAACAACAACCATGCCACCCCCACCATCCAGTAGCAGTGCTAGTGCTCAAGTTCTAAGTCTTGTTCCTTTGTTGTTGCCGCCTCCATGTACATCCTCATGTGGAGGGCATGTGCCTTATGGTTCTGGTCGTGCGACTGTGCGGGAGGAGACTCCTAGAAGACCACCACGACCTACTCAGAAATTAGACATTTCTCGTGGCGGCAAGAGGAAGCTGTATATGATAGATTTACTTGTCTTTTCTAGTTTCTAGTAGTTTTAATAACTATTGACTCTTTCATATTTATTATGATATTTTTTGTAAACAATATATGACAATTTAAGTTTGAAGTTTGAAGTTGGCAATTATAACTCATTGGTAATGAATTATGAATATGATGCTTCGTGAAAGTTGAAAGTTGTTTCATTTCATGTTAGATATTCTTTGTTGTAATGGTTACACTTAGCTTACAAGTACAACTTTGGTGATCAATTATGATAAATGTTATATATTGAATTTTGAAAGCTTGAAACTTTAAGATTGATGAATCATGAGACTCAATATGTTGTATGTTACTAACTTGTGGACGTGGTTGATGAAGATTATAACTTCTAGATGATTGTTGTTATATGGTTCAATCTATGTTTTTTATGCTTTTTATATCTACTTCATCATTCTACATGCTTTTACTGACATATATGCATCAAAACATAAAAAATGTAAAAAATATATATATTATATAAAAAAACGCTCCTGGAATCGCTCTCAAACCGGGAGCTTTTGAAACTGTCGCTCCCAATCCCGATCCCAAGTAACCTTGAATCGGCCATATATATATTATATAAAAAAACGCTCTTGGAATCGCTCTCAAACCGGGAGCTTTTGAAACTGTCGCTCCCAATCCCGATCCCAAGTAACCTTGAATCGGCCTAAGGGAGGGCTATTCGACCCCTCAAGAGGGCTATAAATAGAAGGAGCTCAACTCATTTGAGGGCATCATCTCATCACAAGTTCGATCTGCAATAGCGAAGAAGGAGAAAGAGCAAGGAGTATGAAGAAAGAAGAAAGAAGTTGAAGTCTCTTGGGATCATCTTTTCTGTCCACACGTGTGAAGCTGCGAAGTTGCAGGAGGCCGAAATTGCTATGATTAATCTCATGCCACCCTGAAGTATTTTTAGGCTCCAACTTGAAGGAGACTTCAATCTCCACCTTGCACCACGGCCACCCTTAAATAGAAGATAAGAAAAAATATTTGTGGGCTCTCATACCAGGGATAATGACCCACTTACAATAGTATTCAAACATTGTCAATCTCTGTCAGTGCATGCAACAAACTCTATCAAACTATCAAGGTATCACTGTCTTGTCACTGCAGAGATCACACTTCAAGTCTGCTTATAGATCTGCCTTTATAAACCAATAACCTTTGTACAGACCCTTATCAAGTATTGATTTAACTCATAGCAAGGTACAGTACAACAAAATTACAAATCATACCTCAGCTTGCAAACTTTTGGAGGAGGTCAGGAATAATACAAGAAACTTGATTTCAGTCACACAAAGGCTGCCTCTAATTGCCATTGATTATGTCTTCTGCTACCACTATTTGCTTCTGACGTGGGCTCATATTTTGGCCAAAGAATTGTCCTCAAATCAGTCTTTGCTAAGCTCTATCAAGCCTCAAATTTGTTGTGTCAAACTGTCCCAAAAAAACCTTTATATATGCTCTTATTTGTAGCTGATATAGGCCTTACAACAGCCCTAACACAAGCTTCCATGATGCCCTTCGTCTGTGGCCCAAGGATACTGTTTTCTGGTTCCAAAACAGACCTAGACAAGGCCCCTAGCATGTGGCATTAACCCTTCTTTTACTACAGTTGTCACGGGTGATTTGACCCCTTACATATGTCCAAAAAAGGCCTCAAATTGTGTGACTTCCACAGGGCTACTGCAACCCTACAATAGATGTTTTCTTGCAGTCAAAACAACCTCAAACAGGTTCAGACTTTCCCACAACCAACTTGGCCTTGTTGCCTCAGATGCGGCCTCAGACAAACCTCTGATCAGGCCTCAGGTGGGCCGAAATTTGGCTCATGAAAGACCTCTGATCAGGCCTCAGAAGGGCTGAAATTTTGCCATAAAAACAATCAAATTTTGTCTCAGAGAAGGGCCTCAGAATAGGCCTCATGAAATCGGCTTTGGTCCAGTGAAAACACAATGCAAAAGATGAAACAATGAAGCCCAAACCCTTAGAAACTCGGCATCCTCCTTCAGATCTGCGTGACTGTCCATGGCCTAAGGAAATCTCAAAGAGAATACACAAGATAATGCAAGAGAAATGACGATTTTGGAGGGCAACCGAGTGCCCTATACATACATGAAAGAGGGGCATGAAAGGTGGGGCGACTTGCCCTAAAACCCCTTACAATTGGAGCTTACCTAAACATTAGGAAAAAAAATAAAATTATAAATTCAGTTTTTTTCATAGGGCTGACCTTAACACATCTTTTGAGATGGATTTCACAATGAAAATTTTCTCTTTTGGATGGCCGACTTGGTCAACACTTTGTAACAGCCATGATCCATAAGCATAATTAATTTTTATGAATTTTATATGTCAAATTTGGACCAAGACACCATTAAGATTTGGGCACCACAGTCACACTTTCGGGGCATCAACCTTGAGAAGGCATATCTCCTCAACCATGAGAAGTTACATGGCATGCCACCTACCGCTAGAAACAGTATGACGAGTACTATCAGAGGATGATGGTCTAGCATGCTTTCTCACAGTCATATGCCATAACAAGGGCGGGGAAAGCGGGGCTTCTTCTGGCTGCTGCTTGAGTTGACATCAATGACAACCAATTTTTAATAAGTTAGCCAACACTTTATCATGAACTGACTAATGTTTAAAATAGTACAAATATGAAAACCAAGAGAGATAGTAGAATCAGTGCGCTTACCAAATGGTGAGAATTGTTCCAAAATCTTCAGCTAAATAACATTCATGCCATCATCCCTTTCTGACTATATCTTGTTCTAAACTTCTAGTATCACCCTTCCATTCAGCAACTGCTATGCTCTCTGAAATTATCTGCTTTCAGCACTCTACTCAATCTCACAAAACCAAAGACCCCCTTCAATTTGCCATCCTTTGGTATTGGTATTTTTCTTGCTTTTATCCTCTCCCTTCATGATAATCTATCAGCATATTAAAAGTGATGAATCTCTGTTGATAGACAATGTCTCTATTGTGAGATAGTTAAGGTACAATAAAAAATAAATGCTCAACTCCACAATATCCCATTCCCCCTAAAAGGTAGGCAACATGATGCTAGCATATAGTTCAAACATGGCATCTTCAACTGAAAATTGACAATCACTTTATCACCTAGCAGATGATGGTGGCGGATCTTTAACAGTCTTTACTGGAGTCTTCTTTTTGACCAATCAGGTGATCCTAGTCCAACTGCTCCTATTTGGTATGCCGATGTTGTGCACATCTCTGTCTAATTATGATTTATTTCCTAAGTTTTAACTTGGGAAAAGCACATTAATTAATTTAATGATTAATGTTGGCTATTGGGATACTGTTTCTAAGGATAAATAATTTAGTTACTTAAGTGAGTTGGATCTAATCTCCACCACTGATCTAAGTGGGTTAGAGTTTAATCCTAGCCCTCTATCACTTTGGAGATTAGGGATTTGGCTCAATGAGAAATTATAGAGGGAACCTAAGGGAGAAAATGAAGACACGGAATTGCAATTCAGAGAAAGATTTTCTCAAGGAGTGAGAGGCTCGAGTGACTGAAGAAAAAGAGAGTGTGCAGCAAGGGTTTTCAGGAAGGGAAATTAGACAAGGCTGAGAATTTGGAGAGGAAGGCCGAGATATTGAAGTAGTAGGCCAACTTTTCTGTGCAGGCTGTGTTTGTGGAGTGAAGCTGAGTTTCAGCCAAGGGCCATGTGGAGCAAGGAAGGAGGCCAAGTTTCCAGCCAAGGCAAGCCATGTCTATCAAGTGAGCAAGCCGTACAGAGAAGGGAGCCGAAATTTCCAAGTAAAGGCCGGGATTTGCTAGTGCCAAATTTATACAGGGAGGCCGAATTTTTCTTTGGCTGAAAATCTAGTAAGTTATTTCCAGGTTCATTATTGCTGTAATTTCTATATATTTCTGTGTGGGTCAAAGCCCTAAATTTTCCAGATTAATAGAAGTGAAGGGAGATTTATTGGGCAGAAAATTTATTTTATTCTTGTGGTGATTTTCTATTTATTTTGCATGGCATAATTTTTTAAGTGTGAAGTTAAAAATACCAGTGTGTTTATTTCCAGCAATTCAGAAAATTAATTTACTGGTTAAATAAATTTATGGGTATAAAATAATTGCTGTGTGAAATAGATCAGACCTGGTATTTGGAAGTTAACAATTTCAGGCTCATAGGTTAAGTAAGAAGGAAGTCTTCTTCTGGGAGGAGTTAAGTCATCAGAATGATCTTCTCTCCTCTGACAAGGCCGACCATTACAGAGATTATGGGTTTGTTTCATCCTAAACAGTACACGTTAAATATTGATCTGCAGAGATCGTTTTGGAGAGATTTGGGAAGCCACTTCAGCAGCATGAATCCAAGAATCTGTACACTCTTTTACATAGGAAGCATCCTTTATCTCTTATGTTGAATGCTCATTGGATGTCTTCTGACCCTGAGACTAGATGGATCCACCACTTACATAGAGTTTGGTCTCTTGGAATAAGTAACAAGCTTCGAGTAATTGCATGGTTAGTTGCCTCAGGGGTTGCCTTCCAAAGCCCCTCTTTCTGAAAGAAGGTTAACAGATGGCCTCAGTTGCAGCTGCTCAGAGACTCCAGAGCATATTTTATGGGTGTAAATTCGCTAGAGCCTGCTGTTGATTTGTGTTGAATCAACATTCAGTGCTGCATCAGGGACAACTTCATTGGCAGGCAGCTCTTCTTGGTGACTCAGGGTCCATAGTATTGTCACAAAACTTGGACAGTTAGGATTGCCTCTGAATTACAACATTATTTACTATATGGAAACTCAGATGCAAATATGTTTTCTCTGCTGAGATCAGTAGTGTCCAATACATTTGTCACTCTTGATAAGAAGAGGTACACATGCTATTTTATTCCAAAGTCTACCTTTTGATTAAGGATTCCAAAGAGTTAAATGCTTTAAAATATTCTGAATTTATTGCTGCCCTAGTAGCTCTCAGGAGGAAGATATGATATTGGATTGTATTTACCATTCCATTTGTCTTTTCTCAGCATCCTTGTAAATTATCTCCTGCGATATAAGATGTGTTTTGCAACAACAACAATAAAAAAAACGGAACAAAAATGTATTTCTTGAAAAAGCTTAAGTGCATGGACCAGCAATCATGGTAGAAGAGATAATAATACTGAAGATGAAGTTTACTTTTTAACTTATCAATATTCCATGTTCAACACTAAAAGTATGGGAATAACTGGAACCCAACCATTGTTAACTTTTGGACAGGCTTCGCCATATATGGTACTAGAAGAAAATATTATCATTTTGTTACGACTCTAAAGTGAACTACAATATGTGTCTGAAACAAACCTAAAATCATGGATTGCTAGATTTGTGGTTCCAGATTAAAAGTATTAGTCAGTTCAGGCTCAGAGCACAGGAGTATATTGCATCAATCAAAATTTCCCAGCTTCCATGCTTTACAAGTACTAAAAGCAAATATCTAGAATAATATACATATGATGCAAGTTTTCATATCTTGTCCATATCCAGGATAACAGATAAAACAAGAGAGAGAGAGAGAGAGAGAGAGAGAGAGAGAGAGAGATTAGAATGAATATATGTGCTCAACACACAACAAATAAGAGCATACCAAAAGCATATTTGAACGGTTGTCACGTCTTCTAAAACCTTGAGAAACAAGATATGCTGCCTGCATAAATGGAGCAAATCAATTAGACTTATAAGTAACAGGACTATTTTGAATAAGAAAAATTCAAACTATCCAATCATGTCCATGGAGACTTGGTTGCTTGGCAAGGTGGGGATGCTGATATTCCCCCTTCCAACAAGGTTCAAATCCGCCTAGCAACAAGTTTCCCTTGTGGTCCAGCACACCAGTGCAAGTGGGCCATTTATTATGGATAGGGCCAGGTGCAAGATCTGGCTAATTTTGGCAGAACAGATACCCCCCACCCATGGCTTCTTTGTCAAATAAGCTTGAGTAGATGAATGCTGTAAGCCAGATTAATTTCATTGAAAATACTACCAGATTGGGAAGGTGCACACTTGCTACATTGTGATAAGAAAAGCATCTGTCAAAAGATTAAACAACAACAAAATAAAAGCTATCCAATCAAACCATTTCGCCAAATAAAGCATACTTGTATTGGAAGAAGAATTTCAAGGAGTCCAAATCTCCAAAGCAAACGCAGAGACGCCTCTGCTGCTCCGAATGCCAGCATATAGTTCATTTCCATCATCAGCCTTTGCTGAAATAAGCAACAGAAGACAAGCACTGTGAATATGGAATAAAAAGAAATATAGACATTACATAAACAGGTGAATCATAATTCTCAATAATTACCTTTTCGATCCGTAGAATTGAAAGAGAACAATCTTGTATTGCACGAGCCGTATCTCTAGAAAATTGAAAGTTAAGACGAGCTGCAATCCTGATTGCACGTAATATTCGTGCTGCAAAACAGATGCTGAAGAATGTAACTAGGTTCGGTCTTCATAATTGTACTTGAAGTCAAAATGTAATATATTTGTCAAAAGAAAAGCAAAAAGAATTTTATTATTAATTGACTTGTTAAAGCATGGGTATCATGCTTGGGTCAATTGTTATAGGTCAAGCCTCCATTGTAGGCTTTAGGATTATTTATTTGGGTCAAAGTCAATTATTGTTTGGTCAAAACTCCTCCATCTGTTGGAATTTCTAAGTTTAACCTGTTAGAAATTCTTCCTATAGTGTCTGATTTATTTCTTCCTACTTGTTCAATTACTTAACAAGTTATTTACCATGTAAACACTGAAAATAAATACAAGTATAGTATCAACACATACAAACCATCAACTGAAAGTAAACAAGCACACAAGTGACACCGTTGCTTTTGGACTAATGTCCCCGGAAAAACCCAATGTGGGAAAACCAGTGCAGCTATTCAAAGGGTTTTATTATTATGGAGTTTCAGAATACAACCTGGGTGCCAGAAATGGCTCACCCAACAGAGAATGCCCTCGGCAGTTGTACCTCTCAATCGGAGACAGATATTTCGGCTAAAACACCAGATGAACAATCCCACAGCAACAATGCAACTTTTGTTGCTCTGCGTCACCCTATCTGACTCTCCAGCTCTCAATCTATCCCACGAAATGCTCCCAGCGCTGCCTCTAGGCACTGCGTCAGCCTATTTGGCCTAGCGTCAACCTCTCTGGGCTCTGTGTCAGCTTCTGAAGCCTCTGCGTCAGCCCTTGGACCCTCTGAGTCAGCACATGGACCCTCTGCGTCTCACACACTAGCCCTCTCTGGCTCTGCGTGGCCTCTAGCTGGCTCTGTGTCCCTCTCCTGTCTCTGCGCTGATCCTCCTGGTACTAACTCTACCTCTCTACTATGTATTCATTGCCCCTCAACTGCAACTCTGATCACTCACTCAATTTCCTCAACAAACCCTACCCCAGAAAATCGAGTTCTTGATCTCTCTCGATGTGTTCTCCAACTAACCCTCAAGCCTCCTCTTATACTTTTCTCGTTGGTCCATCAACGACCGAGATTAAATCTAATCAACGGCTAAGATTAGATTTGGCTTGATCCATGACTCTTGGAACCTTCTAACACAATTTTATATTAATACCCATTAATATTTTATTGTTCCTAACTTTAGATTTAGGAACTCTATTAAAATATTAATTATTTTAATTCCTCCCAAACTGGTCTGCCAAAACCATTTCTGGGTCTTGGAGATCTCATGTGCTTTAGCCTCTCCACCAATTTTCGTGGCTAGAGCACATTCGATGCTACCCTAAATCAACACCATCAAGTCAGCCTCTTCATCCAAGTCTCCATCAAGTCGGCTTCCCTCAAAAGAACACATGTTGGCCTACTACATAGAGATACATATGTTCATGATGATCATGTCGGCTCATTTATCATGGACGAACCACAATATATACAAGCCTAAGGTCTTCGCTCAAACAAGAAGTTCAGACAAGGCATTTCAGAGAAAAAGTTTCGGTGTCATTACAGGAGCTCGGATAAGGTACAGAGATGATGTTGAAGATACCACAGTAACCACAGTTCACTGCTATGCCAACCACAGTTCACTGCTATGCCAACCACAGTTCGGTGCTATTACAGATTCGGTGCTCCCACAGTTCAATACTACTACAAATTCAGTGCTCCCACAGTTCGGTACTATTACAGATTCAGTGCTCCCACAGTTTGAAGGTCTCACAGTTTCGGTGTCATTACAGTTTGATGCTACCACATGAGAAGGGTTTGGTGCCTCATAGTTTCGGTGCTATTACAGTTCAGTGTTACCAGAGCGAGAAAGTTTCTATAATACCATAGAGAAAAGGTCATGGTGCAACTAAAGTAATGAGGTCTTGTTATAATTAAAATCATAAGATATTGGTGTTATTACAATGATGAGATCTTGGTGCTATTATGAGGTCTTGGTGCATCACAGTGACAAGAATTAAAAGCTAATGCAGTGACATGGATTTTGGAATTCGAACACAGTGAAAAGAAGAACAAACAAGGATGACTTGATGGAGGTAGTCTCAAGTCTAAGTTGTAAGGGTCTTGGTCATTTCATCTTGAATCTACTGAAGGAGGAATTTTGACTGGGTTTTCCCCTAGAGTGGGGTTTTTCCCTGGCTTCTGTTCTCTTTTATTTGTTGCTTGGCATTAGTCTTGATGATAAGAAAAGATAATTCAAAAGAACAAACAAAACAAGTGGGTTCAGTGGTTACACCTCGTTGAAAGGTAGTACAATTCTACTTACCACACGTCAGCTAAAATGACTCCATTTCAAGCCCTGTACGAGTACGAAACTCCGAAATGGAGGGACTTTTCTATCGTCCAAACAAAACTACCAGTTGTTAAAAACTGGTTAGAAGAAACCCAAAAAGTCGTCCAAACTCTAAAAGAAAATCTAAATAATGCAAGAAACCGTATGAAGCGGCAAGCTAACCGAAACAGAACAGAGAGAGAATTTGAAGTTGGAGAATTTGTCAAACATCAACCATACAAGTAGCTGCCCTTAAAAAAAAGGAAAAAATAAATTGGCACCAAGGTTTTATGGACCATATCAGATCAACAAAATGATTAACCAAGTCGCATACATTTTAAGCCTTCCTGATAAAAGTCGTGTTCACAACGTCTTCCATGTGAGAATTTCTGAATCTACACATCAGAAATCCTACTGCAATCACTGGTTTATCATCTCCTACTTGTTCTTTACATTTAACAAGTTATTTAATTACCTAAACAGCGATGAAAACACTATTGCAGCCTACACATACATACAAATCATGAACTGAAATAAACTAAGACAATCACACCAGGGACACCGTTATTTTTGGACAATCGTCCCTGAAAAAAGTTAAAAACCCAATGCGGGAAAACTGGTATAGAGGGTATGTATTATTAAGCAGATTTTTGAATACAACTAGGGTGCCAAATCTGGCTCACCCAACAAAGAATAACCCTGGTAGAAGTACCTCTATTCGGAGACGAATATTTTGGCAATCCAACAACTGGATGATCAAACCCACAGATGACAATTGTTGTTCCCAGTGCTGGGCAATGATGGCTACTCCAAGCTCTGCGCTGAAATTGCGTCACCTCCTCTAGGAGCTGCGTCACCCTCCCAGTGAGCCTTCCTTGCTCAGAAGTCAATATGCTAAACTGTTGCTCTCTCTGCCCCACAGAAAAACCACAGCGCTGCCTCTAAGGGACTGCGTCAACCCCTCTAGCTTTTGCGTCACCCTCTTGGAGCTGTGTTGCCTCTCCTGTCGTTGCTTTCCCATTCTGCTATGTATCCTTGGCCTTGGACTGAAGTCCCTCTACCGAACTGCCCCTCACTGCGACTTCGATCACTTAGCTCGACTTTCTCAGCAAACCACACCCCAGAAAAATCGAAATCTTTGATCTCTTGGTGTATCTCCAACTAACCCTCAAGCCTCCTCTTATACTTTTCCTGTTGATGAATCAATGTCCGTGATCTAATCTCTAATCAACGGCTCATAAGATTAAAATAGGCTTGATCCTCATCACTTAGAACCTTCTCAACCATATTTTTATTAATAGACATTAATATTTTTATTTTCCTAAGTTTAGACTTAGGAACTCATTAAAAATATTAATTATTTTAATAATTCCTCATCCGAGTGGAATCTCTCCAAACAATTTCTGGGTTCTGGAAATCTCATGTGTTCTAGGCCCCTCCACAAAATTTCGGAGCTAGAGCACATCCGATGCTAACCAAAATCAACACTCCCTCTTAGCAGGAATGTGCTCTAGTAACACTTCTCAACAGAAGTATTACACTGATCCACTGCATCGGTCCTCTGTGCTATTGATGCTTGGCCTGCTGCCCTTCATCCACTGCATTGTTTCTTCCTGTACTGCTACCCATGACTCTGCCACTGCCACTGCCACATTTGTACTGCAGCTCCCTCTCAAAATGTTGCATCATGCTATCCATAACATTGCCATTGTTAACTACTGCACTATAGCTCAGTTACTAAGAAGTAAGCAACTGAAACTTCACCCAAAAACTGACATCCTAGTCAGTATGGATGCCTTGTGATCCTGAAGCTACCTCTGCTGCTAATCTGTGTTGACCCTCTACTGCTACTGCGTTGCTGCAAACTGCTTTGTGCCTCTCGCACTGCTACAACATCCACTACGCTGCCTCAGACTTTGGCACTCTAGCTCTGCCACTGTCACTCCATCACACCTCGCTCCAACCGACACCCGTCATTTTGCTATTGTCGTTAAGGGCTCCTGTAGCCATATGTGATCCAAGAGTTTGGGCACCTCAAGGATCCTGCCCCCATCATGTAGTCCTCTCGACTACAACTCGATGTCGCCCCACCTCTTCTCCAGAGGTGCATGAGCACTCATGGCACAATCGTCATCCTCGCCTTCCTTGTCCGCTTTCGCTAGAGCAGCCTTCGATTCAGAAGCTTCCCCCTTGCCCTTCTTCTGGGGGCACTGAGTGGCATAATGTCCCAATTCCCCACAGTTGAAGCATTTAACCTCGGTGATGTCCTTCTTCTTTCTCTTCTACTGCACTTGATGTCCCAACGATGCGAGAGTTGCATCCTCCTCCTCCTCCTACTTGACCCGGGCTCCCTTGTTGCTACTCCCTGTCTTGGTCAATCTCCTGAGCTCTTCTTGTCGAACACCTGCCCACATCTCCTCCCAACTGGGGAGAGTTGCTCTACCCAAGATACTTTGGACAAACGTCTCCCAGTCCTCGGTGACTGCATTCAAGGCAATCCTGACCATGAACTTAGGATCTGGTGTAGACCCCACGGAAGTCAAATGGTCACGAATACCTTGCAACCTGAGAAGTAAGGGATCAATCTCCTCTCCTTTCTGCATCTAGTACTGTCTCAGTTGATTTTCTAATAGCATCTTTCGTTGGACAGAAGAGCCCTGATACAAGGTGGTCAACACCTCCCACATCTCCCTTGTTGTGTCCTTCTCAGCAATGTGTGGTACTACATGATCTTTGACCCCGTCTAGGATCATGCACTTGGCCTTAGCCTGGGCCTCCTCATACTTCTTCAACGGATCAGCGTCGACCGGCACAGCAACTACCTTCAAGGCATAGTCCTTGATGCGATGTTTGTCTAGGATTGCCAGGATCCTGGCCTTCCAGATGACAAAATTGGATGCTCCATCCAATCTGTCCTGATCCCTCAACCCATTCACTGCCATCTCTGCTCAAAAAATAGGACTGGTTCTCTTCTCCCTCTCCTGTTGTCAATCTAGCAAGACTTGGATCTGGATTTCTTTGGCGCAAGAAACCCTCTAAGGAACAAGCTCCTCTAGACTCCCTCTGAGTCCTGATTTCCTTCACAGAAATCCTCCCGCCAACTGTCGAATCACTTCCTCTCCAATCCTCCTTTGCTGTTGCAACCCGGATCTAGATTTCTTTGGCTAGAAATTTGTCAAGGCAGTGACTCCCTCTACCTCGGCTTTGTCTCCACAGACACTGTTCTACACGAACAAAAACAGCATCCCACCAGCTCCTCAAATCGAATCTGCTTTGCTCCTCCATCCCTGGCAACTGACTGTTTCGAACCTCTCAAGCTCTGCGCTGGCCCAGAGAGCTGACGCAGTCACTGCGTGGGCTCCTCTCTGGCTCTGCATCACCCTTTGCAGGCTCGAAATGCTAACACAAGCACTGCATGAGCCTTTGTGTCACTCCTTTGGCTCTGCGTTACTGATGCAGCTGCTCCTCTGCCTCTGAAACAGCGTTGTCACTCGGGACAGCTGCTTCTCTGCAGCAAATTCTCTGGATCTCTCGATTGTTGTCTTCAGTCTCCTATGATCTGTAATGCTCTGATACCATGTGAGAATTTATGAATCTAGACATCAGAAATCCTACTGCAATCACTGGTTTATCATCTCCTACTTGTTCTTTACATTTAACAAGTTATTTAATTACTTAAACAGCGATGAAAACATTGTTGCAGCCTACACATACATACAGATCATGAATTGAAATAAACTGAGACAATCACACAAAGGACACCGTTATTTTTGGACAATCTTCCCCGGAAAAACTCAATGCAGGAAAACCAGTGTAGCATATAGAGGGTTTGTATTGTTAAGCAGATTTCTGAATACAACTAGGGTGACAAATCCGGCTCACCCAACAGAGAATAAACCTAGCAAAAGTACCTCTATCCAGAGACAGATATTTTGGCAATCCAGCAACTGGATGATCAAACCCCACAGATGACAACTATTGTTCCCAGTGCTGGGCAACGATGGCTGCTCCAAGCTCTGCGTTGGAACTGTGTCACCCTCCCAGTGAGCCTCCCTTGCTCAGAAGTCGATATGTTGAATTGTTGCTCTCTCTACCCCACAGAAAAACCCCAGCGTTGCCTCTAAGGGACTGCGTCAGCCCCTCTAGCTTTTGTGTCACCCTCTCTGGAGCTGCGTTGTCTCTCCTGCTGTTGCTCTGCCTCTCTGTTATGTATCATCGGCCTTAGACTGAATTCCCTCTACCGAACTGCCCCTCTCATTGCGAATTCGATCACTTAGCTCAACTTTCTCAGCAAACCACGCCTCAGAAAAATCGAACTCTTTGATCTCTTGGTGTATCTCCAACTGACCCTCAAGCCTCCTCTTATATTTTTCCTGTTGATGAATCAACAATCGTGATCTAATCTCTAATCAACGGCTAAGATTAAAACAGGCTTGACCCTCATCACCTAGAACCTTCTCCCCCATATTTTTATTAATACACATTAATATTTTTATTTTCCTAAGTTTAGACTTAGGAACTCATTTAAAATATTATTTATTTTAATAACTCCTCATCCAGGTGGAATTTCTCCAAACGATTTATGGGTTCTGGAGATATCATGTGTTCTAGCCCCTCCACAAAATTTCGGAGCTAGAGCACATTCGATGCTTACCCAAAATCAACATTCCATGTATCCTACCTCAAAATGGCACTTGGTGAACATCAATCAGCACAGACAACACTTCCGACTTTAGATGACGAAGGAAGGGTTGTTCTAGAGCCAGAAGGTATCATATCCAGTAGGGAAAGGAACCTGTGATCACGAGTAATCAAAGAATACTTGATCAAGTGAAAGGACTTAGTAGAAGAAGAAGCTTCTTGGGAGACTGAAGTGTTTCGTCAACAACATCCGACGTTACGTATGCTTTGAGGACAAAGCATCTTTTTGGGAGGAAGGCAATGTTATATAAAAATTAATTTTGTAACTAAAAGTTTAATTAATTCAAAGGACATGATCAAAGATCATGCCCATTCACCAAGAGGCACCTAGGGTTATATTTAAGACACGGCGTCTCACTCTGTAAACCATCTATTCAGTCATTATTAATAATATATATATCTTTTATGATAAATGTTGAGTTTGTCTCTTCTAGAAAACATCATAAGATGATGTCATAATAAGAGAAATCGTTTAACTGCCTCACTTTGGATTTCTCAACATGGTATCAGAGCTATGGTCATGGTCAAAGGCAATTTGAAGATCACTTATGCATCTTTGAAGTATTCTCAGTGAAAGGTTCATAACTTAAGGACATCTTTGGGCTCAAAGAATTAAGATTACAAAGAGCTAGTTCAGTCTTTTCAAGACACCTTGAAGAAGTAGGAGGATTTCAATATATCTTAAAGAGACAGAGAGCAACAAAAATTTCACAGTGAAAAAGTCAAATCATCTCAGAGAGAAAGGTTCGATGATCTCACAGTCTAGAAGAAATGTAACTTCGCTCCACAGGACAGTGATATAATCCACAGAAACAAGTGAAGTTCGGACCAAATTTCAGTGAGGAATTTGTAAAAGTTGCAGTGATGAACTCAAGACATCTAGTATCACAAGTATAAGGTAAGCACAAGCCTCAGCAAGACAGTTCGAATCAGTTTTGGTGAAAATCACAAGGAGACAAGTTCGATCATTGAGTACATATAATCTCAGAAGTAAATAAGGATTACAGTATGATGTAAGCTACAATGAGATAACTCGATCACCTCAGAAATTGGGTTCATAGTTTTTCAGAGAAGTCACAGTCACAGTGATAAAGAAGAATTCGGGCTCATTGATATGTTTATAGCTGAAGCACTAAGTGTTGAAGCAGTGATATGTATATACAGTGAAGTAGTACATTCAGTCTACAACTAGTTGAGGAAAAAGATCTTGGAATAGCTGCCTATGGAAATCTACCAATGATCTAAGGTATCTATGACTAGAAGAAGTATTCAGTTTGAAGGGAACCCAAAGTTTGTCCTATGGAAGGCACAAAGAACCGGCCTAAAGAACTAAAGTAAATATTATCACTACAACAAGTCTAATGGGCTATCAAAATTCAGAGGTATGTAAACACAAGGTACGTATAATCATAAGCTTTTAGATTTTCAATATCTAAATGATTCATAGCTAGTCTAGGGTAAAAATTGTAATCCTAGATAACATACAAAAAATCTCGTGTTAGAACATTAACTTCTAGAGTTTACAAGTAACCTAGGATGTTAAGCGAAAGTCCTAATATTGATTGAAAGAAGGAATAGCTTGACTTTCAATATCATAGGATTCCATCCTCCATGGTTATGTAGGAGATCTAACTTGAGAAATTAAATCATGTTCTTGGTATCACATGTTTTGCTTAAAAGTATGTATTACACATATATAGAACACTTCAAGGAATCCTTACAAGGTTTGTCAAGGAACACCTCCAGGTATGTCTTAGACCATACATCTTATAAGATTCTCTTAAAAGTACATTCATCATATTTTGAAATTTGTGTTACATTACTAACATCGTTATGTCTAGCTATCTTGAATCATAAAGATTCTTGTTTAGGGTGATTCGTCACTTGATAAATCTACCTTCTTTGCATCCTTGATTGTTCCTATAGAACCCTAGACAAGTTCTCTGAAAAACCCTAACCTAAGGGTATGTTGACAATGAATGAAACCCTAATATACTTAGGGTTATTGATGGAGTCTAAAGAAATTGCTATTATGTTTGATATATTGATGATGTCATGTTTGGGGTTTTGGCATAATCATGAAAACCCTAAAGTGTTAGGGTTAAAAGGTGTTGTCTGAAATCTTGAACCTTTGAACTTCTGGTAAAGTAGGGTTTGCCATGTTATGAATTGAAACCCTATATCCTTAGGGTTTAGTTGGGTCTATAAGCAAAACCCTTGCTATGTATTTAAAGTCCTAGGAATGAAACCCTAGGTATGTGTTCATTTGGTTGAAACCCTAGCTTGGTCTAGGTCGGTATATGTCTAATATGTTAATATTGCCTAACATATGTTATGCTTATGATTGATGATGAATTTCTAGATATATGTATTAACCTAATTATTAATGGTCACAAGTCCTAGGGTTTGGAAACAAGCCCTAGTCAAAGTTTGAAGTTCTAGGATGATGTTTGAAAATCTAGGGTTTTGTAGCTCAACCCTAGTAGTAGTTAAATTCTCTAGTATGTGTGATATGACAATCTGGAATCTATGAATCTATATAGTGATTGTTGAGATTGTGTAAATGAGAAATCTAGGGTGTACATCAAATGCTGGTAGATGCTACTCATGATGTTGATTGAGGTATGATTGGTTTTGATTGTTGGAGCTCATGTATAAAATCTAGGGTTTACATGAAATCCTAGTAGGAAGTCTAACATATGAAATTTGAAAAATTGTTAGATGCATTAATCTGATCTGTTTCTAGGGTTTACTATATGAAAGATCGTATCATGTCATTAAAAGAATATCGAAACCCTAAGATATAATGAGTTTGATAATTTGATGAGCTATGAATGTGATTTAGGATTTGTAACAAAACCTAAGCAAAAGTTGAAGTATTAAAGTATAGTCTCTTGCTGATTATGTTTGTAAAGTCTAATGCTTTCATTATTATAAGATTTTGATATGGCTAACTTCATGCTTTTGTAGTTCTGGTTGTGCTTGCTATCTAAGTTGTGAAGATACATCATTTTCAAGATGATGAAGATGATTGTAAGTAAAGTTGATGTGATAAGCATGATGTGAATGGTGATGGCAATGATAACTCTGATGAGATGATTGGAAGCCATGAAAGATTCTCCAATAAGAAGAAGTTGATCTCCTTGGGTTAAGGGGGAGCCCGAATAGAAGATTAAGAGGGAGCCTGAATAGCAGAAATCTCCCTGGTCGAGAGGGAGGGCATGGCATAGTTTTGATTGGAGAATGCATTTTGAAGGATATGTTGTTGCATGTGAAATAGGAAAGGAAAGTGTATGATTGAGGAATCTGCTATCAAAGATTCGATGGATAGTCCTACTGTGTTGGGAAGCAACATCTGTTGTCTGAAAGACCCCAAAGGTTTGTGTTTGTTTATGAACATGCAAAAGTATATTATTGATTGGGGTTGTGTTTGTACAGGTAAATCTCTCGAAGGTTTTGATAGCATGCTGGTTACCGATCAGTTTGATTGGGAGAGATTTGTTGTTTTTGATCTGCTGGATCAAGGAGTGTTGAGGCTTTGTGAGTAAAGCATTGCATGGGAAGACATCTGGTCGGAAATTTGTGTTGATGTCGAGGTCCTGAAATTGAGAGGGTGGTGGTGGTCATAGAGCTCTGACCTCGGATACACACCTAGATCCCTGGGTTGATGGTTAGCAAGTAAGCTTGATGGTACCTAGAGAGGCTGAAAGCTTGATTCCATCATAGTCCCACTCGGATAGATTGCCCTAGTCAGGAATCTAGTCCGTGGCATTGTGGTGCCTAAATTGTTGAGAGACCAATGGACAGATTGCCCTAGTCAGGAATCTAGTACATAGCATTGCGGTGCCTAAACTTCTTCGTAGATGATTTGTTTTGAGATCTTCCATGTACCCCTATGGTTATATGTAAATATGAATACCTCTCTAGTTAAGAGGGAGCGTTGAAGAATGTAACTAGGTTCAGTCTTCATAATTGTGCTTGAAGTCAAAATGTAATATATTTGTCAAAAGAAAAGCAAAAAGAATTTTATTATTAATTGACTTGTTAAAGCATGGGTTTCATGCTTGGGTCAATTGTTATAGGTCAAGTCTCCATTGTAGGCTTTAGGATTATTTATTTGGGTCAAAGTCAATTTATTGTTCAGTCAAAGACTCCTCCATCAAGTTAGCCTCTTCATCCAATTCTCTATCAAGTCAGCTTCCCTCAAAAGAACACATGTCGGCCTACCCAAAGACACATCTCTTCATGATGATCATGTCCGCTCATTTATGAGGGATGAACCACTATATATACAAGCCTAAGGTCTTCGCTCAAACAACAAGTTCGGACAAGGCATTTCAGAGAAAAAGTTTCGGTGTCATTACCAGAGCTCAGATAAGGTACAGAGATGATCTCAGAGATACCACAATAACCACAGTTCAATGCTATGCCAACCACAGTTTGGTGTTATTACAAATTCGGTGCTCCCATAGTTTGAAGGTCTCACAGTTTTGGTGTCATTACAGTTTGATGCTACCACAGTGAGAAGGGTTTGGTGCCTCACAGTTTCGGTGCCATTACAGTTCAGTATTACCACAGTGAGAAAGTTTCTATACTAACACAGAGAAAAGGTCATGGTGCAACTACAGTGATGAGGTCTCGTTATAATTACAGTGATAAGATATCGGTGTTATTACAATGATGAGATCTCGGTGCTATTATGAGGTCTCGATGGATCACAGTAACAAGAATTCAATGCTAACACAATGACATGGATTTTGGAATTCAAACACAGTGAAAGGAAGAACAAACAAGGATGACTTGATGGAGGTAGTCTCGAGTCTAAGTTGTAAGAATCTTGGTCATCTCATCTTGAATCTACTGAAGGAATAATTTTGACTGGGTTTTCCCCTGGAGTGGGGTTTTGCCCTGGCAGCGTGCCTACATCTTGTGTTCTCTTACATTTGTTGCTTGGCATTAGTCTTGATGATAAGAAAAGATAATTCGAAAGAACAAATAATAATAATGAAAACATCACAAGATAATGTCATAATCAGAGAAATCATTTAACTGCCTCACTTTGGATTTCTCAACAACAGAAACACACTAAACTCAGTTTCATATGCAATCATTTCAATTAGTAGTCTTGCTCTTAATAGTTTTTAAAAATATCTTACTCATCATATATGACCTGCTGTCCCATAAAAAAAAAGCCAATTGGTATTGAAGAATAGCATTAGGCTACTTACCACGGTCCTCTGCAAATGAGACATGAGCAGGAATTACTGTCCGTACCTATTTGAAGACAAACCAGTTAAATAAGCTGGATAAATTCAAAAAAGAAAACCCTTTGGAAAATGAAATTTGTAAAACAAATAATCGGTCTACCCACCTTAGCCATTTTTAAATCTTCCATGCCACCAGCATAATCATATACAACATTTTCATATGGGTCATACATCAACCTGTACACCAATAACAACCAATTCACAGTAACCAACAGAAGAACCTGAAGTATGTAAGCTCTCTTGTGGAAAGAGTGACCAGCTGCCTCTAATAGAATTATCAAACTGCGAAAGCCAAAAAGTGAAAATTATTCTATCCTTAACAGCTCATATTACAAGCATACAGCTTTTATCCAGTACCTATGGCATATATATTATTATACTATATACAAAGACATTGTTGGTTCTAGAAGATATAAAAGTCAAGTTTGGCTACCCATTTATAGTGAAGTCACGCTTCATACAATTTTTCCAGCGAGCATAGTCACGATCATTACAGCCATGAGGCCTATTTGTAAACTCTTTGAAAGTATTTGTTCCCTTTCTTTCTGACGTACTAAAGCTTGAAACCTGAGATACTAAAAAAAACAGTTATGTTGGCCATGCACACTAAAGCACTTTCACTTGAAAGAAAGAGCGGTCACACTAATAGCCATTTCACTACCAGCAGTTCCGCTTGAAAGCAGATTGATGAACCATTTGATATAAACTGATCAAATATTCTTAAATGGCAACATGATTTTCCATGGTTTCTTAGTAGGTCTAGGCTTTATGCTACTTTCTGTTGAAATTGTAACTAGGTTCAGTCTTCATAATTGTCATTATACTTGTATCAACATGTATTTCATGTAAAAACAAAAGAAAAAGAAATTAGTATTACTATTTTGTAGCATGTTCTTCATGCTTTATTTTTGGTCAAAAGAAAAAGTCAAAGGGCGTGTTCTTTGTGACCCTGTGAAAAGAAGAAAATTTGAATTTTGTAAGTGCCATCTGTCCCTCCAAGTTGCCAAGTCGGCCCTCAAGGATGACAAGTCAGCCTGCCCAAGGGTCGTGTCTTTTCGAATGAGGAAACAACTATATATTGGCATCTATCCTCCACCATTTGGCAACCAATTCGGTGATCTGCTGTGGCAGAGTAACTCGGGTCTGTGGAATGGAATCTCAGGCACATACAGTCTGAAATATGCAAGCTACCTGTGGAAGACTATCTCTGAAGTATGTGAGCTACGTGTGGAATACTATCTCTTAAGTATGCGAGCTACCTGTGACAGACCTCTTTGTGATGTGAAGTCTCTCTGTGACAGATCTCTCTCTCTATTCCATATGAACCTGTAACAGATTTCTATGATACTCTCTGCAATGCAAGCCTATGACAGAACTCTATATTATACGAAACCTCTTTGTGATGCGAGCCTGTGACATATAATGGTGTGAAGCAGAAGAAGATTTGTGGTATGTGACAGAACAAAGTTTGGAGGGCTGACTTGGCACTTGGAACCCTGGTTAGTTTGACTTGGATTTCTCTTGCTGATGAAGAATAAATAAGGAAAGAATTGACTGGTTTTCCCCTTGTGGGTTTTTCCCTAGCCTCTGACCTAATCTTTGGTGACTCTTGTCTCTTTTGTACATTGTATTTGTGTAATTGCTTGATGACCTAATGAATGAAGTCAAATCTAAATAGAAGATAAATATATAAACAGTCACAAATAATTACCTTGATTAGAAATCTCTCTTGCATTCGAATTTCAACACTTTCAAGAAACAAATAAACTTCAACCCTCAATACGAGGCCATTCATGATTCAAGTTGTTATTTCATATCCATGCTTCAAGTTTCAACATAAGATAGACCATACTGAAAGAAAAAAACTAACCTCAACAATAGATTCCTTAACATGAACATGGCAAATGGGAAACCGTCTTCCAACAATTCTGCTTCTAGAAATCTTTTTCGTAATCTACCATCAACAGTAAGACATCTGCATCACATATCTTAGAATACAAATGGAAGGAAAGAGCATAACATGAAAATTGTCTCCTGTAAGATTGCACACACCTCTGGGAGATCAGCACTTGTTATTATATCAAAGTCTTTTGGTGTCTTCTTCAAAAGCAGGTCCCTTACACAGCCTCCTACAAGGTATGCTTCATATCCTGCAATGTATATTCATTCTGAAGATAAAGTCTTATAACAGAAAAGCTTTATACATAATTTAAGATTCTAGCTGTTAGAATTTTATCAAGAGAAAAGCTTGATTCAAAATTTAAGATGTTAGCTCACAGCTTCGAAAACAACAATGTACAATGACAGCATTAGTCAGACTGTAGGAATTTACAGGGTAAGTTCCTCAGATAGAACACCAAAGGACACCGCTCCCAAACAGATCATAGATCAATACACCAGTATTCTTGACGTGGTTAAAACCCTCAAAGAGGGAAGCAGTCCACGACCTGAGCCAACGTGGCCACTTCAGGCAATTTATTAATAAAAGAAAGAAAATTTACATAAGTTCCTCTCATGAACGATCACCCTACAAATGACCCTCCATGCTCTTTAAATAGAGATTATGGACCAATCAAGTGTTAAGCCACGGATCAAGTGTTGGTAATACCGAGGAGAGAATGAACAGTGGGATCACTTTATGTCTAGAACATATCGTGACCGTTGAATTGTAAGTTACAAAAGTACATAGTAAAGAAACACACTTTACCTAACTCTACACTAAACCAAGCTATACTTAACTATTTCCTATGTGTCGGAATATCCTAACATCTCCCCTTAAGAACAACTTGGGATAGGATTGAAGGATGTACAAATATGACACAAATAGGAGAAGGAAAGAGGCATTAGCACCCATCCCCCCTTAATGACAACTTCCTGAACTCCAACCATAAATCGAAGTTTAGTAAACTTCGCCTCTGTGAGAGCCTTTGTAAAGATGTCCTTTGGTGTTCTATCTGAGGAACCTACCCAGTAAATTCCTACACAGACTGCTAATTGCCTTGATAAGTACATAAAAACGAACTATGTAGTATGAAGTTTAAATGATGGATTACAAAAGTATTCATGATTACACAAAAAAAACAAATGATCGGATGAGAGGAAACAAATCCTACATTGTAAATTTATAACACAATTAATCTCCATCTCATTCCACAAGTTCTCAAAATACTTTCCTAAATAGCAAAGCTATATCATTCTTATCATTCTGATTACTTCATACATTCAATAATACCTCATACATTGGAAATATAGTTTGAAGTACAGCCTTGAATAAATATTAAACAAGAACAATGCATTGGCAAAAAACAACTAGAAAGAGCCAAGGTAGGGGGGCTCAATTGTAACCTGGATGAGGTTCCTTGTTTACCCTCCAAGTGTGGACTAGGCATAAATCATAATATTCAAGCAGAAGCATGCCCCTTAAAGGACTAGAATTTCTGATAACAAAGGTGTAACAATGCTTCAATGAGTAGGGGACTCAACAATTATTTTAGGAATAATGGAGAATCATTCCAAATCGAATGTCATTAACCTAGATGGGAGAGTGAGCCAGCTTACATGCCTCAACATTTCAAAATTTTAGAATTCACACATGTAACAAGAAATTTGAGTGTGAAGGCTGAAAAGCTAATAAAAGAGTATCAGGTTGGGGGATTTCCAATTATTACGAAATAACCCACTTTTATGGCCAGAATTAGGGGCACTGGTTTTTAAGGTTTTCCAAGCCATGGATTTCATTGGTACTTAGAGCAAGCAATACCCAGTTTTGCACAATGATGGCAATGTCAACAAGAATTGGCTCAGTAAAAGAAACTCTAATATTTAGGAAAGTTGGCCATTAAGCTTCACAAGGATCATAATGAGTCCCTTCTGAGTCTACACCAGAGAGCCAAAAGAAGATCCTCTCCTTTATAACCATAAATGAAACCAAGGTTTAGGTGGTCAATATTGACCATCCAAGGCCGACTCTGAGGACATTTTCTCTTTGACAATCAAGGAGATCCCTCTTTTCTATAGTTGACCCCCCTCCACAACTTGGGAGTTTGATACAAATTTTCCATCCAATGAAGCAATGAAACTCATTATTAATCACTTAGAAGGTCAATGTTGACCACACTGTGTCAACAGTCCAAGAAGTAGAGTACCAGGAAGTGGACAAAAAATTTCAAAGATCAAAGTCATCAATCGGCATTATTATTATCATTGTAAACCCAATTTCTGCAAAGTTTATTGTAAATGATGCTAGTATGACCATTAAAACATGTAATAGCACCTTCGTAAACCTATGATTTTTGTCAAAGTATTTCATCCTAGGAAGTTTTTTAACCTCCCCAAATTATGGCTGTTTGCAAACACGGATAGTTGGTAGAGTTTTTCTTCTAGTTATAACCCCAAAGCTAGGGTGGAATTCATTGACAAGCTTTTAGGTGACTCCTACTGTTTATCAAGTCTATGTAAAAGTGTGAATGCATGGTTACTCATAGTTAGACACCATGGCTAAATTATTTTATTACCAAGACACTTGGTTTCATACAAGAGCATATTGTGTCGCAAAATTGGGTAATGTCTTGAGGTTCTGTGTCTAAATGTGTTTTCCCCTTCTAAGGGTTGATATTGTAATAATTTGATGTAAAGAATATTTTAGTGCATAGTTACTCATAGTTAAACATCATGGTTAAAATATTTGAGGGTGGAAAAATAATCAATCCCCTCTAGAGTAAATTAATTAATTTTTCTGTCAAAATTAAATAAAAATCCTAAGCCAAAAAATTAATTAATTTTAAGTCAAAAAATAATTTGAGTAATTAAATTCTCTTTAAGCGGAAAATAATCAAAAAATCGTGGGTCAAAAAGGAATTAATTTTTGGAAGTCCTCCACCAAGGGAAAAATGGATTTTCTAAGAAAATTTGACCCCTGAACCTTGATGGTTAAGTCAAAGTCAAATTTTTTAGGGTATTAGTCCAAAATATTAATTTTTCGATTAATAAAAAATGGTTTTTAAGATAAATTCGAAATATTCCTCAAAAATAAAAAATCAACAGTGGAGATTAAAAGAAGATCAAGATATTTTCAACAGATGAGATTATTTTGACAATGGTCAAGCCAACTAGCCGTTATTTTCCACTTGGAGGGGTTTTATCTATATAAGGAAGCTATCAAGCTCCTATTTTCCATCTTTGGATGAAGTAATTTTCAATTGACATATTGAGTTTTGCTCTATTGGAATGCTTTTTTGAATAATAGAAAGACTGTGGGGTTTCAGTTCACGGTGTGTTTCTATCAATTGATCTTTGGTATGTGCTAGTATTTTGTTCTTTCATGCTCTATATTGTGCTAAAATTCATAATTGTTATTTCATTTGTTGGTGATAAGAACATTCTATTGCTACAGTTATCTTGCCTTAGGTGATTTGATTCACCTCATGATCTAACAATTAATTTCAAAATTAAATAGAGATCTACAGGTACACTAGCCCTTGGACTCCAAGTTCACAGACTATGGGAAAGGATCGACCTTGTTTGAGCTTTGTGCTTTCAATTCGACAAATGATTTTGCAGGAGGGTTTTGGCGTGATTTTTCGAAATTATTCATCCATATTATCTACTCTAAAATGTCAAAAAATTATTTTTTTATTTTGCGCTATAAAGATTCAATCTGCTAATAAGAGCAAACACTTTAATTTTGTAAATATTGTGAATATTTGTAAATAAATCTAAACCTTGTTTTATTTTTGTAGCATTTGGGCTTTGGGGTTTTATTTTTCTTATTTTTTGTATATATTAGGGTTTTGCGAATTTTTTCTCTTCATTTGTACAGGTATTTTAATTTTGTAAATATTGTGAATATTTGTAAATAAATTTAACCACTGTTTTATTTTTGTAACATTTGGGGTTTGGGGTTTTATTTTTTATTTTTTGTATATATTAGGGTTTTGGGTATTTTTTCTCTTCATTTGTACAGGTGAATTCTCAAGTTCTCAAAGGAAATTTGAATTTGGTTGAAGGAACTAGCCCTAGGGCTAGGGTTTTAGGGGTTTCTCACCTCTAAGAGGAGCCGTCCAGCCTATTTGTCCAATTCGTTCAAAAGAGAAAGGTTGATCCAAGCCCTAGAGGCCTAGATCTAGCCTCCCAAGGCCCTAGAACCTCAACACACAGCCAAGGAGAGAGGGTTGCAGGCCCTACAAGGTAAATTTTGAGGTTTTTATGGTAAATTTTTTGCTCTCCTAACTCTCCTTGTGTTTTTGCAGGGATCCGAAATTTTTTTAGGCCTCTAAGGCCTAGCAGAGGGCTGTCTTTCCTCTTGCGGCAAACCTAATTGAGCTTCCTCCAAGCCACCGCAGGCCTATACAAGCCTTTTACCCTTGACAGTAGCCCCTCACCTCCTCAATTTGGTGTGCCGCAGGCCTTAAGGGCCTCTCTCTACCTTGTCGTGGGCCTACAAGGCCTTTTTTCCTCTGATCCAAGGCCTTATTAGACCTTGAACTCTAGGCCAAGGCCTTATCCAGGCCATTATCCTCATTGTTGCCCTTTTCTAGCCCTAGTATAACCCTGCTTATCTCCTCTTGATCATAAGCATTGGTTTTTGGCACTAACACTTTGTTTTGCAGGTGTTTGAAGTGGTTTTGGAGTTAACATTGGTGGTTGCAGGTTGACATACTCATTGGAGGATCCCTAGAAGTCAAGTTGGTCACCAACAAAGGCCATAAGGCCTAGTGGTTTGCCTCCTCAACCTTTCTTTTCTCATCACTGTCCAATTATAGCCTCAAGATACATTTTTATAGTGGCATAAAAGGCATCGCAGTGGCACCTAAACCTGTTGGGCATTCCCCCTTAGCATCCCTTGCATCTTTGGTAATGGTCTTATTGTTGGCAAAGTAATTTGATTAGGTTGCTTCTCTTACTGATGTGATCATTGATCTCTAGATTTCTTTGTTGCATCATATCACTCTTGCATTTCATTGCTAGCCCTTGCATCCATCTATTTCACTGTTAGCAATCTCATCTAATTGACAAAATATGTGTGTACTCATTAAGTCAATACTCTCAATAAGAAGATAGATGCTCTAAAAGATAATTGGTATACTTGGACTGAATTGGCATTCCTTACATAAGATAGGCTTGCTGCTCTCACAAGTTTGCTCTTGCTCTTTTAATGTCATTAACATCAAGTAAAGAATAATATCTTTGAGCATACCATCATTCTCTAAGTTGCCTAATAGTTCTAATTGCAAGCATTCCTACATGTCATTGGTTATCAAATTAGCGATTTTTTTGTAGCTTGCTCTCTTCCTTTCATTGTCATTGAATATCTCCTAAATGATTGCTAGCATCACGAAATTTGGGTACTCATGCTTGTCATTTCTATTAACCAAAGGAATTGGATATTTGCTTGTCATTTGAAAGTTAAATTGATTTCCATAGTTATTGTCATAATTAGCATTATAAATATTTTTTGTGAGTTTACTTTTTGTAATAAGTGCACTAACATATTCTTTTGCAAGTGAGCATCACATCTAAGAATCATAATCTTGCAACATTGAAGTTAACTCACTTTTGAAGCACTTGATTGATCACCATATTGATATTGTGATAAGAGTAATCTTGAATTGGTATCTTGTTGAAAGATTGGAATTATCTAATTGCCACTTTAACATTGTTAAGAGAAACATCGGACTTGTGCACTTTATGTTTACTATCATTTGATGAGTAATTGTCCATTGTGAGATTTGTAATCTTGAATTGCAGTGCACTTCACTTGTCATTGGATAATCTAATTTGTAATCAAAGAGTTCATTGAGCATTGCTTTTGGTGAAGATTGTCTTTGCAATTGTTAGGTATTTTCTTGGAATATCATTATTTGGATAATTTGTCTCAAAGTACTCAAGTCATTCAAACAATTTCACCTAAAGTTAATCACTCATATCTAAATTGAATTTTAGGACTAGTAGTGCATAGTTAAAATTTACCTCCAAGCATAAGCTTGGTTGAAAAACAATACGAACACCTTTCTCACCCAGCTCGCGAACTTTAGACCCTCACTTGTGATTAACACAGTGACCTTGCAGTCGTCAAAGCCACAGTGTCTTTAGTGCCAAAGGCATTCGGGTGGTTAGAACACCAGGGGAGGTATCGTTAATGAAGCCATAGCTTTCTTCTCCTTGGTTTCTCTCCACAACCTACACTTGAGACTAACTTCAAAATAGTTGAGAGAAAGGACTCACTTAGATAGGCATCTAATCTAAAATTAACCAAGAGTTTGCATTTCACTTAGTTCTAGGTGTCGCATCTCATATAGGATAGTGTGCATCCTAAGCAGCAACTGTTCATCTGGTAACTTGGTAACTAATTTATATTGTGCAAGTGATTTGACTCCATAAGGCACTGGTCTCTCAAATAATCTAATTAAATCATGCTAATAATTAAACTTGTTAATCATCATTAACCAAGTTGCTAGGCCATTCAGTTGTGTCTCTCGAACTTGTCGGTTCCCGACAAGTCTTTCATCCTCACATTTCATAGGGACTACCCCCCATAGCCTGTTGTAGGGAGACAGCTAGAATGGAGAGGGTCGGGATCAAAGTGACAACACCCGCCCTGAGCATTGTCGTAATTCACCTATACAATTTGGGCAACAATAGTAAGCATCCTTCATGTTTTACAACAGATGCCCTCTAATCAAGCTCTCTATAAACAGTGTGAAGATAACATGGATTCTCAAGGTTGCTATGTGGAATTCTCCTGTAGACTTCGAAAAGGATTTTGTTTGTGAAAGAGGAAATGGTCAAGCAACTTTTTGAAATAATGTATAGATGATTGTTGGTTCTATTAGAATAATGCTATTTAGTGTTTAATGCTCATTCTTATTAGCTGTTTCTATTTTTATCTTTTTAGCAGTTTCTTAGAAGAAACTGGTTGTTTCTATTTCCTAATAGAAACTTGATGTTTCTATTTCTGTAAATATCTATGTATTCTTATTGAGCTTCATTTTGCTCATGTAAAATCAATTCAATTCATTCATTCATTATGGTATCAAATCACAGGTATTTCTTTCAAAATAATTTTTCACTGTTTGAAAAATTTCGTGTTCATTTCGAAATTGCTCTCTAGGGGTTTGAATTTTTTTTTTACCGAAGACGGAATCCAAAAATGAAGAGCATTGTGTCGCCGAGGCACTGTTGTTCCCCGAGGGCTAGCGTCTCTGCTGTGAAATTCTTCAACGTGTTCGACTGACTGGACTACCGGCGTGTTCAACAATACTCGAAAAGATTATACGGCTCTCTGTTATTGCTGGACGAAGATCGGGTCCAGAGAAGTCACCAGCTAATCACACGCTTGTTTCCAGCTATTGCCTTCATATATTGCTAGGGACGCAGCACTTAACGGGACGACGCGTTCTTCTTACACGCAGCACGAGAAGTGACGACGGAGAGACGGCAAAAAGACTTGGTTCTTTGTTCTCAAGTTTCCTGTTTGTGAAGTTCTTGAGATGCCCCCATCAGACTAAGTTTTCGATTAGCAGCTTTGGTGAATAGCGATAAAATTGTGAAAGTGATTGAAGCGGGTCAGTTGTGAAAACCAGTCCCCGCTAGATTCATCAGCCGAGGTAGGCAGACGACTCGTGGCTTCTTGGGGTTCGGTCACAATGGTGTACCTGTTTCCAGATTTTTTAGGGTCTATTTGTTTTACTTTCGTGCGGAGCAGTCAGTGGAAAGAAGACACCGGCAGTACCGGCTTTTGTCCGCGGAATGAACCCGTCATGTGTATGTCCTCTCGCGTGGAAAAGCACAACAACTACCTGTGATATGTAATTAGTGTTGTATATTTTGTCAGTCTGTTAAATCAACTGTAACTATGAGTGGGGGCTAAACACTACTCGATTGTTGCTTCGAATTCCTGGTAAATGTTATAAACTTGTGTGTGAGGCTGCGTGTTGTGATCTGGAGGAAATAGGAGAAATATTCTCATAAAATCTGCTGAATCAAGCATCTATATCGCTTTGTAGTTTCATGGTCTCGAGTTCAATCTCGGAAACGTGTGGCAGCGCACAGCAGGAGGCAGAAATTACTAAGGCGGAAATCTGAAGCTCGTATTTTTTCAACCAAGGTATTTTACTTTTTTCATTTGTCGAAAAACTTTTCCGATTACAGATTTGATGTGGGTTTTGTGATATCTCAACTGGGTAATCGTCAGAATTTTTTGGGTACATTGTTTTCCGTGCCTCGATTTTTCGAGACAACAGATTTAAATTTGGTTTCCAGCACCTCTCAGATTTTGTCCGGTTCAGCCGGCATTTCCATTGAAATTTGTGCCAGACTTCTTTGTTGTTTTCTATGTCTTGGGAAACGTGCAGATGGCCTCGCTAACCAATCTGATGTTGGAAGGCAATCAGCGCTTTAATGGCACCAATTATAACATCTGGAAACAAAGAATGTTGACCATTTTTGAATATAGGCGTCTTGATCAGCTCGTTTTGGGCAAAGAGCTCTGTCCCGATACAACTGGTACCGATCAAGATAAATTTGATGATCGAAATCGAGAGACTGTTATGCTTCTCAAACTCTTTGTGACTAATGATCAGTTACCGCAGATTCCTTCCGGCAAGACAGCTGCCGAAATCTAGCAACATTTGAAGGAACTGCATGAGACATCCGACAAGAGCAGAGCTTTTTTCTCAAGAATCAGTTGTTCTCCATCATGATGGAAGAGCATATGTCTTTACAGGAACATCTCAACAAGATTAAAGACATTCAAGATCAGCTCGAAGCCATTGGTCGGACCATGGAGGAAGAATATATGGTAGTCATCACTCTGAAAAGTCTACCAAAACCTTATGAGCACTTCATAGAAACACTCAACATTAGCTCCACTAATGTTGATCTGAAGTTTCCGGAGTTATGCACCAAACTCATGCAGCAGGATCGTTGGAAACAACAGTTTGGTAGTGGTGCCTCATCAGCCTCCTCAGAAAATGCTTTTGCTGCCAAATATCAATCCTCTCAGTCCTTTCAACAGAAAGGTTCTTCTCAGTTTTTTGATCTTGCTAGGAAGAAAAATGTGCAGTGTAATTACTGTCACAAATTCGGCCACATGAAGAAAGATTGCCGACAGAGGATTGCTTCTGAACAGAAGAAACAGGGAGGGCCCCATCAGACAGCGAATGTTACAAAACATTCCGAGCAGACAGAATCTGCCTTTTACGCCTTTATGGCTAAAAGGGCTTCAGATCATGTCCCGTCTTCGGCCTGGTACATTGACTCTAGTGCATCACGCCATTTCTCTCACGGGCGTGACTGGTTTATTGACTTCTCACCTTTCAGTGATTTAGTAGTAATCGGCAAAGGTGAAGAGTATACAGTGGTTGGCAAAGGTACAGTTCAGATCTAGTCTGGTGGGCGCACACTCATCTTCCTGAATGTGTACTATGTTCCTGGTATGGAAATTAATCTGTTGTCTGTCAGCCAGATTATGAGGAACTCTCCTTAGCCTGATGTAGTGTTCAGTGCGCACAAGTGTTCCGTTATCAACAGGGACACTAGTCTTACAGTTGTTGTTGGCTTAGAGGATCATGGTCTATACAGGCTTCTTGACATTGGAGATTCTCTAGAAGTAGTTGTAGCATCTCGTGTTTCTCCCATCAACACTCTATGGCATCAGCGATATGGGCATCTAAACATGCAGTATCTCTCTCAGCTCTCTCAGGAGGGACTTGTGTCAGGGTTACCTAATATTCAGACTCAGCAGTTAGGAGTATGCGGCGCCTGTCAAGCTGGCAAGCAACATCGGTTTTCATTCAAGGATGGAGAATCTTGGCGCGCATCTAAGGTACTCCAGTTAATTCATGCTGATATTTTTGGTCCTATGAATACATCTTCTATTACTGGTTGCAAATATTTTTTGCTTATTGTAGATGATTTCAGTATAAAGATGTGGGTGTATTTTCTAAAATATACATCTGATGTATTTAGTATCTTTCAGAAGTTTAAATCCTTAGTTGAAAAAGAGTCTGGCTGTAATATCATGACTCTTAGGACAGATAACGGGGGGGAATTTTGTTCTTCTGCTTTCTCCAACTTCTGTGATACTCATGGCATCAAACGCCAGTTAACTACACCCTACACTCCTCAGCAGAACAGTGTTGTCGTACGCCGCAACCGTACGGTTGTTGAAATGGGTCGTTCCATGTTACAACACAGGGGTGTTCCGAACAAATTCTGGGCTGAAGCAGTATTTACTGCTGTCTATCTTCTTAACCGATCACCTACTCAGGCTGTTAAAGGGAAGACTCTCGAAGAGGTTTGGTCTGGCCATAAGCCTAAGATCAGCCACCTCAAAGTTTTTGGCTCGGTTGCATATGTTTGGATTCCAACTGCTAAGTGCTCTAAGTTGGATTCCAAAAGCCAAAAACTCATGACAGGGTATAGTGATCATCACAAGGTCTATAGGCTGATAGATATAGCCACTGGTCGTCTTAGCTTCAGTCAAGATGTAGTATTTGATGAAGATAGAGGATTCTTTCAATCTCCTCCTTCTGAGCAGTGTTTTGAGGATCAGCCTCACAGTGTTCTTCTTCCGGTAGGTCCACCTGATGGGAGGGATGATGCAGCATCAGTATTTGATGATACTCTACCTGAGCTTCCTCGGAAAATAACCATCCTCTTGCTGCTCCTATTGTTCCTGAGCCTTCTCCACCTCCTCCTGATATTGGTTCCTCTACTCTTCGGCCTAAATGGTGGACTAAAACCATTGGTGATCTCCGGGATAATGAGCTCCTTGAAGGTAGAACTCATAGACATAAGAGCAAACAGCAGTCTACAGTAAATTTTGGTCTTATGGCTAACCTGCACAGTATTTTTGAGCCTCAGACCTATTCAGAGGCTAAGGGTGCACCTGAGTGGGAATAGGCTATGGAAGCTGAATTCCAGAGTCTTCAAAAGAATCACACTTGGACCCTTTCTGATCTTCCTACAGGGAAAAAGCCCATTCGCTGCAAATGGGTGTATAAACTGAAATACAAAGCAGACGGAACCCTAGACAAGTATAAAGCTCGTCTTGTTACTCGAGGATTCTCACAGAAGGAAGGCATTGACTATGAGGAGACTTTTGCTCCTACAGCCAAGATGAGTACCATATGGCTTGTCCTTGCCTTAGCAGCTCAGCTCAATTGGAAAGTCCATCAGATGGATGTAAAGAGTGCTTTTCTGAATGGTGACTTACAGGAAGAAGTCTACATGACGCAGCCTCCAAGATTCAAGGTTGCCGGTCAAGAACAGAAAGTCTATAGATTAGTCAAAGCACTCTATGGTCTTAAACAAGCTCCTCGGGCTTGGTACATGAAAATTGATCAGTACCTCACAGATCATGGTTTTCAGCGGAGTCCATCTTATGCAAACATGTATATCAAGCATACTGGTGATGATATTCTATTTGTGGTTGTCTATGTGGATGACCTTATCATTACTGGCAACTCAACACATTTGATCCATGGGATCAAACAAGATTTGTGTAGCACTTTTGATGTGACAGACTTAGGACTTCTTCATTACTATTTGGGGGTTGAAGTCTGGCAGACTGAGAACAACATCTTTCTCTCTCAGTCCAAGTATGCCAGAAATCTTATGGACAAATTCAGAATGCAGGATTGCAAACCTGCCACAACTCCAACTCCTATGGAACCAGGGCTCAAACTTTCAACTCAATCATCCTCACCCCTTGTGGATGAAACTTTATTCAGGCACTTAGTGGGCAGCCTCATCTACCTTACTGCCACTAGACCTGACATCAGTTTTGTAGTGAGCTACATTTTCCGCTTTATGTCAGCACCTAAGGCTGATCATTGGATAGCAGCAAAGTGTGTGCTGCGTTATGTGCGTGGCACTCTTGATTATGGACTTCTGTACACTCGAAGTTCCGATCCTATACTCAGTGGTTACACAGATTCTGACTGGGCTGGTTCGGTTGATGACCGTAAATCTACAGCTGGGTATGTGTTTAATCTAGGATCTGATGCTGTCACCTAGACTAGTAAGAAGCAGCAGGCAGTGGCTCTCTCCTCACCAGAAGCAGAATATCGGGGAGCAGTTAAGGCATCTTGTGAGGCAGTTTGGCTTCGATGTATGCTTGCGGATATGCATGTTTTCCAGACAGGCCCTACTCCCTTGTTCTATGATAATCAGGGAGTGCTCAAACTTGCCAAGAATCCAATTTTTCATGAACGAACAAAGCATGTAGAAACCCATTGTCACTACATTCGCCAGCTTGTTGAAGACGGATCCATTCAGTTGCGCTATGTTCCCACAACGGAGCAGCCCGCCGACATCTTCACTAAGCCTCTTGGTCCTGATAAGTTGCAAAATTCAGAGGGTCTATCGGTGTTGTAAATAGATTGAGCATTAAGGGAGGGTATTAGAATAATGCTATTTAGTGTTTAATGCTCATTCTTATTAGTTGTTTCTATTTTTATCTTTTTAGCAGTTTCTTAGAAGAATCTGGTTGTTTCTATTTCCTAATAGAAACTTGATGTTTCTATTTCTGTAAATATCTTTGTATTCTTATTGAGCTTAATTTTGCTCATGTAAAATCAATTCAATTCATTCATTGATTAGGTTCCTTACCTTATGTGCAACAATGTTATGAAACTTGCAGTCAAGGGTATGAATATCGACAAAAGTTACAAGCCAAATTTGACAAACAAAGAGGTTTCTTTACCGAGATTTTGATCAATTTTGACCGATGAAAGGAAGGCTACTTTGACCGCAAAAGAACGGCAATGAATTTGAACTTTGACTGCAGACTTGAGCACAGATGACTGCAGTTGACTGTAGGCCCTTTGACCACAACTCTGAGCTTGACCTCAGGCCGAATTTCAAACCTTTGAGCAGCGTTGAAATCTCTGTTTATTGTAAGTTTGACCAACCTTGACCAGTTGGTATTTGACTAGGTTTGACTGGTATCATTGACTTAGATTTTCACACAGATTCCTAGAATATTTTGAATTGTAAATATTGTTGAAGAACAAAATTCTCCTAAAAAGAAAAGTTTGTTGGGTTTTCCCAAGGTAAATTTATTCTCTTTGATGCTTGGTTGTCTCTTTATGATCCTACTATTATCATTACATTATTGTTGAGATTCTCCATGTATAATTGTTCAATGATATGTGTGGCATAAGATAAATTAATTGATGAATCATTAGGAAGTAATTATCAGATTAGAAGATCAGTTTCAATTATAGAAAATTCAACACCCCCATCATATGGGAAAACTTCTAGTGAATTTGGTCCTAGTGAGCCACTTGCCTTGGTGAAGAAGTTATTTTGGTAGTTGCGGGAGGTATTCCCCAGCTACATTAGCCGATAAAATTAAAATAAAAATTGAAATTCAAAATTACTCAAGTCAGCTAAAAAGAGGGAAATTTAAATTTCAAATTTAAATTAAATTTTGCCTACAAAATTAGAAGTTGGCCCGAAAAAAAGTCATACCCCTTGGGCATCTCAAAAACACTATAAGTACTCATTTTCCCTCTCCATTTGGGCAATCATTTTGGATCATCTAATAACTCCTGAGGTTTTGTTCACACGTGCAAAGGAAGTCTTTTGAGGTTTGACTAATATTGACCAGCTTTGATTGAATTCTTCAGAGGCAATTTTTGACCAAGTTTTTTGGGTTGTTGACCAAACTCTTCTAGGAAGAATTTATAGGCAGTTGACTACAGATTTACTATGTATTTTTTACCTTCGTTGACCGCATTTTGGGCAAAATCTTGACCATGATTTGACCGAATTGCAGGAGGTTGAAATTCAGTATATTTGACTAGATGTTGACCAAGTTGTAGGAGGTTCAAAAGATGGTTTGTTTGACCAGGTTTGACATATTGGAATTTGTGGCTTGTTTGAATGGAAAATCAGATTGTACATTTTTGTTGAATTGAACAATTTCTGCTAAGAAAAGATTGTTGGGTTTTTCCCTAGTTAGGGTTTTTTTGTTGAGAAACCAATGTAGTTGTAGATTAGGGTTTCTTACCCACCACCAATGCGTGACCCCATAGGAGAATTTTTCTCCTAGATTTGTCTTTAGCTAGCAACCCCTGACAACCATCAGTGTAGTAGATATTGTGCCAGTTGATAACCGCTTCCTGAGCCAGACATATGTCCCCTTGCCCTTTTGTTGAGATCGTATGTTTGAAGGTGGGTCATCCAATCCTAAAGGTATGTCATTCATTGTCCAATCAGGTGCTTATGCTTGTTTTTCCTTGGGCACACTTGGGTATGGATTATTGGGTGACCTCTAAGGAGGAGCGATTTTGATTGTAGTCTTGTTCCCTCACCTTAAATGGGGGGTTAATCCCCAACCCTAGTTCTGTGGGATCTCCCCTACTGGCTTATAGTTTTAGGGTAGGCACTACCTAGGAAACCCTAATTTTGGTAACACGGTCCCATTTTCCCATTCCACATTTTTTACTCCCCTATGCACATTACATGCCCTATTTCATCATCTTCCCTCTCTGTGTCGACATGACCACTAAGTCCACAAGGCTATGGTCCCCCCTCCCCTTGTCCACATGTTTGGGTCAGGCCTGAAACATTGCCCCAGTGGTCAATACAACTAAAAAAAGATAAAAACATATCATGGCCACATACAAAAGGAAATAATACCACAAAATGCAAAAACTGTCACAGCGTAAAAATTAGCGTGTGGACAAAAGCCAAACATGAGCTCTACCACTTATCATTATAGCCATCACCCTGGTTCCTAGGGCCCCTATGAGCGCCCCTTGCATCATTCAAGAACCCATGCATGTCCCAACCCCTAGTGCACGATGAATGGCCCTACCTTAACGGGGAATCACTACTTATATCATACATAGCATGCTCTCATCCTCTGGAGCCCCAAGCACTATAACAAAAAAAAATCAATAAACGGCAAAAGGAAAATGAAGAAGGGTGGAAAAAACAAAGGTTGGGGTAACTCATGTACCATGATTGCTCCCTCCTACATCTATACACTCAAATATGTGGACATCCCTCATCATTACCACCCTTGAGCCCATGTCATCTAGCCTTAAGACCCTTGTATCACTATCCACCTCATCATTATTCACATGACACCTACCACTTGAAGGAAGTACCTTGGACATGTCTTTCCCTTTAGGGGTTGGGAACACCTAATAGGGATATTTATTAGCCACTCTTAGCTAGGGAGGTAACACCATTACATGTTCAAAGTCCCAAATTTGGAAGCAAAACCCATTATGAAGTTTCATTTTGCCCCTGACCAACAAGCTTGGTTCACTTAGTTGAACTAATGAATTATTATACTTGAAGGTGAGTAAACGCATTGGATATTATACAGGATTGGCAGGTGGTTTCATCATGGGTTGGGCAACTTAACTGGGGCCCAAGACCACCAGAGGATCATATTGACACTTGTAGGGGATGCATTGAGGGCAGTGGGTTTCCATCATGCGATATGGCCTTATCTCATATTATGGGCGCCCTCGGCACCTTCAGCAACTTTTCATTGCCCCACATTATATGCGAGATGATGCACTTGGACTAGTAGTGCCCCTAGCCATCTTAGCAGTATATACAGGTTTTGGTCATTGATCTGATGCCCAAAGGAGGTTTGTCTCATCTTTGAGACATTGGAGGGCAAGCACCATATTTCATGCCCCCATTTGGAGCAGTACAGGCTTAACTTTCATTAGGATACCCATGAGACCACTACTTGTGACCTAGAGCCACTTTGGAGCACCACTTGATGATTTACTTAGAGATCAAGGGGCTCCCCGTTGTCTATCATTCATGGAGCCCTCGCTCTCATCATGGCACCTTGAGTACTCAACAAGGCCCTCCAACAACCCTTCTACACTACTATTTCATCATTTGGGATCACTTTTGGATGGCTTCTTCTTCATTATATGAGCTTCTTGGTGGGCATGTCACCAAGGATATGTTATTTGCACATTATTTTACAATTGTAGGGGTAGTTAGGCTAATTCAAATTAAGTAGAGGATCATATAAATAAAGATCTCTCCCATTATGAGAGATCATCATCGTCACTTGGATTCTTCTCTTGTACAACAACTCACACTTTTTCTTTGGAAGCTAATGGAGTATCTTGGATGCACTATGATATTTGGAGTTGATTTTTTATCTTATTTTGGAGATACTACTTGAATATGTATGGATATATTGCATGTTTATCTTGTAAGTTCTTTTGTTGATGAAAACTTTCTCTTGACAATGTCTAATGTATGTAATTGCGACAACCAATGTAAATGCTATCATGCCCTAATTTTGTTGAAGAAATTTTTGGGAAGCTATTTGGTTGGCTCTTGCATATGTTACTCATGATATAACATGCAAAGGATGTTCCTAGTGATGAAATGTTATTTTTCTTCATGAAACTCCTTATTCTTGTTGAAATTTGATGACTAAAAAGTTTTCTGCAATCCCAACCCGCTTTTAATTTCACCTTATCACTCCCATTCAGTGAAATTCACTTTCCCATAAACATACATTCAACATATAGAATTCTGGAAATGAAACTTGCAGATTAAAACACATGGGACAATCAACACATGCTAAAAATAAATATGGACATAAACAGACCAGCAACACACATAAAAATAGATTTTTGGTCAACTTAGACCCAGGCAAAACCACTTCAATCTTCTCCGGGCAAACCCTGTTAGAGAGCTCTTTAAATTTATTTATCTTTCAAGTTTAGGAAAAATACATTTGCAGACAAAACAAAACAGCAAAATACAACTTATCTCTTCAGCCCAAAACTCCTTGAAAACCGTGCCCACTTTGCCTCAATTTCCATACCCACTTCACGCTGAAAATATGCACTGTAAGGATATGGACTGTATGGACTTTTCAAAAAAAATAATCAAAAACTTCTCTTGAATGGCATGTAGCTCACAGCGTTAAATGGTGTTCGTACTGTAACTTCTGTTGTCTTCTATGCCTTGATTTTTGTGCCCAGCTCTGTCCAGAAATCACTCCTTCAGCTTGTTGCAACAAAATTCTCCTTCAAAACTTTTCTCCGGCTCTTAGCCTCCTTTTTCCAATATGCTCTTATGAAGAATGAACGCAGTCCCTCTTTTCTTTTCCCCCTTTTGTTTCCCTAAATGACTTTTGGGTAACCGTAAGATCTAATGGCCCAGATTCATTTAGATTAAGAGATGAGAATAAATGTGCATTTTCTTCTCACTTTCTATTTTTTAACTCACCCATTAAATAAAGTACCCACATTGTACTTTATGTCTAAAGTCACTTTTCACTTTATAATTTAACATTGACTTTACCACATATAAAGTCACACTTAGGAAAAGAATTATTTTGAACACTTTTCCCTAGGTAGAGACTAACCCATGGGAAACCACTTGTCCAAGGTACATTAAAAATCAACACTCCCTCTTACCGAGGAAAGTGTTTCCCACCACACCCATCTTGTCCCTGAAATGAACATGCTTGCCTCTTGGCAAGGACTTCGTGAGAACATCAGCCACCTACTCATTTGTCGATATATACTCCAGCTTCACTACCCCCTTCTGAACATAGTCCCTGATGAAATGATATCTGATGTCAATGTGTTTTGACCTGTCATAAAACACTAGATTCTCTATGAGTTTAATGCAACTCTGATTGTCACAGCGAATAACCGTCGGTCTCAACCCCTGATCAAATAGGCCATACAACAACTTGCAAAGCCAAATGGCTTCACAACTAGCCTGGCTAGCAGCCATATACTTAGCCTCAAAAGAGCTCAAAGCAATTGATTTTTGCTTTCGACTAAACCACGACACAACTATCGAACCCAATCTGAAGCAACACCCTGAAGTGATCTTCCTGTCAGAAGCACACCCTCCCCAATCTAAATCTGTGTAACCTGCGAACCCCACTCCATCTCCCGCCTATAGTCCAAACCATAATCAACAGTCCCCTGGGTTGATGGTTAGAAAGTAAGCCTAATGGTAACTAGAGAGGTTGAAAGCTCTAGTCCATCTTAGTCCCACCTGGATAGATTACCCTAGTCAAGAATCTAGTCCATTGCATTGTGAGTGCCTAAACTGTTGAAGGACCTTGGTTAGATTTCCTTGGTCAGGAATCTAGTCCATGGCATTGCAGTGCCCAAATTCTTCATGGTTCATGTGTTCTGAGATCTTCCTTGTACTTGAATTTATGTATACCTCCCTAGTTAAGAGGGAGTGTTGAAATATGTAACTAGGTTCGGTCTTCATAAATGTATTTGAGTCACAATGAAATGTAAGAACGAAGAAAATATTTTTATTATTATTATTATGACTTATTAAAGCATGGGTTTCATGCTTGGGTCATCTTCTTTTAGGTCAAAGTCCCCATTGACGACTTCTAGGATTTATTCTGAGTCATTAGAGTCATTGTCCATTAAAAGAGACCCTTCTTGGGCTTTCGAATCATGTAAAAAGAATTATTTTTTAGTCAAAAATGAATTTAGTCTCCTCCACAACAAGTCGGCCTCAAGAAAGGTAATTCGACCTCATTGGAAGACTATATATACAAGGTAGTTCGAACTCATTTGGAGCAATTCACTCTCTCTTATATAGTTTGATATCTTGAAGCTAGAAGCTGGGCAGTGCGAAGTTGGAAAAGAGTTGGAAGGAGGCTAGAAAAGAGTGCAAGATTTTGGAGGAAGATGGAAAACACCAAGATCGAAATTTTGGGCCATCTCTCTCTCTCACTTTTGAGGAGTAGTTAGGGAGATCGAAGTTTTCTTTGTCTAGTCGCGAAGTTGTTGTTGTTGCTGCTGCTAGAGGATCGAAGCTGCTAATGCACGTTGATGTTGCTAGGTCGAAGTTGCTTTTGAATAAGTTATCATCTGCAAGAAGGATTGAGGGTTGACTTGGTGTGGAGGAAGTCTTTGTCTACGTCAAGAGTCTTGGATTATCTCGAGAAACTATTGAAGGAAGAATTGTCGACTGGGTTTTCCCCTAGATAGGGTTTTTGCCCTGGCTATCCACCTACATTTGTTGTCCTTGTGCTATTGTTTTGGTAATTGCTTGATGAACTAAAAGATAAAAGAACATAAAGATAAAGTAATCACAAGTAATTATCTATATAAGAAAATCTTTTTGCGTTTCTGATTTTCTAACACTCAGCACTACAGAGGTTGAGTATAGTGCAATTAGTTTGGTGAGTTGTGAAGAAGTATGACTTCAAAAGTTGCTCGCAGGATTGTTTGATCAGGTGTTGGACAAACCCATGATATATTGTGACATTCAATGTTGTGTGAAGCTTTCAGAAAATCCAATTTTCCATGACAGATTGAAGCACATTGAGATCAAGTACCACTACATTCAAGACATGGTACAAAAGGGAGTAGTGAGGCTCCAATACATTTCTATAGACAAGCAAGTTGTTGAATAGTCCTGTAAGGACACCACTCACAACATACCCCATCTAGATGTTCACCAGGTATGTCCTTATAGGACTATTCTTATCTTGGATATCACCCATTGTCAAAGAATATTGATCCTCAAGACTACTCTTGGATATCCTATCCTCAAAGAGTATCGGTCCTCTGGACTACTCCTATCTTGGATACAAATCCTCAAGAAGTATCGGTCCCAGATGCTTATCCAATCCTCCATTCTCCCTACTAGTGCCTTCACTAAGCTTACAGCTATTAGTCTTGACCATAGTGCATGACACACAGAGAATGTGGTGTCCTCTCTCACTCCCTCTCAACCAAGGAGGAAATATCCACAAGCCCAAGCTTGTCTCTCAAATACTCAAGCTTCCTATTAGAAAGAGACTTCATCCATATGTCAGCTACTTGTTCGTCAGTGGAGATGTATTGTAGCTTCATGACCCCATCCTGCACCATACTTCGAATGTAGTGATACTTAATATTGATGTGCTTCGTTCTAGCATGGAAAAATGGGTCCTCTGTCAACCTTATGCAGCTCTAGTTGTCACAGCATATGATGGTAGGGTCTGAAGGTCCTTCAAACAAATTTGCAAGCAACTTCCGAAGCCAAATTGCTTCTCGACCAACTTCACTGGCTACAATATATTCAGCTTCAGCACCCCATCCTGCACCATACTTCGAATGTAGTGATACTTAATATTGATGTGCTTCGTTCTAGCATGGAAAAATGGGTCCTCTGTCAACCTTATGCAGCTCTAGTTGTCACAGCATATGATGGTAGGGTCTGAAGGTCCTTCAAACAAATTTGCAAGCAACTTCCGAAGCCAAATTGCTTCTCGACCAACTTCACTGGCTACAATATATTCAGCTTCAGCACTAAATGCAACTGAGTTTTGTTTCCCGCTCATCCATGAAATCATAGAAGATCCCAAACTGACACATCCACCTACAGTACTCTTTCCATCTACATCACTAACTACCCAATTTGAATCTGTGAAGCCTAATACCTGAAGCTCGTTTCCTACACCATATCTCAAACAATGATGTATAGTCCTGTGAAGATATCTCAAAATATGTTTAGTTGTTATCCAATGATCATGCCTTGGCTCCAACTAAAATTGACTAAGAGTGTTTACTGCAAAACATATATATGGTCGGGTATTCACAAGGTACATCAAGGAGCCAATTAACTGTCAGTAGGATATAGGATCAACAAGGCTTGAATTTGAATTTCTTAACTTCTTCAAATTAGTGATCATTGGAGTTATCATCAATTTACTATCCATCATACCAAATTTCTGCAAGATCTTGATCAAATATTTTCCTTGACCAAGATAAATCTCACCAGGTTTCTGCCATACTTCAAGTCCCAAATAGTAGTGCATTAACCCAAGGTCCTTCATATCAAATTCTACTGTGAGCTACTTCTTGCATTCATGAATACGACGCTCCACACTTGTAATTAGTAAGTCATCCACATAGAGTAGTATGATCATGGGCTCATTCTTTACCACCTTGATGTAGAGATTAGGATCTGCAGAACTTTTGACAAAACCAAGTCTTAGTAGATATGCATCCATCCTAACCAAGTCTTAGTAGATATGCGTCCATCCTAACATAGCATAAGCTTGCTTCAAGCCATATAGAGCTTTCTTCAACTTGCAAACATGTGTTTCTTTGTCGTGAACTTCAAATCCCTGGGTTGCTCAATGTAGACTTCTTCATCTATTGTTCCATTCAGAAAGGTTGTTTTTACGTCCATTTGATGAATGTTTCATCCCATAGTAGTTGTAAGAGAAATGAGTGATTTAATGGTGGTATATCTGGTTGTTGGAGAAAACATTTCTTCGTAATCCATTCCTTCTTGTTGAGAGAATCCTCTTGCCACAAACCTTGTTTTAAATTTGTCAATACTTCCATCAACCGCATGCTTGATTTTGTACACCCACTTGGAAGTCACCACTGATTAGTCTTTAGGTCTAGGAACAATTTCCCAAACATCATTCTTCATTATGGATTGATATTCTTCTAGCATAGCATTCTTCCATACCTGATGTTCGGCTTCCTTCTCATAAGTGGTAGGTTCTAGTTCAATAAGTTTAGTCATCTAAGTTGCATAATTTGAATATCTCTTCTGCTTCTTGCTCTCTCTGAATGTTCCCTTAGCTTTTGCATGTCCTTCAACATCTTGTGGATTTAATCTTATAACCAGGTTGGGCTTTTTCGAGTCTCTGGAATGATGACTGGTTGCACAGGTTCACTTGGTCCTTCCAGTTCTTCATGATTAGATGAGGGTTCTAGAGGATTGCTTTGCCTTGAAATTTCTTCATTTATAAAGATAGGTTCTTCTTCTTCATCAAAATCAATGGGAATATCCTAGGACATCTTGTATGCAATACTTTCATCAAAAATGACATCTCTACTTACTTCAATACAACGTTCTTCTTTGATATAGATTCTATATGCTTTTGATGCGATGTTATATCCAACAAAAATACCTCTCATACTTGTCGGGTCCAGCTTCTTCCTTTTGTCCTTGGGAATGTGAACGTATACAAGACATCCAAAAATTTTGAGGTGGTCAAAATTCGGCTTCTTTCTTGTAAATGCTTCTTCCAAAGTCATGTCATCAAGAAATATGTGAGGGTTCTATTTTGTATGTAGATTGTTGCCACAAAAACTTCTCCCCATAAGAACTTGGGAAGGTCTTGGTCATGTAGCATGGCTCTTACACATTCTTCAATGGATTGGTTCTTCCTTTCAGCAACACCATTCTATAGAGGATTGTAGGGAATTATTAGCTCACTTTTAACTCCTACTTCTTTACGAAAGGCCACCAGTTCGCTAGAAGTATATTCTCCACCATTATCTGATCTTAGGGTTTTAATCTTCTTTTCTATCAAATTCTCTACTTCTGCCTTGAAATCTTGGAACTTTAAGAATACCTCATCCTTAGACATCAAGAGGTGTATCCAAGTCTTTCTAGGGTAATCATCAATAAATGTTACATGGTGTTGATGACCACCAAGTGACTTCTCTACCATGGGTCTACAAACATCGGAGTGAATGAGGTCTAAAATTTCTTTGGATCTTGCGTCACTGCTAGTAAATGGTTTCCTCACATTCTTACCAGGGCACATCCCTTACAGACTACTTTGTGCTCTTCTTTCAATTGGGGTATACCAGTCAACATTTGATTTAATGATGGCAATATTTTGTAGTGGAGGTGACTATATCTTCTATGCCATAATTCACAAGGATTGATGTCTAAATGTGCTAGAGCTTGAGGAGGAGGTGTTAGATGTCTATACATCCTCCCCTCAAGAATCCCAATAATCCTTGCATTTTCAATACTAGAACCCTTTTCCTAAACAATAACTTTGCCATCAACAAATGCAACCCTATCACCTTTATCTTCTAAGAAAGAAATAGAAAGCAAGTTCTTTTTGAAACCTAGAACATAGAAAATATTGTTGAGATGAATATTTCCACCAGATTTCAGATCCGGGGAAAAACCCCACAGGGGGGAAAACCCAACCAATCCTCTTCTTATAGAATCAGAACAAAGTGATATATCCAAGACTCTAGACCAAGACAAAGACCTCCACAAAGACCCAAGTCAGCCCTCCTACAAAACCTCTCCAACCAAGTCAAAGTCAACAATAGTCAACACTCTTCAAATCAGATCAAACACAGAAACTCGAACATGTAACTCACAAAGTTGCCCTAGCACCTTCGTATGTGTGAGTAGAAACAAAAAAAAATCGGCTTCTTCTCTCTCCTTTGACTCGTTCTTTCTCTCCTTTGCCTTCGCTGCTTTTCTTCTTCTACTTGGCACAAAAATCGATGAGTGAGTTGAGTTATCAAATGAGGTCAGAGTGTCTCCTATTTATAGTTGTCCAAGAGGTCGAATAGGTGCCTCTTCTAGGATGACTTGTCCAAGCAAGGTCGACTTGGTCTCGTGGTGACAAATTTGACTTTTTCACTCAGATAAAATTATTTTTCTTTTTTTCTTTCAAATGGTCCAAATGGGACTTTGACTCAAGTACATTGTTTGACTCGTGACAAATTTTCTTTTGACTCAATAAACCCTTAAAAGCATGAACATGCTTTGACTAGAAACAAAAATAATAATAATGAATGTGATAAATGAATATGATAAATATTTCAATAGTACATTTTTTATTACATTATGAAGATCGACACTACTTACATTTTTAAATAGTCAAAAGGTTCTAACCAAATTGCTAAGGGTTACTTGGCTAGTGGGTAGAGAGAGTGCCCCAAAGCATTGAGCAAGTATTTTTACCATTCAACTGCCATGTGACAACATGGTGGATTGGTAAATTGGCCCAAGGTTTCACCATTGGTTAGGGAAAATTGACCTTGTTCCAAGTGACGACTTGGTAAGCTGGTGACCCAAGACTAGTTTTTTTTTACCCCGATCAGGGCATACCAAACCATATCACCAAAGAGTATTTGCCTAGTGGGTGACTAGATCCTTTGCATGATGCTAATGCAGGATGCTTTCCACATGGTTCTAGAATAGAACAGGAAGTGGATGAATATATTAACATAGAAAGCTCATTCAATCTTTTCTTGGGATGAAGAAATTTTTAGCAAAGTGGACATCTAAAGAAGTTAAGGTGAATACCTCCCTAGCTTAGAGGGAGTGTTGATTTTTGGGTAGCTGCGGGAGGTATTCCCTGGCTACACAAGTCGACAAAGAGAGGAAATTAAAAAAAAAAATTATTATGCTCAAGTCAACCCCAAATTGGTCAGGCTGTCCCCACCATGTGAATGGGTGTGACTCTTAGTCAAAACCCACGTATTTTGACCATTATATATACCAATTTGACATCCCACATTTGGACAATTTGGATCAACAACACATCCTCTGTTCTTTTGTTCACAAGTGCAAGTTAAGGAAGAAGTCTTCTAAAATTTGACCAATGTTGACCAGCTTTGACTTAGTTTTCCCGAGGTTTGTTTGACCTGCATTGACCAAATCTTTTTTGGGCAGCTTTGACCAAGTGCTTTATCCTCTCCACCAATTTTCGTGGCTAGAGCACATCTGATGCTACCCCAAATCAACACTCCCTCTTAGCGAGAACTGTGCTCTAGTAATACTCCTCACTGAGCATCACCCTGATCATCCGGCATCGGTCCCTGTGCTGATGCTAGGCCTGCTGCCCAACATCCTCTGCATTGTTGCATCATGTACTGCTACCCATGGCCCTACCACTGCCACTGTTGCATCTATACGGCAGCTCCCTCTGCATCTGTGTTGCTGCCCATGGCCCTGCCACTGCCATTGCTGCATCTGCACTGCAACCCCTCTCATCATGTTGCATCGTGCTGCCCATAGCACTGCCACTGCTAACTACTGCACTGCAACTCAGTTACTGAGAAGTAAGTAACTGATCTCCCAACTCTGACATCTCTGTCAAGCTAGAAACACTCCTGATGCTAAAGCTCCCTCTGTCACTGACAAGTGCTCCCTCTCTGACCTCTACGCTGTTGCAACAACTCTGTGCATCTCACACTACTACCTCACGCTGTCTTGGGAATCCTACATTGTAGCTCCCTCTATCGCTCCATCCGCATCCAACTCTACCCACATTCGCCAGTCCTGCTACTCCTCTTTGAGACTCTCGTAGCAAGGTATAATCCAAGAGGTTGGGTACCTCGAGGATCCTGCCCCTCATCGCCTGTAGTCCACCTCACTACAGCTCGATGTCTCCCCACTTCCTCTCAAGTGGCGCATGAGCACTCATGGCACAATCATCATCTGTCTCCACTTCTTTCTTTGCCCTTACTGGCGCAGCCTTGGTCTCAAAAGCCTCTCCCTTGCTCTTCTTCCTTGGACACTGGCTCGTATAGTGACCCAGTTCCCCACAGTGGAAGCATTTGACCTTAGAGAGGTCCTTCTTCCGTTTCTCCTGCTCTGCCTCAGATGCTAGGGCAGCATCCTCCTCTTCCTCCTTCTTGATTCTGACCCCCTTGCCGCTGCTTCCCGCCTTGGTTAGCCTTCTGATCTCTTCTTGACGAAGAGCCGCCCACAATTCCTCCCAATCTGGAAGGGTCGACCTGCCCAGTATGCTCTGGACAAATACCTCCCAATCCTCTGAGACTGCGTTCAATGCGGTCCTCACCAACATCTCCTCATCCAGCGTGGCCCCTATGGAAGTCAGTTGATCCTGGATCTCCTTCAATCGACCGAGGAAGGTGTCTATTTGTTCTCCCTTCCGCATCTGGTATGACCACCACTGCTTTTCTAGTAGCATCTTCCTCTACACGGAAGTATGCTGATACAATTTCTTCAGGGCCTCCCACATCGCATTTATCGTGTCCTTTTCGGCAATATGTGGTACTACATGGTCCTTTACCCCGTCAAGGATGATGCTCTTGGCCCTCGCCATTGCCTCCTCATACTTTTTGTTCTCAGTCGAGTCAACTAGGATCGCTATCGTGTTCAAGGCAAAGTGCTTGAGACGATTCCTGTCTAGAACAGACAAGATCTTGGCGTTCCAGACTACGAAGTTTGAGGCTCCGTCCAGTCTGTCCTGATCTCTTACCCCATTCACTACCATTTCACTGCTCCTCCTTCGACTCTTCCCAGTCTCTCTTCTTCCCTCTTGGAAGTTTTCGGTGTGACTCCCTCTGAGCCTTGATTTCCCTCCTGGAAACCCCTCTGCCAATGTCGAGATGCCCCCACTCCGATCGTTAGTGCAGCTGCACCACTGATCCGTATTTCTTGGCTAGAAATCCTCGGCAGCAACTCCCTCCTCCTTGGTCTTGCCCTATTAGGTATGGTTCTGACCACAGTACCCCACTAGCTTCACTCCGCAACTTACCCACAGCCTCCTATGCCCCAGCAAACTAAAGTTTAGAGCCTCTAGGCTCTGCGCAATCCCGACAGCAACAAAATCCGCACCTCCTGGCCACGGGCGTTAATCCTTTCTGACTGAGAAAGATGACCGGGCACTACGTAGGTCAGGTCTGCTCCTCTCTGCCACTGTGTTGATCCTCTTCCCGGCTCGAACTGATGAAGCACGCACTGTGTCACCCCTTCCTTGCTGCTTTTCTGCTAGGAACAACTTCTTTCACTTGGGACAATTGGTTTTGTTGTTGTTGCTCTGCTCGGTTGATGCCCTCAGTTATCCCGTGATCTGCAACCACGCTCTGATACCATGTTGGAATTTCTAACTGTTAGAAATCGTTCCTGTACTTTCTTATTTATTTCTTCCTACTTGTTCTGTTAATTAACAAGTTATTTACCATGTAAATACTGAAAATAAATACAAGTACAGTCTCAAAACATACAGATCATGCACTGAAGGAAAAACAAGCACATAAGTGACACCGTTATTTTTGGACTAATGTCCCAGGAAAAACCCAATGCCAGAAAACTGGTGCAGCTATCTGAGGGTTTTATTATTAAGCAGTTTCAGAATACAATCTAGGTGCCAGAAATGGCTCACCCAACAAAGAATGCCCTCAGCAATAGTACCTCTCAGTCGGAGACAGATATCAGCCCCAATCTACCCCACAAAATCTCCCAGCGTCAACCTCTAGGGTCTGCGTCAGCATCTCTAGCCTAGCGTCAGCCTCTCTGGCCCAGCGTCAACCTCTTTGGGCTCTGCGTCAGCCTCTAGAGCCTCTGCGTCTCCCACGCTGGCCCTCCTCGGGCTCTACGCAGCTCTAGGTTGCCTCTGCGTGACCTCTCGTTGCTTCTGCGTGGCCTCTAGCTGGCTCTTTGTCAACCCTCTCTCAGCTTCTGTGTTGATTCTCCTGGTACTATCTCTACCTCTCTGCTACTGCATTCACTGCCCCTCAACTGCAAACTCTAATCACTCCTTCGATTTCCTTAGCAAGCCTTGCCCTAGAAAATCGAATTCTTGATCAACTCGGTGTGTTCTCCAAGTGACCCTAAAACCTCCTCTTATACTTTTCTCGTTGACAATTCAACGGCTGAGATTAAGTCCCTAATCAACGGCTAAGATTAGATCTGGATTGATCCATGACTTTTGGACCATTCTAACTCAGTTTCATATTAATTCACATTGATATTTTATTTTCGCTAAGCTTAGACTTAGGGACTTCATTAAAAATATTAATTATTTTAATATCTCCCAAACTGGTTAGATTCTACCCAAACCATTTCTGGGTATTGGAGATCTCATGTGCTTTAGCCTCTCCACAAATTTTCGTGGCTAGAGCACATCCGATGCTACCCCAAATCAACAAGCAGATCATCCCCTACAACAATGTAGTATAGGTTCAGATTTGCATCACTCTTCGTGAAACCCATCTGCTGCAAGTATCAATCCTCGAATACCAAGCTCTCAGAGCTTGCTTAAGTCCATAGAGTGCTCGCCTCAACCGGCATACATGGGTCTCCCGCCCAAGTACCTGAAAGCCATGTGGTTGCTCAACAAACACCTCCTCCTCTATAACTTCGTTCAAAAATGCGGTCTTCACATCCATCTGATGGATCTGCCGACCCATTTATGTAGCAATAGAAATAAGGGACTAGATAGAAGTGTACCGAGCTACGAGAGCGAAGGTCTCATCATAGTCAACTCCCTCTATCTGTGACAACCCTCTAGCCACGAACCTCGCCTTGAACTTCTCAATGTTGCCATCCGCAACACGCTTAATCTTGTAGAGCTACCTGGAAGTCACAAGTGACTTGCCATCAGGCCTAGGCACCACTTCCCAGACATTGTTCTTAATGATAAAGGCATACTCCTCCACCATAGCCTCTCTCCATACCTCCTGGTTGGCAGCCTCCTCATAGTTAGTAGACTAAGAGTCAACAATGTTGGTAGCCTTGGCTACATAACTGCAAAACCGCTCAAGGGGCACACTCTCCCTGTTCACCCTCTTCGGAGGACCAACGAACTCCGCTTCCTTCAAGGTTTCTTGAAGCCACTTAGGCCTCATATTCCCTGAAGAAGCTTCCCCATAGGGAACCTCATCCTCTGACCCCCAATCTGGTGAACTTGAAGGTCTGCCAACTAACCCTGGTGTGCCAACACCTGTCCTCGAAGAACCTGTACCAGCACATGTGCTTGTGTCAGCTGAAGTGCCAAGTGAACTTTGTACTAGTGGACTCCCTAAAGAAGTGCTCCGTGAACTCGCCAATGGTGCCCCAGATGTCACTGACACTGAAGTACCTCCTGTACCAGTCGATCCAGAACCCTAAGGTCCTGCTCCCTGTACCTGACCTCCCTACTGAGGAGAAGTTTGTGACTCTCTCTCATCGAACTCCCGTGATTCCCAATAGGCCCTCTCCTCCTCGAACTTCACATCTCTCCTAATCACCACTTTCCATTTAGAAGGAATGAAGATCCAATAGGCCTTCGAAGTCTCGCTGTAACCCATAAAGATACCCTTCTTTGCCATGGGTTCCAGCTTCATCCTCTGCTCCTTGGGGATATAAGAATATGTGTGACATCCAAAGATACGAAGATGTCCCACATGAGGCTTCTCTCCAATGAAAGCCTCCTCTAGAGTCATATTCCCCAATACTTTGTGAGGACTCCTGTTCTGAAGATAAACAATAGTATTGCAGGTCTCAGCCCACAAAAACAAAGGCAACACCTGATCACGAATCATCGCTCTAGCGGCCCCAACAATAGCTTTGTTCTTCCTTTCAGACACCCCATTCTACTGGGGGTTGTAAGGAACCGTGAACTCTTTCCTAATGCCCTCCTGTGCACAGAAGTCAGAAAACCCATCATCGGTGTACTCCCACCATTGTCTGACCTCAAGCCCTGAATATTCCTACCTGTTTGCTTTTCCAAAAGAGCTTTGAACTCTTTAAAGCGACTGAAGACCTTACCCTTGGTCTTCAGGAAATATATCCAAGTCCTCCTAGAGTAGTCATCAAAGAATATAACATAATACTCATAACCACCCAAAGACACATGAAACATACGACCACTAACATCAGTATGAATCAAGTCTAGTATACCTATAGATCTGTTGTCGCTCGTTGGGAATGGTAACATGGTGTACTTGCCCAAAGCACACCCTCTGCAGACCTCATAATGCTCGACGCCGAAATCAGGAACTCCAGTAGTGATTTCCCTCAATCCTCTCAAAGCACCATGATGCATATGCGTCATCCTCCGGTGCCATAACTCGCACAAGTCTCAATTGTTGGTGGTACTAGTGTGAGTGCTACTAGATCTGCTACTCACTAATGCTCCTGCCGACTGAAAATTGACCCTGTATAGTTTCCCAAAGCAGACTCCAATCACTTTAGACAAAGTGATGGAAGCTCCCCTGGGATGCATCAATGCCTTCCCTCCTGAGAAAGTGATGTCAAACCCCTTCTCCTCCATAGCAGACACTGAAATCAAGTTCTTCTTCATCCCCGGAACATACAAAACATCCATGACCTTCAAACGAGGCAAAGACTCCCTCTCAAAGGTCACAGTGTCCACACTAATAACTCTCACAGTGCGGTCATCTCCTAGTACAATCTCAATATCAAGTGCCCTCTCTGCAAGCTCTGAAAAGAACTCTCGTGCACCTATCATATGGCGGGAAGCCCCACTATCTATGTACCACACATCGGATGATGTACTCCTACTAGATGTAAAAGTAATAAATGCAACTTCCTTTTCAAACTGTGAAGCAAACTGCTCCACCTCTATTAAAGCTACAGTACCCTTCTTCCCCTTTGTTCTTCCTCTCAGGACACGTAGCAGCACAGTGTCACATCTTCTGACATGCCCAACATTTGACTTTGGACATATCTGTATCTTTCTCCTTCTTCTCCTTTCCCTTAGCCCCATCTGATGAGGCCCCTTTCTTGGCCTTCCCTTTGTTCTTCTCCCCTTGCTGTCAAGGCTACATCCTCCTCATCTGCTATCTTCACCCCACCACTGCCAGTCTTCCGTATCTCATGTTGCACATAATCATCCCAGAATCTGTCCCAATTGGGAAGATTCTCCCTAGAGGTAACAGCATCTCCAAAGACCTCCCAAGTCTTAGGAAGTCCCGCTACAGCGATCCTAACTAACTCTGTGGGTGCAACTGCCTCACCAATAGCAGTGAAATCATCACATACCTCTTTGACCCTGCCAAGATAATGAACTACACTTTTAGCCTTTGTCATACTGATGTTCTTCAATTGTTCTTTGAGTACCATCTTCCTACTCTCATTGGTACTCTGATAGAGAGTGGTTAGAGTTGTCCACATCTGATATGCATATGTGTTTCCTCTCACCCGAGGAACCACGTGATCCTTCAAACTGTCCATCAAAATATTTTTTGCCTTTGCATTATTTTCTGTGAAATCAGCAAGTTCATCTGCAGTGGTAGGAGGTACAACCACTTGCCGCACTATGTCCCAAACTGTTGCATCCTCAGACACTATCTGAATTTTGTCCTTCCAAACGGCATAGTTGAATATCACATCCAATTTTTCCTCTATCCTTATGAACATGGCCATGACTGTTGTCCAAAATTTACAAAACCAAGAAAATGTGAAAATGAACTTTCCAACACACCTTGTTGTTCCAAAAGTTCAGTCTGTGTGAAATTTCATCTTGTTGTCCAAAATATCAGTTTGTTGTCCAAATTGAGTTTGTTGCCCAAAAATTCAGTATGTTGTCCAAACCACTGTTTGATGTCCCAAACTACTGTATGTTGTTCAAACTACAATTTTTAGCCTGTAACTCTGATACCATGTTGAAATTTGATGACTAAAAAGTTTCCTGTAATCCCAACCCGGTTTTAGTTTCACCTTATCACTCCCATTCAGTTAAATGCCATTTCCCATAAACATACATTCAACATATAGAATTCTGAAAATGAAATTTTCAGATTAAAGCACATGGGACTATCAACACATGCTGAAAATAAATATGGACATAAACAAGCCAACAAAACAAATATGGACATAAACAGGCCAGCAACACACATAAAAATACACACAGATTTTTTGGTCAACTTAGACCCAAGCAATATTTCCACCAAAACCCCACGGGGGGGAAAACCCCACACGGCAAAACCCCACAGGGGGGAAAACCCAACCAATCCTCTTCTTATAGAATCAAAACAAAGTGAGATATCCAAGACTCTAGACCAAGACGAAGACCTCCACAAAGACCCACGTCAGCCCTCCTAGAAAACCTCTCCAACCAAGTCAAAGTCAACAATAGTCAACACTCTTCAAATCTGATCAAACACAGAAGCTCGGACATGTAACTCACAAAGTTGCCCTAGCACATTCATATGTGTGAGTAGAAACAAAAAAAATCGGCTTCTTCTCTCTCCTTTGACTTGTTCTTTCTCTCCTTTGACTTCATTGCTTTTCTTCTTCTACTTGGCACAAAAATCAATGAGTGAGTTGAGTGATCAAATGAGGTCAGAGTGTCTCCTATTTATAGTTGTCCAAGAGGTCGAATAGGTGCCTCTTCTAAGACGACTTGTCCAAGCAAGGTCGACTTGGTCTTGTGGTGACAAATTTGATTTTTTCACTCAAATAAAATAATTTTTCTTTTTTTCTTTCAAATAGTCCAAATGGGACTTTGACTCAAGTACATTGTTTGACTTGTGACAAATTTTCTTTTGACTCAATAAACCCTTAAAAGCATGAACATGCTTTGACTAGAAACAAAAATAATAATAATGAATGTGATAAATGAATATAATAAATGTTTCAATAGTACATTTTTTATTGCATTATGAAGACCGACACTACTTACATTTTTAAACAGTGAAAAGGTTCTGACCATATTGCTAAGGGTTACTTGGCTAGTGGGTAGAGAGAGTGCCCCAAAGCATCAAGCAAGTATTCTTACCGTTCAACTGCCACGTGACGACATGGTGGATTGGTAAATTGGCCCAAGGTTTCACCATTGGTTAGGGAGAATTGACCTTGTTCCAAGTGACGACTTGGTAAGTTGGTGACCCAAGACTAGTTTTGTTTTACCCCGATCAGGGCATACCAAACCATATCGCCAAAGAGTATTTGGCTAGTGGGTGTCTAGATCCTTTGCATGATGCTAATGCAGGATGCTTTCCACATGGTTCTAGAATAGAACAGGAAGTGGATGAATATATTAACATAGCAGGCTCATTCAATCTTTTCTTGGGATGAAGAAATTTTTTAGCAAAGTGGACATCTAAAGAAGTCAAGGTGAATACCTCCCTCGCTAAGAGGGAGTGTTGATTTTTTAGGTAGCCGCGGGAGGTATTCCCCGGCTACACAAGTCAGCAAAGAAAGGAAATTAAAAAAAAAAAAAAAATTTATTATGCTCAAGTCAACCCCAAATTGGTCAAGCTAGCCCCACCATGTGAATTGATGTGACTCTTAGTCAAAACCCACCTATTTTGACCACTATATATACCAATTCGGCATCCCACATTTGGACAATTTGGATCAACAACACATCCTCTGTTCTTTTGTTCACAAGTGCAAGTTAAGGAAGAAGTCTTCTAAAATTTGACCAGTGTTGACCAGCTTTGACTGAGTTTTCTTGAGGTTTGTTTGACCTGCATTGACCAAATCTTTTTTGGGCAGCTTTGACCGAGTTTTCTAGGCAACTTTGACTGAGTTTTCTGGGCAGTTTGACCAAATTTTTTGAACAATTTGACCCAACGTTTCTAGACAGTTAACCGAGTTTTTGGGCAATTGTAGGAGGCCAAATTTCGGCCTATTTGACACAAGTTGACCAAAATTTTGGGCAATTATAGAAGGCAGAATTTCGACATGTTTGACCAAGTTTGACCAGTGCTGAAATCTTGGTCTGGATTGACCAAGTTTGACTTGAGAATATCAAATTGTATTTTTGCTTAATTGAACAATTTCTCCTAGAAAAGACTATTGGGTTTTCTCCAGAGTTTGGGTTTCCCAGGGAAAAATTTTGGTGTCTAATGTGCATGGATTTTCTACTGTGATCTTTAATGTTTCTATTGTATTTACAGTTGAATTTTCTGAAGTGTAATTGCTTAATGATACTCTGGAATGTGCTAAAATAACATCATATATCATTAGAAGTAATTATTAGTTGCAGAAAATTACGCTTGTCTAATTAGCTCTAGAAAGTAAACAAACTGTGAATATACGTGAATACTCAAGTTTGAGGGCCCCAGTGGTAAGGTCAAATTCTTATTTTAAATTTTGGTTCAAAAGTTTATTTTGTCGCAAGAGTAGTTAGTAATTAATGGTGGTTGGTGTCAAAATCCACTAGGACACCCTGATAGAGATCTTTTGTAGAATATTTAATGTATAATTTGGATTATTCATTTCTGAAGCCAATAATGATCCAAATTAAAGACCACAAAAAGCAATGAAATCCAAATTCAGAGACAGACCTTGTGATTACAGTGATTGTGTTTGGCAATGTCGACAGACCTAGGGTTTCTACTAGAGTTTGCACCTTTTAAGGTTTGATGTATATGTTGGTAAGAGAAGTTGTTTTGTAGCAAAGTTGCACGAAACATAGAAATGTTTCACAGTTTCCGAAACAGGTACGTTTAGAAACGTCATCTCCCAAAACTGGAAACGTCGGTCGAAATGTCATACATGTATATATAAAATATATATATATATATATATAAATAAATAAGTGAATAACACATTATCTTGCAAGAAAAAGAGAATAAGACCCATAGATGACAATTTAGAAGGAAAAACAAGTCTATATTAACTCTAATAGATGATCACATGATGGTCAAGTTTCGGCCAAGTTTCGGAGTTTTAGCTACGGGTACAGCCCAAAACATCAAGTTCCTTGAAGTTTCGTGCAACAAAGTTTTGTAGTTGAAGAATCAAGTTTGATGCTTTTAATGAGCTAAGTATGTTAACAACAGTGACTTTGTGGACTATTTGTGAAGTTGTCAATTTACTTGCATATGGCTGATCTGAGCAGCCAAGGTTTGAGATAGCAGAATGACATATATATCTGATACTACTAGGGTTTGAGCATTGATGACATGTTTTGTTGTTAGGGTTTACATGTCAAGTAGGGTTTATGTCACTGAGATTGGACTATTATTGTCACAAAGATTATATTATCTATTAACTTGGATTTGACATTTGTATTCAGATGGTTTATCAGTAATATATGATGTTGAGATAGGGTTTTTGGAAGAACTAATTATGTAGGGTTTATACAACAACATGTTTGATTTTTGATGTGAAAATTGAGCAGAGGCAGATTTCATTGACAGACATTGTGTTGCAGTTTCTTGTATTGATATTGAGCACAAGTGGATCTAATCGGCTGATTAGGGTGGCAAGGTGGTGTTACGGAAGGTTAGAGCTTGAACAGGGTGTTGGAGCATCCTTCAAGTTAGAGCCTGTAAACTAGGTCGTTGGAGCGTCCTCCCAGTGGCAACTGGTAAACCAGGGTATTGGAGCGTCCTTTAGGTTGGAGCTTGTAAACTAGGGGATTGGAGCCTCCATCAGTTGGAGCTGAAAATATTGATGTACATTTTATTGAAGACAAATACTAGAAGAGTTCGGTGGCTTTTCTCCCAGAAGGATTTCCACCTAAAAATTCGTTGTCTACTGTCTTAATGTTTGCACATTGTTGAATGGTGTTGTTTGTTGTTGACTTATGATACATTTGATGATAATGTTAATTAATGCTCTGTAAAGTTAAAAATATACTAATTGAAGAGAGATAAATTGATTCACCCCCCTCTGAGTGTTCCCAACAATTGGTATCAGAGCAGGTTCCTTCAGTAGCAGCGTAACAACTAGAAGGCAGATCTCAAAATGCAGAGACGGGAAAACCAAAGAAGCAAGCCACCAAGCATTCAAAGGAATCAAAGGAAGTTCCAGGTTTTGAAATAGTTTCAGATCCTATTACCACTGATGAAGAGAAACAGGCTAGTCCAATTCCTATGTTTAGTGAATAAAGTTTTGTATTTTGGAAAGGTAGAATGAAGCTTATCTGCAAGCTCATGGATATGATGTATGGCAATATGTTGTTTCTGGGGACACATCTACTGAAGAATCTAGAAGGTACAATATGAAATCTATGAATGTCATTATTAGTACTCTGCCAGACACCATAAAAGCCAAAGTTGGTCGATGCTCATCATCTAGAAGTTTTTGGAAGAAGCTCCATGATCTCCACTCAAAAAGGGATGTAGGTCAAGATCAAAATAATAATGATGACCATGATTCAAATAAAGAGGATTCTCAGGTCGAAGAATCTAACCATGATGAAGAGAAAAAAAGGAGTTGACATGCAAGCAAAATTGCTCAGCGCTTTATGTAAACCCGGCAAAGCAAGAAAGCGAAATAAAGCACTCAAAGAAGTTGTCCTTCTAAGACATCAAGTGCAGAAAGCAGAAAGGAAATTATGAGAATTTGTTTGGAAGTATGAGGCAAAAATTAGTCAAAAGCAAAAGGAACTTGACGCGGCTCGTACTGAAATCAACAGGCCCAAGGAATGGCAAAAGGAAAATTTGCAGGATATTGAAAGGAAGGTTCATATCATTAATGAGAAAGATCAAGAAATAGCTTAGTTGATGATGATGAAAAAGAAGCAGGTAAAGATCCATGTAATGAAGGCACAAGCTCCAAAGTCCCCACAGAGCAAGATTGATAGCAGGATCCCATAAAGGCCAAATCGAAAAAAGGTTAAAGATGTTCCTGCTCCGAGAAGTAATCAACAAAAGGTTGCGCCTCCTCCAAGAAAGAATAACTACAGAAGATCATCAAGACAAGACAATTCATCTAGGTACCCTAGTTTATTTAATGGTCATTGTTTCTCATGTTCTAACTTCGAGCATATGGCTAGGGAGTGTAGAATGTTTGACAAGGATGATTATCGAAACCCCAGAAGCCAGTTTGCAGGATCACAAGACAAGTTCCAAAATGAAAGAAGATATATGTTGTTTGCTCCATCATTCAGGCCCAACATTGCATGTTACAAATGTCATAACTATGGGCATGTAGCTCGCGATTGCAGGTACATGATGGAATCTAAATACAGCCCTAACATCAAGTATAAGAAGTTTTGGAGAAGAAATCAAAAGGAAGAAGATCAAGTAAATGAAAAAGTCTCTGCAATCATGCCTGCAAGGATTGTAAGGTCAAAAGATCATGATGAATCTACAATGGGCAATGACATGGTTCAGCGTTCAGGATGATCTGGCTGAAGAGATGGTTCATACATTATTCTAAGAATCCAACTTGTTGACTCCCTGTGTATGTTGAAGAGGGAGAGCCTATGTAGCAACAGTTGCACTTTTAAAGACCTATCCTTATGACATGTTGACAGAGGAAGTTGTGAAGAAGTCAAAGCAGTCATCAGCGTTGTGGGCAGATTAGTCAATTTGAGGAGTAGCAAGTTTGCAGAGCAAAATTGCAGAAGGTCTCAGTTGTAGCAATTTGTGAAAGGCATAGCATGTCAAGGGGAAAGAGGCAGTGTTGCACGAACACAGAGGAAGGCATTTCGTCAGGGGGAGCAAAGGCATGATAAAGGAAGCAAGAAGCTTGTCAGGGAGAGTAACCCTTTGCCTTTGATGTCAAAGGGGGAGAGAAATCAAGAGAAAAAGATCGGGGCATGAAGTCAAGGGGAGCAGTGATTTTAGGGGGAGTATGTGTTGCCATCAATGATAAAGGGGAGATTATTAAATGGTGTTGCCATTGATGCCAAGGTCGATTCTTGAATGCTCTTAATATTTGTCTAATTTGCATCAGTTGAAGCTCGAATGGTTGAGAAGCCCTAGAAACCCTAGAATCCTCACAATTATTGAATATTTTGAGGTTGAAGATCAATGTATATGCACGCAAGACCATTACCAGTTAATGCTCCTCGTCGTGCCAATTCCAACGATATATGGTATGCCTCGTGGCTCCTTACGGTTTGAGAGATATGTCCAATTTAAGTTGGTGCACTCCATCAAGTGGAAAATCCCCAAATGGAAGACAATGTGGCAAAGTGTTATTGGGAAAATTTGGCTAAGTAAATTATGGCACAATTGGTAAGAAAAGGAAGGGATTACAATTATTGTTTTATTATCAAATTTTGGATGGAAAAGAAAATTTAGAATTTGTTTGTGGAAGGAAGTTTTGGCTCCAAAAGATTTTGAATTTTAATTCAAATACTTCCCTCCTTTTTGGATTTCGGTTGCAACCTCTTATGAATGTCTCCAAAAACTATATAATGGCACCTCATCTCACCTCCTAGGTAATGTATTCAATGCATATCATAAAGTGACCTAGCTTTGGATTTGTTTTTCAGCCCTGTGGAGAAGAGTCGCATCTTAAGAGAGGCTCGAATCAGGAACAACGAGGGTTTATGATTATTGTTTATGGTTCTGGGATACGTTGGGTTCATTCAAGATCACTTTTACAGGTGGAATTCGCAATGCTTGAGGGCATAATCTTCGGCCTCTTTGAATATGTTTTCTCAAAGTCTGTTGACAATTATCATAACTCTATGGCCTTGAGTTTTTAGCAAATTTCAGACATTTTTGTGGAGCAGTTTCGGCTTCTTCAATTCAAACTAAATTTGGCAATGTACCTGCCTGTTATTTTTTTCATCTGAGCTGGGGCAAGAGCCTTAATTGTAGCTTGATAAAGCGTTGGACATATGTGTGTTGCGTGCAGCTACAGCCTACAACCCACAACCAAGAAAATTACAGATTGAAGAATTAATTGTGTTCTGATACAAACAATTATTCCAAGCATTGTGGTTGGAGGAACGATGGAATGTGAGATGAAAGGCACTAGAATTGACATTGATCTGCAATGAAAAATTGGTTCTCACTTCTATGCATAAGAGCATGGTTCTAAAATATGTCTGATGGTATCTGGAAGCCCATATTGTAAATACTTCTAAGAGGAGCCTCATCATGTTGTCTTCCTGCTAAACTGAGGAGGACAAAAGTTCGGTTACACTGATGGGTTTATCTTCAGTACATGACAGATCTGAACCAGAATCGTAGGATTGTGGGTACCTTCTTTGGCAAATATGTATCTATCAAAATTTTCCAATCTCATGCAACACGTGAAGCTTGGTCGCAACATTGGGCTCTGCCAGATTACTCGCAGCTTGACGATAGTTGCTTGGTTTGTTTGCATGTATGCAAACAAATAAAACTATATGATATTAAGCTTGTGATATCAACCTGTAGCACAATCACTGGAGTGTACCATAGCAGAGCGCACAAAAATTTGGCGTGGGAACCATCGCATTTGTTTAGTGAAATTGTATAACATAGGTCTAACTTTGTTGATCAATTTGCATGCAACACCGTGGATGAGGTCTGAACATAGTTACCAGAACCGGACTGGTCGTCGAACTGGTAAACCCTTCAAACCAGGAACCGGTCAAAACCAGACAAAAACTGGTAAAAAAACCGGACCAAAAAACCAGTTGAGCAAAAATACATAAAATATTCAAATTTTAAAGAAAAGCATATATATTCATATGCATCCATATAAATTCAAACCATTTATACACAAATATGAAAAAGTTCTCATTTATATGGCTAGTAAGAGTACATAATATGATAATACCAAAATACCACTTAGTGCAATGCATGTCTGCAACAAAATACATCAAGTTACAGACTCTAAATGGCCTTTGACACATCAAACTACAATATTATTAGTACTAAATTACTAATCAGAATCAACATCCTCAGCCTCCCCTTCATTTTCATCCTCAGAATTAGCAACACTACACTGAGGATTCATAGTGGGATTTTGACTTGATTCCCCTGGGCCTTAAGGTGGCGCTGGAAGTGAATCCAAGTCCATCCAAGAAAGATCTTCATTGTCAAATGTTGGTTCCACGGTTTCCACAACCCACTCTGATGATGGATCAGAGTCATCCAAAGTTATGTTGCTTGATTCAAGTGTCTTGTTCAGCAATTGGTTTTGTCTCAACCTGAGGTTGTACTCAACATAAGCCATGTCATTCAATCGTTTTTGCTCCAACAGTTCCTCTTCTTGGTGTGTATTCGCTCAAAAACACTCCAATTTCGTTCACAACCCGAAGCCCCAACTAAGAAAAATATTAAAAAAATCAAAAAATAATAAAAAAATCATTTGAATGGGCCCCACGCATGAGTTGTTAGGCGGTTGCACCGAACCAACCGTTCCGTAACAGAATCAGCCGGTTCAGTACCAAACCGACCATTTTCAAACCATTGTACCGATCCAAACTGGTTTAGGGCTGAAAACGGTCAAACCAGCCACTCCAAACCGGTTCGATCTGGTCCCCATAACATTGGGTTTGAATGGTCACTTGAACTCGTTTGAATCTCGCCAAGAAATTTGTCATCGTGCTGACACCTGTTATAGCCTTGCCGCCTTTGCATTGAAGTCAAAGGGATACCATAACGTGAGACACATTGGATCCCTATGTTGCAATAATATATCGAAGTTATATTGAATTTGATTGTTGAATATGAGGATGCATACAATATACGTGAATACTCAAGTTTGAGGGCCCTAGTGGCAAGGTCAAATTCTTATTTTACATTTTGGTTCAAAAGTTTATTTTGTCACAAGATTAGTGATTAATGGTGGCTAGTGTCAAAATCCGCTAGAATTCCTGGATAGAGATCTTTTGTAGAATATTTAATGTATAATTTGGTTTAGTCATATTGCTGAAGCCAATTATGATCTAGATTGAAGATCGAAAAAAGCATTGAGATCCAAATTCAGAGATATATCTTGAAATTACAGTGATTGTGTTTGGCAGTGTCGATAGACCTAGGGTTTCTACCAGAGTTTGCACCCTTAAGGGTTTGATGTATATGTTGGGAACAAAGGTTGTTTTGTAGTTGAAGAATCAGGGTTAATGATTTTAATGAGCTAAGTATGTTGATGACAGTGACTTTGCAGGACTATTTGTGAAGTTGTCAGTTTACTAGCATATGGCTGATCTGAGCAACCAAGGTTTGAGATAGCAGAATGACATATATATCTGATTTGTTGCGCTACTAGGATTTGAGCATTGATGAAATGTTTCACTGCTAGGGTTTACATGTCGAGCAAGGTTTATGTCACTGAGATTGGACTATTAATGTCACATAGATTATATTATCTATGAACCTAGATTTGACATTTGTATTCAGATGGTTTGCCAGTAATCAATGATGTTGAGACAGGGTTTTCGGAAAAACTAATTATGCAGGGTTTATACAGCAATAGGTTTGATTTTTTATGTGAAAATTGAGCAGAGGCGGATTTCATTGATAGACATTGTATCGCAGTTTCTTGTATTGATATTGAGCGCAGGTGGATCCAGTCTGAAAATTGTGAAACGTGGTCCGCCGGCTGATTAGCGTGGCAAGTTGGAGCCTGCAGAGGGCATTGGAGCATTCGTCCAGTTGCAGCTGGTAAATAGGTGTTGGAGCATCCTTTAGGTTGGAGCCTATAAACTAGGGCATTGGAGAGTCCTCCCAGTCGCAGCTAGTAAACTAGGGCGTTGGAGCGTCCTTCAGGTTGGAGCCTATAAACCAAGGGGTTGGAACCTCCCTCAGTTGGAGTTAAAAATATTGATGTACATTTTATTGAAGACAAATATTAAGAAGCATTCTGTGGTTTTTCTCCCATAAGGGTTTCCATCTAAAAATTTGTTTTCCACTATCTTGATCTTTGCACATTGTTGAATGGTGTTGATTACTGTTGACTTATGTTACATCTGATGATAATGTTAATTAATGCTCTGTAAAGTTAAAAATATACTAATTGAAGATAAATAATGACTCACCCCCCTCTCAATTTTTCCAACACACCCAATGTTCAAAGACATGATAAGGGGAGGAATGTATTTAAAACAAAAAATTACAAAACTAAAAAAGAACAAAAACCTATCTAGTATTGTTTGCATCATAGTCTGAAGTCTTTCAAACCGATTGTTAAACATGAAAGCTTTCTGCTTCTTGGCAATATATTTCCCTTTGCTTTCGTTGTTGTATGTTTGATTTTGTTTCTTGACTCCTTTTAATTAATTGTAGTTGATTCTTCTTGAGAGTAGATGCATGTCCTCACATAACTCTAAAAGAAACTTTAAAGCAAAGTTGATAATTACTCTAGAGTCTAGGATGCAATAAATTCTAGAAAAGCATTAAAAATCTAGATGGATGATATTTTTATATAAATAATCTATTATTAGAGAAAGGTAAGAATCTGGTTACCATGCATAGAGAGATTTCGATCATAAATATACCTTTCTTCCGAAGGTTTTTTAAAACAGTCCATGTTTCTTCATTTATCATTGAAGTTGAAAGTCCAAGATTTTTTGAGTTGAGTGCCTTCCATTCAAAGGTACCAGCATATCCTACAGAAATTTGAAAAGCAGTGCCAAATCAGATGTAACAATGAACATACAGCTAAATACAAATTAAAACATCAAGTTGGTATGAATAGCAATCATCACAGCTGAAGCTTTTGTAATAAATGATGTTGAAAGGTTACCAAAAGGATGTTTGACATTTCTCCCTTATCATTCCTTGTACAATAGCAATCTTTATACCCATGCAATAAGTTCCCATAGTTGGTATACAGTACATGATAGTCAAACTTACAATAAACAGATGATTCTTACATAAATATTATAATGGTCGTATTTTCACTTAACAGGTTTTACTGTAATTGTGTATAAAGTTACACTGCGATGCAATCATGTCATAATTTGATGTTATGACTTAATAAAGTCATTAATTAGATGATTAGATTATTGGGGTGTTATCTCACATACTTAACGTACATCTACTTTGTAAGAATGCCAATGTAACAAGAGTTTGAACCTAAGTTGCCAAGGTACATGGTTTCAAGGCAGGTATGGGGCTGAACCTTTTTAAAACAAGAGAATTGGGCTCATCAACGATACCCATAAAGCGCACACACACACAACTATACAAAATAAATAAATTTTAAAAACATAATTCTCATACAACAATGAATCGTTGAACAATCATACAATGATTGAAAACCAATGAACTTGATCATTCATCATTATCGTTTAAAATCGGTATTAAAAGGTCTCTTGATCCAGGTACATACTACATTCAAAGATTGCTTAATGGCATTCCAAAAAAATGAAATAGAAAAAAGAATGAACAACATAACTGATTTGGCTTCCTCAAGCCAATTCCACTAAGTATGCATCATCCTCATCATCATTAGCATCACTAAATTCCTTAGTCAACAAACTCTCCAAGTGATCATCACTCTCAAGCATAGGCTTCACTTCTTTAATAGTAGCTAGAGATATCTCGACAAATCCATCTAGTGGTGGCTCCTCGTCCACAACTATAGAATCCTCTATATATTGTTTCCATCTCTAGAAAGGACCCTCCTTGTACCCTAGACCTTTCCAGGCTATAAGTGTGCTATGAACATATACTCAGTTATATGATTTCTTCAATCCCAACCAATTTCTCATCAACTGAATGGGTTAAAGAAAAAACGCTCCAGTTCCTCTCGCAATACAAGGAATTGACTACCTGTGAGAGTAAGTGTTGCCCACCAAAAGTGTGTGACTCCATAAGAGAAGTTTTCTCCTAGATATCTCTTTGGTGGGCAGCCAGCAACCCCTGACAAACACTGATGTAGCAGATAGATTGTGCCATTTTATCTTTGCTCCCTACATCAGTGATATGTCCCCTCGCCTGTCTGTCAAAAGAAAATGTTAGAAAGTGGGCAAAACAAACCCAAAAGCTATGTTTTTCATTGTGCAACCGGGTGCTTATGCTTGTTTTTCTTAGACATTTTGGGCATGGATTATTGGGTGACTTGGAAGAAGAAAGGGATTTGACCATGGTTTTGTTCCCTTACCTTATATAGGGAGCTAATCCTCAATCCTAGTCCTGTGGGACCTCCCCTATTGCCCTATGGTTTCAGGAAGGCCACTACTTGGGAAACCCTGATTTTGGTAGTGTGGTCCCATTTTCCTGTTCCACATTTTTCAGTCCCCTCTGCACATTACAAACCCTATTTCACCATTTTCCTTCCTTGGGTCTACATGACCACTAGGTCCACAAGGCACTGGCACTCCCCCTCCCCTTGTCCACGTCTCTGGGTTGAGCCTGGAAATGTTGCCTCGGAGGTTGATGCAGCGAAAAAAAGTTAAAAGCATATAATAGCCACAAGCAAGAAACAAAAGAAAAAGAATATTATAAATGCAAAAGATGGTTGGGACATTTAATATAGCACGTGGGCACGTGGCCCTTATCATTATGTCCATCACCCTGGTTCCTAGGGCCCATGAGTGCCCCCATGTCATTAAAGGAACCTACACACATCCCAACCCCTGGTGGGTGATGAACTACCCCACCTTAAAGGGTAATAACTACTTTACATCATACATAGCATGCTCTCATTTCCTAGAGCCCCGAGAGGTAATACAATGAAAAATCAAGGAAAAGCAAAAGGAAAATAAATAAGGGTCGAAAAACAAAGGTCGAGGTAACTCATGTATCCACGATTGCTCCCTCCTACATCTATACACCCAATATGTGGACATCCCTCATCATTGCCACCCTTGAACCCATGACATTGGCCTTGAGACCCCCATGTCTGTTGAAAAATGTGTAACTAAGTTCGGTCCTCATAAAGATGAAATGTACTTTTGATTCTTGTAAAGTGTAAAATGAAAGAAAATTATTATTAATATTTTTGGAGCATGGGTTTCATGCTCAAGGTCTTTTATTTTTAGGTCAAGCACCCATTGAGTGCTTCTAGGGTTTGTCCTAGGTCAAGAAGTCAAAAGAGTCAATGTCATAAGTTTAAGACCCCATCAGGCACATTGTAACTTGTAAAGAAAAATATTTTTGTCTTAAAAAGTGTCTAGATACCCTCCAAGAACAAGTCGGCCTAGTAGTTGGCAAGTCGGCCTAAAGGAAGAGCCAAGTCCACCTCAAAGAGCCTATATATAGGAAGGAACTCGTTCTCCTTGAGAGACATTCATCCACCACTCATTCTAGTGAAGAAGGGGAAGAAGAATGAAGAGGACGAAGGAAATTTTTGTTTGGGCTATTTCTCTCTCACACGGGTTAAAGATGACTAGGGTTTCTGTAGAAAATCTAGGATTTCTATCTACAGGTTTGATCTTGGAGAAAAGAAGACAAGTAGGTCAAGAGAAGGTCACTGAGGGTTATCCTCAAGCTCCAGAAGTGAGGGAAAGGCAAGCGGAGGTTAAAGGAAGACTTAGAAGGCAAATCAAAGCTCACACATGTGACAGCAGCTACTGCTGGGGGGGGCTGAAATTTCAGATTGCAGCTAGAGGTCGACGAAGTGCTATTCGAAGAGATTTGACTGGGTTTGACTGGATCAAGGTTAGCACATCATCTGGAGAGGTTGATCTTGGTCCTGGAGGGTATTGGGGTCAGTCTTAAGATCTTGGAATTCGTCAATTGAAGAATCTATAAGGAAGAGGAGGGATTTGCGGGTTTTCCTCTCAAGTGGAGAGGTTTTGGCCCTAGCTTGCAGCCTATATTTTGTGTTCTCATTCTTCTTGTTTTTGGTAGTTATTTGATGATACACATATAATAATAAGTAACAAAGCTAATAAGTAAAAAGACATCACAAGCAGTTATCATGTAAAGAGAAATCACTATAATCATTAACCTATAGATTTCTCAACAGTGTCCCCATCCATTCATCATCATTCACATGACACCTATCAATTGAAGGATGTACAAGGGACCTGTCTTTCCCCTTAGGGGCTAGGAACACCTAATAGGGTTGTTTATTAACCACTCCTACCTAAGAAGGTAACACTACTTCGAGATCAAAGCCACAAATTTGGAAGGGAAGCCCCATATGAAGTCTCAATTTGCCCTTGATTAACATGCTTGGTTCACTTAGATGCACTAATGAATTATTATACCTAATAGTGACGTTGCAGCGCTAGACATTACATGTAATTGGCAGGTGGTTTCATCATGGGTTGGGCAACTTAATTAGGGCCCAAGTCCACCAAAGGATCATATTGACACCCCCGGGTGAAGCGTTGAGAGCCATGGGACTACAATCATGTGCAAAGCATCATTTCACGCCATGGCCATCTCCAGCACCCTCAACAGTTTGCTCACTACCCCACATTATTCACAAGATGATGCACTTGGACCAGTGTGCCCCGGTCAGCTTAAAATTTACCACGAGGTGTGGTAGTTAATCCGAGGCCCAGAGGAGGTTTGTCTCATCCATTGAGACATGGGAGGGCAAGCACCATCACCAGAAGCCATTAATATTGGAGCATTAAAGGCTATGTTATCATTAGGAGACCCATAAGACTAGTTTTTATGCCCCAAACTCAAAATTGGGACCACATGGAGAGTCAGGGGCTATTGCACATATTTTGTCAAAGTTGCAAGGAAGCAGAAGTACCAAATTTTTTCAACAAGGTCAGATCATCTATTAGCAGTTCATATGGCATTGTAAACCCATTCTGCAATTTATGTAATGTAAATGATGCTAGGAAGACCGTGAATGTATGTAACAACCTAGGTAAGCCTATTATTTTGGCAAGAGTTTCATCCTAGGAGGTTTTTCATCTCACTGATTCATTTGTGTTTCTAAACACAGATGGTCGGCAGAGTTTTTCCCTCCAACCTCACCCCAAAGCTAGGGTGGAATTATTTGTCAAAGTCTTAGGTGACTCCTAGTGTTTTAGTCAGTGTTATGTAAAAGTGATTTCGGAATAATTTAAGCTACTTGGCTAAATTATTTCATTACAAATCACTTGATCTACTAGATCATATTGTGTCGCAGATTGGGTATGATTTTTTAGGGTCTAAGCCGAACGGGTATTCCCCCTTTGAGGGTTGAAATTGTAAACCTTATGTAAAAAAATATTTTAATGCATAGTCCATCATACTTATACACCATGGTTAAAATATTAAAGGGTGGAAAAAATAATTAATCTCCTCATATGTCAATTAATTAAAATTTCTGACAAAATTAAATTAAAATGTTAAGCCAGAAATATAATTAATTAGAGTCAAATTAAAATGTTTTAGGAAAATTAAATTCTCCAGGTGAAAAATTTGTGAGTCTTAAAAGAATTAATTTTTGGAAGTCCTCCACCAAGGGAATATTAGATATTTCAAGAAAAATTGGACCCTTGGGCCTTAGTGGTTAAGTCAAAGTCAATTTTTTTAGGAAATTAGCTCAAAATAGTTAATTTTGAGCTAATTAAAATCAGTGTTTTTAAAATCGGCCGAGCCAACTGAAACATACCCCAGGTCAAGCCGGCTTGGTAGAAAAACCATTTCGGTGGTCGGTTTGTTGCCGAGTCGGTCACCAACTCGCCCGGTTCGGTAACAAACCGACCAGCTTAGCTGAGACCGTATTAAACTGGCCAAACCAGTCAAAGACGCCCAGCGACGCTTTTTTGAGGGAAATTCGGACCCCAAACACAGTTAGTTTTTGGTTTTAGGTTTTCTTGAAGCCCATCTACCTCTCCCAAGCCTATAAAAGCTACCCAACCCCCTCACATTTCCTCACAACTATCTCATTGCATTTGTGTGAGAATTTGTGAAGAGTTTGTGAAGAGTTGTGGAGTTGGTTTTTGGAGCAGCAGTGAGGAGTCTTGGACAATCATTGGAGCAGCAGTGAGGAGTCTTGTGCAATCATTGGAGCAGCAGTGAGGAGCTTCTTGGGCAACCATTGGAGTTGCATTGAGGAGTTGGTTTGTTGGACCCGCATTGAGGAGGCTAGAGCCTAGAGGCATTTTTTTTCACTTGTAAAATGTCTCTACTTGCTTTTTTTCTTTGCAAATTTGGAAATTGAAAAGAGTAATTTTTGTAAAAGAAATGAACATTGAAGCATTTTTTTTTTCATTTTCAGATTTTTTTCCTTTCATTTCCAAGTCCAAATATCAGAAAATAGATCCTAGAATGAAAATGTTGCTTGGGCATATACTGAGATGATTGATAATCAAATGCATTGCAAATTTTGTCACAAAAAAATTAAGGGAGGTGAAGGGGGCATTCATAGGCTGAAACAACACTTGGCTGGTGTTAGAGGCCAAATTACTCCATGTGAAGCACCAACAAAACAAAATGGGGAGATTAGGAAGGAGTTGCTAGATAAATTTGAGAAGTTTGAGGAAGAAAAAGCTAGGCAAAAAGAAATAGAGGCTGAATGGGAGGAAGAGGAGTATAAAACACATGATGGCTACCAACCCCAATTTTGATTAAGAGCACTCTTCATCTATCCCTTGCACTAATGCATCCAACCCCTTTTGCTATGTTCCTCCCTCTTTGGAGTCTATTCAAGAAAAGGGTAAGGGTAAAATAAAAAAGAAGGGTGATATCAAAAGTTATTTCACACCCTCCTCTCCCTCTGATAGTGCACATGGTCCTCAAGCTAATAAAGGTCAAATGCAGCTCACCTTAGATGACCATTGGAAGAAAGAATTGAGAGAAATTGTTTGTGATTACATAGCTAGATGGTGGTATGATGATATCCCTTCAATGCTTCTCATTCACCATATTATGAACCTATGTTTGATGCCATATTTGCTGTTGGAAAGGGCTTCAAAGGCCCTACTATGCATGAGTTAAGGGGATCTCTTTTGCAAAAAGAAGTTTTGTCCATTGATGAATATTTGAAATATTTTAAAAGCTCATGGGAAAAAATAGGATGTACCATCATGCCAGATGGATGGACTGATCAAAGGAATTGTACCATCATAAATTTTCTTATCTTTTGCCCACAGGGAACCATGTTTCTAAAATCAGTTGATGCATCTGATAAGGTGAAAGATACACACTTGTTGTTTCAGCTTTTGGATGAGGTTGTTGAAGAGGTGGGGGTGGCTAATGTTGTTCAAATCATCACAGATAAAACACAAAAACATCTTTTGGACCCCATGTGCTGCACACTGCATAGACCTCATGCTCGAGGATATTGTAAAGTAGAGTGGGTCAAGAACACTGTAGAGCATCCCAAAATCCAATCAGCTTAGGGTTGGTGTGGTCCAGGCCGAGTGCAATCCCCGAGTGATTTTGACAGCTTATATGCCCCTGGGTCGCGGTTTCTCAAACCACAGGTCAAGCCTAGATAAACACAAATCACTTGACAAACAAAAAAAATGTCTTAGGAAAATTAAATTCTCCAGGTGGAAAATTCGTGGGTCTTACAAGAATTAATTTTTGGAGGTCCTCCACCAAGGGTATATTGGATATTTCATGAAAAAGTGGACCCTTGGGCCTTGGTGGTTAAATCAAAGTCAAATTTTTAATGGAATTAAATGATAAATTCGAAAATCTCTCAAAATAAAAATTTAATGGTTAAGATTAAAAGATGATCAAGCATTTTTCGACGGCCAAGATTATTTTGACAATGATTAAGGAAACTAGCCATTATTTTTCACTTGGACGATTTATGTATAAATTAGAGAGTCATTTGAGTCTCTAGCCATCTGATTTCTAGCTAAGAAATTGTTGTTGAAGCATTAATGTAAACTATTGTCCCGTTGTGAACTATTTTTTCTATCATAATAAAGACTTTGGGGTGCAACTTGAGGTGTCCATGTTCATTGATTTGTGGTATGTACTAACTACGGATTTTCCTATGTTATGCTGATAAATGGTAAGATCTGTTTTTTCATTAGATGGAGATAAAATCATTCTATTGATAGTTTTGTTCTAATATTAGGTGATTTGATTTTCCATATGATTAACATATTGTCTTGAGATAAATACATAGTGTTTACAGGTACTTTAGTCCTTGGTCTCCAAGTTCACAAACTGTGGGCAGAGATCAACTTTGCTTGGATCCTGAACATTTATGTGGTGGATTAAATCTTGGGCTAAGGCTATAGTGTGCATGGGGTTTCTAAAGTTTTTCTAGCCATTTATCAAAGAAAATAGCCATAAAAAAATTGTTTCTCAAAAAAAAAAAAAAAAACCCTTGTTTGTTTGTATATTTGTAAAACAATTTTGTAAATTATTTTTTGCTAATTGGGGTTTTGGAGTTTTGGAGATTTTTTATATATTTGGGGTTTTGGGTATTTTATCTCCATTTTTTGTAGGTGAAATCAAGAGAAGAAGCTGGAAAAGAGCTAGATCTAGGCCCTTGAGGGTAATATCTAGTCTCTAGAAATTTTGCAGGGCCAACCATTGGAAAATTTGCAGCAAAATTCAGATCTGGAAGAGAAAATTTTCTAAAGCAAGGGTTTCGAGTTTTAGGCCTCTCGGGCCCGGATCTAGCCCTTCTAGGGCTAGTGTCTCCCTTTCTACCCCCTATGTCAACCTAATAAGGCCCTATATCACCCTCTTCGCCCTCTTCGAGGCAGGTCGTAGCCTCTAAGGGCCTCAGCCTCCCCTTATCCCCCCTACGTCTAGGTTTTAAGGCCTTTCTAGACCTGATCGTGAGGCCTAGAGGCCGAGGCCTCCCTTTGTGGATCTCTTTCCCCAGGCCATGGCCCTAGCCTTTTAGGGCCTCCAACCCTAGCCGCAAGCCCTAGGAGGGCTTCCTCCTCCCTGCGTCAAACCTCTTGCCTCCTTTGCCCTTTTCTTACATAGTCATTGACATTCTCAGCGTTTTCTTGGCCTCCTTCCTCCTTCCGTCATCTTTTTTGGCCTCCACCTAGCCCTAATTTACCCTAGATCCATCTCTAAAATTTCTGGACTAAATACTTGGTGGTTTTGCAGGTTTTTGGCCTCAAAAAATTTGATTTTCAAGTGGCAAACTTATCCTAAAGTTTCAGCAAATTTGGACGAAGGAATCTTCGAGGCCTTAGGCCTAGGGTTTGCTCTCTAAACCCTATTTTTCTCATTGTTTTGCTACTGCTATAAATTTTATTTTATAACATTGATATAAGTGCGCCCTAAAATCATATTAAGTTGGTCAAAATACTCTTAAATTGCCAAATCTAAATTTTCCTAAAATTTGGCCACTTGGGCATCAAGGATCTAGTCTAGATCTAAAATTTTGCGTGCTGAAATTTTCTACGTAAATCACTGAATCAGATCTGCAAATTTATGAATAATTCACCTAAAAAGGCTCAAAGGCTAAATTTTTCAGTTTTGGCAAATTTTTCCTAGTTTTGGGCATATTTGGCCCTTGATGTAGCATCACTAATTCACTGATTTTCTGTTTTATTTATTGTTGTAACAAGGTATATCACATCTGATATAATACTGAAAATTGCATTTCAAGCATAGTTTTCAAAACCGACCTTGCTAACCGGTTACCAGTCTAACCGACCGGTCAGCAGGCCCACCGGTCAAAACCGGCCAAAAAACCCGGTCAAGGGGGCATTTCTCCTTTTTTTGCAAAGAACCGGTCCTAACCGGCCGGTTTAGGACGGAACCGGCCGATTTGTATCAGACCGGCCAGTTCTGTCCTAAATCGGCCGATTAGGAGGCACGCCCACCGTCAACTGAAAAGCGACTTTTTTACTGTGTTTTAGGGGTTTTGGAGGGAAACTAAGGGTGCTTTCCCTCCAAAAACACCCTCTCCAAGCCTTTAAGAGGCCCCTTTCCCTCTCATTTGTTTCACACATCTCATTTGGAGTGTTTGTGAGTTTGCTTGGGAGCTTGGAGAGTGTTGAGTTTTTGCTAGAGTAGTGGAACAGCAGAGTTTAAGCTAAGTAGTAGTCATCATGCCTCCAAAAGCCAGAGATACTGTATGGGCTCATTGTGATATGATTGATGGCAAAATGATCTGCAAATATTGCCAAAAATCCATTCAAGGAGGGGGTATTAACAGGTTCAAGCAACACTTCGCTGGGATAGGAGGCCATGTAAAGCCATGTGGAGCACCAAATGAAATAATAGGGCATATTAGGGCAGAATACCTTCAGAAGTTTGAGACTCAAGTCATTGAACCAATAAAAAATTTTGTGACTGCAAAGTTTGGGAGTCGAGACTCAACCAACTGAGTTTGATCATGATGACTCATGAGAAGTTTTAAGTGATAAAGTTGATCACTATTATAGTATTATCATATATGTAGACTTGAGTCTTGTAGTAGGCTACTGGCCCCATAGTTTGTAGGTTTTGTTTTTGCACTCTAGAGGCCATTTAGAGTCTCATTGCTTATGTATTTTGTCGATGATATGTATTGCACTTGGTGCCATTTTGACATATTCACCTTTACATGGTATATAAATGAGCAATCTTTGCATATTTTGTCTCTATTGGCTTGGAATCATGGTTTTAGATCTTAAAAATAGTTTTTTCATTAAAAATTAATTATTTAATGTATTTTTCTAAAACCGGTTCATTTAGACCAAACCAGTGTCAGTAAGACCGGTTCTGGTCGTAAACCGGTTCATTAGGTGGACCGGTCCAGTCACCGGTTCCGGTTTTAAAAACATTGATTTCAAGTGAGCTAAAATTCATTGTTTCACTTTGGCAAGTTGTTGGGCACTTTAGTGATCAAATCTAGTTGCTTTAAGTTTGTCATCTCTTGGGTTTAAAGTGATTTCCTTACTGTTGTCATAAGATTGATAAGTGTTGAAATTTTTTAAGTATCACTGCTGATTTTTGTCATTTTGAATTGTTAAAATTGGCAACTAGGGCCAATCTCCATGTGGGTCATATTATTTATGGCAGCTGATATTTTTATTGTATCCCTCTCATTGAGAGGTGTAGGATTGATCTAAGGATCATCCGATTCCGATAAGTATTTATGAAATTATGAATTTATTTATGTTATGGACAAATTGTTAAGTCGGCCAGCAACTTATGTAGGCTCAAAAGCCCAACAGTCATGTCTATTCAACCTCTATGTTTTAGTATAAATAGAAGAGGACTTCAAGTCATTTCTACAGACACTTGGATCTCTTCCTCTCTCTACTTGTCTTTGGTTTTTAGTAGGAGGAGAGATCCTAAGGAAAAGCCGGAACTGCCGGAAAATCCGGAAAAGTCGGAACTGTCGGAACTGCCGGAAAAGCCAGAAATACTGGAAAAGCCGAAAAAGCTGGTAAAGCCGGAAAAGCCGGAACTCTCGGAACTGCCGGAAAAGCCGAAACTGCCGGAAAAGCCGGAACTACCGAAAACTGCCGAAACAACCGGAGCATCTGTCTCCGAAGGAAGGCAGCATGATGTATGAGATCATGGACAGCATAATAAGCAGCATGATGATATGAGTATGGGCAGCATGATGTATAAGATCATGTGCAGCATAATAAGCAGCATGATGATATGAGCATGGGCAACATAATGATGCATGATGATATATGAGATCATGAGCATGGGCAGCTTGATGATAAATAAGACCATGGAAGATGCAGCACGAAGATGAGAGCAGCTTAGTCATCAAGGTTCAACACATGTGACAGTACAGCAAAGTGTCACACGGTAATGTGCAACAAATAGACGAGATGCAGCACTATGATAGGTGAACGCATAGTTTTCAAAACCGTTTTGAAAAACCGGTTACCGGTCTAACCGGCTGGTTAGCAAGACCGCCAGTCTAAACCGGCCAAAAAACCCGGTTGGGAAGGCCATTTAGCCAATTTTTTGCCCTAACCGGTGAAAACCGGCCAGTTTGTATCAAACCGGCCGGTTTCGTCCTAAACCGGCCGGTTTTAGGCACACCCACCGTAAAGTTAAAAAAACATATTTTTTACTGTGTTTCAAGGGTTTTGGGGGGAAACTAAGGGTGTTTCAACCCTAACAATGTTGGCAATTAATGGTAATGTTAAATTCTTAAAGTAAAAGTGACATTTCCTTTAATTTTCATTTTCATCCTTTTACTTAAATTTTTAACATTACCATGAAATGACTCAGGATGTTTGAGAGTGGTTTCGACCTCACTGGATTTCATATGGAGAAACTAGAATTTTAGATTTCACTCAAAATTCAGCAGACTTAATGGTTTTCAGGATTTCATGGTTTGGGGGTAAATAATAAATGCAATCAGAGCTCCAAATGATGAGCAAAACTCCTGATCTAGATCCCATTGTGTTGGACGATATTGATCCAACATCGGAATGGGTGGAGGAGACTGAAGAACTTGTGTTTGAGGCTGATTTTGATATCGACGTGGCTTTAGCGGGGGATGACGCCGATTATGTGTTGGCATCAGAACTAGGATCAGTAGCGGCATCAAGGAAAGGCAAAGAACCAATGGAAAGCACTAGTCATGCAGGTCGACAAACTCGTGCTTCCATTAGGTCCACTTCTATTGTCATTGGTGGCATTGATACTGAGGTTGCAAATCAGGCTGAGGCATCCTCAAACTCTGAACCAGATGATGTCTATGTAGCTCCTGATGATGATCCTGTGTCTAGTAGTGGTGATGAACTTGATGATTGATCATGTGTACACTGTAGACTTGTAGTAGGCCAATGGCCTCATAGCTTGCAGCATTGTTTTTGGACTTTATAGGCCATTTAGAGCCTCATTTCTTATGTATTTGCTATTTTGTCGATGATATGTATTGCACTCAGTGCCATTTTGATATATTCACCTTTACATGGTATATAAATGAGCAAAATTTGCATATTTTGTTTCTATTGGCTTGGAATCATAGTTTTACATCTTAAAAATAGTTTTGTTTCATTAAAAATTAATTATTTAATGTATTTTTTTAAAACCGGTTTGTTTAGACCAAACCAGTCCCGGTTAGACCAGTTCCGGTCGGTAAACCGGTTCATTAGGTGGACCGGTTCCGGTTTTAAAAACTATGGGTGAACGAGTCAACCTTAGACAATCAGTTGAAGCAATATGTCTTCAACTGATCTCATGCGATATCAAAAGTCAAAGTGATTGACTTCTATTGTAAATGTACTATCTCTCTCACTTTCTCTGCTGAACTTTGAAGAACATAAAAGAAGAATTGATCAAGGGTTTCCCCACATTGTGGGGTTTGTCCCTGGCTAGTGCCACATCTTGTGTCCTCTTGTCTTGGCTTGTCTTCTGCGATTTATATTTATGTTCTATCTGCAATTTACTTTATGCTGATATGATTGCTAATGTGGAAAAGAAATTGAAATAAATTGCTCTAGCATAGAACATACCTAAAATTAACATGGTATCAGAGCTAAGGTGAAGACAATGCCCAAGCAAGAGTGAAAGAGCAATCACCAAAGACAATAGGGACAAGACAAGAGGATCAATGAGTTCCACATCTCTCTTCTAAGTTCGCTAAGGGTGAAGTGGAAGCAGGGAATATTATCAAAATGGCACAGCAGAAGATCACTTCATTGGGAAGTTCAGATCTAAGGGTGGAAGGAAAGGCAGATGCCTTAATTGCAATAAGTTCCGCCATCATGCAAAGAGCAGAGACACATCTCTTGATGAAGATAACAATCATTCCAGGGACATCTTCAATGATCAGAGGAATGATAAGTAATGCATGTCATCAAGGAAATGGTCGACTCTTCAAAGAAAGCAAGGAACCCCAGAATCTCTTTTATGTACCTGATCGCAAGAACCTAGTGTCCATCTCGAAAATGGAAGTTTAAGGTTTCAGGGTGGCACTCATCGATGGAAAGATACGTGTTTGAAAATAGATTTTTCAAAGATGTTTTAGAGTTCAGGGTTGTATCAAGTCCACTGGGGACCATGTCCATTGACTCGGCACCGGAGGTCTGTGAGTCAGAGGATGACCGGGATCCCTGAATTCAAAAAGAGCATGAAGGTACATGTCTAAGATGTACCGAAGGAAAATCTTACAAGGGGACCATTCCCCTCATGTAGCAGGTCCACAGGTTTGGAACAACCCGTGGAGTTTGAGATTCATGAATGGGAATCTCATGTATATAGGTAGAAGAAAGACCTCTATGGCTTGAAGCAAAACACCCCGGGCGTAGTATGAGAGGATTGATAGCTGTTTGATGAAGCTGAGATTCACTAGGAGTGAAACCGATCCAAACTAGTACCCGAAGGTTGTGGATGATAGACCTCTCATACTGGCACCTCATAAGGACGACCTATTTCTAACAGGTGCAGACCCTCTCATTTGCAGAAGTAAAAGGGAGTTGGATTCCAAATGTGGAATGATAAACTGCAAGCCTGTGACTACCTCAAGGATATTAACTTTTAGAAGTTATATGGTAGTGATGTCGGACCAGATTTGGGAAATGCCTCTGAGTCTTATAAACTCAATCACGTTGATGTTCTTGGTGAACTCCGGACATATGTTTTGCAATTAGCATGGTGAGCTCATATTTGGTTGAGCCTCACTGGATTGGTGCCAAGAAGCCTCTAAGATATCTTCGGGGCACAATCTCTCATGGATTAAGATACACTGCCGGAAATATGAAAACTGCATGATTATTCGAATGTTGACTGGGCAGGCAATGTGGAGGATCACTAGAGCACTTCTCAGTGCTGGTTCTCCTTGGATTCTGCTTTGATATCATGGATGGGCAGGAAGTAGAAATCGGTTTTTACAAGTACCGCCGAGACCAGATACATAACTACGAGTATGACCTCGTATGGAGTTCCCCAGTTGTGGAAAGTCTTCAATGAGTACACATGATGAATACCATTGTGATTCTCCGTGACAACCAGAGGTGGGATTCGATTATTGAGGAATCTCGTATTCAATGATTGCTCCAGCAAAAAGACATCAAATACTGCCTTATCTGGGATATGGTAAGTCAATGAGCAAGGAGGCTCCATCACACTGAGATGATGTATAGGTCGCAACACTTTGTCAAAGCCCCGGGGAAAGATCAAATTTGTGATTTTCCCGAACGACTTGGAGTCGTCGAGAGACCCTTGTAAAAGGGTCCTACATGTTGCATACACTGAGCTCTGGGAGCTTGGGGGCTTGCGGTTCTTACTGGAGCAACATACGACCATAGGGTGACTCACCCTCCCCTGGTGGTGCGCACTAGGACAGAATGATTCGCTCTCCTGTGTGGTAGGATGATTAATTCTCCTGTGAGGTCTGGATGATGTGTTCTGCATGACGATTGTGTAGCAGGATGATTAATTCTCCTATGAGGTCTGGATGATGTGTTCTCCATGACGATTGTGTAGCAGGATGATTAATTCTCCTGTGAGGTCTGGATGATGTGTTCTCCATGACGATTGTGTAGCAGGATGATTAATTCTCCTGTGAGGTTTGGATGATGTGTTCTCCATGATGATTGTGTAGCAGGATGATGTGTTCTCCATGACGATTGTGTAGCAGGATGATTAGTTCTCCTGTGAGGCCTGGATGATGTGTTCTCCATGGTGATTGTGTAGCAAGATGATTAGTTCTCCTGTGAGGACAGGATTGATTAAGTTCTCATGTCGAGGCATCCTACCCATGCAGTCTGGGACTCATGGGAAGTACCTCTCATCTGATGAATGAGCAGGGAAATGAGGATAGGGACCATAGTAGTACCAATGGACGCATCGTTGTATCTACCGTACTCCCTATGCTAGGATGACCTTCATTGATCTAGGATCAATGACACTAGTCTGGGACCAGTGGTAGGAGTTGTACCCACTATGACACTGACTTCGGGTCAGTTGAGGACTGGTCTCGGACCAGTGGTACATACTCTGAGACTGACTTTGAGTCAGTAGAGTACTGGTCTGGGACCAGTGGTAGGAGTTGTACCCAATATGACACTGACTTCAGGTCAGTTGAGGACTGGTCTAGGACCAGTGGTACATACTCTGAGACCAACTTCGAGTCAGTAGAGTACTAGTCTGGGACCAGTGGTAGGAGTTGTACCTACTATGACACCGACTTCAGGTCGGTTGAGGACTGGTATGGGACCAGTGGTACACACTTTGAGACTGACTTCGAGTCAGTGGAGAATGGTATGACACATTCTCGATCAATTCTTCTTCTTCTTCATGCTTTAGCAGAGCTAAGTTGAGCAGAGCAGAGCCAACAGAGCTGAGCAAAGCCAGAAAAGTTGAGCAGAGCAGAGCAAAGCCAGCAGAGCTAAACAGAGCAAGGCAGAGCTGAACAGGGCAAAGCAGAGCCAGCAAAGCTAAGCATCGCAGAGCAGAGCAGAGCCAGCAAAGCAGAGCAGAGCCAACAGAGCAAAGCAGAGCAGAGCCAGCAAAGCAGAGCAGAGCAAAGCCAGCAGAGCTGAGTAGAGCTGAGCAGAGCCAGTAGAGCTGAGCAGAGCCAGCAGAGCTGAGCAAAGCCAGCAGAGCAGAGCAAAGCCAGCAGAGCTGAGTAGAGCTGAGCAGAGCTGAGCAGAGCCAGCAGAGCTGAGCAAAGCAATGCAGGGCACTGATGGCAGAGATAGTACAGTTGGACATATGGATCAGCGGATGGAGTTCTCCCTAGTTGAGAGGGGGTGTTAAAATTGGCAACTAGGGCCAAACTCCATGTGGAACATATTATTTATGGAGATGATTTTTTATTGGATCCCTCTCATTGAGAGGTGTAGGATTGATCTAAAGATCATTTGATTCCGATAAGTATTTATGAAGTTATGAATTTATTTATGTTATGGACAAATTGTTAAGTCGGCCAACAACTTATGTAGGCTCAGAAGCCCAACAATCATGTCTATTCAACCTCTACATTTTAGTATAAATAGAAGAGGACTTCAAGTCATTTCTATACACACTTGGATCTCTTCCTCTCTCTACTTGTCTTTGGGTTTTAGTAGGAGGAGAGATCCTAAGGAAACGCTGGAAAAGCCAGAACTGCCAGAAAAGCCAGAACTATCGGAAAAGCCGGAAACGCCGGAAAAGCCGAAACTGCCGGAAAAGCCAGAATAGCCAAATAAGCCGAAAAAGCTAGAACTGCCGGAAAAGCCGAAAAAGCCAGAAAATTCGGAACTGCAGGAAAAGCCGGAAAAGCCGAAAAAGCCAAAAAGCCTGTAAAGCCGGAAAAGCCGGAAATGTCGGAACTGTTGGAACTACTGGGAACTGCCGAAAAAGCCGGTAAAGCCAGAAAGGCTGGAACTGCCGAAAAAGCCGAAAAAGCCGGTAAAGCCGAAAAAGCCGGAAATGCCGGAACTGTTGGAACTACCGGGAACTGCCGAAACAGCCAAAGCATCTATCTCCGAAGAAAGGCAGCATGATGTATGAGATCATGGGCAACATAATAAGCAGCATGATGATATGAGTATGGGCAACATGATGTAAGAAATCATGTGCAGCATAATAAGCAGCATGATGATATGAGCATGGGCAACATAATGATGCATGATGATATATGAGATCATGAGCATGGGCAGCTTGATGATGAATAAGACCATGGAAGATGCAGCATGATGAGCAGCATGAAGATGAGAGCAGCTTAGTCATCAAGGTTCAACACATGTGACAGTACAGCAAGGTGTCACACGGTAATGTGCAGCAAATAGACGAGATGTAGCACTATAATAGGTGAACGAGTCACCTTAGAGAATCAGTTGAAGCAATACGTCTTCAACTGATCTCATGCCAATATCAAAAGTCAAAGTGATTGACTTCTATTGTAAATGTACTATCTCTCTCACTTTCTCTGCTAAACTTTGAACAACATAAAAGAAGAATTGATCAAGGGTTTCCCCACATTGTGGGGTTTGTCCCTGGCTAGCGCCACATCTTGTGTCCTCTTGTCTTGGCTTGTCTTCTGCGATTTATATTTATGTTCTATCTGCAGTTTACTTTATGCTGATGTGCTTGCTAATGTGGAAAAGAAATTGAAATAAATTGCTCTAGAATAGAACATACCTAAAATTAACAGGAATCTAATGTTGGCTTGTCTTATCGTGAGTTATAAGAATTTTCAATTTTCTGCACTTACATCACTCGTATACTTAAGCTCTAAATTGTTGATCTTGTTAATGGTATAAGAATTTGAAATCTAATAACCATTGTGATAAGAACATCTTGAATCATTTTTATTGATCATTGTCTAATTGACAATTGGATAATTTGTTCCTAGTATCTTGTGGATTGATTCATTGACACTTGTATCCTTAAGCACTTTTCTTGTTTTAAGATTGTCTTCTAATTGTTGTTAACTACTATTGCCATAAAGCGTAATCATAACCTAAGTACTTAAACACTTGAACAATCTTAACTCAAGTGACTTCACTCAGAATCCTTGCATAAGCATTCTAATCTTAGCTTTGCACTTAATAACTTACCTCCAAGCATAAGCTTGGTTGATAGACTACTAGGACCACCCTCTCTCATCTAGCTTGAGGGATTCAACCCTTCTTAGTGGTTGACACAATGACCTTGCAATCGTCAGAGCCACAATCTCTGCAACACCAAAGGCACTGGGTGGTTGGAACATAGGGGGAGGTATCGTTAATCAGGCCACTGCCTGCTTCCCGTTGGCTTCCATCTCACTACCTACTTTGAAGATTGTTTCTCAAAACAGTTAAAGGAAAGGTTCAACTTAAGTTGGGCATTTAATCTAAAATTAACCAAGATCCTTGCATCACACCTAGTTCTTAGGAGTTGCATCATCATATAGGTTCGTTCATCATACAAGCGGAAGTTGTCCATCCAGTTATTTGCCTATAATTTCTAATAAGCAAGAAGTTTTGACTCCATAAGGCACTGGTCGCAATATTAAATCTAATCAAATCTTTAATCTTGCTAAATTCTCCCAAGTAGCTAGGCCACTCAATTGTTTCTCTCGAACAAGTTGGTTCTCAACTTGTTTTCCTCCAACTCATTTCCATAGGGACTACCCCCCATAGTTTGTTGTTGGGAGACAGCTAGAACGGAGTGGGTGAGGATCAGAGTGACAACCCCCGCCCTGAGTGGTTGTCGCGGTGCCTTTACTATCTAAGCAACAATAGGGGCCATCCCCTAGTTCGAGATTTATGGAGCCTTCTCGCACATTTTGGCACCAAGATGACTCAACGTTCCGTTCGAATGGCCCTACATCAGCATGACATCATCATTTCGGCTTGCATTTGGATGGCTAATTCATAATTTTGTAAAGCTACTTGGTTAGCTTGCGACCAAGGGATGTATCTTGCCCATTTTTATAGATTTAAGGGGATAGTAGGCATAATTCGAATTAGTATGACACATATAAATAGAACATCACTCCATTTGTACTGATCATCATCATCACTTGGGAATTTCAGCCTCTTTGGCAAATTCACACTTGCTCATGGATTGGTTATTGGAGTATCTTAGATGCATTTCGATATTTGGAGCTAAATTTTTATCTTCTTTGGAGTTATCTCTTGATTATGGATGGATATATTGCATGTCATCTTGTAAGGGCCTTTGTTTAAATTTTGCTCTTGAAATATGTCTAAGGTATGAAATTGCTACAACTATATTAATGTTATATTGTGCCCTAATTTTGTGAAGATAAATTTTGAAAGCTATTTGGTTGACAATTGCATATATTATTCATGGTATGACATGTGATGAATGTTCCTAGTGGTGAAATATTGTTTTTCTCCATAAAACTCCATAATTCTTGAGTGGGTAATTGTTGAGGGTTGGTACCTAGGGCATCAATTCTTGACCTCCTTAAAGACAATTTTGGCCAATCTAAAGCATCTAAGACTCCATATGCCCAAAAGATAAGGCACTACTCCAAGCCTTTGGTGATCAAACTCAATCTCTCTTTCATAAATTTCCTCGCCAAAATCTCGGTCCCCTAAAGTAGGACAGCTAGGCTAGGGAATAGAACTAATTGCATTAGAGATTGATTTGATGGATTCTAGAAGCATAGACACCAAGCCTATGGTCTTATCTACAAGACCTTAAGGTCTGGTAAGCTTCCAATTGGTTTTCATCCATGAAATCTCTTGCCCTATGTGTGCCCTAAAAGGGAAACCCTAGCTTGGGGACTTTTTTTAGGGTTATATGAGCTTGGTACTCGGTGAAGTAAATCATAAGAAGCCCTTTCTTCTCCTTGCTTTGACTTTGGAAGTGTCCCTATCCACAATTATCTATAAAACCGTAGGTCTTGCACAAGTCCTTTCCAGGTCTCTTAGAGGGAGCGAAGAACCTTTAGAAGTGCCATATTATTGCATAAAGCTTCCCTTGAGAGGTCCTACCATAAGACCTAAAATATCTATCAAAGGTGATTATCCATCTTACCGAGACTCCTCCCATCAGTGAAAGTTCGTAAAGAGGAAGGGGCATTGGCTGTGATGACAATGGGCCATTGTCCCATTGTTATCACTTAGCCTAGTTCTTAAACTCGTAGGGTTTCCCTCTGAAAGGCCTGCTAGATTTGGTGGTAATGGTAACCATATCGTAAATCCCTACAGCTCAAAAGATCAACACCATGAAGATACATACCACCAATCAATTGAATAATTTCTCTTATGCCTATCACTCATAGCAGTGAGTCAATCAAATACACCTCACCCATGTCCAAATTGGGAAACTAAGAATGTATATCAGATGCCTCTTCTGTAGAACCATCATTTTTCTAACAATATTCATAAACCCTTTCACCCCTCTCTATATTGGGAAAGAGGCCTCCTCCTTGTCATAGGATCATACCATTTTGGATTTTATTACATAGGTATCCATATGGAATGACCAACCATGTGTTAATGTTTTCAACAATGGCCATACATTGGAATATTTCCCATCTATTATGGATTGAATCCTCTCACACATAAGTCCATTTTCTTACAAATCTTACTGAAACATGGGTTTTCCATGTTTTAATAACAAAGCATTTCACATATTGGATCAAAAAATTTGATATCTGTCCAAATATGATCATCCAAAATCAATCACTTTACCTCCACAACTACATTAGAGGTAGATAATCTTCATTGCTCCCATTTATGACAAATAATTATGGCAGCTAAAGCCCCTTTCACCTCTAAAAGCCAACTAAGTAGAATATAGCAAGTTACAGATAACCATCAGTGGGTTTAAGAAGTTCCAATTTAGCATGTCTACAGTAAATGGCTTGTGCATAGTGGTGGTTGCATATGAAACTATAACTTTTCTAGCCATTTTGAATTAACATCCATATTCACTCAAGTTTTCTAGTGTCTTTCAATGCATTATTCAAGGAACGCATTGCACATGGTGTCCAAAAAATATGCCTAGGGTATTATTTTGGTGGTTGCATATGAAACTATAACTTTTGTGGCCATTTTGAATTAACATCCATATTCACTCAAGTTTTCCAATGTCTTTCAATGCATTATTCAAGGAACGCATTGCACATGGTGTCCAAAAAATATGACGAGGGTACATTAATAATTCACAGATCTACATTTATGAATTACAGACAAAAAAATTGGATTTATGAAAAAATGAAAATTGAAATTAATGTTAATATTCAATATTTTAGAATGAAGACGCTGACATGTAGTCCTTTGGACCATCAATAATACTACTTTGTAAAGTAGCACTACATTGGTGACAAAGTGGATGACACTGGATGGGACCCACCTCCACAATGGCCTCAAATAATCAGTCCTTCAAGAACAAGTTCTTCTCTTGACCCAAGCAATCTATGGCCTCTAAAAAATATGGAGCAGGCATATAAGAGACAATGATGTTTATTAATGGATAATTTTGACAATGTTTCCAACCATCCATAAGAATGGAACATCCTTCTAGACTCCAAGATGTCTTCAATGATTTCTCAAGACATGCTTTCTCCTTGTAAAGCAAAACAATTCAGAGCTTCTCATAACAAGGTGGCTTATGTATTATTGATCCATCACACAAACCTTTTGCTCAAAATAGGGTGAGTAAGTTGCATTGAGAGGAATGCCACATGTAAGAAAACATCTTGGTATTGCAAGATCAACACCTCCACTGCCCTTCACATCAAATATATCATAAATGCCACCCATTTTAGGTTTACTGTGTAATGTATTTGGATTGCTTTTGGATGATTTTGACAGCACATGCTCATCACCAAAAGCAACTTCATCATCAAATCACATTTCTCCCTTTTTAGATTCATGATCACTACAGTGTGGCAATGAAATTGTTTTATTGGGTACTGTTACCCACCAAAAATGGGTAACCCCATAGGAGAAAACTCCCATCATCTCTTCCAACCAGCCAACTAGCAACCCCTACTACCATCACTAGCCAAAGATGATGTTCCATTCATATCTCTACCACCTGCATTAGTCATATGTCTTCTCAACCATCTCACAGGAGCACATGAATGAAGGTGGGCTTCCAATCAAAAGCTACTTTATTCATTCTGCAATCGGGTGCTTATGCTTGTTTGTACTTTGGACTTTTGGCATGGATTATAGGGTGACCAGGAAGAAGGAGGGGTTTTGACTATGATCTTGTTCCCTCACTTTAAATGGACTGTTAATCTTCGATCCTAATCCAATGGTACCTCCCCTAATGGCGCAATGGGTATAGGAGGGGCACTACATGGGAAGCCCTAATTGAGAAAGCATGTTCCATCTATCCCCATTCCATACTTACCACTTTTCATCATACACTACAAGCCCTATATTCCACCTCCAATCTTCGAGTTCAACTAACCATTAGTTCACTGCGATTTGACACCCATAAATCTTCATACCTGGGTAGGGCCCAAAACTTGGACCTAAGAGGTTGATGCAGCTTAAAAAAGGGAAAAACATATATTGGCCACAACCAAGTAAAAGAATATTCTAATGCAAAAGATGGCCTAGACATACACATTAGCACGTGGGCAAAAGCCTAGCATGAGCTCCACCTCGCCCCTTATGGCAATCACCTAGTTCTTGAACACCATATTGCTCTTATACATCATGAAAGGAACCCTTGCATGTCCCAACCCCGATGGGCATTGAGCTACTTCATCATTAAGGGATAACATAATTGTTATACATCATACAAAGCAAGCTCTAACCCTTTGAGCTACAAACAGTGATACAAAGAAAAATCATGAAAAAAGTAAAAGGTACACAAGAGGGGTGTAAAAGCAAAGGTCGCGTTGGTAACTCATGCATCCACGATTGCTCCCTCCTCGCATCTATACAATCAGGATGTGGATCCTCACCATGTTGGTTCAGTTGATCATGGCCCAACATGAGCTCTACCTCACCCCTTATGGCCATCACTCGATTCCTAAGCACCTAAGTCACCTGACACGGGGACAAGCGGCACGAAGGACACGAGGATTCAAGTGTCGAACATGGACATGTTGACCCCCCAGAACAGGACACATTAGGACCTGTTACATATATATTAAAAATTAGATATTTCTTACACAAATTCTCATTCATGATACAAATTCATCGATTCAAACATAGATCTTCATCTAGATGTATGTTTTACAAATAACATTATGCATACAAATACAATTGTGACATAAATGATTATACACTCATTTATAGTGAATAAGTGAAAACTAGTGCAGCTATCTGAGGGTTTGATTTATTAAGCAGTTTCAGAATACAATCTGGGTGCCAAATCAGGCTCACCCAACAGAGAAAATCTCATCAGTAGTACCTCTCCTTCGGAGACAGATGCTTCGGCTGAAACCCCGAATAAACACTCTGGCAACTCCTCAACTCTAATCTGCCCCACGAAAAACCCCAGCATCAGCCTCTAGGGACTGTGTCAGCCTCTTCTGCCCTCTGCGTCAGCTTTCCCGACAGTTTCAGCTTCTGTCCTCTACGTCAGCTTTCCCGGCAGTTCTGGCAGTTCCAGCTATTCCCGGCAATTCCAGCTTCTGCCCTCTGCGTCAACTTTCCCGGCAGTTTCGGCTGTTCCCGATAGTTCCGACTTCTGCCCTTTGCGTCAGCTTTCCCGGCTGCTGCGCTAATACTCCCGGCACTATCTCTGCCTCTCTTCTTCTGTATTCACTGCCCCTCAGCTGCAACTCCAGATCACTCTCTCAACTTTCTCAGCAAACCCAGCCCCAAAAAGTCGAAATCTTGATCTCTTGGTGTGTTTTCCAAGTCACCCTCAAGCCTCCTCTTATACTTTTTTCGTTGACAGATCAATGGCCGAGATTAAGTCCCTAATCAACAGCTAACATTAGATTTGGCTTGATACTCGACTTTTGGACCATTTTAACACAGTTTTATATTAATTCACATTAATATTTTAACTTCCCTAAGTTTAGACTTAGGGACTCCATTAAAAATATTAATTATTTTAATATCTCCCAAACTGTTTAGAATCTACCCAAACCCTTTCTAGGTATTGGAGATCTCATGTGCCCTAGCCTCTCCACCAAATTTCGTGGCTAGAACACATCCAATGCTACCCCAAATCAACAAATAGAAATAACAAATACAAAACAACGACAAGCCTCAAGGCAGTAGGTAGCTCATGAGCCATCAATCCTCATCATCAAAATTAGCATCATTGTACTCATCATCATGGTCACCACTGCTCTCCTCTGCTGCATCCTCCTCCTCTATACCCAATGTCATCTTTGCATCTGCTGGTCTGGAGGTTGACCCCTCTACAATATCACCATCATCATAAGTGACAAACTCTAACACTGGCTCATTAACATTTGAGTTGGCCAATGCCAACTTAACATTATTGTTCTCCAAACCCATATCATCAGGAAAGACATCCACATCTTTGTCTTTCCCTTCAACCACTCATCCCTTTGCCTGTAAATAAGACAAAGGTTGTGTGCACATACACCATTGTCTCTGCCCTGGACTGCTCAACCTTGCTCTTCTTAACACTATACAAAATCCCATATGTGCTCCGATTCCTCTCGCAACAAGAGGATGAAGTCACTTGAGAAAGGAGCCTCATGGCTAACTGTTGTAGAGGAGGGCTTGTTGCCCCATGAGTTGCGCACCAAGAATAGGGCTTCTTAGCCCCCTTGTCTCTAATCACATCATATCTTGCAAATCGACCAGTGCCAGTGGAAAACCCTACAAAGGCATCCTCCACCTCATCAAGGGATGCTCTATCCTCAAAAATCTACCTAAATGCATCTTTCCTCCCCTGTGAAATTTCCCTATCCATGTGAGGAGGGAATCTGCGAGAAGGTCCACCATTGAGCCACTCATGATTGTAGTATTCTACTGACAAGAATATCTTGTATGGTGGTGAAGAAGGTCTTTGATGACGTCTCATACTCGGGGCACTCACTATATAAAATAATGCTCCTCACAGACTCAATCATGGAATCCCATCCCTCATAAACCTCTCCTAGGATGGGTTGGTCTGTATCTGCAAATCGAAGCAAAGAAATGATAGGGTCCATGATATAAATAAGTAAATCTACCCTCTCCCACCAAGCATCATCTAACATTGTGTCCTTCACTCTTTTTGAGGTTGCTTGATCTATCTTTCTCCAAAAAGACCAGAACTCTAAAAATAACCATGGCCCCAAGAGTGGTCTTGACCTCCCTCAACCTCTTCAACATGATGAATGAAGAGGCAAACTGTGTATCCACAATCTTCAACAATGATAGTTTGGTGTACTCCTTGTAGATAATGAGGGCATTTCTATGATTTTGTACAAAGTTATGGATATGGCATGCATCCTCAATTATGCTTCCAATCTAAAGCACATCAGAAGCAATAGATTTAAGTGCTAAATTCAAAGCATGGACAATGCAAGGTGTCCAGAATACTTGTGGATATTTAGCTTCCACAATCATGCCCACAGCCTTGCAAATAGGTGCATTATCTGTAATTATTTGCACACAAGAATCAACACCTACATCTTCAATAACTTTAATAAACAACTCACCCATATATTATGCATCTTTGTATTGTCCAAGTGAATCCACTGATTTCAAGAAAACTGGATAATTCAAGGAAGACACCATGAAGTTGATGAGTGGATGTCGAGATGGATTTGTCCATCCATTAGAAACAATGTTAACCCCAGGTGTTGGCCATGCTGATTTATTAGGCTCAAGCATTTTGTCCACCTCTTTCTTTGCCTTCGTCAACAATGTGTTTCTAAACTTCTCTAACCCAGGAGGCACATACCCTGACGGAGCCCCTTGAGTTAGAGCTCAGCACATCTCAATAAATAAAGGTGACCGTGCAGCATTAAAGGATATGAAGTTCTGATAGAAAAAAAAATGCAATGGTGAGATCAAGCTCTTCCCGTTCCTCTTTCTGAAAAATCTTGTCCACTAGACCAAGTGCCATTGCCTTTCTCTTTGCTGCTTATCCCCCACCAGAACTCTCAAATGGAAATTTGTAGTTGATTTTCCTCAAGAATGGAAGGGGGCCTTCACTCTTGTTTCTTTTAGATGTTGCAGCCACCTTTGCCATACCAACGTTGGCCTCTTTTCCCATTCCCTTCCTCTTAGCTAAAGACACGTGTACATGCTAAAATTCCACAACTTGGTAAAGCCAACAAATGAGCTTTCATACGATAATATGTGCTCATGAAATGATTTTTGCAATAATTTCATTTCCAAGCAACATTGCCTCCTCCCTTTCATCTTGTTGCTTGGCCCTTGCTCTCTTGTGACATATTTCCACAAGGGATATTTGTTATCTTGAGGTTGTTATCTTCCCTCAACATTTGAAGTTGTTGTTACAGCCCCACTTGCAATAGAGGGAACATTTGCAGACCCTAATGAAATTGAAAGAGGAGGGACATCTCCAATGGGGATAGTGTTCCCCTTCCTTTGCCCCTTCCCTGCTACCCTTGATTGAGCCATGAATGCTGTAAAAAAATAAAGAAAAAATGCACAAATTTGTAAAACAAATGCACATGCAAACTGTAGTAATAAAAATGAAAAAAAATAGAGAGAAAATGGACTTATCTGTTGCTTGAATCGCCTCCAAAATGCTCCCACGCCCTTTGCTCTTCGCTCTCACACACCCACAGCAAGAGAGAATGAGTATTGTAAAGTTAGAATGGACCAAATCGCCCTTTTATAGCCACGCAGAGGTCAAAAAAGCGTGACAGGTGTCCTGGAAAAGGGACACGATCCGGAGGACATGTGTCCCACTGAATCGTGTCGGATTCATCGGATTCAAGACACGTGAGGCCTGGGCAACGAATATGGTTTCTTAGTTGAGCACCATATTACTCCTATACATCATGAAAGAAACCCTTGCATGTCCCAACCCTGACAGGCAATGAGTTGCCTCATCATTAAGAGGTAATACAACTGTTATACATCATACAAAGCAAGCTCTAACCCTTTGAGCTACAAACAATAATACAAAGAAAAATCAAGAAAAAGTAGAAGGCACACAAGATGGGTAGAGAAACAAAGGTCGGGTTGGTAACTCATTCATCCACGATTGCTCCCTCCTCACATCATACACTCGAGATGTGGATCCTCACCATGTTGGTCCCTTTGACCATGGCAATTAGCCATGAAGTCTTCCCCCCTCCGTTACCATCATTGTTCACATAACACCTATTGATTGAAGGGTGGACTGAATAAATGTCACCTTTATCCACTCCTAATAAGATTGTCCTTTATCCACTCCTACCTAAGGACGTAACACCATTGCGAGTTCAAATCCCAAAATTTGGAAGGGAAGCCTTGTTTGAAGAGTCAAATAGCCCTTTACATTCAAGTTTGGTCCACTTCGATGCAAAAATGATTATTGTACCTCATGACTTGTTGCTTTCACTAGACCTTGTAATGTGATCGTTTGGTGGTTCCACAGCTATGACCTGGGAAACCTAACTAGGGCCCAGGTCTCCAAAGAATCATGTTGACACCCACAGGTGAAGCGTTGAGAGTCAAGGGACTACAAACAGCAGCAAACCATCATACACACCCTTGGGCACCTCCAACACCAACAGCATTTTAGAACATTGCTCTACATTTGATGACCTTTTGGGATGATGCACCTAGACCTAGCAGGCCTACAGTCGACTTAGCACTTCATGAGGGATGGCAGTTGATCCAGGGCCTAGATGAGGATGGTCTCACCCTTTGAGACATGGGAGGGCTAGCAACACCTTGGAGGCCCTCAACTTTGGAGCAGAGACTGACACTATGGACATTTGGAGACCCGTGAGACCACCTATGTGGCACAAGATGAAATTTGGGGTCCATAGAGAGAGATTGATAGAGATCTAAGGGCCAACCCTCAGAGGAGGATTTTAGAGGGCTTCTACACCACTCCTAGCACCGTAAGCCCTCAGCACATGCCCTAAAGAGCCTTACACATGGATGACATCAGCATCTCTTGCCCTACCGCGGTGACATCAGCATCTCTTGCCCTACCGCTCACACATGTGGGAAAATTCTTATGTCTTTTGTCTAAGCCAATAGGTCAGCTTGTGACCTAACTCATCATTGTGACATAATTTATTGTTTTAGGGGACTTTAGGCTAAAAAGGACATTAGTTCTCCTCATATAAATAGAGGGGAATCATTTGTAAATCATCATCACTTGGGCATGAGTATTTTGGCCTCTTGTGAATTCGGCTTCTTAGTCTTGTGGAGGAAATTGGATCTATGAATGCATTTTTATATTTGGAGCTAATTCACATGTCTTTGGAGCTATTGTCTTGTATCAATGGATGGAATTGCATGCATGTTATCTTGTAAATAAGCATTTTGTTGGATAAATCTTTTTCATTATGTCTAATGTATGGAATATATTGAATCTATGGTTTTCTATTGTGCCCTAATTTATTGAAAATCTATTAGATAGAATCTCGATATCATTAGTAAATGCAATACTCATGAATAACAAGTGAATAATAATCCTAATGGCGAACTTTGATTAGCTCTCCCATAAAACTCCTTAGTCCATTACATAGGTAATCGTTGGGGTATTTTATGTTAGGGCATCAATTATCCTCCCTCCTTAGCAACTTTTAGCCACCCAATCAACTCATAGACTCCATTCTCCCGATGAATAAGGTACTGACCTACCTTATTGGTGATCAAACTCACTTTTCATCCATAAATTTTATCTCTTTTTCCTCTTAACTTAATTCAGCCCCTTCAAGGCCAAGCATCCAAGCTAGGGCTTGGTGCAAATTTCTAGGAAAGGAAGATTTTCAAGATTGGAGTCTAAATGCCAAGGGCATAGTTGGTTGCCTCAAAATAAATTCTCTTGGTAGGCATTCACTTCAATTTTATCCATAAACTTTCTTGCCCTAGTTGTTTTCCCTAAGTAAACCCTAGTTTGGTGTTGCTTCAACTTAGGGGCTTATTTGAGGGTTTTATGTGCCTTTGTCTTGTTGAAAATCATTGTTGGAAACCCTTTTCTCCTTGCCTTGACCTTTGGCCATCCCAACACTCAACCTACTAATCAAGCCCTAGGTCTTGTGCCTCATAAATTCGGGCTCTCTTGGTAAGTGATTTGCCTCCATTTAGCGATTGGAACCTTCTACTTGAGTCGAGCTTTTCCCTTTGAAGCCTATTGGTCATCATATTCCTTTGTACTTAAAATATCCATCACAGATAACCTCATATCGAGACTCCTGGCAATGGTGAAAGTCCATAAAGAGCAAGGGGTTTTGGTTGCGGTGACAATGGGCTACTATCCCATTGTTTGTTGAAAATTTAGCAAGTGAAGGTCTTCTAGCTTGTGCTTTAGCCAATGAAGACCACATATTTGTCTTTCTCTAGCATGAGTGCGACCTCATGAGATAGACTCCAGTTACGATGAGTTGACTTCCATTTTACTGGAATAATCATCAAGATTGCATGTGTAGAGTTGGAGCTTCAGTTACGTGGAGTCTTCTTCAATTTGACTACAGGACAAGGTGGCAATTACAAGTTTAGTTAGAACGAGTTTAGTCTTCAGTGTTCACTGGAGAAAGAACGAGTTAAGACTCCAGTGTTGATTGGAGAGACAACGAGTAGAACTCTCAATTAAATCGCAATCACAACTCAAACTTCTAAATTGAACTAGGCCTTATTGCATGCTCGAATTTTATCTATAAAGAGGAAGATGAAGGCACATAATTCACAAGTTTGTGAGATCATTATTTGTGTGTGTGGAGTGCGCATAATTAAGGAGATTTGTGCAAAGATTTAGAAGCTTTTGCACTAGGAAATAGAAGTTTCTTGTGCGCTAGGAAATAGGGCCACAAGTGCCCTAAGAAATAAGAGCCTTGGGCGGTAGGAAATAGGAGGAAGTGCGCAAGGAAATAAGGGCTCTAGTGCGCAAGGAAATAGGAGCAGGGATTAGGGATTCTCAGGGTAAGTCATAGGCTCTAGTGCCTCCTTCCTTCTCTTATTGTGTCATATTTGTAAATCCTTCAATCCTATCCCAAGTTGTTCTTAAGGGGGGATGTTAGGATATTCCGACACATAGGAAATAGTTAAGTTCAACTTGGTCTAGTATAGAGTTAGGTATAGAGTTAGGTAAAGTGTGTTTCTTTACCGTTGTACATTTTGTAACTTACAATCCGACGATCACGATATGTAGTGATCCGACGATTCACTCTCTCCTCGGTATTACCGACACTTGATCCGTGGCTTGACACCCGATTGGTCCATGAGTTCTATTTAAAGCACATGGAGGGTCATTGTTCGGGTAATCCGTGCATGAGAGAAGCTTATGTAAATTTTCATTCTTTGATTAATAAATTGCCTGTAGTAGCCACGTTGGCACAGGCCGTGGACTGTTTCCCTCTTTGAGGGTTTTAACCACGTCAAAAATACTGGTGTATTGATCTGTGATCTGGTTGTGAGCGGTGTCCTTTTGGTGTTCTTTCTGAGGAACTTACCCTGTAAATTCCTACATGGTATCAGAGCTATTTGAGGGCCGCGTCCGTTGGTGATCCAAATCTGAAGCCGGTAGAACTGCGTCCGACTGCCGTTTCCTAGATCTGTTGTTTCTGACTGCTTTCGGGCCGAGAGGACTGCTCTGTTGTGTTCGGAGCATCTGTTCCAGTGAGGAACCCCTTTCGTTTCACGCGAAAAGGTTTCCGGTAGCCCTAGCTGCGTCATTTTTAAGATCTGGAGGTATACAGTCTTTATTTGCAGTTTACTGTTATTTTCTCTCTGCTTATTTCGGTTTCGGTTTATTTAGCCTTTTTTTTAACCGGATCTATACCTTTCATTTCTGCGTATGCTCTTTGCCTTGTGACTCTGTGCGATCTAGGCAAATCAGAAACAGAAAGGAAGGATTTTTCTCATGCGTATGCTCTTTTCCCTGCACCTTAGTGTGATCTCGGAAAATCAGAAACATTGAGAAAAATATTTAGTTTTTCGGCTAAAGCTAACTTTGAGCCGCAAGGTTCATTTTTTTAAAATATCTAGTTTTTTTGCTAAAGCTAACTTTGAGCCATAAGGTTCGTTTTCTTTGCATGTCCGTGTTGGGTTTTGTGTTTTGTGTTTTGTAGGGAAAAAGAGCTTTCTCAAGGCAAGCACGCAAACCAAGGCCCCCCCCCTCTCTCTCTCTCTCTCTCTCTCTCTCAAATTTTTTGTATAGATCAATTGGTTCAAAGCTATTTTAAGAGAGTAGAGGTCTTGGGTTCAAGTCTCCATTTTGAGGGGGCGGATGTTTTCATTTCCGCACATTCGCGCACTTTGCCGGCAACTTCAACAACTTTTTTTCAAAAAGCCATAACTTCTTCATCCGGAAGCCTTTTTCAGAGCCGTTTTTTTTAAAACAGCCTAATTTTTCGAGATCTATCCATTGGAACACTTACTTTCAGCATCTTCAGCTTCATTTTTTTTTTTAAAATGGAAAGTCCATGCCAAGTCATTCTTGACAGCACTAACTACTTCCAATGGATAGCCTACATGGAAGATTTACTTAGAAGTAAAGGTCTCTACAGAATAGCCACAGGCCAAGAGAAGAAACCAAAAGATGAAGACAAGGCTGCAAAATGGGAAAATAGACAAGATCAAGCACGTGGTTTGATAGGGATGTCTATTTCTCCTGATCTTAGATTCCATATTGCAGAACTTGAGACTCCTCATGAAGCATTGGAACAAATCACTAAAGTTTTTGGGATTAAAAATGAAATTAGAGCCCATCAACTTGAAAATGAGTTGCTTACATTGGATCCTAATAATTTTTCTTGCATTGAAGATTTCTTGTCCAAATTCAAGACCCTTAGATATCTCTTGGAAGGTGTTAAGGTTAAGAAAGAAGATAGTAACCTTATTTATTCCATCCTTACTAAGTTGGGACCAGCCTACTCTGTATTTGTTTCCACCTTCCATTCTACAAGGGAAGCTTTCATTTGTCAAGGAAAAGACTACAAGGCCCCTTCCTTTGACTCTTTTTGTGATTCTTTAATAAGAGAACAAGAAAAACTCTTACACCTTGGTCTTCTTAATCTTGGAAACTCTTCCAAGAAAGCGTTAGCCGCCCAGCAGCAACCAAATTCAAAGAATCCTAAGAAGTCATATCCTAAAAAGAATGGTCCTAAACCAAACAAGGGTCCTAAGCAAACTCAGCCTCAAAATGAAAGATCATTTCAGCAAAATGATAGGACCAATAAAAACAAATGGAAGAAGACTGATAGACATTGTAACTTTTGTAATCGAGATGGCCACTTAGAATCTAAATTCTTTAAGAAGATGGAAGCCTTGGAAGCCGCAATGAAGAAACATAACATCCATGTGGAGCATTCTTCAACTTCAACTTCAGGAATGGCACTTTCTGCATGTCGTTGTCAATCATCTCAGTCTGGTTATGCATTAAATGTATCTTCTTCTTCTCATTCTCATGAGTGGCTCATTGATTCTGGAGCCTCTTATCACATGGCCAAAAACCAAGCCATGTTTTCTTCTTTAAATGATTGTAACACCAAAAATATATATGTTGGTGATGATAGATCTCTTAATGTTGTAGGGACTGGAACTGTTCATCTAGACAATGGTCAGTTTAATGATGTATTATGTGTTCCAACCTTATCCTGCAACCTTCTATCTGTATATCAGATAACTCATTCAGGTGAAGGTAAAATTGTTGAATTTTCACCTCATGATGTTGTAATCAAGGATCTGAGAGATCCTAAACAGATTCTAGCTACTGGTATTGCTGATGATTCCACAAGGTTGTATAAGTTTCACAACTTTGGGTCATCAAATCTTCCCTCAGTATTTGTTGCTCATAATGATGAAGTGAGCAAACTTTGGCATGAGCGATTCGGTCACTTAAACTATCGCTCCCTTCAGCATCTATGTAAAGAAAATATGGTGACAGGTCTTCCTATGGTATCTTGCAGAGATGGTGTTTGTTCCGGATGTGTACTCGGAAAACATCATCGGGACAGTTTTGAAAAACGTGCCTCTTGGCACGCCTCAGCCCCTTTACAGCTTGTGCACAGTGATTTATGTGGTCCACTTCCTGTTGCTTCATTCTCTGGCTACAAGTATTTCTTAACTTTTATTGATGATTTCTCCAGACGCACTTGGGTATACTTCTTAAAACTCAAGAGCGAAGTATTTAACACATTTTTGGCCTTCAAAGCCTTTGTTGAAAAACAATCTGGACATCAAATTCTTAAGCTAAGAACTGATAATGGTGGAGAATATGTTAAAAACACATTCATCAACTTTTGCACTGAAAATGGAATTCAAATGCAACATACTGTTCCATACACTCCACAACAAAATGGTGTAGCTGAAAGGAAAAATCGCACCTTAAAGGAAATGGCTAATTGTATGCTGCAATCTAAAGGACTCAGTCTTAGTTTTTGGGCCGAAGCAATTAATTGTGCAAATTATATAATAAATCGCACTCCTACTAAGGTTCTAAAGAATATCACTCCAGAAGAAGCTTGGAGTTCCATTAAACCAGATGCAAGTCACTTTCGTGTTTTTGGAAGTGAAGCATGGGCCCATATTCCAGATGAAAAGCATAAAGCTTTAGAACCTAAGAGTGAGAAATGTACTTTTGTTGGATATTCTGAAGATGTAAAAGGTTATAGACTTATTCCATTTAAGTCCAAAAATGTTATCATTAGAAGAGATGTAAAATTTGATGAAAATAAATCGGCCTGCGAGCCTAGTCCGGCGGATGTGCCACCTCTTCCTATCTCTTCTACTTTTGAAAACATTTCTTCTTCAGATGATGAAAGTGAGGATGACAATCCTCCCCCACCTTCTCAGGATCCTCAACTTCCAAGATGGGTCCGTGCTACTCGGGATGCAGCAGGTGATCTTGCCGGTGATCCTACAGATCAGCGACGTACACGTTCTCAGTTTGAAAGAGCCTCTTCTTTACTGGCTCAAGCTCCAGTAAATCATGATCCTGACACTTTTGCAGAAGCTTCAGGCCATCCACATTGGGAAACAGCTATGAATGAAGAATATCATTCATTGTTGGCAAATGATACATGGGATCTTGTTCCTCTACCAAAGGGACGCAAACTTGTTAGATGTAAATGGGTTTACAGAACCAAGTATGGACCAGATGGGAAAGTTGATAAACATAAAGCTCGTCTTGTTGCTAAGGGTTTTTCACAGGTTGAAGGCATTGACTACACTGAAACCTTCTCCCCTGTTGCCAAAATGAACTCTATCCGCCTTGTTCTTTCCCTTGCTGCCTCTTTAAAATGGGAAGTTCATCAGATGGATGTTAAATCTGCCTTCTTGCATGGGGACTTGCATGAAGAAATCTATATGGAACAACCCATTGGCTTCATCCAAACAGACTCCAGCCTTGTATGTCGACTTAAGAAATCTCTTTATGGTCTCAAGCAAGCTCCTCGGGCTTGGTATGCCAAAATGGATAGCTTTCTTTTAGAATCTGGCTTTTCTAGGTGTTATTCTGACAATACTGTCTACACCAAGAAAGTGGGCAACTCCCTTATCATCCTTGTTCTTTATGTTGATGATCTTATTCTTACTGGTAGTGATCCCAACCTTATAAACCATGTGAAGTCCAGCCTTAAAAAGAAATTTGAAATGACAGACTTAGGACACTTACACTATTTTCTCGGTCTTCAAGTCTTGCAATCCAAGGAGGGTATTTCCCTTTCCCAGTCCAAGTATGCTTGTGATATTCTTCGTCATTTTCACATGGAAAACTGTAAGCCAGCCCCTTCTCCCTTTCAGTCTGGAGTCAAACTTTCAGTCTCTTGTACTTCTCCTGAAGTTGATGCTACCTTATACCGTCAACTTGTCGGAAAACTCTTGTATTTAACCCATACTCGTCCTGACCTTTCCTTTGCTGTTGGCCTTGTTGCTCGTTTTATGCAAAACCCCCGTGAAAGTCATTGGAAAGCAGCTAAAAGAATACTTCGTTATGTTCGAGGTACAGTACAGTTTGGGATTCATTACAGTGCCAAAGCAGCTCCTCTATTAGTTGGTTTCACTGATTCTGATTGGGCTGGTGACCCTGATGATCGGAAGTCTACTTCGGTTATGTCTTCACTCTTGGTTCAGGACCTATTACATGGGCTTGTAAGAAACAGGCTGCCATTTCTCTTTCGTCAGCAGAAGCAGAGTATCGTGGTGCCGTGGAAGCTAGTAAGGAAGCCTTGTGGCTTCGTCAGATCCTATCAGAGTTTGGCTTTGAGCAGCAGCATCCAACCACACTTTGGTGTGATAATCAAAGTGCCATTCAGCTATGCAAAGATCCAGTCCAGCATCAGCGCAGCAAACACATTGAACTACACATGCACTTCATCAGAAAGCTCATTCATGACCATGTTCTTGAAGTGCAATATTGTTCAACAAATGATCAGGATGCAGACATCTTCACAAAGGCTCTCACAGAGGCGAAGTTCACTAAACTTCGATATATGCTTGGAGTTCAGGAAGTTGTCACTAAGGGGGGATAGGCTCTAGTGCCTCCTTCCTTCTCCTATTGTGTCATATTTGTAAATCCTTCAATCCTATCCCAAGTTGTTCTTAAGGGGGGATGTTAGGATATTCCGACACATAGGAAATAGTTAAGTTCAACTTGGTCTAGTATAGAGTTAGGTATAGAGTTAGGTAAAGTGTGTTTCTTTACCGTTGTACATTTTGTAACTTACAATCCGACGGTCACGATATGTAGTGATCCGACGGTTCACTCTCTCCTCGGTATTACCGACACTTGATCCGTGGCTTGACACCCGATTGGTCCATGAGTTCTATTTAAAGCGCATGGAGGGTCATTGTTCGGGTAATCCGTGCATGAGAGAAGCTTATGTAAATTTTCATTCTTTGATTAATAAATTGCCTGTAGTAGCCACGTTGGCACAAGCCGTGGACTGTTTCCCTCTTTGAGGGTTTTAACCACGTCAAAAATACTGGTGTATTGATCTGTGATCTGGTTGTGAGCGGTGTCCTTTTGGTGTTCTTTCTGAGGAACTTACCCTGTAAATTCCTACATCTTCTTCAATTTGACTACAGGACAAGGTGGCAATTACAAGTTTAGTTAGAACGAGTTTAGTCTTCAGTGTTGATTGGAGAAAGAACGAGTTAAGACTCCAGTGTTGATTGGAGAGACAACGAGTAGAACTCTCAATTAAATCGCAATCACAACTCAAACTTCTAAATTGAACTAGGCCTTATTGCATGCTCGAATTTTATCTATAAAGAGGAAGATGAAGGCACATAATTCACAAGTTTGTGAGATCATTATTTGTGTGTGTGGAGTGCGCATAATTAAGGAGATTTGTGCAAAGATTTAGAAGCTTTTGCACTAGGAAATAGAAGTTTCTTGTGCGCTAGGAAATAGGGCCACAAGTGCCCTAAGAAATAAGAGCCTTGGGCGGTAGGAAATAGGAGGAAGTGCGCAAGGAAATAAGGGCTCTAGTGCGCAAGGAAATAGGAGCAGGGATTAGGGATTCTCAGGGTAAGTCAAGGTTATTCACCAAGAGCACAGTTGTGTTCTCAAAGACAAATCGCTCGCTGCAAAAAGCAGCGTGATTTGTAATAGATCCAATTGCTCAAGAATAATCAATAAAATACCACAACAAAGAAAGAAGGTTTTCCCTTTTGGGTTTCTTGGGTAAACAAGCGTGTCAATGTGTGAATGTGTTTTTATCTCTGGTGTTTCTTGTTGCTTATAAATTGTTAACAAACTCTATATCTTTGTGAAAGTAAATTTGGTTTTAGTTTTCAGTTACCTTGTCTTTAGTAATTCATTTAAGAGGTTGCAGAGTTTCAAAAAATTTTACATGGTATCATTGTTGATTTGGGGTAGCATCGGATGTGCTCTAGCCACGAAAATTGGTGGAAAGGCTAAGGCACATGAGATCTCCAATACCCAGAAAGGGTTTAGGCAGATTCTAAACAGTTTCAGAAATATTAAAATAATTAACATTTTTAATGGAGTCCCTAAGTCTAAAATTAAGGAAAATAAAATATTAATGTGAATTAATATAAAATTGTGTTAGAATGGTCTAAAAGTCATGGATCAAGCCAGATCTAGTCTTAGCTGTTGATTAGAGACTTAATCTCGGTCTTTGATTTGTCAACGAGAAAAGTATAAGAGGAGGCTTGAGGGTCACTTGGAGAACACACCAAGAGATCAAGATTTCGACTTTCTGGGGCTAGGTTTGCTGAGAAAGTTGAGAGAGCGATCAGAGTTGCAGCTGAGGAGCAGTGAATACAAAAGCAGAGAGGCAGAGATAGAACCGGAAGGATCAACAAAGTAGCGGGAGAGAGGGACGCAAAACCAGCCAAGGGTTCACGCAAAGCCAGCCAGGGCTCACATAGAGGCAGCGAGGAGTTGCGCAGTGCCTCAAAGGGCCAGCGTGAGTGACGCAGAGGGCGAGAGGATTGATGCAGTGCCTCCAGAGGCTGACGCAAGCCAAGCCGAACTGACATTGGGCTAACACTGGGCCAAAAAGCGCTGACAAAGTCCCTAGAGGCTGACAATGGGGTTTCGTGGGGCAGATTGGAGCTGTGGAGTGTTGAAATTTGGTACCGGAGGACAGGTGGTTCCCTTAGGCTTTGATCTTTGGCCTAGGGAAAAGTGTCCAAAAGAATTTAATTTTTCTCCTAAAGTGACTTTATAATTTTATAAAGTTAAATCTAATTTAAAAGTGACTTTAAGTGATAAAGTTACTAAGTCTAATTTTAAAGTGACTTTTATAAAGTCAATGAAAAATTAGAAAGGAAAAGTGACTTTGGAAATAAATGACTAAGTGGGTCTTTATTAAAGTGGGGTGAATTAAAAAATAAAAAGTGAGATTTAAATGAGCATTTAATCTCAACCATTGATCTAAATCTATTTCAGCCATTGGATTTAGAGATCACCCAAAAGTCACTTGGGTCACCCAAAAGTCATTTGGAGTTATATTAAGGGAGGAAAAGGAGGAAAAGATCACATTCGATTCAATTCTTTCATGAGCAGATTGGGAGAAGGAGAGCAAGAGAGCAAGAGAGATTTCTGAGCAGGGAGGAGAAGGAGACAGCAGCTTGGCACACATTCCAAGGCAGCAGTTGAGCAGATTTGTACAGCTGATTCAGCACACAATGAAAGGCAAATTTTGGCACGATTTTCGAGGAGAGGTTTGCACAAAAATCGAGGAGCAGTTTGCTGATTTTTCTGCATGCAAAACGAGGGCCATACATCAGCATTTAATGCTGAAAGTGGGCACGAAAATCGAGGAGACCGTACAGCATTTATTGCTGTCCTGTTTGCTGTAATTTCCAGTTTGTTGTGAAGCATGGGAAAAGAGATAAGTTGTAAATTTGCTTGCTGATTTTTTTGCTGAAAATTTCTCACTGTAAAAGGCAATTTTCAGAAATAAAGAAGAGCTTTCAAACTGGTTTTCCCCAAGAGTTGTAGGGGGTTTTTCCAGGGTCACATTGACCAAAAATCTCAGTGTTTAAATGTGTTTTAATGGCTGTTTATTACTGTTGATTTTTATTTCTGCAATTTCCAGCATTCTGTAAAATTTCCAGAATTTGTGTTTTCAGCAAATTTATTTTTTTCAGCTTGTTAAATGTATGGTTATGGGAAAGGGCATTTAACTATATGGGAGAAATAAGGAGAAACTGAAAACCGGGGTGGGAAAACAGAAATTTCTACATGGTATCAGAGCTTGAGTGCTGAAGGGCAGTTTGGGACAGCAAAAGGAAAAATTACAGTTGCTGATTTTTCACTCAGAAAATTCCAGCAAGCTGATTTTTTCATAAACAACAGTTTTATCTTTACTACAGCAGTGCTATTTTTCAGTTTTAGGACAGAAGGATGTCATTGGGATTGAGGGTGTAGGATAGGCTGGATGGGCATATAAATTACAGCGTTTGGAAGGAGAGAATGCAGAGTATCTTCGAGGAGGCAGAAGTCTGGGATATCATGGTGCATACCACACAGAACCCTGTTGTTGTGCCTACTGATGCTACTCAGTTGACAGCTTATAATAAAAAGAACAACAAGGGTAAGAGGCTGATTCTAGACGGAATCAAAGACCATTGCATTCCTCATGTGAGAGGAAAGAGCAATGCCCATGAGATGTGGACAGCATTGTCCAATCTCTACCAGAGTACCAATGAGAACCGGAAGATGGTCCTGAAGGAGAAGCTGAAGAACATTAAGATGGGTAATGATAGTGCAGCTGGATATCTCACAAAGATTACTAATGTGAGAGATGAGTTGGCAGCGATTGGAGAGGCCATTCCACCCACTGAGTTGGTGCGGATTGCAGTGATGGCCTACCCCGTTCATGGTTGAACTTTGCTAATGGGGTTTGTGCACGTGAGACCCTTCCCACATGGGAGAGGTTTTGGGATGATTGCATTCAGACAGAGATCAGGAAAGGTCAGCTTCGGGCAGCCAAGCCAGTTGAGCAGGATGAGGATGTAGCACTGGTGGCAGGAGGCAAGAAAGGCAAAGGGAAGAAGCAGGCTTCCACAAGCAGTGGTGGGGGCAAAGGCAAAGGTAAAGGTAAACAGGGGAACACACAGAAGGACTATTCCAAGGTGAAGTGTTGGAATTGTCAAAAGATGGGACATTATGCAGTTGTGTGTCCGGAGAAGAAGAAGAAGAAGGGGAAGAACCTGGACGTGGCAGCTTCAGCAGAGATTGAGGACTTTGCAAGTCGTTTTGACCGGGAGTTTGCGTTCACTACGTGTGAGTCCTCTAGTGCGGGATCACTTGCCACACAGGTTCAGAGGGAGCATGCTTTTCCCTCGATTAGCGGAGCATCTTCAGGTATCTGGTATGTGGACAGTGGGGCTTCACGTTATATGACAGGAGTCCGTGAGTACTTCTCAGAGCTTTCAAAGAGTGGCACTGATATTGAGGTAGTACTCAGTGATGACAGAGTTGTTAGAGCAGTCGGGGTGGGGACAGTGACATTTCAGAGGGAGTCCAAACCTCCCTTGAAGATGTCAGAGGTTCTTTATGTGCCAGGGATGAGGAAGAACCTCATATCCGTCTCAGCTTTGGAGGACAGAGGATATGAGGTACTGTTCAGGGGAGGACAAGTGTTGATGTATCCCAGGGGCACTCCAGCTGATTCAGCTAGAGTGATAGGTGTACGCCATGCAAAGGTGTACAAGTTTGCATTCCAGCCCCTTTTGGCATTGAGGAGTAGTACCGACAGCAGAGCTAGCATTTCTGAGCTGTGTCAGATTTGGCACCGCAGGATGGGACATATGTATCATGGAGCCTTGAGGACATTGCGGGAGATCACTACAGGTGTGCCAGATTTCAGTACTGATCACTTTGATACTTGCAGAGGTTGTGCGATGGGCAAATTTGCCAAATCCCCTTTTCCCAGCAGTGACAGCAAAGCGACGGGGATACTTGATTTGATTCATTCCGATGTGAGCGGTCGGATGTCTCATGTTTCCTTGAGTGGATATGAGTACTATGTTTTATTCATTGATGATCACTCCAGGAGGACCTGGATTTATTTTTTGAAGACCAAGAGTGAGGTCTTCAAGCGGTTTCAGGAGTTCAGAGCTCTTGTGGAGACTCAGACAGGTCGAAAGATCAAGTCCTTGAGGTCGGACAATGGAGGAGAGTACACCCTTGGAGAGTTTGTTGACTATTGTGCGGAGGCAGGCATTAGGAGGGAGTTCACTGTTCCTTACAACCCCCAGCAGAACGGGGTTGCGGAGAGGAAGAACAGATCCATCATAGGGGCTGCCAAAGCCATGTTACATGATCAGGGTTTGCCATTGTTCTTGTGGGCAGAGGCCTGCAACACAGCTGTTTACTTGCAGAACAGGAGTCCGCATCGTGCCTTGGGGCACATGACTCCGGAGGAGGCTTTCTCTGGGAAGAAGCCTGATATTGGTCATCTTCATATCTTTGGATGCATTACATACTCCTATATACCCAAGGAGAAGAGGACCAAACTAGAGCCCACCGCAGAGAAGGGTATCTTTGTGGGCTACAGTGAGACCTCAAAGGCCTTTCGGATTTACATTCCTGCACAGAGGAGAGTTGTTGTCAGACGGGATGTGAAGTTCGAGGAGGACAGGGCCTTTAGGAGGTCACAGAAGTTAGAGTATCTGGATCAACCAGACCCTCAGCAGCAGTTGAGTCAGTCGCAGGGATCCAGTGGGCAGGGATCAGGAGGATCCGGAGGTACATCTATGAGGATGTCAGGTCCGTCAATGAGCAGTGGCTCGCCGAGCCAGAGGGGTGGTGCTCCGGGCAGCATGCAGAGCAGTTCACTAGGGAGTCCACTGATGGACAGTTCACACGATACCTCAGCTTCTACAGGTTCAGGGGCAGGCAGGAGGACAGCAGACAGACAGTCAGGAGTTCAGGCTACTGATGGTGATGAGGAGGAGGAGTTTCATTCTCCTATGGGAGAAGCATGCTCAGGGAAGAGAAAGCCCAAGTGGCTTCAGGACACCTTGAGAGATGCCACATCTGTTGCTGAGCCGAAGAGGCCGGTCAGAGAGAGTAGACCACCTGAGAGGTTTTGTAGCTATATGGCGATGGTAACCAGCATCCTTGACTCTGAGCCTTCTAGCTATGAGGAGGCAGCTAGCCAGCAGGTCTGGAGAGAGGCCATGCAGGAGGAGTATTCTTCTATCATGAAGAATGATGTTTGGGAGGTGGTGCCAAGGCCTAAGGGCAAATCCGTGGTTACTTCCAGATGGCTTTACAAGGTAAAGCATGCTGCAGATGGCAGCATTGAGAAATTCAAAGCGAGGTTTGTGGCTAGAGGGTTCTCCCAGGTAGAGGGAGTTGATTATGAGGAGACCTTTGCTCCCGTGGCTCGATATACTTCGATCCGCTCCATTATATCGATAGCAGCAAAGATGGGTTGGAAGATCCACCAGATGGATGTGAAGACCGCATTTCTCAATGGCTTCATACAGGAGGAGGTGTACATTGAGCAGCCACAGGGCTTTGAGGTGCATGGGAAGGAGTCCCATGTGTGCAGACTTAAGAAGGCCCTTTATGGCCTGAAGCAAGCTCCCAGAGCTTGGTACTCCAGGATAGATACATATTTGCAGGGGATGGGTTTCACAAAGAGTGAGGCAGATCCGAACCTTTTATTGTGATTGGTGAGGAGCCTCTCATTCTGGTGTTGTATGTGGATGACTTGATCATTACAGGTGCAGAAAACAGTTGTTTTGAATGACAGAAGTGAAGCAGCAAGGAAGGGATGACGCAGTCCCTGCGTCATCAAGTTCGAGCCAAGAAGAGGCAGCACAGAGGCTAAGGGAGGCAAAGACAAGCTCACGCAAAGCCACGCAGAGGCCAGGAGGGCTGACGCAGTTGGCTGAGGAAGTTGATTTGCTGGTGCCAGGATTGCGTAGAGCCTAGGAGCTCTAACCTTCAGCTTGCTGGGGTTTACGAGGCTGTGGGTAAGTTGCAGAGTGGAGCTAGTGGGGTATTGTAGTCAGAACAATACCTAACAGGGCAAGGCCAAGGAGGAGGGAGTTGCTACTGAGGATTTCTAGCCAAGAAATCTGGATCAGTGGTGCAGTTGCACTAACAATCAGAGTGGGGGCATCTCGACATTCACAGAAGGGTTTCCAGGAGGTATATCGAGGCTCAGAGGGAGTCACACGAAGAAATTCCACGAGGGAAGCAGAGGAGCAGCGAGATGGCAGTGAATGAGGTAAGGGACCAGGATAGACTGGACGGAGCCTCAAACTTCGTAGTCTGGAAGGCCAGAATCCCATCCATTCTAGACAGAAATCGTGTCAAGCACTTCGCCTTGAAGACGATAGCTATCCCAGTTGACCCAGCTGATAACGACAAGTACGAGGAGGCAATGGTGAGGGCCAAGAGCATCATTCTTGACGAGGTCAAGGACCATGTAGTACCACATATTGCTGAAAAGGACACAGCAAATGAGATGTAGGAATCCCTAAAGAAATTGTACCAACATGCTTATGTGCAGAGAAGGATGTTACTAGAAAATCAGTTGTGATCATACCAGATGCAGAAGGGAGAACAGATCGATCCCTTCCTTGATCGATTGAAGGAGATCCAGGATGAGCTGACTTCCATAAGGGCCACGCCAGATCAAGGATTTATGGTGAGAACAGCCCTGAACGCAGTCTCAGAAGACTGGGAGGTGTTTGTCCAGAGCATACTAGGCAGGGCGACCCTTCCAGATTGGGAGGAAATGTGGGTTGCTCTTCACCAAGAAGAGATCAAAAGGTTGAGCAAGGCGAGAAGCAGCGGCAAGGGGATCAGAATCAAGAAGGAGGAGGAGGTGGATGCTGCCCTAGCATCTGAGGGAAAGCAGGAGAAACAGAAGGACCTCTCCAAGGTCAAATGCTTCCACTGTGGGGAGCTAGGTCATTATGCGACCCAGTGTCCAAGGAAGAAGAGCAAGAGAGAGGCCTCCGAGACCAAGGTTGCGCCAGCAAGGGCAGAGAAGGAAGTGGAGACAGACAATGACTGTGCCAATAGTGCACACACACCACTTGAGCGAAAGTGGGGAGACATCGAGTTGTAGTCAGACGGACTACAGGCAATGAGGGGCAGGATCCTCGAGGTACCCAACCTCTTGGATTAGACCTTGCTACGGGAGCCCCGAAGAGGAGTAGCAGCACTGGCGGATGTCAGTAGAGATGGATGCGGATGGAGCGACAGAGGGAGCTACAGTGCAAGATTCCCAGGACAACGTGAGGCAACAGTGCGAGAAGCACGAGAGTGTTGCACCAGTGCAGGATGGCACAGAGAGGTGTGCAACGGTGCAAGATGCATGGAGTAGTTGCAACAACGCAGAGGTCAGAGAGGGAGCACTTGTCAGTGACAGAGGGAGCTTCAGCATCGGGAGTGTTTCTAGCCTGACGGAGATGTCAGAGTTGGGAGATCAGTTACTTACTTCTCAGTAACTGAGTTGCAGTGCAGCAGTTAGCAGTGGCAGTGCTATGGGCAGCATGATGAGAGGGGTTGCAGTGCAGATGCAGTAGTGGCAGTGGCAGGGCCATGGGCAACAGCATAGATGCAGAGGGAGTTGTATGAATGCAGCAGTGGCAGTGGCAGGGCCATGGGTAGCAGTACAGGATGCAGCAGTGCAAATGATGGGCAACATGCCTAGCATCAGCACAGGGCCCAATGTCGGATGATCAGAGTGATGCTCAGTGAGGAGTATTACTAGAGCACAATCCTCGCTAAGAGGGAGTGTTGATTTGGGGTAGCATCGGATGTGCTCTAGCCACGAAAATTGGTGGAGAGGCTAAGGCACATGAGATCTCCAATACCCAAAAAGGATTTGGGCAGATTCTAAACAGTTTGGGAAATATTAAAATAATTAATATTTTTAATGGAGTCCCTAAGTCTAAACTTAGGTAAAATAAAATATTAATGTGAATTAATATAAAATTGTGTTAGAATGGTCCAAAAGTCGTGGATCAAGCCAGATCTAATCCTAGTCGATTAGGGACTTAATCTCGACCGTTGATTTGCCAAAGAGAAAAGTATAAGAAGAGACTTGAGGGTCACTTGGAGAACACACCAAGAGATCAAGATTTCGACTTTCTGGGGTTCGGTTTACTGAGAAAGTTGAGAGAGTGATCAGAGTTGCAGTTGAGGGGCAGTGAATACAGAAGCAGAGAGGCAGAGATAGCACCAAAAGGATCAGCGCAATAGCTGAAGAGAGGGACGCAAAACCAGCCAAGGGTTCACGCAAAGCCAGCCAAGAGTTGCGCACTGCCTCAAAGGGCCAGCGTGAGTGACGTAGAGGACCATAGGACTGACACAGCGCCTCCAGAGGCTGACGCGGGCCAAGCCAGAGTGACGTTGGGCTAACGTTGGGTCAGAAAGAGCTGACGCAGTCCCTAAAGGTTGACGTTGGGGTTTCGTGGGGCAGATTGGAGCTGTGGAGCTGCCGAAGTGTTTATCTGGGGTTTCAGTCGGAATATCTACTTCCAAGAAGAGAGGTACTACTGCCGAGATTTTTCTCTGTTGGGTGAGCCGGATTTGGCACCCAGATTGTATTCTGAAACTGCTTAACAAATCAAACCCTCAAATAGCTGCACTAGTTTTCCCGCATTGGGTTTTTCTGGGGACATTGGTCCAAAAACAACGATGTCACTAGTGTGCTTGTTTCTGTTTCCTTCAATTGATGATCTATAATATGTTGAGCATGTACTTGTATTTATTTCCAGTATTTACATGCTAAATAACTTGTTAATTAACAGAACAAGTACATGCTCAACCAATAGCAGTAATAAGAAAGTAGAGATCACAGAGCACAAAAACGATGAGACACCAATGTTTAGGTCAGAGACCAGGGCAAAACCCCACAAGGGGGAAAACCCAATCAAACCTTTCCTTATAGAGATCCTTCAACAATACATCAAGACATGGATAATACTGACCACAAGATGGCTTTCACAAGTGCTAAAATATCCTCCACAATGTCTACTAAATGTATAACGAGAGGCTAATCCACTCAACATATCACAGAAACAAAGTTTGGATCTCTACCCTATGAGGCTCAGACAGATCTGTAGATGCACAAAAATTCTTATCAAATTATAATTTTGGTATAGCTTCAGATCTCAGCAAATACATCTGTGGAGGCACCAAAATTCTGATCAAATCAATAGCTTCAAATCTCAGACCACTGACTTCAGATCATAATAATAATAAGCGGATCTCAAACCACTGACTTCAAATCATAATAATAATAAGCAGATCTTGGACCGCTGACTTCAAATCATAGTAATAATAAGCAGATCTCGAACCGCTGACTTCTAATCATAATAATAATAAGCAAATCTTGGACCACTGACTTCAAATCATAATAATAATAATAAGCAGATCCCGGACCTCTGACTTCAGATCATAATAACAATAAGCAAATCTCAAACCTGTGACTTCAGATCATAATAATAATAAGTAGATCTCGAACCTCTAACTCCATATCATAATAATAATAAGCATATCTCGAACCTCTAACTTTAAATCATAATAATAATAAGCCGATACTGAGCCTCTGACTTCAGATCATAAGTAAAATGACCACATACCTAATCACTGATTTCAGATCACACATGTAATGATCAGATCTACAGATCTCGGACCACATCACATAGGAGAGCAAATGAGTAAGGTATGTGTGTTCAAAATTGCATATCAAGGAGGACAAATGGAGCTCTTTATATAGCCATCATGAGATCCGAATGGATGCCTTTCTAGGCAAGCCAACTAGCCATCATGTGATCTGAATTAGAGAGTTTCAAGGCAAGCCAACTAGACCATCTAGAAGGTTCGACTTATCACATGTGGAGCCACTCTAATTACAAATAAAATAATATTTTTCTTCTTTTCAAAAATACATGAAAAATCATGCTAATGACAATAAATAATTTTATGACCATAGCTACAATTTCAACACTCCCTTTTAGCTAGGAAGGCATTCATAATCATAGTCAAGATGTCATAGAAGTTGAAAAATGTTCTTTAAGGAAAGCTCAAGATTTAGATCAACATCAACAATAGTTCATTACCACCAGCATCAAACAACCTATACCAAATCACCATGTACTATCCATGCATGGTCTCCCCAAGAGACATCAATCAGTGTCTCATAACCACGATACTATTGACAACTCCGTGTCAACTACCCTATAGCAGTACACATTTTTGCAAAGGATTCCATCATGTTCGAGCAATCAGATATCCTGGATTCATCATCCTCAGTCATCGGTCTATCAGAGTTGTAAACCCATTCTGCAAAATTTTAATGTAAATGATGCTAGTAAGACCATATACGTATGTAACAACCTAGGTAAGCCTATAATTTTGGCGACGAATTTTATCCTAAGAGGTTTTTCGTCTCACTAATTTGTTTGTGTTCCTAAACACAGATGATCGACAGAGATTTTCCCTCCAACCTCACCCCAAAGCTAAGGTGGAATTTATCATCAAGGTCTTAGGTGAGTCCTAGTGTTTTAGTCGAGTCTTTTGTAAAAGTGATTTGGGAATAATTTAAGCTAATTGGCTAAATTATTTTATTACAAATCACTTGGTCTACTACATCATATTGAGTCGCAGAATTGGGTAATAAATTGAGGGTCTATAACAAACAGGTGTTCCCCCTTTGAGGGTTGAAATGTAATTATCTTATATACAAACTATTTTAGTGCACGGCCTCTCATACTTAAACATCATGGCTAAAATATTAGAGGGTGGAAAAATTATTAATCCCCTCAAGTGTCAATTAATTGAATTTTCTGGCAAAAATAAATCAAAATCCTAAGCCATAAATTTAATTAATTAGAGTCAAAATTAAAATCTTAGAAAAATTAAATTTTCCAAGTGGAAAATTTCGTGGGTCTTAAAGAAATTAATTGTTGGAGGTCTCCCACCAAAGGAATATTGGAAATTTCAAGAAAAATTGGACCCATGGGCCTTGATAGTTAAGTCAAAGTGAATTTTTTGAGGAAATTAGCTCGAAATAATTATTTTTGACCTAATAAAAAATGGGTTAAATGAGAAATTCGAAAATTCCTCAAAAAATAAAGATTTTCCGACGGTGGAGATTAAAAGATGATCAAATATTTATCAATAGTGGAGATTATTTTGATGGAGATCAAACCAACTAGCCGTTATTTTCCACTTGAAGGATTTATCCATAAATTATAAGCCATTTGCTTCTCAAGGGACAGAGGAAAAATTTGTAAAAAGGCTCTCAGTCAAACTCTGTTGGTTGTAATATTTTTTGATCAATAAAGCAAAAGACTTTAGGGTTTATTCATGGTGGTATTGCTCTTTTGCTTCTTGTGGTAATTTTTGGATCATACTTTTAATGCTCTATTGAATACTTTTTGGATCATTGGATCATTGGATCATACTTTTTGGATCATACTTCATGGTGGTATTGCTCTTTTGCTTCTTGTGGTAATTTTTGGATCATACTTTTAATGCTCTATTGAATAATATTTTATAAGTTATTATTTCTTTAGCCAGTTAATTGGATTAACTATTTGCACAGGTATCTTGCATTAGTTACTGGGTTTAGAGAAGCATTCTAACTTGATTGATCTAGCAGGTATCTCTAGATCTTGAGGGTTATGGTGTCTATCTAACCCCTATTGATCTAATAACTTGATCTTAAGTGTGTAGAGACTTCAGGGATTCAGATCTTGGGCATGAGGGGAAGTCTTCGGTTGGACCAACCAACTCCCAAGACAAGAAAGCTTAAGAGCCCACTTTGTTAAATTTCAAGCCTTATCTAACAATTGGTTTTTTGCAAAGATCTTGGCCATTACTCACCCATTTAAATTATTTCACTCATCTATTTTTATCTATTATGCATTTAACAAATAGATCTGCTTATAAGAGCCATAAATCATTGTGTATATTGTAAAATAGTATTTTGTAGATAATTTTATTTTCTAACCCTTGTGTGCAGCTGGTCTTTTGAGGTTTTGGGATTTATTTTTATTTTTTGTATATATTGGGGTTTTGGGCTTTTGAAATTTTATTTGTTCAAGTGAACTTCAAGCCACATCTGAAGATTTTTCAAGGGTTTCGCCCCTAGAAATTTTTTAGAGAGTTTCTAGAGGTGGATCTAGGCCTAGGAAGGCAAGATCCACCATCTATTGCTCCTCCAAGCTCAACGATCAAGTCCAAGGAGAAAACGTCAACCTTCAAGGGGGTTTTTGTGATCATTTGCAGAGAAATTTCAAGATCTAAAGCATGTTTTCTGAATTTTGTGAGGGTTTCAAGCAATGTTAGGGCCTATAAGCCCAACATGGCTCCTTTTCTCCTTGCTATCTGCATTTCCAGTGAACCGCAGGCCTAAAAAAGGTCTCCTTTGCCCTGGATGTGACCTATCTTTCCTCGCCGTGAGCCTTTGGAGGCCTCCAACCCTAACAGCAGGCTTTTCTGGACCTCCTCCTCTGCCGTCAGCCCTCTTCAAGCTTGTCCACAGGCATTTTTAGCTCCCTGCCTGCCTGCCATAGCCTCCTATCCCCATCCTCTGCCCTCTAATCCTCAACAGAGCCCCTCCTTTTCATTGCCGCTGCCATCAACCTCCCTAGGATAGGCCGCAGGCCCTGTAGGCCTCTCCAAGCCTTCCATTTCCATTTTCTTCTCCTTGTTGTGGCCCTAAATCCTCTGCCCTTGCCTCAGCTGTCATTCGTCCTCCCTGCAGCGACCCTCTTTCTCCTTCTGCTTTCTCCTCCTTCCTTGCTCCCAAGCTCCATTTCCCTCTTTCCAACCCTCATTGCAGGTATATTTTGAAGTGGTAAAGAATTTTGGGTGAGCAAGCAAACCATAGGTACTCATTGGTTTGTCTTCTTAAACTTCTGCTCTCTCACTATTTCAGTTTGCAACATCTAATGTTGGATAGTAGTAATACATAATTCATGTAAGTGCCCTAAAATCACTGGTAAGATACCCAAATAAAATTAACAATTCAAGTGCATCAATTGGGTATTCATGACTTGATTCATTTAATGAAAATTTAGTGACAGTCATAAATTCATTAGGGTCTGATTCATAACAGCGGTATCTAAATTCATAAAGGTGGTCTAGGGTACCTATCATGTCAATTTGTATCAATAAAACAAGTCACTGTTTGACATAAATTTATAAACTGCCATCTCTGCTCCAAATGCATAATAAAATCTGAGATAAGCAGTGACGCAGAAATTCCTCCTCTGTGTTGTTTGCTTCTTGTATGAAGTATTTTCATTTAAATCAAAGAATAATTAGCATTTTAGGACTGTTTGGCATATTTAGCATTGAAATATCTCACTGCCGTCCTAATTATCATAGGAAATTCACTGTTGTCATTGCTCATGTTAGATATGATTAGAATATAAGTAGCATAAAGAAATCTCTTTACTCATGCTCGAGAGATCATAGTTGCTACTTGTATTTGATTAGCATTGCTGCAAGTACACTACTTATTTGTCTGGAGTTACCTAAATTTCAAAGTCTGCACTAAGATCTCACAAATATCAGTTACACATTAGCATTAAAAATCCTGAAGGCATTGTTGATCTAATCATATAATTGCAAGTTCCTGAGGGCATTGTTGATCGAATGGTTTTAGTATCTTGTCACTAAGGAATCATCAATTAATTGTTCCAGAGCACTCTAATTGTTTACAGTTTATGGTTCAGCTTGAATATCTATTGGTGGGTGATAACATTAAAGCTCTCTTGAGAAGTTGGTGATTGTGTTTTGAATTGAAGATCTAAGTGTTCCTAATTTTCAAGAGCCTTATTTTATTATTGGCATTAAAGAGTTAAGTAACCTAGGGGCTTGTTGATCTAAATGAATATCTCTTAAATGGTTATTTGGCATCATTTTGCTGATATATCCTGAGGGTTTCTAGCTGTATAAGAGCATTGATAAGCTTACTGTCCCTTTCAGTAATTATCGTTGGCATATCAGATCATTAGCTAATCATCTAAGTGAATAATTGCTCTTTCTGTTCTAAATTGTATTATTGATTTGTATATCTGTGGACAGCGATTTTGAGCTCTTGAGCAATCCTATTGTCGATCTTTCTTGTTCATGGTTGGTGCATATAATTTGACACATTGTTTTGTATATGAGATTGCCCTTTTCATTTAATCGATCAAGTACTTTTGTCATAAGATTAATCCATAACTCAGTACTCGAAATTATTAAGCAATCTCGCATCAAGATCACTCAATCCACCTTGCATTTCATCCTAAGTTTAGCTGCATTAATAACTTACCTCCAAGCATAAGTTGATAGACTTCTAGGACCACCTTTCTCATCTAGCTTGAGGGGTTTAGCAACTCTTCAATGGTTAACACGGTGACCTTGCAGTCGTCAAAGCCACAATCTCTGCAGCGCTGGAGGCATCGAGTGATAGGAGCCTAACAGAAGGTATCGTTAATCAAGCCCTTGCTTGATTCCTGTTGGCCTCCTTCCCACAACCTACCTTGGAGCCTAGCTTCAAAACAGTTAAGGGAAGGTCATACTTAGAATAGGCATTTAATTAAAAATAACCAAGATCTTTGCATCTCACCTAGGTCTTAGGATTTGCATTTCATTTAAATTAGTGAAGCTTCCAAGCAGCAGTTGTCCATTCAATTACTTGGTCTTAATTCAATAAGCAAGAGTGTTGACTCCATAAGGCACTGGTCTCAAATATAAATTTAATTTAATCCTTAAAATCTTGCTAAATTTAACTAGGTAGCTAGGCTACTCAATTGTGTCTCCTGGACTTGTTGGTTCCCAACTTGTCCTTCATCATCTCATTTCCATTGGGTCTACCCCCCATAGCCTGTTGTTAGGAGACAGCTAGAAGCGAGAGGTTGGGGATCAGGGTGACAGCCCCCAACCTAAGTCATTGTCGCGGTGCCTGTACAATTCGAGCGACAACAGGTACCATCATATCCATACATAGTCTACCAAAGAGACATAAATCAATCAACTAGTACTTCAAAACTAGAGTACTACCATATCCATGCATGATAACAACAAGCTCTCTTTGAAATGAGATCCAAGCTAGATGCTGGGAGGCTCCTATCCAATCAGGTAGCCTCTAAACCCATTTTCCTATACAGGTCATTGTACTTGACACAGGGACTACAGCCCTATTTAGGTCACAGTACAAGACACAAGAAAATGTCCATCTTCCTATACTGGTCAACGTACTTGACACAGGGATGATATCCCTGTACTGGTCAAAGTACAAGACACAAGAAGATGCTCATTGGACCATTCTCCCTATACAGGTCAAGGTACAAGCTATGTTGCAGGAAACGTGGGGCAGAAGGGCATTTCCGTACGGAAACAGGTACGAAACGCTGAAACGCGTTTGGTACGGCCCTGAAACGCGTTTCAGGCCGTACTGCCACGTTTCACGAAACTGAAACGTGGCCAGTACGGCCTGAAACGCGTTTCAGGGCCGTACAACCCACGTTTCAGCATTTACTTGTTTTTTTTATTTATTTTTTATTTTATTTGTTTTCTAATCTATTCTTACGTTAGCCTAGTGACTTCTAGTTGCTTCCAGATGCCTGTCTAAAGTTATAAAAGTGAACTTTTGCCCTAGTGTTGATATGCAGTTCATGGTAATGTTAAATTCTTAAAGTAAAAGTGATATTCTCCTTTATTTTTCATTTTCATCCTTTTACTTAAATTTTTAACATTACCATGAAATGACTCAGGATGTTTGAGAGTGGTTTCACCCTCATTGGATTTCATATGGAGAAAGTAGAATTTTAGATCTCACTCAAAATCCAGCAGACTTATCTGTTTTTCAGGATTTCAAGATTGGGGGGATTGCAATGTTTCCATTGGATTTTATCATGTACTAGGGTATGGAACTTGTATTTAATCAAGAGAACCAAGCCCTCTATGCAGGGGAGACTCCCAATAATCAAGAGAATGTAGGGTACTAGGGTATGAAACTTGTATTTAATCAAGAGCATTAAAGTTGTTCGACTATGTAGGAGGAGACTCCCAATCAAGCACGAGACAAGAAATTAGAAATTTCTCGTGGCTGATTTTGGAAATTTCTATTTTCATTATGTGATTATTCATGAGTAAATGTGATCCAAATTTAGATACTTATAGTTTATGCATTGACAATTGACAGTTTTATCATAATGTAATAAATTAGAATGTATCATATATGCTTTATGATTGCACATATTTCTTAAATGTCCTAAGAGATATATATATATATATATATATATATATATATATATATATATATATATATCTCTTAGGACATTTAAGAAATATGTGCAATCATAAAGCATATATGATACATTCCCCGTTTCCCCGTTTCCAAAATTTGGGGAGGTCGCGTTTCGTATCGCTTCCCGTTTCGGAAACTCGTACCTGTTTCCCCGTATTCGCGTTTCCCCGTTTCCAAAATTTGGGGAGGTCGTGTTTCGTATCGCTTCCCGTTTCGGAAACTCGTACCCGTTTCCCCGTTTCGTGCAACCTTGAGTACAAGACACAGGGATAATATCCCTATATTGGTCAAAGTACAAGACACAGGGAGAATGACTGTCCAAGATGTTGTCTAATCAGTCAAACCATTCTTCCTATACTGGTCACGTTGACAGAGATAATGTCCCTATATTGGTCAAAGTGACTCAGGAAGAATAACATGATCTAGATAGATCACTACTCCCTCAGAGCCAGAAAGACATTCTCCACAAGTCCCAACTTATCTCTGAAGTACATGAATTTTCCTTTGGGGAGAGGCTTCATCAGAATATCAGCTGCTTGCTCATTAGTGGAGATGTATTGGAGCTTCATTGCTCCCTTTTGCACCATGTCACGAATATAGTGATACCTGATGCCAATATGTTTTGACTTGCCATGGAAAACTGGATTCTCTGACAGCTTTATACAGCTTTGATTATCACAGAAGAACATTGTGGCTTCCAGCATCTGATCAAACAAACCAGCAAGTAATTTCCGAAGCCAAATTGCTTCTTGAGTCACTGCAAAGGCTGCCATATATTCTACCTTAGCAGAACTTTGTGCTATAGAAGACTACTTTTTGCTCATCCAAGAAACCATAACAGAGCCCGAATAGAAACATCCACCGGCTGTACTATTTCCATAATCAGTACTTCCGGCCCAATCAAAGTCAGAGAATCCCTGCAGTCTGTTACCTGCAACATATTTTAGACAATAATTAGCAATCTGCTCATCAATAGACATGTATAATAGATAATACAAGCCAAAAAACAACTTTCAAAGCCCAATTGCTTCATAAATTAGCTATGCAATAAAACATCCATGTCATTCAGGCTCATATAGCACCCAAAAGTGCAAATTCATGCATTAAATAATTCAACGAGCCAATCAGTAAGAAGAGCTTCTTCAAATTCTAGATCTCAACAAGGTGTTCATCGAGCTTCATACTCTCAATCTTGGGTAGGACCAAGATTCTTCAATCAACTCCCTCTTACACTAGGTATAGAGGTTCTTGGCTTTAGTCAGAAATATACAGAGCAGGTTCATCTTCAGCAAATTTGGATCAGCATCATTCTACAAGACTTCTACCCGTCTTGGAAGTCACAACAGACTTCTATAGATTAAAAACAATATTTCAACCAGGTTGATCATGTCTGCTCCTGAGTTCAATGTTCATCAATCACAAGTCTTCTTGTCACCTTGTTCTTCCATCGATTGCCACATCCTTGGCAGTCTTCATTATGTACCTGCAATCCTCACTAGGAGGCCAAGGAAGAACAAAGACAAGAATTGTAAGTAAAACAATAATAGAAATAATCAGGAAAATACTCATCTCTTGAGAGTATATCAGCTCTCTCTTGATCTCGGTCTACTTGTATCCTCATCATCATCAGGGAGCTAGAGTTTCTTCTTTCAGTGGGAGCAATCCATCCTAGGACTTAGTTGGTCATTTTCTCCAACAACAAACGTACAATCAATGACTCTGCTTACCCTTGACATGAAACCCTAACTCGTCAAATTATCTTGCCTTCATTCATACAACAACATCTAACTCATCAACTTAGTAGTAGCATATTCATGGACAGGAAACAATACATTAGCAGCCACATATGCATACCCAACAATATGAGTAACCCTAGCAATATTCAGCATGTTAGTCTTAGCAACACACATCATAGTAATATGTACAACTACCCCTTAGCATGCAGGCTCATCATGAAACAAAATCAACTTTCTGTGCTTATAACTGCTATATATATATATATATATATGCAATCCGTCAAGTTTCTTTCAATCTCAATCATAAAGGTAAACCCTGCATTCAATAAATAATCACCACAAATGCGATCCCTGCATCATATCAAACTCTTAGCAAGACACACAACATCATTATCATGGATATTTATAAGCTCAAGGTGTCACCAATGTTGAACTATGTTCATTGTATTAAAGAAAGAGAACTCTCAATCAAGCCACCATAAAAAGAACATGCAAGAGATTCATCACCCCTGCATATACCTCTGTCCAAACAAGACTATAAACCTTTGTCTTGTGCATATAACCCTTCTACAACAACAGTAGATAGTCATTCAAAGTTAACAAGTATATATCAATCAACATCCTGCAAAAATGTCTTTGTCACTGCATCCTTTTAGGCATACACGATCATACATACAAGAGGGTTAATGGTTATTAATCAACAACAGTGAGTTCAAGAGCAAGCCCTATCAGTCATAAGAAGCAACTTCACATATTAATCTTTGTTCAAACATATAAGTCTATGTCCTGCGTACACAAGATCAATCAATGTCAACCTATGAAAAACATTCAACCTATATTTACTCAAGAACCACTAGTGCACACATTTGGATCTATGTATAGAAACAAGCAAGATAATGATCTCTGCAAAACAAGAACTTCTCCCTTCAGTGTGCAACCATTGTTATATATACTTTGCTCTCAATTAATAAAATGCCCTCATATACATGATCACTAAACCATACTCTTCATACTCTAACTGAGCCATAGACACAACAACATACATATGGCATCAATCCATCTTCAGTCATATAAGTAAATGAGCTCAGTTAAAGATCCTTGCAGAAACAAATACATTAGCCTATCAACACTGCGCACTTCACAGGTATACAATCACCCTTTTTACTAAGCAACTAGCAGATCAACTTATGTTGTATCATTTTCAAGCATATTTTAACCTCTGCTACAAACTTGTTGCTATAACCCACTAGACTTCTCTCCGAACTATTGCTCTGCAGTCATCAATGATCTCTAGTCTCTGCAAGATAAAGCGTTAGATCTGCCATAAACCTCTGACGATTCAACTCCCAAAACAGATTCATAATCAGTGTATAAAGCAAGCTTATTTCTGCAAGCCAAAACCATAGGTGCACATATTTTAAACTTAACCAAATCAATATATTGCTGAGTATTCAGTTATCTATCTGATCTAAGAGATTCAACGTTGATGATTTCAATCACACTATTTATTGTATGGTGCACAGATATTTAAGGGACCTCCAGCAATTAAAAAAAAAAAAATTCTGACTAATCAAATGTAATGCGCATAAACTCTGCAAACAATGTAAAATATTCTAGATAATTGTGTGCAAACGTTGTTAGATTCCCGCCCCTGCAACAAGTAGATTCATACCTCTCACTAGACTATAAATCTGCTACCACAGATCTATATGAATTGATTCTAGAGGCTTTGAATATTTGCACACAGGAATCACACAATCAAATCCCTATATTACCATACACCAGAGTAGTCAGTTTGCATGTAACCTCAATACAACCACATGCAGGATACAGATCTGAATATGTATGCCATGAACACAAAGTAATTAACACACCAGGCTCTTGAGAGCACTATGATGGAGGTAACTATCTCATGTATGCACAACCATCACAGTGAAACTTAATTCGAACCATGCGTTTAGAAAAATGTTGGATTAGATCCTTAGTATTCATGCATACTCTCCTAATCGATTGGTCTAATGCGCACTTACCAAAGATTGTGTGGGTCACCTGCTAGAATAAAACACAGATTTCGAGTCCATGTTGAATACTTGCGCCCGTGTACTCAACCTCTTGAACTTCTGAGCCACATATCTCCTCAAATCTGCAAACAAACTTGAGCCAAAAGAGAAGAAAGAATAATATATTCGATGCCAGACACACTCCACTGCCCAATCTTACTGCTCTAATACCATGTTGGAAATTGGTTGATAGATAGTGGTGCCTCAAGGCACTTCACTGGGTACAAGGAGGCTCTTTCAAATCTGCTAGAAAATTATACAAATTTGGAAATCATTCTTGGAGACAATGCCACCTATCCCGTGAAAGGAGTTGGGAATGTTACTCTTCAATTAAATCAAGGTAGCACCATTGATCTACAAGAAGTATTCTATGTACCCGATCTAAAGAAGAACCTGGTATCCATCTCGGCAATGGAGGACAAAGGATTCAAGGTGGCATCCATTGATGGAAAGGTACGTGTTTGGAAAAGAAATTTCAAAGAAGCATTTACTCTTGGATTTAGGGTCGATAGCCTATATCAAGTTGGAGGAAGTCCATTGGGAGCAATATCTTGCGACACGTACCTTCAATCCAAATTATGGCACCGTAGGTTTGCTCATCTACATTATAAGGATCTACCCAATGCAAGGAAGATGGTGACAAGTATGCCCGAACTTAAAGTAGAACATGAGGGTGTTTGTTAGGGATGTGCCGAAGGAAAACATACAAGGGAACCATTCCCCTCAAGTGATAGCAAGACTACCAACATTTTGCAATTGGTTCATTCTGATCTATTTGGTATGTTGCCCGTGACATCTTTGGGAGGATATTTATATTATGCTATCTTTGTGGATGAATTCTCTCGCAAAGCTTGAATTTATTTCTTGAAGAAGAAGGACGAAGTGTTCACATGGTTCTGCTCTTTCAAAGCCTTGGTTGAAAATCAAACAGGGAAGAAGATCAAAATATTGAGGACCGATAATGGAACTAAATATGAGTCAAATGAGTTCAATGACTATTGAAGAGAAGCTAGCATTAAGAGGGAGACTACTACCGCATATACTCCTAAGCAAAATGGTGTTGCTAAAAGAAAGAATCATTTCATTATAGAAGCCACCCGTGCCATGTTTCATGATCAAAGCCTTCCGAAGTTCCTATGGGCAAAAGTTGCCAACATTGTCGTGTATGTTCAAAATAGATGCCCTCATCGAGCATTGGACTCCAAAACTCTCGAAGAAGTTTTCAACAGTAAGAAACTTGATGTTTCTCACTTTAGAATTTTTGGTAGCCACATGTATTTTCATGTGCCGAAAAGAAAAGAGAAGCAAAATGGATGCATTTGGGAAGAAAGGAACATTTGTGGACTACAGTGAAACTTCTAAGGCATATAGAATCTATGTGCCTAGTCAAAGAGAAGTGGAAATAAGTCATGATATCACCTTTGATGAAGATGTTGCCCTTGGGAAGATTAGGAACCATCCTATTCCAAGGAAGGACAAAGAAGCAGATACAGGAAAACAAGGAAAACCGCAGGATGAGCCGTTGCCCAATGTTGAAGAACCGATGGATCCCATTGATCCACCTCCTCATGAGCCCTCCTCCTCAAAAAGGAGGCCCTCATGGCTCAAGGACACTCTCGAAGATGTCGAGAAACATATTGCACCAAGGGGGACATTTCGTGAAAGTAAGAAGCCAAATAGGTACCAAGGGTACTTAGCTGCCATGAGCACCATTGTTCAAACTGAGCCTTGCACATTCGAAGAAGTTTTGAAGCACCAAGTTTGGAAGTATGCTATGAACGAAGAGTATGAGTCGATTATGAAGAATGATGTCTGGGATGTTACCAAGGGTACTTAGCTACCATGAGCACCATTGTTCAAACTGATCCTTGCACATTCAAAGAAGTTGTGAAGCACCGAGTTTGGAAGGATGCTATGAACGAAGAGTATGAGTCGATTATGAAGAATGATGTCTGGGACGTGGTCCCTAGACCCAAGACAAATCTGTTGTCAGCTCGAAATGGCTCTACAAGATCAAGCATGGAGCTAATGGAAGTGCTAAAAAGTTCAAGGCCAGGTTTGTTGCTTGAGGCCTCTCTCAAAAGGAAGGTGTGGACTATGATGAGATATTTGCACCAGTTGCCCGATATACCACCATCCGTTCGATCATTGCCCTTGCTGCCTCTCAAGGATGGAATTTACATCAAATGGTTGTCAAGACCGCCTTATTGCATGGGTCACTTAAGGAGGAAGTCTATGTTGAACAACCTGAGGGGTTCGAAGTTCAAGACCAAAAGACACATGTATGCAGGTTGAAGAAAGCCCTCTATGGGTTGAAGCAAGCTCCTCGGGCTTGGTATTAGAGGATCGACAACTACCAGATGAATCTGGGATTTACAAGAAGTGAAGTTGATCTCAACCTTTACTTTAAGGTTGAAAATGATAGACCTCTCATCTTGGTACTTTATGTGGATGATCTCTTTCTAACAGGTGCAAACCCTCTCATTCATCAATGCAAAAGGGAGTTGGCTTCCAAATTCGAGATGAAGGACCTAGGATTGATGCACTACTTCCTAGGTTCGGAGGTCTGGCAAAAGCCAAGTGAGATTTTCCTTTCCCAAGGAGAATACGTTGTGAAGCTACTTGAAAGATTTGGAATGGTGGATTGTAAGTTCGTGACTACTCCGAAGGAGCTTAACTTCAAGAATTTATGCGAAAGTATTGTTAGGCCCAATTTGGGAAATCCTTCTAAGTATCATCAACTCATGGGAGCCCTAATGTTCTTGGTGAACTCCTGTCCGGACATATGCTTTGCAGTGACTACATTGAGTCAGTTTATGGTCGAGCCTCATCACATATATTGGATTGCTGCCAAGAATCTCTTGAGATGTCTCCGAGGCACAATCACCTATGGACTTAGATATATTGTCGGGAATTTGAGGCTCCATGGTTATTCTAATGCTTAATGGGTTGGCAATGTGGTGAAGACAAAGCCCAAACAACAGTGAGAAGAGCAATCACTAAGATCCGTTGGACAAGGGCTAGATTCAACGGCCTCCTCATCTTATTTCAAATCTAATGACAAGCTTAATGATAAGTCTGATTATCATGCATGGAAGATGTCTCTTGACTTGACTTTGGAAGAGCATGATGCTATGGACTATTGCAGGGAAAGATTGTTGAAACTCCTTCAAATGCATCGGTTGCTGCTAAGACAAAATACAAGAAAGTTGAAGTCAAAGCTAAGAAGATCATCAGGGATTCTATTCATAAGCATTTAGTTGCTTACATCTTCGATTTGGGCACATATAAGGAAATGTATGACAAGTTGGTTAGCATGTTCAAAGCTAGCAATGCAAACCAAGTTCTCTTCCTCAAAAACAAGTTGAAGGACATAAAGAAGGGAAGAGGAGAAGATATCCAATCCTACTTCATGAGGATCACCGAAATCAAAAATGATCTTCAATCAATTGGAGAAGTTATCGTTGATAGGGAGCTCACTCTCATTCCCTTAGAAGTCTCCCTCGTGAATGGGATATGTTCAACACTACTATCATCAACAATGACCGAATTCCAAGTTTTGATGAATTATTGACTAGATATACTCAAGAAGAAACAAGGATGATAGAGAGAGACATGCCTTCAAATAGGAATGATCCTACTACATTCTCCACTCATGCTAAAAAGAAGAACAATGCAGGTTCAAAGAAGCAATGTCAAGGAAGCTCGGGATTCAAAGATGGAAGAAAAGGTAGATGCTTCATTTTTAACAGGTTTGGCCACTATGCTAAGCAATGTCCTAACAAAAGAGATACACCTCGGGATGATGACAACAACAACCACAACAATTTCAGGGGCAACAACAATCAAAGGAATGGCATATTCAACAACAAAGGAAAAAGGAATGCTCCCGCTATTCAACAAGGAAATGGTCGACCTCCCAAAAGGCAAAGAAACTCCAGGTACGATGAATATAATGTTGTAGATAACAAGCAAAAAGAATTTTAACTTATATCTGCCCTCTCTACTGCCTCTCCTCCGGATACCTTGGGAAATTGGTTGATTGATAGTGGTGCCTCAAGGCACTTCACTGGGTACAAGGAGGCTCTTTCAAAACTGATAAAAAAGGATACAAATTTGGGAATCATTCTTGGAGACAATGCCACCTGTCCCGTGAAAGGAGTTGGGAATGTTATTCTTCAATAAAATCAAGGTAGCACCATTCATCTACAAGTACTCTATGTACCCGATCTAAAGAAAAACCTAGTATCCATCTCGGCAATGGAGGGCAAAGGATTCAAGGTGGCATTCGTTGATGAAAAGGTACGTGTTTGGAAAAGAAATTTCAAAGAAGCATTTACTCTTGGATTCAGGGTCAATAGCCTATATCAAGTTGGAGGAAGTCCACTGGGAGCAATGTCTTGCGACACATCTCATCAATCCGAATTATGGCACCGGAGGTTTGCTCATCTACATTATAAGGCTCTACCTGATGCAAGGAAGATGGTGACAGGTATGCCAGAATTTAAAGTAGAACAAGGTGGTGTTTGTCAAGGATGTGCCGAAGGAAAACATACAAGGGGACCATTCCCCTCATGTGATAGCAAGACTACCGACATTTTGCAATTGGTTCATTCTAATCTGTTTGGTATGTTGCTCGTGACATCTTTGGGAGGATATTTATATTATGCTATCTTTCTAGCTGACTTCTCTCGCAAAACTTGAATTTATTTCTTGAAGAAGGAGGACGAAGTGTTCACATGGTTCTGCTCTTTCAAAGCCTTAGTTGAAAATCAAACAGGGAAGAAGATCAAAATATTGAGGACCGATAATGGAACCGAATATGAATCAAATAAGTTCAATGACTATTGTAGAGAAGCTGGCATTAAGAGGGAGACTACTATTGCGTATACTCCTGAGCAAAATGGTGTTGCTGAAAGAAAGAATCGTTCCATTATAGAAGCCACCCGTGCCATGCTTTATGATTAAAGCCTTCCGAAGTTCCTATGGGCAGAAGTTGCCAACATTGTCGTGTATGTTCAAAATAGATGCCCTCATCAAGCATTGGACTCCAAAACTCCCGAAGAAGTTTTCACCGGTAAGAAACCTAATGTTTCTCACTTTAGAATTTTTGGTAGCCCCATGTATTTTCATGTGCCGAAAGAAAAGAGAAGCAAATTGGATGCATCTCAGAAGAAAGGAACATTTGTGGGCTACAGTGAAACTTCTAAGAATATAGAATCTATGTGCCTAGTCAAAGAGAAGTGGAAATGAGTCATGATATCACCTTCGATGAAGATGTTTCCCTTGGGAAGATTAGGAACGATCCTATTCCAAGGAAGGACAAAGAAGCAGATACAGGAAAACAAGGAGAACCGCAGGATGAGCCGATGCCCAATGTTGAAGAACCGATTGATCCCATTGATCCACCTCCTCATGAGCCCTCCTCCTCAAGAAGGAGGCCCTCATGGCTCAAGGACGCTCTCAAAGATGTCAAGAGACATATTGCACTAAGGGGGACATTTCATGAAAGTAAGAAGCCAAATAGGTACCAAGGGTATTTAGCTTCCATGAGCACCATTGTTCAAACTGAGCCTTGCACATTCGAAGAAGTTGTGAAGCACCAAGTTTGGAAGGATGCTATGAACAAAGAGTATGAGTTGATTATGAAGAATGATGTCTAGGACGTGGTCCCTAGACCCAAGGACAAATTCGTTAACACCTCAAAATGGCTCTACAAGATCAAGCATGGAGCTGATGGAAATACTGAAAAGTTCAAGGCCAGGTTTGTTGCTCGAGGCTTCTCTCAAAAGAAAGGTGTGGACTACGATGAGATATTTGCACCAATTGCCCGATATACCACCATTCGTTCGATCATTGCCCTTGCTGCCTCTCAAGGATGGAATTTACATCAAATGGATGTCAACACCGCCTTCTTGCATGGCTCACTTAAAGAGGAAGTCTGTGTTGAGCAACCCGAGGGGTTCGAAGTTCAAGACTGAAAGACGCTTGTATGCAGGTTGAAGAAAGCCCTCTATGGGTTGAAGCAAGCTCCCGAGCTTTGTATGAGAGGATTGACCATTCTCTGATGACACTGGGATTTACAAAAAGTGAAGTTGATCTGAACCTTTACTCTAAGGTTGAAAATGATAGACCTCTCATCCTGGTACTTTATGTGGACAATCTCTTTCTAACAGGTACAAACCCTCTCATTCATCAATGCAAGAGGGAGTTGGCTTCCGAATTCGAGATGGACCTAGGATTGATGCACTACTTCCTAGGTTTGGAGGTCTGGCAAAAGCCAGGTGAGATTTTTCTTTCCCAAGGAAAATACATTGTGAAGCTACTTGAAAGATTTGGAATGGTGGATTGTAAGTCCATGACTACTCCGATGGAGCTTAACTTCAAGAAGTTATGCAGAAGTGTTGTTGGGCCTGAATTGGGAAATCCTTCTAGTATCATCAACTCGTGGGGGCCCTGATGTTCTTAGTGAACTCCCGTTCGGACATATGCTTTGTAGTGAATACATTGAGTCATTTTATGGTCGAGCCTCATCAAATACATTGGATTGTTGCCAAGAATCTCTTGAGATATCTTCGGGGTACAATCACCTATGGACTGAGATATACTGTCAGGAATTTGAGGCTCCATTGTTATTCTGGTGTTGAATGGGCTGGCAATGTGGTGGATCGTAAGAGCACATCGGGATGTTGCTTCTCACTAGGTTTTGATTCGATATCCTGGATGAGCAAGAAGCAGAAATCGGTTGCTTTGAGCACCGCCGAGGCCGAATATATTACTGCTAGCATGGCCTCCTGTGAAGTTGTTTGATTGAGGAAGCTCTTTAGTGAGTTGTTTGGGCATGTGCTAGATACCACCATTATCTACTGCGACAACTAAAGTGGGATTTGTCTTTCTAAGAATCCTGTTTTTCATGACCGCTCCAAGCATATCGATATCAGGTACTACTTTATCCGGGATATGGTACAATGGGGAGCAATAAGGCTCCATCACATTGGAATTGATGATCAAGTCGCAGATATTCTTATGAAGCCCCTAGGGAAGGTCAAGTTCTTAATCTTTCGTGAACGACTTGGAGTCATGGAGAGACCCTCTTATGAGGGAACCGTTTGAGTTGGATATTGAGCTCTAGGAGCTCCGGTTGGCTTGGGGGTACTTCTTGGAGCTATGAGCAACCATAGGGTGAGTGGTTCACCTTCCCGTAGTGGTGTGTTGTGTACAGGGTGAGTGGTTCACCTTCCCCTGTGATACCCCATGATGGTTGAGATATGAGCAGGATGAGTGGTTCACCTTCTCCTGCCGATACATCCTATCCATGCAGTGCGGAACTCATGGGAAGTACCTCTCATCAGGTCAATGAGTAGGGAAATGAGGATAGGGAACATAGTACTATTAATGGACACATTGTGTACTATTGTACTCCCTATGCTAAGATTTTTGATATTGATCTGGGATCAATGGAGATTGACTTTGGGTCAATAGAGAGTGGTATGATACACTCTCGATCATTTCTTCTTCATTATTTTTTCTTGGTTCAGCAGAGAAGAGCAGAGTAGGGATGTCAGGGATGGTACAGATTGTCAGATGGTTTGGCAGGTGGATTTCTCCCTAGTTGAGAGGGAGTATTAAAATTGGCAACTAGGGCCAAACTCCAACTTGGACAGCTCATATGATGGAGATAATATTTTTATTGGATTCCTCTTTCCAAGAGGTGCAGGATTGATCTAAAGATAATCTCATTCTGAAAAGTAGAAATGGAATTATGAATTTATTTCTTCTATGGACAAATTGTCAAGGTCGGCTAGAAGTCTAATGTAGGCTCATGAAGCCCAACAGACGTGTCTCTTCATCCTCAACGTTGTGTATATATAGAGGAGTCATTTTCCTCATTTGGTCACTCATCACTCACACATCTTTCTCTCTCTTCATCTGATTGGGTCGTACAAATTTCAGGGCAGCCTGTTCCTCTCCACACGTGTGAAGGTTTGACTGGGTTTTCTGATTTCTGCGTTGACCAAGTTGCAGCCAGCGTTGACCAGGCAGTGTTTGACTTTGTTTGACTGTGTTTTTTGTGGGAATATCTCTGTTTGGGCAGGCCGCATATTTGGGCACAGAAACCAAGATTTTCTGGGCTGTTTGACCAGCGTTGATTGCAGCAAGTTTGACCGCAGAGTTGACTGTGCATTGACCAACTTTGACCGAGCATTTTTCAAACTGATTTGGACTGTCCCTGAAGGCCAAGTTGACTAGGTTTGACCGAGCTGATTTGGAAGAAGATTTCTGCTGGTTTGACCAGCGTTGACTTTCTAGTTAGGGCATCCTGTTGACCGCTGTTTGGCTGAACTGTTTTGACAGTGTTTGGGCAAGTGAATTTTGTATGATGTACTCTCTCTCTCTGTTGAACTTTTGAAGAATAATAAGAAGATTTGATCAAAGGATTTTCCCCACATTGGGGGTTTTTCCTTGGCATCTGCCAAATATTGTGTCCTCTTGTCTTGGCTTGTCTTCCGCTTATCATTTATGTCCTATCTGCATTTACTATCAATGTTAATGTGATTGCTAATCTGCAAATTGATATTGGGCTAATAAGAAAAATTGAAGTAAATTGCTCTTAAGCATAAGAACATACCATTGTTAACTAAAACTAACAAAAATCAACATGGTATCAAAGCTATGGTGAAGAAAAGAGCATTGAGACCACTCTTGAAGAGACCCCATCCTACATTTGAAGAAGATTGACCATCTACAATTGAGGCAGCCTTAGAGTCATTTCTATTCGCCTTAAAAGCCCTAATCTGAGTTACAAGAAGACCTAAAAGGAGTACGAAAGAATCTCAGATCCGAGTCCATTTGTTATATAAAAGAGATACTAATTATGTGATCAAGCCTGTAAAAGATGTCCAGACATCCTTCAAGAAGAGCAGGGTTTTTTCTATACTTGAAAAGGCCGAAAATCTCAGAGGCTGTTTGAGGGCCAAGAATCCTCAAAAATTATGATAGAAGGCCAAAGTATCTCAGATGCTTGCTAACAATCCTGAAAAAAGGAATGGGCTAAGGAAGGACTAATGCCAGCAACCTCAAAACGAAGATGCTTGTCAAGGTATGGCTCACTAAAATCTTTAAGTAAAAGAGTTTACCTTCATATTGATCATGAATAAATTTCACATTATCTATGAAGTCCTCCAAAAGAAAGAAGCAAGAACATCCATTGCATCAAGACCATGAAAATGATGACCATATTGATCTTAAGAATCAAGGTTCTTGAATAGTCAAGTCACCTTCCAGATTGTAGGCCGAACTTCTTTGGGTAACATGTAATCTGCTCAGACTGAAATAAGGGGAGACCACCGAACTGAGGGAGCAAGTTTTGTTATATGCAAGAAAGTCTGATCTTGGAAAGATGTTTGATCCATGATTCACTGAAATTTTGTGCCTGAAAGGGTCTCCATGTAAAGCATATTTAAGAACTAAGTTGGAAGGATGATGCCTCCTAGAACTCTTTATGAGGTAAATATTATCTCTATAATTTTTGTTTAAAGCATCCTAGATCTAAATGATCTCTTGTTATCATGATGAAGTCCTAGTTTAAGTCAAGTATGTATACCATCATGTGAGGATGACCTGTATAATAGAGAGATGACCAGGATGGGCTAAGCATGCCTTGCATAAAAATGTGGAGTAATAGCCGCACCTCATATCGAAATTGAATTGTCAATCAAAGCAAAATAAGTCCAGTACTGAGTTGTACTTCTACCTGATATCTAATACATTGTGCCAAATTTGCTTGCTATTGTTTGGAGTATTTGATCTCTCTTTATCATAAAAGGAGCATGAAATCATCAGTTGAGCTGGCATAAAATCTACTATTGAAAGGCACTAAAGCAGATTAGGAAGAAGGATCCATACTTTTGTTTGGCCATATCACAATTAAACCTCTGTGCGAACTTTTGAAGAAATCACCTGTTGCAATGATCGAAGTAAGGAATCAAGATGGTAAATCTCTGTGCGAACTTTTGAAGAAATCATCTGTTGCAATGATTGAAGGAATCAAGATGGTATCATCTTGTAATTTTAAAGAGATCTAGAAAGACATGCGAACATACCACCCTTTTGTGCTTCTAATATTTGTATGAAAGGCATTGCACAGTGATGAATTAGTCTTTTCAGACCTCAAAAAGATCAGGAAAGTCAATGCTTAAGAGGTATGTATCATTGATCCCTATATTCTTTTGGAACTCTGTCCGTGAAGACCAAGTATAGGTTTATAGAAAAGCTTGGAATGATTGAGTTCAATATATTTTTGAAAATTGAAATGGGACCATAAGGTTTTCTTAAAGAAACCTTTGAAGGGTTCTGGTATGAGGAAGTCATTAAATGAATGGTCTTCACGGAAATGTTGTGACATGAATCTTAAACAAGTTAGTCAGTCATGGGACTATGAGGAATCCTTAAGGACAACTGTAAGTACTAAAGGTGTCCCTTCACTTTACAGAATAATCTTTGATATTGCTGATGTGTGGCATAAATTATGACAAGGAGAAAAGACATTGGCTCACAGCAATATAGTCTCATATGAAAATATTAAAGTGTGATGATGTTGTTCAAAAGCTAGATGTAACTCTGCATTGTAGAAATTCCATGAACTTCTGCAACTGCTTAATGAACAATTCTGAAAACTAGTTTCTATTCACAAGACACATAATTTCTTTACTAATTTGCAGCGAAATAGAACAGAAATCAATCACGGTCACACATTAGCAAAACACAAAATTTTTTTAGGGAACCCAACTGGGGAAAAACCTCTGCTTGATGGAGAATTTTATTTATAGAAAAACTGAGCAATGGATCTTTTATAAAACAATTGTTTCAATCCGAAAACACAATTTTCTTCCTTGCTTGTTCTAAGCTTGAAACCCTTGCAAGAACGTTGATCTTTGTTGCCCTCTGTCCTTGCCTTTCCTCTGCTCCAAATTCCTTGCACAAACCCAAGAAAGAAGCCCCTATTTCCTCATGCATGAGCTTCTCCTATTTCTTAGGAATTAGCCCCTAAATTCTAGCGCATTCACAAGGAAAATTCTCCTTCTATCAATTTGCACAAGCCTCTCCTTGGCTCTTTTTATCTCTCACAAGCTCCACACAGAAACTCATGCTCAAGAATAATGATATAATGAGTGCCTTCGTCCTCCTTATAAGCAAATAGAATGGCTAAATCTGGCAAGCTCTATTTCTTAAAAGTCAAACTGGTGATTGAGTTGTTAACTGAGTTGAAGTGGCTTATGCAACTCGTCCTAAGTCTCGATCTAAGAATTAGAGACTTGTCACTCGTTCTTTTCCTAAAATTAACTCACACTAGAAGACAATAACTAAGCCTCACACTCTAGCATATCAGTTGAACTGCTTCATGTTGACAAATCCATTAGGGCAGCATTAGGACAATTTATTCTTGATTTCTCTTACTTGACATTTACCTGTGATATTATATGTTTCTTTTGTTGATTATGTTATTGTTCTTTATCATCAAATAAATGCCAAAAAAATGAAGATCATACAATAAACACCTGATGTAGGCACTCAGCTATGGCAAAACCCCTCTCTAGGGGAAAACCCAGAAATTCTTCTTCTCTTCTTTAGAATCAAATCAAATGAGATAACCTTGACATTTAGACCAAGACAGTGACCTCCTCCAATCCACCAAGTCAGCCCTTCAAGAAGATTAGTCAAACTCTTGCCAAATTCATCATAAGTCAACCCAAGTAGGCTCTTTAAGAGCAGCCAACAACAATCTTTGTCCCCTGCTGCAACTCTATTCCTTTGATCCTGCAATCTTCCTTAATCATCTTCACAAGTGTGGCAAAGTAACAGAAAAATTCAGCTTAGATAAACGTCCTTCCTTTTGATGGTCTTGTCCCCCTTTTCTTTGCCTTCAAACCTTCCTCTTTCTCCTCTTTTCGCACTTCAAATTTCAGATATATATGATAGATGGATGGATCTCTCAATAGCTCAATTGTATGGCTGTATATAGTCTTCTTCCTAGATGGTCAAATCCCTTCATGAGGCCGATTTGATGGTTGCTTAAGGCCGACTTGGTGGAGGTGGTATAAATGACACTTATGACTTAATTACAATTTTCTTTCTTGACATACAAAGCCCAAGAAGGGTCTAATACATAATGACAAAGACTAGGACTCATGACATAAACCCTAGAGAACTCATTCGGTGCTTTTGACCTAGAAATAAAATAAATGAAGCATGAAACCCATGCTTATAAAAATTTTCTTTTACAATATTTTTTCTTTCTTTTGACAAATACATTATATCATGACTCGAGTACAATTATGAAGACTGATACTAGTTACATTTCTCAACACTCCCTCTTAACTAGGGAGGTATTCATCATTGTTCAACCGGTACAAGGTCGACCTCAATTTGAAATGTTACAAGAAGAATACAACAACATACGCAATGCTTGTGATACCCTCGTTGCCAAGGTATCCTCCCAACAGGGACTAAGGTGTCTTCTAAGCATTTGCCACTATAGGTACCATCAGGCTACAACCCTAGTATCCATCCAACAGGATACCATCTAAGCCTCCATGCCTTGACACCAACCCTTACAGGGATCCAGGTATCATCACTAAACCGGAACTCTAACCAATACCCTCCCTCTGGGATGCAGACATCAACTGAGATCTCAATACTAACCAGGCCACGATGTCCTCCCCAATACCATCACACAAGCAGTTTTACGATACTTCATCTCTCCCTCTCAACCAAATCAAGGACACTTATTAATACACCAACTTTTCTAGGAGAGATCAACACATCCACTAATCTGAGCATGCCCCTAAAACTAACTTCTTGTGGGGAGAAGATTTCATCAACACATCAACTACCTATTCATCTATTGGCACATACTGTAGCTTCACGACCCCAATCATTATTCAACCTCCCAATGTATATGATCTTGTATGACAACATAATCTTTGGGGTCTTTCAACTATTCTAATACTGCTTAGGTCATCACGATATCCAAACACTTTTTGACGGAAGATTCCTTCTTCAATTTCGCCAGCAGCACCAAGCTCAACCTCAACACTTTTCAAAACATCCAATTCTTGTTCACAACTTCATCAATCACAACTTTATTAATCACGAACACAACTCACGAATAACCATTTGTAGTGCTTCAGCGTTTCTCCGACCTTCATTCTTTCTTCATAGTCTTCATTATAGTTGTCACAACATGTCCTCCCTCTGAACTAGGGATATTTACACCTTCTTTATCAAAGCTTCTTCTTACTAGGAGACAAATTCATAAACCTCAGCGACACAGGTTGTTTCTTTCGTATCGTCATATCATCGGAGAACTTCAATCTTTTCAGAACATCTTTCCTTCTATCCTCACTTCGCAACAAGGTCATCTGCAATGTATACTTCAATGTTACCAAGACTCTTACAGCTTCCTCTGTCATGCTCAACATCATCATCAAGTATGAGGTAGGTAAGCATCTTCAACATCTTGAAGACTATGTACCTGCACATCTTCAACAACAAGTTCAACCAAGCATAAATATAGAGCATGCAGTCAACTTTATCAATATAGGGTTAGCATGTTGATATAATGGGAGCATAATAAATCAGGCAATCAATAAGGGTTAGACTTTCACAACAAACTATTTTAGAGTTTTGTCACAAACCCTAGATTCCTCAAAACTAAATTTGATCATAGCGAAAAGATTTTACAACTAGGGTTTCATTATCATGCCCTATAACCTCATATTAATCTCTACTAGGGTTTTTGTCGTAAACCCTAGATACAAACATTAAAACTTCAATGTTAGATATTCAACAATGTTGACCAAGCTAGGCTTTCAATCAACCAAAAAATACATGCAACTAGGGTTTCATTCCTAGGATATTTCATTAACTATTACAAGGGTTTTGTCATAAACCCTAAAAATCTAGGGTTTCATCATATATCCTAGATATTAATAACAAACCCTAAAAGACTGGAGTTTTATCATAACATTATCAAAACCCTAAGCACCAAGAGATTAGGATTTCATCATGAGATCTAAACTTTATCAACAAACCCTACGAAGACCAAGGTTTCATCAATAACATCAACATACCCTGAGCATCATAAGGCTAGGGTTTTACAATGAACCCTAAAGGTTAGGGTTTTACCAAAGTAAACAAATGAGAGTATGACAAGGATTGATTTAATCTAAAGATTAATCACACTAATAAATAAGAATTTTTATGATTCAAAATCCTAGACAAGAGAGAGTTAGTAATATGGGGCAAATTTCAAAAATGATCGTACCTTTTAATGAAGAAGACCTACTACAAATCTTGTACTTTATACATACCTTGAGTTGTTTCTTTTACAAACCTTGTAGGGTTTCCTCAATGGAGGGCTCCCTTTGAATCATGACAGTAACTTCATGGTCCATTTCCATATGAGCCACCTTTTATTAGAGTATCCAAGGATCCAACTCGATTTACCAAGTCATTATTCTTAATATATACCCGCAATATTTTATTGACAAGCAAAACCAAAATATACAAGAACAATAGCGTGATGATTTTCTAGGGTTTCTACTACCTTTTAGAGAATGAATTCCTAGGGATTTGAGTTACAAAATCTAGACATCATTCAATTTCATTTTTGCCAAGGATTGCCATATATCCTGGACTACTTACAAACCCTAGACATGATGGGATAGGGTTTCTTAGAGGGAACAAACAAATGATGTTTTCATATGTATTATCAAGAATTTACAATCCCTAGATATTAACATTATTCATCACAATGAAAACTTGTAAACCCTAGAAGCAATTAAACTCTTAAAAATATTTCAAATGAACATGCTCAACGTACCTTTGTCTTTTATACTTGAAAGATTGATATTCCATTGAGCTTGTTGCCTTTTTCTAGCAAACTGAAGACAAATTGTTAGATAACTAAAACATAAAGAGTGAAAATTTCTGAATCTAACACATCAGAAACCCCTACTACATTTTTTGGTTTACTATCTCCTACTTGTTCTTTGCATTAACAAGTTATTTAAATGCATAAATATCGAAGTAAATATAAATGCAACCTTCACAAATATACAAATCAACAACTAAAATAAACTGAGACAACACAAGGGACACCGTTATTTTGGACAATCGTCCCCGGAAAAACCCAATGCGAGAAAATTGGTGCAGCATATAGAGGGTTTTATTATTAAACAGATTTTGAATACAACTAGGGTACTAGAAATGGCTCACCCTTCAAAGAATATCCTTGGCAGCAATACCTCTATCCAGAGACAGATATTCCAGTTGATCAACAACTGAATGAACAATCCCACAGTGACTCTGGTTGTTCCTTGTGCTGGATAGCGAAAGCTGCTCCACGCACTCCTCTGGAACTGCGTCACCCCCTTCGGAACTGCGTCACCCTCTCTGGCTCTGCATTAGCCAATAAGCTCTCAGTTTGTCCCACTGAATCACCTCAACACAACCTCTGAAGCTCATTGTGTCCTCTACATCAGCCTCTACGGCCTCTGCATCAGCGTCTTTGGCCCTCTGCGTCCTCTGCGCTAGCCTCCTTAGCCTCTGCGTCAACCCTTGATGTCTCTGCGTCAGCCCTACTAGGCTCTGTGTTGCCTCTTCCGGCACTCTACTACCTCTCTGATATGTATCCTTCAGCCTTGGATTGAAATCCCTTGCTAAACTGCCCCTCGCTGCAACTGATCACTCACTTGATTTCCTCAGCAAACCCTACCCCAAAAAATTGAATTCTTGATCTCTCTTGGTGTATCTCCAACTGACCCTCAAGCCTCCTCTTATCCTTTTCATGTTGACGATTCAACGACCGAGATTAAGTCCCTAATCAACGACTAAGATTAGATCTGGCTTGATCCTCACTATTTAGAACTTTCTCACCCATATTATATTAATACACATTAATATTTTAATTTTCCTAAGTTTAGAATTAGGAACCCATTAAAAATATTAATTAATTTAATATCTCTTCATCCGGGTGGAATTTCTCCAAACGATTTATGGGTCTTGGAGATCTCATGTGCCTTAGCCTCTCCACCAATTTTCATGGCTGGAGCACATCCGATGCTACCAAAAATCAACAAAGAGTAATATTAATACTTACCAAAGTTATATGAGGACTTCAAGGTGGTCTCAAAATGCTAGGTGCTTTTTCTTTATTCAATAGGGCTAGACACCTTGATCTTTTTCATGGTTCCACAATTTGCAAGACTTCAGAAGAGTGAAAACAGGCTTATTGTGATCCTTCCAAGTTGGTTTTTATGTCATTTGAAGTTCAGATCTTATACATACATACATACATACATACATATATATATATATATATATATATATATACTCATCCTTTTTCCATAGGAGTCTCAACTTCTTTAATTTTGAGATGATTGTGGCTCTGTAACAGTCCTATAAATGCCTTTGAATAGTTTAGTCTTGTTTCTTCTCTTTGCAACCTTCAAGGACTACCTTTAGTCCTCAATTATATGACTCGGTCACCTTAATCCTGTGTTAACTTTAGATGCACAGAACTTCGAATTTTTGAAACTTTTTTAGACTTTGGAATTATGTACAAAGGTTCGATATTTTTCACAAGGAACTCGGTTTGGTCTAGGCTTGTAGCCTAACTTTCGGTCCTTAAAAATGCTACTTGGCTTCTTTCAACTATTATAATTTTAAGTTCTGGTTTATGGCCCTAATTACCCAGGTTTGCGGCCTAATTAAGTTCAGAAATGAGACATGTTAATTCGTTCCTCCTAGGTAGCTCGGTCTTGAAGACTAGACATGAGACTCTTGTTTTGCAACCATCAATGATCTTCTAGCTGCCTTTAACCTTGACCTTAGCTCTGTTAACATGTTGAAAAATCCATTAGGGCAGCATTAGGACAATTTATTCTTGATTTCTGTTAGTTGACACTACCTGTGATATCATATTTTTCTTTTGTTCATTAAGTTATTGTTCTTTATCATCAAATAAATGCCAAAAACATGAAGATCATACAATGAACACCAAATGTAGGCACTCAGCTAGGGCAAAACCCCTCTCTAGGGGAAAACCCATAAATTCTTCTTCTCTTCTTTAGAATCAAATCAAATAAGACAATCTTGACCTTTAGACCAAAACAGTGACCTCCTCCAATCCACCAAGTCAACCCTTCAAGAAGATTTGTCAAACTCTTGCCAAATTCATCATAAGTCAACCCAAGTCACCTCTTTAAGACCAATCAACAAGAATCTTCGGCCCCTGCTACAACTTTATTCCTTCGATCCTGCAATCTTCCTTAATCATCTTCAAACGCGTGGCAAAGTAACAGAAAATTTCAGCTTAGATAAATGTCCTTCCTTTTGATGGTCTTGTCCCCCTTTTCTTTGCCTTCAAAGCTTCCTCTTTCTCCTCTTTTCGCACTTCAAATTTCAAGTATATATGATAGATGGATGGATCTCTCAATAGTTCGAATGTATGGCTATATATAGTCTTTGTTGAAATATGATGACTAAAAGAAGTTTTCAACAATCCCAACCCGGTTTTAATTTCACCTTATCACTCCCATTCAGTTAAATGCCCTTTCCCATAAACATATAGAATTCTGGAAATTAAATTTTCAAATTAAAACACATGGGACTGTCAACACATGTTGAAAATAAATATGAACATCACCAAACCAGCGACACACATAAAAATACATATAGATTTTTGGTCAACTTAGACCTAGGCAAAACCCCTTCAATCTTCTCTGAGGAAAACCTGTTAGAGAACTCTTCATATTTATTTATCTTTCAAGTTCAGGAAAAGTACATTTGCAGACAAAACAAAACAGCAAAATACAACTTATCTCTTCAGCGCAAAACTCCTTGAAAATCGTGCCCACTTTGCCTTAATTTATGTGCCCATTTGAAGCTGAAAATATTTACTATACGGATACGACTGTACGAACTCTACGGATTTTTTTCAAAAAAAATCAAAATTCCTCTTGAACGATGTGCAGCCTTTAGCATTCAATGTTGTTCGTACTGTACCTTCTGTTGTCTTCTAAATCTTGATTTCCATGCCTAGCTTTGCCCAGAAATCACTCCTTCAGCTTGCTGCAACAAATTTCTCCTTCAGAACTTTTCTCCAACTCTCAGCCTCCTTTCTCCAATCTGCTCATGAAGAATGAATGTAGTCTCTCTTTTCTTCTCCCCCTTTTGTTCCCTAAATGACTTTTGGGCAACCCTAAGATCTAATGGTTCAGATTCATTTAGATCAAGGGATGAGAATAAATGTGCACTTAATTCTCACTATCTATTTTTTAACTCACCCATTAAATAAAGTACCCACATTGTACTTTATGTCGAAAGTCACTTTTCACTTTATAATTTAACATTGACTTTACCACTTATAAAGTCACTTTCACTTTATAGTCACACTTAGGAAAAGAATTATTTTGGACACTTTTCCCTAGGTAGAGACTAATCCATGGGAAACCACTTGTCCAAGGTACATTAAAAATCAACACTCCCTCTTACCGAGGAAAGTGTTTCTCACCACACCCATTTTGTCCCTGAAATGGACATGCTTGCCTCATGGCAAGGACTTCGTGAGAACATCGGCCACTTGCTCATCTATTGATACATACTCCAGCTTCACTGCCCCCTTCTGAACATAGTCCCTGATGAAATGATATCTGATGTCAATGTGTTTTGACCTGTCATGAAACTCTGGATTCTCCATGAGTTTAATGCAACTCTGATTATCGCAGTGAATAATCGTCGGTCTCAACTCTTGATCAAATAGGCCATACAACAATTTGCGAAGCCAAATGGCCTCACAACTAGCCTGCCTCTCCTCCTGCCACACCTCAAGCCCCAAAAAGTAATGTATCAACCCAATGACCTTCATCTCGAACTCCATAGCAAGATCCTCCTTGCAACCACTAATCAAACTCTTTGCCCCAATAATGAACAAGTCATCAACATACAACACAAAAATGAGCGGATCATCCCCTACAACAATGTAGTATATGTTCGGATCTGCATCGCTCTTCGTGAAACCCATTTGCTGCAAGTAAGTATCAATCCTCGAATACTAAGCTCTCGGAGCTTGCTTCAGTTCGTAGAGTGCTCGCCTCAACCAGCATCCATGGGTCTCCCACCCAAGTACCTCGAAGCCCTGTGGCTGCTCGACATACGCCTCCTCGTCTATAACTCCGCTCAAAAATGTGGTCTTCACATCCATCTGTGGTTCTACCAACCCATTTCTGAATAGAAATAACAAACCGGATAGAAGTGTATCGAGCTACAGGAGCGAAGGTCTCATCATAGTCAACTCCCTCTATCTGTGAGAACCCTCTAGCCACAAACCTCGCATTGAACTTCTCAATGCTGCCATCCGCAACATGCTTGATCTTGTAGAGCCACCTGGAAGTCACAACTGACTTGCCCTCAGGCCTAGGTACCACTTCCCAGACATTGTTCTTAATGATAGAGGCATACTCCTCCACCCTAGCCTCTCTCCATACCTCTTGGCTGACAAACTCCTCATAGCTAGTAGGCTCAGAGTCAACAATGTTGGTAACCTTGACTACATAACTGCAAAACCGCTCAGGTGGCACACTCTCCCTGTTCACCCTCCTCGGAGGACCAACGGACTCTGCTTCCTTTAAGGTGTCTTGAAGCCATTTGGGCCTCCTCTTCCCTGAAGAAGCTTCCCCATAGGGAACCTCATCTTATGCCCCCCAGTCTGGTGAACCTGAAGGTCTGCCAACTGACCCTGGTGTGCTTGTACCAGCAACTATCCTCGAAGAACCTGTACTGGCACCTGCGCCTATGTCAATTGAAGTGCCATGTGAACTTTGTACCAGTGGACTCCCTAAAGAAGTGCTCAGTGAACTCACCACTGGTGCCCCAGATGTCACTAACATTGAAGTACCGCCTATACCAGTCGATCCAGAACCTTGAGGTCCTACTCCCTGTACCTGACCTCCCTGCTGAGGAGAAGTCTATAACTCTCTCTCATCATACTCCCGTGATCTCCGATAAGCCCTCTCCTCCTCAAACTTCACATCCCTCCTAATCACCACTCTCCGTTTAGAAGGAATGAAGATCTGATAGGCCTTCGAAGTCTCGTTGTAACCCATAAAGATACCCTTCTCTGCCATGGGTTCCAGCTTCGTCCTCTGGTCCTTGGGGATATAAGAATATGTGAGACATCGAAAGATACGAAGATGTCCCACATGAGGCTTCTCTCTAGTAAAATCCTCCTCCGGAGTCATATTCCCCAATACTCTATGAGGACTCCTGTTCTAAAGATAAACAACAGTATTGCAAGCCTCAACCCACAAAAACAAAGGCAATCCCTGATCATGAATCAAGGCGAAGTTCTTGGCACGATTCCTGTCAAGTATGGATAAGATTCTGGCCTTCCAGACTGCGATGTTTGACGCTCTGTCCAGTCTACCCTGGTCTCTTACTCTGTGTAGTGCCATGATGCTCCTCTACTTCCCTCTTGGAAGTTCTCTGTTTGACTCCTCTGAGTCTCTACTTCCCATGTGGAAGTTCTCTTTTGGACTCCCTTTCAGTCCTGATTTCGCTCCTGGAAATCCTTCTGTTGTTGTCGAGATGCCCCCTACTCTGATCGTCTTGTGCAACCGCACCACTGATTCGGATTCCTCGGCCAGAAACCCTTGGTAGCAACTCTTTTGGCCTTGCTCTCTCAGGTATTGTTCTGACTACAGTACCTCACCAGCTCCACTCTGCAATATTCCTGCAGCCTTCTAAACCCCAGCAACCTGAAGGTGAGAGCTCCTAGGCTCTATGCAATCCCGGCACCAGCAACCCACCCTCCTTAGCCAACTGCGTTAGCCTTCCCAACTACTACGTGGCTCTGCGTGAGGCTCCCTTTGCCTCCTTAGCTTCTGCACTGACTCTTCTCGGCTCACCCTTCCCTTGTTGCTGCTCTACTAGAAACAGCTTCTGTCACCTCAGGACAGTTGTTTTCTACTACCATTGCTCTGCTCGGCTGATGTCTTTAATCCTCCTATGATCTACAATCATGCTCTGATACCATGTTGAAGTTTCTAAGTCTACTTAGTTAGAAACCCTCCATGCACTTTATCTTATTTATTCCTACCTACTTCTTGTTTTACTTAACAAGTTATTTACAATGTAAATACTAAAAATAAACACTAATGCATGCTCAACATATGACAGACCAGCAATTAAAGGAAATAGAAACAATCACACCATATGACACCATTATTTTCGGACTAATGTCCCCAGAAAAACCCAATGTGGGAAAATCGGTGCAGCTATCTGAGGGTTTTCTTATTAAGCAATATCAGAGTACAATCTGGGTGCCAAAACTGGCCTACCCAACAGAGAATTTCCTTGGCAGTAATACCTCTCAATTTCTGACAAATCTCCTGGCTAAAACCCCAGATAATCCTTTCGGCAGCTACTCAGCACCAATCTACCCCAGAAACCCCAACGTCAACCTCCCTCTAGACTAGTCAGCCCCTCTCTGCCTCACGCTGGCCTTGCGTCACCCCGGATGGGTCTGCATCAGCCCTGGGAGGCCCTGCGTCAACCCTCTAGCCCTCTACGTCAGTAACGCTGGCCTCTCTGAGGCTCTGCACAGCTCCCGACTGCCTCTGTGTGGCCCTGCGTGAGCCCTGGCTAGCTTTGCGTCACTCTCCTTAGCTATTGCGCTGCTCTCCCAGCACTATCTTTGCCTCTCTGTCTCTCTGTACTCAAATGCCCCTCAGCTACATCTCCCAATCACTAATTCTATCTCTCTTAGCAAACCCCGCTCTAGAGAATAGAATGATTGATCACTCTGGTGTATTCTCCAAGTGACCCTCAAGCCTCTTCTTATACATTTCCTATTGACATATCAATAGCCAAGATTAAGTCCCTAATCAACGGCTAAGATTAGATCTAGCTTGATCCATGTCTTTTGGACCATTCTAACACAATTTCATATTAATACACATTAATATTTTATTTTCCCTAAGTTTAGATTTAGGGACTCTATTAAAAATATTAATTATTTTAATATCTCCTAAACTGTTTAGAATCTGCCCAAACCCTTTCTGGGTATTGGAGATCTCATGTGCCCCAACCTCTCCACCAAATTTCGTCGCTAGAGCACATCCGATGCTACCCCAAATCAACACATCAATACCTGCCCTCCTGAGAAAGTGACGTCAAACCCCTTCTCCTCCATAGCAGACACTAAAATCAAGTTCTTCTTCATCCCAGGAACATACAAAACATCCATGACCTTCAAAGGTGGCAAATACTCCCTCTCAAAGGTCACAGTCCCCACACCAACAGCTCTCATAGTGTAGTCATCTCCCAGTACAATCTCAATATCAACTGCTCTCTCTGCAAGCTCTGAAAAAAAACTCTCGTGCACCTATCATATGGTGGGAAGCCCCGCTGCCTATGTACCACACATCGGATGATGTACTCCTACTAGATGTAGAAGTAAAAAATGCAAAGTCATGGTCAAACTGTGAAGCAAACTACTCCACCTCAGCTGAAGCTGCAGTACCCTTCTTCCCCTTACTCTTCCTCTCAGGACATGTAGCAACATAGTGTCCCATCTTCTGACATGCCCAACATTTGACTTTGGACATATCCTATCTTTATTCTTCTTCTTCTCCTTTCCCTTAACCCTATCTGATGAGGCCCCTTTCTTGGCCTTCCCTTTGTTCTTCCCCCTTGTTGTGAAGGCTACATCCTCCTCATCTACTATCTTCACCCCACCACTGCCAGTGTTCCGTATCTCATGCTGCACACAATCATCCCAAAATTTGTTCCAATTGGGAAGATTCTCCCTAGAGGTAACAGCATCTCCAAAGACCTCCCAAGACATAGGAAGTCCCACTACAGCTATCTTGACTAACTCTGTAGGTGCAACTGTCTCACCAATAGCAGTCAAATCATCACATACCCGTTTGACCCTGCCAAGAAAATGAACTACACTTTTAGCGTTTGTCATCCTAATGTTCTTCAATTGTTCTTTGAGTACCATCTTCCTGCTCTCATTGGTACTCTGATAGAGAGTGGTTAGAGTTGTCCACATCTGATATGCATATGTGTTTCCTCTCACCTGAGGAACCACATGATCCTTCAGACTGTCCATCAAAATCCTTTTTGCCTTTGCATTATTTTTTGTGAATTCAGCAAGTTCATCTGCAGCAGTAGGAGGTACAACCACTTGCCGCACTATGTCCCAAACTGTTGCCTCCTCAAACACTATCTGAATTTTGTCCTTCCAAATGGCATAGTTGGATATCCCATCCAGTCTGTCATCTATCCTTAAGAACATTGCCATGACCGCTGTCCAAAATTTACAAAACCAAAAAAAAAATGGAGAAATGAACTTTCCAACACACCTTCTTGTTTCAAAAGTTCAGAGTGTGTGAAATTTCACCTTGCTGTCCCAAAATATCTATTTGTTGTCCAAACTGAGTTTGTTGTCCAAAAATTCATTTTGTTGTCCAAACCACTATTTGTTGTACCAAACTACTATCTGTTGTTCAAACTGCAATTTTTAGCCTGTAGCTCTGATACCATGTTGAAATTTGATGACTAAAAAAAGTTTCCAACAATCTCAACCCGGTTTTAATTTCACCTTATCACTCCCATTCAGTTAAATGCCATTTCCCGTAAACATACATTCAACATATAGAATTCTGGAAATTAAATTTTCAGATTAAAACACATGGGACTATCAACACATGCTGAAAATAAATATGAACATAACCAAACCAGCAACACACATAAATTTTTGGTCAACTTAGACCCAGGCAAAACTCCTTTAATCTTCTCCAGGGAAAATCTGTTAGAGAGCTCTTCAAATTTATTTATCTTTCAAGTTCGGGAAAAATACATTTGCAAACAAAACAAAACAGCAAAGTACAACTTCTCTCTTCAACCCAAAACTCCTTGAAAATTATGCCCACTTTGCCTCGATTTTCGTGCCACTTGAAGCTGAAAATATGTATTGTACAGATTCGACTATACAAACTATCCCATACAGACTATATGGATTTCCATACCACTGTACAGACTATATGGATTTTTTTCATATTAAATATATATATATATATATATATTCAAAACTTGTCTCGAGCGACGTGCATCTCACAGCATTCAATGTTGTTCGTACTGTACCTTATGTTGTCTTCTAAACCTTGATTTCCATGCCCAGCTTTGCCCATAAATCACTCCTTTAGCTTTTTGCAACAAATTTCTCCAACTCTCAACCTCCAATATGCTCATGAAGAATGAAGTCTCTCTTTTCTTTTCCCCCTTTTGTTTCCCTAAATGACTTTTGGGCAACCCTACGATCTAATGGCTCAAAGTCATTTAGATCAAGGGATGAGAATAAATGTGCATTTAATTCTCACTTTATGTTTTTTAACTCACCCATTAAATAAAGTACCCACATTGTACTTTATGTCTAAAGTCACTTTTCACTTTATAATTTAACATTGACTTTACCACTTATAGAGTCACTTTCACTTTATAAGGTCACACTTAGGAAAAGAATTATTTTGGACACTTTTCCCTAGGTAGAGACTAACCCATGGGAAACCACTTGTCCAAGGTACGTTAAAAATCAAGCCTTCTTCCTAGATGGTCGAATCCCTTCATGAGGCCGATTTGATGGTTGCTTGAGGCCGACTTGGTGGAGGAGGTATAAATGACACTTTTGACTTAATTACAATTTTCTTTCTTGACATACAAAGCCCTAGAAGGGTCTAATACATAATGACAAAGACTAGGACTCATGACATAAACCCTAGAGCACTCAATGGGTGATTTTGACCTAGAAATAAAATAAATGAAACATGAAACCCATGCTTATAAAAAATTTCTTTTACAATATTTTTTCTTTCTTTTGACAAATACATTATATCATATTATCATGACTCGAGTACACTTATGAAGACCAATACAAGTTACATTTCTCAAAACTTCATAACTCGCCTTGATTTTTAGGGACTCGCCCTAACTTTTAGGAAACTCGAGCATGCTAAAGCAGAACTTGTTGAGGTCTCTTTGACTAAGGCACAAGTCAAAGGAACCCTTTCTCACTACCCATTTCAACTTGCATTACATATTTAGAAGAATGGCATCTATTTCATAATCTATGATTCCTCAATTTTTTAAAATGAAAGAAAGGTATCACTATTCATACCTTTGAAGAAAGCATGCCTACAGTGGAAAAGAGGCAAAGTTCCTCTTCAAGGATGAAGATCAAAGCTCTGATATTGCTCTATCATCACTAAAGACCTATGTTTCTAAAAGTATTGATGCCATGTATGATATAAAGGACTTGGGTACTGAAGATCTTCCTTGAGGAAATCCATTGCTAAAATAATATGAAGAAACCAAGCTACCTGGTTTGTTGTGACCAAGGATATTGGATTAACCCATTGGTGACAAAGATTCTTAGTTGATAACATATGTACTGCTGATTTGAAAAGCTTGGCAAGCAACATGGCTTGGATAAGTAAAACCCTAGGATTGATTACTTTTGTTGAAAGAAGAAACCCTAGCTCCTACAAGGAAGGAATGCCATGATGATGATGATGTGGACAAGGTTGATTTACAAGTTGAATGCAAGAAGGATAAAGGTCAAGAGGGAGCCGACATGATCTCAAAAGATAAGTATCTTATATCTCTCTTATTTTAATTGTTACTATTGTTGTTAGTTAGTCTCTTGTCTTTGAATTCTTTGCTTGGTTGTAAGTATTCTTCCATTACCTCCTAGTGAGGATTACAAGTACAAAGTGAAGGCTACCAAGGCTCTGGCAGCAAATAAAAAAAATGGAAGAACTAAGCAAAGCTTGTGACAAGAAGACTCGTATTTGTATTGGATGAGCTTTGGACTCAGAGGGAGCAAACAAATCAGTCAAAATGAAGTATGCCTTTATCCATGCGGAATAGAAATCAGTTGTGACTTCCAAGATGAAGATGGCTAGAAGTACAAAGTAAGAGGGAGAAGACTATGAAGTCAGGCACCTCATGCATGGTTCTCTCGAATTGATGACTATTTGGTTCTACAAAGAGCAATGTTTCTCTGTTGTTGAAGATGAGCTTGTGATTTTGATGATCTATTTCTAATTGGGGCTGAGGATCTCTTTGTCCAATAGATTTGGCATGATGTACTGCGATTCCATGGGCACCTCCATGATGACAAATTTGAAGAAGTTGCGAGACTTTGTTGCTGACTTGGTTGATCTTGTCGATCGGCTCGTTGAACTATCTTTTGCATGGATTTGCATATTCTAATTGGGTTAGATGTTCTTAAGATAGGAAGAGCACTTCTGAATGATGTTTTAGCCCGGATATCATGGATGAGTATGGTGCAAACCTCTGTTGCACTTAGCACGGCTGAAGCTAAGTATACAGCTAATTGTTTAGCTTATTGTGAAGCAGTTTGGCTTCGAAAATTGTTTGCTAGTTTGGTTGATCAGGTGCTCGAATCAACCATGATATATTGTGACTATCAAAGTTGTGTGAAGCTTTCTAAGAATCTACCTTTTCATGACAGGTTGAAGCACATTGAGATCAAGTGTCACTATATCCGGGATGTTGTCCAAAGAAGAGTTGTGAGGCTTGAATACATTTCTATTGATGAGCAGGTTGTTGATGTTTTGACAAAGCCACTATCCCAGATGAAGTTTGTTTACTTCTATGAGAAGCTTGGAGTGGCTGAGAATTCCTCTTGGAGAGAGAGAGAGAGCATTGATTCTATAGTATCATGAATTTTCCTTGGGCTTGGCTGGGAAACCATGGTTTATGATTGGGAAGATTGTTCTGATTACTCCTTTAGTTCATTGAGCTTGATCAAGAAACCTTATGGTTGGGGAGGTTGGTTCTAAGGCTTGAAGTGCTCCCTTAGGTCAATTTGTTTCACTGAGAGCCCTGTAGGCTTGGTTGGGGACATTGATTTTGAGTACTCTCCCTTGGGTCGTTGTATTTGACTGAGAGATCATGTGGTCAAAGAGGTTAGCTCTTTTGACATTGAGATCAAAATTCCTCCCTTGGGTCATGGACCGAGAGACTATATAGTCGGGGAGTTTGTTATCAAGATTCTTCGCTTGGGTCATGGACCCAAAGACCTTGTTTATGGTCGAGGAGATGGACCCTATATACTCTCTTAGGTCATTAGGTTTGACTGGAAGACCATTGGTATGGTTGAAGAGTTTGATCTTGATTACTCCTTTGAGTCATTGTGTTTGACTGAGAGACTAGTGGGATGGTCGGAGACATTGACTTTGATTACTCTCTTGGGTCATTGTGCTTGACTGAGAAACCATTTCATATGGTTGGAGAGTTTGGCCTCATGAACGATATTGATTGATCCCATGTTCAGTTGGGTTCTGACCTTGATGCCATTGGTTTTGGCTTGTGGGATGAGCTTGATGCTATCAATCTTTCCTTATAATGAGATTTGTACATCTGAGAGAGAATGAAATTTGCCTCCTTGGCTAAGAGAGAGTGTTGCAAAATTGTAGTTGCGGTCAGTATTTTCATCATAAAGTCAAAGGAGAAATTATTTGGTTTCTAATGTCCATGTCGACCCCAGTTTGACAGGTCAGCCCCACCTCATGAAGGGGTTTGGCCTTTGGTCAAAACCACTCCAATTGAACACCCATATATTGACAAAAGGTTCACTCCATTTGATCATCACATCAATCACAATTCGAACCTATTCTTCAAGGATTTTGTTCACACGTGCGAAGGAGGAAGATGATTGTATTAACCAAGTGAAGTTGACTTTTTGCTCTCTACATTGACTTGCATTCTTCTGTTGTGGTTTGACCAAATCTCTACATGTGGTTGAAGGCCGAATGTTCTTGGAATCATTGACCAGCTATTGACAAAGTTTTAGAGCTGATTTTTGGGCGTTGACTAAGCCTTGACCACAGGTCAAAGTCTGTGATTTGACCAAGTTTTTTTAAGGTACTGCAGGACCAAATTTCGACCCTTTAACCAAGAGCTACAAGTCGAAATTCGGTCCCCTTTGAACAGACTTTACTGTGAGCAAAATATTAATTTTTCTGTCTCCTTTGACTTGATTTGACTTGGCAGTTAATGAGGTCAATTGTCGACCTTTGACTGGAATATTCTGATGTATAATTTAATGAATTGAACTCTCTCTCTCTCATAAGGAAAGCTTATCGAGTTTTCCCCCTTGTGGGATTTTGTCCCAATAAATTTTGGTGTCTCTTGTCTCATTGGTTTTACTGTGATCTCTATTGCTCTACTGAAGTTAATGGTTCACATTTTCAAAGTGTAACTTGTGAAAATAGTAGCGAGAAAGGTCCTTCTTTGACTTGTGCCTTAGTCAAAGAGACCAAAAGCATATTTTCCTTAGCATGCACAAGTTCCTATAAGTTTGGAACCAATTCCTATAAGTTGGGAGCTAATTCCTAAAAATTAGGATGAGTTCCTAAAATTTGGGGTGAATTCCTAAAAGTTAGGACGTGTGCATGAAGTAGTTTGAATAGTGCAGATGTGGAAGGTTCAATTGTTGTCTTCTAGAGAGAGTTAACTTGGGAAACGACGAGCTAAGAGAGCCTTAACTTCTAAATTAAGGCAGGATGAGTTACAACAACTTGATAGCCTTTGTTAACTCTTCAACCAGCAGTTTGATTTCCTAAAATAAAGACTTGCCAGATTTAGCCTATTCGAAAAGCTTAAAAGGAGGATCAAGGCACATTGTTATTCATTATTTTGTGACCACTTGTTGGTGAGACAAGGCAATAGAGAGCACAGGTTTGTGTGTGTGTGAGCTTGTAAGACAAAGAGTGTGCAAGAGAAGCTTTTCCACAAACTGGTCAAGGTTATTTTCCCTTGGGAATTACGCAAGGAATTAAGAGGTAATTCCTAGTTAATAAGAGAAGCCTATGCGCATAGGTTAAGGAGGAATGCCCTAGGAAATAGGGCTCCAAGAGTGCACAAAGGATAAGGGAAGCAAATCAAGGGTCTTGCAGGTGTTTCAAGTTTAGCACAAACAGAGAAAACCAGATTGGTTTCTAGTGAAACAAAACTGTTGTAAGAGATTTGTTGCTCATTTTTCTATCAATAAAATTCTCAAATGAGTGGAGGGTTTTCCCAGCTGGGTTCCCTAGAAAATTGTGTTGTTGAATTGTGTGATTGTGTATTTATTTATGTTCCTATTCCGCTGCAAAATAAGTAGAAAAATTGTGTCTATATGAAAAGAATTAGTTTCAGATTGTTTATATGCGCAATTGCAGAATTTCATGGATTTTCTATAGTAATTGCTTAATGATTGGAATGTTCTAAAGAAGTCAAAATTGTATCATTGGAAGTAGTTATCAATTTGAAAATTATTCGAGTCTTGTTTGCCACTGGAAAACTAACACAAATATTCCATGGACATAGCAATCATCGATCTCCAGGGACGGCGAACCACATAGAGAAAAAAAGGTTCAAGCAAGGTGAGGATTCAACCTCGCAACCAAAGAAGAAGAAAGAATTGACTAAGGTCAAGTGTTTTGTTTGTCATAAGACATGATACTATGCTTCACAATGTTAATTTTTCTTAGGGCTATATTGTTCTTTGCTTTAGATAATTGCATTTCATTATATTCACCCCATAACATTTAAACATCATTTGCAATTATATAGAAATAACAATATCATCAACAAAGCAGTGGGACATAAAGGAACAATAGAAGAAAAGCATTCACACATAGAGACACCAGGACTGGTCGGAGATTAGGGAAAAACCCCACAAGGGGAAAAACCGGTCGGAGATTAGGGAAAAACCCCACAAGGGGAAAAACCCTTTGTAATTCTTCCTTTATTAGATTGTCATAAAATGTTCAACAGAGAGTACAATGAGCAATATCCACTCAACAAGAGTCAAAGTCAAAGGCTTTGACTATCAACCAAGTCAACCAACCATAAATACAATATACCAATGATGAAAAGTCAAATCTGATCAAGTGTCATGAATCTGCAATTTTGTCCAAGTCAACAGCAGTCAAAGTGTGCCCTAACCTGGTTCCACACTCGGTTTTGTACCTTCGACCTGTTTCATACCCTATTTTGTACCTTTGGCCTGATTCGCACCCAGTTTTGTACCTTTGCCCTATTCCACACCTAGTTTTGCACCTGGTTTTGTACCTTCGGCCTATTTTGCACCTAGTTTTGTACTTTCGGCCTATTCCGCACCTAGTTTTGTACCTTCGGCATGTTCCACACCTAGTTTTGTACCTTCGGCTTGTTTCGCACCTGGTTCTGCACCTAGTTAAGTACCTTCACTTGTTCCACACCTAGTTCTACACCCAATTATGTACCTTCAGCATATTCCACACTTGGTTCTATACCTTCAGCCTATTCCGCACCGGGTTTTGTACCTTCAGCCTGTTTTGCACCAAGTTTTGTACCTTCGGCTTGTTCTTTAGATGTGATATCCAAATGAGCTTGAGGTCAATTGTATTTATATGTGTTAGAGGAGGGCTAATTGGTCCTTAGGCCGACCTTGACAATTTTGACATTGTGGGCTTCACTTCAAAAATACACTTTCCCTTATCCAAATCTAGTGCGTCATCAAAGATCAAAATTGGTCCTCTCAGAAAGAGGAATTTAGTCCCATGATTGGAATTTGTCACTAAGCTCCCAAATTAACACACAATGTCCAAAAGGGTGGAAAGCGTACGCAATCAACTATATAGTGTCAGCAGAAGCTTAGGTGGAAGAGTTTACCAAGAAGTTTGAGACAAAATTCTCACTTGTGTCCAACCTTTCCTAGAGCACCATACCAGTTGGTGTGTGGTTATTGGATAGTGGAGCGACACAACATATGATAGCATCATGAGAGTTGTTTGACAGCCTAATGAAATGGGACCCAGAGTTGAATGTGGAATTTGGTGTCAATATCAAACATGCAGTGAAAGGGATTGGAACAATGATATTACAACTTGAGTCAGGAGGCATGTTGGAAGTGAATGACGTGTTATGCGTGCCAAAACTCAACAGATGTTTGCTCCCAATCTCTATGATAGAGAAGAAGAGGTTAGTTGTGTTTCTAGATGGGCAAGCACTAATCAAACCCATGGCATGCATCTCAAACGTGGGCCACATCATGGGAGTTCGAGAGGGCAACCTATATAGGCTAAAGGGCCAGCCTATTCGAGCAATGGCAAGAAGCAGAACAGTGACAGAGAAAAATATGCAGGAAGCTCCAAAGATTTTATGGTTCAGAGGGAGTCAGCCTCCAAGTTCAGATGGGGAGGAGCAGACAATAGATCCTTCCAAGTTTGTTAAGATGGTCTCTTGGTATGAGATGACCTTACATGATGTTCAGGAGCAGGTCTTTGAGGATGATTCTGAACCAAGCAGCAGGGAAGGCCTCTAGTTCAAAGGGAGCAACCATGGCAGCACATGCAGTTCTAGGATCGAAGCCAATTCCAAGTGGCAAAAGTACCTCGCTCGCTAAGAGACAATGTAGATGTTTGTAGCTCAGGCACGTACTTCTACACAGGCCTAAGTGTCTAAGTGTTTTAAAGATGCCCAAAAATCTCCTTAGGACACTTGCTCAAGTATTGAGTAAGTTGCTATTGTAACTTAGCCTAAATTTAACTTACAAAAAGCACATAATTAGTTATCTTGGCTATTAAGGTAAAGAAACTTGGGAAAAATAAGTATTTACTCTAGTAATCATGTTTTAATCTCAATCGTTGATTTCAAGTGAGGCGAGATCTAATCTCGTCCATCCATCACTTTGGAGAATAGGGCTAGGGATTTAGCTCAACAAAAGTTATAAAGGCAAGGACAAGGGGAGGAGAAAGGCACACCATACAGCTACAACGGCACAAGCCATTGTGAAAGAGATTTTCTCAAGTGAGGAGTGAGATACTCAAGTGGGTCAAGTCTGAGGAAGGTAAAAGGGTACAACATTGGAGATCCAAACCAGCCAAGCAAATCAAGGACAGATCCAGGGCCATTATCCCAAGATGGGAGCCCAAGTAGGTTCAGATTATTAAGTTAATTAAGAACTTTTGATTGGGCAAGATTTGTATGTGTCACATGTGATTGACATCAATTGTATAAGTGTGCTTCCACTAAATAATTGTGTTAGGAACCCAGTTGTGCTTTTATTCAGTAGATCTGTGATAAATCTACTAAGAATTGATTGTTAGGTGCTAGGTTCAAAATTTGACATGGTCACTATGCCTCTTAGTGTCTTGGGAGGGAGGGAAAGAGTAAACAATAACAACAAGAGTTTACAAGGAGTGTAGATGCTTATGATGTGGACAATTTGACTACCAAACTAGACACCCACTTTGCCATGACATCCAATGTACATTTTCATGTACATGGTTTCAGGGTGTTGGATGGTGTGTGGGAAATGGAGCTTGGAGACTTACGACTTGTGATAGAAAGATCTTCAACAAGTTTCAAGAGCAATGGGGAGGAATGTTTGTGGAGTTAAGTGATGATGCCACATATCCTATGAAGGGATGGGGTTCCACATCTTTCCAAATGCCTTCAAGTGATGTTATGAGGTTAGATTCTATCTTGCATGTTCATGATTTAATGAAGACTCTACTTTCAATTTCTTGCATGACATATTTACAATATGTAGCTATGTTTGATGGTCAACAGGTCACCATTAGAGATAGCAACCATGGATTTGGTTGAGTTTTGTCCAAAGGTGTGCGAGAAGGTGACCTTTACAAGCTACTTGTAGATCCAATTGAGTAGGTATGGCAAGATGCCATGATAGAAGACAATTTCTCCAACATTCATAAGGCTTTTACAGAGGGACTCTCTCAATAAAAGGTAGTTGACCTTAATGAGACTCTTACTCCAGTTGTTGAAGGATTTTCCCGAGAAGAGGGAGTTGCCTTAAATGGCTTGATGCATGCACCACCAAATTTGGATTTGTGTATCAATGAGATTGTACTCATGTTGGGTTGTTCTAAATCTAGCATAGATTTCATTTCATTTTGATAGATCCAATACACTTGTCTTGGCCCTGTACACACATGAGTTCATTATTGCAAGAAATCCCAAACAATTCATGATGTGGTGTGAGAATATTTTGACTAGTGAAAATGGCATGAAGGACCATAAGGTTGGAAGGTTGTTGATATAGTGTTCCTTGTGCAAAAGGTTTTCACCTTGAAGATCATAAAGAGAGTTCAAAGCGTTTAAGGAAGCAATGATCCAAATCATGTTTCTTTATGTTCGTTGATGGTCAGCTGTTTGACCGAGCCCTTAGCAGAGGGAATATCTTGTGTTTGGTAGACAGCTCTTTCTTTAGTAAGAGGGAGTGTTGGACTTTTAGCACCTCAAGAAGCGTCAACGGTTCAGTACAGCAATAATGAAGCAAGCCATTTATGCAGGAGAGAGAGAGACAGAGGGCACATGGATGGCAAAAGCATGCATGTGTTCAATTTCAGTTTAGATGTTGTTACATATTTAGTTCAAATCTATTTCAAAGTTTTTCTTTAGTTAGTAGTCGTATGCCCAGTTAGTTAGGGGACTTTGGATGTGGAAAGATTCAAAGAATAGATGGGCAGAGATCCATAGAAAAGGAGATGCATGCATGCATATTTGCACTCTCTTCTCCTGGGTTCACTTTCCTAGAAATAGAATCTCATGTAAGTTAAAGGCGCTAATCCCAAGGCCAGGAATCAATCTAGGGTTTAGGTTTATTTCAGTTAAGGCCCTGATGTGCAGGAGTCCAGATTTATTGTACCTTCTAGTCTATAAAAGAGAAGGCAGATGTATAGGTTTCATAAATTCAGTTTTCAGACTAGGAAGCAGTGGGTGAAGGTTAGAGTTCGAAGCTTTCGGTGATATTTCTTGCTTTCAAGAGTAAAAAACAATGATGTGACTTGACTTTTATATCTGCGTACTTGCAGTTACTTTCTTATGTTTGATGTGTTTCAGTTCCTAGCAAAAATCAGATTGTAGTTTTGATAGAGATTTCAGTTTCCTGTTTTCCTAGATAGGTATGTTAGTTATCAAACTAAGATTATTACCATCCGGTGAAGAATTTCAACAAATTTAGGAGGTGCTTCCACACATCCTCGGATGTGTTTCGGCACTCCAGCGTCCCTGCCTCCCAGGAAACTTGGTGGAACATTGGATCTTAGTGTACAGTATACTTATGTTATACTAGCAGAACACCCATGCAAAGACCAATTTGAATCATATTCTAGAAATTTTATTCATTACTTTAATGCATTAAATATCCCCGACTATTCCCAGAGGCCTGACAGATGGAAAATACCATGGGCGGTTGGTGAAGAGGGAACGGAACCGGCTGATTGCCCACTTGAATTAGAACGGATGAGCTGGGAAGAAGGAATGACCGCGGCATCACTAACAGTTTCAGCAGTCAATGTGTGCTGGGCCTGTGGATAAAAGACAAGTCCAATGCAAGTATTGCTGATTAAAAATAGCGACCATAGATTCAGAAAAATGAACGGAAGCATTATGTATGCGTGTGAAGAAGTTACTTAAGAAGCAACTGCAACCTTGTGTAAACAGAAGGCAAAAGGAGGCCGAAAGGGAGAAATGCCCTTGTACGCAAAACCCATATTCGCCATCCTCACGCGCTCCCAACTGCAGCTTGCTTTCTATGCCATAAAACTCCTCGAAGCAGAAACTCTGTGGAAGAATGAATACAATAATAAAGGTTGATGGCATGTAAGTATGGTTCAATCCACCTAAAATTTGTTTAACAGCGGTGTATAAATAACCAGAAATAGACTTTATACCATTAGCATTACCCCATTGCCAAACAATAACAAGAATATATTTAATTCATAAAAAGCAGCAACTGAAGAGCTATGCCGTCGAGCAAATGCTGCTGCCGAAATAGAAATCAAACAAAGCATCCAGAGTAGACGCAGAGTAATAGTCCGCAGGAAGTAAACAGGGTCATCGGATAAAAGAGTGAGATCATTCCAGAGAGAGGTGGTCTTTTGCTGTCATATTTAGAACTCAGCACATTAGATGATTGGTTGTGAGAAATTATCATGTAGGTGTTGTGTGTGTAATACAAATGAAGAAAATTACAAGCGGAAAAATTAAGTTATTTTGTATCTAAATTTGCTCTAAAAGCTTGTTTTAAATTTCTGGGACGAAAAAATAAATTATTTAAATTTAAATTTAAATTTGCTTGTTTTAAATTTTTGGGATGAAACTTTGTTTTAAAAAGTTTGGATGAAACTTTATAAAATTTAAAATTGAATTTTATATTTTTTAAAATTATTTTTAGTTTATATATATTTTAATTTTAGAAGCTTTAAGGGTTAGCTTAATTGGTCAAATAAGTGCTTCGCCATTCGGGAGGTCACAAGGTCAATTCTCCCCGAAGCCCTTGGGGTTAAGCCTAGCTATTGGTCGCGGGGCTTGATACCCTTGATCAAGCTCAGATATTTCCGATGGACGTAGCGGCCGCAGGTGTCTGTGAACCACCCAAAAAAAAACAAACAAACAAACAAAACAAAACAATATATATATATATATATATATATTAGATTTATCAAGTGTCTATAGGGATTAATCTTTTGAGATGCAATTTTCATTTAGAGTGGAAAGAGATTTCATCTCTTTGCGCTTGGTATATACTAAGTTAAGATAGATTTAGGTTGGTTTTGTTGAATGGTATTGTCATTGATGCCAACATCGTCTTTGAACGCTCTTAATATACGTCAATGGATTGCTTTGAATGGAAGCTGCACTGGTCAATAATGTTGATGAGATAGCATCATGGACTAACATTCTCCCTGTGTCATATATGACCAAAATCGAGGAGAATGGTCCGACAGATGACAAATATTCTCCATGTGTCAATTTTTTGACCAAATTAGAAAGAATGGTCCTCGAGGCCCAAAATTACTTAGGTAGAGTGTGACCTTCCAGCATCAGGCTTAGAATTACTCAAATGGAGTGTGGCCTTTGGGGATTCACCATGTGTCAGGTATTGACCAGAATAATGGTGAACCAAGACTAGTCTGTATATTATGTGACAGATAAACCAAATATGGTGACTAGTTGATGCTAATGATGACCCATGTGTCAGAGGTACCGACCAAAATTATGGTTGATCTACCATCTATCAAGAATATTGGCCAAAATTATGGTGAGAATGCACCATGTGTCAGAGGTACCAACCAAAATGATGGTAGCATGTTGATGCTAATAAATATACTATTGATTTGTGTAGCTTGTGAGGTACTCCAAGCCCAAGGGTTCAGGGTTTGGAAGGAAAAGCGCCACAAGGGTCACTTTTGGGCTTGGAACCTAAGCATGGGGTTTTGCACCCATCAGGATTTGGGTCAAAACCATGATGAATTTGAGCTTGGAAAATTTTTAGGTGATAGAGCTTGGCGAGCTAAATCAAATGCTCCAAAGATCACTCAAATCGAAGCTCTAGAAATGAAGTTATGATTTTTTGAAGGTGACAAATAATTATGGACAGTCAAGTCATGTAGGCTTGAAGTGAATTCGTCCAAGAGACGTGTCCTTCATGAATTTGTTGGAGCCCCTTTATTGGCTATAAATAAAGGGTGAATGAGATTCATTTTAGCATCCATCTCGTGCAACGTTCATCCAAGATAGCTCTGAAATTCGAATGCCCTAGCTACAGCAAGAAAGGGTCAAGGACAGCGTGGGATAAGTCTGAAGTGGAGGTCAAGGAGTAGCGTGGGAAAGATCTGTTTGGAGGCCGAAGTTCTAGGCATGATTGTGGATTGTCTAAGGGCTAGTTTAGGGCTAAAAGGACAGGTCTAAGGAGTTGTTCTAGGGCCAAGGTGTTGACCTACTAGGTTGAGGAGCTAGGAGGCAATATGCTATTGTCTAGGCTTGTTTAGGCATTGTTTTGGTGTACTGTTTGCTACAGGACTGTTGTGTGCTAGGCCGCAGGCCATAGCACCACAACAGGGGCTTGCGTAGAGCATGTTAAGGGGTTGGTGTGTGCCCTAGATAACATCGCAACAAGTAGGAGTCCCTTAAGGGTATGTCGCAGTTGATTAGAGGGTTGTTTGAGGATTGTCACAAGAGTTAAGGGTTGCAAGAAGTTCCCTAACCAGGACTGTCATAAACAACAATATGCAAACATAGAGGACAATAGAGTTTTGTGGAGGAACGTTGGGTCAAGAAGTGACCAGTTTGGATTAGATTGACTTGAAGCCTGTGGGAGCCAATTTGGAGGCGAGATTGGGTGATCATGTGTCTTCATCAGTCCAAATTTCACAATAACGTGATTGGGTACCACTGATCTGATTGGAGGGCAATGTGTTGGCTACCCAAAGTAGCCCTAGAGAAGCAGACAAGAAGGACGTTGTTGGTGCGTGATTGGGTGAAGATTGCAGCCTTATGAGTAGCTCTTTGATGGATGAAGGAGGCTACTAGAAGGTAGATTGGAGCTTAGTTATTGGCCAGACTAGAGAGCAATTTGATGAGCCTGTGTACATGCAGCAGAAGTGACTTGCAACATTGTTAGGTGGCAGCCCTCTTGGAGTCTTGATGTGTAGTGGCCTTGATGGACTAAGGGACAATAGTGAGCAGTATAGGACTGAAGGACTGGCATGACAAGATACGACATCGAAGTTGCAATGAAATTTGTCATTGTATCTTGTATACCATAGATTGTTGTATTATTCAGATGTTATGAAACCAGCTCACAAAAAGATAGAAAAGAAAGATCAACGCCTTAGAAATCAACCTCTTCAAGGGGCAACCTCCTTTACATTACACAAAGGAACAATTCTTGGATGATACAAATGACAAAACCTCATTTCTATATATAGGAGTCCAAGGGGTCACAATATAATCAAAGCCGACATAACAATAATAATATAAGGGCACAATAATAACAATAGTGGGCTTCTATGGGGCATAATAATAACAATATGGGGACAATAGGGGCATAACAATAACAATAAGGGCTACAATGATAATAGTAATGGGGAAATCACTAGTATTATAGGGACCTAACATGCCCCTCTCCTTCAAAAAAGTGTTGTCCTCAACGCTTGAGTAGTTCTGGATGCTTTTGTATAAAATTCTCATCCTTCCATGTGGAATCTTCAGCAGGTAAGTTCTTCCACTTGACAAGATACTCCGAAATTGATCGATTTCATAGTGGTAGAGTTCTTGTTTCTGTGACTGCTTCAGGTTCCAATATGATTTTTCCTTCCTCGTCAAGTTTTGGCAATATTGTTTGAACTGGGAGCTTGTCACCAATAACCTTCTTTAAGCATGAAACATGGAAAACTGGGTGCACTCGGGAAGCTGCAGGAAGCTCCAATTTGTATGCCATTGTACCAATATTTTGCAACACCTTATACAGACCATAATACTTTGGTGATAATTTATTATCCTTCTTAGCTTGCTTGAGGGACATTTGTTTATATGGTTGTAGCCATAGAAATACCCAGTCACCTATATCAAAACTTCTTTCGCTGCGATGTTGATATGCCTGTTGTTTCATTCTATTTTGTGCCAAAGTTAGGTTATTCTTTAAGAGTTAGAGAACTTGTTGTTGGTGTTCGATGTGATCTTCCACTGCTTGAACCTTAGAATTCTCTCTTAAATATGATGTGATGGATGGTGGGTGATATCCATAAAGTGCCATAAATGTGGTCATTTTTGCTGCAGTATGAAAGGAAGTGTTATACCACCATTCAACCAAAGGAAACCATTTGACCCATTATATTTGTTTATCAGATACAAAGCAACGAAGATATCCTTCCAAACATTTGTTTACTATCTCAGTTTGCCTATCAGATTGAGGATGATAAGATGAGCTATGAGCTAACTGAGTACCAAGACAAGAAAATAATTCTTTCCAAAAATTTCCAGTGAAAATGGGATCTCTGTCGCTTACAGTAATCTTTGGGTTTCCATGTAGCTTTTGAATTGTTTCCATAAATGCAGTAGAAACTGTACTGGCTTTAAATGGATGAGATAATGCACAAAAGTGTGCATACTTGGTAAGTCTGACAACTACCACCATGATGACACTCTTTCCTTCGAACTTGGATAAACCTATGATAAAATCCTTTGAAACTTCCTCCCAACGTTGACTTGGAATGGATAAAGGTTGTAACAAACCTGGGATCTTAATTGTTTCAACTTTATTTTGTTGGCAAACCAAACATTCCGCCACAAACTTTTGAATATTAGATTTAAGGCCATCCCAACAAAAATTCCTTCTTAACCCTGTGGTAAGTTTTTAAAAATCTCGAGTTCCCTCCTAAGGAAGAGGCATGCAATTCCATAAGAATCTTTTTCTTAAGTTGGGAATTCTGACGTAGGTATAAGCGATCTTTGTACCATAAAAAAATCATTTTTCCAGCAAAATGTATCAGATGTACTGGGATATTGTTGTAACTTTTGAATGAGTGCCCACACTTCTTCGTCATTCTTCCATTCATCCCTTGCTTCGTTTATCCAATCTAGTTGGATAATAGAAATGGCACAAAGCAATGCTTCCAAATCCTCATCCTTTCTTGAGAGTGCATCTGCCACAACATTTTGCTTCCCTTTTTTGTATATGATTTCAAAGTCATAACCCAACATCTTTGTGACCCATTTTTGTTGCTCTTCTGAAGATAATATTTGTTCTAAAAAGTATTTAAGACTATCATGATCCGTTTTTACCTTGAAGTGTCTTCCCATTAGGTAGGGTCGTCTTGTCTTAAGTGCATGTAGTATTGCCAACATTTCCTTCTCATAAATAACTTTGTGCAAATAATTTCCTTTGATTAGATGACTTTCGAAAGCAATGGGTCTTTCTTCTTGCATTAAAACATCACCAATTCCATTTCCTGAGGCATCTCATTCCACAATAAAGGTTTTTGTGAAGTCCGGCGTAGCTAAGACCGATGCTTGGCACATTTCCTCTTTAAGATGTTCAAAGGCGTTCGTTGCTTCTGGAGTCCATAAAAATGCATCTTTCTTCAATAATGTTGTTAGAGGTGCTACTATTCTCCCATAATTATTAACAAACTCGCAATAATTCCCTGTCAACCCGAGAAATCCTCACATATACTTTATGGATGTGGGGATTTTCCATTCCTTAATGGCTTTAATTTTTCTAGAGTCTACCTTAACACCTTCATGAGATACGATATGACCTAGATATTCCACCTCTTGTACTTCAAAGAAACATTTGGAGCTTTTGCATATAATTGTTTCTCCTCCAATATTTGAGCACCCTGTCAACATGTTGAACATGATCCTTCCAAGACTTGCTATAGATTAGTATATCATCAAAAAATATTAACACAAATTTTCTAAGGAAGGGTTTGAAAATGGAATTCATCAAACCTTGAAATGTAGAAGGTGCATTGGTAAGGCCAAAAGGCATGACCAAAAATTCATAATGACCCCAATGAGTTCTAAATGTTGTTTTCAGAATGTCTTCAGTCTTCATTCTGATTTGATGATATCCTGAATGAGGATCCAACTTGGTGAAGTAAATGTATCCATGTAATTCATCCAATAGTTCATCAATGACAGGAATGGGAAATTTATCTTTAATAGTGAGCTTGTTGAGCTCCCTATAATTCGGACACATGCGCCATGATCCATCCTTCTTGTGCACCAATACTACTAGAGCAGAGAAAGAACTTTGATTAGGTTGAATTATACCCACCTCTAGCATTTCTGCAACCATATGTTCAATTTCACTCTTTTGGGCATAGGGATATCTGTAAGGTCGGATGTTTGGAGGAACACTTCCTCGAACCAAATGAATAACATGATCATGATCACGAATAGGTGGGAGACCTTTGGGAGTCTCAAATATCTTGGAATGATTGTCGAAGACTTTTTTGAGATCTGGAGAAATAGATGATTTCGATGTGGGAACCTCTAGCGAACATAATTGTGCAATTACGCCTTGTTGTTCTTTCTTTAAAAGCTTTATCATTCCATTAGAGCTGATTATCTTTCCTGGTTTCCCTGCGATACCTCTTAGTTCAACTTCCTTTCCTTCCAAAGAAAATTTCATGAAAAGTTCTTTAAAATTAAAAGCTATTGTACCCAAGGATTGTAGCCATTGGACTCCTAGTACAACATCAATACCACCCATTGGAATGGAAAGCATTGGGCTATTCAATACATATTCTCCCATGGAGAACTTGATATTATGGCACTTTCCAAAGCAATTTATGGTTCCTCCACTTGCAACCATCACTTGACACTCTCGTGCCGGATATAGGAAGGAATTCAATTCCTTGGCTATCTTACAATAAATAAAATTATGGGTACTGCCAGAATCAATCAACACTATACCTTTTTCTTCTTGATATGTCCTTCTATCTTGATAGTTTGAGGAGTGGTAATTCCGGCCAATGCATTACAAGATATGGTCATATTCATTTCTTCTTTCTCTAGGGTTTGTTACTGGTGTATATCCTCTTCTTTTGACGTTTCTTGTTCCTTTTCTTCCTCCTCTTCACAATCTCTGTAAAATAATTTATTCTCAACACACTTATGACCTTTAGTGTATTTGCTATCACAATTGTAGCAAAGCCCTTTTGCTCTTTTTTCTTCTTATTGTTAGGGTGTCAACCTTGTAGGTTGTGGAAGGCTAGGGGAAACAACACTTCCATCCTTATAGTTGTGAGTGGTAGGCTTCCTTGTTGTCATAATTTTGCTTTCCATTTTTCTTACCAACCTAAATGCCTTCTCCAATGAGTCAGGTTCCCAAAGGCAAATTTTGTGTTGGATGTTAACCTTTAAAGTCCCTATGAACACATCAATCCTATGCTCCTCTAGAATATCTTTTACCCTTATGTTCAGTTTTTTGAAGTCCTCAATGTGTTCCATCATTGAACCTTTTTGTTTGAGGTTTATCAATTGGCTAAAAAAAGTGTTGCTTTTTATATCCTCATAATGTGTTATCATTTCTTCCGTAATAATTGCCCAAGTGACAATTTGTTTACGAAAGCAAATCCATCGATACCATACAAACTTATTTGGTTCCAAATATAAAGTTGCAATGCGTACCTTTTGTGTTTTGCACATTATGGAGATCGAAATATTGCTCCATTTGTAGTATCCATGTTACAGGATCCTTGCCATAAAACTTCCTCATATTGATCTTTGGAACATGGTGGGTCTTCAATCCAACTTTAGAGTCTATGAAATCATGATTAACATTTATTTTGTTGTCGTCATGAGTTTCCTTTACTACCCTTTCACCATTAGTAAGCATTTCTTGTAGCAACTTAGTCAAATCTATCTTCAAATCTTCCATGTCGCCTTTCAATTTTTCTTCTATACCATCCATCTTAGTGTCCATGCCATTCATCTTAGCTTCCATGCCATCCATCTTAGCTTCCACACCATCCATCTTAGCTTGCATGCCATTCATATTAGCTTCCACGCCATTCATCTTAGCTTCCACGCCTTTCTTTAAACCATCAATATTAGCTTCTGTTACCTTTTGTGAGAGTGAAATTTGTTGCACTTGGTCTCGTAATTTTGATATATCATGTTGCATTTCTTCCTCTTCTTCATGAGTCATTCTAGAGCTTTTAGGTTGCTTACTAGGTGTTTCCATTTTCTTTCTTCGGGGCATCAATTAATGATAATTATGCTTCACTATACCATATGAATTTTAAACAATTTTTTCAACCCAAACTTATGCAAAATTTTAAAAAGACTACACACATTTTTTCGCTTTGTAGAAGCTCAATATTGAATCTGTTGTATCTCTATAATTGTGGACCTCCCAGGTCTGAAATTACTTCTTGTGGTATCCCTCTGAGTCCTCTTTCCAATGCCACCAGTCTGATCAAAATTGGATTCTCCAAGAAAGAGTTATACCAAATCTCCCAAGATGACCTGATTATATAATTTTTCGGTAGAGAGAACTAGTACAACGTGCCACGTGTCACTATTTCAACCTTCAGATCTAAAAAATATAAACAGAAAACTACAGCCTATCATGTTTCTGTAACTTCTTACGAAATTTCAATCGGATGTTCAGAGAGAAAGTTATGACGATTTTCTCAATGTCACCTGTTTGGAATGTAATTCAGGAATCTGCAAAAACCCTAACTTCCTCAGATCATATCTCCAAAAATATAGTGATACAAGATCTGAAATTCGGACCCAAGGTTCAGAATGATTTCAGATCAAATGGGTTTTTTTGTTTAGCTTCTGAAACGTCATAGAAAAAAAAAAGTTATAGCGAAAATTCCACGATGACCTATTTGGAGCAGCGAAACCCTAGAATCCAAAGCTTTGATACCAATGTTATGAAACCAGCTCACAAAAAGATAGGAAATAAAGATCAACACCTTAGAAATCAGCCTCTTCGAGGGGGAAACCTCATTTTCATTACACAAATGGACAATTCTTGGATGATACAAATGACAAAACCTCCTTTCTATATACAGGAGTCTAAGAGGTGACAATATAATCAAAGTCGACATTACAATAATAATATAAGGGCACAACAATAACAATAGTGGGCTTCTATGGGGCACAATAATAACAATATGGGGACAATAGGGGCACAATAATAACAATAAGTGCTACAATGACAATAGTAATGGGGGAATCACTAGTATTATAGGGACTTAACATCATATTTGGTTTAATATAATGAAGATTGGGATTGTACATATTGTACAATTTTGTTAAAAATCGTGTATATTTTTGCATATGTGATTTACTGCTTTATATTTCCATTATGCAAAGTAGTTTATGGTTGAGATTCTTGGTTTGGTAGCGTTAGTGATTTTAAGACTCTAACCTAGACCCAAAGTCGTGGAAATTCAACATCTACCATATGTCAAAATTATTGTCCATAATTATGGTAGTTGAATTATGTTGATACTATTGATGATTTGTTATAACCTTTTCTTAGAGAAATGTGTTCACAAGAAGAACCAGCATGCTACCATAGCAAACTTGGATGAACTTCCAAAGAAGCATAAGAATGAAGATCTGAAATCTATTTTTTTGCTCTTATTGCTTTCGTTGCAGATAGTGAAGACTTGTGGGTAGTAGACAATGGTGCCTCAAGGCACATGATGGGAGATAGAGACAACCTCACAAGTTTGATGGAAAGAAGATTATCACAAAAGGTGGAACTTGGGGACAATAACAATTATACAGCCAAAGGCATTGGGAAGACATCCATTGAGCTAGAATCAGGTGATAATGTTCATCTTAGCAACATATTATATGTACCAGGTTTGAAGAAGAATTTGGTTTCTATTCCATGCTTGGAAGATAAAGGAGATATAGTAGCATTTATTGATGGCAAAGTTCTTGTTTGGCCCAAAGGATCTAGTATAGATTTCGCTTGAGTAATTGGAATTCGTGAAGGAAGGTTGTATAGACTTTTAAAACAACATAACTAAGTAATTCTACATAGTGATAGTAATCAATGTGAGCTTTGGCATAAATGATATGCTCGCCTTCACTATAGAGCTTTACTAGCCTTAAAGCATATGGTTCCAGGTGTTCCAGAGTTGCAAGTAGAAGAAGAAGGAGTATGCAAAGGATATGCGCTTGGGAAGAATGTTAAGAAGCCTTTTCCAAACAACGAAATTAAATCTAAGGAAATCTTAAATCTAGTCCATTCTGATGTATGTGGACTTATGCTAGTAAAATCTCTTGGAGGCTCCTTGTACTATGTAACAGTTATTGATGACTTCTCTCGCAAGACGTGGATTTACTTCATGAAGACAAAAGATGAAGTCTTTGACAAGTTCCTAGAATTCAAGCTTAAGTAGAAAAACTGAAGGAAAAGAATATCAAAATCCTGAGATCTGGAAATGGAGGGGAATACACCTCCGAGGAGCTCGTTGACTTTTGTAAAGAAGTTGGGATTAAGAGGTAGTTAATAGTCCCTTACAATCCACAACAAAATGGAGTTGCTGAAAGAAATAACAGATGTATTAAAGAACCTATGAAGGCAATGATGCATGATCTAGCGCTGCGTATGTTTCTAGAGTGAAGCATCTATGACAATCATCTACATTCAAAATACAAGTCCTCATCGAACTTTGGAAGACAAAACTCCCGAAGAAGCGTTCACCTGCCATAAACCTTAGGTTAGTCATTTGAGAATATGTGGTTGTCCTTTTTATATTCACATACCAAAAGATAAGAGAAGGAAGTTAGAACCGCCAAGAAAGAAATGAATATTCATTGGTTATAGTGAGTCAGCAAAGGACTATAGAATATATGTTCCAAGACAAAACATATTGAAGTTAGCAGGGATGTAACCTTTGATGAGAATGTGACCTATTGAAAATCTAAAGAAGTTCCCATGGACTCTGATGAGGAAAAATAACATGAAGATCCCAAGAAATAAGAAGATTATGGTCCATCAAATCCGTCATAACATCATGTTGATCATCAAGAAGATCCAAAAGGCCTAATGAGCCAGTTGACCTGGTTGTTGTTCCTGAAATTAGGAAGAGGCTAGCTTGGCTAAGATTCACTTTGCAAGAAGCAGAAGGACATGCAACACAATGTGGCCCCTTCATGGAAAACAAGAAGCCAAATATGTATTATGGATATGCAACTTTAATGACTAATCTTATTGATGATGAACCTTCCACTTTTGAAGAAGCAGCTAGCTAGCAAGTTTGGAAGGATGTGATATATGGGAAATTGAGCCTAGACTTGAAAGAAAATCAATGGTTTCCTCCACATGGGTATACAAGATCAACCATGTAGTGGATGGAAGTATTGAAAAATATGAGGCAAGTTTTTTGGCAAGAGGGTTCTCCTAGAAAGAGGGAGAAGACTATGAAGAGGCTCTTGCTCCGGTTACCAGGTACATTACCATTAGATCTATTATTTCTATTGCTTCTGGTATGGGTTGGAGTTTACATCAAATGGATGTAAAGAATGTTTTTCTTAATGTTGTAATTGGGGAAGAAGTGTACATTAAACAACCTAAAGGTTTTGAGGTCCATGGAAGAGAGTATCACGTTTGCATATTGAAAAAATCCTTGTATGGACTTAAGCAAGCACCGAGATCCTAGCGTACATGAATTGACAAAACTTGGTTTCTCTAAGAGCGATGTTGATCCAAACATATACTTTAAGGTTGTGAGAAATGAACCTATGATTCTATTCCTATATGTTGATGACTTATTTATGGCAGGGATGGAGCATCTCATTATTCAGTGTAAGAGGGAGATGGATTCATAATTTGACATGAAGGATCTTGGATTAATGCACTATTATTCAAGGTTGGTAGTATGGCAGAATCTCGTTGAAATCGTTCTTGTTCAAGGCAAATATATTATCAAGATCCTGCAAAAGTTTGGAATGATGGACTATAAGTCAATGTTGACTCCCATGGTGACAAATCTGAGAAAGATGAGAGACTCTAAGCCTAATTTGGTAGATCTATCCATGTACCGAAAGCTGATTAGCTCATTGATGTATTGGTTAATATGATGCCAAACATGTGCTTTGCAGTAAACACATTCATCTAGTTCTAGGTAGAACCACGACATGATTATTGGATTATAGCAAAGCACATATTGAGATGTATGCATGGCACACTTGACTATTGTTTGAGATATATCTCAAATGGTTACATACAATTGTAGGGCTATGCAGATGTATAATGGCCCGAGAGTGTTGAAGATAGAAAGAGTACCTCCAGAGGCTGTTTCAGTTTGGGCTCCGCTATGATTTCGTGGATGAGAAGGAAGCAAGCATCTACTGCACTCAACACTATTGAGGCAAAATATATTGCAGCTAGCTTGGTGAGTTGTGAAGCAGTGGGGCTTTGGAAGCTACTCACGGGATTGTTTAATCATGTGATAAAATCGACCGTGATATATTGTGATAATTAGAGTTGCGTGAAGCTGACAAACAATCAAGTTTTCCATGACATGTTAAAACACATTGATATCAAGTACCACTTTATTCGGGACATGGTGTAGAAGGGAGCAGTGAAGTTCCAATATGTCTCAATTGATGATCAAATTGTTGATATTCTCACAAAGCCTCTGTGTAGTGTGAAGTTTGTATACTTTAGAGAAAAGCTTGGACTTGTTGAGAACACCTCTTTCATTAAGAGGTGATGATATGGCATCGTGGACTAGCATTCTCCCTATGTGATATATGACCAAAATTAGGGAGAATGGTCCGACTGAGGATAAACATTCTTCATGTGTCAAGTTGTTGAATATAATTAGGAGAAATGGTCTTAGAGGCCCATAATTACTCAGATAGAGTGTGGCCTTTCAACATCAAGCTCATCAACATCAGGCCCAAAATTACTCAGATGCAGTGTGGCCTTTAGGAATTCACCATGTGTCAAGTATTGACAAGAATAATGGTGAACCAACACTAGTTTGTATATCACGTGATAGATAAATCAGAGTTATGGTGACTAGTTGATGTTAATGATGAACCATCTATTAGAGGTACACAATATTATTATGACTGATCTACCACGTGTCTAGAGTACCAACCAGAATTATGATGAGAATGCACCATGTGTCAAAGGTACTAACCAAAATGATGGTAGTATGTTGATGTTGATAAATCTATCATATGTCAAAGTTATTGACCAGAATTATGATAGTTGAATGATGTTAATACTATTGATGATTTGCTATAACCTTTTCTTATAGAAATTTGTTCATAAGAAGAACATCTGTCAAGTCATTATGAATACCTCCCTAGATAAGAGGGAGTGTTAAATTTTTGTAGCTATGGTCAGTGTTCATCATTTATATTTTATCCCTTGTAATGTATAAAGAATTTGTAAGACATGTTCTTCATGTCATTTTGATTATTTAACCCTTGAAAGAATTATTATAAGACATGTTCTTTAGGTTAGATTTAAAAGAGAAATTTTTGAAATTTGAATTTTGTATTTTTAGCTCCAAAATAGTCAAGTCGGCCCTCCCTCGAGTCAAGTCAGCCCCACTGAAGAGAAACACCCATTAATGAAGGAAAAACACTATATAAAGGCATTTGAACTCCTCCACAAAGGCACCATTCAACTTGACATGAGAAAAAAGTTTTTGGGCATCTAAGCGAAGGACAAGAAGGATGAAGAAGAAGGACAGAGATCTCTCTCTCTCTTATTCGAACTTAAACATGAACACAAAAAATTACAAATATAACCATAAATACATATATGTAGTATAAATAACACTTAATTTCATAAATATCAAATACTGAAATATGCTTACAAACATAATGCAAATAAAACTAGCTCGGGTGATGGTAGCTTATCTCTGAGAAGAGATGTGGTGGCTACATGCCTCTGAATTGTGTTACAATGAGGCTCAAGGGCCTATTTTCTTATTATTATTGAAAAACAAGGTAAAACCCTAAAAAATCAAAACCTTAACCCCAGGAGATGGAACGACAAGAGTTCATGGGCCCCGTTGGGGTTAGTTGGGTAGCCAACTTCCTGGGGTTGTAACTTGGTCATATTATCTTTCTTTGGCACGTACGATACCTTGTTGGAAATATCTATCCGAGTACTATGGGATTTGCAATAGACACCTACCTATGGCTATGGGCCTACTGCGGACCTAAAAAAAAACGTCGTTTAGGGGGGACAAAACTGCTCCGGAAGTTCAGGACCCGAAAAACTACAAAAAATATTAAATGCTCCAATAAACAAGGAAACTGATGAAACCAACTGGAGGTCTAGGTGGAATAGCCAGATGGCCACCAATATCCACCTGGATTAGTCCTCCCTTCTTAGGAAGCAATGGTCCCCATTGCGTGTAGAGCCTCCATGAGGTGAGGACATTTTTGTTGCACTGGGTCCCTGGTGAACCACTTGCCTTGGAGAAGGAGTTGGCCTACTTTGACAACTCACTATAGCTAGATCCTCTCTTGGCGAGTGTTCTTGGTCAGTGTGTTCATGATTTGATCAGTTGTGGCATGTTCCATGCAGTTTGGGTTTAATTTTGTTGGTGTGACTTGTTCTGTAATGTCAGTTGTGTCCAACAATGGTGGAAAGTATGGCTGAAGGCAGTCTACATTGAACATTGGGTGTAGACCAAGGAAGGGTGGAATGTTGATCTCGAAGGCATTGTCCCCTACAGCCTTGGTGATGTTATATGGCCCATATCGGAGCGAGTGAAGCTTGCAGTGGGGTTCAATGACACGCTCCTTTTACAAATGTAGCCAAACTTTGTTGCCCATCTGGAACTTGTGCGACACCTGACACTAATCATGGCGCTGCTTGTACTTAGAATTGACTTTATCCAATATATCATGGACCTGCAGGTGGATGTGATGAATGCACTCAATGAAGTTGTTAGCCTTGTCAGCTTCAGATTGTACGTGAGATGAATCTATCTGAGTGGCTACAAATGGTATGGCCACATCAATGGGACATAATGGTTGAAATCCCAGCCCTACCTGTAAGGGGTTGTGGCCTGTTGAGCTATGGAGAGCTTTATTGTAGTTGTGCTGGACATAGGGTAGTCTTTCATCCCATGTGTTTGGATGCTTTGAGTTGTACATGCGCAGAATGTGCACGATCATCTTGTTGACGACCTCTGTTTGGCCATTAGTTTGGGGATGGAAAGTTGTGGACTTAGTAAGTTTGGTATCCAACATTGACTAGAGACTTGACCAAAATGCACTTAGGAATATGCTATCCTGATATGAGATAATGGATTGTGGGATCGCAAAGTGTACCCACACTTTCTCAAAGAAAAGCTTAGCAACGGAGTCTGTTGTGATACTCTTCTTGCAAACCGCCATAATGGCCATCTTAGAGAATCTGTCGACAACCATGAAAACGCAGTTGTTGTCATGCTTAGTGGAAGGAAGGCCTGACATGTAATCCATGGAGATGGATTCCCATGGTCGATTAGGAGTAGGCAGAGGAGTATATATGCCTTGCTTCTTGATGGTTGGTTTGGAAATGGTGCAGGTAGTGCAAGATCGAATGGACTTCCCAACATCTTAACGAAGGTTTGGCCAATAAAAATACTTCTCAGATTGGATGCTTCTATTATTCATAATATGAATCATAGAATTCTGTGATCGTTTTGCAACTTCCCTTATGTTTGTATGAACTGTAGGGGTCGGTGGTCTGTGTGGATGACCGTTTCCTTCCCCATAATGTAATGCTTCCTTTATCGACAAACTTACATAATGGAATACATTTCATTGTCATAGGTGGGATACTTTCAGACTGTGTCTGAAAGCGTCTCACTATGGTAAGCCACTAGATGCCCTTGTTGAGTAAGAACTACACCAATAGCATAGTAAGAGGCATATGTATCAATCTCAAATGGTTGCTACAGGTCTGGTAATGTGAGCACTGGTGCAAAGCAGAGGTAATTCTTCAACTCGACAAATGCCTTCTGTTGGGTTTTGGACCAAAAGAACTTTGCTTTCGCTCCACCCTTGGTGACTTGACTTAAAGGCCAAGTGATATGAGCGAATCCCAACATGAACCTGTGGTAGAAATTGGCAAGACCTAGAAATTTACGGAGCTCTATTAGAGTGGTTGGGGTTGGTTAATCTTGAATGACTTGTATCTTGGCTGGATCCACATGCAGACCCTACTCATTAATGATGTGCCCTAGATGTTGAACCTGGGTCATGCCAAAAGTACATTTCTTTCGAATTGGCACACAACTTGTGTTGTCGAAGGGTTTGGAGGACCTATTGAATATGGTGGAGGTGTTCTTCCCAACTCTGGTTGAAGATCAATATGTCATCTAAATACAACACCGTGAATGCATTGGTGAAGGGTCACAAGATGTCATCCATCAATCTCATAAAGGTTGTGGGGGCATTCGTCAACCCGAAAGGCATGACCAACCATTCGAAAAGGCCCTCCTTGGATTTGAAGGCAGTCTTCTACACATTAGAGGGTTCAATAAGCACCGGTTGATAACCAGACTTTAAATCAATCTTGCTGAAATATTTGCCCCCCTTGAGCTGGTCCAGAAGGTCATCAATCTGCAGGGTTGGGTACCTAGTGATATTGTTTAGCACTTGATAATTAATACAGGGTCTCCAGGTCCCATCCTTCTTCTACACCAACACAATCAGGCTCCCACAGGGTGATGAGGTTGGCCTGATGTGCCCTTTTTGAAACAAATCCTGAATTTTCCTCTTGATCTCATCGTTCTCTAGAACAGAGTGTTGATAAATTGGTCCATTAGGTAAGGACGCGCCCGGGGTCAGATTGATGGAGTGCTTGACCTGACAATGTAGTAGCACCCTTGTAGGTGAGGAGAAAATGTCCCTGTACTCCTCCACGATCTTGTTCATCCGCTGCAGCTGTACGGAGGAGCCCTGTCTAGAAGTTGTGGCAATAATCTTCATCTTGCCCTGAGGGCTAATCATAAGGAAAAAAATTCCTAGTCTGTGAAATGATCTTACTACATTACTTTGCAGTGATCAAAGAGATGGCAGTAGGCAGGGCTACCTTTGGTATCCTGTACAACTTATTGCCCAAAGAAATAATCAAAGAGCGAGATGCAGGCTCATATACAACATGTCGCTTCCACAAGTATGGTTGTCCTAATAATACATCACAAACTTCAAGAGGGGAAACATCACACAATACCTCATCCGTGAAGGGCTTGATGTTGTAGGGAAGGAGGCACTACTAGCTAACACAAAGATATCGTCCTTAGTGAAGCCAACCGACGATGTACAGTTGAAGATGTGTTGTAGTTGGTAGGCCCATCCGCTTCACGACCTCTGCTGAAATGAGTTCTTTTGGCTACCGCTGTCAACAATGAACTATAGCGGAGAACCCTTCACCCACATCTATGAGTGGAAGAGGTGTTCCCCCTCCTCTGGATCTTTAGTCTCATTCTTCTGGGTCTTGGTGGTGGCCATGGTGGCACTGGGCTCCACATTAATGATATGCTTCCATTTGTCATTCCCCTTGTTGGGTTTCGACTCCGAGTCAGAACATGCATCTAATTTAGAAGCCTTCAGCTTGGCCATTAGTGACTGCTTGGCCTGACACTCACTCGTGTTGTGAGTGGATCTCTTATGGAACTCACATCATTTTCTCGTGTCCTTCTTTGTCTTCATGGTGTTGTTCTTTGCTTGTGGCTTCGATGTTTTTTCCTGAGTCGTCTCGTCTTGGCTTTGTCCTTTACTCTATGGTTTGGGGTGCATTTCCCTTGCTTCGGATTTGCAGATCCAAAGTATCTCTTCTTCTATTTAAACTTCTGCTCAATCTTGACAGCGTATTGGTACACTGTGCCAAGTGAGGAGATGTTTAAGAACTCCATCTCATCCTGGATGTATCTGTGTAGGTAGTCGCAGTACTTGAGTACCAAATGTTGCTTAGAATCCTTGATACCAAACTTCGTGCCAAGGGTATGAAAAACAATGGTAAAGTCTGACACTTCTTGGTATCTTCCCTGCCTTAGCGTGGTCCACTTTATGTATTTATCCTCATAGTTCCTGACAGGGTAGTACTTCTCCTTGATGGCTTTCTAAAACGAATTCCAAGTGAGTGCAACTAAAAATAGTGAAGGTGTACTTTCTTCCTTCTTCTCACAGTAGGTCTCCCACCAGTCCTTGACGTGGGGGACGACTTTGAGAAGTTCAAAAGTAATCTTTTCCCGGCTGGAAAAATCATGAACAAAAAAATGCCCTTCTAGTGGATTTAACCATTTATCTATGACGTCCGCATCTATCTGACCTTCAAATATGGGGATGTTAAAGTTAACTTGTACCTTAAAGGGTGTAGCGTTTCCAGAGTAGTTGATGAAAGAAGATGTGTCACCCTTGGGTAGCCGCTGAAGGATCTTGGCAAAGTTGTCCATCATTGTGTTTCTCTATCGCTCAAGGGATTCTTCGTGCAAGATTTTGAAAGGATCTCCTACCCCCTTGTCTTTCTTTATTTTTGCCATGGGAGTTTTTCGGGATTTGTGAGGCTAGTCTTGCAAAGGTTCGACCAGTTCGAGCCCTAACTCCATATATCTTAACCTCGTTGGGGACATGCAAAGAAAAACAAAGAAAGAGCATACCACTCTAATACCATTGATTCAAACTTAAATAGGAACACAACAAATTACAAATATAACCATAAATACATATATGTAGCAGAAATAACACTTCATTTCATAAATATCAGATACTGAAATATGCTTACAAACAGAACGTAAATAAAACTAGCTCAGGCGATGGTAGCTTATCTCTCAGAAGAGATGTGGTGGTTACATGCCTCTGAACTGTCTTACAATGAGGCTCAAGGGCCTATTTATTATTTAACAACAAGGGAAAACCCTAAATAACCAAAATCCTAACCCTAGGAGATGGAACACCAAGAGTTTGTGGGCCCCATTGGGATTAGTTGGGTAGCCAACTTCCAGGGGTCGTAACTCGGTCATATTATCTTCGTTTGGCGCATAGGATACCTTGTTGGAAAGATCTCTTTGAGTACTACAGGATTTGTGGAAGGCTCCTACGTTGCTAGTGAGCCTGCAGCAAAAATAAATAAATAAATAAATAAATAAAAAATAAAAAATAAAAATAAAAAATAAAAATAAAAAAAATAAAAATAAAAATAAAAATAAAAATAAAAATAAAATAAAATAAAATAAAATAAAATAAAATAAAATTGTGTAAGGGGTCAAAGCTGCTCCAGAAGTTCAGGACTCGGAAAACTGCTAAAATAGTAAATGCTGCAATAAACAAGGAAACAAATGAAACCAACTGGACGTCTAGGTGGAATAGGTGGGCAGCCACCAATATCCACCTGGATCTCTCTCTCTCTCTCTCACTCACTCACTCTAGACCTCACATGTGTGAATTATGGGCTGCAGTTTCTGCGCACACCAAGTTGCAGGGTATTTTGAAGGCTTGAATTGAGGGTTATGGACCAGGTTTGACAATAAGCTTTTGTTGGTTAGTTCAACGTTATAGTTGACTAGCAACATTAGGTGTATCTCTTCTTGAACTGAAGAATAACTCTACGAAAAAGGTCGTTGGGTTTCTCCCTAAGTTGGTTTTCCCAGGGTAAATCTTGTGTTCTCTTTGTGCATTGTGATATTTATTGTCCTTATTGTTTTATGGATGAATTTCTAAAGTGTAATTGCTTAATAATAAACTAGAACTATTAAAAGAAGATCTATATCATTAAAAGTAATTATCAGTTTTTTAGAAATATTGTACTTGTATCTATTGCACTTGAAATATCAACAAAGAATCCCTGGAAGGATGAGGACCTCTTGTAGTGTGACCATGATGCCCTACGTTTGATGAGGAATTTGGAAGTGATGATTAGTAAATTTGCAGGAAAAACCATCCTCATTGTGTAGTCCTTGTCCCGTTGATTCCAACAGTAGGTGGCACGCCTCATAACTCCTCACAATTGAGGAGATATGCCTAATTAAAGTTTGTGCTATGAAAGTATGGCCAAGGTCCCCAAACTATAGTGTTAATGGCAACTTGATTATTGATCACATTTTTATCTATTGGTGGATTTAAGATGGTCTCCATATTAAATTTTTTAATTTTTAATAGATTTTATGGGCCTTTAGCTTCCCCAATCAACCCTCCAAGTAAAGTATATCCTCATCAAGTTGGATTCAATGTGTGATTAAGTTTTGGCTCCATCTTGAAAATTCAAATTTGAAAATTTTCAAGTCTGGCTCAAGGTTACATGGGCTAGTTGGCCCCTCTAGAATCCCCCTCCCTCTAATATAAATAAAACTCAAATCTCTCCATTAGAGGCATCAATTGATTCACAAATCGATCCATCTTTCTGATTGCATTTTGGCCAAGGCAGAATCACTATTCTCAAGGAGCAAGCCGAAGTTTTTGAAGTATCTTATGTGCTTAGTTTCATATGGGATTGGTTGAGGTTTAATTTGGCATATCTGTTTCTTTTTGGGAGGATTTTCATTGTCTTCCCTTACATTTATTCAAGGGAGCATTCTAGTGACTTAGTTTTGGAAAAGATTAAGTGGTAAAGCAAGTTCGAGGCCACTCTTGAGGCCTGTTTTGAGAGCCAATTCAGAGTTCACTGTGGCATATTTCTCAAGATTTTCGTGGGCTGATTTTCTTTGTTCAGAGGCCTGGCTAGAATGTAAAAATCAAAATAAGGTTAATTTGTTATTATGAAATTTATTGGAAGGTGTACTAAAAACATTCTACTTAAGTCATTAGTGACACGTGAACCTAACAACAATTTGTGGTTGCTTACGCTTGAGATCTGCAATAATAAGACCAGAAAAATATGCAACATATGCGATCCAAAAGAGCAAACAACAATATATATCCAATGTAATAACCCAATATGGAAATACTTAAAAATGAATAATAAATCTTTATTAATAACACCTGGTGAAGGAGATCTACAAAAGGGTCTGCAAATCCCCCTCCGTGCGACGGGTCCTTTAATGTCCTTAATGCTTCACTAATCGATTCTCTCTCTCAATGTGTGAAAAAACCAAACCAATGTGTAGAAATCAAGTGCAAAAAGATGATAATGGTGACGATGATAATGATTACGATGAAGAATGAATGGAAAACCCTCCTATTTATAATAAAGTATTGAATTAATCTCTAAAATGGAGAATAATAAAATAATATTGACCAAATCAAGATCTAACTATTAGGAATACTTTATTATATTTTTTGGAGAGGGAAACGATATTCAAAATGGTCAAATATCTTTATTTAGACATAATTAGCAAATAAATGATTTATTAATTATTTCGCAAAGATTAAGAATGGTGTGAAATTGAAATAATTATTAAATAGTGATTTAACAATTATTCCTATAATAGAATTAAGGAATAATAAATAAATAATGATTTATTTAATTATTCTTACAGGATTTAGTCAAATTATCAAACAATGATTTAATAATTATTCCTAAAGAAAAATAAATAATTAATGATTTATTCAATTATTTTCATGGGGTTTTTAAATTTTAATTAGAAAGTATTTTAATAAAAATGGTTTACTAAATTATTTCTGATAGTGAAAGTGATTTTACTATGGTAAAATTAATCCTACATGGTGTATTTCGACCCACCTAGCTAGAAATGACCAGGTGATCATTTTTTGGTGATAATAGATTGCCCCTCAACGTATGAGTGTTAGGAGAAAATTATATGATCGAAATACGTTGTAGGTTAGACTTCCACGAGACACCGAAGGGGAGTCAGAGAGAGAGAGAGAGATATAGATGGAGCAATGCAAGGAAGGACAAAAAATGAAGGGGGCGAGACCTACTAAACTGATAGAAGTCTCCTTTTATTTTGGAGTACATGATCTCAAATAAGGCGAGGGAGGCATACCCATACTTGCTGAAATAACTATGTACAAAGAATAATGGTGAGCCCAACAATGTGGGACTAAGCTATAAAGTACATGATACATGATATGCTGACATTAATGAGCCAGAAAATAAGACAATGAATCCCACATATATAATGCACCTAGAAAGACATAGGCCAGGACTGAATACAATAACATCTGAGTACATGATATACAAAATGCCCCTCAAGCTGACTTGGTGAAGGGGGATCGAAACCAAGGAAGCCCTACTAAATAGGAAAGGGATCTGAAGATCTGAATGGATCGTTTGAAGGAGACATGCATGTTGTGGGCGCTGCAAGTGACTAAAACTGAACCAATCACATCTGCGTAACTGCATCTGAGGCTGGATCAACATCTGCGGACATCCGGGCATGTGGGAGGCTACTTGAAGGGCCACCCCAAAATGAGGTCTAGCAGATCTCACACGCACTCAGGAATCACTGGGACAATCGTCTGGATCACCAAACCATCAAGTGTATGATTCTTAATCATGCGATAAGGAGATGGCATCGAGCACGTGAGAAACAACCAATTCAAAGGGAGATGATGATTCCCTTTGCTTGATCTGAGGCACCAAACAAAGATAAAGGTTGGAACAAAGGTACACCACCCTCTAAACCACACTTTTGGAATAAATGTGCTGAGGTTGACAGAAGATGGCCCACTAGAGTTAAGGCAATGAGGGATCCTTAACAAAGGCACAAGGTATCACAATAGAGTGACTAATGCACTGACACTAGGGAAAATTATGGAAGGAAACAATATGAGTGGCAGATTGACGACTTCCCTTGTGAGAGCATGACATGTATGGATGACTTGGCAACGACTAACTCGATTTCAGAGGTGATGGTCAATTACTCAGATAAGGGGCTTTTCAAAGACGGAGAAGTATAACTGGAGGCAAAAGATGAAAACAATGGGATGGATATGACACAAAGATGTATGGAATATTGTAACTGGACTCAAGGGGACTCGACACAGACTTCATAGAAGCAGGGGTGACTCACCTCTGATGCTCTGAACAAGGGTGACCTGATGATGCTGCCACATGGGGGAGGCCGAGAGGGGACCATGAAAACATGAGTAAATAATGGTTACTCATGACGAAAATCGACACATCAGTCGACAAGTGCCAGGGTAAACTGATACCAAAGTAAGACATTGGCAGCAAAGTGAGACCTCATGTAAAAAATGGCTTCTCGGTGAAGTGTCAAATTACCTAAAATGAAGGGAGACCCATTATAGAACTCGATGAGAGTGTTGACGGTTCGTTAAGCAGAGCTACGGTTTGGTCGCAATGGGCAATGGAAAAACTAGGGTTTTTCATATAAACAAGATTTTTGCCCCCAAATCCAATTCATCTGCATAGTGAGATGTTGGAGAAATTTTAGAGGAGGAGAAGGTGCTAAATCTTGTGGAAATCGTAGCGAACAAACCAACCATCAGAATTAGGATTTGTAAGTTGGAGGTAGGTGGCCTAACCTTACTCATCATTTTTGGTGGATTAGATGTTTAGATTAGGGCTTCAGCTCTCTAGGGGAAACCCCTGCTCTTCTTCATAGTCAGAGTGCACTTATTGGGCCCTGATCTGCATTCTGGAATGTAGAAATTGGCTTAAGAAGTGCATCCAACGCAGTTTGCAAAAACTGTATTTTGGACTAAGAGGAAGAGCAAGATGGAGGGTCTCTGCTGAGCTAAAGTTTTGTACCCATGATGTGTGCCTTTGACTCTAAACTGACAAAACATAATGGCATGTTGCATGTATGGCAGAGCTAAAGGTGTCATGGTGAGAAATAGATTTGGAGATCCTTCGTGCTAAGATTCAGGGGAATCAAACAGTGAGAGGGATTTGGCACGGTATGGTGTGCTAGAGAACCCGTTGATGAGGGTTGGTGAGCCCTTGCTGTCGAGGATTATGAGTTACTGTGACCTAGACTAGGAGGCCTTTGTAGTATAGGGGCACAAGATCAAGATCATGATCCATGACATATATTTTCTGACAGGATTTCCCCCCTGGGGGTCAAAGGGGAGATACATCCAGTGTTGCCTCGTGGGAGGGATATAGGTGAGTTTGTTGATCATCACTGTGTATCGGGGTTTCATGCAAAGGGAATGACCAATCATATAAATTACCTAGAGAGGATGAGACACGAGATATAGCCACAACAATGTTGTGAATCTTGGGTAGTCATGCCTTCCACCATATCACTCAGGGGTAGATGATGTTGGTGGAGAGTGTGTTGGCAGAGACCTACTGTGGGTGGGCCGAGATGACGTTTTCGTCTTTAAAACGAAAATTGACACTATCTAGGTGGAGGACCAATGATAACTATTCTTTTGGGACATTGTTATGCTCATTCTTCTTTGAGAAGATCCCGACTATCCATCCTCATGTACAGATCTGGGATGGGGGCCCATAGGAGCCCAGGATGCGCCGCTGGGGGAAGCTACTACGACGAGGTGGAGGAGGGGGAGCCAGACAGATATTTTGATCTGATTTTTTTTCTCATTGGGACCAAATGCCACTGTACATAGATGATTATCCATATAATGGAATGAACTATCAAGGGGATCCTGACTTATAACTTCCATAAGGATGAGCATGGGGTCTAGATGGTAAGTGAAAGTTGTTATATTTTTGATGCATTTATAGTTTAAGAAATAGGTGTATGTGGTATTGATTTATAAACTTTGTGGTATGCAAATATAGCACCGGCGAGGCCAATAGGATACACGGGATGAACTGCAGCGCCTGGGGCTGTAGATCTGGGTGGGTCCACATCTAAACAAAGATCAGGTAGTGATGCTCTACTTGAGGATCTCTAATGTAGATTTAACATGCTATTGATCGAGGTGACAGAGCGTGGATGGCATGAGTTACAAGATCGATATATAAATGAGTGCAATAGTCTTCCCTCAGAGTGGCGAGGAATCGTGTGGCGCATTGTTATGGCCAAACAGGCAGTATGAGACCTACAGGCTTGTGGGATGGAGCCATTGGCTCGGGAGCCTCCAGATGATAGTGATTAGGAATAGGGACATGTGGGTCTCCATTTTTGTTTTGTGATAACATGCAAATGAGTATGTTGAATGTATTAAAAGTAGTGGACACAAAACACTATATGTTGGATATTATGATACATAATTATGGTTATGAATATTTTTGTGACGACTATGCCTTTTGTTTATGTTATGGATGTCTTCTTGTATATGCATGTGACAAATGGAAATCTAGAATATTGTTTTCAATGGTATCTACATAGTGATTTTGGGCTCTAAGAACATGAATGAATGAAATGGATTCAAATTCATGTGCCAAAATCTTAACTCGTATATATTTTCTAAATAGGACATCATTATGTGCATGATAAACGTCATTCAATTGCATGACAAGAAACAAGGAATCAAGACAAACATGAAGGTGAAGGATGCGGCGATCAAGGGCATCGACTAACAAACCTATTACACCATCGTATTTGGCCTAGTTATTGGTGGAAAACCCAATGCAGATGCCGTTGGAGTGGACTAATAAATGCAATGGGGTAAAAATGGCCTTTATTGAATGTTAGCATGGATTCAACCCATTTGGTGAAAAAGTCGACGACCAAGATAATATACGTATGGTTATTATCATATGGGGGTTGACATTCCATAAATTCAATAGCCCATTTACAGAAAGAATCGGTTGCGATGATAAGATGGAGGGCAGAAGGTGGAGCTTGCGCCTTAGGGGTGTATAGTTGCCAATTGGGACAATGTTTGGTAGCCTCAAAGCAATCGCTAAAGAGAGAAGGCCAAAATTACGAGACGCACATGATTTTCTGGGTAGTGGCCATTCGAAAGAGATGACCACCACAAGTGCCACCGTGGTAGGCATTGAGCACTTGCTGAACTTCAGCATGGGTGATACAACGACGAAGGATAATGTCGACACCATGACGATAAAGAACGTCATCGATGAGGAGGTAGTGAGGGGATTGATGTCAAACATGTCATCGATCATCACGAGCGAGGTGGGGGTCTAATTTCTAGGTTTGCAGGTAGGTAAGGATGTCACCATAACAAGGATCATCCATAATAATGGTGAATAAGTGTTCATCTATCATCATTTACCAGTGGATCATGCGCACCAGTGGGAAAATCAGAAATGAATTCAGCAAGGGGTAAACCTTTCTTACTTTTGGATGTGACAAATTCAAGATCGAATTCTTGAAGGATAATGGTCCAATAGGCATACTTCACTTTAATGATTCGTTGACACAACATGAAGGCCATGGGGTTGGAATTGGCAACAACTTTGGTGGTATGCGTAATGATATAATGACGAATCTTTTGAACAGAGAACACAACAACCAACACCAAATTTTCTTCACGTGAATAGGACATAGGGGGTCCATTAAGGTTCTTACTGACATAATAGATGACATGCTCATTTCCAGAACCATCTTCTTGGATTAGGATCTCGATGACCGAATAGGCGGACGCAAAGATATACAAGATGAAATTCCTCTCAAATTTAGGTGGACTAATCAAGGGAGCAGAAGTGATGGCACATTTGAGGGCATCAAAAGACTATTAATCTTGGTCATCCCAAACAAATGGAATGTTAGATCGAAGGAGTCTAAGAAACCCATGTGCCGTGGTGGCATAGTCAGGGATAAACCTACGAAGAAAGTTAGCTTTGCCTTGGAGGCTTTGCAACTGGCGAAGGATATGAGGAGGAAGAAGTTCGAGAATGGTTTGAACTTTTAGAGGGTCAAGAATGATACCATATTTGGACACAATGAAGCCCAAAATGTAGACGACATGAACGAAGAAGACACACTTAAAGGGATTGAGGCGAATATTATACATGCGACATCGAAGAAAGACGGTACGCAAATCATGAAGGTGTTGCGACTGAAGTTTGGAACAAGTAGTGAGATCATCTAGATATGCAAGGATAATATGAGCCAGGTCATGAAAATAGTAGGACATGGCACGCTGAAAAGTGGCCCAACATTCTTTAAACCAAAAGGCATGACTTTATAAGCGAAATTTCCCTATGGACTAGTAAAGGCGGTTTTAAGTTTATCGGCATAACAAATACATATTTGGTTATATCTAGAGAATCCATCCGTAAAGGAGAGAACCTCATGCTCCACACACTCATCAATGAAGGGTGTGGGAAAGTTGTCTTTGGGACAAGATTTGTTCAGATCGTGAAATTCCGTGCAGACACGAATGGTGCCTTGTTTCTTAAGAATGGGAACAATATTGGACACCCATGTGGTGTATTGAATGGGATAGATGAAAACAACCTGCTTGGGGTTACCGATTTCAACTTTGATAGATTTACATTTGTAAGGATGGATGGGCCTTTTCTTTTGACGGACATGGATGGCATCGACCCAAGTGTTGATGTGATGTTCAATAATGGAGGGATCAAATATGGGAATTTCAAAATAATACTAGGTGTAAAACATCACATAATTCTTTGAATAACTTGGTGTAAGCATCAATTTATTACGGGGTGCATGTGCCCCCAAGATGATATTTTCTTCAATTCCTGGTTTATTCGAAATGTTAATTTTGATGGTAGGGGAAATTTTAGACATATTTCCTTTTTCAAAAGCATCTAGTGTAGGAATAATATTTTTAAACCAATCAACTTCACCATGAATGAAGTATTTTGACTCCACAGCATATTGATCATGGGTTTGTTGCGGAAGGAAGTACGCACGATGGTGCATATCATCCAAGGATAATCAGGGGTGGTCATGGCTTCCATGACGTCTTCATCAAAATGGAATATGGGGCAATGGGAGGAAGAGAGACCACATGATGAAGAGGAGTTACCTGAGGCATATTCATGAGAGACAAGGTTCACATACGCATTGTCAAGGTTGGGAGACATATGACTAGTAGATGTAAGAGCTACCGATGTTGAGACCGAAGTGTTCACTGAAGAAGGTTCAACAAAATCACAATAGGGGACATCAAGGGAGTCCCAATACATCGATCTCATGAATGAAAACAAGTAGAGAATAGGAGCGGTACTATCCATCATCTTGACATAAGGGGGGGATCATGATGGGTGGTTGAGAAACCTCTTGCTTTGGCATAGGAGTGGAACCAAAACCCACTAGTAGAGGAGAGTTGGATTCACTACGAGTGACCTCTAATTTGTGAAGCACTTGAAGTGTATCACAAAAGTATTCGAGACGGGGACAGTGATGAGAATAATGGCCATAATTATCACACAAAGCACATGGGTGATTCATGCATAATGATTTATTATTCTTAGCTAACTCGGGTAAGGTGACATGGACCTCAGGAATGTTAGAATCAAGGAAGGTATTAGAGACCACATTCTTGATACGAGGGAGTTCAGGACAATTATTGATGGCATGACCAACAACATGACACAAAACAAATGGAAGAATAGGCTTTGGCGGCTTAGGAAGGGTTGGAGTTGTTGGGGGTTCCTTGTCTTTGGTTCCATTTTTATGGGATTTTCCCCCCTCGCCAAATTGTTTCACAATAGGAGTAGGTTCCTGTTGAGGTTGTTGTGGAACTGAAGCAAAGGAAGGGGTAGGAACAACAACTTGAACTGGGGTCAAAGCAATGTAAGTTTTGAGTTGATTTGGGTGAGTGTTTGCGGGAGGATCAATGTACCAGACTGGGATCCCCAAGGCAATGTTAGGTAAACCCAACGTAGCCATGACATGTGTAGAATAAACTCTTGGGGTGGAAATAAGAACAATATCTGACTAGAAGGGTAAAGATATGGGGGGAATTTCTCTGAGATTGTTAAGACCTGGGGGAACAATTACGGATTGAAAGGGATTAGGAGAGATACCAACAGAAGGAAGGGGACCTTGAGGAGTGACACCAGAAGGCTGGGTTGAGTTGGGAACAAAATGTTGTGGAGGTGCTCGCTGCTATGAAGGCATACCGGATCGCTTATGGGCGGTCTGTGATGCTTGGAGCATGCAAACATTAGATGAGCTAGGCTCAAAAGGAGTAGGTGGTGGACCATAATAAGCACCAAGCAAGGTGGAATATTTGTAGACTCCAAGAGAGACATTGGTGAGGGACAAGACAGTCTTATTGTCAGTCATTGATGAGATAGTGGACTGAGGTGAAGTCTGAGATTTGGGATCATAGTACGTCAGTTGATCGATAGTGACGATCTTTCCATTATGAGGGAAGCACATCTTACGATGAAGCGTAGATGCGACAACTAACATAGCATAAGTGTAACTATGACCCAAAATGATGTTGTAATCTAATGGGGCATCAATGACCTCAATGTCAATAGAGACAGTCTTGTCGGCAACAGTGATAGGATAGTTGTGATATAAGCCAAGTAGTTGTGAGGGATGACCATCCCAAGCATGGATAGTGACGGTGGATGGGGAATGGTTCGATGAACCAAGTTGCTTCCAAACACTAGCAGCCATCACATAGGTGGAGGCACCTTCGTTTATGATACACCGTTGAACAATGGCGTTTCTTATGGAGACTGGGATTTAGAATGTAATGGATGAAGGTAGGGGAGGATGTTCTGACTTGTCAACGTCAAAGATAATCATATGATAGTCATGGGGATCCATAACACCAAAAGTAGAGAGTTGAACTTTCCTTTGGGATGGGCATGTTTAGAGAACTTCTAGTGCTAACATGGCAGTAGGAGACTGCACCAAGTCATATACTATGCTATAGATACGGGCGGCTTTAGCAGAAGAAATGTTTTGATGTAATAGACTTTGGGTATCTTGTGGATAACCTCAACCTTAGGTGGAGGGATCTGTAAGGCACCATTGGATGACGACAAAGGCTTGGTGGAAACTTAGGGTTGGGACTTAGTCGCTGACTTAGCAGGTGGCTTGGCATATTAGCGTGAGTGAGCTTGAAGGTTGACTTGTTCAGTATTGACCTCATTAGAATTCATCATAAGAATCTGATAATTGTTGTGACCAGATGGTGGAGATGAATGGCCTTGTGTAGGTTGAGCAGCAAGATATCCTTAGTGAGGAAAAGGATTGGTAAGCACAACCGGTTGAGATGAAGCAGAAAGACGAGGAGGAGCTATGGGTTGTGATCCTCTAGAAGCAGTTGCTTGAGCTTCCCATACTTGACACATCTGAGGTAAAAGGGGAAACTCATGAGTATAATGGCCATATACGTCACAACAGGCATGAGGTTTGTTCGAATGAAGACCCTTTGTTTTTCTTGAGTTGTTCGCCTTGTTGCTGGGTTGTGGGATTAGGCTGGTTTCCCTAAAGTGCATTAGGTGGTGGACCCTAGCTACCTTGATTAGATTGAGATTTCTAGTTCCAATTACCTTTCCCCTTATTCCTTTTCTTGGGGTTGGGGGGATTAGGTGCTCTCTATTGAGGATACACTTGAACTTGTGGAGGAGGTTGTTGTTGTGGCATATATGGAGGAGGCATGGGGGGTTAGGGTTCTAGTGTCGAAGGGGCTGGAGCGCTAGGTGGTGCATACAGATAATAAGGAGATGGGGAAACACTAGGATAAATAGGTGGAGAAAGAACTGGTCCTGACATCTGTTGATGTAGATGGGGATATGCATATGACGTGCTGAGACCTATATAAGAGTTTCTATGTGGAAGATTGGGGGAAGGATAGGTGTAAGAGGAACTGGTCCCTCACTTAGATTGACCATAACACATCGAAGGTGGACCATACGGTTGAATTTGAGGGTGTGAAATGGTTCCAACGATACCATCAATGACATGAGATGCCCCTAGTGCATTGGCAGCGCCACGCCGAGGCAAATCAGGGATGATACAATAAACATAAGCTGATTGGGCGTATATCAAATCAAATTTCAAGGCTACTTGGAGCACTTCTTCCTCAGGTTAAGGGAAGTTATAAGCAACATATTTAGCAGTGGGGGCCAAAAAAGATCTAAGGAACCAATCCATGTAGATGAGGTCTTTGAATTCAGGAGCCTTACATATGTTCCTCTTTCTACACCATTCCTAAACATGGTCGGATAGGCGAGTGGCAGAAGTTTGATGGAAAGAAGTCAATAATTTGATACCAATGTCATAATGGAGAGGTAATTGGAAATAGGCAAGAAAAGCTTTGGCAAGAGTCGCAAAAGTGGAATGAGTGGTTTTGGGTTGATCGACATACCACTTAGCAACAAATCCAGTAAGAGTGCATTGGAATAGACGAAGAAAGATGGAACCTTCAGCGATAGAAATGGATTAACACCACATCTGGAATGAACGAACATGATTTGTGGGATCTTCTCCAAGATTACCTTCAAAATTTGGGATGTCAGAACGAAGTTTAGTAGGCATAGATGGCCAATTAGGATCATGGAGAAGAGGATCGTTGATGAGCTGGCTGAAATCAAGGAGACTCAAATCAACCATAAAAGGAAGTAATGGAGGAGGAGTGACCATATTGGTGGAGGTTCCTTGTTACCCTAGTTAGTACCTGGGTTACCACCTTGGTTTTTGACACCCACGTTGGTGCTTGACATGGTGACGGTATGGGACTGAGAATAAGTTGTTGGCATTATGGCTAAAGTGTTGTCCTTGATGGCAACCCATACAGGTGATGGATCATAGTACAACCAGTCAGTAGAAGAGATTGATGATCAGCTCTCAAATATTGAAGAAACTAAGGGGTACGCAGGTACACCATACAAAAGGTACGGACACGCAGGCATGTCTTAGAAAAGGTGCGTACATACCCGCAGGTACACCATGTAAAAGGTGCGGACCCCAGTTCACTCACTTCAAGGCAGAGAAGCGCGCTCACGTGGGGTTTCTTATGTTTGGCCCGTGGTATTTAGCCCGCCGTTCTTGATTCTATGGTTTTGGCCAGTGGTATTGTTTTATATTATTATTATTATTATTATTGAGCCCCTTGTTTTGGTTATCTATGGTATTGATCCATGATTTTAGGAAGAGCTTGCCTATATAAAGCAAAGGAGATCATTTGGCTAGACACTTGTGAAATTAGAAGATCTTAAGAGAAGCTAGATCTGAAATTCTTGTAATCGGTTTGTGAGAGAGAGTTGAATCAATATCAAGGAGAAACATGAGAATTACAAGTCGGATCTACTAATGGGTTGATATCTCCTCGGCGCATGTTCAGATCTGTAGATCTGACAGTCTGGGTTATTCTTGAAGTCTTGAAATTATCTATACCCGCAGGTACGCAAGTACAGTGAAAGAAAAGTGCAGAGATACGCAGGCGCAAAAGCGCTGCAGGTGCCCAGATACGCAGGCCCAGAAGCGCTGCAGGTGCGGAGGTGCGCAGGTAGTTCATTGGACACAGAGCGCAGGTACGCAGGAAGTCAGTGAGGCACAGTGCGTGGGTACGCAGGAAAGCAGTTGGAAACTGTGCGTACTTCTACGCAGGTGTTCTATGGGTGAAGCTGCGTACTTCTCATGAAATCTATTTAGCTGCCCCTGTTTATTATTATTGTGTTCTGGGTTTTGAAGTGATGTTTGGTTTCTGGTATTAAGTTCTGATAACAGCAGTGATTGATTAAATGTTTATACATTGATGGATGAATGGATCAGGTTCTTATTGACTCATTTTATGTGATCTGATGGACTAGATCTGATTGATGACTCACTTGTATATGTATTGATCTAGTGCTTGGGTAATTCAGAAGGTTGTTTGATTATGAGCTTCAATGTTGTTGGGCCCAGTATGAAAATTGGATGAGATGTGGCCTTTCAGATTATGTGTTGTGCTTCAGTGTATCCAGTCTGAAAATTAATGAAACGTGGTACCTGGAGGAGAGAAGATTGTAGGTTAGCACCTACGTACTAGTATCTAAGCTAGTACAAGAGCTAAAAGAAATCTTTGGAGAATTGTAGCAGGTAGCAGCTTGCGTACTAGTAAATGGATCGGCTACTACAAGAGCAAAGGGGGTTGTAGCTCCTGTACTGGTATAAGACTGCACCAGTACAAATATTGTAAAAGGATTTTCTTATTAAGAAGAAGATTGATATGACTTGCAGCAGGTGGTTTTCTCCCGCATTGGGTTTCCACCTTATATCATGGTGTTCATGTGTGTGCCTTATGTGTGATGATCTATTCTATGTTACTGCATCTGTTAACTGATAATATGGTTGATAATGTTCTAATGCACTCATTGAAGATCAATTAACTTAATCATAAGAAGTTGTGGAAGTAGCATATATGAATCTGATTATGGAAATGAAAAAGTTTTATTAATGTGATAATACTGATTCACCCCCCCTCTCAGTATTATTTCCAACAATTGGTATCAGAGCAGGTCCTTTGATAGAAGCTTGATCGCTTGAAGGAGATCCGTGGAACAATGGGAAAGAAGCTTAAGAAGAAAGCAACTAAGAAGAAGAAGACATCTCAGAAGAACTATGACAGTGGGAGAACCGATTGGGGATTAGGTATAAGAAGCTCTTCAGATTCAGAATTAGATTCAGAATCATTTCAGAATGAAGATGAACTATCAGACAAAATTAGAACTCAGCAAGATCTGTTGGACAAAAGAAACTATGCTTTTGAAAGGGTAACTGCCGATCTAAAATCTCATCAAGAGAGAGGAAGCAAGGTAAGGAAGCTATTTAAGGACAAATATCAAAAGCTGTTGGATGAAGTAACATCACTAAGAAATGAAGTCATTGAAAAGAACACAACAATCAAGGAGCTCAGAGATCAATCCAGTTATTATGAAAAACTTGAAGCCACGATCCTCTCACTAAAGGAAGATCTTGAAGAATCAAAGAAGCAGAATGAAGATCTACACCAAGCAATTGAAAAACAAGACAACGAAGTCATCAGCTTAAAATCCCAGCTGGAAAGTGCCTTCAGAGTTCGTCAAATGCAGCAGGATCTGAATGAAGAACAAGAAAAGGAGATTCTCAAACTAAGGGAACAAATGGAAGAAGGAAGGAAAGCTGAAGCAGATTTGAAAAGGCAATCTCTTGAAAAAGAAGAACAGCTTCAGGTTGAGGTAAATATCTTGAAAGGTAAATTAGAAGAAAAGGATAAGCATTTACGATTTCAAGATAGTTCTAAAGTCTTGGATGATATTCTTAGTAGTCAAAGGTCTCCTGCTATAAAGACTGGTCTTGGTTTCCATGAATCTGTTGAAGGTGAATCTAGTTCACAAGGTGAGGCAAGGAACTCTAAAGAGAAATCTAAAGTGATCAACGAAGAAATGAAAGATCAATCTCATCATCAACCAAGGAAAGAGATTCCTCAAAGAAAATCCTTTACTCCTCCTATGAATAATGTTGAATGTTATGTATGTCATAATCTTGGACATGTTGCAGCTAGATGTAGAAGAAGAAGGGTTCAAGACCATTATGCAGAAAGATCATCACATTCAAGGTACTTTATTGGATATTGCTTTGCTTGCAATATGTATGGTCATAAAGCTGTTGACTGTTACAGGAGGAATATGAAACATGTAAGATGTTATGCATGTAACAAGCTTGGACATATAGCTAAGGAATGCAGGAACAAAGTGTGGGCACCATATCAAAAGGAGAAAATGTCATCATCATGCTTGAAGATATGGAGGAAAAAGGAAGTACAGTCAGAGAAAGGCGGCACAGCACAACGTACAGACATACCAGAATCAGAGGGAGCTGAAAGTACAAAACTTCAGTGTCCTGAATCTCATATGCAAACTCCATAAAGGGAAGTCGCGTGTATACGCGAGTTGGATACTGCACAATCGCGTATATGATTGTTTGAAGAAAGGCAGTAGGGAAAGTGAAGTTGGAAGTGAATCTATGATCTCTCGAGCACAAGATCAGATCTGGGCATCTGACTATCTGTGGCACACTGGGGGACTGCCAATTCGGCCCTAACCAGAGGTACGCAAGTGATTAACAGTGCAAGTGCGTGGGTACGCACAGCAGAAGAAGGCGCACTACGTGGGTACGCAGAGCAGAAGAAGGCGCAGTGCGTGGGTACGCAGCACGACAGAGGATCAGGTGCGGAGGCACAGTGAAAGTACGCGGCGCTTCAGAAGTCGCAGGTGCGTAGGTACACAGCGTGATAACATCTGTGGGTGCGTGGCTACAGTAGCAGGACGCGGCGCGATAACATCTGTGGGTGCGTGGCTACAGTAGCAGTACGCGGCGTGATTGAAGAAACAGTGCGTGGGTACGCACTGTAGCAGAAGGCTCTCTGCGGGTATACGCAGGGGCGAGGAAGGTGAAATGCGTAGCCACGCAGGCCAGATAAAGAAAAACTGCGGATCTGTCTTAAGACTTTTGTTGGCTGATTTTTCTTGTTGATAAGATCTGACAGATGGCACCAGTTTAGGGGGAGCAAATGTTTTTAATGCATTGTTGGCATTATGAGTAATAGTCCTTGGTGATGATGCTTACATAGATAAATGATTCATCTTGCTATGAGTTGTTCACATGGTTCTTGGATCAGATTTGTGGTTGATTCTCTAATGGTGCTTACATGGTAACTTTCATGAGGATAAGGAGAAGCACTTAGCTCGAATTCACATCTTCTTATGAGTCACTCATATGCTGCTGTTGACATATGCATAAAGATCATATATTACAGTTATGATGCATGAATGGATGAGGATTGTTGGCTGGATACAGGGATGATTATTCAAAGTTGCGTTGTGAGCTCTTATGATGATAGGATTGTTTCATACATATGATGATTAATGCAGATTGTTGATACTTAGTTCATGATGGCTATGGTGTGAAATTCTGTTGATGCGGACATCCTTGATGATTCATGCACTAATGCAAGTTGCTGATCTAGTTGCTGTTGACAGATACTATGGAGCAGATCATACAGTGTTGTTGCTGTTTATCTTAGGTGATTGGTCTCTGTTATAAATGTCATATCACGACTCATGATGTAATAGTATGTCTCTATCTATTGTAGTCATCTCTTCAGGTCATGTAACGACCTATGTTGGTTTCCCCACTATGCCTGGGATGAATGATGTTATTCTTTTATGTTATCATATGTAAACTTTTGGTATATCACCATTGTGATGGAAGATAGATGTATGTATGAGTCTTTTGGTGATAGGAAGGTCATTTATGATATATAGAGTCATGTTCTTCTTGTAGAACATCTTTTTGCAGACCTTGCTTACAGTCAGGGGGAGCTTGAGCATGAACAAGTACTATAGCAGAACAGACATTTCAGCTTGTTCTCAGAAAGAGCATGATCAGATTGGTGCACCATGGCATATACAAAGGGGGAGCTCATTCAGAGACTTCAGCAGATCTGTTGTATAGTCAAGAGGAGCATGTTCTTAGGGGGAGCAAAACCCTTTGCCCTTGATGTCAAAGGGGGAGAGTGATTTGGTGTTGTTGCCATCAAGTCCAAAGGGGGAGATTGTTGGCATTATGATGCATGTGTTGTACTTGATGGCAACCCTCTCATAGAAGATCATCTCACTTGTATACATTCAGATGAATCCACAGAAGAGATGGATGTAGGACAGTTCAAAGGGATCAGATGACAGTTCACAAGTAAGCTTTGCCATCAAGTCCAAAGGGGGAGATTGTTGGCATTATGGCTAAAGTGTTGTCCTTGATGGCAACCCATACAGGTGATGGATCACAATACAACAAGTCAGTAGCAGAGATTGATGATCAGCTCTCAAATATTGAAGAAAATAAGGGGTACGCAGGTACACCATACAAAAGGTGCGGACACGCAGGCATGTCTTAGAAAAGGTGCGTACATACCTGTAGGTACACCATGTAAAAGGTGCGGAACCCAGTTCACTCACTTCAAGGCAGAGAAGCGCACTCACGTGGGGTTTCTTATGTTTGGCCCGTGGTAATTAGCCCGCCGTTCTTGATTCTATGGTTTTGGCCCGTGGTATTGTTTTATATTATTATTATTATTATTATTGAGCCCCTTGTTTTGGTTATCTATGGTATTGATCCATGATTTTAGGAAGAGCTTGCCTATATAAAGCAAAGGAGATCATTTGGCTAGACACTTGTGAAATTAGAAGATCTTAAGAGAAGCTAGATCTGAAATTCTTGTAATCGGTTTGTGAGAGAGAGTTGAATCAATATCAAGGAGAAACATGAGAATTACAAGTCGGATCTACTAATGGGTTGATATCTCCTCGGCGCATGTTCAGATCTGTAGATCTGACAGTCTGGGTTATTCTTGAAGTCTTGAAATTATCTATACCCGCAGGTACGAAAGTACAGTGAAAGAAAAGTGCGGAGATACGCAGGCGCAGAAGCGCTGCAGGTGCGCAGATACGTAGGCCCAAAAGCGCTGCAGATGCAGAGGTGCGCAGGCAGTTCATTGGACACAGAGCGCAGGTACGCAGGAAGTCAGTGAGGCACAGTGCGTGGGTACGCAGGAAAGCAGTTGGAAACTGTGCGTACTTCTACGTCGGTGTTCTATGGGTGAAGCTGCGTACTTCTCATGAAATCTATTTAGCTGCCCCTGTTTATTATTGTTGTGTTCTGGGTTTTGAAGTGATGTCTGGTTTCTGGTATTAAGTTCTGATAACAACAGTGATTGATTAAATGTTTATACATTGATGGATGAATGGATCAGGTTCTTATTGACTCATTTTATGTGATCTGATGGACTAGATCTGATTGAGACTCACTTGTATATGTATTGATCTAGTGCTTGGGTAATTCAGAAGGTTGTTTGATTATGAGCTTCAATGTTGTTGGGCCCAGTATGAAAATTGGATGAGATGTGGCCTTTCAAATTATGTGTTGTGCTTCAGTGTATCCAGTCTGAAAATTAATGAAACGTGGTACCTGGAGGAGAGAAGATTGTAGGTCAGCACCTATGTACTAGTATCTAAGCTAGTACAAGAGCTAAAGGAAATCTTTGGAGCATTGTAGCAGGTAGCAGCCTGCGTACTAGTAAATGGATCGGCTAGTACAAGAGCAAAGGGGGTTGTAGCTCCCGTACTGGTATAAGACTGCACCAGTACAAATATTGTAAAAGGATTTTCTTATTAAGAAGAAGATTGATATGACTTGCAGCGGGTGGTTTTCTCCCGCATTGGGTTTCCACCTTATATCATGGTGTTCATGTGTGTGCCTTATGTGTGATGATCTATTCTATGTTACTGCATCTGTTAACTGATAATATGGTTGATAATGTTCTAATGCACTCATTGAAGATCAATTAACTTAATCATAAGAAGTTGTGGAAGTAGCATATATGAATCTGATTATGGAAATGAAAAAGTTTTATTAATGTGATAATACTGATTCACCCCCCCTCTCAGTATTATTTCCAACATAAGTGGAATCGAAGGAGGAACTAGAAGAATCAATAGAACCAAAGTCAGAATGATGACTCGATGGAGGATTGGGAGTGTTGACCACTACGTGTCAACTTCCCATAGCATTACACCCCCTTTTCTTCGCAAAAGGGATAGCGCTTTATTGACGTGTCCGTGCCATTCGACAATCATCGTCGACTTGATCAATTTATGTTGTAAACCCAGTCTGCATGTGTGAATTGTAAATAATCTTAGCAGAGTTGAGTCATGTATGTAAATTGCCTAGGTGGACCTAATTTTCTAGTGATAATCTACGTTCCAGAAGGTTTTTTGTCTTGCCGATCCATGATCGGCAGAGTTTTCCTTCAGCCTAACCCCAAAGCCGGAATGGATTTTGTCATTAGAATCTTAGGAGAATCCTAGTATGTTGATCTGTTAGATTATAGTTGTGTCGCAAAACTGGGTGGTCTATGAGGGTCTATGTAAAATGGGTTTTCCCCTTTGAGATGTAAAATTGTAAAAGTCATGATGTAAAGTGTCTTGAGGGTTAGAAAATGTTTTAATCCCCTCATAAGTTCTAAGTCCTAGGTCCTAGGTGATTTTTCCAAAGGCTAAGTTCGAGGATCCAAAAATAAAAATTAAAAAATTAAAAAAATAGATAAAAATAATAATAAAATTTTAAAATTTTAAAAATAATTAAAAAATAAAAAATAAAATAAAATAAAATTTAAAAAATAAATTAAAAAATAATAAAATAATAATAAGTCAAATTTTTGAGTAAATAAATGCATAATTTTAATTTTTTAATATATTAAAATGCATTTAAAAATTCGATGGATGAGATTAAAAGAAATCTTGATCCTCATCGACGGTCGAGATTAGTTTGACATGGATCACTCGAACTAGCTGTTGGGAATTTTTCCTTTAAATAGGGTGCTAGGGGTCATTTGAGATCAGATTGGATCTGAGAGTCTGATGCTAAAGAAAGCTCTCTTGTAGTCATTTTTTGTGCAATAAAGAAAAACTTTGGGGTTAAAAATCTCGCTGGTGTTACTCTTCTTAAAATGCTGTAAGATCTTTTATTTTTCTGCATAATTTTATTTTCAGTCATCGATAATAGCTTGATGAAGATTGATTCAGGCACAGGTATCTTGTATGATCTCTAGGGTTTGAATGATAGTTTAGATTCTGAAATATAATGGTAGGTATCTCCATTTGATTTGGATTCCTCTATCGTTTTTTTTTTTTTTAGACTGTAACGGTTAATGATATTATTGAGCGGCAAACCAGTTGCCGCGGGCTGGAGCATTACAACAAAGTCTGAATTTGAAATTCCTGTTGCACAGTAGAGGATCCCGCTCTTTGAAACAATTACAGAGGTCGCGGTGGAAATCGAGCCTCGTACTGTCTGAAATCAAAATTGAAAATACACAGCGCTTGCAGTGGTGGTCTTGTTAGTCCAGTTTAACCTTAGCATCTTCCTTGCTTTGGCCTGTTATAACGACAAACCTCCATTTCAGAATAACCAGAGTCTGCCTAATGCTTGCACAGGTCCTCCTTCCATCAATAGAGAGGCTGGATAGGTCCTTCAGCTACCCAGGCCTAGACTCAACACAACGAAATTGAAAGAAAAGGAACGAAGTAGAATCATACAAAGATTCATGAGGTGGATGCGCAATCCAATGAATCAACAAAGAGTGGAACCCATGCATTTGAGATCTATAATCGGCGCATTAATTTCCGAGCGGCAAGCAGAGCAGCAGCGGACAGAACAACCGATAGCCAGATTTTAGTGTTGATCTTTGAGGAATCGCCTGAGATGAAGACCGCAGATCAGGTCTAGATTGTTGGAAGAGTCGGCTTGTTTCCTGAGTTTTCCTCCAAGGCCTCTGCATTGAATGGTCTCCTTGCTTCTTGTTCTTTAACAGTTAATTTGAAGTTCTTAATGGAATGGGAGTTATTTGCATCATCAGCCTCTTGCAGGGTTTTTCCCTCATCATCAGCCTTTTGCAGGGTTTTTTCCTCTTCATCAGCCTTCTGTAGGGTTCTTCCCTCTTCTTCAGCTCTTGGATCTTCAATGTGTTGTTGGTGCTGATCTTGAGGATTCTGGGACAAAGTTGAGGCATCCTTCATCTCTTCTACTAAGTTTTGGGGGTCACCATGCTCTTCTTTCCTACTAGAATACAGATTATCCGATGAAGGGCTTTTAGGAGCATGAAGACCAACAGACTGTTCTTAAAAAATAGTGCATTCATCTTCTTGTTCTGGGCAGTGAGGCAATCTTTGGGAATCTGAGTGATCTGTAACATGATCACCGTCAAGTTCATTTGCTTCAGCCATTTAAATTATCTGGAAATCGAATTGCCCTTATCGAGATAGATGTTGGCTTGTCGACCAGATAGAGACCGGGATCATTGACTGCATGAGATGGAACAGGTCTGGATTTTGAAAGCAAATTTGAAAATAGGTCGACCAAAAGGGGATTAAGGAATGATGCAATTAGTCTCATCAGAGTTGACTAACAGGGATCTTCTGCAACGGGTAGAGCCCAAATTGGCTTCAAGGTCAGCTTGATCGTTCAGATGCCTCAGAATATGGAAAAAGGATATTTTTCGGAACTGGGCCAGAGTAAGCCTGATTTTCTTGAAAATGGAAACTAAGTGGATCTGCGAGGGATTTGAGTTGAGGTTCAGCACTTGGATGATCAGCCTGGAGTCTCCAAAGACCGACAGAGTCAGAAAGTTCCTTTTGATGGCCAGATTAAGCCCTTGCCACAGAGCCAGAGCCTTAGCTCTGTTATTAGATTCGATGCCCAGCCCCCATTGATACCGAAACTCAGTTGATCCATCCGGATTCAGAAGAACCCCACCCCCACCCGCAGCTCCGGGGTTGCCTTTAGAGGCCCCGTCGAAGAAGAGGCAGTGTTCCTCCAATGCAGAACGCCATTTGATAAACATCTGTTCTTCCAGGCGGATTTCCCAATTCGCTTGGGGAATTGCAGGGGGCAAGGGCTTGAAAACATAATTTGGGACAATATCTTTGAGCCATAGCTCCTCCTCACTGTCCAAAGCTGCTTCATTCTTTATTGCAGGTTTGGTATCCAAAGTCTCTCCCAATAAATCTTGGATTTTAGTGATAATTTTGCTAGGAGTACATTTTTCATCCCCGAACAGCCTATTGTTCCTCTCCAACCACAGCTTCCAGCAGGTGAATTTAGGGATCCACATCCAAGCTGTCTTGAGGAGGCATTTTTTAGAGAGATCGAACGGAGATAAATTGGCCTAGTTGTGAAGCAGGTTAGGAATATTACCAGGAAGCTCAACTTTGTCAGCCCTTGACCTCAGGACCCCCCTGCAGACATCACGGGCAAAAGGGCAAAGCAATAACAGATGGTTAACAGACTCTTCCTTTGACACACATAGAGGACATCTGGAAGGCCCTTCCATTCCACGTTTCCTCTGGATATCTCTAGTGAGAATGCTGTTATGAGCTAACGTCCAGTAGAAGAAGTCAATTTTGGGAAGCGAAGGGAAGGCCCAAATAAATATCCATTGAGTAGGGTCAGGGGGGACATTAGGAATCACTGTCATACTTTTGTGACCTTCAGAGACTGTGAAATTGCCAGTGAGGGAGCCCCACCCTCTTTTGTCCTTAGTTGTTTCTTTGATTGGATATTTTCCTTGGAGCTTATCTAAAAGTAATGATGCTTCAACCTACAGCCTTTGGGGAATCTCTCCCAGATTCCAACTAGCCCATCGTCTTCCAGTATCATTCGTCCAAGTTGAGATGTCCCACAGGGTATTCAAGTTGTTGGACTGTAGCCAGATTTTAATGTTTATCAGGCCATCAACATGGTTCAGAGGCTGTTCACCAAGGATTGGATCATCCCAAATTCTGATTTTTTTCCCATTACTTGGTATCCAGTAAAGATTGTGATTGAAATGCTCCATAGCAGAAAGACAGAGTTTGAAAATCGGAGAGCCTTTAATGGTTTTTGGGGGCTGGTCGAAACACCTCAGCCGCTGTCCATTGAAGTATTTCTTCCACAGTACTCTCTTACTCCAGCTAGCCTTTCCAACAACAATATTCCATAGAATTTTGGAGTCCAGGGAGAGATTCTGGGCACCCAGATCTCTTAATTGAAGACCTCCTTCCAGAATTGGCTTTTTAATAGTGCCCCATTTAACTAAATGAAGTCCTTTTTCATTATTTTTCCCCCCTTCCCAGAGGAATCTTCTCAGCAGACTGTCCAATTTACTGAGGAAGGTTTTGGGAGCAAGCAGAATGGAATGTTGATAAAGAGGCATACTTATGAGAACAGATTTCATCAGGATAACCTTCCTAGCATTATTCAGCCAAGTGGCTCCCCAAGCTTGAATTCTAAGTTTTAGTTTGTCAAGCAGAGGCATCCAGTGGGCAACTTTAGGAATGGATTTGAAGATTGGAATCCCCAGATATTTAAAAAACTCCCAGGTCTGAATTCCTTTCATCTCTAAGAGCCTGGCAATATCAGCCAGTTCCTTGACCGAGCAGTTCCAGCCGTAGATAGTGCTTTTTAGATAGTTTATCTTGCTTCCCGAGACCTCCTTGTAGATGTCCAACTCCTTCTTAAAGGATCTTGCAGAATTTATGCTCGCTCCTCCAAGCAACAGAGTATCATCGACAAATTGGGCATGATTAATGTCTTTAACATTGGGAACCATTCTGAGTCCTGGCAGAGATTGGATTTGTTGGCAGCAGTCAAGTTGGAAGCTAAGCACAGAGGCTTGAATAGCGTAGAGGAGCAGGGACAACGGGCAACCTTGTCTTAAGCCCCTTGAGGCATTGAAGAATTTTGTTGATCGGCCATTGACCAGCGGCGCAATCCAAGGGGAGGCAATGCAGGTTTTCACCCAATTAATGAAGGTTATAGAGAAGCCCAGTTTCTTCATAGCAGCATAGAGGAAATCATGTTTCACCCTGTCAAAGGCATTTGCCAGATCGAGCTTCATCACCATTCCTTTCTCTTTTCGGTGGCAACTTGAATGAACTACTTCTTGCACCAGCACAATATTGTCCACAATCTTTCTCCCTTTGATGAAACCTCCTTGATTTTCCGGAATGATGTCCGGCAAAATATTCTTGAGACGATTGGCAATTGTTTTGGTGATCAGTTTATAACTTGTGTTACACAGTGAAATGGGCCGAAATCTACCAAAATCAAAAGCTCCTTTCTCTTTCGGAATCAGGGCAAGGAAGTCCGAGTTGGTGCTACCTCCGATCTTGGAACATGATTGCGACTTCCTGACCATTCTCAAAAGATCTTTATGAATTATAGGCCAGCAAGTCTGAAAAAATCTGGCATTGAACCCATTAGGCCCAGGAGCTTTATCCGGCTCCATGCAGTCCAAAGCCTTCTTGAGCTCATCCATGCTGATCGGAGCGGTAAGCATAGAATTAACAGAATCGTGAACACAATGAGGGATTAGATCAAAGGGGTAGGCTTGGGAGTCTAAAGGAGGATTTTCAGGAGCCGTATAAAGCTCTTTGAAGAAGGTGAAAGCAGCTCTTTTGATGCCTTCAGAATCTTTGACCACGGCATCATGGGACCGAATTTCTGAAATAGATTTGAATTGCTTGCGAGCTTCGGCTTGCTTATGGAAAAAACTAGTATTCTTGTCGCCAGCCTGTAACCATAAGTTTCTGGATTTTTGTCTCCAATACTCCTCTTCATCCCTACTGGCTTTATGGAGAGTTTTTTGCAACTCTACTTCTCTTTGAAGCAGACTTTGAGAAACAACAGAATTCTCCATTGCAGATTGATGGGCAGCAAGGTTTTCTAAGGATTCTTTTCTCTTGGCAGTGGGTGTTTTCAGAGTTTTAGCCCACTCCTTGAGTCTTCTTTTAAGGCCCCTCAATTTTTCTTCCCACACATAGAATGGGGATCCCAGGATCTGCCGATTCCAAGCTTCAGAAACCACTTCATGGAAACCATCTTGCTGAATCCACAAAGGACTGAATCTAAAAGGTATTGGACCAAGGTTTCCATCAAGGGAGAGCTCGAGGCTAATAGGTTTATGATCAGAAGTGCAGTTTGGGAGGATTTTAGAAGAGGCTATTAGACCACATGTAAGGAAAGAGGATTGGACAATGAATCTGTCCAGGCGATCAGCTATGTGGTTGGGCCCTAATCTTTTGTTAGTCCAGGGATATTTCCCAGCAGAAGGCTTGATATCCTCAAGATCCCAGTCTAGCATTATGTCTTCCACCCATTCTCTAGCTGGATCCCTTACTGGGGAACCCCCCTTTTTCTTATCAATGGCTAAAGTGACATTCAGATCACCTGCAATAATGATATTTTCTAGATTGTGCAATAAAAGAAAGGACTGAATCGAGTCCCAACAAATTTTTTTCTCTGCTGGAAGGACCGGAGAATAAATATTGAACATACTTACTTGTTGACCAGAGTCTTTGTGGAGGAGCTGGATGAAAATCCAATGAGAGCAGTTTTCTTCTTGAATAAATTCATATTTGGAGCTGTCCCAGAAGGAGGCAAGCTCGCCAGAGGCGCCCCTAGCACTGACAGCTCTTCCGGGACCTTTACGCCAGAATGTCTTACTAGTTTGGAGGAGCGGATTATCCTCCATCTTTGTCTCTTGGATGAGAAGGATTTCAGGCGAATGCATCCTAACAATGTCTTTCAGGGCTTCTTCTTTCAGTTTGCTGCCTAACCCTCTGCAATTCCAGGAGACGTACTTCATTATTTACTGACTTGGGAGGTGGTGGCTCCTTTTGGAGCCCTGCTCTGCTTACGCCCGGATCTGGTGTTCATCATTCCTTTGAGAGTTTTCTGGGAGCCTTGTAGGACGTCCATATAAGTTTTCTCCTCTCTCTGTTTCTTCTTGGATTTCCGACCCCTAGCCGACTTGATAGGAGTGATTTGTGAGCCATTTGATTCAGTGTCTCTCTCTTCTGACTCTTCCCCTGAGTCAGAGGCTAGACTGATGTGCTCCTCAGTACCTTTGGTTCCCCTTTGATCAGCAGCTGCTAGAGGATCACTTGAATTTTCTACGGTTTCTTTCAGCTTATTCGATTGGTCTTCAGTTTCTTCGTGACTCTCTGTTACATTCACCTTTTCAACTGAGGGGGGGCCTTCTTTTGTGATTGGTTTGGTCTGAGAATTGGGCTGGGGTTTCCCCATTGTTCCAGATTTTGTCTGTACTGCAGGCTTTGAGACTACCTTGCCTTTTTTTATCTCTTTCCATCCTTCTTCTTCCACCTTGTCCCTTGATGGGGCTTTAGGACAGTTTCGTTGGAAGTGACCATGTTCGTGACAGATTCTGCACTTAAAGGGCAGTTGCTCGTAGTCTAGTTTCTGGTAGTGGTGCCAATCTCCAATTGTAAGTTTAACGGCTTCCGGCAGACCAGCTTCCATGTCAACTTCCACACAGATTCTTGCGCAGGTGTATTGGCCCCTATTGTCAGCTTTGTCAATGAATCAACCCAGCCCGTTTCCAATCTTTTGTAGGGATTGGTAGCTCCAACAGTGGATCGGCAGGTTGGGGAGCTGGACCCAAACAGGAACCTCCTTTGGAACATTGACTGAAGGGTCAAAGTGAGGGGTCCATTTTTTCAGGAAAAGGCCTTGATTTCCCATGAAATACGGACCATTTCTGAACACCAGGTCACAGTCTTCCTTGGTAGTGAATTCGAAAATGAAAAATCCTCTACCAACAGCATAACAGATCACGTTGTTCGTCAGCAGAGGCCTCCAATTTCGTTGGACCCATTCATCTGTCGATTTTGTAGATGGCCATCGACCCATAAATTGCCCGACCAAACCTCTGTCAGCCAAGGCAAGAGATATTTTGATCGGCTGTTCTTCAGGCAGAGCAATCTCTGGTATTTCTTCGAGTTTTTTGATGAACGTCGGAACTTCAAGTGATGGTCGTTTTTTCCCTTTCTGAGACAAAAGGTTATGAAATGCATTTGCAGAAGAGTTTGGAGGGGGGGGAGAGGACTATCCGCCCTATGGAGCACCCATGGCGGCGGCGGCACAGCACGCACCGATCCCTGACCTAATCGCAGAGGAGCGCGCGCGGAAAAAAAATTAAAATAATAATAATAATAATAATAATCCCTCTATCGTTTTTTCCCTGTATGTTAATGGTTGATTTTAAGCTGTGCAGGAAATCTTAGTTTTGAGTTTACCGGGCGTTAAGGGAAGTTCTCGGCTGAACCAGGCAACTCACGGATTGCGTTTTCTGAAAGAGCCCAGCGAGTTTTAATCCCGGGCTTATCATCTGAAATTTTTTATGAATGCATGCAGGGTTTTCTAAAGTATCTCACATTAAATTTAGAATTCTGAAAAATATTACTGTGGATTATTGACAAATCTGGCTATGTAGAGCCTTTGAGCTGTAATTACAGTAATTATTTAACTGGTTCTTAGGGTTTCATCTTTTTTTTTGCATTTTCAGGTTTTGGTTGCTTGTTTTTATTGTTTTCAGGTTGCAGGTACAGATTAAAAAAAAATAAAAATAAAAATAAAATTCAAGGTTTTCCATCAGGCAATCTAATCAGGGGGTTTCCATCAGGCAATGTGAAGCAACTCAGAGACTGCATTCCTCACAATCAGGTTTTTACAGGATTTTGTTCATATCCACGCACCTGGGCGTGATTGTTTCATCGCTGCCAGCAAAACCCTCTGGCAGCTTCAGCGTTCTTCCATCATTGCACGTTCCCTCTGTCTCCCCACGTAGTTTTCTCTTCAGATCATACATTCGTTCCTCATGTTGCCACCCATAGATTAGTGCTCATCGCTGTTATACCTGCACATCGCAGCAGGCGGAACAAGCTTCAAACCTGCGTCCATTCTCATTCCTGGCTGCCAGAACCGTCAAAGTTCCATCCCACAGTGGCTGCCATAACCCCTGCGTGCTGGATCCTCACGCAGCTTCTATTGCCTCTCCATGCTGCCTCCGTCCAGCTTTATTCGCATTCTCCAACCACGCTTCCAGGCAACTTGCAAACAAGAATTGCACCCTCAGCTCCTCTATTTTCTGCGTACCATTCTGGTTGATCATCTGCAAAAACGTGCCCACCTCATCTCCTACAGATACGCGTGAGTGCCTCTTCAACCCTGTAGCTTATATCATCCAGCTTCACGCCATCATTTTTCTGCCATCCTTGGTCCTCACTGCGTCCTGCGCTGTCAAGCAAGCCCGTCGTCCTGCTCTTCCCTTGCCCATGGCACTTGCAAACATTCAACGCTGACAAAAAAAAATAAATTCAATCAAAAAATTGGTTTGATACGATGGGTAAAGTTTCAGGTTTATGTATATTTGTTAGGATAGTTGGACTTTTTGTCCATATCGTATAGTTTAGATTTTTGTTATTTTGTTTTCATTTAGATTTAAGTTTCTTTTATTTAGATTTCTAAAATTAAATTTTAGATTTTAGAATTCAAGTAGTTTTTTTTTAAATCTTAGTTTTGTTTTGTTTTAGTTTAAATTTTGATCTTTATAAAAATAAAAAAATCAATTTTCAATTTGTTTTAGATTAGATTTTATTTAAAGTTTTATTTCATTAAAAAAAAAATCTTATTAGATTTTAATTTAGATTTAAATTTTGTTTAGGCTTTAGTTTTAATAAATGAGAAATTTTTACTTTGGTTTGGTTTTGTCAATATCAAAAAATATAAAAATATAAAAAATCTAGAAGTTTGATTTTTGTTTAGTTTTAAATCTTAGTTTTTTAGAATTAGATTCTTTAATATATTTTAATTTTCATCTAGTTTTATTTCATTTAATAAAAATAAAAATAAAAAAAAATATTTAAAATAAAAGAATTTGACTTTCATTTTCATATAGAGATTAAGTATTGATTTCTTTTAGGCTTTTTTTTTTTTTTTTTTTTTTTTTTTTTTTTTTTTTTTTAAATTTGTTTTGTTTTGATCTTAATTTCAAAAAAATCATAAAATATAAAAATTTCCTTTATGGTTTCAAGTTAGATTTTAATTTTGTACTATTTTGATTTTTTAGCTTAGAAAAAATAAAAAATAAAAATTTGAAAAAGCTTAGCTAAAAAGCGAAAAATCATTTTGGTGTCTTTTGTGGTATTTTTCTATAGCTAAATGCACTTAATGTTCATTTTGAAGTTAGCTATGTAAGAGTGATAACTGGTTAGCATTTGAAATTACGTGGTTATTTCAAGCATTTAATCTTTCGAATTTTAATCGCTGGAATATCGTTAAGCCATTGAGCATTTATTGATTATCTCGCATTTGGTAAAAGTTAATCTTTGTTTGAGTTATCTGATTGTAAATGATTGTTAATGAGTTCATCTTTCCGCAACATTTGATAGATAATCATTCAGTCATTAACTCTATAAGGCACTGGTCTATTAACTTAATAAAATCAATTAAGTGCTTGTTTCCTTTCGTGTCTCCCAACCCAACTGGTCCCCAGTTGGTCATCCATTATCCCATAGGGTCTAACCCCCTTAGCTGTGGGAGACAGGCTTAAACGGAGAGATCGGGGATCAAGCTGACAGCGCCTGGTCTGAGCGTTGTCGTAACAATCTGTGCGACAACATTTTTAGCGCCGTTGCCAGGGAGACTTTATTCTCGGTGTTTCAACGACTTTTTATCATTCATCGTTCATCTTTCTATCGTTTCACGTTTGAGCTGGCAGATTCAACATTTTTTGGCATCATTTGGATCTTTTTCATCACCTTATCTTTCGTCATATCAACAACTTCTCTTTAGTTCGTTTCTTGTTTGGGTGGCGACTCCATTGCTTCTCATTTATTTTTTCCGAGACAAGAAGCCTCCCTCATATCTGCTTGTTGGTTTCTTTTGGATCCTAGAATTAGATTCATTGTTCAAGTGGCGACTCCACTTCTTTCATTTATTAATTTTCTTGAGCAGAGATCTCTTTCTATCATCCATTTGGTCCCTCATTATTCATCATGGATTATTCGTTTAAACCATGTCATTTTACTGATGATCTCCATGATATTCCGGAAGTGGCCATTTCTAAATTACCTTTGTTCTCAAGTGGTGATTCAGTCGCTGTTAAAAGACATCTAGGCTTGTTTACTCGTATAATGATCATATATTGTAGACCCCCTTAGTATAATCATGAAGATGTCAAAATGCGTCTTTTGTCTTTTCTTTAGAGGGTGATGCTTTGAATTGGTTTAATAATTGTCCTAAGGATTCTTTCACTTCTTTACAAGACATTGTCAATGCTTTTAAAGATAGATATGGTAATCTAGATAGCTCGCCTTGTGCCCCTAAAATTGTGCAACAGAATGAAAGTAATCTTATGAAAGGTTCAACTGTCGGTGAAAGATTCCAAGACAATTCTTCATATCAAAATGTGCCATCCACCTGTACCATTGCAGATCAAATCCATGATAGTGGAAAAGCAGGGAGAAATTGTAAAAACAGTGTTGCCAATGAAAAGGAAGATCAAAAGCAAATTATACAAGAACTAATGCTGCTGGTAAGAAATATGGAGATGAATCAAACTAATTACACCAATGATGTGAGAACTTTATGCACCCACCTGGAAAAACGTAATAGGAGATGGAGATCATGCAAAATCAGCATACTAAGGAAATTGAGGCCATGAAGATTAATCATGACACAAAAAATTAGTTTTATGCAAAGCAAGTTGTCAGGGTTAGAGGAAAATATGATGACCATGAAAGCTAATCATGATAGAGAAATTAATTCTATGCAAAACAAGTTATTAACTATGGATGAAGAAATGACTATCATGACATTCGATCATAATAATCAGTTAGCTACCATGCAAGCAAATCATAAGGAAGAGATAAACTCTATGCAGCATTGCTTGATGACCATAAAGGAAAAAGACGATAAAGTAATAAAAGATATGGAAGCTAATCAGATATGTCTTCAGAAAAAGTTATTGACCATGGAAGAAGATCATGCCAGGGAAATCAGTGCTATGAAAGTTGAACACTCTAGCCAGATAAATGCCATTACAATACAGGTACATAAATTTCAACAGCGGATTAAGGATGAAAGAAACCAGGAAACATCAATAGATCAGGAGCCTTCTCATTTGCTGCAACAAGCTCCATCTTATTATGAGGAGGTCATTGGTTCGATTGAAAGGTGGTTAATTGAAGGTGATCCAGATAAAATTAAAAACGATAAAGATCAGATGCAGGATGAAGAAAGACATGTCACGCATATCTTACATACTTCATCTGATAGCTTTGAAGCAAAAAGTTCCACGTCATCAATAATACAGCCTACCAGGAAGAAAAAGCGCAAGAGGAAGAAAATGAGAAGAAGATTTGATGCATCAGACGACCGCGAGCAACTTGATTTTCGGATAGGAAAAAGTCCTACCATATGTAGAATTGGACATGGCACATCCGACAAGCAGCCAACAGATTTGCCTGAAAGCAGGCAAATGCTCAGTATACACTATATTGAACACATCTGATGCCATGGGGCATCCCCTGTATTTCTAACCTTACTCCTTGTTTTTTCAGCATTTTCATTTCTGTTTTAGGATTAGATTTACTTTTCATGTTACTAGATAGTTAATAAATGAAGAGCTTATATCTTTCCTGTGCTTAACGTTATATGATGATTTTTGGATGGACGCTACTTATGTTTTGTTGTGTGTTGCGTGGATGCAGATTCTGGATTCTCACGTTCCTACAGTGCAGCAACGTGTCCCCAAGTGGAGCCAGATGTTGACCACTACGTGTCAACTTCCCATAGCAGTACACCCCCTTTTCTTCGCAAAAGGGATAGCGCTTGATTGACGTGTCTGTGCCATTCGACAATCATCGTTGACTTGATCAATTTATGTTGTAAACCCAGTCTGCATGTGTGAATTGTAAATAATCTTAGCAGAGTTGAGTCATGTATGTAAATTGCCTAGGTGGACCTAATTTTCTAGTGATAATCTACGTTTTGGAAGGTTTTTTGTCTCACCGATCCATGATCGGCAAAGTTTTCCTTCAGCCTAACCCCAAAGCCGGAATGGATTTTGTCATTAGAATCTTAGGAGAATCCTAGTATGTTGATATGCTAGATTATAGTTGTGTTGCAGAACTGGGTGGTCTATGAGGGTCTATGTAAAATGAGTTTTCCCCTTTGAGATGTAAAATTGTAAAAGTCATGATGTAAAGTGTCTTGAGGGTTAGAAAATGTTTTAATCCCCTCATAAGTCCTAAGTCCTAGGTCCTAGGTGATTTTTCCAAAGGCTAAGTTCAAGGATACAAAAATAAAAATTAAAAAATTAAAAAACTAAAAAAATTAACTAATTAAAAAATAGATAAAAATAATAATAAAATTTTAAAATTTTAAAAATAATTAAAAAATAAAATTTAAAATTTAAAAAATAAATTAAAAAATAATAAAATAATAATAAGTCAAATTTTTGAGTAAATAAATGCATAATTTTAATTTTTTAATATATTAAAATGCATTTAAAAATTCAACAGATGAGATTAAAAGAAATCTTGATCCTCATCGACGGTCGAGATTAGTTTGACATGGATCACTCGAACTCGCTGTTGGGAATTTTTCCTTTAAATAGGGTGCTAGGGGTCATTTGAGATCAGATTGGATTTGAGAGTCTGATACTAAAGAAAGCTCTCTTGTATTCATTTTTTGTGCAATAAAGAAAGACTTTGGGGTTAAAAATCTTGCTGGTGTTACTCTTTTGAAAATGCTGTAAGATCTTTTATTTTTCTGCATAATTTTATTTTCAGTCATCGATAATAGCTTGATGAAGATTGATTCAGTCACATGTATCTTGTCTGATCTCTAGGGTTTGAATGATAGTTTAGATTCTGAAATATAATGGCAGGTATCTCCATTTGATTTGGATTCCTCTATCGTTTTTTCCCTCTATGTTAATGGTTGATTTTAAGCTGCACAGGAAATCTTAGTTTTGAGTTTACCGGGCGTTAGGGGAAGTTCTCGGCTGAACCAGCCAACTCCCGGATTGCGTTTTTTGAAAGAGCCCAGCTAGTTTTAATCCCGGGCTTATCATCTGAAATTTTTTATGAATGCATGCAGGGTTTTCTGAAGTATCTCACATTAAATTTAGAATTCTGAAAATATTACTGTGGATTATTGACAAATCTGGCTGCTTAAGAGTCAAAAATTTGTAAATATTGTAAATTTTTTTATTTGGTTTTAGGGTTTTCAGTTTTCTTCCTTGCACATATTGTTTCTGGGTATTTTGTTTTGCCATTGCAGGTTACAGGTCTGGAAAATTTTTGTGGGGTTTTCAGCAGGCAAATCTGCAACAACAGGATCTAAAAAAAAAAAAAATCTGAATGCAGGGCAATTTAAAATTTACTGGAGAATTTGCAGGTTTTCTTTGAAGAAATTCGAGGGTTTTTCCAGGTTATCTGTTTGCTGCCTGGGATTTCATTTTGACAAAAGGTTTCAAATTTTTTTTTTTATTTTTTATTTTTTTAATTTTAATTAATTAATTAATTAATTTATTTTTTATTTTTATTATTTATTATTATTATTATTTTTTTTTTTATGCTGTCTGCATCTTGGGGTTTCATTTTTATTAAAATTCTGTGCGAACTGTGTAAAAACTCTTGATGCTTCGCTGCAATCAAATCCACGCAGTCTTGCTCTGCCTCACTCTCAACCTACATTGAGCCATCTTCAAGCTGCTTCATTCCCCTACATTTTTCCCACATCTCTCCACATTGCTAGCATTGCAAACTCTCTCCACGCCTGAGCAATATCTCCCTCAAACCCCGCAGCTTCTATCTTCCACGCTGCTCCTCACACTTCTCCTCTCCGCGGACCTGCACACGCTCACACACAGTGCAAAAACGCTGAAACGATATGACATAAGTAAGCTTTGGGGTCACGTATTGTAAAATTTATTTATTTTTTTTTTTTTTTTTTTTATGACGGGTTGAGTTTTTTTTTATATGCGTGGGCAGTAAAATTGTAAAGGAAAATTCGAAATATTTTTTGGGCCTTCATTTCCGTGGCTTCTGCGAGCTTCTCTCATACACTTGTCCAAACCTGCATCCGTGTTGCCTTGTTCCTCCTTGCATTTCTTTCTACGCCTCTCCGCAGCCTTTCACGTCCAAATCTACAACACATATTCCTCTAGCCTCCCATCAAATTTGCGTCTGGCCTTTTTCCTTCTGTCTACTCTCATCCATCGATATAGACTCGAGTTCCCTCTGTTGTCAAAGACCAAATTTGCTGCCGTCCCTGTAAACCTGTGGCTACACATTAAAAAAAAATACGACTTCATCTTTATGCTTGGTTTATGTGATTAGGTTTAGAGTTAACGTAGCTTTTATTTCTAAGTTTTGATTTAGTTTTAAATAAATTTTTATTTCGTTATATGATTCTAGAATTTGATTTCTTCTTTTAGTTTATTTTTGTTTCATTCATAAAATAAAATTACAAAATAATAAAAATAAAAACTAAAAAAATTTCCTTCATGACTTAGAATTTAAATTTGGTTTAAATTTAGACTTTGAGTTATTTTGTTTAGTTTAGTGTAGTATTGTGATTCTAATTTTTAATTTATTTTTTAATTTTGTTTTACTTGAAAATCATAAAAAAAATAAAAAAAAATAATAATAATAATAATAAAGGCAAAAAAAAAAAAAACTTCTTTTAGTTTAGATTTGATTTTAATTTTACTCAGATTTTAAATTTTTAGCTTATATTCTGAATATAGTTTACTTTAGTTCAAGTTTGATTTTTTAAAAGAAAATATAAAAAAAAAAAATTCATAAAATTTGAAAATAAAAAAGGGCATAAAGAATTTTTTTAGTTTTCTTTTACTTAGTTTTAGAATTAAATTTTGGATTTTAGATTAGACTTTACTTTAGATTAGATTTTATTTTTATTTAAGAGTTCGGTTTTGTTTTATTTTGTCTAAAAAAAAAAAAATCAATTTTATTTAGGATTTTAGTTTTGTTAAATTTTTAGATTCAAAATTTTATTTAAAAAAATATAAAAAAATCAAAATTTTTGAAAAAGACTAATTTAAAATCGGAAATTCCTTTAAAGTCTTTTTTCTATTGTGGTATAGCTAAATGCACTTAAATGTTTATTTAAAGTTAGCTATGTGAAAGTGGTAACTGGTCAACATTTAAATTTTATGATCATTTAAAGCATTTAATTTTTCTTGAAGTTTAATTGCTGGATCATCGTTAAAGCAATTGTGAATTTACTGGATATCTTGCATTGCTTGGGTTTGATGATAAATGATTGTTTTACAAGGTTCATATTTTCTGCAACATCTAATAAATAATCATTCAATCATTAACTCCATAAGGCACTGGTACATTAATTCCTAAAATCAATCAAGTACTGGTTTCGCCTTGCTGTAACTCCCAAACCAACTGGTCCCCAGTTGGTCATCCATTATTCCATAGGGTCTACCCCCCTTAGCTGCGGGAGACAGGATTAAACAGAGAGAGCGGGGATCAGGGTGACAGCCCTCGGTCTGAGCGTTGTCGTGACAATCTGTGCGACAACAGGGAGGATGTACTCTAACTCGACAAGGAGGAGTACTATGTCCTAATGGAAATTAAGGGCGAAGGCCTCGAATTATCAGCGACAAATGCCTAGGGGGCGCAATGATGTCAAGATAATGATGACTCTAAGGACTAAAGAGTGATGATAGGAGTAAAAGAGCGATGAACATCAAGAAAACACCTAGTGCAGTGGTGCCAAGTGTAAACTAACTATATTAATGATGCTACTCTAATACAAGCAAACACATCTTATCAAAGAAAAATACCTCTAGCCTATAGGTGGTCTAAATCCTCAAACAATCCTAAATATATTGTTTTAGATGGCCTTCCAAAGAACTTCTTACTCAATAAAATCTCATCCCCACAAACAGATTTGTCTAGAGAAAGGTAGGGTAGAGAACCAACTGTTTCCCACAACCAGTCCTATAGGGTGTTTTCTTAACATTGGTCACTATGGTTACCTTCGTCCTAGGGGGGTCAACGTGCCTTGAGATTCTTGGTGATCAACCAATGCATGAGATTTCCTGCCACGGGTTGGGTAGCCCTGAGGAGAATCACTCGCACGATGACTTAGTATAACCCCCTCTGAATAGGGTTTTGATGCACTCTGGCTTTGGACCGTGGGATGGTGAAGGATTTTAAGCTCCCTAATATGTCAACTTCTATGTCTCAATGTAAACGATCGATGGGTGTTATTAGAAGCCTATCCCACTGATCCTACACCTAAACAAAAAAGATTATTTGGCCTTGGTGCCAATGTGGGCTTAATTTATGCATGTTAAATTATTAAGGTGTAGTGTTTCAAGTATTGGCTTGGCTCACGTTCGCTTACATTGTGAGTGTGTGAAAATGATGTGTCAAGTGGATGAGTTAATTGACCATGTTTTATGATGCCATGTGTTGCTGAAAATAAAGTATTGAAATACCGTAAATAATGTTGAAAATGAAAAAAAAAAAAAAATAACCAATCAAGCACACAAAACCCCACCAAAAAAGGCTATCAAGCAGTTAAGCAAGAGAAGGAAAACAAGCTACTCAAAGACACATAAAATGCCTAGAATACCTAATGTCAAAGGGACTGAGCTCTAGAGGAATTAATATGTTGTAAATGGTGCAAACGCACAACAAAAATTAGAGGTGAAAAATGCTGCAAAGGATAGGTATAAATCTCCAAAAACTAGAATGCTCAAGGGGATCCTAAGAGGCAAAGGAAAACCCAAACTCTAAAGGGAGAAAAATTGAAATAAGCCTATACAAAAGTGTTATAAAGTAATGGATCAGAATCTGGAAACCAATGGCTGAAAATGCTGAAACACTAGACTCCTCACCCAACCAATCTCTTTTTAACAATGTGGAGGTGTACTATTAACCTTGGGGGTTTTTTTTCCTTCTTCAAAGAGAAAAACTAAGAGAATCTGGGCCTAGGGAGGACTGAAACAGAGATAAGAAACCCTTCCTAGTCTACACACAACACTCTTGGCAATTTTGAAAAAATTCTGAAAAATTCTTGGAAAAAATTCAAAACATAGGTACTAACCCGGAATAGTGGAAAACACAGATATTGGGCCAAAAAGTGCACTCTAGAATGCAGATTTGGGCCTAAAAGGTGCGTTTTTATGCTAGGACTCTCAATCCGCAGATCTCGCACAAATTTTGTCATCTCCTGCTCGGCTAGTACCTGTGACCCGTTGAAAGAACCAGAAAACCACCAGAATCCGAAAATTTGACAAAAAAAAAAGGAATGAAAACTATAAATAGAAATTGAGAGGTTATGAATAGTTATAGAAAACCCTGAAATTTACTGAAACTTCTGTCACCCAAGAATTGAATTACTACACAAGCAAAGTTGCCATTTGTTGGTGTGAAATTTCTTCGAAGGTGTACCAAAAAATTTCCACTTAAGTCACTGGTGACACGTGACCCTAACAACAATTTGTGGCTGCTTATGCTTTAGATCTACAAATAAGATTAGAAAGACTTGCAACATATGCGATCCAAAACAACAAACAAAAATATATATCCAATGTAATAACCCAATATAGAAAGGCTTCAAAATGAATAATATTTTTATTAATAATAGATGGTGAAGGAAATCTACAAAAGGGTCTGCAAATCCCCCTCCACGGGGTGAGTCCTTTAATGTCCTTGATGCTTCAGTAATCGATTCTCTCTCCCAATGTGTGAAAAACCCAAAACAATGTGTAGAACTCAAGTGGGAGCTAAAGTGCAAGAAGATGATAATGGTGATGATGATAATGATCATAGTGAAGAATGAATGGAAAACCACCCTATTTATAACAAAGTATTCCGTTAATCTCGAAAATGGAGAATAATAAAATAATATTGACCAAATCAAGATCTAACTGTTAGGAATACTTTATTATATTTTTTTGGAGAGGGAAAATATATTAAAAAGGGTCAAATATCTTTATTTAGAAATAATTAACAAATAAAATGATTTATTAATTATCTCACGAGGATTAAGAATCGTGTGAAATTGAAATACTTATTAAATAGTGATTTAACAATTATTCCAATAATAGAATTAAGAAATAATAAATAAATAGTGATTTATTTAATTATTCCTAGGGGATTTAGTCAAATGTGACAAAGAATAATTATCAAACAACGATTTAATAATTATTCCTAGATAAAATTAAATAAATAATGAATTATTTAATTATTCTCATGGGTTTTTTTTTTTTGAAAATAATTTAATAAAAATAGTTTACTAAATTATTTCCCATAGTGAAAGTGATTTTACTATGCTAAAATTAATCCTACATGGTTTATTTCAATCCACCTAGTTACAAATGGCCAGGTGATCATTTTTTGGTGACAACACCAAGGGTTGAATTCACTTTATTCTTTTTCTATTCTATGGTGGCTATTTGTTGATCAAATATCTAATTTGAAGGTATTTCGTTGCGAATCTAAGGCAGGTTTGGACCTCTTTTTGAGGCTAATATTACTCTAATCTTTTGTGCCATCAGAAGGAAAAAGGCGTGAGTTAGATCTATTATGGCACAAGGATTTGTTTCATCTCAGGGTTGATCTATTCACTCATATGGATATGGAGGACTGTTGATTTTGATATACCTTCTCTAGTTTGCAAATGTGATATAAGGCATGTGTAATAGTGGCTCAACACCTCTTATAACCCGTGCGACTAATTATCACAATACGACATAGTAAGTTGATGCATGTCCTATAGTTTAACTCGCTTTGCAACAAAATTTCGGTGCATTACTTTGGTCTATGACTTGGTGTGCTCTAAAGTGTGAATATATATGATGAATCAAGTGTGCATGGTTGTAATATGGTTGCAATAAAGAAAGAAGGTTGTGTATGAAATGTGAAATCCTAAGAGTATGAAGTGTATTGTTTGCACGGATCGATTGGCTAAGCATTTGAATGATAGTGCAATTGTGTGAACCCTAATCCGCGTATTTGATCTCTGACCTGCACATTGTCACCGCATGGTTTTAAACCTACTTATGTTTCACGATGGTCAGAACAACTCATTGTTAGATCAAGAGTGTGAATGGAAAAGTAGAAATTCGAGTCTTAATATTGAGCATTAATTGCCGAAAAGGTTCTTCTTCTATATCTTATTTGCGCGTGTGGATAAAGGGAATTGTCTCTACATGGCTGAGTGAGAAAGGGTTTCAATAGAGGGTGTGCAAACGATGTGTTTGCAGGTAGATTGAACTCTTATGATCAAAGATCATGAGTGGTTGGATACAAATAGACAATTTGTGTGTGTACAAAATGATTAGTTTGGATGTATGGTTGGTTGTGCCAGATTGATGTAGAAAATTTGTATGTCACCACCAGAACATTGTTGCAGTTGCTCGTGTATTAAATTTTGATAAAAAAGATAAAGTATATTACTGATGCTACATGCTAAGTATGTTAATACTATGTTACAGAGAGTCAATAACTATTGCATTTTATTCTCATAGAATATTTGTATTGATGCTATTGTTACACATTACCGGTATGTTAAAATGCTGAGAACAAAGCTTTGCTAAGGCTGATATATATTAGCGTTTTATTCATGAGAATTTTGCATCGTATTACTACTGGTCTTATCATTGAGGGTTCTTGCAAAGATATCTATTTGTGAGAAGAAAACATTTGAGGCTTGCATTTCCATTGATAAAAAGTTGAGTGTGGTTACGTGTTTGGACAAATTAATGTTGAGACCTGCTGTTAGGGTTTAATAATGACATCTTCTAATAAGAAGAGTTAGAGATTAGATTGTTGTTACGGGTTGCTAGGGTTTAGTTGTTCTATAGGCATAGATTAGGGTTTGATGCTATGACTGAGTGTGGTTTGGCAAACAAATTGTCTTTCTTCCAAGAATCTATTGGTATAGTGACTTCATCTTAGAGACAAGTGTATGTCTCAAGAAGAGCTGTTCAGCCAACCTGATTATACTTGGCAGAGTTATTCATGCTATTAGGGTTTGAGCAGAGAAAGTTTATATAGTTGGTGATGGCCTTGAGTTAGCAGTGACAATAGTGGCATTTACACAATATTGCGACAATGGCACGACAATAACGAAGGCAGTACAATGGTGGTATTGATAGCAATGGATGAACATCATATCCAGAGTGATATTATTCTTATATTTTTTATTTTTAGGGTGGCAAGGTGGTGCGAGGCAGAGAATAAATTATCCTCAGGTTAGAGCCTGAAAATACTTTAGGGTGGCAGGGTGGTGCTACGCAATTAGAGCTGACAAAACCACGGAGTTGGAGCATCCTTTTAGTTGACACTGATAAAACATGGCCATTGGAGCATCCTTCTAATAGGAGTTGGTAAATCAAGGTGTAAGAATGTCCTTCTAGTTGGAGTTGGAAAATCAAGGTGTTAGAACATCTTCTCAATTGGAGTTGATAAATCAGAGGGGTTGTAGCCTCCTTCCAATTATATCTGGAGAAACTTAGAAGTTGGAGCTTCCTATTGATGCAAGCTTTAAAGACCTATATTAAGAAGTCTTTGGTGGTTTTCTCCCGGAAGGGTTTCCACCTAAAATATATTGTGTATTGTCTTTTATGTTAGGAATTGTTGAATGATGTTTTGATGTTGATTTAAGTACGATCTTATGCTAATGTTATTTAATGCTCGAAAGATTAAAATGAACTTAATTAAGTGAAATGTTTATTCACCCCCCTCTTAGTGTTTCCAAAATGTTTAATTTACCCATTTAAATAGGTTATATTCCACATGAATACCATGGGTTCTCATAAATCTAGAGCTCAAAACCACCGGTTACTTGAGCAAGTCAAGTTTACCTTAACTACCTAACAAAAATTAATAAAAATGATAATAATAACATAGAATTTTTGTTTTTATTATTTTAGTTTGAAATTATTTTTATTTTAACATAACGTTATTTTTGTGTGTGCTAGAAGTGAGGGTGCTACTAAAGTGATGAAGAATGAGGGGAGCAACGATGGAGGTTTGCAGCTAGATTTTTTTTGGGAAATAGGCTACATGATCTTTTGATTTTTGGGGCTATTTTCCTTCTCGGATTTAAGCAAACACTTTCCCTGAAGACAAATTGATGGCTAGGTAGTTGTTTCCTCGCAGTGAGCTCCCAAGTTAATTGCCGACAACCCGTACAGTTGGGCTTCAGACATGTTAAGGGTGGATCTTAATGGATCGAAAAGTGGGTGACCTGATAGTTATTTGTCCCTTTTACCAATGGAGGATCAAGAGTTATTCGATTATGAGCCCGATGGAAATTATCACCAAGAGATTTGGGCTTGGTCATCAAACCTTAGTTAGGAGCAGCTAGAGGAGAGGCTGGTGTACAGGCCAGTTTGGGAGCCCAACTTGACTCCACCATTGTATAAGAAATCAAGGTCACAAAAAGACAACCACCTAGAGACTTGAAAATCCTTTCCATAATTTTATGCTCGTCATTTTTGAAAACTAGTCGAAGGTGAAGCCCTATTTTAGATTAATGAGTACATGGTCTCATTAAAATCCCATCGAGTATTATAGACACAACCCTTCCATCATTGCCAATTTCAACTTCTGAAAACTGGGGAATCGGGTTTGATTCCCTAATTTCAACTGTGAAACCTAGTTGATTTGAGGGTTTCAACATAAGTGAGGGTTTCCTTCTCTCAAAGGCACCCTCATTATCCCTTTCCCCCCAATCTCCCTTGCTTCAACCTTCTTTGAGCAGCTTTCTAAGAGACTTGTTGGTATCATCAGAGGAAGAGGGTTTGAAAAAAGAGGGAACCGTAGACAAATTCTTTGAAAAGGAACCCCTTTCTGAATCAAGGGGAAAATCAAGCCTAAACACAAATTGAAAGGCATCAAGCAAGAGGAAATAGTCACCGCATCAAGAAGGCACACAAGGCAAGGGTGTCTTTGGTATTAGGAGAGGATGTATCAATATAGTATGTAGAAGAGTTAGCTCGGAAATTGTTAGTAGGACAGATGCAAGGAAGGAAATTTGGTACACCTTTCCTAAAAGAATGGGCCAACAAGAAGGTAAAGTCGATCATCAAGAACTCTTTGGAAGTTGTAGTGTTGGCCAAAGGATGGATTCATCTAGAGTAGTTTCCGACAAGGTATGGAAGATAGATTCCACTCCAGTGGTGTTTAAACCATGATCTCCCCTCTTCAATTCCAAGCAGGAGAAATTGGACGTAATGCCTATTTGGTTAATACTTCCCATCCTCCCTGCACACATTTGTCATGAATTAATATTCCCAAGATATTGGGAATACACTAGGAACATACTTGGAGAATGACTCCTCTTACCTGGTCACCTGAGATATGTTAATGGTTATTATCTTAATTAATATTGACCTTCATGGAGGTCTGGTTGAGGAGCTTGACATTGGGCTAAGGGATAACAGACCTTAGACTCTGGGCTATGAAGGAGTTCCACTTTGGTGTAGGTAGATCTATAAACATGGGAACCTAGTAAGAGATTGTGAGCTACCGTTTCAAAAGAGGGGGGGAATCCCAGGGACCATGCCATGGAAATGGTTTAGGGAATATAAAATACTCTCAAGCGCATAAGGGTACAAAGTTATACATTGATCTTGATATCAAGAAATATGCCGTGCACATCCACCTTGGAAAAAAAATAGATCAAGGCCCGATGACTCGACACCAGATAGAGTGGCCAATTCTTGTGAAGGTACCTTAAAGGACCCCTCTCCCTATATTTCTTCTCCTATTTTTAATGAAGGAAATCATAATCCATTCCTAAATCAGTTAAATGTCTATGTTGTCTCATTATTGCATCCCTTCCTCCAAGTTTCTCTCCTCATTTTTCTTCATTTCCCATCCTTGATTTATGTCCCTCCACAAATGCATAGGGCAATCTTTCCTCATCGTGATCCTTTGCTACCCCCTGCCCCACGACAACTCTTTATCTAGCGTTGTCTTTTACGACCTTTGATTTTGGGTAGTGGTGCCCCAAAATGAGGGAATAGTCTGGGGACTCAGAAAAATCTCCCTCACGTTTGCTAAATATAGAAGCAAAGGAAGAATGTCCCTTTTAACTAAAGCTAAGGAAAAATCACGCACAAAACTTGTAATCAGTAAACAATTATCCATGAAAGGCGCCTTTAGAGAAAACCCAACCCATGTATGGTTTCCTAAATGAAAATACTCTCTTTCAATTGTCAAGGTTTAGCATGTCCCCTTTAAAAATATGCTCTCAAGAAACTGGTTGAAACCAGTGATTCAGATTTCATCTTTCTTTACGAAACCCTCAGTAGTAGTGACTCTATACTAAAGTGCGTCGAAGCTCTCTTGGTTGGATGGAGCTTCTCGGCCTCAGATGCTTACAGTTGATCTTAGGGCTTGCTTTGGAATTGAGAACCAGGTAAATCCAAGTCCTAAATCTTTGGAGTTTAGATTTTGGTTTGGGAGTAGAGGTTATATCTAAGGATCTAGGTATCCCTCTCACACTCATAAACATTTAAGGGCCATATCAAAACCATAAACAATTATGGGACTATCTTCTCAATAAAACGATTTTCAAGTCCAATTCTATAATTATTGGTGGCGATATGAAATTCTCCCTTGGTCCCTCAAAATGTTGGGGTCCTAGGGCACGAGCTGACCCCCTCGCTGAATATTTTAGGAGTCTATTGGTCTGATGCAAACCAGTGGATGTGGAACTTTCCAAGCTTATCCCCAACTAGTGGAATTGTAGAACAAGGGAAGACATGGTTGCCAAGAGAATTCATTGATTCCTCCTTTTAGAAGCCCTGGTGGATAATCTCCCTATAATCAAACAATGGATTGGAATCAAAGGAATCTCGGAACACTTCCCTATTTACCTGGAAATTATAGGAGCCTATAAGAAGTTGTCTAGTCCATTTAAGATGAACTCCTCATGGTTAAAATATGAGGACTTTGAATCCATCATCAAATCATATTGGTAGTATTTTGACCCCCAATCAAGAGTCTCTGTTCCAATACCAGAAAACATTCTCGTACATGTCTGTGACAAATAACGTGGACGGCAGGATTCGAACCTGCGCGGGCAGAGCCCACATGATTTCTAGTCATGCCCGATAACCACTCCTGCACGTGCACACCCAATCAAGAGTCTCTGTTGCTGTCCATATTGAAGCGAATTTAAATTTAATCTAATATAAGAAGAAAGAGTGGGCCAGAAGGAAAGAAGATTAATAACACCATTTGGAGTCTTCAAGACAATGATGGCAAAGAGGTCTCATCGTTTGAAGTTCTAGCAACCACGAGAAAGAGTTGTTTTGAAAATCTCTTTCGAGCTCCCGTGGAACCTTAAATTGCAGAAGTAATCTACATTGCTCAGTTATTCCCTAGAATGGTTGATGAAAACGAAAGTGGGGCAATTATGGAGTAGGTATAAGAGGAGGAGATAAAATCAGTGTTGCACAATTTTCAGAAAGACAAGAGCCATGGGCCAGATGGGTGGTCTGTGGAATTTTTCTTGGGGCTATATGAATTTTTGGGATCTGATCTTTTGGTGATGGTAGAATAATCTAGAAAGGAAGGAAGAATGCATCCTATTTTTAACTTAACCTTGATTTCCATTATTACCAAAGTGGACTGCCCTCTATCCTTCTTCATTTTCGCCCCATATCCCTCTACAAAACGATTTACAAGATCGTAGCCAAAATTATTGCATCCATACTCGATTTTATCCTTTCCAAATCCATTTCCTTTGAACAATTTTCTTTTCTGGAGAGGAGGCAATCATGAAGCTATAAGAGTAGCGAAAGAGGGTCTACATAACATTGAAACTCAAGATTTGAAGGGGAAAGTCATCAAAATTGACCTTTATAAAGCCTATGATAGAGTTAACAAGATTTATACCAAGCTTCTCCTTACCCATGTGGGCTTTAGCCCTGACTTCATCAACTGGGTTATAAGCTACATCCAATCTGTATCCTTTGTTGTCCTTAAAATGACTCAACCTCTTCATTTTTTCATGCTCAAAGAGGTTTGCGCCATGGGTGCCTCCTCTCTCATTTATTTTTCTTACTGGTAATAGAGGGTTTAAGTCATCTCTTGACAGAGGCAAAAAGGCATGGGGACTTTCATTATGTGCTCATTGCTCGGACATTGGATATCATGCACCTTCTCTTTGTCGACGACATTCTCATCTTCTCCAATGGGTATTTAAGGAAGATAAATGTACTCATGGAGCTTCTTTCTCTTTATGGGAAGGACACAAGTATGTCAATCAACACCCATAAATCTACTATATGTTATCACAATATAAACCACGAGGAGATCCGACACATAGCCCAGATCCTTCCACATGAAACTAAACCTATGGAGGAAGACCTGAAGTACCTAGGTTTTCATCTTAAACCCAACTATTATAGCAAAGAAGATTGGTTACGGCTCATTTCCAAAGTGAAAACATTTGAAAAATTGGTTTCTAAGATGGATTTCTAGGGTAGAACATTGGATTTTGATTAAATTTGTTTTAAAAGCCATTCTCTTATATTGGACATCTCTAGCATAGATCCCTAAATGTGTACTAGAAAAAATCAGAAGAATATGCTCAAAATTTCTCTGGGCAGGGAAGCAAAAAGTGGGGGTGTTTCCTTGGGTCAAATGGGACAAGATTGCTATGCTTAAACTACTAGAATGATAGGGCCTAAAGAACATTTTCTTATTTGCAAAAGCCTTAACTACCAAATGTGGATGAAGGTTGATCTGAACGTATATATTATGGACTTCAGTTGTTACCCAAAAGTACATTGTCCCAAACTCTTTGGAATATTGGATAAGAAGGGTTGTTAAGCCAAGAGCCAATATCTTAGTAATCTGGAGGGTTGTCCTCAATTATTTTGACATCATAAGCAAAGGGATGACATGGCAGGTAAGAAGAGGTGACAGAGTGAGACTCGGTCTCGACCCATGTCTTGGCAGCAGCCAGAGTCACAAGCTTCCCACTCATCTAACAAAAATTCTAAGGCATATAGATTATTCGAAACCCATTCATATTGCCAACCCAACAAATTCATCAATCTGGAGACAAGGATGGCTATCAGTTGAAGAGTTGGGATTAGATGAGGAGTATAGCGATGCGTGGAAAGGATTCTTGCAAGCACTATCATACAACCATATAAGAATAACATATAGAGATGATGATATAATGTAGAACATCTCCCCTTATGGCATTTACACCCCAAAGCTTGGCTATGTCTCCCTAATGGATGAAAGAGTTGCAACTGACTAGAAATGATGGTAGAAAGTTGTCAGGAAAGCTAAGTGTCCTGCAAAATAAAAAATGCTAATGTGTTTTGTAATGGCGAAGAAGGTTCTTGCCTGGGATATCTCACAAATAAGATTTATGATTGGGCCAAGATGGTGTTCCTTATGTAAAAACATTGATGAAAACACTATGCATTGGTTTATGTCACACCCATTCTATCAAGAGGTTTGGAAAGGATGTAGGATTGCTCTGTGTCACTTAGGTCCCTGGGAAGGTGTGAACTTGGAGGAATCCTTGAAGGATTCACTCTCAAATCCCATTTGTTGTTTTATTAAAGCGCTTCCCCTAATCATATGTCGAGGAGTGTGGCTAGACAGAAACATGGCCATTTTTCAGGACAAACTCCCGGTGCTTGAACATATTGTAGCGGAAGTACTTGTTATCTTTAGTCATTTCCCATGGGAAAAAGGTTTGGCTCCCCCCAGAGTGATCAAGTTAGAACATTTGATCAATCTAGGTCGTGGGCATACTTTGACGAAGCCTCAACCAATAACAAACAACAAAGTGGAGGGGGATTCATCCTATTTCTCTTTGAAGTTCACTTTTACCAAGTCAAAATGGTTTTTGGCCAAGGGATCAACAACATGCAAAACTCCTAGATTGTAAACATTTGTTGTTGTTTTCCTTAGAGAAAGGATGCACATATATTCATGTCTTTGGGGATTCTATGCTCACAATTAATTGGCTCAACAAAACTCAAGCACGCAGGAACATTATTCGGATGCCTATCCTAGAGGAAACCATGAGACTTATTGACTCTTTGTCCTTTTTTACTTGCTCTCATATTTATAGGGAGAGGAACAAGACAACATATTGCCTTTCAAAAGAAGGCCTAGATATGGACCAAGGCATATGGAGTGTAAAAAAGCAGAACATTGGGTGAGCCTATGAGTTCTTTCATAAGCCATACAATTAAAATCATCTCAGAATAGCAACAACACAAACCCACATGCATTGAATAAAAGCTATATATTGAGCTTTCTTTCTGCTTCCAGTTGTATTGACAATATTCCTCTCATGCTGGGCAAAATAGTTATGCTCCACACAATGGTTGTAATTAACAATACTTATTTTTTGTTATGGTTTTAAAGAGTTGTTTAATGTTTGGGCAAACTAGCTATAGGAGTTTTTTCTTCCCATGAGCTTACATAACTGATTATTTTGTTTTTTGACAAAGAATATGCACAAGATGTGTATATGCAGAATGTAACTTTCAATAATCTCATGAATGAAATTACAACTTTTTCCTTTGGAAAAAAAATCATATGATTATTGTTTATTGTTTATTTATTTTGATCATTTAAAAATGTTTATAGGACATTATATTACAACATCTTTACTATAGTGGGATGGATAACACATCTTAACACAAAAATAAATTATAATTTTTTTATAAAGTTGAGTTTATATATTTTTATTTATTTATTTAAATTAGTATTAGTAAATTTATTTAGAGATATAATATTTATTTTCTATTTTTTTAAAAAGTATATAATGGGCCCCGGATGCGGGTGACTGAGGCGGGAATCAATATGAAAAGACTGGGGTGGGGCGAGGCAGCTCGACACCTGCCCACCCAGTACGCCATGTTAAATATTGGCAATCGGGAGAGCGCTTGGCATGCGCGCAAGGCAGGTTATAGCAGCTCCCCTTCAGGTGGCCCTGGTTCATTCTTCCTGTCCTATGCAACGACTCCTCCCTTTGCACGCTACAACCTATAAGAGATGACAACGATCATCAATGCAGTAGTAATGGAAATGGTTTTTCGAGAAAGGTCAGGCAAGTATAAGGCGAGGCACTGCTCTGAGTTTGCGTTGATGCCTTGCGAGTTGTCTCTTTGGGCTCATCCCCTCGCTTCGGCTCAAATTAAGGCTCTCTCTGAAGTCTCTTGGCCCTTGACGCGGAAGCTTAACTCGGCCATCCAGAGGCAACTCCTGCTGTTCCTCTCTCTCCTTTGGGGGGTTTTGGATTATAGTCTGGCGGTTTTCGTGTTAGTTTATCAGCGTCGGGTCTCAGTTATTGCCTTTGGTTTTCGTGGGTGGTTTCTGAGTAGTTTCCTCTCAGCCTCTGTCCCCTCGTTCAAACGTTTGGTCTTAGGCCTAGTCTCAGTTATTGGGGGGTGGAAGATTGGTCCTGACAATTCAACGATTGCTCGTTCTCACTCTGGAATTTTTCGCTCTATGCTCAATTGGTTCCCGCTTGCGATAGGATTTCGTAGGTTCTCTCCTGGGTCTCTGCGTCTTTGTAGTTCCGCGCGCCATTGTCTTTGTCTCGGGTCAATTGCTCAGCCTATCTGCATCTGTTCTATTGCTCCCTCAAAGATGGCTCGACTTCGTCAACGTATGGGGTGCCGTAGAGGCCAACCCCGGCACGCTCCGACAGGCTCGTCTTCGGATTCGCCTGCCCCCTCCAGTGAATTGTTTACTGGTCGTTACCCAGGCACTCGAAGCGGGAGAGGGCGGCGTCGTGCCTCCAGTCACTACCGTGGGCCTCCTTCCTCGACCGGCTCTGCAATTTTCTCCTTCAACAGTTCCCTGCATCGGCCTCGGATAACGGCTCACATAACAGTGGTTTTCTATGAGACCACTCAGATGGAGGACTCAGACTCTCATCCGGGAGGCTCAGGGGCAGTCTCTGGTCCTACTCCTTCGATTCAACTTGGAATTGGTATGGCGCCGCAACATGTTCAGAACGCTCCAGGTTGCAGCACTCAGGATGCGGAGATGCTGCTTGTCGATCCTGGACCCTCTGATCAGATCGCTGCTCCAGCTATGGGTGAGCCAGAATTTGGATGGTGCCGAGTTGTGGAAGAACCACAAGCTGATTAGCATGCTCTTGCTGGCGACAGTTTTTTGGTTATGCTATGGCTATCAGTGGGCAAGTTTACTATGTTAACTCTACTGTGGATTTCCTATGTTTTCTTGTTGTTTTGTTCACTATGAAGATCCCTTGCGTGGGTTCTGATATGGTTTTTCTTACCTGTTTTTTCCTGGAAATTCTGCCTCCTATCAGAGCAGTGTAATGACTTCGGTCACAATGTAAATATTTCTCCTCTTTATTAGTAGAATTAGTCTTACTCAGAAAAAAAAAAAAGAAAAAAAGAAAAAAAGAAAAAAAGAGAGAGTATATAATGGGTATTTTTTCATTTTCTTAAATATTTATTTAGTATTTAATTAAATATAAATTTCATTTAAACTAGAATTTGAAATTTCACAGTTAACAACATTTTGAAGGAGTTATTTTCAATATTTTGAATTTTTTTAATTTAATTAATCAACCTAGATCTATCTTAGCTCTAGATCTACCAAGTGTCGAGAGGGATCAAATCTCTTTTCACTTTAAAAGAGGTTTGCATCTCAAGATATACGATCCCTCTAGGCACAAATTACAAAAAAAAAAAAACGTGAAATCATTTTTATTCAGTCAAAATAAAATAATAATAATAATAAGTTAAAATAAAAATAATTTCATGGGTATTCACCAATAGTATGAGAACCAATGGTGTTCATGTGGAATATAGCCTATTTAAGGGGGAAATTAAACCAACCTAGATCCATCTTAACCCCTTATCTACCATCCCTAAGAGGGATGGAGTCTCTTTGCATCTTAAGATATTTCTATTTCAAGATATTTTATCCCTCTAGACCCTGGGTAGATCAAAAACAACCAGTAAATCAATCGACCAAGTCAAGTTTACCTTAACTATTCAACAAAAGTTAATAAAAAATTAATGTAGAATTTTTATTTTAACATAGGGTTATTTACAATGTAGAATTTTTATTTTAACATAGGGTTATTTACAATGTAGAATTTTTATTTTAACATAGGGTTATTATTGTTTTATTTTGACTGAGTTAAAATGCTTACATCACATTATAATAATCCTTTTATTTTATTTTATTTTTATGTCTTTTGAACCATTCAAAATGTTTACATCACTTGCATAATGGGTTAGAGAGTGCCTCTAATAAATTTAATATTTTTTATTCATTTAAATTGTGAAAATAAATATGATATATTTATTTGTATAAATTGTAAAGTGAATGAATAAAGTGTTAGTGAGAAACGAGGGGCGTATTGGAGCAGGTGGTCATGATAATCCCCCACGTTGTAGTAGTAATGCATAAATGTGGTAGAGAGTGGGCGTTGGGAAGCTGCTTGACGAACATTCTTGAGGCTATTCTTGCTATAATTGTGATGATGCTTGTTTGGGTATTCAATTGTAATAGGGTGGAAATGAAGTTAGGTGCAATTGAAGGTGGTGCTAGCTCCAACTCTGCGCATGGAGTCCTCGAAGCCCCGGGACGTTTATCTAGTGGGTGGGAGGCACTTATAGCAACCCAAAGGCCTAGGAAACTCAGAGTTCAAGAGCTTTGTGATGTCAGGTTTATAGTTTGGGACCCTGGTTTGAGTATCTTATGGGGCTATTGTGTGAATGCAAAACAAGTCGTATGATAATGCCATCCCCCTGCCAGGATTCTACTAGGCAGTAAGCTCGTCTTATGTCCAGGCGATCAATTTGAAATAATCAACTCTCTCTCGGGTAATTCTCCACCCATATTCCTTACCTAGCGAGACGATCTGGATTTATTTCAATGTGCGAGCTACCCCTCCCATAAGGTTGTTTGAATTGTTTTGCTGTACATGGCGTCAACGTTTTTGAGGGGTTAATTACCCTTTTGTATTGTTACTTTGGGAGAATTGTGTTGTATTTTTGTTATAAGACCATTGGTTTGCATGGAATGTTGGGGTTAGGAGACCCCTTTTCATTTCTTTAATTTGTGTCCTAGAGACTCCCGCTCCGACCCTTTCAATGCTTGAGGTAGGAGCTCAGGGGCAGACTCATCCTGTCAGTAATATTTAGTTGAGAGCAGGAAGTTCAATACTCTTGACAAGCCTTGGTGGGGTCAGATGGGTGACTTAGTTTGTTTTCATTTGGAGGGCTCAATCCCTTTGGGCCAAGGTTGAGTTATCTGTGAGATGCCTTTGTTGTGACAACGTGGTCATCCTCATCATGGGGGTGGCCAGGGGGGTAGGGGAGATAGAAGACCAGGGGATCAACCAACGGGCGAAGGTGAGCTTGACCTACCTCATGGAGGCTCACCTGACCGAGTTGAATTACCACCCCCTTTTGATTCCATTGGAGCCCAAATTCACCTAGTCCAAGCCTTGGTGGAGCATCTAGCTCAAGACTGTGAAACCAACCACAATAAAATTATCAGTTTCTTTTCTGACATTCTGCATAATCAAGGATGCATACTGGAATGCAAAGCATCACTACATCGCAATCAATAACGATTGCATGACCAGATGGATGGTTTTGAAGGGCGAATGACCCACATGGAATCACATATCCATGATGGCCTCCATCGCCTGGATGATAAAGGTAATACTTCTTAGGCCTCGAATGAATACAATATACAATGAAGCGAGTGGGATATATTATGGTTTTTTCTAAGTTTTGTGTCTGTTGGGCTCTCGATATGAATTCCTATAGTTTTGTCCAGATACTATCAGTTCCTTTTTGTATATACTTAGCGGCCAACAAATCTGGTAGGAGTGAGGCCTTGTTTCCATGGCACTTGCTCTACTCACGATGTGATTTTTCCTTGAATTATAGAAAAACGTCAACTTACAAAAAAAGTGTTATATTAACATACATTTATACCCATTATTAATTTTTTTGAAAATAAATTTAATATTTTATTTACTTAAATTGTGAAACGAATAAATAAAAAATAAAGTATCATATTAACTTCATTATACATATACATATACATATATTTATTTTTTTTCGCATAGAAAAATCAACAATTTTTTTATTTTTATTTTTTTTTAAATTTATTATTATTATTATTATTATTTATTATTTATTTTTTAATTTACATTTGTACATGCTTGTAGCATTCAAACTACTAGTCCAAAATAAGGGTAGCAAAAAACTCGGCTTAAAATAGAAAAAAACAACCATGTGATCATCATATGTCCAAAATTGATCCATCCTCCTGAATCATAAACAAAACCTTTAGGAGGAATTTGTCCAAAATTTTCATTTTTAAAATAGAAAAAGAGTGCATGACAGTTTATAAAGTTACTAACATATGATTTATACAAACACATACTTATAAGATATAAACTTGCATAAACTAAAAATTACATTTCTCTAAAGGGATGGTGCTAGTATGACTGGATTGCCCCATCTAGGAACTCACAGAGCTGCCATAGTCCATCTTCCTATCGTACACCTTCTTTAGAAAGGATGTCTGCATATGCATGTCGTTCCCTGTCTACGTGGTAGCAATAAACGAAATCGAAAGACAATTTTAGGCGATAAATCTCTTCAAGAATAGGTGACAAGGTGTGTGAGTGACGTCTTTGGCCAACATTAAACCAATTAATGACATTTAGTGAATCTCCAAACACTTGAAGAATAAATATGTCTTATTATTCCACTGGACAGTTCGTCACAATAAATATGATAATAATATATTTAATTTCTTAATTTGTACACTATTACAGTTTTATTAAACTTCTAGATTTGTAAATTTAACTATAATTAGTGCATGCATGCGAATGGAAATTATGCGGAAAAGTAGAGAACGAAAAAATAAGCTCACACACACATAAGACACAAGATATGCTCTTTGGGAAACCCTAACGGGAAAAAACCCAATTGGAAGGTGAGGCCGCTTCGCTCCTTTTCTTTGTCTGGAATTATGGCTGCAGGTATAAAGAAGTAATGCTTGTGGCCCATGGGCTCGTACAATGCACAGATCCTCTTTGTGTGCTCTACCTCCTATCTCTCATGGTTATCTTTGCTCAGCTACAGAACAAAATTCTCTCGAAAGAATGGAATGCCTCTTTCCTCTTAGTGGCTCGGTTATAACACAGCCTCATAAACTACTAGTGGTTAAATTTGACTACATCAACTCTTAACTAGAGTTACAATATAGAATCTTCTAGATTCTTTTACATCATAATCATATGGCTAGCCCATTTTCCATGAAGGGGGCTGGCGCGACATCCTCCTGAATTATAGGTGTGAAAACAGGGAGGTCAAATTAGGAGTGATATAACTTTTGCATACGGACTCCGATTGATGTGCTTCTTGCGCCATTGGAAATATATTTGTGTGTAGAACAACATGAAAAGGTGTTATACCAAAGCAAAAAATATTTACCCCCAAAAAATGTCGTTTGATGCCTCAAAACGCTCCTGGAAAGTTTTAGACCCCATTTAACCAAACTAGGTCCTACCGGTAAAAATGGTCCCGTGAGCTGATTCCTCCACTTTTTCCACTCCAAATGCATCGAGATGGATGACAAATAATATAATGATCCAATCTAGATTAAAAAATAAGTGACAAGATGTGTGAGTGACATCTTTGGACAACATTAAATCAATTAATGACATTTAATGAATCTCCAAACACTTGAAAAATCAATATGTCTTATTATATGGATTAATTTTTTAATTAATAAAAAAACAATTTTTAAAAATCAAACACCTTCTTTTATATATACAAAAATTTTAAACCTTCCAAAATTAAAATTAAAATTATTTACATGATAATTTCATATCTTGATCTAACTACTTATTCTTCTCACTCATATATGATAATTGAAATAAATTGATATATAATAATTTATAAACTTGAATATGTAGATGCGATTTTTTTGGAGCGACAAAAAAATCACATCTCTTTTAACTTAAAAAAAAAGAATCACATCTACATTTTATTTCACTCTTCTATTTTTTTTTTATATTATTTTAAAAAATAATACTTTTAAATAACTAAATTCTTAATTATGCATACTTAGTGCACTTGTGGAATTCCTATGGGGTAATAATAGTTGGAGATTATGTGTCTTTTAATTGTTTGTTGTAGAGTATGTTTACCTTTAGCATAATATAGATAGAATTTTTAACGTTGTGATAGAGATAGAGTGGTTGACACAATGGGTTGTTATCATCTTCATTCGATTTCAAATCTTACAAAGGAACATTTTGACCCAACTCTTGCTAAGTTATAAATTCTTGGTATATATGGCTTACGGGTTATTGGATCCTCGGCCACATTACTTCAAAAAAAAAAAACAAAGAACATTTGCCATGGAAGTAGTTTGCATGTGACTTATGATTTATTGGTTAAAGAATGTGTGTTGTTTAAAGAGGCTTATAATTTTGAGTTTAAATCGCACAGGGACATTGGATTTGTTATTTTGATGGTTGTACCCATATATTGATGTGGTCTAGGTTTAATTGGCTTCAAATTACAAGAAGTCATTGAAGGTATACAACAAACTTTTGAGGATTTTTTTTAAACTTTGTTTTGAAAAGAAATTAAGAGAAATATATATCTTAATGACATAATGGATGAGTTATTTACATAGCAAGTTGATATTTATTATGAGTTTGTTTAATTTTATATGTTGGTTTTTCATTTTAAGGGTGACAGGAGGAGGGGGTGTGGTGATTATTCATCCTAAGAATGATTAGGAATTCAAATTTGTTTGGGGATTGGGAGAGGCGACCAACAACGTTGTTGAAGCCTGTGCTTTTTATCAGAGAATAAAACGAGTTATGTAATTAAAAATTCAAGAGATCATCGTGGTTGGAGAGTTACTTCTCATCCTCTCCATAATTTCAAATAGATCACTCCCCAATGATTTCAAGCTAGCTCAGATCATCAAATAGATCCTTAAACTACTTTGTCTCATCCCTGAAAATCAATGTTACCATGACCTAAGGGTGAATAATTCAGTTACAGATGAAATGGCTAATCTTGGCTCTACTCTCCCCAAAGGAGATACAATTTGTCAAGGTCAGACCCAAAGGGTTCCTTTCCCTTAATGTTTCATATGATTTGTCCTATGTGCATTTTTAATAATTCAAAAAATATTAGTGTGGAGGGCCCCTCCTTGGGCTCCTCAAATATCACCATGAGGCGTACATGCACCCCCTCTCACATTATCACCTTCTATATCCTTTGGTATGATGTGTAGTTGACAAATGCGATTCAGGGGTAGTGGAGGATCCTGTGAGTTCAATTCTCTGCTCTCAAATATGATGGGAAAGCAATCAATGACAATGATGACTTCATGGCAGGATGTGGATAGGGGAAATGACTGGATAAACAAAAGAAGTGGGTTTGAACTCTATGGCAGAGAAAAACCCTTCTCATGATTTCATGTGGAGAAGAAGGCACTGACAAATTTAGTGCCTATGATTGAATGATGAGAGAAGAAAGGCTCGTCTGGTAGCAAAGTATGTATTATAAATCCATCATCTAGGATCAACCTCTTCCTTACTACATGATACTGAATCTTGAAATCAATGATATGTGGAAATATTCTCAAAGTGATCATTATAGAGGTGAAACTCCCCCTCTATTCTACCTAGTCTTTTTTTTGTTGGCTCGTATATTTTTGTATGTCCCCAAGCCCTCCTGCGTTTTGAGGTTTTCATTTATAGTTATTGCTACCTCTTGGTCTTTTTGTGCTTTCTATTTAGCTTCCTCTCTTCCCCTGGGTGATTTTTTGTTCGTCTTTTTAGGTTCCCTGTTCAGTTGGAAGCTCACTCTGGTGGCTCTACCCTCTCTCCCAGTACCCCTTCTGTCATTCACTAATCCCCTTCTTCTAAGACATCTTGGCTCTAGAGTTGATATAGCTTCTCTCAATATTTTTCTATTATTTCTTGGTTTTTTGCTTGCTGGAGGGGTGATTTCGACATAATGTATGTTGGACCTCAACATTAACATTCATAGGGTTGAGATAGTCTGGGATACTAGACTTTGTATTTTCTCTACTTATTCCCTTCAACCGTCAGCTGCTTCTCAGAAGATTATGGCCCCAAGGGGAAATATCAATGATACTCTTTATAGTACAATCCACCACGAAATCTCCCCAATCATGGAAGGAACATAATCCTATCAATCTTTCACCTATAGGTTGAAGATTGAAGTGAATGTCTTGCGCCCTCATCTAGATGAGATGAAAACTTAGATGGAGAATATATACCAGGAAAAATATGAAGACAAAAAAACCTCCAAGGATTATCAAACACATAACTAGATACAACCATCTTGATGAACTGTAAATTTTGTTTCTTGTATGATCATTTTTGGCACTCCTATAAGTGATATAAGGAGACCAGTAACACTGAATGTCTAAACATGATGTAGTAAAAAAGTAGAGACTAGGTGAAGACAAAAATAGTAACTATGACAAACAAAATCTCTAAATATTTTTTCCATTTACTACATCTAAGTTTTATGATCATATCTTCTTTAATAAAAAATTATCCTCGATTTTTGTTAAAAAAAGGTGGTTTTTGATTTTGAGTTATTTAATGATAAATAGAAGGTGAGTACTTAAAATTATGTGGGTATAGTTCTATAGAAGTTTGTGAGTGCAACATTTTATGACAAATAATTAATGTTAGATGAGTTCCTTTGATCCGCAAACTACCATGGATATTCCAATAAACCATTTGTCACAATAGATTTGATAAAATTATATTTAAAATATGAAATTCTACATTATTACAATTTTATTTCTTTTTAGTTTTACGGATCTGTAGATTACTATTAATAATGTATGAATGTGAATTAAATTTTTGTAGAAAATAGAGAACAATGAAATGAAAGCTCACACACACACATTAGACACAATATATGACTTGGGAAACTTTTTTTGGAGAAAATCCCAACTGGAAGGTGAGGCCACTATGCACTCTTTCTCTGAATAGAAAATGTCTACGAGTACAAAGAAGTATGGCATGTGGAATGTGGGCTACTACAATGCACAAATCCTATTTGTGTGCTCTATCTCCTATCCCTCTCGGCTATTTTTGCTCAACCATGGAACAAATGCACTTGAAAGAATAAAAACCCTTTTCCTCCTAGTGGCTCATTTATAACACAACCTAATAGCCTACTAGTGGTTAGGTTTGTCTGCCTCAAATCTTAACCAGAGTTACAATATAGAGTCTTCTTCATCATAATCATGTGGCTAGCCCCTTTTCCATGAATTATGGGGGTTGACATGGTATCCTCTCGAATTATGGTGGTGAAAATAGGAAGATCAACTTCTGAGTGGCATAACTTACGCACATGGACTCTGCTTGATGTGATTCTTCCGCCGTTGGAAAGGTCTTTTTGGGTAGAATAAGAAAAAAATAGTGTGATGCTAAAGTGACAATTTTTTACCCCAAAAAATGTCTTTTGATGCCTCAAAATGCTCTTGGAAGTTTTAAGACCCTAATTTTCCAAACTGGATTCTGCTGATAAAAAGGGTCTTGTGAGGTGATTCCTCCAAATTTTATACTCTGAAAGAACAAATATGGATGGAAAATAATGTAATGATACAATTGGGATCACACCTCCCCTTTTTGGGAGGATTTTGGTCCCCAAAATATTCTATTGAATGAGGTGCGGAAATTTTCACTCCACCTCTCGGGTGTACCATGTAGCTTAGCTTGGAAGTTGTCCTTTTTGCTAAATGTCATGCTACCCTTGTCTCATGGTCTTGGACCTCTTTTGCAAAACTATATCTTTTTTCAACACTACGTGAGCACCTAGTGCCAAATACTCCATAGAAGGTAAGACTTGTTCCTCTTCCTTATATAGCATGGAAGGCTTATAAAGTTTATGATTCTCTACATTCACAATTGAGTAAATGCGTATATATGGTGGTAAAATGAGTCGATACGCATTATCAACCACCTTTTCCAGTATATTAAAGGGACCATACTGGAGAGCCTTGATTTTCTTACTAGGCCCCTATAGCCTCTCCTCGTTCAACTATAACCATTCTCTGTCTCCCACCTTGAATGATTTCTCTATTCTATGTTGATCATACATGTCCTTATATTTATCATGTGACTTTTGCAATGTCTCTAGTACCTATATATGGATATGCTTGATCTGATCTATCGATTTTCCAGCCCTCAAGGAATCTCTTGTAAGATCTTCCCTCACTCCTCCTTGCTGCCCATATGAAATGTCCAAAGATGAAGGTGAAAAATATTCAAAACAAGTTTCAAATGGGGACTTTCTAGTAGAAGTGTAGTCTGCTCTATTGTAAGAATGTTGTATATATATCAACTTTTCATTCAAGGTCTTTAGATTCTTCTAATTATATCCCATTAGTAGCTGCACCAAAGTCCTATTGACTACTTTTGTCTGTCCTTCTGGCTATGGATGGAATGTTGTAGATCTCTTCAACTTTGTGTCCATCTTTTCCCACAATGTAGTCCAAAATGCACTAAGAAATCTTGTGTCCCTCTCTGAAATGATGCTTCTTGGTATCCAAAAGTGCGCCCAGACTTATCCAAAGAACAAGTTTGTTGCTTCTTGCCTAATGACGGTCTTTTTATATGGCATTAGAACATACATCTTGTTGAACCTGTTAACTACCACGAACAAGTAGTAATGGCCCTTCATGCTTGTTGGTAAAACTCTCACAAAGTACATGGAAATTCTCTCCCAAGGATGAGTGGGCACAGGTAAGAGATGATACATACATTGTTTCCTATTACTAGGCTTGCTGGTACAACAAAGCATGCATCCTCTTATGAACCTAGCTACCTGCTCTGGCATCTTGGGCCAATACACATACCTTTGCAAGTTGGTCACAATCTTTCCTAAACCAAAGTGCCTTGCAACCTTGGAGGCATGAGCCTCTCTAATCAGATGCAATCATCACATTAGGAACATAGAGCTTATCCAACTTTTAGAGTAACCCATCTTGGAGATGGTAGTCATCGGTGCTATCGCCATTGTGCACATGACTCTAACTCTGCAACTGCTAAAACACCTCCTTGAAGTCCTCATCCTCTGAATATGCCTCTCTATATGTATCACGGGTGAAAGGATCCATGTGCATAAGAGTCCCCAAAGTTGTGATCTTTGATGTGGGAGGCCTTGAGAGCATGTCAGATAACTTGTTTGTGTTTCCCTTCTTGTACTTAATCACTAAATGCAATTGCTTTACAAACTAGAAACCCCATCCACTTGTTATGCCTAGCATATTGTAGGTTACTCTGGGCCTGCAGGTATTGTAGTGGTTAGTGATCTGTGTGGATTAATGTATACTTTTGCATCAAATATTTCTTCCACTTCTTCACAATTTGCACCAGGGCATAGAGCTCCTTGTCGTAGGTAGCGTAGTTAAGAACTGCCTCATGAAAATCTTCAGAATGGTAGCATACAAACCTTCCTCCCTGCATCAAGACCACTCCCATAGCATACCAATCACATCTGTCTCCACATCAAAGGGCTTCTACAAGTTTGGTAATGCGAGTACTAGTGCTTGACTGATCTTCTTCTTTAGCTCCTCCAAAGATCTCTGTTGACCCTTTCCCAACTGGAAACTCTTGCCACTTGTTGTTATGGCATGGAGTGGTGCTACTACCATTGAAAACAAGGTTATGGATTTCCTTAAGCACCATGATGCCCCAATGAAACTACTAACCTCATAAACATTAGTAGGCACTGACCATTTCATGATGGTCTCCATCTCTACAAGATCTATCTTCAACTCTCCTCCACTTATCATATACCCCAGAGGCACCAAATACTATTATGCAAACTCACACTTATTGACATTTGCTAGTAGTTGGTGCTTCTTTAATGTCTCTAGCACATGTGTTAAATGTGATATGTGCCCCTCGCATGTAGCACTACATACCAATATATCATCTAAATAGAGAATAACAAATGAATCCATAAAAGGGTGTAGTACATCATCCATCAATCTCATAAACATAACTAGTGCATTGCATAGGCTAAATGGCATGACTAACCACTCATACAAACCTTGATTGGTTTTGAAGGCACTCTTCCAGGTATATTCTTCTTTGACTTGTACCTGGGGATATCTAGACTTTAAGTCCATCTTGGTGAAGTATTTTTTTTGTTGCAACTGATCCAACAAATCATCTATCCTAGGCAGGGGTTACCTATTCTTGAGCGTGATTTTGTTCAATTCCCTATAATCTATTCACATCTTCCAAGTCCCATTGTTATTTGGCATAATGATGATGGGTGACCCACATGGTGATGTACTTGGTCGACTGACACCCTGTTCTAGTAGTCGTTGCAACTGTTTCTTCACCTCACTTGCTTCTATAACGGACTCCCTGTATAGCCCAATGTTTGGCAATGGGGAGTCTGATAATAGTTAGATCTCATGCTCCACTTCCCTCTTAGGTGGTAAACCTTTAGGATCTAAGAACACATCCATGTATTCCTATAGAAAATCTTCTAGTTGTTGTTTTTGTTTGTTAGTACACCCCTCCAGGGATGCCTTTCCTTTTACTGGCTCTTCTACAGAGTGATTCTCTTAAAAACAATAAAAAATACTCCTTCCTATAACTAATCAATTTCTTGGCTTGGTTAGAAGTTACCAGTAAATTTTTTGAGTTTCTTTTGCGTTCATTAATGGTGAATGATTTTCCATCCTTGACGAACCAATATTGGTTGGCTCTTCACATGAATATTGCATCTCGCATGTACATGTAGGGAATCCCAACCACGACTCCACATACATCAGGGGGAACCACATCTAGTTCTACTTCATAAATAAAATAAACACTGATGAAAAATCTAATTTTGCACCATTTAGTTACCTTCAACTCTACATCCTTATTTACCCATCCTAGTGGATATGGGCTTGGATGATCGAAAACTTACAACCCCAACTTCTTGATCAACTCTTCTGCAATGATATTTTCTTGTGATCTTGAGTCAAATAGAGCATCAATCTTGGTCTTGACCTGTATTTTTATATGGAATATTTTGGTCATTTCTTTCTCTTCCTGTTGCTGAAGGCTACTTAGATTCATCTCCCTTTACATTGATGTACAAACGATCTTATAATCCACATTTGAGTTGATTTTAACATGGTTGCTTGAATTAATGGCTATGGTATCCTTCTTCTTATTAACTTTCTTTTTGTTCTTTGCATTAAGGTCTCGATGCAACTTCCAATACTTCTCCTTTGTATGGTCATCAATGTTGCAGCGGTTGTAGTGTATGTTGGGATATTTTCATTGATGTGACGTGACTGCCATCTTTTTATCTTTCCCCACTTTCTACTTCTTCTTCTGCTCCTTAGAAGCATTTTGTTTCTCCTCCTGCTTCGATCCACTTGATTTCTCTTTTTTCATGTCTATGTTTTCTAGGTATTGTGCCTGTACACAAGCCTCATCCATCTATCTAGGCTTGAACAACATCACTTGCTCCCACAGATGGCAGTGTAGACCCCCCAAATATTTGAGGAGTACATCTGGGTTCTTTTGGTATATACCCAACCTTACGGTCATATTTTTGAACTCTATTGTGTACTTCTGCACGCTTTGCCCTTGCTTTTGCTTGAAATAGTGCAACCAAATCCACTGGTCCTCTTCATATATAATAGGGTAAAACTGTGACTTTATGAGGGTTTTAAAGTCCTCTCACTTAGTCACTAGAGGTTCTCCCTCCAACCTTAGGGTGTCCATGTGGCTTTCCCACCACGTCAGAGCATGGCCCTCTAATTTTAGCCACGCAAATGAAATCTTATGTTCTTCCTCAATTTGATGGACACTGAAATACATGTCCAATTGCTGCAACCAATGGTTTAGCTTCAGAGCATCAATCTCATTGTGGTACGATTGATATTGAAATTCACTCTCATTTTGAATAGGGATTGTGAATGATTCACGACACTCGAATTGGGTTGATCTTTTTCGGGTGCTTTCTTCAGATGGTTCTCTATTTCTTCCCAATCTCCAAATTACCCCTTTGATTTTTCCTCTGCATTAGAACCTCCATATTGTCCAAATGTCACAAGATTATTGCTCAGGGCCACCATGAGGAGATTTACATTACGATTTATATCCAAGACTTGTTGTTCCATCCACTAAAACCTCTTTGCAGGATCATGAGGGTTATTCACAAATTCATAGACCATGATTAGGGTTTTATGACTTTTGGCCCAACTGATATAGATCTCCTATAAATATTCACAATATACCCAAAAAAACTGTTATGATACCAATATGATCCATATTCCACTAGACAATTAGTCACAACAAATCTGATAAAATTATTTTTAAAATATGAAATTCTACACTATTACAATTTTATTTCTTTTTAGATTTATGGATATGTAGATTGTTGTTAACAATGTATGCATGCAAATTAAAATTATTCATAAAATGGAGAATAATGAAATTAAATATCCTAGAAACATTAGACATACGATGTGACCTGGAAACCTTTTCGGGAGAAAAAACCAAGTGGAAGGAGAGGCCCCTCTACTTTCTTTCTCTGAATAGAAAATGTTCGTGAGTACAAAGAAGTATGGCCCGTGGCCTGTGGGATACTATATTGCACAAATCCTCTTTGTTTGATCTATCTCCTATCCTTGTCAACTATTTTTCTTCTATGGAACAAATGCACTCGAAAGAATGGAACCCCTTTTCCTCTTAGTGGCCCAGTTATAACCAAATCCGATAACCTACTAGTGCTTAGGTTTGACTACCTCAACTCTTAACCAAAGTTACAATTTATACTCTTCTAGAGTATTACTCATCATAATCACATGGTTATCCCATTTTCTATGAATTATGGGGGCTGACATGGCATCCTCTCAAATTATAGTGGTGAAAACATGAAGATCAAATTTTAAGTGGCATAACTTTCACATACATACTCTGATTGATGTGATTCTTGTGCCATTTGAAAGGTCCATTTCTGTAGAATATGAAAAATGTGTTGCACTATAGTGACAAAGTTTTAACCCCCAAAAAGTTCTTTTATGCCCCAAAACGCTCCCGAAAGGTTTCATACCCAAATTTTCCAAACTAGGTCCCTCTGGTAAAAAAGGACTTGTGAGTTGATTTCTCCACTTTTTCCACTCTGAAAGCATCAAGATGGGTGAAAAAGATTATAATGATCCAATCCACATAATCCTTGTATCCCTTTTGGATATGGTGATCTAAAATAGACCCATTGAAATATGATATGATTTTATTAATATTTTATATGGGTGAGATTAGAGCTTGGGATATCTCGAAAATGGTGTTTCTTTTGTCAAGTTTAGGTCACCAACTTTCAACAAATTTTTGAGGCCATGAGCAATGACTTATGGATCTGCAATGGCTTAGGGTTTTCATTTCTTCTTATTGAGACCTATCCAATGAGATATCGTGTGCCTAAATCAAAGTTTGTATGAGAAAGTTTGGGCTTTGATAAGATACCAATCCAAATATTCTACACATGTCCAAGTGATGATCATGTTAGCTCACCATAATTTGAATATGGGGGATGAGTAACCACTAGAGACTTCTATAAGCATCTTGGAGGTTCCAATAGGGATTTCCGATCTAAACCTAACACAAACCCTAATTTTATCTATGAAAAGCTTAATAAGAGGAGGGAAGAAGGCTCACTTTTTTACTAGCCATTGTTTATTCCATTATATCAGCAAGAGTGCAACGTAGGTGTTGATAAATAAGAGAGACATAATCATATTGAAGAGGACTATAGAAGACCACAATGTCTCGTAGATTCATAGTAAGCTTGGAAAGCTTTTTATTTTGTATTAGAGATCTTTGTAATTTGTATCGTAATCTCCATAATATAAGAAGATAGAAGGCATAGTCCTTCATTAAGTGTCAACTTTTCTATATATATTTCCAAGGTAAATACTTGTGTTCCATTATTTGTGTCTTGGTATTGTAGTTTATTTCATATATCATGTTAGTTAAAGAATATAAATTGCATGCATTTTATTTACTTATGCTAGTATTAAGAAATACAAAAAGATGGTTGCAAAATTGAGCATAGGCTCAATGTAGCAGTTTAAAATTTAGATCTATTTTGGTGAAGCCGACCATTGGAATATCAAAGGTGGTTTAAAAAACATGTTGGTATCATAGTAGGTTTATTTAAGAATTTAGTGGTTTGAAGCATAATGCGTGCTTACTCAACTCAAGAAAACAAAATCTACGAGATAGTTAACACCTTATTGAAGATTGGTGTCCTTCTAGTTTGTCTCAAGAAAATAAAATAATTATCCTTTTTGTAATAGGCGCCCTTTGAAGAACTAACAAAGAAGATTAGTCAATTCCCAATTATAGCATTACCTAACTTATATAAGTCTTTCAAAATAGAAATGGATGGTAGTGGGTATATTTTGGGAGTAGTTTTAATGCAAGAGGGGAGAGTGGTCTTCTATCATATAGAATTATCCAGTGGAATGGTATTAAACTACCCTACACATGACAAGAAGCTTTGTGCGCTAGCTCAAGGAGTGAAGAAGTGAAAGTATATATGATGGGTAAGGAAACCGTCATCCATATTGATCTCTAACCTTTACAATACTTGTAGGCTCATAGTAAAATCCAACAAGTAAGACATTATAAAGGATGGTATTTCTATGACAATTCCATCTAATGATTAAAAATAAGGACACAACCAACAAGTTGGTTGGTTTGTTTGTTTGTTTTTTTTTTTTTTCAAGCTAACAACTCTAAAGGTTACAACTTGGGATCTATTCACTCATGCAACAAACAAAGGAGTATGTGGAAGATGAGGAATACAAGGGAGTGTAGCGACACGTATAAGGAAAAAACAACAAACATATGGTGATTGCCATCTCCAAGATATATTACTCTACAATATGGGGAAGCTATGTGCAACTGATAAGGGAGGCTCACACCTCTAAGGTTGCTATTCATTTTTGTGTTGAAAAGATTGTGGCTAATTTTTAAAGGTATGTTTAGTCACCCAAGATGCAACAAGAAGTAGTTCAATTTATCAAAGGATATATTTTATAGTGTACAATTAAGGATAATAACATGGAACGGGGACTATATAATCCACTTCCATTCCATACAAGGCCATGGGAAAGCATATCCATGGAATTTTTTGGTTATTTATTGAGAACAAGAGGAAGGCATGAATACCTAATTGCAATAGTAGACACATTCAACAAGATGTGGGTGTTGATGGCTTTTAAAAATACTGTCAAAGGAGAAGAAGTTGCAAACTTGTTCTTTAAAAGGGTTTGGGTGCACTTCATGATTCCAAGGGTTGACATTTTGTATAGAGATACTAGTTTCCTTGATGTATTTTGAACTTAACTATGGGAGTAGTTAGAAACCAAAAAGATCCATTGCCTTTGATGCACAAACTTATGGGAAAACATAAGTATTGAATCAAACTTAAGTTCAAATTTTATGAACTCACAATCAAAAGCATAAAGGGACTTGGGATAAAAATCCAGTTCACCTATTATCTCTCTCTCTCTCTCTCTATATATATATATATATATATATATATCCACACTTCCACTAGCAAGTATCCTTTTGAACTTTGTTGTGGATCTTCCACTATCACCATTGGATGTTATACATTGATAGACTAAAGTTAGGGAAACACCCTAAAGTGATGCATTGAAGGCACGAAAACACATAAATGGGATAAGGCAAATGCACTTATAGGTTCAAGAGAAACTAAATAAGTCTCAAGAGAAATACAAATAAGCACATCATTGAAAAGACATTGTAGTAAGACACATAGTTTGGTTACACCTTAATAAGAAAATGTTACAAGGATTAGGGAAGAAAATGAAAGCCTTGAGATATGGGCTTTTCAAAATATGGGATAAGTTAGGTAATAATGCTTACAGACTCAACTTTCCACCTTATATGCATATTTACTCAATAGGAAATGTTGAGAACTTAAAACTCTACAAGCCATTTACATTCAATGAGGATGAAGAGTGCCAAATCTTACCTTTGATTAAATACTTGACACCATATGTGCAAGGCAAATTAATAGAGGAAAACTCTATAGAAGAAGATCATAATGACCTAAAGGGGCTAACAAGAACTTTGGCATGTGGAATTGAAGGTTCAATTACTAGAAAAGGCCAAATGAAGGAGAAATATAAGTAATTGTTTCTTCACTTTCTTTAAGCCTAAAGCTTTTGTTTCCATGTCATCTCTTCCATGTCATTGCCACATGTCATTCTTTGTTACTATCACGTGTCCATGGACCTATCATGTGTCATATGCCACCTATCGAATTGGCCACCTAAAAGTGAAAAGAATGAGTGCCATTTGTCATCACCTCTGACTGCCACATTGATGTCCTTTGCCACCTAAAACCACATGCCATGCCATTTGTATTGCCAATTCAGTTGGGGTCCACCTGCGACTATGGATTTTTGTTGTTGGAAATACAATGTTTTCACTAAGAAGTTCTTTGTTGCACCCCTCGAATACCTAGATGCTTAGATGCAAAGAAACTTATTTAAATGTATCCTATATCTAACTGTTTAACCAAATACTCATGCAGCAAAGGGCCCAAATGCCTCAGTGCATCCCTGGATGGCTCAAATTCAACTATAAGATGGAACTTTGACCATATGGACCCGTAATTTTATTTATTGTCTTCAACTTTAATTTTTTCCTAATTCCCATGGAATTAGAATAAGTGACATATATCGTTGGAAAGGTCTTAGAACAGACTATTCAACCATACAATTTTCATTCTCATTTGAACTAAGGAGCTAGATAAGAAATGCATTCAAAGATATGCTATCCAAATTGAAACTTTGAAAACATGCTATTCACAAATGACGACACACATTAAACAATCTCCCATGTTGTTGGACTTTGACATCAATAACATTATAGTTGACATCAATCATAATATATCTACAATAATCTCTCCCTTTGGCATTGATGGTAACACCACTAGACATTTACTAGTCATTGATGATCTTGGGCGGGTCTCCCCATAATTTCTTGTTGACTGTACTCCCCCTATTTTCTTGCTGACTCTTCTTCTCCCGATGTCTGTTTATTCTCCCCCTTTGACATCAATGACAAAGGGTATATACTCCCCCTGTTCTGATGCATACTCTTTCCTTTAACTTCTCCTCCCACCAACATGCTTCTTGGCTGAAATTGTTGGGCTTCCATTTTGCTATATTTTTCAATGTTTTATTTAACCCTTTTACCATTCATAACCTACACTCGTGACAATATATTGCTCGCTTTATTATGCATCTTTACCTCTTTGAACCCAAAACCCTTTGACACACATTTTGAGGAAATATTTTCATTTATTCCCAAGTCTTTAATAAATTAAATGAAGTTTAAGTTGATTTTGCTAATGACGAATTGTTTAGTCTAGTTCATGTACCAACAGCTCAGTTTCGGTACCCAATCATGGTTGGCATATGTGTGTGCTTCTAGAAGAAATTACGTCACATGGGTTTTGAAGGCAAATGTATTAAAAGAATTCTAGGTTGATCAAATTGCATGCAGGTCACAAATGTGAATCTTCGACTCCAAAATAATGTTACAGGTCAAATTTTCCAGACAATCAACTTCAAGCACACTTTTCGAGGCGATGAAGGTGAATTTGAAAATTTTTGAACACATGTTTTGTTCCCAGTATGGAAAACTAGTTAAAATGTGGGCTTCTTTCCAAATTACTAAATGGTTTAGGAGATATGCTTAGTTATTTAATGTCAATATGCCCAAAATACACAATTTTGCTCAAAATAAAACTAGTGCCCATATTTGAGGAAAATGCTAGATTAGTGATCAAGACAAGAAGGGGAAACAAATCTCAACTACCTTGAATGATATAAAATATTTGTCAAGATGTATTAGTTTAATATGGAAACAAGAGATCCAATTTATTTTTGAATATTATCATTTTGTTATCTTGAATGTATCACATAGTTAGACAAATCTAAGATTGGGAGATTTGTTTTGATCTACTCCAATGCTCTCTTTTTACAAATATTCAGACTTAGAACAGAGTTGGGAGTTGTTTATCATTCACTTTTGTAATAAGTTTGGAATAGGTAGTGGATAGAAGGTTCATTATGGAAATAAGCTTGTGGCTGCCTTCTTGTAGACATTGTTGATTTTTTCATTAATGGAAGCTACTCATTCTTAATCTTTGGTGAATCCTCTTAGCCTAATTTGATTCATCATGGTAGCATTAGTCAAGTTGGGAAGGGCCCCTCAATCCTAGGTAACATTATGCCCTTTTTATTTTTTTAATATAGATTGTAGTGTGTTTGATTTGAAATGTCTTCAATCTCTGTTTTCAACATATTAGTTTGTTGAGTTAGAAGCTTATCATGCATTTCATTCTTAGATAACTTCACTTTCCTTTAATTTCCAGTGTTTGCTTTATGTTACTTTGATAGTTTAGTTTAGGCTAGTTTAGCTTAAATCTAATTCCTTTGCCTCATACCTTCAATGCTTTGCATTTGGTTTTGAGAGACTAGAAACCAAAACTAGAATCCTTTGCTCTTCAAACCCAACCTACTATTGAGTGCATGAATGCTGTCTCAAAGAAGTGAAAGATTGCATTCTAAGGCTGTGCCAGGATGTTTGAGACAAGGCCTGGCCAAACATATTTTAGTCACAGTGTGTTTACCAACATTTAGTCTTTTCTTATGTTTATTTTTTTCCCCTTGGAAAAAATCATAATTTTATTCATAGAGACAAAATTACATGTTGTAGATGCTAAAAAGCATATGCAAATGCTTTCCTATTTTCACCGAAAACATACAAAGAAAAAATTCAAAAATTAAAAAACTATTTTTTTCTCCCTTTCTTTTTTTCCACCTTTCGCCAACCTCCAGTGTTGGGAGTGGTGGTTACAATGGATAGTTCATTTTCATTTGTATTTATGGGAGAGTCCTTGTCAGAATCAGATCCTTTTGATGCATGAGTTCGCTTGTTGCCAAATATTTCCATTAGTTGGGATTCTTGTAGCTGCAAAGGGTTGCTGGGTTCTTTGTCCTCCTTTAGTGTGCTGTTCTGGGCCTGTTGTACATCCATTTCTGCCTTATATTCTGCTGTTTCTACTTTTTCTGCTTCTTCATCCAAAGGGGCTGTATATTGCCATCCTTTTGGCTTTTTCTATTGCTTCTTGTTCCATTTGGGGGTTTGTTTTGCTTGTGGATAGGCACTACGGAGGTGGCCAATTTATAGACATCCACGACATCAAAAAGTTTTATTTTCATAATCTAAAGGTTGGGTCCACTGTGTATTATTGAAATTCAAAGTGATGCTGTCTGGTAGTCCCTGGCTGAGATCTACTTCAACGCATATCTTGGCAAATGTAAATATTCCCCTTGTAAGTTTGTCCCCGTCAATCTTAAGGAACTTTCCCAGGGAGTTCCCTATGGCTATTAAAACATTATGGTGCCAGAAGTGTAATGGAAGGTTGTGCAGCTTGACCCAAACTGGCATCTTTGTTACCACCATTGTGTTGGCATCAAATTCTGGAAACCAAGGGGTCATGAAGAGTCCTGCATTACCCCAGAACCATGGTCCCTTGTTGAGGATATGTTCCCTTTCCTGTACTGTTGTGAATTTGACTATAAAAAACCCCTTGGGGCATAAATATATTTCACAGTTTGGTGACCATGCAACATATATCCATTGGTGAAAAACAACAAATTTAGGCCAAAAACCATTAAATTTGCATATAACTGCTTTGGAATAGAGATCTGTGTACAAACCATTTACCTCAGGCATTGTGATGTTGAGAGCGAGATTCTTAGATTTTTGTTCTACAATGTAGGGCCTTGGTAGCTCGAGCAGTTTGCTAGTTTGGTTTGTGCTTTTTCCTTTCCTTTGACTGCATCCTTAAAAGAGCTTGTGCTCTTTGAGTTAGTTCCAGAGCATCCACCCCTCAGTTGCAAGTTGATCACGATGGTCGAGTCTGTGGCAATTCCATAATCCTGAAGTGAGTGGTTATGCTATAAAATGAGACCTGAAAATATCAGATTTTGTCTACATGCTGGTATACCGAGGTGGTTCTAGATTTTATACTTTAAATCTTGGATCCTCCTCCCCTTCCAAATCCTCCAGCAAAGATGCCTGCCTTCCACGGTTTTGATGAAAATTTGTATCAGGTCCACCTCTGTAGAGTGTGGGTCCATCTGAGGAAGGGCTCGATCTGTTGCCCATGTACCCGGATCTGAAAGATCTAGGCATATCAATGCTCTATCTGGGTCTATATGGATCTTTCCATCGAAGGGATCCTGTTTAGGTTTGGGTGGTAGATCTGAGTGGAGAGCCTCTTGACGGTAGCCCCATACCCGCTCTTGCACTGTCGTGACCGTCGATTCTGCTAGCCGATAGAAAATAGAGGAAGGAGGTTTGCAGGCAGCTAGATCTAGCCAACGTTTGTGCCAATCTACGATCTAACTGCCCTTAGTGAAGATCCCTCGTCTTGATTTGTAAGGAATGCCTCTTTTCAGGTGGGGAGAGGTCGTCCATGGCCTTTGCGGAGGTCGATCTCCCTCTGGGAGTTCGAATGCTAGTGCATTGTGCCTCGAAACGATTGGATGCTTTACCGCCTTGTCCTGCACAGCTCCTGATAATCCGTGTGCTCCATTATTGCCCAGATCGATGGGTTTGGGGGCAGGGTTGGCGTGAACAAAGTTTTCAGATATTTTTGCAATTGTTCGGTCGCCATATTTTAGCTTCCATCTCACTGTCTCTGTTGAGTAGACCCAAGTGTAGTAGTCCTCACATATTAACCTGCAGGTGCTTTGCGACCCTTTGTCTAAAGTGGAGCGGACCCAATACATAAGTTTGATTGAGAAAACAGGGCCTCCACCGTTCTTGATCTCTTTTGGGGATTCAATCAGGGCTTTCGGTCATTTCCAGTGAGGGCCTCGGAGGTGCGAGCCAATGCCATCCATCAAGGCAACTAGGGCTGGCCTGTGGCCATGGGTAAGGTTGCCAAAGGTTGCTGCGCCACATACTACTAGTGTGGCGGCGGCTTGCTCGACTTCTGAAAGCTGACAAACCATAGTTGCACATGCCATCTCCACCCCAACCTTTTCAATTACCGAAATTTCTTATGTTTATGTTATTTAGTTGTTATATTAGATTAATCAACATATGCCGACATTAGATTAGATTAAGTTAGGATAGACTAGGATTTTAATCCGACATATATTTTGCTTGCATCTCTAGGACTTATGATCCCAATACAATAATTAAATGCTGGTAATATAATATATATATTTTCCCCAACATTTTTGGTAGTATTGTCAAGGAAGTGCTAAAAAGAAATTAGAGCATTGGTAGTTTATTCTTTTTTCTTATTTCTACCAACACTTTTCACTTGGGGGAGGAGGAACAATAAGACAAAAATATGCACTCGTTTCAAAATATTTGAAAAGGGTCCTAGCCTTCCACATCTACTTTAGTGGGTTTCTCCAAAGCCTCATCATATGATATAGTGTGTTTTTATGCAAGTGTGTTTTCCTTTTAGTTTGATTTATGGAAATGAAGAAGCTAACTCCTGATGAACAGATCATTGGCGAGAACAAGTCTTAGTAACGTGAAGACATCCAAGTACATGAAAAATATAATTTTGAAGTTGTTTTCCTTTAGTATATTTCTTTAAGAAGTTTCTATTTGGGTGTTGTAAGAAGACCCCCATCCTCTTATCCATGTTATAGACAACAATCAATGACTAGCAATAAGAACTCAGAATTGATCGAGAGTTTGAAGAATGTTACTCCAAGAATTTTCACAAATTCTAGCAACAACTAGAAAACTCTCTGCATGTTAGGAAGAATAGATCCTTGCAACAATCAAGAATATGCCTATACTCTAACAAGCAATAGGAAAATAGAGGATCCATAAGCCATCTCCACAAGAATATTAATAAGCTTTCTCTAATCATCCTTGCCAATATGCCGAGGAGACCAAAGAATCATGGACCGAATCTAATGAAGAGTAGCAATTAGAACTTGAAATTGAGGAGTTCTTGACATGCTTATCATCAGTACATGCACACAAGAGATCAACCATTCCACAAAGGAAGATCTGCATCGCATGGTAGAAGAGGACATACAGAGTGGACTAGATGAGGAAAAGAGCTAATCACATCATGATTATATTGAGTGTTGGTTCTATGTGACCATTAGATCCAAGTACCACTCTCTTCTTCAAAAACTTCTATCATCATACTATCCAAAGACGTTGGTCTCTCATGCTCCGATATACATTGAAGCCTACTTTTCAAACCTAAATATGAGTATATTTGTTATCTTATTATGCACATGGCTTCACTAGAAGTACTCTTATACTTGAAGGAGAATGTAATTTCTCAAAGTAGGGTAGGATAGTACAATAAATAAATGAATAAAATAGTAAAGATAAAATTAAGTCTAGTTGTGAAAACGGAAACTGGTGCAACTAAACATGGATCTTGCTTGAAAACCAAGCCTCTTAGTGGGCAAGATTCACAATAAGTTTTGCAAGTTTTTGTTGGTTCCAATAATTATTCAAAATATTCTTGGTTTTATGCTCAAGTTGGTTGATGTGGGATTCCTTAAGGCCCACGTTCGAACAAATCTTGTCCCATTGACTACAAAACTTTATCTAAGACCAAGATCAAAGATCTTCTTATGAGTGCCTTGGAGTGTGCATATATCAATCACAAACTTCCTCGTCGAAAACAAGGGAATACCTCAATGTCTCTTGATTGCTAGATTCCATAGGTGACTCAACTTTAGCACATTCATTCGTACTTGCCAGAATGCACTCTTGCACCTTGACACTCGACATCAATGGTAAGTTGTCTCGTGCTGGTTAATGTTGGAAGTTTGACAACTAATTATGTAAATTTGGGTAAAATATGTTAATTAGTAACAAGTTAGTTTTATACCGAAACATCGGTTATGTAACTGAGGAGGCTCATATAAAACTGATGAATGCTCGAACTATTGTATGGAGAATCATTTATTGATTGAATAGAGATTCCAATCCCTTGCCCCGTGGATGTTTCCTTGACACCCTGTCAAGGTTTTACCACATAAATCCTGTGTTGTTACTTGTGTGTGTGCATTCAGTTTTCCAGTCAGTTGCCTTCTTTCTTGGTTAATCTATAACTGTATATGCCTTCTTTCTTGATTGATTAGTAACTCATTGAACTACAAATGGTATCAGAGCAAGTTAGTTGAGTTTGAGTTAGCAATCTACCTGTGGAGAAAAAAAAAGGGGCGATTTGCGCGTGGACTAGAGTGGAAAATCGTGAGAGTGGAAAAGCGTGGAGCTGTTGTCTCTGCGTGAAGGCGAGTAGGAGTGTGGAAAATCGTGAGAGTGGAAAAGCGTGGAGCTATTGTCTTTGCGTGAAGGCAAGTAGAAGTAGCTCATGGCTGCGTGATCTCTGCGTGAGGAGCGTGAAGAGGAAGCTGCCAAACCCTTTGCATGTCCGTTGAAGCTGCGTTGATTGCATGTTGTCAGAGTCTGGAATGGTGAAGGAGGAGTCACCCTCTGCGTGTCCATTGAAGGGCTACATTGACTGCATGCTACCACAGTTGTGAGAAAAAAAAAGGGGTTGCGTTGCTGGTCTGGAAAAACCATGCGTGTACAACATGCTGCCAGAACTGCTGCCAGAGTAGAGCCTGTGTGCTGCCAGAGGCCTAGCTTGCTTGTCGCCAGAGGATTTCGATCTGGATTCGGGTAATTATTTTTTCTTAAATTTGAGAGAATTTTTTTCCAGAAATTTGAATTTGGAGGGAAGAAAATCAAAGAAAAACAAGGGTTTTTTCATTAATTTGAAAGAAAATTCTGTGGTTTGAAAAAAAAAGGGTTTTTTTTTCATTAATTTGAAAGAAAAATCTGTTGAAGGGTTGTTTTTTTGTTTGAAAAAAGGGGAATTATTTTTTGAGTACAAAGAGTTTTTTTTGAAGAAAGGGAAACAAAAAAAAAAACCCTACTTGAAAGACTGAAACCCTAGGAGAAAAAAATGGCCAAGATGTCGAATGCAAAATTCGAGGTGGAGAAATTCACCAACAAGAGCAATTTTTCTCTTTGGAAACTGAAAGTTAGGGATCTGCTGGTGCAACAAGGGTTGCACAAGGCATTGGATGAGGCAACTAAGAAACCTGCAACCATGACTGATTCTGACTAGGAGGACTTGGATGCCTGAGCTCTCAGTACCATCAGGTTATGCTTGGCAGATGAAGTTCTCTTCAACATTGTTGAAGAGAGTACAACTTCAGGTTTATGGGAAGAACTGGAAAAACTCGATATGACAAAGTCGTTAACCAATAGAATTTATCTGAAAAGACAACTGTACAGTCTTTAAATGAAGGAGGGTCCAAAAGTTGCAGAACATTTGAATGTTTTTAATATGCTCATATGCCAATTAACAAATATGGAAGTTAAAATTCAGGAAGAAGACAAAGCTATAACCTTGGTGTGTTCTCTGCTCGAATCATGGGACCACTTCGTAACTTCAATCAGCTTGAGCACCGCTGATTCTTTGAAATTTGAATCAGTTGTGGGAGCTCTCTTGTCTGAAGAAGTACGAAGGAAATCGAGTATTGAAACAACTGCATCAGAAGCCATGATAGGTAGAGGACAGTCAAAGGAAAGAGTAGAAAAAACAAGGGGGTCTTCCAGATCTAAATCGAAGGGAAAGAAGTGTAAGGCAAAATGTCAGCACTGCAATAACATTGGAAACTTTAAGAAAGACTGTTGGAAACTAAAAGAATTTGATAACCAGAAGAAGGAAGCAAATCAGGTCGATTCAGGTATGATAGACAAAATTTTATCTGCTGAAGAATTACGTACGATAGATGAAACTTCACCTGAATGTAATGTCTCTTAGGGTTTAGAAAGCTGGCTGTTAGACTCTGGTGCTTCTCATCACATGTGTCCACACAGAAATTGGTTTACTTCGTATGGAAATGTAAATGGTAGTTCCGTGTTTATGGGTAATAATGTATCATGTCAGATTGTTGGGATGGGAAATATCAGGATTAAAATGTCTGATAACATAGTTAGAACATTAACTAGTGTTAGACATGTACCTGATTTGAAGAAAAATTTGATTTCTTTGGGAGTGTTGGATTCGGATGGTTATAAGTTTACAGGTCAGAATGGCGTGCTGAAAGTCTTTAAAGGCGCCCTAGTTGTTATGAAAGTAGAAAAGGTCAGAAATCTTTACAGACTCAAAGGAAGTACTCAGGTCAGTGAAGTAGTGGTTGCGTCAACAAAAGAAGAAGCAGGTACTCGTCTATGGCATCAGCGATTGGGTCACATGAGCGAGAAAGGTCTTCAGATACTGATGAAACGTAAATCTCTTCCCGATTTGAAATCTTTGAAGTTAGATTTCCTTAAACATTGTGTGTATGGAAAATAGTGTAAACAAATATTTAAAACTAGAAATCATAATAGTAAAGATATTTTAGACTATATTCATTTTGATCTGTGGGGACCATCTCCTGTTGTATCATATGGAGGTGCTTTATATTTTTTAACGTTTATTGATGATTTCTCCCGTAAAGTTTGGGTCTTTAGGCTAAAAAGGAAAGCTGATGTATTCAATGTCTTTAAACAATTTAAAGCAGTGGTAGAGAAAAGAACAGGAAAATCAATTAAATGTTTAAGAACTGACAATGGTGGTGAATTCACTTCAATAGAATTTGAACAATACTGTAAAGATGAAGGAATTATTAGACACAAAACTGTTGTTTATACTCCTCAGCAAAATGGTGTTGCTGAACATATGAATCAGACTATTATGGAAAGAGCCAGAAGCATGATCAACAATGCTAACTTGCAAAAGGAGTTGTGGGCAAAAGCAGTATCCATTGCTTGTTATTTAGTTAACAGATCACCTTCAGTAGCAATTAATTGTAAAATTCCTGAAGAAGTTTGGACAGGTTAGTCTTGCGATTATGCACATTTAAGGATATTGGGCTGTGATCTTATTCTCTTATACCTAAAAATCAGCGTTCAAAATTAGATCCAAAATCGAAATGTTATGTCTTTGTTGGGTATGACTATGCAGTGAAAGGATACAGGTTGTGGGATCCTACATCATGGAAGATAGTCATTAGTAGAGATGTAACATTTGATGAGTCTTCTCTTTTAAAATCAAATGTTGAAAGAATTGAACAAGAACAGGTATCGCCAAATCAACAAGTTCAGTTGGAGGCTAGACCTTTCGGTGACAGTCAAAAGGAAGAAGAGACTTCTAGAGAAAAAGGTGTTGAAGATACAAAGGAAGCTGTTGAAGTTTCTGAACCAGTTCAACAACCAGTCACTCTAAGAAGGTCTATAAGGGAAAGAAAAACTCCCAAAAGGTATGAAGATTCTGCTTCATCTTTTGCTTTGATTACTGAAGATGGGGAACCTTCTTGTTATCAGGAAGCAGTAGATGATACAGATAGCGAAAAATGGAAAACGGCTATGGAAGAAGAAATGGATTCCTTAGCCAAGAACAATACCTGGGATCTTGTAGAACTTCCTGAAGGGAGAAGTGTTGTTGGATGCAAGTGGGTCTTCAAACTGAAACGAAAAGTTGATGGAAGTATCGAAAGGTATAAGGCAAGACTGGTAGCAAAAGGGTATTCTCAGGTTGAAGGTATCGACTTTCATGAGATCTTTTCACCAGTTGTAAAACTTGTTTCTATTCGTACTGTGTTGGCACTAACTGCATTACTTAACCTTGAGTTAGAACAGTTAGATGTTAAAACAACTTTTCTACATGGTGATTTGAATGAAGAGATATATATGGAACAACCAGAAGGTTTTTTACAAGGTCGCAACAGAAGATTAGTTTGCAAGCTCAGGAAACCATTGTATGGTCTGAGGCAGTCTCCCGGACAATGGTACAAGAAGTTTGATTCCTTCATGGTGAGCTAGAACTTTATAAGAAGTGAGTATGATCATTGTGTATACTTCAAAAGTTTCAATGGCATATTCATTATCTTAGCTTTGTATGTTGACGATATGCTTATTGCAAGCAAAAGCATGGAAGAGATCAACAGGTTAAAGGCTCAGCTCTCTAGGACGTTTGATATGAAGGATCTTGGAGTAGCAAAACATATCTTGGGCATGGAGATACACAGAGACAGGATAAATGGTAAGCTTTGGTTATCACAGCAAAAGTATGTGGAGAAAGTACTTGAAAAGTTCTGTATGAACAATGTGAAACCTGTTAATGTTCTATTAGCTTCCCATTTTAAGATTTCTTCGGTTTTGAGTCTTAGAACTGATGAAGAAAAGCAGTATATGTCTCATGTACCATATGCAAATGCTGTAGGCAACTTAATGTATGCGATGGTATCTACAAGACCTGACATTTCACATGTAGTTGGAGTTGTCAGCAGGTTCATGGCAAATCCAAGTGAAGAACATTGGCGAGCAGTGAAATGGGTGCTTCGATATCTAAGAGGCACAAGTGATCATTGCATCATCTTTAATGGTAGTGAAGGATCAGTCTGCGGATATGTAGATGCTGATTATGCAGGTGATTTGGACAAAATAAGATCTACTACAGGTTATGTCTTTACTCTTGCAGGTGGAGCAATTAGTTGGATGTCAAAGCTTCAAGAAACAGTTGCATTGTCCACTACCGAAGCAGAATATATAGTTGCTTCAGATGCTAGTAAAGAAGCAATCTGGTTAAAGGGTTTACTTGATGAGATTGGAAGGACGCAGGAGAAAGTGAATGTACTTTGTGACAGTTAAAGTGCTATTCATTTGGCTACAAATCCTGCTTATCGCAGCAGAACCAAGCACATTGATATAAGGTATCATTTTCTGAGACATGTGATCGATGGCGAAAAAGTAGCTCTTCAAAAGGTCCATACACGAGAGAATTGTGCAGACATATTCACAAACCCAGTTACAGTAGAGAAGCTGCGATGGTGTTTAGCTTCACTTGGTTTGCAGAAAAGATGATGAATGGGCATGGGCAAGGGATTAGGATAATTGTTGTCAAAGTGGATTTTGTTGGAAGTTTGACAACTAATTATGTAAATTTGGGTAAAATATGTTAATTAGTAACAAGTTAGTTTTATACCGAAACATCGGTTATGTAACTGAGAAGGCTCATATAAAACTAATGAATGCTCGAACTATTGTATGGAGAATCATTTATTGATTGAAGAGAGATTCCAATCCCTTGCCCCGTGGATGTTTCCTTGACACCCTGTCAAGGTTTTACCACATAAATCCTGTGTTGTTACTTGTGTGTGTGCATTCAGTTTTCCAGTCAGTTGCCTTCTTTCTTGGTTAATCTATAATTGTATATGCCTTCTTTCTTGATTGATTAGTAACTCATTGAACTACAGTTAACGACATCCATCAATGTTCGGTAATCCAATGATTTATCTCTATGTTCGACTTCAACAAAATTTATTCACATAGATATAATTGTGTTATATGTGGGTTTATGGTTTGTGGATTTAACATCAATTTGCAGCAGCATGCCAAGAAAAGAAGGGATCCAATTTCCAACATTAGCTTACGATTCTTGGGTTTAGTTCAGCTTCAACGTTTATAGAGTTTTTAAGCATATATACAGGTCAATTTTCATTTGCTTTAGTTCAGGACAAGAACAATAAATCTTTGTTAACATCAACAGTCACTCCACCAACTTCAACCTTCTCCAATCATAGCTTGGGTTTCAAAGATTTTCGCCTTCTGTACAGTCCAAGGTTGATCTCCACATCCTCCACATGCTTATGATCAACAATCATCCCAGTGAATATTGGTGACTAAACCATTCTAAGGTTTAAAAAAAATAAAAAAATAAAAAATAATTCTTTTAACTTATTAGGGATAAAGGGAATTTCTTAATATGACAACTTCTCATATGTTGTCATTTTATCCTTCTAATCTGTTTTTATTCACTGCACATGCTCTACCATTCTTATCATCTCTGATCTATTTTGTTTTATCTTCTTCATCCTTGGGATTCCATAAAGAAGTCCCCCTCTAAGAGCTGTAAGCATTTCAGGTTTGGATGGCATAATACTAATGCCAATGTCTTCAAGAGTGCAAAAAGGGAAATGTTGCATTTTCCTTAGAAAGGTATGAGGAAGTTGTAAAACATTTCTCTGAAGTTATAATTTTGTCTCCTACCTATTTGCAGCATATGCTATAATGAAGTTTTGGGTTATCATATATTGGATTTGGAAAATATAATGGTGCAATTCTTTTTTACAGAAAATGGGACTGGAACTTGATTCTTCTAATGAAGTTTTAAAATCAGTTATACAGGCAACAAGTAAAATTTTGATTGCATCCTCTCTATTTGCGAATATAATTTAGGGGCAAAAATTGTGAAAAAGAAATTCCAGGATTGCTCATCCTATGTAGATTTAATCTTGATAGAGAGTCTGTTTCATGCAGAGGCTTTTTCTTCATATTCTTTATGATGACCTCCACTGTGATATGGACAGAGACAAAATGTGGCATTTTTGATAGTTCTTCTAGCATTCTATGGACGATTCATAGACTATGCAAAGAATGTCTCAGGGTGGCTTGGTGAAATTTATAGAATACCATAGAAAAAAAAGGGATGCATCAAAGTTTTCCATATTAGAAATTGGTCTAAGGATGCATTGAAGTTTTCCATATTAGAAACTGTTTCTATGGATGCAGAATGTGACCATTTTGTATCCTTGGCAGGAGACAAGTTACAGAAATCTTCGGCCGCAAGAAAAAGAGCTATGATTAAAATCTAAACAAGCTCAAGAATGTTCTTGAATAAAGCTCAAGATGAGTTTGTTGCAGGTATTGGGATAGGATAGTAGTCTGGAAAGTTTCTTCCACTCGAAAATGGTGAGGCTATTTCGATTTTGACACTTAGATTTTTCAAAGGCATCTGCAATCGTTTTCAACCTTACTTGTGGTGCTGCTTTCTCATTCGAGGGATATAAATGCTAGACTCATTAGCGTCCTCATCCAATAAACCCTCAAGCCTTCTCTCAGAATGAAAAGGATTTCTTTCCATTGGAGGGCTAATGATATTTTTGTGGCCTTGTCTGAGAGGATGAGCACATTAATAATTTGAACTTCTTGATTGCGCTCAAGTTATATGAAGCTGAATGGTTGGATTCGGTATAACTTTGGCTACGCAGGCAACTACTTTATACATTTCGGATTCAGTTGGCCCATGCGTTGAATTAGATCAATTGAAACTTAGGAAAGATTATTGTTGGAGCATTTCCTCATATGCATCTGATTTATGTTATCCAATTTTGCTAGATTACGCAGTAGAGATCATGTAAGTTTAGGAGTTAGGTAATTAAGGTTATAAATTTGAAACGATTTTGGTGCGGTTACGGAATAACCAGTTTGGAATTTTATATTTCTTGGGTGCCAAATTCCAATGGAAAAGAATGATGGATCAAGTTGAGTCACCTAAAGTTGATATCGGGGTGGTCTCGATGATTCTATGTACTATTTCACATGAGAAAAATTGCACTGAGCAATGGATTTGGAAACAGGGAGTTAATATTTTTGTAAAATTGTTGAATTCTGATAGGGAATCAATGCAAATTAGAGGCACAATTACGCTTCGGAGAATAGCATAATTTTCTCTGGAGGACATTTTAGAGCAAATAGTCCCACATTTGATTATCCTTTTATGTCTCGCTCCCATTGGTGGGTCTCCATCCGTTTAAGAGACAATTGCTTTTTGCTTGGGAAGGCTTACATGTAGAAGGGATAATCTGAGCTCTACTATTGGAGATTTTGTAACTAATCCCATTCTTTTAAGTCTCCTGCAAGAATCTGAAGGAAGGTTTTATTGCTAATATATAATGTGTTGAAGTGTGGTGCCCCATGACAAGGAAGTTTTTCTTTTTGCAGGGTATCTGAAGAAGAAAAACTCTATTAAAAAAAATAGGCCTTTTAAGTGATGAATCTAAACGAGTTTAGGGCCTGTGAGTTTCTCATCCATTTCCATGAACAACAGTGTGGAGATAAGATCATTGTTTTTGCAGACAATCTTTTTGCATATGTAATGAAGCTCAGAAAGCCTACAATATATGGTGCCACTAGCCATAGTGAAAGAACAAGGATCCTGTATGCATTCAAGCACAACCCTGATGTTGATACCGTTACAACATTGAAATAGCATGGCAAATTTTACACAGAACATGTTCCAAAAGTTTATTATTTTGATTGTGGTATGGATTTATTTGCATGTGTTACTTGGAAACCCCATGCATCATTGTGCACAAATATCTAATAGATGATGTTGAGTACCTGCTTTTGGCAGAGCATATATCAGGTTATATGGTAAAAAAATAAAAAAAATTATATGGTGCCTTATCACCAATAAATTCAGATCTATGAAACAAAGTTTGTTGCACACCCTGTAGATGTTGGACATGATCTCGTGATTGACGTTGTTTAGATGAATGTGTCTCAAATGATGAAGTTTATCAAGTTACTGTGAAATCCATTATTCCAACCATCTTTCTGCCTACAAAAGCTACATGCTTTGCATATGGCCAAAGTTCAAACAAGTAGTAGAAAGACATTTACAATACAACCTTTTCCACTTAGAGAATATACTTAAGTTGATGAACAAACCTTTCTATCGAGAGTTAACATTTTGCTTGTGGCTTAGTTTCTTTAAGATATATGGGGACAAACTATAGGATCTGCTTGGTGACAGAAGGAAATTGTGTATGAAATGCTCAACAAGAAGTTTGTATTGTTGGCTTGCAAGATTTTGAAGTCTTAGACACACGATGTGTGAAGGAGTATATTGAGAAAGGGAATGGAGACTGAAGCACAAGTTCAACTGGAGCTAATGAAAAGTCATCAAGATCTCATGCTATCTTGCAGCTTGTAATTAAGAAGCAGGGTAAAGGAAAATATTTAAAGGGCAGTAGAACAATTATTGATCCGACTATAGCTCGTGAAGGAGACTCTTAAGCTTGAAGAGGAGTTGAAGGAAGAGAGGTTAAAAAGAACAAAAATGGTAGTTTTGTTGAGCGTGCTGCAAGAATATTTCATCTGAAGATAACACTTGTGCAGACTCTAAAGTTGAAATGGTATGGAATCTTCTCAATTTGGAAAGATCAAAGTGAAGCGTAGACTAAAACATGAAATGGGGCAAGGGGGACAGTTTGAACATTTTGGAAAATATTGCAAAACCTTTGTATGCAAACACCTCGTGGGGGAGAAGTTGGGTCCCCATTTTGTTATATTTTTCAACACTTTATTTAACCCTTTTACGGCTCATAACCTACACTAATAACTATACACTACTCACTTTATTATGCATCTTCGCCTCTTTGAACCCAAAACCCTTTATACACATTTTGATGTAAAATTTGCTTACTTTCATTAATTCCCAAGTCTTTAATAGATTAAATGAATTTTAAGTTGATTTTGCTAATGATGAATTGTTTAGTCTAACTCTTGTACTAAAATGGTTGGGATATGTGCATGCTTCTATGAGAAATTTTGCCAAGTGGGTTTTGAAGGAAAAGGTATTAAAATAATTTTAGTCTGATCAAATTCCCAAGTCACACGAGTGAAACTCCAACTCTAAAATAACGTTATAAGTTAAAGTTTTTAGAAAGTCAAATTCAGGCATGATTTTCGAGGCAATGAAGGTGAATCTAAATTTTTTGGAACATGGGTTTTGTTCCTAGTATGGAAAATTGGTTACAAACAAATTTGTTTTCCAAAATACTAAATAGTTTGGGAGATATCCTTGGTTCTCTAACGCTAATATGCCTAAAATGCACAATTTCACCTAGAATTAAAACTAGTGCCTAGATTTGAGGAAAATGCCAGATCAGTGATCAAAATGGCAAGGAGAAACTAATCTCGAGTACCTTGGAGGATAGAAGCTATTTGTTAACATGTAGTAGTATTTTTGGGGCACAAGAGATCCAATTTATTTTTGAATATTATCATTTTGTTATCTTCAATGTATAACATAATTAAACAAATATGAGTTTGGGGGATTGGTTTTGATCCACTCCAATGCTCTCTTTGTATAAATATTCAGACTTAGAATAGAGCCGTGACTTGTTGATCATTCACTTTTTTAATAAGCTTGGGATAGGTAGCTCAGGAGGTTCCTTGTGGGAACAAGCCTATGGTTGCCTTCTTGTACATAATGTTGAATTTTTTCATTAATGGAAGCTGCTCATTCTTAATATTTGGTGTATCATCTTAGCCTAATTTGATTGATCATGGATGCGTCATTTAGGTTGGTAAGGCCCCTCCACCCTGGGTAATGTTCTGCCCTTTTTTTTGTTAACATAGAATGTAGTGTTTTTGATTTGCAATGTCTTCAATCTATGTTTTCAATATGATTAGTTTGTTGAGTTAGAAACTTGTCATGCATTTTATTTTCAGATAACTTCACTTTCCTTTAATTTCTAGTATTTTCTTTATGTTACTTTGATAATTTAGTTAAGACTAGTTTAGTTTAAATGTAATTCCTTTACATAGCCTTATACCTTCAATGCTTTGCATTTGGTTTTGAGAGACTAGAAACTAGAATTACAATCTTTTGCCCTTCTAACACAACCTTCCATTGAGTGCATGAACGCTGTCTCAAAGAAGTGAAAGATTGCATTCCGAGGTTGTGCCAATGGGTTTGGGACAAGGACTAACCCAACGAATCTTAGTCCCAGTGTGTTACTAGCATTTAGTCTTTTCTTATGTTTATGTTATTTAGTTATTAGAATTGATTGATCAATACATGTCGACAATATATTAGATTAGGGTAGACTAGGGTTTGACCCCACATATATTTTGCTTGCATCTCCAAGAATTATGATCCTGGTTCATTAATTAAATGTTGGTAATATTATACATATATTTTCACCAACAAAAATTAGTGGACTGCTCCCTCTTGTGAGGAAGAATTACACCCATTTTTTGTCTAAGATATTCAAAACTTTCTTTGGGTAGAGGTTTGGTAAATATGTCTGCGATTTTCTCTTTTGTTGGAATGTATTCCAATTTGACAATTTCATTAACCCAAAAAGAAGTACACACAATATTAATCCAAAATAAATACAAACAAAATTAACCCAAAAATATTGTTCTTCATTACATAATTTCATTAGCAACTTGCTCTTCAAAAAACAAGTTGAAGAACATTTCAACTACAATCATTGGGATTAAATTTATACTCTAATCCGATAAATTTAAAGTATAACAATATTTGCATGATATTTAATAGGAACGTTCTTTGTTTTAAAATGCATAATAAGGTTTTAGGGATATTGATAGCACTGGTATTGTCACACATGATGGGAATAGTCTAATCACCATTTTCTTGAAGATCCTTGAGATTTTTCTTCATCATAGGACTTGAGTGCAGCATGATGTTGCTACAATATTTTTTTTGCGTTAATTGTGGATATAGAAATGGAGGTTTGTTTCTTACTGAGCTAGGAGAACAAATAGTTTCCTAAAAGGAACACCCCCCCACTAGTGCTCTTCTTATCATCAACACTAATAGCCCAATATGCATTTGTATAAGATCTGAGAGTAAGATTTGTGCCCCTTGGATACCGCAAGCCATAATCTATGGTACACCGTAGATATCTAACTAGCAATTGCACCACATGTTGCAAAGGAAATGTTGTAAGGTGGTAGGATAGGGAAGAGTAGATCCTTGTTATCAACCTAACACGATTATTGATCATGCATCTTACACCTTAAACAGTTATTGGCAGCAATTTAATAACTCAAAGGGCGCTTGTTATTTTAATGGAGCTGCAATCTCCTTCGCTTTTTAGCCATGGCAATTTTGTTTAAGTTGAACCTGTGTCGCTTCTACTCATTCAGAAGATTACACTTTTGATTCAATTCATTGTAAAGGCACTAAATGTTTTTATCTTAAAAGAACTTGTTACATAACATTCTTGTAATTGATATCCTATAGTTATCTATTGGTTTGTAGATCCCATATTTCTAGGGATCTCTATATCTATTGTTCTATATGTTACTGTACCTCTTTACAATGGTCTAATGAATGATAAATGCTTTTGAGCTTTCTCCATCTTTGTGTTGACTGATGATTTTGTGCCTGATGGGTCTCTTTGGCTTCGTGGTTAGTTGGCTTTGTGTGCGTTTTGTGGTATGCAATATGGTTGTCACATATTGCAGGAGTGTGCTCTCTTGTGTTAATTCTTTGAGAAACAATGCTCTCCTCCCCATGATTAATTGTCCATCATCTTTAGGTTATTTTTCCCACTTTATGTTGGCTATTGGTGCTATTGTAATCACAAAATTGAACAACAAGCTTGTCATAATATGATGGCTAGTATGTTGTTTGTGTTGAAGCCTTGAAGATAAGTATTTTTAAGATGGGTTGGAGTTTCAAGTAGGCAGTGGTGAAGATTTAAGAATATTAGATATGAACTTGAACATAATTTTGTTGGGAGTGTTCATAGGTTTGGGCAGGTTGAGACCATAACATTTGGAGGCTTAAGGTCTAAGACATTTAAATTATTTAGCTGTAGCCAATTTCTTTCAAGTTATTGCTTAGTATTTTTAAGTTTTTGGAACCATTTCCTTTTTATTGGAAATCACTTTGTCTTCCACATTTTTGACTATAATTTTGAATTATATTTCTCTTTCTCAGCCAAAACATTTTGAAATGAAGGAAATAAATTATTCTTCCTAGTCTGAAATGAGTTTCTCTATTGAAATTCAAAGTCAATTAATGTTAAAAACCTTTACTCCATTATGTGAAACAAGTCACAAAGAATATGAAAAATACTTGCGGTGTCCATAATTGGTGTGAAATCTTTGTATTCAAGTATACAAACATCTTTTGGCCATACCTCTGCTGAAAACAAGAATTGGTAATGATGACGCTTCACATGGTTGTTGAAATTGCTAGTGTCTAGCATGCACATGTCAACTTATAAGAAATTATCTATCAGGCCTAGTGATATAGCCTGTTGTACAACAAATTAACTTTTCTCATACCCTACAATCAACAACATACAGATAGAGATTGATCCCGAAATATTTCGCAAAAGAAAACTAATTAATACAGTGAAATTGCTTTTATTTAATTTTCGTTTTACAAAATGTTCCTGTAAATCCAGTCTCTACAAAGTTACATATTAGTTAAAAGGAATTGATTTGTTATGTTTATGTCTATATATATATCTGTGTTTATGTCTATATCTATATTTTGTTTCATTCGCATAAGTCCCGATCAATGGACATGCTTGCCATTGATGTATATATATATATATATATATATATATATTTTTAAGTTAATTTTTGAACTACTTCTCAAGAGGGATAACATATCTTAAGATACAAACTTTCTTTTGAGTGTAAAACTTGAAGAAATATTTTTACCTCAATAGATTTAATTCCTCTTAACCCTTGGTAGATATAGGGTTAAAATGAATTATGAAATCATCAATCAATATAAAAATTCAATCTTTGCAATAAACATTTTTTCTAAGTTATATATCTATATATCTATATTATCAAGGCAATCTTTGCAATATATATTTTTAATGCATACCTTATTGAAAAAATAAATTAAAAAAAGTATTAAATATGTCAAGGGAAAATGCTCCCTATATATGTAACTATACGTGTAAATATGGTTTTAATAAAATTAAAAATAAGAATATTGCTATATATAAAGATGAGAAATTTATATAAATATAAATAATATTATTAGGAACCAACATAGATGTATCTTAACTCAAGATATACCAAGTGCTAAGAGGAATCAAACCTATAGGTGTGCAAATGTTTTCTCGAGTTTTGCACTCAAAGACAAGTTTATAAGGAGATACCAAGTGATAAAAAAAATCAACCTATAAAAGCACAAAAGTTTTGCACTCAAAAACATATTTAAATTGTGAGAGATTTGATTGCTCTAAACACTTAATAAATCCAAAATTCAAATAAAACTATATTAATAAAAATGCATTAATATCTATTTTTACTCTTTTATAGTGTACCATGAGATCCCAACGAATATGATTTTTTTAAATTATAATAAATAAAGATATTTAACATGGTGATATGAGCACCATGTTATTCACGACAAAGTGAATACAACAATTCATTCTTATTAATCTTGAATTGAATTTTCATCATAATTAAAACTCTTCTTTGAAAAAATGTATAATAATGTGTATGAAAGTCCTTATTTTATGCAAATCAAATTTAGTTGTAAAAGTAGAAATCAATGCAATAAAATTTAGTTGTAAAGCTAAAAACTCAAGTGAAGAAGACATTTGTGAGATGAAAGAGTTTTGTAGACACATTAAAGGCTTTAGGATTCTATGTCGTTTTAAAATAAATTCTTCTAACATGCTTTTAGAGGAATAACTTGTAAGTTTTTCCCATATTTCATGGAGCTAGGATTCTATGTCGTCTTAAAATAAATTCTTCTAACATGATTTTAGAGGAAAAACTTTTAAGTTTTTTCAATACTTCACGGAACAAATATTAGTGATAATAATTTTCCTACATTAGTTACCAAAATAGTGGCAAGTAACCCGTGATTTGTGATCACTTCAAGAACTTTGTATAAATTTTGACTCATGTTATATAAATATCAACCAATTTTGATTTACAATTAGACTTTTTGGGTATTCTAATATTTATATATATAACCATTATAATATTGATAAATTGTGTTGTTGATTTAGTGTATTTATTTTTAGATATTATTTTTGGGATTCAATTCTGTTAAGTAAGTCATTCATTTATGACCATTTCCATAAAAATCTTTGTAATTTTGACTCATATAAATATCAACCAATTTTGATTTACAATTAGACTTCTTGGGATTTTCCAAAATAAATAAATATATATATATAACCATCACAGTATTGATCAAATTGTGTTGTTGGTTTCATGTACTTATTTTTAGATATCATTTTTGAGATTCAACTACGTTAAGTAAGTCATTCATCTATGACCATTTCTATGAGAGATAATCGTACCTATTTTTATTCCGGCTTTATTTTTTCTTTTTTTTGATCAAGTGAGAGTGGTAATTTCCATAAATCTAAACAAAATACATATCATAGACTTATTTGACAGAGCTGAGCATGGCAGCATCAGTTTTGTTAAAACTTCAACAAGCAACTGGGATATCAAAATCCCAAACCTAATTCCAAAGAGTGCAAAGAGTGCAAAGAAAACAAAATGACACCCAATAACTGACTGCCCTCAGGGTGTCGCTCTGTAAATACAGCGAACTGAAACCTGCCTAACGAACTAGAAGGAGAAGTTGAGAGAATCCCCTCTCAAGCCACAAAAAACTAGAAGCCCATGAAGGCGGGCCCCAATATCCGAAGGCCCATAACATTACCCAAGCACATCTTTAACCTTCGATCATCTTTCAAACTTGAAGACCATTTGATTCCGCCCTCTACGATCCAACATCCATGAATGATTTCAAGACGAAACCTTGTTCGTATTATATTCCTACATACGGACCCGAAGATAATTATAAGCCACCGCACTAAACAATTTCGGGTCCGATTAAAGAATTAACCTTCGATCAATTTCTCCGCCCGAAATCCATAAGATGGGGGAGCTATAAAGCGATGACTCCAACTTGCTCACGCTTTAGCCTGACTTACGGACCCGAAGTATTACTAAGCCACCATACAATAAAATTTCGGGTCTGAAATGAGAGTTAACTATCGTGTTGTTTACCTCCTGAAATCCATGGGATGAAAGAAATACTTGGCGATCTCGTTGTCAAGCACACTCTTTATAGTTTCTTCTGGACCCGAAGAGTAAATAAGTTCCTCTCTTTAATCTTTCGGGTCCGTTTGAAAGGGTATCCTATGTGCATAATTCCGCCCGAAATGTACAATTCCGCCGCCTGCAAACCTGCCTACATTCTATCACTCGCTCCTTCTCTGGGCTTAGTACACTACTTGCTGATTCCATTGGTCCTCTCTCTTCTTATTTCTCATACCTTGAAAGTGCTCCCTGTCTTCGATAGCCTAATTTTGACAGTCTTCACGCAATTTCCCTGCTGGCATCATCATCCAGTCATATCTTCGATTATTTCTTGAACAGAGTACTCCTTCGTTCGCCAGATGATCAACTAATCTGTTAGCTATTCTTTGCACATGAACAAAATTGAGGGTTCTCAGCGTTCTTAGGTGTGATTGTATGCGTTGGTAGACCTGTAGTAACCTCCAGTGTTTCGACACTCTTTTCGGAGCTGTACCATTGCATATCTTCTTGACTGAATTGATTATCAATTCGAAGTTAGTCTCAATGATGGCATTATGTAAATTTATTTCCATCAAGATTTCTAGGCATTGCTCTAAGGCCATGAGCTCTTCCATATTGTTAGTTGCTTTCCCCAAATGACTATGAAATATAACTTTTATGTTACCCTGCTCATCTCTTATGACTCCGCCATAACTAGCTACCCCAAGATTTCCTTTAGAGGCACCATCTATATTAAATTTCAAAAAACCAGGGGGAGGAGGTTGCCAGAAGTCCTTCTCCATTATTGTATGCCTTACAATCTTGCTTATTCCCTGGGGGAAAGGCAGCTGTAGACCCAAATGTAGTAGTATTTGTGCATCCTGGCCTTGAGGTGGGTTCTCGAGGGGTTTTTTTATGAGTGTTCCCACAGTCTCTTTGAGCTGTCTAATGATCTGAGCTATGATGCTCTGGGATGAGCCAATTCTGTTCTTGAAAATCCTATTGTTGCGCTCTCTCCAGACATTCCATATTAAAAAGCCTAGAACCAGAGTCCAAGCTTTGTTGATTATTTCATTATCTGAGAATTTTTTCCTCCAATTCTTCAAAGTATCAGTGATACTGAAGTTGTCCTTATCCGTTTATCTGAAGATTGAAGCCATCCAATTCCAAAAGGAAGAGGTGAAATGGCAAAGGTTGAGTAGGTGATCCATAGTTTCTTCTTGTGATTCACACAAGAGGCATCTAGATGGACCGACTACACCTCTTTTCCGAAGGTTTTCCCAAGTCATGATTTTTTTTATGTTGCACCAACCACATGAACAGTTTGATTTTCATCCAGTGCAGGCTCTACCATAGTTCCTTCCATATCTTGTCAAGGTTAGGAAAGTCGAGCCCAAGGGCCACTCTCTTGGCTTCTTTGAGGTTGAAGTTGCCTTCGTTGTTTCTTCCCCATCTCAGTTGGTCAGACAATGTTGATGTCAAAATATTTCTCTGTTTCAATATCTCAGCAAGAGCATCAGCCTAGGCCTTCAAAGGGGTCTCTTCACTGTATACCAGATCCTTCCATGTTCTCCATTTGCCTTCGTTCCTCGCCTGATCCCAAAAATCACTTACCCTGAGTAGACCTTTACTATCAGTGTCATTCTTGAGATTATCTAGTTCTTCTCTTAACAGGTTAGGTTCCTGCTGCCAGTTGTCCTCCCAAAACCAAGCTAGGTTACCATCTCTGATCTCCCAGAAACTATGCTTCTGTACAATTGCTCTATTCTCCCAGGCATTGTTCCAGATGTGGGAACCCTTGATGAGTCCAGACATTCGAATGTGATCTCTTTCTTGCCAATTATTTGCATACTTCTATTTCCAGATCTTGGCCCACGGGGTTACCGATTCCTTTAGCCATCTCCACCATAGTTTTGCACCTAAAACTTTGCTTAGGGTTTCAGGGTCATGAAGTCCCAAACCACCATGGGTCTTAGGTTTACAGATCTTATCCCATGCGACCAAAGCCCATTTCTTTTTCTCTTCCCCTTTGCCCCAGAGAAAGTCCCTTTGGATATTCCGGATGAGTTGCAAAACTCCTTTAGGAGCAGGAAGAGCTGATAACATGAAGATGGGAACAGTTTGTAGGACAACTTTTGTTAGCACTAGCCTTCCTGCTACATTCAAAGATCTGCTTGTCCATCTCCTGACTTTGTCCTGGAGTTTATTGATTACTGGTTCCCAAACTTCCTTGCTCAGAGGTTTGTCCGTTAGAGGTATTCCCAGATATTTGGAGGGTAGCTATTCTCTTTGGAAGCCAAGAATTCTGGTGAGGTTTCTTTGAATAGCAATGTCAGTATTAAAAAAGAAAATCTTGGATTTGGTAAGGCTTACCTCTGTTCCAGCAGCCATGGCAAAGTCATTCAGGATTTGTTTGAAAGCTTTAGCTTCCTTGACCGTGGGTATACCTTGCAGCATAGTGTCATCCACAAATTGTTGATGAGTCAAGGCATCTCCATTCAGGGTGAGTTTGAGACCCTAAATTTTGCCTTCTAACGTGGCTGATTTGATTGCATTACCTAAACCTTCCATCATGAGAATAAAGAGGAAGGGGGAGAGAGGATCTCCTTGTCTGAGGCCTCTTGAAGGCCTAAAGGTTCTGGATGGTGAGCCATTAAGCAGGATTGAGAAACTAGCTGTGCTGATAGGGGCCATTACCCATCTTATCCAGTTGTGCTTAAAGCCATACGCTTTTAGTACTTCCCTGATATAAGCCCAGCTTAGCTTATCATAAGCCTTTGCTAGGTCAAGTTGTATGATCATACCTACTTGCTTATTACTATTGAGAGAATGAACCACCTCGTGTGCTTGAATGATTTTATTTAGCATTTGTCTTCCTTCCACATATCCAATTTGCTCCTCAGACACCAGAGTTGGAAGAAGTGGCTTGAGCCTATTTGCAATTTCTTTGGATATAATTTTGTACACCACATTGCATAAAGCTATGGGTCTAAATTTGTCTGGTGTCATAGCTTTTTCCTGCTTTGGAATCAAAGTTATGAAAGAGGCATTAAGCACCCTCAAAACATTTTTGGATTTCCTCGAGTCCTCCACCACATCAAGGATATCTTGTTTGACTATTTCCCAGCATGCTTTGAAGAAGTCTACATTGAACCCATCCGGGCCTGGAGCTTTCCCATTTTTCATCTCTTTAATGACTTCACTGACCTCCTCTTCAGTCACTGGCCTGTTCAGATTGTAATTGTCTTCTCTAGTTACAATCTTTGGAATGTACTTTGTGAAGTTGTTGATGAATTTTGATCTGTCTATGGGAGGTTCCTCTGCTATGCTTTGGAAATGTTGTACCAGAGCAGATTCTATTTCTTTGTGGGTGCTGAGCTAATTTCCTTGAGTATCTCTGAGTTTTGAAATCCTGTTATGAGCCCTGTGATCCACAGTTGACTTATGAAATTTTTTTGTATTTCTTTCCCCTTCCTTAAGCCATTGCACTCTTGATTTTTGTCTCCAAAAGAGAGTCATCTTGTAATTTAATTTCCTCATTAAAGCCATCTGTTATGAGGATCTGGTTGATTCCCTGCAATTTCTGTTCCACTTCTTTTTTGGCTTTGAAAATATTTCCAAACTCATTTTTGTTCCAACCTTTGAGCCTGCGTTTGATATGTTTCAGTCTCTGATGTAGAAGGAACATATTTGTTCCCTGTATGGGTATATCTTCCACCCACCATCTTCCAATATTGCTGATGAAGTCAGGGTGGGTGAGCCAAACATTTTCAAACTTGAAAGGTATGTTTCTCGGAGTGCCTAAAAACAAGGCTTCAAGTTGGATAGGCCAGACTTGATCCAAGCCTCCAAAAGGGAGGATGAAGGCAGACATGTCAAGGCCTGTGAGGATGAGGTCCTCAAAGATTATAAATCTGTCTAGTTTAGAGGCTACTTGAGAGGCCGCTCCCCGCTTATTATTCCAGGTGAAGGTACCATTTTTAGTCTTCATGTTTACTAGCTTCATGTCATTTAGGAAGTTCTAGAAGGTAATAGAGTCTCTGCCTAGTGTTCTAGTCCCACCTTTTATTTCTGAGAGGGATATGATCATATTAAAGTCCCCTCCCAAAATCCAGGGCATGATAGGATGTCTTTCTATAAGCTCCTCCAGTGAAATAAGAAGCTTGAGTTTGTATTCTAGTCTTTGAGGACCATAGACATTTGTGATCAAATAGACTTCCTTGTCACCCAAAGGTTGGATCACCATTGAAAGGTAGTTCCTGGATGCTTCAACATCTAGGATTTCTAGTTTCTGGGTGTTCCAAAGTGTTAGAATCCCTCCTGCTGTGTTGTCTGCTTTAACTTCTAGATATTCATACTTGATTAGTCATTTGCTATGTATCTCTCTTATTTTTTCTATAGAGCATTTTGTTTCCTAGATAAATAACATATCGGGTTTTTCCTCTTTTATTCTATTGCTAAGATTCATTTGTTTCCTTTTACTTCCTAGACCTCTAATATTCTAGGTTGTGAGTTTCATTAAGAAAGATTTGTAAATGAGTAACTAGTAAGATCTTTCATCTTACCTGAGTTTATCATGAGTTTCCCACACTTTGTGAGCAGCTCATTCCTTCCTCTTTTACTGCTTGGGTTTTTGAACGGGTGTCCCTGTGTTACCTCCATCATTTTCACCCCTCTGTTTTCCTGGCTATCGTGATTTCTTTTGACTCCAACGCCCTTTGTTTGAGATCTCCATAGGAAGAGCTATTGCACTCTATCAAACTCCTCTTGTGGTAGAGAATCCACCCCTTTGGTGGTTCCCTACTCTAGGAACTTTTCTAGATCGAGATTCTCCCTTTCAAGAATTTCTTGCAGATCATGATCCTCCGTTCCAACCTCGCTTGGTGTCATCTCATGGTCCTTGTCAAGTTCCATGGTGCTTGGTAGATCCTCCTTCAGTTTGCTATTTGCAGTTATCTCCTTCATGCTATCATCTTTTTCCTTCTCTGTAGGATTATCCTCCATTACCTGGTTCGTCCCACTGTTCCCACCTTCTTCTTCTAAAATCTTGAAGCTGTTGTGACTTGGTTGCTTATCATCATTGGTTTTCTTCTGGTACTTTTTCCCTCCTTTCCCTTTGCCTCCCACCTTGGTAAAGTGTTCAGGATCTTTGCCTGTGTTGGTTTTATTACTGTTTTCTACTTTGTTTAATGGGCAGTCTCTAAAGAGGTGCCCGTGCTCATGACATCTGCGACATCTGAATGGGACATGTTCATAGTCCACCGCCTGCACCCATTCTTCATCATAAACTTCTAGAATGACTTCATCCGAAAGTGCTCCTGATAGGTCCATATCTACACATATACAGGCAAAGCAGGTGTATTTTCCTTGCAGAGTTGCATCTAATATTTTTATAAAATGACCGAATTTATTGCCTATGGCTTTTAAGGATTCTGGAAGCCAATAATCTAAAGGTAGGGAGTAGATTCTTATCCATATTGGTACTGAAGTGAATGTCTCTCATTCCGGGACAAAATTCATCACCCAGGGTCACATGTAGAGGCCTGCGACAGCATAAAAATACGGTCCTCCTTCAAACACTCTGTCATTGTCCTCTAGGTTTGTGAAGACCACTATGAAGAAACCCTTGGACCCAAGATGAAGGTTTATTTCCCCCTTTGGCTTCCAGTGGTTTTTTATCCAGGCATGCAGAGCCTTCTCCGTTGGCCATATCCCCATAAATTTTCATATTACCGCATACGCCGCCATGTGATCCTTGTGCACCTGTAGTGTTGGATCACTTAAAACAACTCGGGGTGTAATGGTTGACCTAGGTTTACATAGTCCTTTCATATTCTTACACTCAGTACTCTGGCTACCTTCTCCTACTCTCTTGTCTCTTCTGACCTTCTCATGATTTTCTTCCTGTTCATGAGCTCTGCTGTTTTTTGGTTTTCCTGTGTTGATATCCAGTTTCAGCCTCCATTGGCTTCTTGAAGCGATTTGACACAACTTCCCTGCTGCTATTCATAACTGCTTGACTGTAGGAGGGAGTGGAACTCCCCCTCCTCGCCCCTCCATGGAAACCAGCACTGCTACCCATTGCAAACCCTCGTTCAACTCGTTCCCTCGCTCCGCTTTGTCCTATCCCCTGGTTGAACTATCCTCGTATCTTCCAGATTTATTTTTCACCACTCTAGTCTTTACACTATCATTTCTATTTTCAAACTCTCTCCTACTTCGTAAGATTATTTCAATTTTAGCAATTCATATTTATACATGTCCAAAAGTTCTGGTTGGCTTTTGCTTTCTCCCTTCTTACACCCGTTCTTGTATTCATGGTAGCAGTGTGAGAAGGGATTGGTTTGGCTACAACTTGACAGTCTAATGCAACCTAGCATGTGAAGGGTGTGATAATTACCAAATTATGGTAAAGTCTAAAAAGACGATACATGAGCAAATCCTAAACTCCAAAATGACAGCAACCATGGCAACGTATCCACAACTCCAAAATGGCAACAGTCATTGTGAATGGACAACACAAATGAATACGTCGGCTTGCCCTAGCAATGAAATAAATGGAAAATAATTTGGCTCTCTAACTGAGCCTCCATGAAGATTGAATATTCCTATAAAATGTACTGAGCAGTTAAATCTCGTAACACAACGCTAGGTGATGCAGGAGCATTCAAATGAAGAGGTGACAGCTGGGAAGTATTTTTGTTCTGTTTTAATTTGTTTCATTTTAAATTAAGGCTGAATCAGCCATTGTTAGTTCTTAAATTAGGCAAACAGATTAAGTTAGGATTAGTTAAGAACTCTTTGAAGAAACTGTTGAGCAACTGTTTCATAACTGAGGAACAGTTCCTTGAATTGTAAAAGAAACTGCTAATGATGTATTGAAAAGGAAAACAAGAGAGAAGAGTAGGAGGTTAGCCGAATTGAGAAGGATTGTAAGCCTACGAGTAGAATGTAAGAGAGGCCATTGGTGTTAGGTGAGTAGACCATAGAGAGAGACAGAGTCTCAGAATATATCCTTTGTTTATTTGTTATGTGCAAAGTCCAATTCAAAATCTGTGTAATTATGTATTTCGAATGAGTAGAGGATGAATTAACTATGAATTATAGCTTCTGTATATATATATATATATACACACACATGTAGCTGAATTCGACAGACTCAAGGAGGCGAAAGCACACATAGAGAAAACTTTCTCGCGACGCAACAGAAGCGTGAAAAGGCCTGAACAACAGAGGAGCGAAAGGTTAAGAAGGTGATGCTTAGGGACCATTGGATCTAACAGATCAACGATAGAGATTGAATCGACGGAAGCGGATCGGCGAGTGTAATAACCCTGACCTCGAGCGATCGCCAATCGCGATCAAGCGATTGAACAAGGACCGTTGGATCTGTGGGAAAGATCAACGACGGAGATTTAGTCGGCGGATTTTGATCGGCGAATGCTGACGCGATCATCGGCATGATCGCATCAAAACATTTCATTGCATCGCAACCTTTGAAAGGAGTCTATTGGCGAAGGAGTATGGACGCAGGCGATAAGGCGGACCCGATGATATTTATAAGCCCTGGTGCATAAAATTTGAGATATAGCCCAAGTGGTCGGCGAAGATTTTTCTGTGTATTCTCGTATTTCCCAAAATTTCCGATGTAACAAAGGGGGCAAGTTTTTAGTGTAAAAAGCGCGCCTGTAGAGTCCTGATAGTGTAATCACATATCAGGGAAGTGGAAGGAGTGGGTACTGTGACCCGCGGAGGGGCCGATACCTGATTGCGATAAAGTGAAGCCCTCGAAAACTGTGCCAAGCCTATGGATTAAGCAGGAAAATTGTGTGTTACGCGTGTTTTGTGCGTAAATCCTTCATAAAGGTTTTACAACCATGATAGTGTCGATTTGAAGGATGTATATAATAAATCCAAATAACCAAGGTTAAAGAGGGGCAGTTGCATGTATGTGGGCTTGAGGGCTTAAAGGGTTATAAAGGGGTTGTAGAGTTTCGATAGGAAGAATTGGTGAAGGGAAAAGGCTGGGTTACTGACTTAAAACATTCCGTAGAGACTGTTTAAAGGGGCCGTAACCAATAAGGTTTGGAGATTGGTGCATGCTGTAAATTGACGACATCATTTTGGTATCAGAGCAGGTTTTTCCTTTCTCTCAGTAAAGATGGAGGTAGGAAGAAGGGGTCGAGGAAGAGCCGTCAGAAGAGCAACAGATGAAGGGTTAAGAGAAGAGATTAGAAACTTAACTGCACGTTTGGCAGCGTTGGAAGCAGGGAGGTGTAGAGAGCCGGAAGATGGAGATGATAGTGAGGAGGAAAACGTAGCCATGACAGATGGGTCAGATGATGAAGGACCAAAAATTAAGCTATTGAAGTCAGTTTTGTTGGCTAGCAGCAAGCCAAAACTAGAGCTCTCTAATTATGATGGCAGTTTGTCCACAGAGGCATTGTTAGACTGGATAAGTGAATTAGATAAATATTTTGAGTATGAAGAAATCAGTGAAGATAAGAGGGTCAGGTTTGTTGTCACCAAATTGAAGGGACATGTAGCATTATGGTGGGATAATGTACAAGCAGAAAGGAGGAGATTAAACAAACCCTTGATTAAAAAATGGGACAGGATGGTTGCGAAAATGAAGAGAAAGTTTCTGCCTAAAGATTATCAAATTGCCCTTTATAGACAGGTACAGAACCTAAAACAAAGAATGATGACTGTGAAGGAATATACTGAAGAATTTTATAAAATTAACCTGAGAGCTGGTTATGTTGAAGATACCCCTGAGAAAACAACGAGGTTTGTAAATGGTCTACGGATGGAGATCCTAGATGAAATTAGCATTCTTTCCCCTAAAACCATGGAAGAAGCTTATTAGAGTGCTTTGAAGGTAGAGGAAAATATTGCTAGGAAACAAAATGCCAAAAGAGGACGTGGTTTTGGTAGAGGTTGAGGACAGACCTTTGGCAAAGGTAAGATTGCCAACATCACTGAAGAAGGTAGTAGTTCGAAGACTTTGGGACAGAGTGAAAGGGAAGGTAACACCAGAGGAGGAAGGCCATACCAATGAGGAAGCGGTAATGGCAGAGGTAGAGGAAATGCCTATCAGTGTTACAAGTGTCATAAGTGGGGACATAGCTCCTTTGAATGTCCTAAAAATGAAAAAACTGGGTAGAGGGGAGCATATGTCGCTCAGGCCGATGAAGTAGAGGCACCACCACAGGAGGTGGAAAATATGCTAGAAACCGGGGAAGCCTTGGTGTTGAATAAGGTGTTATTAAAACCAACCATGGAAGTAGCTGATCAGACACAAAGGAAAGCATTGTTCTAGACTGTATGTGAGTCACACGAAAAATGATGTAAATTGATTATTGACAACGGAAGCACCGATAATTTGGTAGCTATGGAGATGGTGGAGAAACTGGGTTTGAAGAGAGCAAAACAACCAACTCCATACGGGGTGTCGTGGTTGCAGAAGGGACACCAGTTGTTAGTTGATGAACAATGCGAGGTAGATTTTTAGATAGGCAAGTACAAGGATAAGGTGACTTGTGACATAATGCCGATGGACGTGTGCCATATTCTGCTGGGCAGACCATGGCAGTACGATAGAAAGGTAGTCCATGATGGAGTGGAAAATTGTTACAGATTTGTCAAAGATGGGATAAAGCATACCTTGGTACCCATGAAAGAAGCCAAGGAAGGAGAGGAGACAGCAGAAACAAGTGGAACGAAAGCATTACTGCTAGGAGGAAAGGAGTTTCTGCGACAGATTGAAGAGAGTGAAATGGGTTATGCAGTTGTGAGAAGACCAAGGGCAGTGTTAGTACACACCAACCTTATTGATTTACCAGAAGAGATACAAAACATGCTGTAAGAATTTAGTGATATTGTGGTAGATGATCTACCGAACCAACTATCACCGAAGAGGAGCATCAGTCACCATATTGATTTTATTCTAGGAGCTAGTTTGCCAAACAAGGCTACCTACCGGATGAGTCCAAAGGATAATAAAGAAATCAGGAAGTAGGTGCAAGAGTTATTGGATAAAGGACTGATTCGGGAGAGTTTAAGCCCTTGTGCAGTTCCAACTGTTTTAGCTCCCAAGAAAGGAGGTGAGTGGAGAATGTGCACAGATTCCCGGGCCATTAACAAGATTACTATCAGATACAGATTCTCATTACCTCGGATGGATGATATGATGGATTGTTTGAGTGGAGCAGCGTACTTTTCAAAGATAGACCTGAAAAGCGACTACCACCAAATTAGAATTCGAGAAGGTGACGAGTGGAAGACAACTTTCAAGACTAATGAAGGCTTGTATGAATGGTTGGTTATGCCGTTTGGATTGAGAAATGCCCCTAGCACGTTCATGCGATTGATGAACGAGATGTTGAAGGAATTCATTAGTAAAGTTGTGATTGTGTATCTAGATGATATACTTAAATTCAACAAGACGAAGGAAGAACATTTTCGACACGTGAGGTATGTATTGGAAAAATTGCAGCAGAATAAATTATTGATAAATTTGAAGAAATGTTCTTTTTTCCAGAAAGAGTTAATTTATTTGGGATTTGTGATTTCTGAGAATGAACTAAAAATGGATCCGGAAAAGGTTATAGCCATAGCTAGTTGGCCGTCTCCAAAAGGTTTTTTTGAGGTACAAAGTTTTCATGGATTGGTGAGTTTTTATTGGAAATTTATTAAAATTTTTAGTGGGATTTGTGCACCTATGATAGACACCATTAAGAAAACAAATTAGCCTTTCCATTGGACAGAAATGGCAGAGCAGAGATTTCAGTTGCTGAAAAAGAAAATTACCGAAAAACCGATTTTGAGGTTACCAGATTTTAACAAACTTTTCCAGGTTCGTTGTGATGCCAGTGGGACAGCCATTGGTGCAGTACCCAATCAAGAGGACAAGCTAGTAGCCTATTTCAGTGAGAAACTAAATGAAACTAGGCAGAAATACCCGTCTTATGATAAAGAATTTTATGCAGTGGTTCAAGCGCTAAAGCATTGGAGACATTATTTGTTGGCTAATGAACTTGTCTTATTTTCAGATAATTCTGCGTTGCAGTATATTATGCAACAACATAAGCTGAACCATAAACATGCAAAGTGGGTGGAGTGCTTGCATAGTTTTACATTTGTGTTGAAACATATCAGTGGTCAAGCCAACAAAGTGGCAGATGCGTTAAGTAGGAGGAATCTGATCCTACAGGAAATCACCATACAAGTATTAGGATTTGAACATCTTAAGGACTTGTATGAAGTAGATGCAGATTTTAAGGAAGCTTATGAAGCTTGCCAAAATCCATTATTGAGAGATAATAGTTCATGGCTGGACTATAACATTCAGGAAGGATTGCTATTCAAAGGAGGGCAGTTGTGTATTCCAGAATGTTCTATGAGAGAGAACTTAATCCAGGAAAAGCACAGTGGAGGTTTCGCTAGGAATTTTGGCATAGACAAGACCTTGGATTAGTTGAGCAACTTTTACTGTTGGCTGAAGATGCACAGAGATGTACAAAGGTTTGTAACTAGATGCAAAACGTGTCAACTGGCAAAGGGACACAACCAAAACACAGGGTTGTATACGCCCTTACCCATTCCGAACAGACCATGGGACTCTGTCAGTTTAGAATTTGTCTTAGGTCTGCTGAAGACACAATGGGAATTCAATTCCATCATGGTGGTGGTGGATCATTTCACTAAAATGGCACATTTCATTCCATGCAGGAAAACCAGTGATGCCAAACATGTAGCACATTTGTTCTTTACTGAGATAGTCAGATTACATGGCTTGCCAAAGTCTATTGTTTCGGATCAAGACGTTAAATTTACAGGACATTTTTGGCGAACCTTATGGAAAAAATTAGACACCAAACTAAACTTCAACTCATCTTATCATCCACAGACCAATGGCCAAACCAAAGTGGTGAACCAGAGTCTGGGAAATTTATTGAGAAGTTTGGTTGGAGAAAATTTTCGACAGTGGGATCGTGTGCTTGCACAAGCGGAGTTTTCTTATAACGATTCGCCCAACCGGAGTACAAGCAGTAGTCATTTCTAGATCCTATACGGAATGCACCCACGTGGAGTACATGAGTTACGCATTTGGGACAGTTGGAGCTCAAGAGTGTTGATGGTGAAGACTTCGCAAAGGCAATCAACGATCTTCATGAACAAGTGAAATTAAAATTACAGAACAACAGCCAAAGATACAAGCAGAAGGAAAATTTGAAAAGGAGGGAGGTGCAATTCAACGTGGGAGACCTGGTATTAGCACACCTACGCAAAGAGAGGTTTCCTAAAGGCGAGTACAACAAGTTGAAATGGAAAAATATTGGGCCTTGCAGGATTCTTCAGAAATTTTTTGCGAATGCTTACGAATTGCAGTTACCCCCAGGTATTGGAATTTCACCCATTTTCAATGTAGTAGATGTGTACCCCTACATTGCAGCAAAGGATGAAAACAGTTTGGAAAGACGAACACGGGACACCCGGGAAGAGAGTGATACGTGGATTAAACAAATGCCCCTAGCAAAGCCTTTATAGATCGAACAGATCCTAGATACCCAGGTGGCTAGACGGACTCGACGGAAGGAATATTTGCAGTACCTAGTCAAGTGGAAGGGTCATCCTATTGAAGATAGTTCTTGGTTAGATCCTGGCTAGATTCAGAGCGCCAGGTACTTCATTGACGAGCTCATGGACAGGAGCCATGAATTTCATTTACCCCAGGAACTTGATGTAGGAGCATTCGAATGAAGAGGCGACAACTGTGAAGTATTTTTGTTCTGTTTTAATTTGTTTCATTTTAAATTAAGGCTGAATCAACCATTGTTAGTTCTTAAATTAGGCAAACAATTTAAGTTAACACTAGTTAAGAACTATTTGAAGAAACTGTTGAGCAACTGTTTCATAACTGAGGAACTGTTCCTCGAACTGTAAAAGAAACTGCTAATGATGTATTGAAAAGGAAAACAAGAGAGAAGAGTAGGAGGTTCGCTGAATTGAGAAGGATTGTAAGCCTACGGGCATAATGTAAGAGAGGCCACTGGTGTTAGGTGAGCAGACCATAGAGAGAGATAGAGTCTTAGAATATATCCTTTGTTTATTTGTTATGTGCAAAGTCCAATTCAAAATCCATGTAACTGTGTATTTCGAATGATTAGAGGATGAATTAACTATGAATTATAGCTTATGTATATATATATATATATATATATATATATATATATATATATATATATATATATATATATATATATATATATATATATATTCGGCGGACTCAAGGAGGTGAAAGCGCACATAGAGAAAACTTGCTCACGGTGCAGCAAAAGCGTGAAAAGGCCTGAAAAACAGAGGAGCGAAAAGTTAAGAAGGTGATGCTCATGGACCGTTGGATCCAACAGATCAACGACAGAGAGTGAATCAGCGAAAGAGGATCGACGAGTGTAATAACCCTGACCTCGGGCGATTGCTGATTGCGATCAAGCGATTGAGCGCAGACCGTTGGATCTGTGGGAAAGATCAACAATGGAGATTTAGTCGGCGGATTTTGATTGGCGAATGTCGACGTGATCATCGACGTGATCGCATCGCAACATTTCATCGCATCACAACCTTTGAATGGAGTCTATCAGTGGAGGAGTATGAACGCAGGCGAATGAACTAAAAATGGATCCAGAAAAGGTTGTATCCATAGCTAGCTGGCCGTCTCCCAAAAATTTGTTTGAGGTACAAAGTTTTCATGGATTGGTGAGTTTTTATCGGAAATTTAATAAAAATTTCAGTGGGATTTGTGTACCTATGCTGGATACCATTATGAAAACAAATCAACCTTTCCATTGGATAGAACTGGCAGAGAAGAGATTTCCGTTGCTCAAAAAGAAAATTACCAAAAAACCGATTTTGAGGTTACCAGATTTTAACAAAATTTTCCAGGTTCGTTGTGATGCCAATGGGACAACTATTGGTGCAGTACTCAGTCAAGAGGACAAGCCAATAGTCTACTTCAGTGAGAAACTAAATGAAATTAGGCAGAAATACACGTCTTATGACAAAGAATTTTATGCAGTGGTTCAAGCGCTAAAGCATTGGAGACATTATTTTTTGGTTAATGAATTTATCTTATTTTCAGATAATTCTACATTGCAGTATATTATGCAGCAGCATAAGCTGAACCATAAATATGCAAAGTGGGTGGAGTACTTGCAGAGTTTTACATTTGCGTTGAAACATATCAGTGGACAAGCCAACAAAGTGGCAGATGCGTTAAGCAGGAGGAATCTGATCCTACAGGAAAGTACCATACAAGTATTAGGATTTGAACATCTTAAGGACTTGTATGAAGCAGATGCAGATTTTAAGGAAGCTTGCCAAAATCCATTATTGAGAGATAACAGTTCATGGCTGGACTATAACATGTAGGAAGGATTGCTGTTCAAAGGAGGGCAGTTGTGTATTCCATAATGTTCTATGAGAGAGAACTTAATCCAGGAAAAGCACAGTGGAGGGCATTTTGGCATAGACAAGACCTTGGATCAGTTGAACAACTTTTACTGTTGGCCGAAGATGCACAAAGATGTACAAAGGTTTGTAACTAGATGCAAAATGTGTCAACTAGCAAAGGGACACAACCAAAACACAGGGTTTTATACGCCCTTACCCATTTCGAACAGACCATGGGACTCAGTCAGTTTAGACTTTGTCTTAGGTCTGCTGAAGACACAACAGGGATTCGATTCCATCATGGTGGTGGTGGATCATTTCACTAGAATGGCACATTTCATTCCATGCAAGAAAACCAGTGATGCCACACATGTAGCACATTTGTTCTTTACCGAGGAAGTCAGATTACATGGCTTGCCAAAGTCTATTGTTTCAGATTGAGACATTAAATTTACAAGACATTTTTGGCGAACCTTATGGAAAAAATTAGACACCAAACTAAACTTCAACTCAGCTTATCATCCACAGACCGATGGCCAAACCGAAGTGGTGAACCGGAGTCTGGGAAATTTATTGAGGAGTTTGGTTGGAGAAAATTCTCAATAGTGGGATCGTGTGCTTGCACAAGTGGAATTTGCTTATAATGATTTTCCCAACCGGAGTACAAGCAGTAGTCCTTTCCAGATCCTATACAGAATGCACCCACATGGAGTACATGAGTTACAGATTTGGGACAGTTGGAGCACAGGAGTGCTGATGGTGAAGACTTCGCAAAGGCAATCAACGATCTTCATGAATAGGTGAAATTAAAATTATAGAATAGCAGCCAAAGATACAAGCAGAAGGCATATTTGAAAAGGCGGGAGGTGCAATTCAATGTGGGAGACCTGGTATTAGCACACCTACGCAAAGAGAGGTTTCCTAAAGGCAAGTACAACAAGTTGAAATGGAAAAAGATTGGGCCTTGCAAGATTCTTCGAAAATTTTCTGCAAATGCTTACGAATTGCAGTTACCCCCAGGTATTGGAATTTCACCCATTTTCAATGTAGCAGACCTGTACCCCTGCATTCCAGCAGAGGATGAAGACAGCTCGGAAAGACAAACACGGGAGACCTTGGAAGAGAGTGATACGTGGATTAAAAAAATGCTCCCAACAAAGCCTTTAGAGATCGAACAGATCCTAGATACCCAGGTGGCTAGACGGACTCGACGGAAGGAATATTTGCAGTACCTAGTTAAGTGGAAGGGTCATCCTGTTGAAGATAGTTCTTGGTTAGATGCTGGCCAGATTCAGAGCGCTGGGTACTCCATTGACGAGCTCATGGACATGAGCCATTAATTTCATTTACCCCGGGAGCCTGATGCAGGAGCATTTGAATGAAGAGGCGACAACTGGGAAGTATTTTTGTTCTGTTTTAAATTGTTTCATTTTAAATTAAGGCTGAATCAACCATTGTTAGCTCTTAAATTAGGCAAATAGAATAAATTAATATTAGTTAAGAACTGTTTAAAGAAACTGTTGAGCAACTGTTTCATAACTGAGGAACAGTTCCTCGAATTGTAAAAGAAACTGCTAATGATGTATTGAAAAGGAAAACAAGAGAGAAGAGTAGGAGGTTAGCCGAATTGAGAAGGATTGTAAGCCTACAGGTAGAATGTAAGAGAGGCCACTAGTGCTAGGCGAGCAGACCATAGAGAGAGACAGAGTCTCAGAATATATCCTTTGTTTATTTGTTATGTGCAAAGTCCAATTTAAAATCCGTGTAACTGTGTATTTCGAATGATTATAGGATGAATTAACTATGAATTATAGCTTCTGTATATATATATATATATATATACATGCAGGTGAATTCGGCGGACTCAAGGAGGTGAAAGCACACATAGAGAAAACTTGCTCGCGGCGCAGCGGAAGCGTGAAAAGCCCTGAACAACAGAGGAGCGAAAGGTTAAGAAGGTGACGCTCAGGGACCGTTGGATCCAACAGATCAATGATGGAGATTGAATCGGCGGAAGCGGATCGACGAGTGTAATAACCCTGACCTCGGGCGATCGCCGATTACAATCAAGCGATTGAGTGAGGACCGTTCGATCTGTGGGAAAGATCAATGGCGGAGATTTAGTCAGCGGATTTTGATCGGCGAATACCGACGCGATCATCAACGTGATTGCATCGCAACATTTCATCGCATCACAACCTTTGAAAGGAGTTTATCGGCGAAGGAGTATGGACGCAGGCGATAAGGCAGACCCGATAATATTTATAAGCCCCGATGCATAAAATTTGAGATCCGGCCTAAGTGGTCAGAGCGAATTTTTCTGTGTATTCCCGTATTTCCCAAAATTTCCAATATAACAAAGGGAGCGGATTTTTAGTGTAAAAAGTGCACCTGTAGAGTCTCGATAGTGTAATCGCATATCGTGGAAGTGGAAGGAGTGGGTACTGTGACCTGCGGAGGGGCCGATACCCAATTGCGATAAAGTGAAGCCCTCGAAAACTGTGCCAAGCCTATGGATTAATCAGGGAAATTGTGTGTTACGCGTGTTTTGTGCGTAAATCCTTCATAAAGGTTTTACAACCATGATAATGCCGATTTGAAGGATTTATATAATAAATCCAAACAACCAAGGTTAAAGAGGGGCAGTTGCATGTATGCGGGCTTGAGGGCTTAAAGGGTTATAAAGGGGTTGTAGAGTTCCGATAGGAAGATTCGGTGAAGGGAAAACGCTGGGTCACTGACTTAAACATTCCGCATAAACTGTTTAAAGGGGCCATAACCAATAAGGTTTGGAGATTAGTGCATGCTATAAATTGACGACATCACTAGGAAGAGAAGAACGCAGATTAGTCATAATTTATCTTAAGGTATTAAAATGGTGAAAGACCTAGCTTTTCAAATTTAGCATTAATGAATGAGATAAATTGTTATTTGGATTTATATAGATTAATAGGTTAATTTGAGGGATATGTATAATGTTTTTCATTCCATATTGTTTTACCTTTATTTATTAATTAAGTGGAAGGTAAGTTTTCCTTTAAAAAATTTGAAAGCTTCGGTAGGTTACACATTGAAATCAAAGCAATTAATCCAACGAACCCAAACCTATGCTGAAGAATTATATATTTCAATAGCGCCTAAACCTATCCCGCGGTGAAATAAAGAACAATGGGTTGAAAATTATGCATAACACCAGAATAATTTATGAAAATTATGTTCATGGTAAAGTTTCATTGATTTTAGAGTTATTAGCCTCTACATTACTCGATTATCCTATTATGTATGGAAGTGAATGTTTTCTGGATGTTATAACATATAAATGTTGAATAAAGGGAAAGATAAAATATAAATATGTAAAAAAATAAAAAAATAAAATGCAGTAATAAAATTTTTGTTTGGTTAATTTTTTTATTAAATATATATTTTCTTTTTAATTATGAATAGTAATTTAGAATTATTATTATTATTTTTTTATTATCAAAATTATAATTTTATAATAATTTGTAAGTGATTAATTAAAATTGATGATAATTCATGATTTTTTTTGTTAATTTTGGCAGATTATTTTATTTTTTATTAAGCAAAGGTAAATTTACACTACATAGATTGGTTAGGTGGCCTTAACTTGCCCAGAATGGAAACCAAGTCTGTTAGCCACATATCCATATTGTAGGCCATCCAAAAGAGTAAAGTCTTAATCTCTCTAGCCAAGCTATATATGTCTATGTTTCATGTCCATACACTAGATGTCTGTCTAAACTAATATTTGCATGAAAAAATTAAAAGCTATCCGCATAAAACAAAAGTAGGCATGGGGGAGTGACTATCCCTTCTGCTCCTCTGAGGCAGATTCTACGAGTGCTGCGTCCTTGGTTGATGCCCCAGGCATCTTATTTAGTTCCAGGATGCATGGGATGTGGCGGTCAATTCTATCCAACATGATGTCTTTCTTATGAAGCTGGAATTGAATTTTCTGCAAGTCTTGCTTGTAGTTTGACATACCTTGGAGTCTCATTGCCATTCCTACAGAAATATGTTCCATTGCTTTTCCCAATAAACTCTTCATCAACCAATAGAGCTATAGAGTTTTGTTTGAATTGTGTAATTCTTCCTTTGGTGTTGCCTACGTCGGAACTAAAGTCCTCCAGTTGTCCATGTCCTCCTCTGTCTCACTACCTTGTTTTATTTCCTCCTCCCACTCTTTTATTAATTTCCGAATTCCTTCATTAGTCCCCTCATGGTAAGCCTCTGTCGCTTCAGTGATATGGTGTTCTATCAACTTCCTGCTCCTGCGAGGCTCCGACATGCTTGGCTCTTTGTCTTTCTTGGGTGTCGGGCCTCTCCTTCCTTGTCCTCAGCCTCTCGCAGGTCAAGCCATGTCCAAGTTTCCTGAGCCCTGATGACAACAACAGTTTGTAAATCCAAAACAAATCATTGCAGTTTGGTACCTTTCCTGTATTGTTTTGACAGTGCAATGAGCCACCCCATGCTTCTCCTCACCCCTTGCTCTCTCATCCTCAGAGCTAGGTTGGTCCGCAGACCGAACCCTGCAATGGGGCTAGTTCCAACGTCCTGTTGTTGCTCCCCTTCTCCATACCAACAACTTCCGGTCACAGTCAGGTAAGCCCCCCCTTTTGTAAACCAAGCGCGTAGACCCATCCTCCTCCTTGCTGAATTCCAAGAAGAAATTGAGACCCCATCACCCTCTGCCTAGGAAGTAATATCACTGCCTCTTTCTTGTTCCCATTTAGCTTTCCATGCGCGGTATTTGGCTTTGCCATAGTCTCTAAAGGAATTCCTGTTAGCTCAACACTTGCTTTTTCTGCAGCTGTGAGGTCTGCCTCCCATGCACCTTATCAGTTGCTCCCTCCTTCCCCCATATTCCATCTCATTGCGCTCACCCATTTGCCTGCTACGGTCAGCCTCACACCAAGCTCGGTTCATGGAACCCGAGTTTTCCAAACCAGTCAGCATAAGGTTATCCCCCCATCGGGCATGGGAAATACCCAACTGGCATAAGATATAAACACAGAACCAGACAATTGAAATCAATTGCCTTCCCCATTGCCACCGACAGTTCTCTACCCCCCAGGACATCTTCCTATTTACCCCTCTCTCACACCAGCAAAACCCCAACCATAACATCATTGCAGTGGAGGAGCAAGGCCAAAAAACATACCCGAGTTCAATTGCAGGTCGTCTGTAGGCTTGGAGTCGCAAGATTCATCTCCTTCTCGGACCGCTGCAGCACCTCTTTCCGCCGTAGGCAAAAACTCTAACAATGTTCTCGTGCCTGCCTTTACCTCTCACCTCACCTCCTGTCCCGCCACCTTTCCCACCACCCTTGCATGCACTCATGCCAAGGGTCGCCGCACCCATTGCCTTGAGCATGTGGGGGGAAACAATACTAATCTTAGAGGTACCTATCATTAATATGACCAGGCTATCCCAACTGTCGACCCGCATCCAGATCGAGATATTAATTCATGAATTTGAATAAAAAAGAAAATTTAATTTAATTTAAAATAAGTTTCTTATTAAAAAAATAATTTTCCTTTTATTTAAAAACTCCAATATAAGCCTAGGGTACCATGGTGGATTGACTATTAAACCTTTTGTTAAAGCACTGGTTTATAAAAGTTACTCTATAAAAAAATAACACTTGCTTACTTTTTCTAGTACAATGGTAAGGTTTTAGATACCAATTTCCCAATCAAAAAAATTCTAATATAAAATAAATTACAATAAATAGTTAATATATTTAACATTTAGAAAAATATTTAAAACCATATTTTAAAAATTAAATAATTGTAATTTTTTTTTTTAATACACCACACATTTTATTATTAATATATATTAATACATATATCATACACTTAAACACTTATGATTGATCATAAATAATTAAAAAAAATGTTAATGTAGAAAACCTTGAACAAAGAAAACACTTTTGAACATCTTAATTTAAGATGGCAATATTCTCTTACTAAATATTAAATATTTATGTAATTATTTAATATTAATATAATATACAATTGAATTATCTATATATATATGTATAATTGTGATAGCTATTGTTGTCTCCGAAGACAAATATTATATTGAAAAAAATACACATATTAATCTCATCTACCATAACAATTGTTCAAATTGTATCGAAGCACCTTTTGGTGTCGGCATATATTTCACTTCCGATGCCCAAAAGGTATATGTATCATTCTTGCTGAACCCTGAATCTTTCACGTGTCGCGTATAACGGGTTGACAGTCTATATTTGTTGCATATTGAACGAATAGGCTCCATTAAAAAATTCATCGTTCACAGTCCTCGTCCTTCCCACCGTATTCAATCTAGTCACCTGCTAATCCAGCATACTTTTTCATAACGACCAATTCAAACTTTGCAACCTAAGTCATAAATGTATTTGCATTTTTCCACATATACTCGCATACTTGTACATGTAGATCATTATTCGTGACAAAGTACAAGAAACATTCAAGTTATAGGTGGGTCGTTTTTGGATTGAAATTATATTAGCTACTTCTTAAAGTTGTTAGTTGGAGCAACAAAACGGTTCCCTTCACTTCTAACTGCGAGGTTCATAGATCCTCCAATGGCATATATTTTCCATGGTTCATAGTCATTCTTCTCCACTGGGTGTAGAGAAGGTGGCAGAATCTATTAAACAACTCAAAAAGACCCAACAAGATGGAAATTGACAAGAATAAGGAGTAAAGATATCAAAGATGCAAAGATAGGAATCACAGTCTAAGCTACCAAAATTATGAGTCCACCGTTGACTTCGTTTGGCATAAATCAAGAACGAGAAAGTTACGAAGGGCACATACAATAAACCCTAAATTTGTATGTACAATAAAATTGAAAAACTCTGACAACAATCTAAAGGGAAGGATGAGTCCCTGTTCTTTGAGTTCCATAACATAGATCTATGAGTTAAATAGCTGTCACAGATTCAGGAAACTAAAACCAACCTGAATCTGAGAAGGGGTTATGTCCCATGACTACATTAGTTGGTTGCTTATGAGTTTATGAAGTGTTGAGGCCTGTGTTGTGCCTGCCTTGTTTTGCTTGCATCAAACTCACTGTGCATGAATTAATTCAACGGAATTTGTCTCACAACTACTTTGTTTATGTCTGCATCAAACTCACTGCAGATGATATTTGACTACATAAAGGAATTTGACAGAATTTGTTAAACAACTGAAGATGACCCAACAAGATGGAAATTGACAAGAATAAGGAGTAACGACATCAAAGATGCAAAGATATGAATCACATAGTGTAAGCTACCAAAAGTATGAGTCCACCGTCGACTTCATTTGGCATAAATCAAGAACGATAAAGTTATGAAGGGAAAATACAATAAACCCTAAATCTGTATGTACAAGAAAATTGAAAAAATCTCACAACAATCTGAAGGGAAGGAGGTGTCCCTATGCATCAAACTCACTGTGCATGAATTAATTCAAAGGAATCTGTCCTGCAACTGCTTTTCATCAAACTCACTGCAGATGATATTTAACTACATAAAGGAATATGAAAAAATCTATCAAACAACACTCTCACAACAATTTGAAGGGAAGGAGGACAACGTTGATCATATCCTCCTCTTTGAGCTTATCCTCTCCTTGCAACTACAACAGAACATCAACAAAACATTGATGGCCACCTTCTCTATGCCCAATGGAGAAGAATTTGTTGATTTATTTCATCCCTTTCTAAACTTGTTGCCAACAGTTTGCTACACTAGGTTTTATTATTCTATTATTTCAATGCTTTAGATTTGATTATCCATTCCAAATTGTAACTGTAATACCTGTCTACAATCCCATGGTTAAGGTTATTTCAATCGTCTAACACTAAAATCATTGTTGTACAATTGCACAGGTGGCATGGGAGGGAGTTGTTTTCAGAGGGGACGCCTTACAACGTAAATACCCTTTTGACTACATTCACATGAGTTCCTTTTGGGTTTGATTGAAATCTACCCACTAGACCTATTTCTTGCTTGATGTCATGTGTTGATGATGTTAAGTAAAGAAGGCTACTAATCATGGACATGTACATGGTCTGATTTGCTTATGGAAACTCATCATTCTTATTGAGCTTGCATGCTATTTTCATGGGAGTGTTCACAAGTGTGCAACTTTCCATGCCAAACTTCTTTAATATTTGTTTAAGGTACTTTATTTGAGAAACAAATATGCATTTTTTTATTGATGAAGTTGTAAACCAAGAAAGAAATACAATTCCCCTAGCATACTAGACATTTCAAACTCCTTCTGCATGTTAGCTACAAAATTTTTGCTTAGAATCAACATCACTTCCAAAAACTATTTCATCCACATGATAGACAACAATGATTAGCAAGTTATCATTTTCAGACTTGGTGTAAAGGATACTATTTGATGCCCCTCTCTTGAAGCTTTTCTACCAAATATATTTACCCAATTTAGAGTACCAGGCCCTAGGTACCTATTTTAAACCATACATGGATTTCTTCAATTTGTACACATAATCCTTGTCTTCTAATAGTTGAAACCATTCCGTCTGTTCAATATATACTTCTTCTTAAAGTTCTCCATTTAGAAATGTTTATTTTGCATCCATTTGATAAACTTTAAACACCTTAAAGCTTGCAATGGCCAAGTACATTCTCATTTGTTCAAATTTGGCTACTGGAGAAAAAGTTTTTTTTGAAGCCCACACCTTTGACTTATGCATATCTTTTACATATAAGTCTTGCTTTGTTCGTTACTACTTGTCCATCTTCATTAAGCTTATTTTTGTAGACCCACTTGGTTCTAATCACATTTTTTGTCAAGTCTTGGAACACACTCCCATGTCTCATTCTGCTCAATTTGATCTAGTTCTTCATTCATGGACTTAACCCATTGTTCATCTTCACTAGATTGAGAAAAGTTTTGAGGTTCCATTAGGGAGCTAAGCTATCATGACTTGTGCTAACAAGTTTCCTTCTGGTTTAAACTCTTGATTCCTTATCTCCAAGAATTTGGTTGTCTGGATGATTCTTTTGGACATACCTGGATGGGTTTTTTGGATGCAATGGCTCACCTTCTTCTTCTTGTTCCTCATCATGCTCTTCATTTTGATTTTCTTCGTCTTGCTCTTCTTAGTTGTTATTTGGTTGTGGTTGGGTTCAAGGCAACACTTCATCTATTCTTACATCAATAGAATCAACAACATTATGTGCACTTTTTTTGTAACATCTGCATCTCTTGCTTCTATATGCATATCCAAGGAAAATTCCTTCCTTAATTCTAGAATCAAATTTCCCTAAATTGTCTTCATTATCTTAATACATCTTTTGCTTCTAAACACTTTTAAATGTTTAACAATGACTGGTCTACCTTTCCATAGTTCATAAGGTGTTTAGGTATTGTTTACCCTTATTTGTGCTTTGTTAAAGATATAAATTGTTGTGTAAATTATTTCTTCGTAACTAAGCTTCAATAAGCATAGTTATGGCCATTTCTTGCACTTTTTCGATTTTTTCTTTCAGCCACTCAGATTCTGCTGTGGAGTTCTTGCAATAGTTAATTGTCTTTTAAGTCCATGGTTTTCACAAATTTTTTTGAATTCATTGGAAGTAAACTCACCTTCTTTATCAATCCTCAGAAATTTGATTTTTAGACTAGTTCCATTTTTAACTAAAGCCTTGAAAGCTTTGAATTTCTCAAAATCCTAAGAACTTTCTCTAAGAAAGGTAACCCATGTCATTCTTGTATAATCATCGATGAAAAACATAAACTACCTTTCACCTTTCAATTTTTGAGTCCTAGTTGGTCCAGAGAGGTCTGTATGGATGAGCTCCAAAAGATTACACCTAATTCTTTTGTTTTGAAGAAAACCTTTTTTTTTTTCCATGTTGGCATGCCTTACAGAGAGCATTATCTGGTTTTGATATTTTTTTTCATGTCCTTCATGGCTTGTGTTTTTCTAATCTTTACTAGATTATCAAAATTGATGTGTCTCAACCTTTTGTGACATAGCCAACTCTCGTCTATTTTTCCCATATAGTATTTTTCTCTTTATACTCCATCAATAACGTACACATTGCTCAAATTTATCCTAGCCTTTGCCACTAGTTTTCTTATATCAACATTTCTAATTTCACATTTTTAGAATTGAATGTGAGATCATACCCTTGAACACACATTTGACTGACCCTTAAGAGATTGTGTTTTAGTCCTTCCACATACAAAACATTTTTGAACCTAGTACTTTCATTATCTGTGATGACTGTGTCTTTCCAAACTATTCTTGCAAATGCATTGTTACCAAGTATTACCTTGCATCCATCCTCTTCCTTCAGTTTAATGAATTTACTCTGATCTCATGTCATGTGTCTTGAACATCCACTATCAATATACCATCTGTTTTCTTGTTTTTGGGGATATAACATAAGACCGCACACTTTCTTCTTCTCTTATTTGCTTTTCCATACTATTGGACACTGACTTATAAGGGTACATTATTCATTGCCATGGTTTTGAGACTTATTTAGACTGCTTCCACAATCTTGTGCTTTGTGCCCATAGTTATTGCATATGTAGCATTGTTGTAATTCAACAAAGAAGCAAAATAATTACCTTTTCTAATACCACTTTCAAACATGCCATTATATTTTCCACTTAAATAGTTGTTCATTAAACTTTTAAGAAATTATTTTCTTCCATAATATTTTCTTACATAGGCTCTACAATCAACTGCTCTATGACCAAAATTATTAGATGAGTAGCAGTATTCATAAAATAAATTCCGGTACTTGGATTTATATTGCCCATTGAAAGAAATAACTCTAGTAAATCTACTTTGCTTGCTTTCTTTGGCATAACATTGTTGATTCATAGTTGTATTGGTGAATTTTAACATATTTTCATGGCTGCCATTTCTCCTTTTTTTGATTCCTTTAAACCTCTCATAGCTTTTTCTAAATGGTTCATAACTGTTTTGATGAAAGAAGATTCATGGTTTAGTTGTCCCGTTAAACTGTTATTGAGTGCATTAACATAGATGGTAGGTTCCTTCCATTCCTTTTCTTCTACCTTTGAGCTTGAATTTCCCTTGGTGTTCTTCGAGTTCTCTTCATAACCAAGACTTATCTTTATTAATGGATATCTATGACAATTGAGGATGTGATCTAAAAATTCAGTACATTCTATTAGCCTTAAATTTTGGTTCAATTGATCTGAGACATTTTCTAGTTCCTTTCTTAAAGAGACAATTTCTTCTTCCAACTTCTCACAATGCCCTTATTTTTCTTTCAATTAATTTGTTGGAATCTTCGTTATTCTTTTGGTTTCTTCTAGTTTGATTTTCAGGAGAATGTTTGAATTTACATCACATCCTTCATCCTTAAATTCTTGCAGTTGTTGTTCTAATTGGTTGACCCTTTTTCCTTAGTTGTCTTATATCTTCCTAGGCACTTATAGGTTCTCCCTCGAAATTCAATTCCACTTCAATATATTCTTTAACATTTTGATCTACCATATCTATGAATAATATTTCTCCTCTCTCATCATCAACATTACATTCATCACTTTCATAATCATTATTTCCTTTGGAGTACAAACTTTTCATTTTGATATATCCTCTTCTTTTATGACCATGAGATTTGAATTTTTCTTTATCATCACCATTATTTTATTTTGTATAAGGAAACTTACATGCATAGTTATTCTACCACACTCAAAATATTTGAATGGAATCTTACCTTGGAACTTTCTAGTTCACCTTTTCAGCTTTCCCACAAATTGAGCTTCCTCTTCGTATGATTCATGACTAGAGTCGTCGTGTATATTTCACTTGTTTCTTTCTTTCATTTCTTTAAATGATAATTCTCTTGATCTTGGCTTATCCTTCTTTGTTATCATTTCATATGCAATAAGAATTCCATGAAGACCATCCATCTTCATATTTTGAAGATATGATAATTGCTCAATCGTTGAAACTTTGGGATTGAATCCTGAGGGAAGGGATCTTAGTATTTTGTAGACAAGTTTAGATTCCTTAATTGTATCACCAAGACCTATGATAGTGTTGAACATCCCATCTAGACAAAGAAAAATGCTGCAACATTATCATCTTCATCCATTTTTATACTTTTAAATTGACTTATGTTGGGGAAATTATATGAATGATATATCGCCACAATATTAAATTGTCAACCAGGGATTCATAATGAGTAGAGATGATATACTATATGTGACGATAACATATAAGTTCCTATGTCTGTTGAGTATAGCCTAGATAAAAATAATTCAAAACCAATACTAACTTCCTCACACAATTTGAAAACAAAACTCAGAAATAAAATCTTAATAAGCAATGTAATCTAATGGTTCTTGCTCAGATAACAAGTTTGTCCATTTACAGGCTCATGAAATGAAAAGATGGATTCAAATCTATTTTCTTATATAGCCAATTTCAATTAACTTACTGAAATCAAGCATCAAAGCAAACATTCCTAATCTAACTAGTTCTAAAGGAAGCCATACATTCTTGTACAAGAAATGTTAAGTATGACAAGAGTCTTCACATAACAACACATGTAGGTGAATGGTTAGATATCTGTTCTTGACTCTTCCCGTTCTTTCAAATTAGAAATCAATACTTAAAGCTACAACCTAAGAAATAAGTTTGCATTCATAAAACCAATGAGTTATCACTCAAAAAATAGATTACTTTCACATGATAAGAAATTGGAATCGTATTAAACACTCTGGAATTGAATTATAATACTAAATCACTCTCACACATAAACCAAACTAAATTCACACTAATTGTAATAAAAACTTGCCTTGATGGCTTCAGTGGGCCCTTGCCAAGCTATCAAGGAAAGATTGAAGAATTTACAGAATTAAAGAATCCACTAACACATCAAATTCATCAATTGCTGCTCATATTATTGATTTCAAAAGAAAAGATTATAGAATCAAGTCTCCAACATAATAATAAAGTTAAAACTCTGTCTCCAACTCTAACTGCAACTCTTTGTCTCACTCTATCTTACTCACAGACTCTCTCTTACTAGCTATCTACTATCATCTACGGGTCTTCTCTTATAGAGAAATGGCCATTACATTCAATGTTAGAAGATAAGATCAAACCATTACAAAAATACACAATTCACTTTCTTTACATGTTTAGCTTCATCCTCATGACACACAGTGCATGAGTGATGAAGCATATCTTTGATTTTCCATAAAAAGCAATGCATTGACCATCAGTTCCGTCATTCTCATCGAAGGCAACTCACTTGAAACCGCCAGAGCTAAAGAATCGGGCCTAGTACCGGATGCATGCAGGTAGTGTAGGACGACCACAGGTACCAGATGAACGCAGGTAGTGCAGGACGACCACATGTATCAGATTAACACATTCAAATGGTTGTATTTTTGGATGAACATAGGTACTAGACGAATATAGTCATGTGGGTACTGGACGAGTAGAGGTACCAAATGAACGCAGGTACTAGATAAGCGTAGGTGCACGAGTACTGAATAAACAGGAACACGTGTACCAGATGAGCTATGTTGGTACCAGATGAACAATGTTGGTACTAGACGAGTAGGAACAAGGTCTAAAAATCTATGTGAGCCAATCCAAATAGTTAGAGAGTACAAAGAATCAAATATTTCATTCCTACTAACAAGAAATCATAAAAACCATGCTTTAAAATATAAATTACCTCATATATACACAAGGAGGCTAAAAGTCATGTTTTTGAAGAAGGTAGGAAAATGGTGAGTAGATTTTGAGGTAAAGTAGGTCAAAAATAGAGGACAATATGGGGTATGAAAGGCATAAAAAAGGAGACTCAACATTCCCCCATGCCTAAGTCATTGCATGTCCTCATGCAAAAATTATTGAACCATTCCTAAAAATTTCAAAAATGGAGTCTTCTTGCCTAAACAACAGCTATTTGGATCTAATATGTTCACACCTGAAGCTTCTTCTTTGAGTTCCCTTTTAATAACCCTGGTATAATGTATGAGGCGAAGAACCTTCTTGAGCTTGGTAGAGACCTCATCATACTCATCTTGCAACTTCTGACTATTCTCCTTTAATTGCTCATTTTCTTTCTTAATGTACCTGTCCAACAACTTATACTCTTTCACTTGTTCCTTTAGTTTTTCATTTTCCCTCTGAAGTTTCTCAATTGTCATTTGATCACTAGTTATAAAACTAGCAGGTTCTACTGTTACATGCTTAGTGGTTTCTTTACTAGCCTCAATTTCTTTTTCACTAACCTTAACTTCTTTCCTCAAATATTTCAATGTTTCTGTGACTAATTCCTTTGTTTCACTAAGCGTTTCAACCTGAGAATTTTCCTTTGCAGGTGAAGCATAGACATCTATTGGATTGTCTGGAAAATAAGGGTTATGAGTGGCCATTACCTGATGTGCCATGCTCCTTGTAGTTCGTCGTGTAGGTGCCGATGAATCACCATATTTATTTTTTGGGGTGAGGATAGGGTCTTAACAACCTCCTCTTCTTCTTCTTGGTCTGTGACATGGGCTCTGAGATCTATCTATTCTGTGCATTGTTATCCTTTCTTTCATCAGTTTGTGGCATGTCACCCTTCTCACTTGTCTTATGCTTTTTCATATTTTTTATTCTTGGTTCAGGAGTGTCCTCTTGAAGCAACTCAACAACTACTTCTAAAACGGTACCTATGAGTTCTCCTTCTTCATTGTCAGTTTGCTTCCTTTTTCTTCTTCTCTCCCTTCAAGGCTTTACTTTGAGTTGTTGAACCAAGAGAAGGGATTTTACCTTTTAATGGTCGCCTTGTTGGTGTAGGAGATTTCTCTTCCTCTATCCCTTTACCCTTGTTTGACTGATTCATAGATTTTGGTGAAGTAGGGCCAACAATGTCTTCTTTAGTTCTTGACTTTTTTTGTGTCTTCTTGCTACTCTCCTGCCTATTGTCTAAATCCTTATTACTATCCACTGGCTTGTTCCCTTCTATGGATTTGGAACTGCCTTTTGAAGCAAAATTCTGTCTGAGTAACTTTTTCCAACTGCTACCCTGCTTCCTTAGCTCATGAGTAACTAAAAGTTTTATCAATCCATGATGATAAATGTTGGTCTCCACCTTTTTGGAAGCTGATTTAACCCCTCTTACCATCTTATTCAAACTCATCCAAAGGAAATAAGGAAAGTTTATCTGTAGTCCTCCTTCAAAATGTAACAAAAATCTCAAATGGTAAAGAAAAATGACTGCATACCTTCCTTCAGATGTTAGGAATCTTTGTAAGCTATTAATCATCAATGTATACTCCTCCTTGATCTAGTTCCTAGGAATACCCTTAGACTAGTCATGGTTCAAATGGTCGGGTTCCAAGAACCTTCGACAAAGCTCTTTGTTGATATTGACACCCTTGAAGTATTTCTCCCCTACAACTGACAATCATGTACCTTCCTCAATAGTAGCTTCTGTAATTTCTAATTGCAGATCGCCTAGTGGTGAGCCCCAGTATTGCAGCAATAATGCTACAACTCCTGGAACTCCCTTCTTTAATTTTATCAACCTGGTAGTTCGTAACAAACTTGGAAGTGATGGTGCTGTATGCACAAGTACTAGCTCTTGCCGCGGATGTCACTTGGTCAGCTGGCACAAGTCCGCTAGGGGCTTAAGCCAAGTTCTATGAGCTCTGAGAAGAAGCTTTTTAACTGATGAACGAAAGCTAACTCAAAGAAGGCTGATCTACTTGCAGAAAGAAACTGGAAACCTGAAAGGAAATGTAAACCCTAGTAAACCCTAATTTTACCAGCTATCCCTACCGATGCAAGAAAGAGGATGCAAGCTACTGAAAGAAATTCCATTGACTTCTAGGGAGGTAAATACATGTATCTAAGCTACTTCTACAGTAACATCTGAAAAAAGCATCTTTTTGTATTTTTGAATAAGTTGCCAGAATTATCATTCTTGTGATTTGACTGTTTTGACTGTGCAGAGGTGGATTGGCGAGAGGAAATGCTTGGAGGAGGTCGGGAAGGTTCAGAGAGGGCCTAAGGGGTCCCTAACACCCTTCCAGAGAGTTTCACAGAGTTTGGTTATCAAGAAACCTCATTCGTGAGCTTCTACAGGAAGTCTGTAGGGGTTCTACAGGATGTTCTGGAATTTCTACAGGATGTCTGTAATTTTTCTACAGGATGTTCAGAAATGGGATTTTAGAGGATGGATGGAGGAAGAAAGATGAAGGAGTGGGTATGGAGGTAGGATAAGGGTTGGAGGTGGTCCAGGACTTGGTGGATGGAGTTCAGGAAAGATGTAGATGGCTGGATTTGTTCAAGGAGGACTGAAGCAATGATGCCAAAAACTAGGGTTATGTGAGCAAATGGCAAACGTAAGGCAAGAAGCTGAGTTGAGGGATGGAGCAGATGGGTTTGATGGAGTATGGGTAGGTAGAGAAGTGGTACAGGTGCTCTGCAAGTTGTTTTTCCAACTTAACCAACGAAGACTTGTAAGATAAAAGACTTAGTTACGTTGACCTAATCTGATCTAGCTGACAGTAAAGAGAATGAACATGAGTTTGAACTGCAATGAAACCATGTGTACTAACTTATGCAACTAAGCAAGAAGAAATCTAAACATGTAACCAACTTCTACAAATGAAAATCAAACACTAGTGATTGCATGGCAAAGCAAAGTCAATGTTTTTGTGGGCAGCAAGGTCACCTTGATCCCAGCTCCTGATCCCACTGAGGGAGAGGTGAAATCAGAGGTGTTTGATGGCCCTTTTTTGAAGCTTTTCCCTGTTAACAACCTATCAACTCAATCTGAACATCAAAATCCTTTTTAATCATCAAAAGTAACCTAAACAACAAAACAAGATTTAAATCTAAATAGTAGATTTTATTTTGAGAATGCAGCAAAAAAACATAAAGGTAAACAAAGGAAGTACTGGGCACTTGAGATGGGCCCAACCCCAAGAGCTACAACCTCCTAAGAGAGATTTAGAGCTGGTGCAAAGCTGGATTCATCTTTATTGATCAAAAGAATAGTTACATTCCAAAAACTTTCCACAAGGAAAACTTGAAAATGTGCTGAAATGCAGAGCTAACCTACTGCCTAAAAAATGACTAAAATAGAACTACAAACTAGCTAACTTCTGCCTACAAAGTGACTAACTGAAATGAGGCCCTAAGCCCTCTTATTTATACAAATTGAGGACCCCAACAACCCTCCTAAACTTTAGGAACTCGGCTGCCAAAACTTGTAGTTAACAACACTTTTACTAGCACTTGCTCGGCTGCCCTTGTGATAATTGATTTGGTGGCACTTGAACTCCGAGCTGATGGTGGAGAATTCGAGGTAAGGGCCCATAAATGAAGGGGACACCTTCCTACAAATCCTCTCTATTGTTCTTCCACGAATTTGGCTGCCAAGTGCTCATTAAAACCTTTGATTTTGTCTCAAAATTGACTAAAAATTTGCACAAAGCACCCATTAGACTTGTTGGCATAATGACTAACCCAATTCACTCTATTAGCATAAGTATAATAAAAAACATGCAATAAAATAATGAGAATGGTGGATTAAGTCGAATTAGGAGGTTGAATGAGCCCATATAATTATCCATTTTTGGGGCTCATCACCTAGCTGCTGATCATATTGGCCATCATAGCTTTGAGTGAAGGCGTGAGAAACACGCTCATGATATCCCTTAAACTTCTCTAGGAATGAAATCCAACAAACTTGCTCGAATTTCTCTTTGTATGACTGATATTCCTCTGTTTCTTGATAAAATTGGAACACTGGTTCTTGCCTATCTACCCCAATGCCATCTTTAAGAACGGGTCTTAGACAATTTTTAGGGATAAAGCGTAGAGAGGGTTGAGTACCGAAAGTAGCAGGGTACAGAAAATAACAGAGTAATGGAAATAGTGGAGTATCGAAAGTTGGGTTATGGAAACAGTGCGATGGACCTGGCGCTGGATGGATGAGTGGAATGAAGGGTGAATGGTATGCAAGAGAAATAATGCTCATTTGGATGGGGAAGCCATCCATAAGAGCATTTATAAATTAAGAGGTGATGGTAATAGTCAAGTGGTTGCCATAATTACAATATGAGCGTATAGAAGATGATGGCAATTAGTCGTATGAAGAGTTTATTTAGACGTTCATCTCGATTAATGATGAAAAATTCATTCAAGTGGAGGTTGGATACGATGGAGAGATCGTGGTTGATTGACCAATACATTGGTATGGGATGGTCAATGTCAAGGTTCCATTGATCATTCATCGCAATCATTCAACGTATGGTTATGGGGTACTGGTAATTTTTTTGTTTAAACAACCCATGAAGGTAGAATATTTGTCATGAGACATTCAACATATAATACATCTGCTCGAATTATGATTGGCATTCGCCCAATCACACTCATGATTACCCCATTCAATCATATCATCAAAAGGATTTTCTTTCTTTCTTAGAAAACAGGGGTTTAGGATTAGGATAGGAGCTTAACAACTGATAGGAATAAAATTTTATGAGGGTAATTATATATTCATTACATGATTAATATGAATATTAATAGCAGAAAACAAAACACTGACATCATTCCTCTATTACCAGATCACACATGAAATATTTTAGTACCAGATAAACTCTGTTTTACAGTGCCGGATTCACACAGGAAACTACTTTCCAGTACCAGATGAACATTGTTTTGCAGTACTAGATGCACACAGGAAACTGCTTTCCAATACCAGATGAAATTTTTAATAAGGTCCCTGACGCATAGTCTTCAAATTAGAAACATGTAGGCTTATCCTTATAGCTTAACATGTTCTGAAGGTCGAGATGGAGTAGGTGCTAGTGATTACTACATGGGTTATTATGGAAATCTTTTAGAAATTCTTGCATCTCATCTTCTTGTACACATATTTTGATCACTAGATCTGGTCCAGTATGGTATAAACAATCCTCATGCCACATATAATTAGCACTAAGTTGTATGATTCTCTGTTTTTCCATTGAAGACAAATTTTGTGGAAACTTTCTTGTAACCAGGTAATTAGCTACATTTGCATACCAAGGAGTATAAGTAGAAATAACAAATAATTTTTCATCCGGAAAATCATCAGTAACTAGTGCACTGTCACCTGTATGGACAAGTCTAGACAGAAAATCAGCAAGAAGATTATATTTTCTTGGATTTTCAATAATAGTAATATTAAATTCTTGTAGTAGTAACAACCATCTAGTAACACAGGAATTGGTGATAGGTTTATTCATTAAAAATATGATAGTTGAATGGTCTGTATGTACAAAAACTTCATACCCGGTTATATAATTTCTAAGTTTATTAATGGCATGAACCACTGATAAGAATTATTTTTCAGTGACTGTTTAATTTAGTTATGTAGGAGAAATATTTTTGCTAACCAAATAGATGGCATAGGGAATTTGATTTTCTCTTTGGCCTAAAACAACCCCCAAAGCTATGTATGAGGCATTGGTACAAATGTGAAAAGGGAGGGCCCAATTTGGTCCTCTTAGGACTGAAGCAGTTGACAGTTTTTGTTTAAAAATTTCAAGGGAATTCTACATCTTTAGTTAAAAGTTTGAACATAGGGGTGACTATTGTTGTAAAAATATGAATAAATCTTATGTAATACCCAACATGCCCTAGAAAGCTTCTAACTTCTTTTTGAGATCTGGAAGTTTTTGTCTGAGCGATTATTTCAATCTTAGTAGGATCTACTCTTATCCCAGTCCCAAACATATGATGGCCTAACAAAACACCCTCTGTAAGCATCATTCTAGATTTTTCATTGCGAAGGGAAAGGTTGGTCTCCAAACATCTGATTAAAACTTTCTCTAGGTTGTCTAAAGTTGGTTTGAAATCTTCCCCATATACTGTGAAGTCATCCATAGAGACTTCCACACAGTCTTGGGTTATATTGGAAAAAATAGCAAGGAAACCCTTTGAAAGGTGGCAGGGGCATTGCATAACCCAAAAGGAAGCAACCTGTACGCATAAGTACCCCATGGACAAGTAAATGTAGTCTTTTCTTGGTCTTCAGGTGCAATTTGGATCCGTTTATAACTATTAAATCCATCCAAGAAGGAGAAATACTTATTCCCGGATAAGGTATCCAATACTTGATCGAGGAAAGGAAAGGGAAAGTAGTCTCTAAAGGTAGCCTTATTTAGTTCCCTAAAATCCACACAAATCCTCCATTTACCATTTTTCTTAGGTACAATGACTAGTGATGATACCCACTTACTATCAGAAATAGGGTAAATAAAGTTAGCATTTAGGAGCCTTTGAAGTTCTTCTTTTAATATATCCTTTATGGTTGGGTTCATCCTTCTTTGAGGCTGCCTCACTAGTCTAATTTCATCATTTGTATAGATGTGATGTATGCAGGTGTTGGGGTGGATCCCTTTCATATCAGAGTAATCCCAAGCAAAATCACCACATTATCTTTTAATCATTTGCATCAATTGTTCTTGTTGCTCTACTTCTAGACCAAAATTAACATATAGACACTTCTTATGGTTAATTTCAATGACATGGATGCAAGACTCTTTACCTTCACCTATAGCTATTATGGCAAACAAACAATGTGGAGGTAGAGGGATGACATGATTCCTGAAATTTAGAACTGAAAATGTGCTCATATTCTTGAAAGGATTGTGGAAAATCAATACATCCTATTGTGGTTAACAACAAGTTCAAAACTTGATCTTTGGTTTGTCCTTGAAGACCTTTACACTGTTCAATTGTTAACAAAGGTTTAGTACTTTCTTCCTCTCCATATGGGTTCTCTATCCGTAAGGGGATTTGTATAGCGGGTTGGGTAGGAGGAAATAAGGTAATTTTTTGGCTTTGACATCTATTGGAATTTGTCATCTCTCCAATACTACATCTTATAAAGGCATCAACATTGGCTAGCCAAGGTTGGCCTAGTACTATTGGATGTCCAAGTTTGGATGATTTTAGATGGATCACAAAGAAGTCCACATGATATTCCCAGGAAGCTAGTACGACTGTTATGTCATCCAGGCTTCCTGCAGGTTTAAGGATGGATTTGTCTGCTAACTCCAATAGTGTTTGGGTTGGACTCAAGCCTTATAACTGCAGATTTTTCATAATATCCACAATAATGACATTTATAGCTGCACCTACATCAACAAGAGTGTTTTGTAAAGATATACCATTAATCTGTATGGTCACTACTAGATTCCTAGGAACAAAGTATTGAGAAGGCATCTCTGACATGGTTTTTGATAATTGGCAAACTACTTTTATAATAGGGGGGTGTTTCCTTTTTCTTCTTGGATTTTTAATGCAAATATCCCTTACAATCTTAGTGTAGATAGGAATATCTATCATGGCTTGAAGCAAGGGTATATTTACACAAATATTTGGCAATTCAGCCTCTAAATCATATCCTAGCTGGACCTTAGGTTTTTTGACAAGCGATCTCTCTGGATAGGGTGGTTGAGTAACTTCCTGAGATGGTTTAGGTTGTATGGTAGAATTGATGGGTGTTGAGGGAGGGTTTTGCTATTCATCAGGAGGATAATCTTCCTCTTTATTATGTATGTGCTTGTCTTCAAGAGGTGATTCTATTGGTTGTTCTTCTTGAATGATCACATCAAGCCCTATTTTATTTAAGACCTTCCCGGATCTTAGTCGAATTTCACTGATTGGAACTGAAGTGATAGTGTAGGTAGGGAAGGTTTGCAATTCCTTATTCTGTATAGGTTGAGATGACCTATTATTAGGGTTTGGAATGGGCTGTGTAGGTAATTGAGTAGTTCAAGGAGGATTAGGGTTTGGTGGTAGTTGTTATTGATTCATATTCATGGGCATAGCAAGTTGTTGTGGACTTGAATTCATAGGCAATTGTTATTGACTTGTATTCATGGGAAGAGCAAGTTGTTGTGGACTTGAATTCATAGGAAACTGTTATTAACTTGTATTCATGGGTAAAGCAGGTTGTCGTGAACTTGAGTTCATAGGCAACTATTGTTGAGGAAATGCATGTAATAGAGGTGGGTTAAACCCTGGCAATAACTGAGAAATATTTTGAGGATATTGTGTGCAGATTGGGTAAGAAGATGTTTGGTATAGTTGTGGAGGAATATTCCCATAGGGATTCCCCCTCCAACCTTGTTTCCAGGCATGTCCTTGTAATGGTTGAGGCCCCCATTGGGAGTAAGGCATTTGAGGAGCCTACTGTGGTTGTGCAAACTACATGGAAGGGTCCTGAAACATGGAGGGGTTTTGTTGCCTCCATGCTCTCCTAGGGGGATAAGATGGATCTTGTGGTTCTGTTCCCCCATTATAAATGGCTTGCAACCCAGGTAATGAAGGGAATTCATTAGTTGGGTGCTTATCTGTGCAAATTCCATAGACCTCTATGGCATTAAAAGGGCATTCTTTTTCAGGATGCTTCTTCCTACAATGAGGGCAAAAGATAACTAAATAAATGTTTTCTCTTCTTGTTTTCTCTTACTATGGAGGGTATCTAGTTGGTTACTAATTGTTCTAAGGATACCAACTTTAAGGTTTTCTAATAGATTTCCCAACTCTATTATGGTTACACCACTTGTAGTGGGTTTGCTAACTTGACTTGTAAGTTCTCTTAGGATTTTCCCAGCTTTAGCTTGACTATAGGAGTACTTCTTGCAATATTAAGCAATTTCAACAAATGATTTTTGATAAACATTTCCAAAGCTCATGAGATTAAGTACTTCCATGCAGTCATACCGTACTCCTTTTATAAAAATGGTTCTAAGTGTGGATAGGTTAAGAGCAACTTGCTTGGTTTTTTGGTAGTTGTAAAGGAACCTTTCTAGGTAGTCTTCTAGGCTTTCTTCTTTGGTCTGCTGCATTTTAAAGATGTCATTCTTCACATCCCTAGGTCTACAATAATCCTGGTATTTATGGAGAAAGGCTGCTTTCATATCATCCTAAGATGTAATAGTGTGTTCCCCTAGACTCATGAACCATCTTAATGATGAGTTTTTTAAGGTGGCTGGAAAAGCTTTAAATTTTGAGCATTATTTGTATAATTATGGCTTCTACACAATATATCATATTCGAATAAAAATGAATCAGGGTCTTCAGATGACATACTATTGAAGTGAGGTAATGGTGACAAAGGAATGTTCTTCACGATGACATTCCTAGTAATGTCAAGAATTGGAAATCTAAACGTTTTTGGCTCATTGTTGGCTGCATTGTTTTCTGGATTGTCTACTATTCCTTCTCATTCCATTCTTTCTTCCCACAACTTGGAATTCGTAGAAGTAGGATATGCCTCTCTTTCAAGAGATAATGGTTCAGACACTGGGTTATTTGCAATGTTCTAAGGTACTATCTCCAATGTAGTCTGAACTTCTTCTGCCACTGTCTTTATTTCTTCTCCAAGCTGTTTTATTGATGTCTCCTCTGCTGCTACCACCAGACTTTTCTCCTCTAGAGTTTTCATTGCATAGCGATTAGCAGAATTATTTGGATTAACAATTTTGGGACCATATAGATTTTCTGGGATATTTGATGAAACAAACCTACCTTTCCTATCTCTAATCCTTTTCATGAAATGAAAACATCAAACTTTAACTACTTACCAAAAGAGAGGAAAAATTAACTTTAGAGAAACCCCACTATAGTGGATGCGTGTCTCTTCACTCATGTATTACAATCTTCTCTCTTCCCTTAGGTCATCCTCAATATCACTGAAAATCCATCAAAAAACAAATAATTACCTATTACCATTTACATCTCGCCGACAATGGTACCAAAAAATGTTGGGGCGATTATATGAATGATATATCACCACAATATTAAATTATCAACCAAGGATTCGTAATCAATAGAGTTGATACACTGTATGTACTGATAACAGATAAGTTCCTATGTATGATGAGTATAGCCTAGATAAAAAGCATTCAAAACCAATACTAACTTCCTCACACAACCTGAAAACAAAACTCAGAAATACAATCTTAATAAGCAATGTAATCTAAGGGTTCTTGCTCAGATAAAAAGTCTATCCATTTACAGGCTCATGAAATGAAAAGATGGATTCAACTCTGTTTTCTGTAATAGCCAATTTCAATTAACTTACTAAAATCAAGCATCAAAGCAAACATTCCTAATCTAACTAGTTCTAAAGGAAGCCATACATTCTTGTATAGGAAATGTTAAGTATGACGAGAGACTTCACATAACAACACAGGTAGGTGAATGGTGAGATTTTTGTTCTTGAATCTTCCTGTTCTTTCAAATTAAAAATCAATACTTAAACCAACAACCTGAGAAATAAGTTTGCATTCATAAAACCAATGAGTTATCACTCAGAAAAATAGATTACTTGCATATGAACAAAACTGGAATCATATTAAACACTCTGGAATTAAATTATAATACTAAATCACTCTCACACATAAACCAAACTAAATTCAAACTAACGATAATAAAAACTTGCCCTTATGGCTTCAGTGGGCCCTTGACGAGCTACCAAGTAAATCTTGAAGAGTTTACAAAACTAAAGAATCCACTATCACATCGAATTCATCAATTTCTACCCATATTATTGTTTTCAAAAGAAAATATTACATAATAAAGTCTCCAGGATAACAATAAAGTTAAAACTCTGTTTCCAACTCTAACTGAAATGTTTGTCTCACTCTATATTACTAATTGTCTCTCTCTTACTAGCTAGCTCCTATCATCTACGGGCCTTATCTTATAGAGAAATGGTCGTTACATTCAATGTTAAAAGATAAGATCAAATCATTACAAAAATTCACAATTCACTTTCTTTACATGTTTGGCTTCATCCTCATGACACACAGTGGATGAATGATGAAGCATATCTTCAATTTGCCATAAAAATTAATGCACTGACCATCAGTTTGATCGGTCTCATCGAAGGCAGCTCACTTCAAACCATCGGAGCTGAAGAATCAGGCCCAGTACCGGATGAATGCAGGTAGTGCAGGACGGCTGCAGGTACCAGATGAACACAGTCATATAGTTGAAATCGGTGCCGAATGAACATAGGTACCAGATGAATACATGCATGCAGGCACCGAACGAGTAGAGGTACCATATGAATGTAGGCGCACAGGTACCAGATAAGTGCAGGTGCATGTGTACCAATAAACAAGAACATGGGAACCAGATGAGCTATGTTGGTACCAGACAGTAGGAACAAGGTCTAAAAAGCTACGTGAGCCAATCCAAACAGTTAGAGAGTACAAAGAATCAACTATTTCGTTCCTGCTAACAATAAATCATAAAAACTATGCTTTAAAATATAAATTACCTCATATATACACAAGGAGGCTAAAAGTTATGTGTTTGAATAAGGAAGGCAAATGGTGACTAGATTTAGAGGTAAAGTAGGTCAAAAATAGAGGTCAATATGGGGTATGAAAGGCATAAAAAAAGAGACTCAACAAATTCTATAAGTTTGTAGCTTAACCTTCTTTACTTTGTCATCTCCTTCATAATTGCTCTGAAGATTGTCCCAAATTTTCTTGGTTGATTTGTAGTGCATCACTTTGATAAATTATGAGTCTGATAGTCCACATAATATGGCATTTTTCACCTTTGCATTATTTGAATGGAGCACTTTTCCATTTTCATCAGTTGGAGGAGTTGTTGAAAATTGATAACCATCTTCAACAACTAGCTAGACATTAGTACCTTGAGACATAATGCAGGTAATCATTCTTAATTTCCAAAAGGCATAATTGAATCCATTAAAGAATGAAGCTTTCCTTGAGGAAGATACCTTGTGGCTAGCCATGATCCCTTGTGATCTACCTTCCAATGGTTAATTGCTTCTTGAAGGAACATACTCTTATACCAATTGTTGGAATTATTACTATAGTGAGAGGGTGGGTGAATCAATATAATGGTCAATTTTAACCAATAAAAACACTTTAATGCATATATGATGTCATCCATATTAGCAACAAAAGCAAACACCAGCTATGTATGAAAATTTATTTTATTATAAAATGAACTTGTAGGCACCAATCTAGTGTTACATTGATTTACTGGAACCAACCAGAAGGAGGCACTAACCCCCTGAAAATTTTAACAGGCACCAACCATAAGGAGACACTAGTTCCTTGAGAAATGCATGCACCAACTTGAAATGATTTATTGGCACCAACTAGAAGAAGACACTAGTCCCATGAGAAATGCAGGCACTAACCTGAAATGCTTTATCGACACCAACTAGAAGAAGACACTAGTCCCTTGCGAAATGTAGACACCAACCTGAGCTACTTGTTAGATATTTTTTTCATACATTTTCAAATTCAGATCCACTGGATTTCAACTAATCTTGCTTATACAAATTTCTTGATTTATGATCCAATTTGTATTTTCCTTGAGGTCTCCTCTACTTCTACATATCACTCTCAACTCTGCTTTATCCACATTCCTCATATGTTTCTCCTCTATTATTCTCTTACAAACTCTGATCTTTTGGAGGCCAAACTCTTTTCTTTTTCTTTAGAACTCAACATTTAGAAAACATTACAGAATTCATAGTCTTAAATAAATCCATATTGAATAACTTCATATGTTTTCCGTAGACTTCATTTCTTAGACTTATTTTGCAACTCGCACAATAGAACCACCACATTCGATTATGTACAACAAAACCACTACAGTTTCAATCCACTAGGAATCACACCACTTCCAAACTTCTCAGGCTATTTATATTACATTGACAAACAAAATTCTGGTAGGGCTGATACACCATGGAGGACGATTAAGAAAACTTGGAATATTCATTTTATTTCTATTGTTGGAAATTTGATCCAGATGAATCAGATCAAGCGTATTTGAATGGCTCCTTAGCTACTTAGGGGTTTAACTTTAGTTCCATGAAACCACATGATGTGACCCTGGTTAAACATATATTTTGCAAATCTGGATTTGAGTCCACTTGCATGTGATAGACCATATTTTTATTTACTCATATTGCTTTTAACTCTAGTTCGAGGGCTTCAATTCCATCCCATATGATTGAGAGCAGGGACCACAAATTTAATGGCTTGTTCACATATTTATTTGTATCTAGATCTGAGCCTAAACTTTAATATGACAGTTCGCTCCATGCTCAGAGGCCCAAATAGTTGAATAACCTCTTATGCATGGAGCTGAGACCAATTTTGGAACCTCAACCAAATCCTTTGGTTTTAATGTATCCGAATCCAACCCATTTTTTCATGAAAATACCGCATACACCCCTAGATGCTAGATGCCTAGATAGCTTCTTACAATGTAGAACCATGTCACATGTGGAACATTGACTGATATTCCTTTGCAATTGTATCCAAATTTAGGTTTTGAAGCTCATGCACATGCTGCTTTCACCCCCAGAACACTAGATGCCTTGATGGCCTAGTACGGTCCCTGCTTGGGAAAATTAGAATACAAAGAAAAATGATGCCAAACCAATCCTTAATGTGAATCTCGAGACTTCAAAAGCTGCCACATGGAAGCTTTGAGAACTAGTCAAAACTTGCCATATGGTTCTCTTGCCATGTTATCTCTTTCATGTCATTGCCACATGTCCCAGAACTTGCCACTTATCATCTTCCACCTATCCAATTGACCACCTAAAAGTGCAAAGAATAAGTGCCATGTCAATGCCATTTGCCATCTAGAGCCACTTACCATGCCATATGTATTGGAAAGTTAGCTGGGGTCCACCTGCGAGTATGATTTTTTTTTTTGAATAGTTTAGTGTTTTCACTAATAATTTGTTTGTTTCACCCTCCAAATACCCAGATGCTTGGATACAAAGAAACTTTTCTGGATTTATATCATATCTGAATTTTAAGCTAAATATTCATGTAGCGAATGGCCCAGATACCTAGATTCCTTAGTGCATCCCTAATGCCCCAAATTCAACTATAAGATGGAAATTTAACTAGCTGAAATTGTTCTTTGACTTCTTCTCTTCAACTTTAGTTTTCTCTTGATTCTTGTAGAATTAGAAGAAGTGCCATATACCATTGGAAATGTCTCAAAATATGATATTCAACCATTCAAATTTCATTCTCATTTAAACTAGGGAGATACTTTCATTCACATTTGAACTAGGGAGATAGAGAAAAAATGTCTTCAAAGATATGTTATCCAAACTGTAACTTTGACAACATGTTATTTATAATGACAACACACATTCAACAATCTCCCATGTTGTCAAACTTTGACACAATGACACTACAATTGACATCAATGAAAACATATATGCAATAGGATGATACAACATGGATCTATATATGTTCCATGTGAATCTATCAAGGCTTTATATGGATTACATTATAATTTGGGATAGCTCAAAGATGGTGTTGACTCTATCAAATCCAAGTCATAACTTTTGATGCATATTTTGAGCCCAAAACAATGGTAAATTTTTGGACTCGTTACAATTTATAGTTTCCATGGATATCTTTAAATCTTAACAATATTTATGCTTCTCAATAAGATCTTTCCAATGAGCTATCATGGGCCTAAAATAGAGTTTGTACGAGAAACTTTTGGCACCAATAAAGCAACAATCCAAATATTCCCCACATGCACAAGTTGCAAGCATGCAAACTCATCATAATTCAAATATGGCGAGTTAGTAACATGGGGGATTCCAATAAAGACTTATGCAAGCATCATGGAGGTTTCAAGGTAGTTTTGAAACCCTAAACCTAACCATAATCCTAATTATAGCTATAAAACCTAGTAGGGGGAGGAAATATGGTTCACTTTTTCATTAGCTACAAGTTTTTCCATAGTATGACCAAGAGAGTGGAGGAGGTACTAAATGGTATAGATATAACATCATATTGTAAAGGAATATAGAAGATCTTAATGTCTCATAGTGTCATGGTAAACCTAGAAAGCTTTGTATTATGTATTCTAATATCCATAGTATAAGAAGACATAAGGCACAATACTTCATTGAATTTTGGTTTTCAAATATGGGTTATCTGGGTAAAGATTGGTATTCCATTGTATGTGTATTGTTATTTTAATCTATTTCATACATCACAATTGTTAAAGAATCCAAATGACATGTTTTATTTTATATATATATGTGGAAGTGTTAAGAAATAATAAAAGATGTTAGTTTTTGTAGCATCAGATGTGTTCTAGCCACAAAATTTGGTGGAGAGGCTAGAATACATGAGATATCCAAGATCTAGAAATCCTAGAAATTCCAACTAGAAGTGACTTAATTAGATTATTAACCATTTTTTAATGTTTCCTAAGTCTAAACTTAGGAAAATTGGTTAATTAATCAATATTAATTAAGTCAAGTTGAGAATCATCTAGAAAGACACACAGATCAATTCCAAGATGATCCTATCCATCGATTAAGTTTTAATCTTGGCCGTGGGTGCTCCAATTGTGGATTATAAGAGGCAGTCGATGGGAACTTGGAGAACGCACTTGAGAACACGAGAAATTTGATTTCTTTGGCATATCAATTTCCAGAGTAACAACATTCAACTGCCAGAGAGACAAAAAACGAAGCAGTGAGTGAGGGGTAGGGACAGTGAGTCTGGAGGAGATTTTCTAGATCCGAAGAGGTGACATCAAGAGGGCTGAGTTATTCCTAGTGAGCCAGCATAGAGGACTGCACAATTGCTTTAGATTGGTAGTTCGATTTAGCTGAGAAAAATTCATTCTCATTCCATAGGCTTGAAAAACGTTCCAGAGTGCCGGAGAGATGATTTCCTCAGCAGAGACAGGAAGAACGAATTCATCAGAGACTGGTTGGAGGTTTGACATTGTAGAGACTATGCAGAGCATTGCAAAGGCTGACACAAAGGTCAAGGAGGCCGAGTTTTCTGAAGGTAGGTTGTGCTGGGGATTCTTGTGGAGGAAGGGTAATTCCCTTCAATAATTTTGACAAGATATTCTTGCTGTTTGGATTTCCAGTTGGGAATCCATAGATGTACTCATATTTTCACTATAAATCCCTCATCTGCTGCATCGGTTTTCCGGCCTTGGGTTTTCCAGGGACTTTTGTCCAAAAACAATGGTGTAAATTTTGTGTGTGTGTTCTAGTATTTTCTTAGTTTTAGCGCTATTTATTTTATGCAGTTTTTATTTGTGAAGATTGCAGTGTGATTTATTCAGTATTTGCTATAGAAAATTGCAAATAAATTGTTAAATAAAAATAACAACTAGGAGAATAATTTCCAGTTGCTGTAATAAGATTTTGTATTGAATTTGTTAAAAAATATAGTCACACAATTGTGTTTCCATGCAAGTCAAACAACTACAAAACCCATTTACACAAATAGATAAAATATCAATACACGAGTGTATTATGCAGTTGAAACCCTCAAATAGGGAAACTATCAATAACACTAGCCAACACGGTCACTTGAGGCAATACACCAATGGAAAAAAGAAATAACTTTACAAATGAGTTTCTCACAATTGATCATTAGAAAATGACCCTCCATGGTATTTACATAGAGATCATGGATTAATCATATGTTAAGCCACAAATCAATATAGTTGTTAGTATTATGGAGAATATGAACCATCATATCAATTTATGTCTAGAACATATTGTGACCATTGGGTTAGATTGATATATATATGCTTACTAAAAAAAACATTCTTTCTCTATTGGCACATTAGACCATGTCGATATAAAATAATTCCTAAGTGTCCAAATATCCTAACACCCCCCTTAAGAACAAATCAAGATGTGATTGAATGGATTTACAAAGGTGGCACAATAGGAGAAGGAGGAGGCATTAGTGCCTACCCTACCTTAATGGAAACTTCTTGAACTCCAAACCTAGATAAAGGTTTGGAAAAAAAATGTTTGTTTAAGAGATTTTGAGAGAATGTCTACAACCTTATCATTTACAAGGAGAAAAATGACTTTGAGACTGAAATCTAAAATAAGCTTTCTAATGAAGTGTATGTGTAGCTTAATGGGTTCATTATGTTTATGTTGAAATTAATCTTTGATGAGATTAATGGCAGTCTTAATGTAACACTAGAGTATGGCTGGATGTTGTTGCAAGAATCTAAACTTTGAAAGGATCTAGTAAGTCCACAAGGATTCTTGACTTTCATTAACTATTGCTCAATACCCTACTTCTGTTGAAGAAAGAGCATGCCCTTGTTATTTATTGCAAGCCCACACAATAGGTATAGAACCAAGACAAAAAACATAATCATCAATATCACAAACCCAATCAGAATGTTAAAGCCTAGATAAGCTCCATGTTAACACTAAAACACCTTATTAAGCCCTAGATATTGAGTTATTACATTTCTATTGTTGTATTGTTAAATATGTCAAACCATTTGTTGTACCTTTTGTCTTCTATATGTATACCAAGGAGACCTAGTCTTAGAATAATACCATCTTATCTTATAAATTATATTCAATGTAAAAGGAAGTTTCCCTCTGAAGTGGATTGTAATTATTGGATACTTTATCATTTTTTGGGTGCATGGTTCATAATATTTGATATTAAAACATATGAACCTAGGGTTTTAGTATTTCAAATGAGTCATCATGGTATTTTTCCTATATTTTTTTTGGGGATTCTTCAAATTGCAAAATTTTAATAGGATTGAGAAGAGATATCAAAGTACATTGGGTCAAAATTTCAGTATTTTGGTTTGGTGTACATTCAAAGATATATCCCATGGAAGATAGGGTTTGTGAATGGTCCTGAAATCATTTTAAAACAAGTGATATTGGAATTTGCAATATTATTTTTTTTGGGATAATTCATAAGATTAAATTTTAAACAAACCAAAGAGATGTCTCAAGTACATATGGTAAAACTGTTATATTTTGGTTCGATTTATTTTTGGAGATATACCTTATGGAAATTAGGGTTTGTGAATGATCCTAAAATGAGTTTCAAACTAGTGACCTTGGAATTTTTGTTGTACTTTTCACTTAGAGAAGTTTCAGACTTTGAAATTTTAAGATATTTTAGGAGACATTACTAAGGTATCTCAAGTAAAAATTCAATTTCATAATATTTTTTGAAAAATTGGACATGTGGAGTGCTATAAATTTTCACTCTTGGGGATTCACCAAAAATCAACAAGTTTTTGGAAAGTTACCATAACTTTCACTTGGCATGTTAAGTTCTGTGAGACTCATAGCATTGTAGAGAAGATATATAAAAGTACTATAGGTTAAAATTTCAAATTTAGGAGGGATCAAATTTTAGAGATAAATATGGACAAATGTTAGTCATCTAGGTAATCTATAAATTAGGGTTTTTAAAGGTACATAAGTTATAATTGGCATAGCCTTTGGTTGGAAGATCTATTTTTGGTGATTCAAAAATTGTGGTAAAGAGGCAAAATAGGAGGATTATTTTTCACACAAAAGGATCCTAATTGTGCTTCAAAAGTTACTTTACCACTTAAACGTCTAGAAATCTCATCCACAATTCATAAGGAAATAGTATTATGTCCACTATTAGGTATCCAAGTTGGAAAGTCATTTGTAACAAGTACAAGGACTAGTAAAATAAACATGGAACAAAATATGGAGGGAAATAAGGAAGAAATACAAAAATCCATTAAGGAAGAAAATAAAAAAATTCATGAATTTCATGGAAAAGATTCTCTAGGAGAGGAATACTAAAAAGGATATGGAGATCCCTAGAAATCATGAAAATAATAAGAACAATTTTTTTGGCGCTGAGTCACGTATGGGGAGTATTTTATCACAATTGGGGAGTGAAAATATTGAATAAAAGAACCATGATCATGATTTTTTTAATCCAAGATCCGCATCATCAGGGCTTCAATTCAACACCAAATAAATACTTCATTTTGAAGATAGATATGAGGAAGTTTGATGGTAACGATCCAATAACATGGTTATTCTAGATGGAGCAATAGTTTAATATAGACCATGTGACATCTCTATGCAAGGTAAATATGGAATCCATGTATTTAGAACAAGATTGAATTGTATCGTATTAATAGCTTTGTTAAAGGAAAAAATATTCTATTATATCTTAGTCCATTTTTATGGAGGAATTGATAGACCATTACAGGGATATTAGGAGTAATACATTCTTTAGTAAATTGGTAAACCTTTAGGAAAAAGGTCCAAGTACATATAACATTAAACAAATTCAAAAGTTGAGTCTTAGGAAAGAACATTTCAAAGGATAATTTGTTAAACCTCTTTATGGTAACTTTAAAGGAAAGCATACAACATGAGGTGCATCTTTGTGAACCTAAATTCCTAGAGCATTCACTGAGTCTCGAAAGGAAAGTTAAAAATAAAAATATGGCTAATAAAAGAGTCGTTACCAAAACCTATATAGAATATCATGCTTCTTCACCTAACCTCACTAAACCAAGAAGGTTTACCCCTAAGAAAATGGATGAAAGATGTAGAATTTCCCGTAGATTCACAAGCTCATGTAATCTACTAAAATAAGGGACAAGAATCTACTTCTACTCTTTACAGCGGAAGCCAATAAAGATAAAATAAAACAATAATCGACTAGAAGAAGAACATCAATGGCACATAACAAAATAAATGTCCAGGGAAATCCACAACTCAAAACCACTACTATCTATATTGCTTAATCAGAAATTCAAGATGATAATACAATACTTGTTCTCACAAGAAAAATCCCAACACTTAGTAAAATCAATATCTAGCTCACAAGCAAGCTCAAGCCAAATCCGGGCATCTTCTCTGCTCTCCAAGCTCCCTATTTCCTTGCGCCCTTGGTCAAAGAATTCAGACGAATACAATATGCTCTGCTCAACCTTGAGCTTAACTTGCACTAGTATTTCCTATCCTCTATCTGATGACTTCCTTTGGCCAATACTTAGCCAAATTTCCAAGCCTCCAAGCTTCTAATTCTTTGAAAAATTCCGAAGAGAATTAGCCCATATTTAAAGGGAAGTTCCTCATCCATAACTGCGTAATCCCTTCTAGGTTCAATTCCTGATTGCATGCACTATCAGTACAACTCAGAAAATAATACAACAAATAGTACATTGTCCTCGCACTCTAGTCTCAACTGGGTCTTTCTCAGAATTGACATGCATGAGTTTCTAATGAGGGAATCTTCAATTAACTAGAGTAGCACTAGTTGAGTGCACTAATGCATCAACTCACTATTAGTTCCTCAAACAGTTTGGAACTAATTTAACTAGACTTAACTCAATAAACTGAGTTAACTAATTACCACTCATACTTAACTCATCCTGGATCCCTATAATATAGGGAGAAAATATACATGACTTCAGAAAGACTTCCAAATCAAAATTCCTAAAGTAATTAAGTTAATTAAACTTAATTAACTATTTAGAAGTTGCTATGAGAATAAAATTCCATTTTATTCTCAGTTTAATTCAAGGACAAATTAAACTGGAATTTTTGGATTCTATTTTTATCATTTCTTGTTGATATGTTCAACACTCCCTCTCAACAAGAAATGAATTCAGCTCGATCCCAATCCTGAATCTTTGGAATGTTTTTCATGCAACACTTATCTCTAGTGTTGTTGCTACAACAACTCCAGAAACAAAAAATATCCAACTTGAATCAGAATGATGCCTCTGCCATCAAATTCTTTGACTACTATTGCCTCTGACGACTGAAAACTCTGCGCTTTTGTTGACTCTTCCTTTCTTCACTGTCGTCAACCCTCTCTACACTTCTTCAGTATCTGAATTCTCTAGCCTCTATCACTCTGATCTTTGACTGCATCAATCCCACTGATTCCTCCTGCTACTATGTACTTTGGGCTCCCATAGCAAGGTATGATCCATGAGATAAAACCACTCAATGGACCTTGCCTAATTTCAGCCCCCTTGGGACTATCACTTCAAATTTCCCCACCTCACACTTGGAGGTATGACAACATGTGATCCCTATGCCCAGCTCGCTCGAAATTTTCCCCTACTGGAGGTCTTTGCATGTTTGGATGCCTCCACTTGGTCTCCTCTCGGATTCTCCAATTGTGGCTGCTCTACAATTGTCTGAGACCACTTCTGAGACTTCTTCTTCTATTCTTGAGTGGATCTCTCCACTGGTCTCCTCTCAGCTTCTCTAGTTGTGGCTGCTCCACAACTTCCTGAAGCTGCTTCAGAGGCTTCTTTTGGGGCTGCATGTTGAGAGATAATTTAATCTCCCTCTCAACCACCAAGTATCTAACCTTTACCTTGCTCCTCAAGGCTTTGCATGCATCTTGAACCTTAAGAGCATACAATTTCATGGCTAGTACACCAATCTATTTCATCTGTCCCGCCATCATGAAATTTTCTAGAAAAAGAGTTGATTTTAAATCAATGATATCTCCCTCATCTGAACTCCGATTCGGCCGATTTTTTTTGTTGAATTTGGGTATTCTTTCACAAAGAATCCAAATCTTCTATTTGTTTATGAAAATTTTGCACAAAAATTTCAGATCTGCTTTGCAAACTCACAGGCCAAAACTCAAAACTTTAAAATCTCCTCTAGTATATTGTTTTCAACTCTAATACCATGTAGAATTTCTTGTAGATTCACAAGCTCATGTAATCTACTAAAACAAGAGACAAGAATCTACTTCTACTCTTTACAGTGGAAGCCCATAAAGGTTGAGAAAAATAATAATTGAGAAGAGGAATAACATCAATGGAACATAACACAATAAATATCCGGGGAAGGCCCCAACTCAAAACCCCTACTATCTGTATTGCATTAATGAGAAATCGAAGATGATAATACAATTCTTGTTCTCACAAGAACAATCCCAACACTCATTAAAATCAATCTCCAGCTCATAGCCACGCTCAAGTCAAATCCAAGCCTCTTCTCTTCTCTCCAAGCTCCCTATTTCCTTGCGCCCTTGGTCAAAGAATTCAGATGAATACAATATGCTCTGTTCAATGTTGAGCTTAACTTGCACAAGTATTTCCTATCCTCCACATGATGACTTCCTTTGGCCAATACTTAGCTAAATTTCCAAGCCTCCAAGATTCTAATTCTTTTCAAAATTCCTGAGAGAATTAGCCCGTATTTAAAGGGAAATTCCTCATCCATAACTGCGCAATCCCTTCTAAGTACAATTCCGGATTGCATGTACTATCAGTACAACTCAGAAAATTATACAACAAATAGTACACTGCCCTGTACTCTAGTCTCAACTAGGTCTTTCTTAGAATCTGTTAGCGCTTGAAATTTCACCTCAGGCTGAGAAAGGAAAACTCCATGGCAACATCAAACCACTTAGCCTCGTAGCTAGCCCTACGGGGCAGGAGAGGGCTCTCTCCGGTATATCTCGCCAAAGATCTTCTAAGGGCGGAGATAACCAATAAAGAACATTGATTTTAAGCTAGTAAACTGATAAAAGGTTTGATTTGAGATTTTTGGGATTTTGGTGGAAAATCGGGGAAAGGCAATTTTGGGTGCGGGGATTGGACACAGTTTTTGCAGGGGGTTCTTTGGGGCAAGGTAGGAGACTGTATTGATGCCTTTGAAAGAGTCAGATGGGTAAGATTGACTGGTGAGGAGCTAAGGAGAGCAAGTAAACACCTTGAGTTCTCCTTAAACAGATGAAAACATTGATATTAAGCAAACTTAAAAGCAGAGCATGGCAATCATGAATTCTACTTTAACACTTCATTTGCCTAATTTGCAGAAGGAAAAGTAAGAAGATGATTCACATAAAAAACTTACAAGTACAAAGAGAAACACACCATCAATACATGTAACCACAGGAATCCCAAAAAGGATTGCAAAACCCTGGTCTTTCTTCCTTTGCCAAAATTGCAGAGATACAATGAGTAATACAATAGAAGCTTTCTCCCTCCAGAGTCCAACCATGAAAATGACCAAGAAAGTACATAATATAGGCAATCTAACATCTTTCCTTGCCTCTAGGGGTCGAGCTCACTATCCTAGGAGCTGTTTCAACCAATTCCAAACTGAGCACTAAAATCTAGGCAGTCAAAACAACTTGCCTCTATAAGCTAGGAAACCAATTCATTCATCAAATTTTTGCCTATTTCATGAATGAATCTTCTAGAAGAGATAAATAAGTGTCAAAGTATCATAAAATTACATCATTTACATCAAGGAGGATGAAAATCCACTCCAAAAGTCAAACCTAGTCAAAACTGCGTTTTGCTGAGCTGTAGGTGCATTTATGTGAAAATAGCCCAACGCGTAGCGCGCCTTTGGGCCTGCTTTTGAGGCACTTCCCGGTGTCCAAATGAGGCAAAAGTGGGCTTGTTGGAAAGGTCTGGATGTCTACTTTCCAACCCAAGTGTAATTTCTGAATTTGGTGACCATTTGCCCCTCCAAAATTGCAATCTCCCAAGACTGCTTCCTGTGTGTCAAAAAAGTGGCAGAAAGTCATTTTTTGCATGTTTTTTGACCTTCTGGAAGCTCAAAACTTGATGAAATATCTTGGCAATTGCTGAGCAAGTGTATTTTTGCATGAAAAATCCAAAAATGCTGAGTTTTCATGAAATGGAGTTTCCCATCTTCAGGGTAGCGCGCGGCGCGCTACGCGTTGGGGAGGAAAACCTGTTTTTTGCCCAAAAATTCACAAATGACCAAAAATGCTCAAATTTTTTTGAAATTTGTGCTGTAGGTGAGTTATTTAGCACCATTCTCCTTCAAGGAAGCCTCAGCCAAGATGTGGAGGGGATCGGGCCTTTTTCTTCGTTTTAGTGCCTTGGCCAACCGTCCTTTGAGCACCTTCATTTTTGCCTTACATACGTGCATTCGAGCCCAATAATGATTTTTCATGTTCCGAAGCATGTCCTTATCTTTGTTAGCCTTGGCCAACAACCTCTCCAAATGAACATTGACCTGGAGAAGCATAGCTTCTCGCTCAATGGGTACCAAATCACCGGGTCTCTTACGAGCCAAGTTGCGGTCTTCATGGATCCTCCACAACTCATCAAGAGTGTGTTCATCTTCTAGTTGCTTGTTGCACTACTCTAAGTAGGTGACCGTCCAATTTTCCATTTCCAACCTTTGCTGCAACGAGTCATTTTCAACCCTCAGTTGCTGGATGATCTCCTTTGGCTCTAGGCTAGGAGAACTAATATCGAGGTCAACAACATCTATGCCTGGATCACCTGATGGCCCCTCATCAATATTGGGCTGCTTGCCTCTCTCTTGTACCTGTGCTGCTATCGGAAATGAGGCCCCTTCCACCTGGTGTGGAGATAACACTCGCGGTGCTGATGAAGAAGGCGAGACCCCTTCCACCTGGTGTGGAGAAAATACTCGCCGAGATGATGCAAATAAGGCCCTGTGGCCTCTCTGATATGTGACCAATGGAGGGGAGCTGACATGTCTGGGCTCAGGGATGTCATACTGCTGTGAAGGTCCTCCCTCCTCATGAACAACCTCAGGGGGTGGCTGTGGCACTGTGAAGAAATCTCGAGAGATGAAATCCTCCCACGAAATACCCTGCTGTGCCAACTGATGCATGACCACAATCTTGATCAAAGCATAATGGTAAATGCTCCTGTGTTGTTGTGCTGGGTTCTTTCTCTGTACCAAGGGCACAATCCTCTCAATATTCCAGCACATGAAGAAAGGAATGTTCATCATCCGTACCCGTGTGAAATGCATCAACAAGCGGATATGGTACGAATACAAACGTGAAAATTTGCCCTCACAGGTGAAATAGCGAATGATGACCCTCATCAAGGGTGCATACTCATCCCTCAAGAATCTGAAAGGAAATACACCAGACATGTGCCTCATATATACAGGTTTAATGTAGGGCTGATACTGAAATCTGTCCAACAGCTGGCGCTTGTTCCACTCTTCTCCAACATTGGGTATCCTTGTTGCTTGAGCAACAATCTCAGGTGATAATGTAAAATCCACCCCTGCAAGATTCACATGCTCGTTGTGCAAATGTAATACAAACAAGCGGACCAATTCCCTGTGGTGCTGAATTTGAGAAATTCTTTCGCAATATTCATAGCATGCTTGATGACGGAAACATGTGACTGCAAGTGGACAAGCTTGCAAATAGGCCAAAGAGGTGGGCTCCTCTCTCACATGCTGACCACCCTTACCACCCCTGTGAGGCCTCCTTGGCACCTCAACCTCCGGTGTTGACTCACGGTCATCACTTTGCTCATAGTCTGTTTCGGTTTCTGACATGGTTTCAAGAAAAAAATGGCTGAAATGCACTGCTGCTTCTGCTCAAATGGCCTGCTGTTTTGACTGTTTGAATGCTGCTCCAAGGGGACAAAAACACAAGGGAGATGTTAGGGAGGGGGAATTTTAAGGGGACTTAGGGAAAATATATATAAAAGGGAATTTAGGGAAGGAATTATGACACATACACCATCACATAATCATAGTTTGCAGGGGTTTGATAGGAGGTAGAGTTTAGGGAGATTTTATTGAATTTTAGGGATAGGTAGGGTTTTAGGGCTTTTGATTTTTTGTTAGGGAAATTAGGTGAAGATGACAAGGGAGGTGATAATGGGTATGTGAGGAAATGAGGGAGTGAAAAAAAAAATGACCTTGGGCAGCAAACTCAAAGCCCTAGCTTCACTTGCAATTTGAAATTTTTAACATGATACATATGATTTTCTTCATGTTTCACACTTGCTGGTATTAGACACATTTTCCATGCTCATTTTCTTTAGGCAAGCAAAAACAAATTGATGATTGGAGGCCTACCTGAACAATTTAGGAAATTTGAGGTCGTTTTGAAGATTTGCTGTAGGTGAAACCCAACGCGTAGCGCGCGGGTTCTGATGCGTAGCGCCCGCTCTACGCGTAGCGCCCGTGCCTTTTTAACACTGAAACTTCTGCCCTGACGCGTAGCGCGCGCCCAACGCGTAGCGCGCGGACCCTGATGCGTAGCGCGCAGGTGCTGTCGCTCACTTCGCCCAGTTTCACACTAAATCGCCTTTCACACTTGCTCTTGGAGTCTTGGAGGCAAATGAATTGCAAAATGAGGAGATAGGGGCTTTTATAAGCTTGATTTAAATTTATTTCCCTTCAAACCCACTTTATAATGTTTATAAAATGACACTTTTTAAAACTAATTGCTGCTGACTTGTGGTTTCCTTTTTGTCATGAAATTGGTTGAAATGATGCTTTTTCTTGAAAATTTTTGCAGGGATAGCTTCTGAGGAGTCTTGGCAAAGGAGACCAGGGCCGCATGCCAACTTCTGGAGAATTTGAATTTTTACAAATTTTTACAAAAAATGAGAAAATGACCTTGCCTTCAAAAACAGGGTTTTTGAACTCAAGGTAAAAATTAGCTGTACAATATGAAATCTTCTGAAGTGGTGCTTTGCTGGACATCTCTCTGGCCTGCTGGGCATTTATTGACCTTAAAGACATGACCTTAAAAGACAAAATTGGTCTAAACCCTAGACCTAGTACTTTGACTTCAAGACAAGACTAATGACCCTGTAAAGAATTTATTGACTGAAACAAACTTAATCCAGCAGTGCCAAGAGGGGAATAAAAGACACAAGCTCCTCCATCAGGGTTATGGCATGCCTAATGGAATGCAATAGGATGACACTGATGAGACACCTACTTATGCAAATGCAAAGAGCTTTGATCGCTGATGGAGGGCTACTAGACCGACTCTAACATTGGCTCCAATGGGGATGGTAGCTCCTTGGAGGTGCCAAGAACCTTAGACCTCTGGGAGAGCAGACCAGTGCCTTTCAATCATTGGGCAATGGAGTCATTATTTACATATTTGGACCCAAACTGGGACAACTTTATTGACTTGACAAGTGACTGAAAATTGGACCAACTTTGGCTCAAACTAACTCAACTTTAAACAGAAAATGAACTGATAAAAACAACATGACAAACTCACACCAACTAATCTTCATCTTCAGAATTATAGCCTTCACCGCGGGCCCCAGACTAAAGATGAAAGATCAGTTCACACTTGCAGTGGAATAAAAGTAAAATGGTAATTACAATGATAATGACTAGAGCAGAAAATGCTCAGACATGGTACCTTTTGAGCAGTCGACCATTGACCGACCCTCCGAGACAATCATCACCATTCATTTCTTTGAGAAGAAAGGAATTTGGACCACGGTATGCTGCAATTTTGTAGGGACCTTTCCACAAGTTGTCAAACTTTCCATGTTTCCCTTTGTCTTCATTTCAGGCATCCCACCTCAAAACAATATCATCGATTTGGAAATCATCCGGTTTTGCTTTCCTGTCATAGATCTTCTTTATGCGCTCCTGCAACTTGAGAGTATTGTGAAGAACCTCCTCCCGTGTCTGCTGTAAATGAATCATTTGACTAATCCGCATTTGCATGGGATCCTCCTCACCACCAGCTTCTTGAAGCAACTTTGCTACCGAAATACCAAGTGAAGTAGGAAACACTGCATCTGTCCCGTAAACCAGTTCAAAAGGTGACATACCAATTGAATTTTTCTGACTGACACGATCAGCCCATAATGCATTTACTAACTTTTTGTGCCAGCTCTTCTTATTGATTTCCAGCAACTTCTTTATGATGTTTACCAAAGATTTATTCAAAGATTCAGCCAACCCATTTCCTTGCGGATGATAGGCGGTCGAATGCCCCAAGCTGATATTATATTTGTAGCAAAAATCAACCATCTTCTTTGATTTAAACGCTGCTACATTATCTGTAATCAACTTATGTGGACAGCCGAAACGTGACAATATGTTATTTTCAAGGAAAGAAATAATTACCAAGTCTGTGGCCTGCCGGGTAGGAATGGCTTCAATCCATTTCGTGAAGTAATCAGTGGCTGTCAATATCCATCGATGCTGTCCGGAAGATGCTGGATGAATTTCGCCGATGAAATCCAAGTCCCACTGCTGAAATGGTGCGCTGACTTCAATGGGCTTGAGAGGCAATGGCTGTAATTTCTGCTTTCCTTGAAAAATTTGGCATTCATGACAGCTTTTGACTGCTTTATATACATCTGAAAACAGTGAAGGCCAATAAAAACCTGCCCTTAGGATCTTGTTTGCCGTGGTCTTCCAAAACAAGTGGCCCCTGCAATCACCTTTGTGAAAATCCTCTACAGGTCTCTTAGCTTCCTCCTCGACCAAATAATTCAGCAATATTCCACCGGGGTCTTTCCAATATAGTGCAGATTTTATGATGCAAAATTTGGCAGCCTTTAATTTCAATGTCCTAGCTTTGTTTCGAGGCATCCCGGGCGGTGAAGACAAATTTTGAAGTACATATACAATATCAGCATACCAAGGAGAAGAAATAAAGATGTCAGATACCTGTAGTGCTGAATTCTCCTCGTCTTCATCGGATAGGGCAGCAATCAAATTAATGTCTAGGACATGGAGATTTGTTTCAGCCATCAATTTAGCGAGACCTTGACCCTTGATCAGTTTGGTAGGCTTAATTTCCACATCATATTCTAATAGTGCAGCAATCCACTTACCCCGCCTTCCTTCTGGTTCTGCTTGTACCAAAACATCTTTAACAGCCGCGTTAGGAACATATGCCAAAATGTGAGAATTCAATATGTATACTCGGAAATCTTTCAAGGCTTTTACCAGCGCCAATGCTTGTTTTTCAATGATATTATACTTCAGCGCTCCGTCCCTTATGATACGACTGAAAAAAGCAATGGGCTTCTCAACTCCATCTTTCTTTTGCATCAGCACAGCTGCCAATGTATGCTCAGAAGCAAATGAAAATAAAATAAAATCTTGTGTATAATCCGGGCTGATTAGAGTTGGGGCTGAAGATAAAATTAACTTTACCAAATTGAAAGACTTTACCGCCTCTTCGGTCCATTTGAGCTGGCTGTCCTTTTTTAGCATGCTAGTGATTTCTCTGAGGTGTTCGGCAAGATTCGGAATAAAGCGACGCAGAAAATTCAACTTGCCATTAAAGGACTGAATCTCCTTCTTGTTTCGGGGCTGCTCTAATTGCTGAATAGCTTCCACACGTGCAGGATCTATACGAATGCCATCTTTGGAAATGATGTGGCCCAACAGCTTGCCTTCACTCATGGCGAAAAGGCTCTTCTTCGGATTCAATGAGATACCATATTTTCTGCACTTTTGAAACACCATTGTTAAATGATACAAATGTTCTTCATCAGATTTAGAAAACACAGTTAAATCATCAAGATAAACGACCAAAAAGACATCCTTCTCATTAACAAAGGCCATGTCCATAGCCCGCTGAAAGGTAGCACTTGCATTTTTCAATCCAAACGGCATCTTGGCATAATGAAATGTCCCCCATGGAGTAGTGAATGCAGTCTTGTCGCGGTCATCCTCATGCACCAAAATCTGATTGTACCCGGAATACCCATCAAGTAACGACATCCTAGATGCCCCAACTACCCGCTGCAATATATGATCCATCTTGGGCAGCGGATAATTGTCCTTTAGTGACACCTTATTCAGATTTCTGAAGTCTATACACAAGCGGATCTCACCGTTCTTCTTTCTCACAGGCACCAAGTTGGAAATCCAGTCGGAAAATCTGATTGGCACTATAATTCCAGACTTGTACAACCTGTTAACTTCTTTCTCAATCAAAGGCAGCAACTTAGGATTAATTCTTCTCAACTTTTGTCGGAAAGGCTTTTGATTTGGCTTTATGGGAATGGTATGCTGAATGATACTTGTGTCATAAGTTTTCAAATCTGAATAATCCCATGCAAAAACATTAGAAAACGAAGACAACAATATGATATATTCTTTCTTTACCTTTGGTGACAATGCCTTCGATAGCTTCACCATCTTTTGATTTTCAGCTGTTCTGACATTCACTTCTTCAACACCTTCTTCCGTTGGCCTCAAAGTTGGTTTACGGGCCACGTCATCTTGATCGAACAACTCCTCCAAAGGAATTAATCCTTTAGGAATGAAATTATCTTTAAGTTGCAATACATCCATTTGATTTACTTCCTCAGGTTCTGTATCTATGGAGATGTCTTTGAACTCACCTTCAACTTGCAGAAAATCCTTGATTTCTTCGTCATCTTGGAAAACTTGCCAACATCTTTGATTGTCTGGAACTGTAGGACGGTGCTTCACATAAATCTCAAACTTATTGCTGGAATTCATGGGGATTTTTAGATTGCTTGCTGCCTTAGCCAATGCATCCGCAACACCATTTTGGATACGGGGCACACATGTCAAAGTATGTTCAGAAAACAGTTTCAAGATATCTAGGACAACATTTCGATATGCTCGCATACGAGGATGCTTGGCTTGGAACTCACCTTTCACTTGCTTTATAACCAACTCGGAGTCGCCATATACTGCTATCTTCTTTGCCTTCAACTTCCGAAGGATTTTCAGGCCAGCAATGAGAGCCTCATATTCCGCCTCATTATTTGAACAATCGAATGCCTATTTGTAAGAACATACTCGTACCTTGCTTGGGACTTTGTTTTAGACAGAAAATGGACTTCGAATCCACACACCTATACCAGCACCATCGCTGCCCACAACGCCATCAAAATCCATGGTCCAAAGACCATCCTCATCGTCTTCTAAGTGCTGAAAATGTGATGTCTCTGCATTTTCTGTTTGCTGCCCATTGATCTCAGCTGTTGACTCTATGACAGCAGACCTTTCTTCACTTTCCTTTCTCAAAATTTCTCTAAAATTTTCTGTAATGTCTGGTATATCTTCTGCTTGAACTAACTGACTATCTATCTCATTAAAATTATCCGCAAACAAAACAAATGATTCTAAATCTGTATGTACATAATTTACAGGATGATTAACTGGCTTTTCCTTACTAGTGATCATGTATTTCATCTTTTGTTCCCGATATAATTTCCTCATCTGACCGAAGACCGGGATTGTAGCGTAAGAAAAATCGAGCTGAAGTGTACCTTTGAGCTTAGCTCCCCAAGATCTCGAAAGCAACATTCCGAATCGCGGAGGAATATCTGCCACCACCACATCCATCAAAACATTCTTTGCTGGGATTTGATCTAGGCTCACTACCAAGTCCTTGATCAAACCAATACATTTTACCCGACTGGAATCAAACGAATACAAATCATGATATTTTCTCGTGATGTCTAGTCCCAGCTTTTCCATGATTGCTTTCGGCATCAAATTATGCGAAGCTCCCGAGTCAAACATAGCATTATGTAAAACATACTCATGCAATCGCAAACTGATATAGAATGGAGGAACATCACTTTCGGGAGACTCACCATTTAAAGCGGGCCCAAAAATCAATTCCGGCTGATCATCTTCTACATTCACCGTGTCTAGCATTGGATCAAAATTCAACATCTTGGAGATTTGGCCTCGGTAAGTGCTGTTCTTCATGATTTCCGTCAAAGGAATGGACACTTTCAACTTTGAAATTTCATTCTCCAAACTGAAAGCTGAAACCTTCTCACCTTCTTTGGCCGGAACTTCTCTTTTTTCAACTTTATCTCTCGGTGTACTTGATGGCTGATCTATCTTGCTTGCTGATGATGATTGACCTGCTAAGGGATCAATTATGTCTTTTCCTTTTGTCTGTGGGGCAGCTGAATCATTTTTTGCTGAAGTATCTTTCCTTTTCTGAATGGGATTTATGGGAACAGCTCGGTTTCTTAATTGTCTCTGCTGAGCGGACAAAGCATTGAGATATCCTCTTTGGTATTCCTCTGATTCTTCCTCAAGCGCTGCATCATTTGACAGGATATAATGCTCATCCTGAGGGACGATGGAGTTTCTCACCAACTCTTCTTCTTCTGTAATATAAGTGGGCAGATCATCAGGAGTGAAGAAATGATTTTCCTCTCCCACCGTATCACCTTCATCCTCGGATTCTTGGCTAACAAAATTCTGCTGAAAAGGAGGTTTAATTTGCTGCTGAACTGCTGCCTCTTGTGCCCTTGTTTCACGCTGTTTGATTCTATATTGCGGCTGCTGCGGACCTCGAAAATTTGGATTGCGAATCTGAGGCTCCGGCTTGCTGAGATGAGTATGTTCAAGTGCCCTTTCAATCTTTTCAACCTTACGGAGGAGGAGCTGATCTGATGTAGAAGCTTCCTCTTTGATTGTGACTCGCTTTTCCGCCTTCATCCTTGCTCTTTTATCATTCAAATTCGCTTCAACACTAACAGCAATTTTCTGCATATCCTCCAAGGTAGGCGGATCTCTATCTCTCAATGAATAAGCCATCTCCGTATCAAAACCATCCGGGAATTTGAGAAGTGCTGATTTTCTAGATGGCCTTAAATCATCTGGAATAGCATTGTAAACTGTGTTAAATCTGATAATGTAATATTGGACTGACTCACCATGATTACGCTTGAGGTTGTTGTACTCGGCATTAATCTGAAGTGGATCCTTTCTGATTTCCCATCGATCTAGAAACTGCCTCTGAAGTGCTTCCAAGGTGGGTATGCTTCTAGCTGTCAAACCTCTGAACCATTTTCTTACTTCTCCATCAAATGTTTGAACAAATAAACGCATAGTTACATCCTCTTCATCTATCTCATATAGATCAAAGAAAGTCGTCATTTTTTCTATATGTTGCTGAGCAAAGATACTTTGTGGAGTGCCATAAAACATGGGAATTTTACTCTGATAATCGGCTGGCATATCATGCAGATTTTGGGGAAGAGCAAGGGGAGCAAATCGGGCAGCCATTGCTTTAGGTAGATTGGGTCTAGGAGTAGCAGGTGGAGTAGGTGTAGCTGTAGTATGAGGAGTATGAGGAGTATGAGGAGGAGAAGTGGTATGGGATGTGGAAGGCGAACCAACTGTAGATTCTGGAAAAGTGATTATAGGAGAAGCAGAAATAAAAGGAGGATTGCTCTGCTCATGCACTGTGATAGTGGATCCAATATGAACAGATATAGTTTCAACGAACTCAGCAAGATTGGTAGCGTGAATATCTGACTGAAGAGATCTTAGGATGAAATTGTCAACCAATTTGTTGTGTCTCTCAATGTCAAGGGCAGCTGCAAAATCAGGGTTGGGAACTAGAGAATCAAGTGCGCTTTCAGATTTGGTTTTGAACAAGGACAACTCAAAATTCTCGTCAAAATCAATGTCTTCAAGATACTCAAAAATAGCTGGACATGAATGAGATTTGAAAAAAGATCTAGGATCTGTAGCCAGTTTGGATATCGAGGAACAAATAATCAATCAGCCTGTGAAAACTCTTAACTAATCATCCAAAAGTTCAGAGTTTACAAATGAACTGGGGTAAAATGCAATCGAAGTGGTCGTATTCACAAGCTCACGGAGATTGACTGAAGCAGCGTTTATCTACTTGCGCTTATGCAAAGCAAAAGCGTTTCGAAGGCTACCTGGCATAACTTCAGGCTCCGTCTAAGACTTATGAAACACACACATCAATCAACAGACAAGTTTGTTCTCCCCAGTATGGTCGCCAATATGTTAGCGCTTGAAATTTCACCTCAGGCTGAGAAAGGCAAACTCCAAGGCAACATCAAACCACTTAGCCTCGTAGCTAGCCCTACGGGGCAGGAGAGGGCTCTCTCCGGTATATCTCAGCAAAGATCTTCTAAGGGCGGAGATAACCAATAAAGAACACTGATTTTAGGCTAGTAAACTGATAAAAGGTTTGATTTGATATTTTTGGGATTTTGGTGGAAAATCGGGGAAAGGCAATTTTGGGTGCGGGGATTGGACACAGTTTTTGCAGGGGGTTCTTTGGGGCAAGGTAGGAGACTATATTGATGCCTTTGAAAGAGTCAGATGGGTAAGATTTACTGGTGAGGAGCTAAGGAGAGCAAGTAAACACCTTGAGTTCTCCTTAAACAGATGAAAACATTGATATTAAGCAAACTTAAAAGCAGAGCATGGCAATCATGAATTCTACTTTAACACTTCATTTGCCTAATTTGCAGAAGGAAAAGTAAGAAGATGATTCACATAAAAAACTTACAAGTACAAATAGAAACACACCATCAATACATGTAACCACAAGAATCCCAAAAAGGACTGCAAAACCCTGGTCTTTCTTCCTTTGCCAAAATTGCAGAGATACAATGAGTAATACAATAGAAGCTTTCTCCCTCAAGAGTCCAACCATGAAAATGACCAAGAAAGTACATAATATAGGCAATCTAACATCTTTCCTTGCCTCTAGGGGTCGAGCTCACTATCCTAGGAGCTGTTTCAACCAATTCCAAACTGAGCACTAAAATCTAGGCAGTCAAAACAACTTGCCTCTATAAGCTAGGAAACCAATTATTCATTAAATTTTTGCCTATTTCATGAATGAATCTTCTAGAAGAGATAAATAAGTGTCAAAGTATCATAAAATTACATCATTTACATCAAGGAGGATGAAAATCCACTCCAAAAGTCAAACCTAGTCAAAACTGCGTTTTGCTGAGCTATAGGTGCCTTTCTGTGAAAATAGCCCAACGCGTAGCGCCCTAAATCTCAACGCGTAGCGCGCCTTTGGGCCTGCTTTTGAGGCACTTCCCGGCGTCCAAATGAGGCAAAAGTGGGCTTGTTGGAAAGGTCTGGATGTCTACTTTCCAACCCAAATGGAATTTCTGAATTTGGTGACCATTTGCCCCTCCAAAATTGCAATCTCCCTAGACTGCTTCCTGTGTGTCAAAAAAGTGGCAGAAAGTCATTTTTTGCATGTTTTTTGACCTTCTGGAAGCTCAAAACTTGATGAAATCTCTTGGAAATTGCTAAGAAAGTGTATTTTTGAATGAAAAATCCAAAAATGCTAAGTTTTCATGAAATGGAGTTGCCCATCTTTAGGGTAGCGCGCGGCGAGCTACGCGTTGGGGAGGAAAACCTGTTTTTTGCCCAAAAATTCACAAATGACCAAAAATGCTCAATTTTTTTTGAAATTTGTGCTGTAGGTGAGTTATTTAGCACCATACTCCTTCAAGGAAGCCTCAGCCAATATGTGGAGGGGATCGGGCCTTTTTCTTCGTTTTAGTGCCTTGGCCAACCGTCCTTTGAGCACCTTCATTTTTGCCTTACATACGTGCATTCGAGCCCAATAATGATTTTTCATGTTCCGAAGCATGTCCTTATCTTTGTTAGCCTTGGCCAACAACCTCTCCAAATGAGCATTGACCTGGAGAAGCATAGCCTCTCGCTCAATGGGTACCAAATCACCGGGTCTCTTACGAGCCAAGTTGCGGTCTTCATGGATCCTCCGCAACTCATCAAGAGTGTGTTCATCTTCTAGTTGCTTGTTGCGCTGCTCTAAGTAGGTGATCGTCCAATTTTCCATTTCCAGCCTTTGCTGCAACGAGTCATTTTCAACCCTCAGTTGCTGGATGATCTCCTTTGGCTCTAGGCTAGGAGAACTAATATCGAGGTCAACAACATCTATGCCTGGATCACCTGATGGCCCCTCATCAATCTTGGGCTGCTTGCCTCTCTCTTGTACCTGTGCTGCTGTCGGAAATGAGGCCCCTTCCACCTGGTGTGGAGATAACACTCGCGGTGCTGATGAAGAAGGCGAGACCCCTTCCACCTGGTGTGGAGAAAATACTGGCCGAGCTGATGCAAATAAGGCCCTGTGGCCTCTCTGATATGTGACCAATGGAGGGGAGCTGACATGTCTGGGCTCAGGGATGTCATACTGCTGTGAAGGTCCTCCCTCCTCATGAACAACCTTAGGGGGTGGCTGTGGCACTGTGAAGAAATCTCGAGAGATGAAATCCTCCCACGGAATACCCTGCTGTGCCAACTGATGCATGACCACAATCTTGATCAAAGCATAATGGTAAATGCTCCTGTGTTGTTGTGCTGGGCTCTTTCTCTGTACCAAGGGCACCATCCTCTCAATATTCCAGCACATGAAGAAAGGAATGTTCATCATCCGTACCCGTGTGAAATGCATCAACAAGCGGATATGGTACGAATACAAACGTGAAAATCTGCCCTCACAGGTGAAATAGCGAATGATGACCCTCATCAAGGGTGCATACTCATCCCTCAAGAATCTGAAAGGAAATACACCAGACATGTGCCTCATATATACATGTTTAATGTAGGGCTCATACTGAAATCTGTCCAATAGCTGGCGCTTGTTCCACTCTTCTCCAACATTGGGTATCCCTGTTGCTTGAGCAACAATCTCAGGTGATAATGTAAAATCCACCCCTGCAAGATTCACATGCTCGTTGTGCAAATGTAATACAAACAAGCAGACCAATTCCCTGTGGTGCTGAATTTGAGAAATTCTTTCGCAATATTCATAGCATGCTTGATGACGGAAACATGTGACTGCAAGTGGACAAGCTTGCAAATAGGCCAACGAGGTGGGCTCCTCTCTCGCATGCTGACCACCCTTACCACCCCTGTGAGGCCTCCTTGGCACCTCAACCTCCGATGTTGACTCACGGTCATCACTTTGCTCATAGTCTGTTTCGGTTTCTGACATTGTTTCAAGAACAAAATGGCTGAAATGCACTGCTGCTTCTGCTCAAATGGCCTGTTGTTTTGACTGTTTGAATGCTGCTCCAAGGGGACAAAAACACAAGGGAGATGTTAGGGAGGGGGACTTTTAAGGGGACTTAGGGAAAATATATATAAAAGGGAATTTAGGGAAGGAATTATGACACATACACCATCACATAATCACAGTTTGCAGGGGTTTGATAGGAGGTAGAGTTTAGGGAGATTTTATTGAATTTTAGGGATAGGTATGGTTTTAGGGCTTTTGATTTTTTGTTAGGGAAATTAGGTGAAGATGACAAGGGAGGTGATAATGGGTATGTGAGGAAATGAGGGAGTGAAAAAAAAAATGACCTTGGGCAGCAAACTCAAAGCCCTAGCTTCACTTGCAATTTGAAATTTTTAACATGATACATATGATTTTCTTCATGTTTCACACTTGCTGGTATTAGACACATTTTCCATGCTCATTTTCTTTAGGCAAGCAAAAACAAATTGATGATTGGAGGCCTACCTGAACAATTTAGGAAATTTGAGGTCGTTTTGAAGATTTGCTGTAGGTGAAACCCAACGCGTACGCGCGCCCAACGCGTAGTGCACGGGCCCTGATGCGTAGCGCGCAGGTGCTGTCACTCACTTCGCCCAGTTTCACACTAAATCGCCTTTCACACTTGCTCTTGGAGTCTTGGAGGCAAATGAATTGCAAAATGAGGAGATAGGGGCTTTTATAAGCTTGATTTAAATTTATTTCCCTTCAAACCCACTTTATAATGTTTATAAAATGACACTTTTTAAAACTAATTGCTGCTGACTTGTGGTTTCCGTTTTGTCATGAAATTGGTTGAAATGATGCTTTTTCTTGAAAATTTTTCCAGGGATAGCTTCTGAGGAGTCTTGGCAAAGGAGACCAGGGCCGCATGCCAACTTCTGGAGAATTTGAATTTTTACAAATTTTTACAAAAAATGAGAAAATGACCTTGCCTTCAAAAACAGGGTTTTTGAACTCAAGGTAAAAGTTAGCTGTACAATATGAAATATTATGAAGTGGTGCTTTGCTGAACATCTCTCTGGCCTGCTGGGCATTTATTGACCTTAAAGACATGACCTTAAAAGACAAAATTGGACTAAACCCTAGACCTAGTACTTTGACTTCAAGACAAGACCAATGACCCTGTAAAGAATTTATTGACTGAAACAAACTTAATCCAGCAGTGCCAAGAGGGAATAAAAGACACAAGCTCCTCCATCAGGGTTATGGCATGCCTAATGGAATGCAATAGGATGACACTGATGAGACACCTACTTATGCAAATGCAAAGAGCTTTGATCGCTGATGGAGGGCTACTAGACCGACTCTAACAGAATCAACATGCATGAGTTTCTGATGAGGAAATATTCAATTAACTAGAGTAGCACTAGTTGAGTGCACTAATGCATCAACTGACTGTTAACTCATTATTAGTTCCTCAAACATTTTGGAACTAATTTAACTAGACTTAACTCACTAAACTAAGTTAACTAATTACCACTCATACTTAACTCATCCTGGACCCCTATAATATAGGGAGAACATATACATGACTTCAAAAAGACTTCCAACTTGAAATTCCTAAGCTAATTAAGTTAATTAAACTTAATTAACTATTTACAAGTTGCTATGAGAATAAAAATCGGTTTTTTTTCTCTGTTTAATTTAAGGACAAATTAAATTGGAATTTCTGGATTCTATTTATCATTTCTTGTTGCTATTTTCAACACTCCCTCTCAACAAGAAAGGAATTCAACTCGATCCCAATCTTGAACCTTTGGAATGTTCTGCATGTAACACTTCTCTCTAGTGTTGTTGCTACAACAACTCCAGAAAAAAAAAACATCAAACCTGATTCAGAATGATGCCTCTGTCATCAAAGTCTTTGACTACTATTGCCTTTGTCGAATGAAAACTCTGCGCTTCTGTTGACTCTACCTTTCTGCACTGTTGTCAACCCTCTCTACGCTTCTTCAGTATTTGACTGCTCTAGCCTCTGTCACTTTGATCTTTGACTGCATCAATCCCACTGATTCCTCCCACTACTATGTACTTTGGGCTCCCGTAGCAAGGTATGATCCATGAGATAAAACCACTCAAATCACCCCACCTCACACCTGGAGGTATGGTTGAATGTGATCCCTCTACCCACCTGGCTCGTAATTTCCCCCTACTAGAGGTCTCTACATGACTATAGCCTCCACTCAGTTTCCTCTCGGCTTCTCCAATTTTGGTTGCTCCACAATTGTCTGAGACTGCTTCTTCTCTACTTGAGTGGATCTCTCCACTCGGTCTCCTCTCAGCTTCTCTAGTTGTGGTTGCTCCACAACTTCTTAAAGATGCTGTAGAGGCTTCTTCTGGGGCTCCATGTTGAGAGGTAATTTACTCTCCCTCTCAACCACCAAGTCTCTAACCTTTACCTTGCTCCTCAAGGCTTTGCATGCATCTTGAACCTCAAGAGCATACAAGTTCATGACTAGCACACCAATCTGTTTCATCTGTCACGTCGTCACGAAATTTCTAGAAAAAGAGCTGATTTTAAATCAACGATATCTCCCTCCTCCAAATTCCGATTCGGCCGATTTTTTTTGTTGTTGAATTTGGGTATTATTTTGTAAAGAATCCAAATCTGCTATATGTTTTTGAAAATTTTGCACAAAATTTTTCAGATCTGTTATGCAAACTCGCTGCCCAAAACTCAAAACTTCAAAATCTCCTCTAGTATATTGTTCTCAGCTCTGATACCATGTAGAATTTCTTGTAGATTCACAAGCTCATGTAATCTACTAAAACAAGAGACAAGAATATACTTCTACTCTTTACAGCGGAATCCCATAAAGATCGAGGAAAACAATAATCAACAAGAGGAAGAACATCAATGGCACATAACACAATAAATATACGGGGAAAGCCACAACTCAAAACCCCACTATCTGTATTGCATTAATAAGAAATCCAAGATGATAATACAATGCTTGTTCTCACAAGAACAATCCCAACACTCAGTAAAATCAATCTCCAGCTCAAAAGCAAGCTCAAGTCAAATCGAAGCCTCTTCTCTACTCTGCAAGCTCTCTATTTCGTTGTGCCCTTGGTCAAAGAATTCAGACGAATACAATATGCTCTGCTCAACCTTGAGCTTAACCTACACAAGTATTTCCTATCCTCCACTTGATGACTTCCTTTGGCCAATACTTAGCCAAATTTCCAAGCCTCCAAGCTTCTAATTCTTTGCACAATTCCTGAGAGAATTAGCTCGTATTTAAAGGGAAATTCCTCATCCATAACTGCGCAATCCCTTCTAGGTTCAGTTCCTGATTGCATGTACTATCAATACAAATCAGAAAATTATACAACAAATAGTACACTGTTCCTGCACTCTAGTCTCAACTGGGTCTTTCTCAGAATCGACATGCATGCGTTTCTCATGAGGGAATATTCAGTTAATTGGAGTAGCACTAGTTGAGTGCACTAATGCATCAACTAACTGTTAACTCACTATTAGTTCCTCAAACAGTTTGGAACTAATATAACTGGACTTAACTCAATAAACTGAGTTAACCAATTACCATTCATACTTAACTCATCATGGACCCCTATAATATAGGGAGAACATGTACATGACTTCAGAAAGACATCCAACTCGAAATTCCTAAGCTAATTAAGTTAATTAAACTTAATTAACTATTTACAAGTTTCTATGAGAATAAAATTCGATTTTAATTCTCAACTTAATTCAAGGACAAATTAAATTGGAATTTATGGATTTTTATCATTTCTTGTTGATATTTTCAACACTCCCTCTCAACAAGAAATGAATTCAACTCGATCTCGATCCTGAACCTTTGGAATGTTCTGCATGCAACACTTCTCTCTAACGTTGTTGCTACAACAACTCCAAAAACAAAAAAACATCCAACCTGAATTAGAATGATGCCTTTGCCATCAAAGTCTTTGACTACTATTGCCTTTGTCGATTGAAAACTCTGCTTTTTTGTTGACTCTGCCTTTCTGCACTATTGTCAACCCTCTCTACGCTTCTTGAGTATATGACTGCTTTAGCCTCTGTCACTCTGATCTTTGATTGCATCAATCCCACTGATTCCTCTTGCTACTATGTACTTTGGGCTCCCATAGCAAGGTACAATCCATGAGATAAAACCTTTCAATGGAACTTGCCCAATTTCAACCCTCTTGGGACTATCACTTCAAATCGCCCCACCTCACATGTGGAGGTATGGCTGCATGTGATCCCTATGCCCACCTCGCTCGAAATTTCCCCCTACTGGAGGTCTTTGCATGACTGGATGCCTCCACTCGGTCTCCTCTCGACTTCTCCAATTGTGGCTGATCCACAATTGTCTGAGACTAATTTTGAGAATCCTTCTCTACTTGAGTGGATCTCTCCACTCGGTCTCCTCACATCTTCTCTAGTTGTGGCTACTCCACAACTTGCTGAAGTTGCTTTAGAGGATTCTTTTGGCACTGCATGTTGAGAGATAATTGACTCTCCCTCTCAACTACCAAGTCTCTAACCTTTGCCTTGATCCTCAAGGCTTTGCATGCATCTTGAACCTCAAGAGCATACAGGTTCTTCGCTAGCACACCATTCTGTTTCAACTATCTTGCCGTCATGAAATTTTATAGAAAAAGAGCTGCTTTTAAATCAATGATATCTCCCTCATCCGAACTCCGATTCGGCCAATTTTTTTTTTGAATTTGGGTATTTTTTCACAAAGAATCCAAATCTACTATTTGTTTCTGAAAATTTTGTACAAAATTTTTCAGATCTTCTTTTCAAACTTGCGGCCCAAAACTCAAAAATTCTAAATCTCCTCTAGTATATTGTTCTCAGCTCTGATACCATGTAGAATTTCCTGTAGATTCACAAGCTCATGTAATCTACTAAAACAAGAGATAAGAATATACTTCTACTCTTTACAATGGAAGCCCATAAAGATCGAGCAAAAAAATAATCGACAAGAGGAAGAACATCAATGGCACATAACACAATACATATCTAGGGAAAGCCACAACTCAAAACCCCTACTATCTGTATTGCATTAATAAGAAATCCAAGATGATAATACAATGCTTGTTCTCACAAGAACAAACCCAACACTCAGTAAAATAAATCTCCAACTCACAAGCAAGCTCAAGTCAAATCCAGGCCTCTTCTGCTCTCCAAGTTCCTTATTTCCTTGCACCCTTGGTCAAAGAATTCAGATGAATACAATATGATCTACTCAACCTTGAGCTTAAACTACACATTTATTTCCTATCCTCCACCTCATGACTTCCTTTAGCCAACACTTAGCCAAATTTCCAAGCCTCCAAGATTCTAATTCTTTGCACAATTCCTGAGAGAATTAGCACATATTTAAAGGGAAATTCCTCATCCATACTACAAAATCCCTTCTAGGTTCATTTCCCGATTTCATGCACTATCAATACAACTCAGAAAATTATACAACAAATAGTACACTATCCCTACACTCTAGTCTCAACTAGGTCTTTCTTAGAATTGGCATGCATGAGTTTCTGATGAGGGAATATTCAGTTAACTGGAGTATCACTAGTTGAGTGCACTAATGCATCAACTGATTGTTAACTATTAGTTCCTCAAACAATTTGGAACTAATTTAACTAGACTTAACTTAAGAAACTGAGTTAACTAATTACCACTCATACTTAACTCATCCTAGACATGTAGAAAATCATGTAGATTCACAAGCTAATGCAATTTTCTAAAGAAAGAGATAAGAATCTACTTCTACTCTTTACGGTGGAAGCCCATAAAGATTGATCAAAAAATAATTGACAAGAGGAAGAACATCAAGGGAACATAACACAATAAATATCCAAGGAAAGCTACAACTCAAAATCCCACTACTATATTGTATTAATTCGAAAAATCAAGATGAAATTACAATGCTTGTTCTCTCTAGAACAATCCTAGCACTCAAAAAATTCAATCTCCAACTCATAAGCAAGCTGAAGGCCAAAGCTTAGCCAATTCACAAGCTCTCCAAGTCTCTATTCAAATGCGCCATTGGTCAAAGAATTCAGATGAATACAATATGCTCTACTCAACCTTAAGCTTAACCTGTACAAGTATTTCCTATCATCTGCTTGATGACTTCTTTTGGCCAAAACTTACCCAAATTTCCAAGCCTCCAAGCTTCTAATTCTTTACACAATTCCTGAGAGAATTAGCCCATATTTAAAGGGAAATTCCTCATCCATAACTGCGCAGTCCCTTCTAGGTTCAGTTCCTTATTGCATGCACTTTCAGTAAAACTCAGAAAATTATACAACAAATAGTACACTGTCCCTGCACTCTAGTCTCAACTAGGTCTTTCTCAGAATTGACATGCATGAGTTTCTAATGAGGGAATATTCAGTTAACTAGAGTAGTACTAGTTGAGTGCACTAATTGTTAGGTCTCTATAATACCAGTGAGTCCCCATTACTATTGTCATTGTAGCCTTTATTTTTATTGTTGTGCCCCTATTGTCTCCATATTGTTATTATTGTGCCCCATAGAAGGCCACTATTGTTATTGTTGTGCCCTTATATTATTATTATTATGCCAGCTTTGATTATATTGTGACCCCTTAGACTCCTATATATAGAAAGGAGGTTTTGTCATTTGTATCATCCAAGAATTGTTCATTTGTGTAATGTAAAGGATGTTTCCCCCTCGAAGAGGCTAATTTTGAAGGCTTTGATCCATCTTTTCTTCTATTTTGTGAACTGGTTGCATAGCATTTGGTATCAGAGCTCTGGATTCTAGGGTTTCGCTACTCTAAACCGGTCATCATGGAATTTTCACTATAACTTTTATTTTGCGATGTTTCAGAAGCAAAAAAAACCCATTTGAACCAAAATCTCTTTGAACCTCGGGTTCAAATTTCAGATCTTGGCTCGCTATATTTTCGGAGATATGATTCGATGAAGTTAGAGTTTTTGCATTATCCCGAAGTAAATCTCAAACAGGTGACCTGGGTAAAATCGTCATAACTTTCTTTCTGAGCATTAGATTGAAATTTCATAAGAAGTTACAGAAATAGGATGACCTGTAGTTTTCTATCCATTGGTTTTAGGTCCTAAGATCGAAACAGTGACACATGGCACTTCGTACAAGTTCGCTCTACTGAACTAGTCTATAATTATGTTATCATGGGATATTTTGCATAACTCTTCCTTGGAGAATCCAATATTGATCAGACTTGCAACGTTAGAAAGAGGACTCAGAGGGAAACCACAGGACGCAATTTCAGACCTTGGAGATCTGAAATTACAGAGATACATCAGATTCAATATCAAGCTCCTACAAAGTGAAAAAAAGTGTGTAGGTTGTTTTTTTTTGTGCATAAGTTTGGTTTGAAAAATTAGTTTGAAGGAATTCAAAGGGTATAGTGAAGCATTATTATCATTAATTGATGCCCTGAAGAAAGAAAGTGGAAACACCTAGTAAGCAGCCTGAAATCTCTAGCATGACTCATGAAGAAGAGGAAGAAATGCAACATGATATATCAAAATTACGAGACCAAGTGCAATAAATTTAACTCTCACAAAAAGTAATAGAAGCTAAGATGGATGGTTTAAAGAAAGGAATAGAAGCTAAGATAGATTGTATGAAAGACAACATTTAAGATTTGAAGAAAGATATGGAAGGTTTGAAGGAATGTTTGACAAAGCTACTACAAGAAAGGCTTCCTAATGGCTAGAGGAAACTTATGATGAAAACAAAAGAAATGTTAATTATGATTTCATAGACTCTAACTTTTGAACAAAGACCCACCATGTTCTAAAGACTGATATGAGGAAGTTTTATGGCAATGATCCCGTAACATGGATACTACAGATGGAACAATATTTCGATCTCCATAATGTGCAAAACACACAAAAAATATGCATTGCAACTTTATATTTGGAACCAAATCAGTTTGTATGGTATCTTTGGCTTTTCTCTCGTAAATGAATTGTCACTTGGACAATTTTTATGGAAGAAATTATAGTACATTACGAGGATACAAAAAGCAACACATTTTTTAGCCAATTGATAAATCTCAAACAAAAGGGTTCAATGATGGAGCACATTGAGGACTTCCAAAAATTGAATATAAGGGTAAAATATATTTCAGAGGAGCATATGATTGATGTGATCATAGGTACATTAAAGGATAACATCCAACATGAGGTTCGCCTTTGGGAACCTGATTCATTGGAGAAGGCATTCAGGTTGGCAAGAAAAATGGAAAGAAAAATTATGGCAACAAGGAAGGAAGACTACCACTCAAAACTATAAAGATGGAAGTGTTGTTGCTCCTAGCCTTCCACAACCTACAAGGTTGACATCAAAACAATTGGAAGGAAAAAGAGAAAAAGGAAGAAGAAAAGGAATAGGAAACATCAAAAGAAGAGGATATACCCCAGGAACAAACCCTACAGAAAGAAGAAATGAATCCGACCATATCTTGTAATGCATTGTCTGGAATTACCACTCCTCAAACTATGAAGATAGAAGGACATATCAAGAAGAAAAGGGTAATAATTTTGATTGATTCAGGCAGTACCCATAATTTTATTCATTGTAAGATAACCAAGGAATTGAATTTCTTCCTATATCCAGCACCAGAGTGTCAAGTGATGGTTTCAAGTGGAGGAACCATAAATTGCTCTAGAAAGGGCCGTAATATCAAGCTATCCATGAGAGAATATGTATTTAATAGCCCAATGCTTTCCATTCCAATGGGTGGTGCTGATTTTGTACTAGGATTCCAATGACTACAATCCTTGGGTATGATAGCTTTTAATTTTCAAGAACTTTTCATGAAATTTTCTTGGGAAGGAAAGGAAGTTGAATTAAGGGGTATCATAGGGAAACCGGGAAAGATAATCAACTCTAACAGAATGACAAAGCTTCTAAAGAAAGAAAAATAAGGTGTAATTGCATAATTATGTTCGCTAGAGGTTCCCACATCGAAATCATCCATTTCTTCAGATCTCCAAAAAATTTTGGACAATCATTCCAAGGTATTTGAAACTCCCAAAGTCCTCCCACCTATTCATGATCATGATCATGCTATTCATTTGATTCCAGGAAGTGTCCCTCCAAACATCAGGCCTTACATATATCCCTATGCCCAAAAGAGTGAAATTGAACGTATAATTGTAGAAATGCTAGAGGCTGGTATAATTCAACCTAGTCAAAGTTCTTTCTCTACTCCAGTAGTATTGGTGCACAAGAAGGATGGGCTATGGCGCATGTGTCTGGATTATAGCGAGCTCAAAAAGATCACTATTAAAGATAAATTTCCCATTCCTGTCATTGATGAATTATTGGATGAATTACATGGATCAATTTACTTCACCAAGTTGGATCTTCGTTCAAGATATCATCAAATCAGAATGAAGACTGAAGACATTTTGAAAACAACATTTATAACTCATGAGGGTAATTATGAATTTTTGGTCCTACCTTTTGGCATTACCAATGCACCTTCTACATTTCAAGGTTTGATGAATTCCATTTTCAAACCCTTCCTTAGAAACAATTATATGCAAAAAGCTCCAAATGTTTGTTTGGAGTACAAGAGGTGGAATTCTGGGTCATATTGCATATCTTGAAGGTGTTAAGGTCGACCCTAGCAAAATTAAAGCCATTAAAGAATGGAAAATCCCATATCCATAAAGCATCTACGAGGATTTCTCGGGTTGACAGGGTATTATCGCAAGTTTTTTAAGAATTATGGGAGAATAACAACACCTCTAACAACATTATTGAAGAAATATGCATTTTCATGGATTCCATAAGCAACAAAATCCTTTGAACATCTTAAAGAAGCAATGTGTCAAGCACCGGTCTTAGCTATGTTAGACTTCACAAAAACCTTTATTGTGGAATGTGATGCCTTAGGAAATGGAATTGGTGCTGTTTTAATGCAAGGAGAAAGACCCATTTCTTTCGAAAGTCATCCAATCAAAGGAAAGTATTTACACAAAGATATTTATGAGAAGGAAATGTTGGTAATACTACATGCACTTAAAAAATGGTGACCGTACCTAATGGGAAGACACTTCAGGGTAAAGAAGGATCATGATAGTCTTAAATACTTTTTAGAACAAAGATTATCTTTAGAAGAGCAATAAAAATGGGTCACAAAGATGTCGGGTTATGACTTTGAAATCATCTACAAAAAAGGGAAGCAAAATTTTGTGGTAGATGCACTCTCAAGGAAGGATGAGGATGTGGAAGCATTTCTTTGTGCCATTTGTATTATCCAACCATATTGGATAAATGAAGCAAGGGATGAATGGAAGAATGACGAAGAATTGTGGGCACTTATTCAAAAGTTACAACAAGATCCCAATACATATGATACATTTAGCTGGAAAAATGATTTGTTATGGTACAAAGATCACTTACACCTATGTAAGAATTCCCAAATCAAACAAAATATTCTTATGGAATTACACACCTCTCCCTTAGGAGGGCACTCAGGGTTTTTAAAATCTTACCATAAAGTTAAGAAGGAATTTTTTTGGGATGGCCTTAAATAAGATATTCAAAAGTTTGTGGCAGAATGTTTGGTTTGCTAACAAAATAAAGTTGAAACAATTAAGACCCCAGGTCTATTACAACCTTTATACATTCCAAGCCAACGTTGGGAGGAGGTTTCAATGGATTTTATCATAGGTTTACCCAAGTCTGAAGGAAAGAGTGTCATCATGGTGGTAGTTGAAAAACTTACCAAATATGCACACTTTTGTGCATTATCGCATCCATTTAAAGAAAGTACAATTTATACTGCATTTATGGAAACAATTCAAAAGCTACATGGAAACCCAAAGATTATTATAAGCAGCAGAGATCCCATTTTCACTAGAAATTTTCAGACATAATTATTTTCTTGTCTTGGTACTCAGTTAGCTCATAGCTCATCTTATCATCCTCAATCTGATGGGAAAACTGAGATAGTAAACATATGTTTGGAAGGATATCTTTGTTGCTTTGTATCTAATAAACATACACAATGGTCAAATGGTTGCCTTTGGTTGAATGGTGGTATAACACTTCCTTCCATACTAGAGAAAAATGACCCCATTTATGACACTTTATGGATATCATCCACCGTCCATCACATCATATTTAAGAGAAAATTCTAAGGTTCAAGAAATGGAAGATCACATCGAGCATTAACAACAGGTTCTCCAACTCTTAAATGATAACCTCACTTTGGCGCAGAATAGAATGAAACGACAGGCAAATCAACATCGAAGTGAAAGAAGTATTGATGTAGGTGACTGGGTATTCCTACGGCTACAAACATATAAACAAATGTCCCTCAAGCAAGCTAAGAAGGTTAATAAATTATCACCAAAGTATTATGGTCCTTACAAGGTGTTGCAAAATATTGGTACTATGGCATACAAATTGGAGCTTCCTGTGGCTTCCAGAATGCACCCAGTTTTCCATGATTCATGCTTAAAGAAGGTTATAGGTGACAAACTCCTAGCTCAATCAATATTTCTAGAATTTGACGAGGAAGGAAAAATCATATTGGAACCTGAAGCAGTCATAGAAACAAGAACTCAACAACTACGAAATTGATCAATTTCAGAGTATCTCATCAAGTGGAAGAACTTACCCGCTGAAGATTCCACATGGGAGGACAAGAATTTTATAAAGAAGCATCCAAAACTACTCAAGTGTTGAGGACACCACTTTTTTCAAGGAGAGGGGCATGTTAGGTCCCTATAATACTAGTGATTCCCCCATTACTATTGTCATTGTAGCCCCTATTGTTATTGTTGTGCCCCTATTGTCCCCATATTGTTATTATTGTTCCCCATAGAAGCCCACTATTGTTATTTTTGTGCCCTTATATTATTATTATTATGTCAGCTTTGATTATATTGTGACCCCTTAGACTCCTATATATAGAAAGGATATTTTCTCATTTGCATCATCTAAGAATTGTTCATTTGTGTAATATAAAGGAGGTTTCCCCTTGAAGAGGCTAATTTTGAAGGCGTTGATCTATATTTTCTTCTATTTTGTGAGTTGGTTGCATAACACTAATGCATCAACTAACTGTTAACTCACTATTAGTTCCTCAAACTGTTTGGAACTAATTTAACTGGACTTAACTCAATAAACTGAGGTAACTAATTACCACTCATACTTAGCTCATCTTGGACCCCTATAATATAGGGAGAACATATACATGACTTTATAAAGACTTCCAACTCTAAATTCCTAAGCTAATTAAGTTAATTAAACTTAATTAACTATTTACAAGTTTCTATGAGAATACAATTCGATTTTAATTCTCAGTTTAATTCAAGGACAAATTAAACTAGAATTTCTGGATTCTATTTTTATCATTTCTTGTTTCTATTTTCAAAAAAAGAAGAGCAAAGGGGCTATGTTTCAATTTCGAGAACAAGTATAGTAAGGGGAACAGTGCAGAAAGAAGAAATTACTCTACATAGACTGTGAAGAGGAAGAAGATCAAGAATTGGAGTTGTTGCAAGATATAGAGCTAGAAGAAATTATTCTAACGACATCTTTCCATGCATTGGCTTGGTATGCATAAAACCCCAAGATAGAAGGATATATAAAAAAGGAAAAAGGTAACAATATTGATTGTTTCAGATAGTACCCATATCTTCATCAATTGTAAATTGGAAAAAAGTTAACAATTGATTTGTATTTCCAACACCAAAATTTCTAGAGATGGAGGTACCATAAAATTTTCAGGGAAGTTCTATATATTAACCTGAATATGGGAGAGTATTTATTGGATAGTTCCCATGATTACAATATAAATGGGTGGTGCAAATGTTTTATTAGGGTTCTAATGGTTGCAATCGTTAGGAACATTGTCCCTTAATTTTCAATATATTTTAGTGATATTTTATTTGGAGGCATTGAAATTGCGCTTATAGGTATTTAGGTAAAAACCTCTAAAGTGAAAAGCTCTAATAGCATGAAAAATTTACTCAAAAAGGGACATGATGGTGTAATTTCATAGTTGTGTCCGTCATATGTTCAAACATCTATATCCTCTACTCCAATGGATCTCTAGAAAGTTATCAACAATCATTCCAATGTATTTGGATATATGGCTAGGGGTCTTCCACCCACCCAAGATCATGACCATGTTATTTATTTGCAACCTGGAATTTTACCACCTAACGTTACACCTTATAAATATCCATATGCACATAAGAGTGAGATTGAGCGTATGGCTCAAGAAATGTTAGAGGCTAGCATCATTAAACCTAGCCAAAGTGCTTTCTCTTCACTAGTGGTGATGGTTATAAAAAAGGATGGTTGATGGCATATGTGTCCAAATTACAGAGAGCTTGACAAAATGATAATCAAAGGTATGTTTCATATTCCTATCATTGATGAATTATTAGATGAATTACCTAGAGCAAATTTCTTTATTAAGTTGGATCTCCATTCAGGATATTATTAAATCAAAATGAGGTAAGAAGAATGTCCAAAATAACCTCTAGAACATATGAATGTCATTATGAGTTTTTTGGTTATGACATTTGGAATTTCTAATGCACCTTCAAAATTTCAAAGCTTGACGAGCTCTATTTTCAAACCCTTCCTTAGAAAAATTGTGTTACTATTTTTTGACGACATATTAATTTACAACAAATCTCAAGAAGAGCATGTACAACATGTTGATAGGGTCTTAACTCTATTGGAAGATTAAGAGCTATATGCAAAACTTTCCAATCATATTATAACTCATTAGGGTGCCAAAGTGGACCCTAACGAAATTAAAGCTATGATGGAATGGCCAATCCCAAAATCCTTAAAGGAACTCATAGGAATTTTAGGATTGAAAATCTATTACTACAAGTTTGTTAATCATTATGGTAAAATCATAATAGCATAAAAAACATTATTAAAAAAAGAAGCATTTTCTTAGATGCAAGAAGCGACCAATTCTTTTGAAAAACATAAAGAGTTTATGCATACAACTCTCACCCTAGGCACACCAAACTTCACAAAAACCTTCATTGTGGAGTGTGATGCCCTAGGCCATGGCATTGGTACAATTCCAATGCAAGAAGAAATGTCTATTGCCTTTGAAAGTATTCAAATTAGAGGAAAGAACTTACTCATTTCCATCTACGAAAAATAAATGTTGGCCATAGTACATGCTCTCAAGAAATGACATCCATACCTAAAACAAGCCACTTCAAAGTAAAAGCAAATCATGATAGTTTGAAGTAATTCTTGGAAAAAATACTATCTTCAAAAGAGAAACAAGAATGGGTGACAAAGATGATAGGTTATGATTTTGAATTTATCTACAAAATGGGAAAATCAAATATCATGGTACATGCAATCTCAAGGAAAGAGGAAGACATAGAGGGCTTACTTTGCTCTATTTCCATTCCACAATCTAAATGTGTGAAAGAAGTAAGGATATAATGGAAGCAAGATGAAAAGGCATCTAAGATAATTCAACAAATACAAAGTACTCCAATGTAGTAGAAAAGTTATGGAAGAATGATTTATTGTTGTATCAATATCACTTATGTAAGAATTCTCAACTCAAATGTAAGGTCCTTGTGGAATTATGAATTTCTCCCATAGGAGGACATTCAAGGTTATTGAAAACAAATCATAATATCAAGAAATATTTTTTTCGGGAAGGTATTAAGGAAAATATGCACAAATTTTTGGCTGAATGTGTGGTTTTCCAATAGAATGAGAGACAATCAAAACCCTTGGGCTCCTACAACCATTAGCCATACCCAACCATAATTGGGAAGAAGTTTTAATGGAATTTATTATAAATTTACCCAAATATAAAGCAAATAATGTCATTATGGTAGCAATATATTGACGAGCATAGTATGCCTATTTTTTCTCTTCTCATCCTTTTAGAGAAATAACAATGGTAGAAGCATTCACATGAATGATCCAAATGCTACATAGAATCCCAAAGGTTCCTGTAAGTGATAGAGATCCAATTTTAACTATAGAATTTTGGACTAGATTATTTTATTATTTGGGTACTCAATTGACTCACAGGTCACCTTCTTATCCTTAATCTAATGGTAAAACTAATATTGTGAGTGATTTTTTAGAAGAATAAGTTCATTGATTTACATATAATAAACATAAAAAATGGGTCAAGTGGTTGCGCTTGGCATTATGATGTTACAACACATCCTTCCATACTTCATAAAAAATGTCCCCGTTTATGGCACTTTGTGGATATCATATTCCTTCCATCACATCACCCTTGAAAGGGACTGAAAATGTTCAAGCAATGGAGGACCACAAAGGGCACCAATAAGAGGTTCTCAAACTATTGAAAGACAAATTGATTATGACACAAAATAGGATGAAATAACAATCAAATCAACATCACAATTAAAGGGAATATGAAGTGGGGGATTGGGTATTTTTGAGATTACAAACATATAAACAAATATCCATCAAGAAATAAAACAAGGAGCAAATTAGCGTCGAGGTATTATGGTCCCTATAAGGTGTTGCAGAGAATTGGAATTATGAATTACAAAGTGAAATTGCTCTATCTTTGTGTGTAGATCTATTCTTCCATGTTTCTTATGTAAAGAAGGTAATCGATTATAAGATCAAAATCCAAACTAATTTTACATAGATTGATGAAGAAGGGAAGATCATACTATAACTCAAAATAATCCTGGAAATAAGGATTAAGCAACTAAGAAATTGAGCAATTAATGAGTATCCCATCAAATGGAAGAAACTATGGTGGAAGAGGCGACATGGGAAGATGAATCATTTATGTAGAAACACCTACAATTAGTCAAGTGTTGTGGAAAACACTTATTTTAAGGGGATGAGCATGTTAACCCTAGAAAAGCCCCATATTAACCCTAAAACCACTTATTAAGCCCTAGATATTGGGTTATTTTATTTCTATTTTTATATTGTTATGTAGGCTAAATCCTTGCACTATATCGTTTCATTATAATTGTACCCTTTGTCTCCTATATATACACACATAGGAGACATAGTCTTTGATCATCTCACCTTGCCTTATTAACTATATTCATTGTAAAAGGAGGTTTCCCCCTTGAATTGGACTGTAATTATTAACTTATAATTTTTTAGGTGCATGTTTTATAACACTAAATTAGTTGAACCAAGCAAGAAAGGCACCCCCCCAAAATTGTAATGCATCCCAAACTGAATTGTACCTATATATATATATATATATATATATATATATATATATATATTCAAGTTTCTTTTTCATTTCTTTCTAATGGTTCTCATGGGGTGTTTACATATACCATAAAATAAGGCCAACGACAAAGGAAATATCAGTATGGGTATGAGTAAAATATAAATGGTTACCAACTAATTAATGGTGTAAAGTGGCATATAGTTTGGGTGGGGTATGGGTGGAGCAAGTTTGACTCTAGACGAAAAGGGAAATGGGGTTGGTTCACAATCTTCCATGTGATAGCAATGAAGGTAACTTGCATACTTTAGAATATCAAAGGGAAATTTCCTCCTTAATTTAAAAGTTTAGCGTCACTACCACTAATAGCGATAATAGGGTCATCAACTTAAAGAAAAAGAATTATGAGATGGTTATCTGTTTTCTTTGTAGAGACATTAGGGTTAGAATGACATCTAGAAAGGATGATGTCAAGAAGAAAATTATCCATTTTAGCATACCAAGCCTATGAAGCTTTCTTGAGACCATAGATATATTTCTTAAGGCGTTAAACAAGGATGGATTCTATTGACGGTGCTGGACCCACCAAAATGTCAAGGGGATCTCCCCGGTAAGAAGTCCCAATTAGATCTTAGACCGTTTGGTGTAGGAGTCCCAGCAGTGGGTCGTAAGGTAATGCCTTGACCGCGGTGTTACATAGAGGCAAGTAGAATAACTCTGTCAGTAGCAAGGGTGTGACTGATGCAATGAGTCAAGGAAGGTGTATGAGAGGTTCCAACACTTTGAAGGGGGAAGGAGGTGAAGGTGAGTTCCAGGTTGAAAGGGATCAGTCCCAACTCGGCTAGGAACACACAACACAAAGGACATGCACAACTTCCAGTGGAGTAGTCCACTCAGATGCGACAATCACATCATACAAGGTAAGATAACATGTACAACACTCACAGATCAGTTCGAGACGAGTGTGACGATTGTTATAGAAAGGTTCAAGTGAAAGGTCTATCTGATGTCTGGCAGAGCAGTCAACATGGACGGTGACAACATTAACAACATATGCAACACATTAACAACAAGATTCATATAATTGCATGTGAATCAGTTCATACACAAGTACGTAAGTTAAACAACACATATTATTAAAGCAACTAGAGAAGTCCAACTACAATAACAACATATGCATGAAAATGTGATAGCTCTTATTATATAAAGAAGTGTAAGTCACAATCATACAATACATCAATGTAAACCTGCTAGGCCCAACAGTGGAACGTTACAGCCACATCTGCCTGCTCCTCCAAAGAGATGTACTAGCTCCATGCAGTGGAGAATCTAAGGCGTGTTATAATACTATCCAAGCCTTCTTCAAAATAGTCTTAGTAGAAGCTTGGCTGACCAAAAGTCTATACAATGGGTTATGAGGGACCATTCATAGCAAAGGGTGGGGTGGTCCTTAACATTCCCCTTTGTGACCATTCAACTCCCCTCATGAATCTTCACCTACTCTATGATTGTTACATCCACTCTTGACACTTGACTTACACTTGACATGACTCAACATTACAATGCACATGTACCCATGTGAAAAATGGCTTGGAAAATCCAACTAGATATCATTCGGACATAGACAACCATAGAAATCCAACTTATCAACATCCTCATGCTGATCAACAGTGACATATTGATGCCAAGATTGGTAGTCCTTGAGAGTGTTCGTGTGTTTTTCTGTGACATCCGTCTGAAACCTGAACCTTGGCTCCATGGCATCTGGGTACACTGCTCGGGTTCCTTTGTCCAACTCGTCTATGAGAATGCACATCATTGTCTTCAATGTGGCCGGACCATCAATGTATTTGCACATGATGTTTGCACTGATAGGCAAGTCTGGGCTGGTGGCGACGTGCATCAACTCGTCGAAGTACGAGTCAAGCTCCTGTCGGACCTGCTTCTTGGTCTTCACCTGGGTGAGAGTCCCAAGTGATGGGATCACATGAGTGTGCACTATAACCTCCATGATTTTGAATACTCATGCATGGGAATCCTGTATGCTAGTGATGAGTTGTGGTAGGTATTCGTAGTTCTAGATCTGACTCCAGATATGTGCTTGTAGCTCGACTGCATTGGTGTTCATCATCTTTGGCAAGTGAAGTGGGGCTCCCTTGTACTCCATTTTCCACTCTTTCACGTTATCAACAACAATATGTATGTTATTCAAGATGCATTCTCTTCTCATACATCATTGCTGCGATCCGTGGAGATGAATGACTACTTGATGCATGGTACCAAACTTGGAGTATAATGCTCGCAAAAATGTGTCCAAGGACAATACTTCATCTAGTATTGGCTTCTTTAGTTCAGCTCGGACGAACATTGTCACCAAGTATCCTCCCTACTTGGCCACCTATAGTTCCTTCGCCATTCACTCATTCTCAGCTATGAGAAAATGAACACTTGAGCTAGTGGATTCATCATACACTCTAGTTGCATCGGCCAATGCAGTTGGATGCCTGTGCACATCAGTCATGATCACTTGCTCTTCAAATTGCACAGGGGATGTTTGGTCCTCTAGAGTCGGTACTCTTTGATACTATACAACTCTGTGATGGAATTCGTCAAAGGAGATGTTGTGCATATCTGCTTTCGGTTGACCACCAAATATCTCAGTTCCTCCTTGGTCATTCGATACTTTCTCATCATCAGGATGCAATGAAGCGGGTGAGTCGACCTCTTTGTAGTGAGGCATGAGGTCAGTATCCTGTTCCAACTCTTGTTGCTCCATGTCTACATCCAACTATTCAAGCGCTTATTTTATCTCATGAGCAAAGTCTTTCCCCTGCGATGGCTCACCCTGTTCGGCTGATGCCAGCTGTTCAGATGAATCAACTACTTGTACGGGCGCTGCTTCGTCTGTCTGCACGTGATGCACCCTTTTTTGAATCTGCTGCTACCATGCTTCCTACTCCTATTGGTGCAACTCTTGTTCTTTCCAGAGTTACTCCCTTAGCTCATGCAACTCATTCCGTGCTTCTTCCATTCTCTTCTTATCCCTTTGCCTTCACGTGATTCGCTTGTCATGCTGCTGCCTCTTCTTCTGAATAACCATAGCTGCTTGTTCTACAAGTGGATCTGATCGAAACTTGCAGCTTTTCTTCTCCTCCATGCGGTCGACAATCTTCCTCTTCCCTTTGTCACACACATCTATTCTTGGCTCTGGTGCCTCTGCTGTTGCTGCTACTGCTGGTGCTCTCCGTGATGTTGCTTCATGCTACTGTGCTAACCACTCTATGGCAAAAATGACTTGTTCATTGGGTTTGGAGGAATGGTAGAAATATTTCCATGAGTCTTCCTCGACCCAGTGAAATGCCCCATGGATCCAATTGAACTAAACTCTCATGAAGTGATCCTTCACAATGCAATGTGTGTCATACGGGTTCAAGCTTCGGAGGTCAAATGAGTACTTCTTCATCTATTCAGCTTCAACATATGCTTGCTTGATGCTCCAGATCTCGTATAACCCAATCCGCAATAGAAGAGTGGGCCAAGGTGCCTTCTTCTTTCGCTCCAGCCTAGATGTCAATCCTACTGAGATATGATACGCTACTTCCTGCATGATAAGCACGTCCAAAGAAAACTTTGGCAGAACATGCGGAGGATTCTCCGCATCGGACACTCGGGTGAATATGCCGGACGGTGAGGCTTACCAATCTGCAATTCCTAACAATGCCTTCATCTCTTCCTCTAACATGAAGGGTGGATCCTATTCAAATATCAACCTATACAATGGAGTGAAAAAATGGTCGGACAACCATATGATCACTCCTCTGAAGCTTCACTCGGACAATAACTTGAAATACATGTTCACAATAGTCTCCACTAGTGACCATGCCCACTCTAAGCCCGGGAACTCATATCGGGCATAGAATGCATTTAGAATGTAGGTGGACATGTATATATGTGCATACTGGCTCATCATCTTGGCCACTCAGTTGACATGCGAATATGACCAAGTATTGGTATGCCTTCCTTAATATCTTCGTCTTATAAATCTGATTGGGTATCATCCTGAAACGAGTTGGCTCCTTTACCCAATCCTTCAGAATGTCTCTGGAGTGTCCTCTGCTGTTGGGCAAGCTGAACGGGGGAGTCATGACAGTCCTGGGCTCGGTCATATGATACATCTCATCGTAATATTATGCCCATAAGGTTGTAAGCTTCGTCCCACTGACACTGCTCAAGGTCATCGTCTCGGGGTCAGTGTGAGAGACGATCTAGTGAATCATGTCCATGCATGGGAACGCGGGGTATCTACATGCAATCCGGTACAAGCCGGACTTATGAATGTTCATGTACACCTGACGGTCTTCAAAGTCTTCCCCAAAAGTACCTGCGAATGTTTCATTCACCTTTTTCCACTTCAGTTTGATGTCCTTGTCTAGATACAACTTCATATCTTCATAGATCGACAAACCAGAGGACACCTGCTTAGATGGTTCTTTAGCTGCCATACCATCAGTGTCCTGAGATCCTATTCTCTTGGAAGCCATTGAGACAGATGAAAACCTGAATGATATGGAAACAAGCAGAATGCATGGCAAGAAATATGTTAGTGAAAACAAGGCAAATCCAAGGAAGGACACGTCACATACCTGGGAAACTGATGAACAAGATTGCGCAAATTTCACTGGGAGGTTGGGTGACTGGCTGCCAGAATGACGCAAAAGGTAGTCTGGGCTGTTTGGGAGGCTGGACTAGCTGCTGGATCTAAGAAATGCACAATCCAGTTGGGCATCTAGCTTCTAGGATTGCGTAATGCGCAATCCCAGCTGGGAAGGACAGTTAGCCCAGGGATAAATTTGTGCAATTTCTTGGGCCAAGCAACCACTGTCCTCTAGGAATGTGAAAAATAGCCTAGGAGGCTAGTTCTGGACCAGAATGTGTAAATCTGGAGAGGAAGGTGAGCCTTCCTTCCCCAGATTGCGCGATGCAGCCTTGGTGAAGGCAGAAACTGGGCCAAGGTTGACCTGATTCGCCGAGGGGCAACTGAAAGAAAGTAAGTTGATGAAATTCATGGTGACACTAAGTCATAGTAGAAGTGATAAACAATGCATCCAAAACATGAATGGAAGATTCAACAAACATGTTAACATGCATGTGGGTGAGGCCGTTCACCGATTGGGCGAACGTTCGTGCAAAACAATTTCATGCATGCGAAAATAATGAGATAGTGATGAAAACTAAAACAAAGCTAGGACAAGCTAGAATATATGTAAATGATAGCAGGCGCTGAACGAAATCAAGCAAACAACACTCACACAAGAGAATACCCAAAAAGTGACAAAAATGCTGAAAAAGACAAGTTGAGGTCACTTACCTTTGAATAGCTGAGACGAATGTGTCTAAGAGTCCAGGATGTGCTGTGGGATGTCATAGCTCCAAGATCAATGTGAATTAATGAGATCTGATGCTTTGAATAAATAAGTTTGGTCTCATGATGCGCATGCCACAAATCTAGGAAAAAGCGACACTTGGAGGAAAACTTCTAAAACAACTTTGCATGTAACCCCTAGTTACTAAAAATAGCTCCCTAAATCATGGGATGCCTTTTGTACATTTTCTCTTGCTATTCCGGGAAGATCAAGCCATGCGTGCATGCAAGTCAAGTTTCCTCAGTCCCGGGTGGAACTGGTCAACTAGGCTGTTCATGCATGGGAGTGCTCAACTGATCGGGAAAAATGCGCATTCCTGGCTTGGAGCTAGGTTTACTGCCTAGGAAGTTTGTGCAATTTCTGGGTAGAGCAGCTGACTGTTGCCCAGATTTTCTCAAATCCTAGGCTGAATAACCTGTTGCTCGAAAAATTTGTGTAAATCCTGCTGGGAGGGTTGGCTGGTTGGATTGCGCAATCCTGCAGCCCAGGAGGCTGTTAGAGAGGATTGTGCAATTCCTGGAGGGAAGGTTGGTTTCCCTCCAAAAATGTGCAATTTTCAAGGGGAATCTGCTCAGCCTGTAGCTAGACCAAGTCCAGGTGAGCAACCTGTGAGGGGAATGGATTGACTGTGATTTACATGCTGCCTTTGTGTGAAGAAAACATTGAAGCTTGAGTACTTGACGAAGCAAGACAAAGTGCTGTGTAAGGTTGGTAAGGAGGCTCCAAAACAGGCTAAGGCAAAATTTTGGAAGGTGGTTGTAGCCACTACAACAGATTCATTCTAAACATAGCTTGGATGCTGTTCCATGTCAATCTCTTCTTATAAATATCCACACAAAATGGATTATTTAACATTCATATAATGGACCTCCCATTTATGTCAAGTGTCAAAGGCTAGAACACCATAAATATAATTCATTTTGGCTATGGGGAAAATGTTTCATTATAGTCGATTCATTCAACTTGAGAAAATATTTTAGTAACTAACAAGACCTTGTGTCTTTCAACACTTCCATCCAATGTGTTGGCGCGCAAGGGGTAGACCCAAGAGAAAGGTGAATTATCCAAAAAAACCCATTCAGACATAAGCCCTTTTGGCAACACGTATAAGTAGGTGAAGTATTATCATTTCCATATTCAACATATTATTACTTCTTATCATTCAGAAAAAGAAAATAAGGTATACCCCTGTTCTACGCAGTAAACCCATCATCCATATGTTTAAGAGAGTCATAACATGAAAAACAAACAATTCATCACATAATGTGCAAAAGACACAAAATAATCCAAATAATATTGTTGTAGATGCTACAAAACCCTCCAAAATTTTGACTTACACTCAATTTTAGAGCCTTGGTCTTTCACATTGTTGTCACAAACACCGAAACTCATTTCATGTACTTTCTTGAAGTATTTTTCTCCCCTTTGCAAGTTGGGTAAACTGTCATATTTTCACATGATTGGTTATCGTACAATGTTTAAAAGCCCGTTCTGGTGGTTTCAAGGATCAATCTTTGTGAATATGAGTTGTTCTAACCATGTAAACATCTGTCGCACTCATTCACAAATTTTTAAGCACTGTCACACAAGGATTGTCACGACCATCACAAAGTGTATCTTAAGTGTCGCACTTGTCGTAACTGGTCATAAAGTTGTCACATAGAGGGAAATGAATTGTTCATGTGTCCTGGGTGATTTATGTTGTTGTGTCGTCAAGTATTCTAAGTGTGAGATCACAGTCGAAGTCTTATCACTATTCACATCAGTCTAACTGGTCTTATACTTAGCCATTTCTAAGAAGTCTCCCCGACCAAGCAACTTGGCTTCACCCGACCTCCCTTAACTACGCACTACGCAGTTTCAGTCCTCTAGCTATGGCCTTCCTCATTGGCACTGCGCAACCCATAGTTCTTGCCTCACAGGACTGTTTCACTGCACAATTTCTGTGCTCAAGCTCCAACCTTGACCTCCAAAATTGCGCAATTCCTTCTCCCAGCCTGGCCTCAACTATGCACTTTACAATCGCAAGAATTAAGATCATTCACTAAGCCTATTAATTGTGTAGTTGCATAATTTCCCAGGCTCCCTTTTCTCCCAAAAATGCGCAGTGTGTTCACTCAGTGTCCATCCCCTCAGCCTACCTCACTGGTTCCTAGAACTGTGAAGTTTTAGCCCTCAATCTAGCCTGAACTGCGCATTGTGTAGTTTCAACACTCAAACTTCACCCCTGACTTCCTAAGCAACACATTTGTGTAGCTACTGAGCCTCTTTCCCATCTTGTCACCTGGTTCTGTCTCTATCAGTGGATCAATGTGCACCATCTTAGACTAGGGGTTTATTAGACTGATGTCATCTTGTCATGACTGATTTACATATATAGGCACCTTACCATGGTATGGCAAGATGATGAAGAAATAGATGAAGGAAGGAAAAATGTTGAAATACACTCTTGTAGCTGAACATGAAAGTTGAGCAATCACAATAAAGAAAAGGTACATTAGTTTGCAATCAGAACTCAGGGCTTAAGATCATTGAAGACTCCTTATCACCAAGTCATACAAAGGTGAAAAGAAGAGCATTCTCAAGAATACACTCAACACATAGCAACAACAATGGATTCAAAATACCACATCATTAAACAGTCCATGTCAATAGTGTCATGTCATGTCATGAGTTGTCATATGCCAGTGAATCATGTAAATGGTATTCAAAATGTATTGTAAAGTGGAAGTCCAAAGGACACACATGGAATATAAAGAGTCATGTAAGTTGAAAAGTCATAGGAAGTAAAACAATCATGAGGGTAGTCAAAGAGTCACAAGGAAGGGGAAGCATCACGCCTTGGTTATATATACTCCTTCATTATATGAGCAGAGGAATTTTTCACCTTGGCTCCTCCCAGAAGGCATTAGAGAGATAGATCAGTTCTTTTGAGGAGCAAGGATTGGCTCCAAAGCTCCAATACTGGAGCTAGTGATGTTCAGTGTATACACATGTCTTGGAACTTTTACTTAATAAAAAAAGCCTTAATTCATGTTTACTTTCATCTATGCTAAAGTAGTTGAACTATTTCGGTTATCTTGGTACTTATCATATTGAGAATTTTTTGTAATTGCTATTATCAATCTCGCATCCTCGTGGACTATTCCACTTGATATTAGATAGATCTTCCTCATTATATTGGTTTCAATGACTATCATATCTCTGTGGACTATTCCGCTTGATGTTGTACGAACCCCTCTTGTTCATGCGTGTCTCTACTAGGGTGGTACTACTACCTCTCTCTTAGAGGGTCACTTATCCTCCCCTCCATAGTGAAAGAGATTTGACACACATACGATTGAACACTCACCAGGAACACCTCCCTAGCTTTTCGAAAGTGGATGTGCACTCTTCTCTCTTGCTGACAGTTAGAGCTAAGGCACATCTCTAAGATACATGGCAACCATGATGATATTCCAGATGGGGTTCCTGCTCCAAACAACGTGAGGTTTAATTGGGACTTCACATCAAGGATACCCCTTGGTTGATGGATTTCCAGCACCATCAACAATGGTGCTACAAGGAGGGCTAAATGACAAGCTGAGCTCGTTGAATCTTGTTTGAATCTCTTATCTAAAATGGCTCATACTCAAATATTACTCACAGGGTGTTTCTCTATTTTTTCCCTTTATCAAATTTCAATCCCTGATGAGCCTCTCTATCACTTGTCCCAGTTAAAGTTTGATGGTGAGGATGGAACATCCATAACCGAGCACGTTTCTAATTTTCTTAAATTTTGTGAATCTTACGAAATCAATGATGAAGAGTTTGCTTGTGTGTTTTTCTTCCTCACCCTTGAAGGTCGTGTTAATCGATGGTGCCATACATCGCCACCTTCTTTGATCCATTCCCTTCACCATTTCCTCGGGGAGCTTCATCGAGCCTTTGATAGGTATAGTTACTGAGATGTTTGAAAAATAATCAATCTCTTAAGAATGAAGCCTAATGAACCATTGGAGGAGTTTTTTGATCGATTCCTTCACCTTTGTTTTGAAATTTATGAAGAAGACATGAACAAGGATTTCTTGAAACAAGTGTTTGAGTGCTTATTTCTTATCTCTTTACATGGTGAACCTTAACCCCCTAATTTTCCTACTTCCCCAACTCTCGTGAATCATGAGACACCTCTAATTTTAGAGGAGGAATGTACTGTTACTTTTGTTCTTTTTCCTCCTTTTCTAGTTTCGATGAAGGTGTCTATGTGCGATGGTAATAAATTTAAAAAATCCTCAAATCAATTGCCTAATCCATCTTCTCATTCTTCCTTTGTTTCTCATGATGTAGATTCAATGGAGGAAATCCCAGAATGGCTCATGAAGCCCATGGGGGAGACTAACTTCCCCATTCTGCAACATGATGTTATCATTCATAACTCTAGCCTCCAATTTGATCTAGATTTCTATGATCCTCTATCATCTACATGCCATGAATCTTTGTATTGTGACCTGTGGGATCAATCTGCTCCACAAACTAGTCTTTCACACTCTCTTGATTTTCTCGTTGCTGGTTTAAATTGTGATCAGATATAAGGATGTCACCTTACATAGGTAGAGGAACATGAAGGTGAAGATGATTTCAATATTTCTTCTCTTTTTCAAAATCCTCCATGTCAAAGCAATGTGCTTCCAATATTGGATGATTCTCAATATGCTAATCTCGGTAGTGAAACAAATGTAATCAATTATTTCGAACAATCCATAGCCTTGGGAAACAATCATTCTGATGATGATGACTTTGTTGATGCATACAATCATGAATGCCCATGTGTATCAACTGATCTTTTGGTTTCTCATGAATATTTACTTTAGATCCATAATCTAATTCAGTTAAAGAAGATGTGCTTAGCGAAGCTTCCTCTTCATCTCGCTATCCCTTGTGCTCTATTGTCTGCGATGCATCTACTTGTGATAGAGATACTCCATGCTCTTCAAGTTCTTCATCCAATGAGTTATCTTCTCAATTACCACAAGATAGTGAGATTACCCATGATGAAAATAAAAACAATTGAATCATTGAGTACTCTTTTCACCACTCAACATCTCTTCTCTTGCATGAAGACAACTCTTCAAATCATATTGCTCATGAAATTTCCCCGATTCATTCATCTTTGAATTTTAGATCAGAATAACCTTTCAACTTGAGTAATCTGGTTGTTGAAGTTGAAAAATTTGGTGAAATCAGTGATAGAGATGGCTTCCATCCAATGAGAAGTGGCTTTATTGAAACCAGTGGTAGCAGGTATCCTCAAATCATGCATGATCTGGTTCAATCTTTAAAATGAAATTTTACAATCCTAGAAAGTTCCGGGACCTACCAGGGAGTCGAGGGACTTTAAATTTTGTTTATGGTTATGTCAGGATCTCACAGCTCTGGTAAGCCCCCTCGAACTAAGAAAGATCTAGTTTTTCCCTTATAAACCTTCTGTTTGTATGGTTTCACTTGACAAAAAATTCTTTTTGAAAAATGTTTGGTATTTCGGGTATGATCTTTCAAATTTTCAAGATTTTACTTTTGATTGGATTCAAGAATATTTTTCAGTTTATTCATCTTCATGAAAATATCTCGCATCAAACTTAGGTTTGGAATGTGTGTCTCTCATAGAGTCATGGAATTGCGAAGTTGATCATTTCAAAGACTATCTTTGGCTGAAGGAATCATGCTTATCAAATTCATCTCTTAATAGTCAGCTCCTAGTTTTTCTTGCAAATGTTATATTGCAAATATTCCCCTTCATCGCACCTAAAGTCCTCTTAAGTAATAATGAATGCATGAGTTATTGCACGAATCAAGTTCTTCTTCATTCACCATGTCCTGGCTGGTATCATGTATTTGTTGTGCTGACATCCCTTTTAAATTATTTTCATGATTATGATGCTTGCACAATTTGTCACCAGTTATAGGAAAATGGTTTGTCACATTTGCATTGCAAGGAACTTGGTTCAATTGTTCAGAGCATTCGCAAAATTGTTCAAATTGATTTATCTTAATTTATTACAAATTCAGAATATGATGCTTTAATAAACTCATTTTATCATTATTCTGTCTTTGATAACTGTCATTCATGTTATCATTTTCCCACCAGTATATCCAATGGAAATTGTTTTACATCCTTCGATCTTCATCATTCAACATCTCACTTTACGTATTTTTATCGAGTGGTTGAGGAACTTTAGTCTCTACTGATCGTTATGTCAAGTCCTCATGGTCTCGACATGACTGCTGAATATGATCAGATCTATTTTACCTCAAAAGATTATCATTATAATACCATGCCTCTAATTGAAAATCCATCTTTTCAAAGATTTTGGGGTTTTCAAGAGGATTATCATGAATTCCTTGATCCAATCGCTGAATAGTTGGAGCAATCTTACTCGGAAAGCTCCATTGCAATAAATAAGTTTTGGCATTTTCTCTGGCTTGCAAAGCAGGATGACACAAAAGAAGGTGCAGTTGTTCAAGGTTTGTCTGATTACGCTTTCTGTTGGAGAGGTAAGAACGTGAATTGGATGAAAGTAGTGGTTGTGACACATCTTTCTACCCATAGGCAAGAACTTCAAATTTTTGTGCAAATTATTCAAGCTCTCATCTTTTCTCTTGCACATTGCTTTATATCCATTTTAATCGATCGTATCTTTGTGATTGCAGGCCAGGAATGATTACGATGGCTACATTGGAAATTCCATTATACGTGACCCCGACCTTGTAGTTGTTAGGTTAGGAGTAGGATTAGAAGAATCTTATTTTTCCATATCTTATACCCATCCCGTGTTGTTCTCTTTGGCCTCTCTTGTCTTTTCTTGCTTTTCTCTTGCATTATGCTTTGGTTTAACTTATTTTTCTTGTCTTTTGGTTTTGTTTCCTTGTTGTGTGTTATATTTTCTTTCGATTTGTTTTCCTTCTTGTTGTTTGTCTCCTTTTCTTTTCATAATGGGAATACGTGCTATGCTTGGACGTATTTTGGCTTCTTAGTATGCATGTGGATGAAGTCTAAAATTTCTTGTGAAACTTCAACATTTGGCTAACCTCTAGTCCATCTTCCTTTTTTCAGTTACATCTTTTGGTCAATGAAGTTCCGACGGAAAATACAATTCGTTCATAAGAAGAGTTTTGGTCCAACCATGAACCTATGACTACTCAGGAAACTTTATGCCTACAGTCAGTTTTGTGTTTTAGTGTTTACATGCTTATCGAATTAGTAGAAGAGGAGAAGGAGGAAAATCTAAATGAGAAAACATAAATCAGAGGTCTCTATATGCTTCTTTGAAGGAAGAACCTCTTTTGCTCTTAATAAGTTGGGATCCCTCTTCCGCTAAAAAATGAATAAGTGCCGATGCATAGTCCTTTTTAAAATAAATAAATAAAGGTGAAAGAACAGAAAGGCTTCCTGCGTAGAGAGGTGAAGAAAGTAACTCCATCGGGGTACTGTCCAAGCTCGCTGGCAGCACAACAATTTCTGTGTTCCTACGTGATTCCGCGGGCGTACTGTCCAGGCCTGCTGACAGTGGAGCAACACCAAAGATGAAAATTATACTCCAAAAATCTTAAGCTCACGAGCTATACTACCCGTCCCAACTCGAAACATTATGATATCACTGAATCTTATGTTGTGTTCAATGAAGAAGGCATAAAGGGGACTGTGTCTATTCATGGGGTAAGTGGGGTGACCAAAGTAATCTACATGATGAATCAACGCTCCCTGAAGAATGAAGGATCTGTATAGAAAAAGTTAAGTGAAACAGAGAGGCTGGAATTATACTAGTGTGTCACCAAGTGTTGTAGCTAGTACAACAACCTCCAAATTTTTGGCTTACACTCAATTTCTGAGCCTTCCATGGTATTGCAAATTGTTGTCATAAACACCGAAACTCATTTCATGTACTTTCTTGAAGTATTTTTCTCCCCTTTGCAAGTTGGGTAAACTATCATATTTTCACATGATTGACTGTCGTACAATGTGTAGAATCATGTTCTGGTGATTTCAAGGGTCTATCTTTGTGAATATGAGTTCTAACCATGTGAACATTTTTCGCACTCATTCGCAAATTTTTAAGCACTGTCGCACAAGTGTCGTCACAGTGATTGCAAAGCGTATCTTAAGTGTCACACTTGTCATAACTAGTCATAAAGTTGTCGCACAGAGGAAAATGCATTGTTCATGTGTCCTGGGTGATCTATGTTGTTGTGTCATCAAGTATTCTAAGTGTCAGATCATAGTTGAAATCTTATCACTGTTCACATCAGTCTAACTGGTCTTACACTTAGCCATTTTTGAGAAGTCTCCTTGACTAAGCAACTTGGCTTCACCCAACCTCCCTGAACTGTGCACTATGCAGTTTCAGTCCTCTACTTGTGACCTTCCCCCTTGGAACTGTGAAAGATGTAGTTCTCGCCTTCCAGGACTACTGCACTGCGTAGTTTCTGTGCTCAAGCTCCAACCTTGACCTCCAGAATTGCCCAATTCCTTTTCCCAAGCTGGCCTCAACTGTGAACTTCGCAAGCACAAGCCTCAAGCTCATTCCCTTGCCTTTGAACTACACAGTTGCGCTATTTCCCAACCTCCTTTGTCTCCGAAAACTATGCAATGTGTTCACTTAGTGTCCATCCCCTCAGCCTGCCTCACTGGCTCCCAGAACTGTGCAGTTTTCTCCCTCAATCCAGCTTGAACTGTGCATTGCGTAGTCTCAAGGCTCAAGGTTCACTCATGACTTCCTTAGCTGCGCAATTGCATAGTTACTGGGCCTCTTTCCCAGCTTTTCACTTGGTTCCAACTTAGTTAGTGGATCAATGTGCACCATCTTAGGTTAGGGGTTTATCGGTCTGATTTCATCTTGTTATGAGTGATTTACAGATACAGGTACCTTACCATGATATGGAGAGATGATGAAGAAAGAGATGAAAGAGGGAAACATGCTGAAAGACACTCTTGTAGCTAAACGCGCAAGTTGATCAATCACAAGAAAGCAAATTAACATCATTTTGCAAATGCAACTCAAGACTTAAGATCATTGAAGACTCCTTATCACCAAGTCATACAAAGGTGAAAAGAAGAGCATTCTCAAGCAGACACTCAACACATAGCAACAACAGTGGCTTGAAACTACCACATCATCAAGCAGTCCATGTCAGCAGTGTCATGTCATGTCATGAGTTGTCATATGCCACATCGTCATTGTGAATCATGTAAATGGTATTCAAAATGTATTGTAAAGTGGAAGTCCAAAGGACACACATGGAATATAAAGAGTCATGTAAGTTGAAAAGTCATAGGAAGTCAAACAATCATGAGGGTAGTCAAAGAGTCACAAGGAAGGGGAAGCATCACCCCTTGGTTATATATACTCCCTCATTATATGAGCAAAGCAATTTTTCACCTAGGCTCCTCCTGTAAGGTATTAGAGAGATATATCAGTTCTTTTGAGAAGCAAGGAGTGGCTACAACGCTGAACTATTGGAGCTAGGGATGTTCATTATATACACGTGTCTTGGAAATTTTACTTAATAACATAAGCCATCAAGGCCAACATGTTCTTCATGCATGTATTATGGATATTTGTAAGACTATTATGTGAATGTTTATAATTCATGTATGCTTTCATCTGTGCTAAAGTAGTTGAACTATTTTGGTTATTTTGGTACTTATCATATTGGGAATGTGCTATAATTTCTATTATCATTGTCGCATCCTCGCCGACTATTCCACTGGATATTAGACAAATCTTCCTCGTTATATTGGTTTCAATTACCGTCGCATCTCTATGGAGTATTCCGCTTGATGTTGTACGGACCCTTCTTATTCATGTGTGTCTCTACTAGGGTGATACTACAACCTCTCTCTTAGAGTCTCATTTATCCTCCCCTCTACAGTGAAAGAAATTTAACACACATACGATTGAAAATTCGCCAGGAACACCCCCCTCATTTTTCGAAGGCACATGTGCACTCCTCTCTCTTGCTGACAGTTAGAGCCAAGGCACTTCTCTAAGATCCATGGAAACCAGGCCGATATTTCGGATGGGTCTCCTACTCCAAACGATGTGAGATATGATTGGGACTTCACAACGAGGAGACCCCTTGGTTGACAGATTTATAGCATCATCAACACATATAGTTCCATTAATACTGTGAATTTTCCATTACAATTTATTTCATAGAAGATCACCGACCTACATTGATTCTCATTACAATGCAAGGTTATCTAAAACATATATCAAAATTATATTTGAAGTTGTCTCCAACAGAAATCATAAACCATAAGTGTAAAAAACATATCTTTTACTTTATAGCCTTGACCATTTATAGTTTTTTACATTTTGGCGCAAGTAGAAAAAAGCCTTTGAGTAGTAAAATATTACTAGGGTGGTAAACATTACTATGGGTAAAAATTACAAAATAAGCCTAAAACTTTCCTTATTCTTTGTATTTCCGTGTGCTAACCCTAGGATGACCTCCTTTCATGATGCCCCTTTGAGGAATTCCCAAAACTTGTACCCCAAAATACTACTCCAGCAGCCCCCCAACACTCACGTGTGGTTCTTCGTTGAGCCACTTAGTCTTTCTATTGTTTTACCAAGGATAATGTTCCCTTCATCGTTGCAACAATATTTACAAAGGCATGTCTCACAATTTTGAACTTCGTGTAAACTTCCTTTGCTTACCGCAATATTTGATCTGCCATCTCCATTGTAATAGGGGTATTCAACTTTTGTTCTCCTTCCTATATTGCTTGTTTAAAAATATGATGCATAGTTATGATCTCGTCCATGACCTTTAGTGCTTTATCTTATAATGTTTCAATTCTCTGCACCAATTTCTGTTGCTCGAATCTCATTTGATTGATCTCTTTAGTAAGTTGTGCACTCTCTAAAATTACAACATTGCACTCATTTAGTGGCAATGTGTTCAAATTGTCTTTAAGCTTTAGTGCGTTCTCCTATATTGTTTGGATCTTCTGCACCACTTCTTCTAACTCCTCATTCTCAAGCAACCATATCCAAAATTGCGTTTCCTCCTCATATATTCTACTGCAATCTGCCTCTAATGCTTTAATCTATTATATTATCAGGGGTGCCACCTCTTCCTTTTCTCTGCGCTACATTTCTTCTAGTGGAGTATTAGGTTTTTCTTGTTTTATTTCTCTCTCTCTCTCTCTCTCTCTCTCTCTCCTTTTTTTCATTTTGTATACTATGTTGAACATCCTTATTGTGTTGAAGGTCAAATCCTCCTATAGAGTTTCAACTGACTTCCATTGACAAAACATTCTATAGGTTCCCCGTTTAATTTTTCTAACTACACAACTCTTGCTTATGTCATGTGTTTGATCGTATATGCACATAGTCAATGCATTTGGAACTTGCCTACATGTTTCAAAAACTTGCTATCATATATTAAAACCCAGTCTCCTGGCTGAAACTTCACCTTTTTCATACATGGAACATGCCAAATTTTCTCAGAGGCTTTCTGAACATTTTGATGAAATCCTACTATCGCCCTGTCTTCCTCTAGTGGTAGCAACTCCGATGGTTTGTTATCTACTACACTAGAATCAATCAGGTTTTCTAATGCAAGAATGCATAGAATTGGTGCTAGGAACACCGTAGGAATCACTACTTCTTGTCCATATACTAAATTGAAAGATGTCTACGATGTCAATTATGAGTAATGCAGGGTAGGGGTTGGTATCATTGACAATCTCTATAACTTAAAAATAAAAAATAATTTTGACTTCATCATTGCTGACCTCTACACCTATCAACCTCCCAATAGGAAAAATATTGTATTGGTTTTCTAGTCTCAGCTGGATGGGTGATCAAGTCAAATTTGGCCTCCCATCATCTCCCATGTATATTTAGGAATAATCATTTACATCTAATCCTAGATCCAAAATAATATTTTCCATGCCATAATCTCCTATATGCGTGTTAAATATGAATTCTCTATTTTTCCTTTTCTTATGTATAACCTGTTTAACAATGCATCGGGGGTTTTACATTGTAGGAACTTCCACTTGTTTTGTGCATTGGTCAATAATTTAGTGTAACCAGTGGCATGTCATATACAAGTAGTCCTTGTTGTCTGGCCGAGCTTGATGGACCCCATTTCGCCAAAACCAATTCTCTTATAGCTTCCTTGTACACGTCTTTTTCTTTCACTAGATCAAATATTGGAGTTGGTTCTATCGCTTTTCTTACCCATTGGTGTGGTTGGCTTCCTTTTACAACTGTGTTAACTCTAGTCCTCGTTCCTCTACACATAAGTGCTCCTATTTGTGGACAATCCTTGTGTGCTTCAGTGGCCATCATTTGTACATTCTAACTTCTCTTCCCTTACCACTTTGCAATGAGATGAGGACAATCCTTCGTAGCATGATCTAATTCTCTACAATACGTACAAGGTGTCAAATTTTGGGGAAATCTTGTGTAATATGTCCTAGATACACGTATTTATAGCAAATTACTAGACCCCTACCTCTTCCAAATCCTTCCCGTCCCCTGCCTTGTAAATCTTGTCCTCTTCCCTACATCCCTTGTCCTCTATCTACCTAATTTTAGGCTCTTGGATGGTTATAGTTCTACTCTCCTCCTTCAGTTCCTTTATCCTCGTGTACCCTGTATGCATCAAAAGTGCACTCTCTCATCAATTCTAGGGCACAACATGTATGGACATCATTCAACTTGCAAAAGTCACCTAATAGAGTTACTACTGAGCTTGGTATTTCTACATCATAGGATAGGCTATTGTTAGATGACCATATAATCTAAAAATTTCACACCATAGGCCCGTGCCTTCGGCCAAATGGTTTGCAACCCTTTTAGCCATGTACTTTGTCATGGTTGGGCCCTCATTCTTACGTTGACATTTTTTCCTGTATATAGTACACCATACTTCCTCATGCTTTTCCTTACCTTTAGTCAAATCTTGTAAATGTAGCATTAAGGATGCTAGCTATGTCTGAACCTAAGCAATCCCTATGTTGTTTTTTCTTCCTGTAGGAGATGCTTCCAACTTCATGGAAATTTCTAGGGCCTTAGATTGTGACACAATCTTCTATTGAGTTACTGGGATGCATATATGAGGTTACAACCCTGCAATGAACCATTCCTTATGTTGTGCATCCAAAATTTGAAATGTCACTTAATCCATCAATACCTTAAACCTTTGATCAAAGTCCCATACTGATTCATTAACATTTTATTTGGTCTCTTTAATTTCTATGATACATTAAGACTTGGATTTTGGTTTCTAAAATTATTTCAACAATGCTTTCCTGATGTCTCCATGACCTAGCTTGTCCTGTTGTTGTGGTAGCCTTGTATTTCAATACCAAGTAAGGATGCAATCTCTGAAGGTGGTATCCAACTACGCAACCTTTGTTGGTTAGTCATGAACATGCTTAACAATCCATACTCTTTCACAAACAAAGATATGTTGTTCAAGATCCTCTGTCCCAGTGCCATGAAAGACATACATTCCCAAAGTAGGATCAATGCCCATCATTATGTATTACACAGTATTACCTTGTGATGCTCCTGAATGAATTTTTGGTGTCTTGGTTTTTGACCCTTTTACTTTACTACTTCCACTACTTTGACTATCTTTTCTACTATCCATACTCCCTTCACTAATTAAAATTGTATGCAACAAACTGTTAGGTGATTTTACCTCTTGACTTGCTGACGCGTGTGTTATCACAAAATCATGCCCCTGATAGGCTGCTGATCATGAAGACCTTATGTAACTCTTTCAAACCAACTTTTGGCTGAGGCTTAGCCTCCTCAACCTGAGAGGGCTCTCTCAAAGGTTAATGATTTTGATAAAGATTAGATGGCTAACTCTATGAAACAAGTGAAAAATATGAATGGTTGAACATGATCAGTAAACATCCATTGGGCTTATGGAGTCAACAACACCTCAATATAACAATGAACTCAACCTTACATGGAAGTCAGGGCATTCAACATTTAAACATTCAGAACATAAACTCATATGGGACCACACAGTTCATAAATGTATACAGGAAGTCAGAGCACATTCAGTGAATTCTGAGTGATTATACATCCATACCACTGTAAGAATTAAGAAAAGGACAACATCACATATTCTGAACATAAAAAATCCTTCATGAATCCTGAGAAGTAAAGTCAAGCATGCATTACTGAAAATGAGTCTTACATAGGCCAAATACAAGCTTTCCATAAAATTTCCCAACCCTGATTACATTAGATCTTCTTCTATATATAGAGCTCTTTACATAACTGAGATTCCTCCTCTAGCATGAGGGAAATTCGAATTCATCCTACTATGACACCTATTGATACATAAAACTAATTATTAAATGCAAATGACACCTAACTAGCAGTCCTAAAGACATAATACAACTAGGAGTGTAACTCCTTATCATGATTCAACAACCTTATCTAAGCATTTAAAGCATTATTTGACAACTTTCAACCTCAAGAAGTCGAATTTGATGAAGCCTCCCACGTGGTCACCCAACTGCTGATGACAAACCCTAGAAATTAGGGAACATGTTTCCCTGTTTTTAGGTTTAGATCCTTGAAAATTGACACGTGGGATAGAGCCTTTATCTCTTCATCCATGACACATTTTACGAAACTGAAGGAGGTTTTTGTATTCCATGTTGTCCAAAACAAAAACCTCTCCTGGTTTTTTAAAAAATTTCTCCAGCTGTCTAGAAACTGTCCTTGAAAAACACGTGGAAAACAGGAAAAATCCGTTTTCTGAAAGTAGGGTCTCAATGAAAGCTTAGTATCTCCCAACTGAAAACACTTATGAAGAAATTGAGATAGGTTATTGTAGTAGGATTGTTGATGAAGATAAAAATCCTTCAGAATTCCAAAATACCCTTTCATGTGACCAGAAACTGATTTTGAAAAAACAGGTGTAAAACAGAGAAATATGCCTGTGGAAAACTTGCACCTACAGCAGTTTCATAGCGCAAGTTTGATCATAAATTACTCCCACCTCAGAATGGATTTGAAGAAAATGAAAGAGGTTTTTGTAGTTTGGTATGTTAGGAATAAAAGCCTCTTTCAGTTTTCAAAATTAAGTTTTCAGCTGCTCAGAAACCCTTCTGGAAATTTACTAGTAAACGCAGAAAGCAGAGTTTTTTCTGCTGAAACAGGCTGCTACAGGGGTTTCGTAGCGCGCTACGAAAACTCCTAGTTCAGTGATTTCGTAGATACTTTCAAAATTTCTCCAAAAAGATGTGAGATATGACTTATAAACACCTGGTAAGACTTCTAAAACATGGAATGAGGCTGTCACACATTATTTGGAAAAGAGATATGATCTTAAAAGACTTCTAACCTTATGACCTAACCCTTAAAGCATGAAATGACCTAGAGACCCTTTAACACCATGACTTGACCATGACTGATACAAGAATTGAGAAACCATGTAAGTTGTCCAAATTTTTTTAAGGAAGTTTTACAGTGATAACAGTGGCTCCACTAGGGATAGTGTGCCCTTGTGGTACATTAAGAACCTGTAGCTTCAGTGCCGCTATCCATCCTCTAGAAGAAAACTTTGAACTTCTGCCCAATCTGCTCCTCAAGCCTTGAATAATTTTTTAATTCAAACTGCACTTACTGAAATAGATGCTCAGTCAACCTACCCTGAACTTATTTGCATTTTCCTACCTACCTACTAGCTCCAATTTCCACTTTAGGTCAAGCAACATGATATTTCCAATAAAGCCAATCAATTGTTCTTTCTGATATTGGAGGCTCTTGACTGCATTCAACCTCAAAATAACCATGATAGTGAGATGACCAAATCAACTTATAATGTACCTGATCTTCATAATGCAAATGAAAATGAAATACTGGTGTGCAAAGCTTTGCCATGTATTCACTTATAGGGTCAAAGAAGACATGATTATTTTGATGACCATCATAACACTCTAAATCCTCAGACAACTGATTCTCAACCACACAAGACCCCTTTGATGTGCTATCCAACTGCCTTTCTGCATGATGCCCACAAACAATGTAATTTTCTTCATTATAAAGATCATTCTTTGATGCAAGCTGCTGCAAGGAATTACAAAAATGAACAACCTTTTCCTCTGCCTGAGGGCTATAAAAGCTATCTTCCGGTACTTCTTCTTGGTGTTTGCAATCAATTTCATACTCATTGTGATCAAAATCTTGGCAAGTTTGCTGCATCTTCTCATTTATATCAAAGGATGTAACATGGTTTTCATAAGTAAACCCCTGCTGATCTTCACGCTGCGTTTCATGAGATGTTATACTTTCTTCTTGGTGTTGAAATGCATTGTTATGAAGAGCCTCTAAAATTTCTTCATCCATAAATTCATCATCATCATAACAATCCTCTAAGTACTGAATAAGACTTGAAGAATGCCTACAACAATCTTTAAGCAACAATAAGGAAGGATAACATTCTTTATACATCTCATAGAATTCATCATGAAAACTAGCAAGCGAATATATTGAACCATTTTCCAAACTTTTATACCAAGACCATGCTTTTCCTTCTAAAGTGGTCATAAACATCTTCATGAGACAATCTTCAGGGAAATGAACCTTAAGACTGCGCACATGCATATGAAACCTAACCAAATGAAGAGCAGCATCGTCTTTCTTTTCATCTTTGAATATTGGAAGATCCTCTAACCAATCAACCTTTGGCATAGGATTTGGAAAACCAGGGATATGAGACCGATTCATAGGAGCATACCTGGCATTCATTCTTGCAGTGGAATTCATCTTGTAACTTCATCAATCTACTGATCTTCTAGCAGTGGAGTCACCTTCCAATTTATTATTTGATGTGTGGAGTCGCCAAGGTAGTTTTGCAGCCTCAAAAAGATGTCTGAGCTCCTGCTACCTTCAGAAGTTCAGCCTCTAAATTTCGGGAATGAATAGACTTTGGGCTCCCGGCAGACGCACCAAAATGTTATCACAAAATCATGCCCCTGATAGGCTGCTGATCAGGAAGACCTTATGTAACTCTTTCAAACCAACTTTTGGCTGAGGCTTAGCCTCCTCAACTTGAGAGGGCTCTCTCAAAGGTGAATGATTTTGATAAAGATTAGATGGCTAACTCTATGAAACAAGTGAAAAATATGAATGGTTGAACATGATCAGTAAACATCCATTGGGCTTATGGAGTCAACAACACCTCAATATAACAATGAACTCAACCTTACATGGAAGTCAGGGCATTCAACATTTAAACATTCAGAACATAAACTCATATGGGACCACACAGTTCATAAATGTATACAGGAAGTCAGAGCACATTCAGTGAATTCTGAGTGATTATACATCCATACCACTGTAAGAATTAAGAAAAGGACAACATCACATATTCTGAACATAAAAAATCCTTCATGAATCCTGAGAAGTAAAGTCAAGCATGCATTACTGAAAATGAGTCTTACATAGGCCAAATACAAGCTTTCCATAAAATTTCCCAACCCTGATTACATTAGATCTTATTCTATATATAGAGCTCTTTACATAACTGAGATTCCTCCTCCAGCATGAGGGAAATTCGAATTCATCCTACTATGACACCTATTGATACATAAAACTAATTATTAAATGCAAATGACACCTAACTAGCAGTCCTAGAGACCTAATACAACTAGGAGTGTAACTCCTTATCATGATTCAACAACCTTATCTAAGCATTTAAAGCATTATTTGACAACTTGCAACCTCAAGAAGTCGAATTTGATGAAGCCTCCCACGTGGTCACCCAACTGCTGATGACAAACCCTAGAAATTAGGGAACATGTTTCCCTGTTTTTAGGTTTAGATCCTTGAAAATTGGCACGTGGGACAGAGCCTTTATCTCTTCATCCATGACACATTTTACGAAACTGAAGGAGGTTTTTGTAGCCCATGTTGTCCAAAACAAAAACCTCTCCTGGTTTTTTAAAACATTTCTCCAGCTGTCTAGAAACTATCCTTGAAAAACACGTGGCAAACAGGAAAAATCCGTTTTCTGAAAGTAGGGTCTCAATGAAAGCTTAGTATCTCCCAACTGAAAACACTTATGAAGAAATTGAGATAGTTTATTGTAGTAGGAGAGTTGATGAAGATAAAACTCCTTCAGAATTCTAAAATACCCTTTCATGTGACCAGAAACTGATTTTGAAAAAACAGGTGTAAAAAAGAGAAATATGCCTGTGGAAAACTTGCACCTACAGCAGTTTTGTAGCGCAATTTTGATCATAAATTCCTCCCACCTCAGAATGGATTTGAAGAAAATGAAAGATGTTTTTGTAGTTTGGTATTTAGGAATAAAAGCCTCTTTCATTTTTCAAAATTAAGTTTTCAGCTGCTCATAACCCCTTCTGGAAATTTACTAGTAAAAGCAGAAAGCAGAGTTTTTTCTGCTGAAACAGGCTGCTACAGGGGTTTCGTAGCGCGCTACGAAAACTCCTAGTTCAGTGATTTCGTAGCTACTTTCAAAATTTATCCAAAAATATGTGAGATATGACTTATAAACACATGGTAAGACTTCTAAAACATGGAATGAAGCTGTCACACATTATTTGGAAAAGAGATATGATCTTAAAAGACTTCTAACCTTATGACCTAACCCTTAAAGCATGAAATGACCTAGAGACCCTTTAACACCATGACTTGACCATGACTGATACAAGAATTGAGAAACCATGTAAGTTGTCCAAATTTTTTTAAGGAAGTTTTACAGTGATAACAACGTGTATGGTTGTGGGTTTGACATAGGGTATGGCATGAGTAGGGCCATTGAGATGAATTGGAACTTCTTATCCTAGACTGAGTTGATGATTACCTATCTTATTCTTTCTGTTACCTTTAATGCATAGTACTTCATCGTGCATGGGGTTTGTATTGATTCCTTCTTTTGGGTTGCTAAACTCCCAATATTCACTACTATGTTGCCTTCTCTGTCTTTCTATTCTTTTCCTTGATGTATGCATGTAATTTGTAGTTTACAATGCAAATATATTCTTTATCCTATTAATTTTCTAAAATCTCGTTCCACTATGCAACACTTCTCACCTCTTCCATCACATTTTCCTCCTGCACAGATGTGTGTTCTTTTCGTCTCATTGAATTTTCCTTGCTTTTGTCTCTACGATGCCTCTATTCCCTTAGGCCATCCTCTAGTCAAGCCCTAGTCTCCCCATCATGCACAAAGAATTTTAGATGCTCATAGTATCAAAATCCATTGTCATAACTCCTTTATTGCAATAACATTTTTATCCGAGTAAATAATGATTTAGGTATCTCCCTCGTGGATCATTAAAGAATTCTTTTTTCAGCTGCTATTGTAATTTAGGGAAAATTAAGTATGGTTACCAATAATAACGACAACAAGTGTTACATAGCAATGCACATAAGTAAATAGAGAAGATAAAACAAAGTAGTGGAGAACCAATGGAATCACTCTTTTTTCTATATCGCATAAAGCCGAATAAAACCAATACATTGATACATTCCTTGATATGTATATTTTTTCAGGAGAATTACAATAGTTTAACCGTTTGAAATGACTCAACTAAATTGACTTGGTCATCAACTTGACTAAGCTATCGATTGACTTACATGTGAATTTTTGACTCAACTAGGCTAGTCAACTAAGTCGACTAGCCCCTCCAACATCTCCCCCACCCTTAAATCCTTCTTTTCCCTAAAGAAGGGGAGATTTGGAGTGTTACAAAATTATGTACAAAAATAATTACAATATAGAAGCAAAAAAGAACATTAAATTATATGGTTTCCCGTACATTCGTTGTTTCTCTGACAGGTTCTATAGGATGATCAGTTGACATTTTTTAGGCTGTTTTTGTTGAATGTTGAGCTACTTGGTTCATCAAGAGGATCCGTTATGGCACAATTTTTTTTTTGTTGGATCACAACTAAACTAGGACCTGATTGAAGAGTTCGTCTCAAGCTTTCGAATTATGCAAACAATGCCTTAATCCGAGTTCGTATGTGGAAGTTATGCCCAATTGAAGTTCTCATCAAACTTCGGTAAAAGACATGATTTAACAGAGCACTAGATAGATTTGGGGCATCACAAAATTTGGCAGTTTGGCTAGATTTTCTGCTAAAATTGGTGGAAATCCAAAAAATATGGTAGAGGTTTTAGTCATGGCTAACTTTGGTAGAACCATCAAATCTAACAGTATATGCTAATTTTAGAGGTAGTTGAAGTGGCCCAATAATATGAGGCCATGTGGCACCCATTTGGCAGCCAAATTGGCCCTGTTCGACTAAATATTGGCAACAATTTTGTTTTCTTTAAATATAACCCAAGTTGCAAACTTTTAGCAAGGTTTATTTAATGACGACAGTTTGAGGTTCTATTATGGGCGATCAAAATATAACCGAGTGGTTATGGTCAAACACTTGACAACATCAGTTATCAAATTTGACAAAGTTTGTTTTGTTAACAATTTAAGAATGTAACCGTTATATATTTTTTATAACCGATGGTCAACATTTATCACCAATAAAACCATGATTTTGGAACTAAATTGGTGGGTTGTCATTTATAAATTTGGTAACAGTTACAATTGGTGGACAATCAATATTTATCAATGATTAGGTAATTGGTTTTGGTGGTTTAGTTGTTTTAAACATTTGAAAATGACTAGCGGTTACATATAGTCCAATCGACAGTTATAAAATACAATGGGTTTAGTTAATGGTTCAATGGAACTTGGTAACATGCAGTTTATATATGTAACCCTCAGTAATCAACAGTTATAACCAATGTTTTGGCAGGTTATATATTGTTATAACAAATTAACATACAAGGAGGCCTTCTGGTTTGACCCCGGGACCTTTCCCATTCTATTTTAGCCACCAACCAATGCGCCACGCGGTGGCCATTAGAAACTCTACTGCCATATCAATATTTAAACACTTACCATTCCATTCGACCAACGAAGAACTGACCAGTGGAACAACACAGAGGAGTGGAACAGTGACGTGCAAAACCTTGCACGCAAGAATTAGGAATGAGCATTTTTCTTGATATAGATTTTAAGGAATATTTTAAAGGAATATTACTTGTATATTATGACTTTGTGGAATCTAATGATTCTCTGGGGGGTCTAGAGTTGATAGAGGCAGAATATAGCTGAGTTTAGACTCATTTTAACCAAACTTTCGCCAATATTTCACTGGCGCAGTTTGTTTTTGCGTTTGAACGACCATTTTCAATCCATCCTCATAAGTGGAGGTATAATGATGTATTTTTCCATGTACTCATTTTCATTTTCTAAGATGAATGAAGCGACCTCCCCACGATTGAAGCAGGGCCTAAAGATGTAGTCCATATCGAATGGACTCCATTATCAAACTTTTGAGGGCATTGTCTTAATGGTCTCACTTATGTTGCCTCTTCCTTAAGTTTTTGCACATATGGTTTTTACAGGTTCTTTCATGCAATTCTGCTAACATTAACCGAAGAAAATATCTTGGATAATTCTAGTATTAGAGGAATACTGAATCATATTTGGTATCAGAGAAGTCTTCTTGTTGATGTGAGTTGTGAGTGTAAATGATAACCAGGGACAAACTCAAAAAGGGTGAAGGAAAACTTAAGTCTATTGACCCAGATATTGGACGTGCAACATGAAGAAGGAAAATGGAAGATGATGATGCCCATACAGAGAATGAGCAAGATTTCCGTAAAGCTTTCTATAACATGGAAAATAAGGTTGAAAAATTGTTTATATATTATGAGAAGAAATTGGAAAAGGAGGAAAATAAGAAGCAAGAGAAAGCAAAGTACGATGCTTCGGTAAATCAAGCAAATGGAAGAGAACCTCCTCAACCTCCATCTCCATATTCTAGTGAATGTTCTTCTTCTTCATCATCTCATTCTCATCATTCTAATAGACATAATAAAAATGATTCTAAAAATAATTTTCTTAAGTTGGTTGTTTAAATTTGGGGAATCTAATGAAAAAAATCTATACAATTGGATAAGACAGATTGAAGTGTATTGCAGAATACAACAGATCGAAGAATATGAGGCAAATATCTAGTTAACATCTCTTCGACTGGGAGGAACTGTTGATTTATGGTAGCATCAGATGTGCTCTTATCGTCAAAATTTGCAGGGAGGATAGGACAAATGTATTCCACAATACCCATAAATCGTTTTGGGAAATTTCATCTGGAGACAGTTTTATTAAAATAATTAATTATTTTTAATGGGTGCCTAAGTCTAAACTTAGGAATTTAAAATAATTAAAGGGTATTAATAAAATTGAGGGTGAAACTTCTAGAAGAAGATAGAGATTGAGTCCAAATTATCTGAGCCATTGATTCAAATCTAATCTGGGCCGTTGATTACTCAACTAGAGGATTATAAGAAGTACTTAATGGGTATTTGGAAAACACGTTAGAGAGAGATCAAGGGATCAAATTTCTCAGAGAGGGCAGTGAAACAGTTGCTAGAGAATCGATCTAGGATATTTCTTACATTGAGGGGCAAGGATAGTTCCGGTTGGAGAGTTTCCTGATCCAAGAATACATCACAGAGGAGGCAGAGAGAGATCCAGAAGAGGTAGCACAGAGGCTACGCTGGGCAGCGTAAGCTCACACAGAGGCAATACAAAGTTCTAGAAGAAGTTTGAAATCCAGCTAGGAAGTCGAGTTCCAGTACCAGAAGCTGGGGTATGAGACTAGAGAGCCAGAGGAATGAATATTCAGACAATAGAAGATCTGGGAAGAGGTGATGTAGATCCCCAAAGAGATTGACGCAGAACTGCGTTGGATGACATAGTAGCTGCGTAGAGCTAGCGTGGGGCTAGCCATCCAGGGCTTGGATCAGTGTCGGACCGCCAGTGATAGGGTGAGGTATTTCTCACTAATATTTTGCTAGTTAGATTCTCTGTATTGGATAGCCAGTAAGGCATCCAAATATTGTATTCAGAAAACTATTGCTTAATCATACAAACCCTTAGTTGCTGCAATGGTTTTCCCACATTGGGTTTTTTTTGGGGACATTTGTCCAAAAACAATGGTGTCACTTATGTGTGCTATTTCCTTCTTGCTCAGTTCTTGTTTCCACATATAATTTAATTTGTGAAAGCTGCAGTGTATTGGTTTTGATATTTACTGTAGAAAACAATAAATATTTTTTTTAGTTATTTAACAAATAGAAGAAACTTAATCAGTTGTTGCAGTAGAAATTTGAGTCTCCAAATTTTCACATGGTATCAGAGCGCAGGTAAAGTAAGAGAGCAGACCTAGAAGAGTCCAATGCTGAAGAGAAGGAGAGAAGTCAAAGTTCTACATAGATAACAAGTCGAATCCCCATAGGGATTGCACAGTCCATGCTAGGAGGGAGAAATTTTTGTGCGAGAATCTCTCTCTAAGTGAGTCGACAGAGAGAAATATTTCCAGATCGAAGTTTTCCAATGTCAGATGGAGCAATGCAGTGCAGTTTTCTGCAGCAGTTGCTGGGGTAGAAAAGCGTCATAAGGAAGTGTTAGAGTCGGGCTAGTAGCCCTCCACCAGAGATCAAAGCTCTTTGCATTTCATGATTAGGTGTCCCATCAATGTGTTCATGTTGCATTCCGTTAGGCATGCCATAATCCCGGTGGAGGGAGTTTGTGTTTTTTATTCCCCTCTTGTTTGGCACTGCTGGTTCAGGTTTGTTTAAGTTAATAAAATCTTCAAAGGGTCATTCATCTTGCTTTAAGTTTTGAGGTCTTAGGTCTAGGTTTGAGTCCATTTTTGTCTTGAGAAGTCATAAAGGATCAACAGGCCAGAGGGATGTTCTTCATAAAGCATCATTTCAACAATTCTCACTATTGTACAACTAAATTTTCACCTTGTTTTCAAAACTCTGTTTTTGAAAAACAAAGGTCATTATCTCATTTTTTGTAAAAATTCTCAAAATTTCAAACTCTCCAAATGTCGAAGTGCAGCCTTGGTCTCCTTTGCCAAAGCACTTTGGAAGCTATCCCTGCAAAAATTTTCAGAAGAAATCATCATTTCAACCAATTTTTCAAAGAAAAGAAACCAAAAGTCAGAATTAATTAATTCAAAAAAGTGTCAACACTCAAAACATTACAAAGGGTTTTGTGCAAGTAAAAATCAAAAGGAAGCCTATAAAAGCACATCACTCTTCATTAGCAACTCATTTGCCTCTCACAAGCTAAGTGAATCCTTGCAAAGACGATTTTAGGAGTTCTTGAGCAAGTTGAGCAGTTTCAGAGGCGCGCTACGTGTCAGGGGCGCGCTACGTGTCAGGAAGCTTTTCTCAGTGTTATTCTGCACATGCGCTACGCGTCAGAGGGGCGCTACGCGATGGGCAAGGCGCGCTACGCGTTGGGTTTTCTGCTCAACAAATTGACAACAAGCCATCAAATCGATTTTTCTCTCAAGCACATTGCAGGTAGGCCTCTCCTCCATGGTTAGATTTGGTTTTGCAAGATGAAAGAGAAAACTAATATGTTCAAATGCTATGAAAATGATAAATCAAAACCCTACATTGTTGTGGAAAATTTAAAGTCTCAATGGTACTAGGGTTTCAAATTTCTCTTGCTGTCCAAGGTTGCCCATTTGTAATCCCTTTTTCCCTCATTTTCATCACCTTTCTCCTTCAAATTTTCCCATGAAATTTCATAATTCTCCTCTCTAAAATTCCTAAAACATACTTAAATTCCCAAACCCTACTTCACTTTAAAATCCCATAATTTTGTGATTTCCCATGCTTGCCTTCCCTAAATTCCTTCTTTATGTTTATTGTCCCTAATTCCCTCATGTTCCCCTATCCCTAACAATTCCCTTGTATTTTTGTCCCCTTGGTAACAGCATTTGAAAAGTCAAACAACAGTTAATTGGGTGCAAGGTCAGCAATACATTTCAGCCATCTTGCCTTCAAAACCATGTCAGAAACCGAATCAGATTATGAGCAGAGTTATGACAGTGATTCAACACCAGAGGTAGAAGTGCCAAGGAGGCATCACAAGGGTGGTAAGGGTGGTCGGAATGTCAGGGAAGAGCCCACCTCTTTAGCTCAATTGCAAGCTTGTCCACTTGCAATGTCATGTTTTCAGTATCAATCATGCTTTGGATATTGTGAGAGGATCTCACAAATTCAACACCATAGGGAATTGGTCCGCTTGTTTGTCCTACATTTGCACAATGGCCATGTGAACCTTGCAGGAGTGGATTTCACCCTATCACCTGAAATTGTTGCTCAAGCCACCGGGATACCAAATGTTGGGGAAGAGTGGACCAAGCGCAAGCTGCTAGACAAATTTCATTATCATCCATACATCAAACCCGGATGCATGAGACACCTAACTGCTGTTTTTCCTTTCAAATTCCTAAGGGATGAGTATGCACCCTTGATGAGGCTCATTATGTGCTATTTCACTTGTGAGGGCATATTTTCACGTTTATATTCATACCATATCTGTTTGTTGATGCATTTCACCCGGGTACGAATGATGAACATTCCATTTTTCATGTGCTGAAATATAGAGAAGATGGTGCCCGTAGTGCAAAGGAAGAACCCCGCACAACAACTCAAAAGTATATATCATTATGCACTGATCAAGATCATAATGATGCATCAGTTGGCACAACAGTGTATTGCTTGGGAGGATTTCATTTCTCGCAACTTCTTCATGGTGCCACAGCCACCTCCCGAGATTGTCCATGATGAGGGAGGACCTTCACATCAGTTTGACATTCCTGAGCCAGAGCATGTCAGTGCTCCTCCATATGTTACATATCAGAGAGGCCACAAGGTCTTATTTGCATCTGCACGACGAGTATTATCTCCACATCAGGTGGAAGGGGTCTCGCCTTCTTCATCAGCACAGCGAGTGTTATCTCCACATCAGGTGGAAGGGGCCTCGCTTTCGACAGCAGCACAGGTACAAGAGAGAGGCAAGCAGCCCAAGATTGATGAGGGGCCATCAGGTGATCCAGACATAGATATTGTTGACCTTGATATCAGTTCTCCTAGCTTAGAGCCAAAGGAGATCATTCAGCAACTAAGGGCTGAAAATGACTTGTTGCAGCAAAAGTTGGAAATGGAAAATTGGACAATCACATACTTAGAGCAGCGCAACAAGCAATTAGAGGATGAACACACTCTTGATGAGTTGCGGAGGATCCGAGAAGACCGGAACTTGGCTCGCAAGAGACCCGGTGATTTGACACCTATTGAGCAAGGGTCTATGCTCATTCGGGTGAACACTCATTTAGAGAGGTTGATAGCCAAGGAAAACAGGGACAAAGACATGCTCCGCCACATGAAGAATCATTATTGGGCCCGCATGCATGTGTGCAAAGCAAAAATGAAGGTACTCAAAGCACGCTTGGCCAAGGCACTAAAACGGAGGAAAAGGCCCGATCCGCTTCAGATTTTGGCTGAAGCCACCTTGAGGGAGCATGGTGCTCAATGATACACCTCCAGCTCAAAATTCAGGAAATTTGGAGCAATTTTGGTCAATTTTGAATTTTTTGTGCCAAAAACAAGTTTTTGCCCTCAACGCGTAGCGCGCTACCCTTAAGTTGGGGAGGTCCATTTCATGAAAACTCAGCATTTTTGGATTTTTCATGACAAAATACACTTTCTCAGCCACTGCCAAGAAGTTTCATGGAGATTTGAGCCCCCAAAAGGTCAAAAAACAAGCAAAAAATGACCTTCTGCCACTTTTTGGACACACAGGAAGCAGTCTTGGGAGATTGCAATTTTGGAGGGGAAAATGGCCACCAAATTGAGAAATTCCACTTGGGCTGGAGAGTAGACATATAGAAATTTCCAACAAGCCCACTTGTACCTCATTTGGATGCCGGTAAGTGCCTTAAAAGTGGCCTGAAAGACGCGCTACGCGTTGGGAAAATTTGCCAGTTTTGCACCTTCAGCTCAGGAAAACGCAACATTGACAAGTTTTGACTTTTTGGTGGGATTTTTCATCCTCTTTGATGTAATTGATGTAATTTAATGTTGACATGACATTTTTTTACCTATTCTAGAAGATTCATTCATAAAATGGCAAAAAATTAATGAATGAATTGGTTTCCTAGCTTATAGAGGCAAGTTGTTTTGATTGCCTAGATTGTAGTGCTCAGTTTAGAATTGGTTGAAACAGATCCTAGGATGATGAGCTCGACCCCTAGAGGCAAGGAAATGTGTTAGCTTGCCTATATTATGTACTTTCTTAGTCATTTTCATGGTTGGACTCTTGAGGGATAAGCTTAGACTGTATTACTCTTTGTATCTCTGCAATTTTGGCAAAGGAAAGACCAGGGTTTTGCAGCACTATTTGGGATTCCTGTGGTGATTTGTGTTGATGGTGTGTTTCTCTCATGTACTTGTAAGTTTTTTATGTGTATAATTTTCCCACTCTTCTTTTTTGCAAATTAAGTAAATGAAGTGTTAAGGTAGAATTCATGGTTTATATGCTCTGCCTTTAAGTTTGCTTAATATCTATGTTTTCATCTGTTTAAGGAGAACTCTCGATAATTTCTTGCTCTCTTTAACTCCTCACCGGTCATATCTATCCATTCACTTATTTCAAAGGCATCAAGACAATCTCCTACCTTGCCCCAAAAAGACCTCTGCAAAAACTGTGTCTCATCCCCGCACCCAAAATTGCCGTGCTCAGCTTTCCAAAAAAATCCTTAAAATTTAAAATCAAACTTTCCCTATCAGTTTACTAGCCTAAAATCAGTGTTCTTTATTGGTCATCTCAGTCACTTGAAGACATTTTGCCGAGATAGACCCAGAGAGAGCCCTCTCCTGTCCCCGTAGGGCTAGCTACGAGGCTAAGTGGTTTGATGTTGCCTTGGATTTTGCCTTTTTCAGCCTGAGGCCAAATCCAAGCGCTAACATGAAGAATGAGACATTGTTGAGGGAATTCATTCCTTAGATAATTCCTAGCCATGGAATTTGATTTCTCTATTGTTGAGCAATAGGAGAGAGGAGCAGATCTACTAACTCTAGCAGGGATTACGTAGGCTAGCCTAGTGCTGCATAGAGGACAGAGGAAACAGTTTGACATTTCATTGGCAAAAATGGTAGCTAATGGGTTAAGAGATCAGGATCGGTTGGATGGTGCATCCAAATATGTGATCTGGAAGGCAAGGATCTCATGCCTTATGGATGAGCACGATCTCAAAGCCTATGTCGACAATGTGGTAACTGTACCCACGGATCCAGATCTGCTCAAGAAGTATAAGGGTGAGATGGAAAAGGATAAATGATTAATCCTCGATGGAGTGAGAGATCATGTAGTATGTCACGTTTTCAGCAAGGATATTTCCCGACAAATGTGGGAAGCATTGGCTACGTTATAAGAAGGATCTTCTGAACAACGAAAGATGTAATTGGAGTAGAAGATAAGATCCACGCAGATGCAGAAGTAGGAACACATGTATCCATTCCTAAAAAAGCTCCAGGAAATTTGAGTCTTGTTGGCAGCTGTGGGGTCAACACCTTAGCCTACTGAGATGGTGAGGCTAGCTGTGAATTTAGTCTTAGAAGAATGGAAAGTGTTTGTCCAGAGTATCCTGGGCAAAGAAAGATTGCCGAATTGGGAAGGAATGTGGGCTGCACTTTAGTAGGAAGAGATGAGGAGAGAATTAGTCAAGTGAAAAATTGATAACAACAATAGTAGTGGGACGAAGCCTAAGGAGGAGGAAGAAAATGCAGCCCTTGCATCAAAGGGGCAGCAAGAGTAGTAGAGAAAGAAGAAGGATGTCTCAAAGATCAAGTGCTTCCAGTGTGGTTAATTTGGTCACTACGCTACACAATGTCCTCTCAAGAAGAAGGACAAGGACGATAAGCATGATTTGAAGGCTACATCCAAAAAGATCGAGGAAGAGGAGTTTACCATGGTTTCCTAGATACCTCGAGGGGAGAGGTGGGGTGATCTAGTAATGCAGTTCAAAGAACTATAGATGGGCAAGATCCTTGAAGAGTCCACCTCTTGGATCAAAACATTTCTACAGGAGCCCAAATCATAAGCAGCAGGATGGAACAATGTCAGTTGGTGCAAAGGAGTGCCAGAGTGACAGTTGCAGTAGCTAGGGGCGCCATAAACTGAGCAGCACCGAGTAGAGTTGGCAGCAGTGTCAAGTCAGCAGCAATGCAGAGGCTTCATAGTGTTAGCGTAGAGACTAACAACAGTAAAAAATCCAACAAAAAATTCATCATACTAAACACATGTTCAGTAATTTTGGATGCTTTTCCATTGCTGATGCAGTAGAAATAGTAAATGGAGAAGGTTGCAGTGTTGGCAGTGGTAGGGCCAGCAACAACACAAATGCAAAATTTATGAGGACTGCATTACAGATGCAATGTTGACAGTGGTAGGGTCAACATAAGTATAGATGAAACATTTGTGCAGTAGTTGGTGGGTATTGATGTCAGAGATCAAAAACATAGAGGGAGATGTTACAGAGAAGGGTGATGCTTCAACACGTTGCATTATTAGAGCACAGTCCTTGCTAAGAGAGAGTGTTGGTTTATGGTAGCATCTGATGTGATCTTAGCCAGAATATTCGCAGGGAGGCTAGGACACATGTATTCTACAATACCCAGAAATCGTTGGGAAATTTCACCCAGAGACAATTTAATTAAAATAATTAATTAATTTTAATGGGTGCCTAAGTCTAAACTTAGGAAATTAAAATAATTAAAGGGTATTAATCAAACTAAGGGTGAAACTTCTAGAAGAACATGGAGATTGAGTCCAAATGATTTGAGCCATTGATTAGAATCTAATATTGGCTGTTGATTACTCAATTGGAGGATTATAAGAAGGACTTCGATGAACATTTGGAAAATACATCAGAGAGAGATTAAGAGGTCAAATTTACTAGAGAGGGTAGCATAGAAGTTGCTAAAGATCCAATCTAGGAGATTTCTTGCAATGAGGGGCATGGATAGTTTCGATTGGAGAGTTTCCTGATTTGGGAATACATCGTAGACGATGCAGAGAGAGATCTAGAAGAGGCAGCGCAGAGGAAACACTAGGAAACATAAGCTCACGTAGAGGCAATGCAGAGCTCCAAAAGGAGTCCAAAATCTAGCTGGGAAGTCATTTTCCAATGCTAGAAGCCGAGCTGTGAGACCGGAGACCCAAAGGAACGAAGATTTAGACAATAGGAGATCCAGAATAGATGAACACATATCCCCAGAGAGGTTGACGCAGAACTGTGTAGGCTGATGCAGTAGCTGCGCAGAGCCAGCATGGGGTCAACCATCCAGGGCCTGGATCAGTGTTGGATCACCAATGATAATGTGAGGTATTTCTCACTAATATTCTTCCAATTAGATTCTTTGTATTGGATAGCCAGTAAGACATACAAAAATTTTATTCAGAAAACTACTACTTAATAATACAAACCCTAAGCTGTTACACCGATTTTCCCGCATTGGGTTTCTCTAGGGAAATTTGTCCAAAAACAACGGTGTCACTTTTCTGTGCTATTTACATATTGCTCAGTTCTTGTTTCCACATATAATTTAATTAGTGAAGGCTGCAATATATTAGTTTCAATATTTACCGTAGAAAACAATAAATAATTTGTTCAGTTATTTAACAAATAGAATAAACTTAATCAGTTGTTATAGTAGAAATTTGGGTCTCCAAATTTTCACAGGCACTGCTCTTGTATGGTGGGAGAGAAAACTTCATAAAGGTAGCAAGAATATGGAAAAATACTTTCTTCCTGGTCTAAATTTTTTAATGCTCTAAAAGGACAATTTTATTAATTGGGATGTCGACATAAAGCCATGGTAGAATGGAAACATTTGAAACAAGGCAAAGGACAAAATGTTCAAAGTTTCACAGAGATATTTGTTAGAAAATGAGAAAGGAAGAAATATTTTCTGATGTTAATAATTACTTGTGTTCTTATTAACTTTCTCTATGTTCTTCTTTTATCCTTTTCTCATCAAGAAATCGTCAAATAAAAACATGATGATCAATGACACTAGATATAGGCACTCAGCCAAGGCTAAAACCCATATGCAGGGGAAAACCCAGTCAAACTCTTCATTAATAGATTCAAATCAAATTGAGACAAACCAATACCTTAGAATAGACCAAAAGACCTTCCTCACTTCACCATGTCAGGCTTCTAGGATGATTATCAAGCTTCAATAGTCTTCTTCAACTCAAATAACTTCTACCCAACAACTACACAAAATTTTGACCCTCCAGCTCCCAAATTTTCGCTCCCCCTGCAATTATGAAATTTTCAACCCTCTTACAACCCATAAACTTCACATGTGTGGAAGTAGAGAGAGAAAAGTCAACTTCTATTTTTTGACAAGTGTCTCCTTCTCCGCCGCTAGTGTTTTCTCCTTCTATTTAGGTATTTCACTCTCCTTTTTATCCTTTAACAATTACATATCGAACTTTCTTTCCTTTCCCTTAAAATGAGGTTGAATTTCTACCTTTATATAGTGGTTTCTATCTCCCTTTGACGCAGAATTGTCATTAATGAGGCCGACTTGTGTTCTTTGAGGCTGACTTGGTCGAGTAGGTCTATTTGAATCAATTTACATCAAACGTAATTTTATTTCTTGACAAATAAACCCCATGTAGGGTCTATTACATGATGACATGGACTAGGACTCTTGACATAAACCATAGAAGACTACAATGGAGGCTTTCACCTAGAAACAAAATAAATAAAGCATGAAACCCATGCAAATAAATACATTTTATTTTATAATAAAATTTATTTTTCTTTCTTTTTCCAAATACATTTAATCATGATTCAAATTCAATTATAAAGACCGACACTAGTTTCATTCTTCAACACTCCCTCTTAACTATGGAGGTATTCATAATTACATATATACAAAGGTACATCGAATATCTCAAAATGATATGCTCTTTGAAGAGTCACAACACACGCAGTGCTATAGGTTAGATACTTGACCAAGGTATCTAATTGAGTGGGACTAAGGTGTGTTCTAAGCTTTAACCACTATAGGTACCATTAGGCTTTAGCCCTAACACCAACCCAAGGGTCTAGGTGCATATTCAAGGTTGAAGCTCCAATACCAATGCCACCCGCCCTACTTAGGGATATAAACATCATCACAGGTTGACTTGATGTCCTCCCAAGCATCTTGTCACCCAAAGATGCTTCATCTCTCCTCTATAATGTCCACGAATATAAGCATTCTTCTAAAATTTTCAACCTTTATATGGAGAGATCCTGCACAAATACAACCCTAATTAGTAATAAAATTTCAATATATACGTGTGTGTGTGTGTATGTATATATGTTTAGCACAAACCTTTTGGGTTATTCATCAATTTGATGCTGCATATATCATATTATCCAATCACATATTCGTCAAAATATTTCTTCTTTAACTTCTTCAGCAACACCAAACTCATCCTCAACATTTCAACACAATCGAATCTTTGTTTGCAACTTCATGAATCAATAACATCCATTTGTAGTGCTATTATTCATTCCTTGATCTCATTGTTTCTTTAAGGTGTTCAATATAGTTGCATAATATACCCTCCTTGACAACTAGGGAGATATACACTTTCTATCATCCAATATCCCTCTCAACTTAGGGAGATCAATAACACCGAAGAAACTTCGACCTTCCAAAAACTTCATTCTTTCGGGAACATCATTCTTTCTCATGGAAACAAGGTCATCTATTCAAATTTTATGTCATCATTATTCTTCTATCTCCCTTTATTCATCATGCTTATCATTATTATCGAGTTATATTCAATTATCAGCATCATCAACATCTTGAATATTATGTGCCTGCAATTCTTCAATAACAAGTACAACCAAGTACAAATATGCAGAAGGATGAAGTCAACTATAGCAAAATAGGGTTATCTCGTCATTACAATGGAAACATAAAAAATATCAAGCTTTAGACATCAAAAACCTAAACCTAGTTAATCTCATAAGGTTACATCTTTTATATTGATTTTAACAACTTGCTAGGGTTTTGTCACAAACCTTAGATTCCATCATTAAGATTTAAAGCCTTAGATATCAACAACTAAATCAAGTTAGAAATCCAATCACAACAGTTTACATATTCAATATTATGCTCTAGAATTTTATGTCAAGTACTACTAGAGTTTTGTTAAAGACCCTATATTTCATCAATAAAAGGATATCAACAATCAAGTTAGCAATCCAACATTTCATATTTAGGATTTTATTATTATTCCCTAGAAACTTATATCAATATCTTACTAGGGTTTTTATCGTAAACCCTAGATAAAAACATAAAATTTCAAAATTAGATATACAATAATTTTGACCAAGCTAAGGATTTGATCATATAGAGATACATACACCTAGGGTTTCATTCCTAGGACCTTACTTTTATTATTACAAGGGTATTGTCATAAACCCTAATTGACCAAACCCTAAAAATATATGTTTTCTAGACAACAACATTAACCCCTAAAAGGCTAAGGTTTTTCTATATCATTACCAAAATCCTAAACATCAAGAGGGTATACTTTTTATCATAGGATATAAACTTTATCAACAAACCCTAGGAGGACTAGGGTTTCATCATTATTGTTACCATACCCTAAGCACCAAAAGCCTTTGGTTATACAGTGAATCCTAAGGTTAGGGTTTTACCAAAAATGAATAAAATGGAAAGAGATAATATTATAAGAGTAGATTCAATCTAGAGATTAATCACCGTAATAAGAATCTTTATGATTCAAAACAATAGACAAAAGAGAGTCAGTGGTATAAGCAATTTTCAAATGAAGAATGATCATACTTTTTTGTATGAAGAGATAGCAACAAGTCTTGTAGCCTAAGACATACCTTGATTTGTTCTTTAACAAACATTGCAAAGTTTCTTTGGAAAAAATCTTACTTTCATGATACAAGTCTTTCTTTGAAGTTTCCTCCATAATCCTTATGTATTCATGTAAGCTTTCCTACTAAGGAAAAAAACCAAAGAAATGATTATGAGTATGTAATACAAATAAATCTAGGCATGTAGAGGAAATCAAACATGAAAGAAGAAACAAAGAAAAAAATACTTTTATTTTGGTAAAATGGTGAAGGTTCCCTCTTAATACAGTATTCCTGAGGGATACCTACAACTTATCAAAACAATTCAAGAACTTCTAACAAGACATATTAGATCTACGAACTCTAGAAATCAAAATAAAAGAAAAACTTTTCAAAAATTAAAACAATAGTCTTAGAAGGATATGCAAGATAATAATTAATACTATAAGTCTTTGACTTCAAATTCCTCAACTTTTTTCTTCTTAGGTGGAGCTTCATCAACAACTGTTGCTTGTTCTCTCTCTCTTTCCTTGTTCTTATTTCTAAGATTACTAGGACATTGATTCTTGTAATGTCCCATCTTATGATAATGATAACATTCTACTTTCGATAGGTCAATTTTATTCTTTGGTCTGTTAAAATTCTTGTTTTGTACCTTCTTCCTGTAGTGAGTAGAATATGCATTTGAAGTGTTTTCCTCATCTTATTCCTTCTTATTATTTGCTAATGAGATGCGAGCCTCTTCTTGACTGCATGCATTCCACATTTCTTCAAAGGATGGTGTTCCTTTCCAACTGTTAATACCTAATGTAAAGGAGCTCCATGATTTTGGTAGACCTAATAAAGGATAATCACAAGTTATTTATCTGGTATGATTTCATCAATAACTTGAAGCTCATCTCTTATTCACGAGATCCTCACAAAACATGAACATGTAGAGTCAACTTTTGTCATCTTCATTGTTCTTAATTAATTCTTGAGACTAGCAACTTGTCCAATGTTTTTTATGGTGAATAGTTTGGAAAGAGCCTCATACATCCCTTTTCCAGTGTCTATATTGGATATATAGGGGATTAGGTTTTCTTTTACTCCATCTACAATTATATTGATAGCAAATATGTCTGTATCCTTATATTTTTCTTTTCCTGTATCATCTGCGGGTTCCTTCACCTTTCCTTGAACAAACTCCTATACTTTGTGTTTTGCATGGATGAGATCCACCCTTTTCTTCCATGCTCTATAGTTGATGGATCCTTCTAGCTTATTATCTATCTTCATTGAAGTTTCCATATATTTTCTAGATGTATATTCTTCCGTTCAATAAGCATGCTTCTTATGATCTTATCTTTCTTTGATCCTTTCTTCTATCAATAGATCTTCAAGTTGCCTTTTCTCTTCTTTTACCTTAGCTCTGATATAATGTTAGAAAACCAGAAAGGATTTTTTATCTTATGTTGACAATTACTTGTGTTCTTATTAATTTTCTTTATATTCTTCCTTTATCTTTTTCTCATCAAGAAATCATAAAATCAAAACATGAAGATCAATGACACCAAATATAGGCCCCTATGCAAGGGAAAACCCAGTCAAACTCTTCCACTAATAGATTTAAATCAAATTGAGACAAACCAAGACCTTAGACCAGACCAAAATACCTTCCTCACTCCACCACATCAACCTTCGAGGATGATTATCAAACTTCAATAGTATTCTTCAAGTCAAATAGCTTCCACCCAATAGCTACACAAAATGTTGGCCCTCTAGCTCCTAGATTTCCAGTCCCCATGAAATTCTAAAATTTTCGACCCTCCTGCAACCTAGAAACTTTGCACGCATGGCAGTAGAGAGAGAAAATTTAGCTTCTTTTGTTCGACAAGTTTCTCCTTCTCCTTCACTAGGGTTTTCTCCTCCTTCTTAGGTATTTTCCCTTTAACAATTGCAGATCAAACTTGCTTGTCCTTTCCTTCAAATGAGGTTGAGTTGTTTAGTTTATATAGTGGTTTCTGTCTCCCTTTGAGGCCGACTTGGTGGAGCAGGTCTATTTGACTCAATTTACATCAAAAATAATTTTCTTTCTTGACAAATAAAGCCCAACAAGGTTCTATTACATGATAAAATGGACTAGGACTCTTGAAATAAACCCTAGAAGCATATAATGAAGGCTTTGACCTAGAAATAAAATAAATAAAGCACGAAAGCCATGCTAATAAATATATTTTCTTTTATAATATTTATTTATTTCTTTCTTTTGATAAATACATTTCATCATGATTCAAATTTAATTATGAAGTCCGACACTAGTTACATTCTTCAATAGAATTTAGGAAGCAAGCATTGGCATTGGGCATTCCTCTAGATTCACTCGATACTTTGGTGAAATATATTGGTTCTTTACATAATTATCTTTGACATTCATTATTGTTGTTTGAACCCACTACTATTGATAGTGTGAAATCCATTCACCTTGAAAGTAGGGGAAAGTATGAACACGAAAACCATGCAAAGAAGACAATGGAAAAAGGAAAAATGATGTAAATCCCTCTTGCACTCATTGCGAGAAGGAAGGGAATGATGAGGAGCACTATTGGAAACTACATCCAAAATTGAAGGCAAAGAAGTATGGTTGCAAATGGAAGCATAAAACTATTGGTACAGTGCAACAAGACCTTGGATCTAATTCAAATGATGAGTTGAAGATCACGATTTTTGGGATTGTAGGTGTTGAACCAATTGACTGGGGTTCTGATTCAGGTGATGAGATGAATATCGCAACTATTAGGATTGTAGGTGATGGACCAATTGAACTGGGTTCTAATTTAGGTGATGAGACGAATATTGCAACATGTGTGTCACAAAATATGAGAAGAGAACCAAAGAATGAATGGCTCTAAGAAGTTGCGCAGATCAACCAAAGCATTCAAGAAGAGAGTGTTGAATTGAGAAGACTTATACAACAAGAAGAAGAGGATAAGAAGCCTAGATTGCAAATTTAGCCAAGAGCCACAGAAGAGGCCTTGGAAAAGTTGAAGAGTAGTGAAGGATTAACAAATCCATCATCACCCACTTCAGAATCAACAACTGAGGTAAAAAATGTTAGTGATTCTTCAGTTCCATGTTCTCATTAGATTGGTTCAAATATAATAAAGAAGATGGGATATGAAGTAAAGAGCATAGGAATTCATGGCCAAGGCATTGTGAATCCCATCCAAGTGGTGGAACTACCTCGATATGCAAGACTAGGTTATGTTTGAAAGGAAGATGGGACATTCTCCAAGATTCTTGATGAAAGACACTCCAAACCTACAAAGACAAGCGAGTCTTCAAGCGGCAAGTCCGATACAATGCAAGTATCCGAGAGCACATCACAACCTTCCAGTGATAATGAACATTTCAAAGGAAGAGCAAAGGCAGGCTTGCCAGGATCACACCAAAGACAACCATTCAAGGAAGAAGATCAAGAAAGTCTAGAGGAATAACAACCATTGTAGCCATTGCAATAAGGGTGGACATCAAAGATCCACATGTTGGAGGCTTCATCCAGAGCTACGCCCAAGGAAGGAATGATATCATATGAAGGAACTGATTTATGAAGCAGTTCAACAAGGAAGTCAACTACAGGAAGAAATCCCATTAGCCTGGTTAGGTAAGAGATGGGTAGCCTTTTTAAGTAGTTGAGTATGGCCACCATTGTAAATCGTATGTTTCTTTTTTAAAGACCCCATAGATGGGAAAAAATATGCAACGTGATATTTTAACCTTTAATTGGATAACATGGGGTATGGGTTCTATTGTAAAACTTGAACATGAGTGTTTTATAAACTCTTGGAAAGTATGGTATTACTTGGAATCTTGCAAGTTGTGATACATGTATTGACAACTATAGATTTTCATATGGATACAGGGGTCAGCTTCATGATTCATGGTTCTGAAGTACAAAGGTGAAGGAAAGGAAAGGTGGCCTGTCAGAGAAATTTTTTTATGCAAATCAATATTGTAGTATTGTTTATACTTTTAGAGGACCAAAAGTCCTTCAATGGCGAGGAACGATCCAAGAGGATCCCTAATGGCATAAAAATCAAATTTCTAGGATCGTAGTGAAACTAGAACTAGATTGAAGAGCTCATCACAAGATTCCAACGACACAAATGACGCCTTAATCCAAGTTTGTATGTGGAAGTTATATCCAGTCAAATTTTTGGTCAACCTTGGATAAAAGATAGGATTTAGCAGAGAGCTAGATAGATTTGGGGCATCACCAAAATTGGCAGTCTAACCAAATTGTTGACTAAAATTGGTGAAGGTTCGATAAATATGGTAGGGTTTTAGACATGGCTAAGTTTGGTGGAAATGCCGAATATGGTGGTATCTGCTAAGTTTTGAGGCAGTTAAAGTGGCCCAATCAAATGGTGCCACATGGCACCCATTTGGCAGACAAATTGGCCCCGACCAACCAAAACTTCGTAATGGCTTTGTTTTGTTTAAATATGACCCAAGTGGTTAGCAGGGTTTATTTAACGATGACAACTTAAGGTTCTATTATGAGCGGTTAAAATATATCTGGGAAGTTATGGTGAAACACCCGTTGGCATCAATTATCAAATTTGACAAAGTTTGTTTTGTTAACTATTTAAAAATGTAACTGTCAATGATTTGTTAGAATCAATGGTTAACATCTATCACCAACGAAATCATGATTTTGGAACAAAATTAGCAGGCATGCATATATAAATTTGGCAACGGTTACAATTAGTAGACAATCAATATTTTATCGACGATTATGTAATCAGTTCCGACAGTTTGGTGGGCTTAAATTTTGATAAATGGCTAGTGGTTACATATAGTCTAGCCGGTGGTCATAAAATACAACGGGTTTAGTTAATGGTTCGACGAAACTTGGTAATGGTAAGTTTATATATGTAACCCATGGTAATTGGCAGTTATAACCAATGTTTCAATAGGTTATATATTGTTATAACAAAATAACATATGGGGGAGGCCTGCGAGTTTGATCCCGAGACCTTCGCCATTCTATTTTAGCCACCAACCAATGTGCCACATGGCGGCCATTGGAAACTTTTTCGCTGCATCAATATTTAAACACTTACCATTCCATTTGACCATTAGAGAGGCGACTGGTGGAACAATGCGAAGGATTCGAACAGTTATGCACAGAATCCTACACGCAAGATGAAAGAGTGGGTGCTTTCTTGAGATAGGTTCTAGGGAGTATTTTGCAGGAACATTACTAAAATATTCTAACTGTTGTGGAATATAAACATTTTGGTCTAGAGTTGACAAAGGTGGAATATAACTGAGTTATACTCGTTTTAATTAGAATTTCACCACAATTTCATTGGTATAATCTGTTTTTTCCTTAGAGTATCCCATTTTTAGGCCATCGTCAAAAGTGGAGGTATAATGATGTATTTTTCCATGTACTCATTTTTATTTTGTTGAGATGAATGAAGCAACCTCCCCACTATTGAAGCAAGGTCCAAAGACCTAGTGCACATAGGATGAACTATATTATCAAACTTTTGTGCGCATTGTCTTCATGGTATCCTTTATATTGCCTCTTCTTTAAGTATTTTCACATATGGTTTTACATGCTCTTTCATGCAATTTTGCTAACATCAACTAACACAAATATCTTGGATAATGTTGGTATCATAGGAATACCAGATCATTGGTCAACTTCAATTTCATGAGATTGTTGTTCTAAAGTTGCACCACATGTCGAGATGCTTGGTTCAAAGAAAGTATGGATAGGTTAAGGTGGATCTGGTGGTGATGATTGTACAGTGGTGATGGTGGCATGCCTAGGAAGACAATATGGTGAATAACTAGAGAAAGCAGTCCAAGATGTTCATTGAAAATCAACAATTCACGAACTGCTAACCTTCTTGCGTGTCTAGTGCCTTTATCTCTGCAAGATATTATACTATTTTGTCTAATGAATTGTTCTTTGATATCCTCTAGTCGACAGGCCCTTGCTGTTCCAACTATTATGCTTGACTGGGAATTCCCTGCAAATAATTCTGCAACATTAGTTCTTTCCATTTGAGATTTCTTTCCTTCTATTAGACATTGAAATTCCTCTTGAATAAGCTAGGCTTAGAGTTTCTTTTCCTGAAAAATACTTTTGTTAAGTGCCAATTTTTCCATTCGCTCTATCAATTTATGAGAACTTAGGTCACGAATGAGCATTTCTTGAGTTCTGGTATTGCTGTAGGTTAAGCATAGATATATAGGTTGATTATTGAGTATTGTACTCAATGTGGCTCCCTGATCGAGTGTACGTTCCAATACATGCTTAGCTTGTAGATATTCCTGATGTGATTTCTGGATTACTTTTGATAACTACTGACTTCCTGGAACTGATGTTCTCAAATGAAACTCACTTATCTAGGCACTGAGATGCTCATTGTGGTTAATTAACTAGTGCAATAATTTATGAATAGTAGCAAGATTATCATTTATCTTGGTTGGAATGTCAATATTTAGCTTTTCTGCTGCCTGGTGCTAACATTCCAACCAGATCTCCCATTCTTGCTCCTCTTTCCGTTGAAGCTTATTAGTGCCTTTATTTCTTTTCTTCATCCTTATCTTTGCTGCTTTTACAAAACTTTCTAGAATATAAAAAATATGTCTATCATTAGCAAGCCTTATTTTAGGAAACTTACTTGGAATACCCATGAATTATTTCTTAACCTTTGTTGTAGGCTTGGTGGTTGAGGTTGGTTGGGTTGGCGACACTTGCTATTGAGTAGTCAACGTGGCTGATGTGTCTTGTATCTATGCATTATCCCTTCTTATTGCCTCATCTGACCTTGTGCATTCCAATGATGTTTATTGTGTGTCAGCCAATCTCTTGGGGTTTTATCAGTATCTTCCTATTCTTCTTCAACATGTGTCAGAGATATAGGAGGTGAATATGAGGTTAAGTCGATCTCAAAGATCTAAACATTTTGCTTTGTGCTTGGTCTTGACTGCGACTGATTCTATGTTTGAGAATAATTTCCATGTTGTATAGAAGTATGAGTTTCTCTCATCTTGTCAAACATTTTATATGAAAACATATTTTGCATAACCTAGTGCTTGTAATAAGTCCCCTTCAATAGATGATGCTGAGACTTGAGCTTTCTTGGGATTTTTTACTGTTTTACCGTTTGCTTGAGATGTTACCAACAACTATTGGACATTTGTATCAAGCCATTGTTGTTGTTGTGCATCATCAAGTTTGATGTCTGATAGCACTTCTTTCTAGTTGATTCCTAGTGAGGAGGTTAGAGTATATTTTAGACTCTGATATTCTTTACAGGCGGGCTTCTTGGTAGAGCCTATCAAGAGGAGCAACAAATAAACTTAAAAGGTTGTAGGTACAATGTTGCTTCTCTTTCTTCCTCCTGTTCTACATCACTCGAGGGTGTGATAACCTCTTGAGGAGGTTGATAGCCCCCAGAGGAATTGAGAGTATTGAATTGGACTTTCAATGTAATTATTGAAATATTTGGTCTCCTATCAGCTGATAAGGTAATTCTTGGGGGTCTTACTTCATTAGAGTTGATGTACCAGACTTTGGTTACATCAAGGCTTTGTTGTATATGTGAGGATGGTGGAAACGAATGCTAAATATGTTATGGAAGTCTCCATTTATTTGAAATTTCCTTGATATTTAGAACCCATTTTCTGAATTACTCTTGGGGTCCCATAGAATGGGGTTTCCCAAACCACCCAAGTGATTTTTTTTTTTTAAATTTTCCATTAGGGGACTTGTTTCTTAGTAAAGTAAGTCTCCCTGACTGGTGGATTGTGCTTCATGGCTATCCAAACGAGCAAAGAGGGGAATTGAATGTACTTACCAGAATTTTGACTTTCTTGGAAATTAGTCTTAATCAAGTCGACAACTTGTTCTGCCTAGTTATATGTTTTCCCAAACTTTTTCATTTGTCCAATAGCTTCGAGCATTGCAAGCTTAACATCTAATGCACTTCCTATCGGTGTAAGACACAAGGATATGATAATGCAAGTGCAATTAACCAATGGATCTTGGACTTGTCCAATTATTAACCCATGGGAATTCTTGGGCTGTCATTCCTCTCGTGAATTCTTGAATCCAAGTGTTTACGTCGACTGTTTTGGGCACCTTCTCACCCTTGGACAGAAGTTCACTCATGATATGGATGGAAGTTGGTGAGATCTACACAGGTTGCTTGAGCCATAATTGTCCGTTGTGATATCGACTAACCAGGAATTTCACAACTTATTCCTTCATTCCTTACATATATGCAAGCAGTGGGGCGCTCATAATGTCGCGAATTCCAGCTTTTTCTAGCAAATCCGATGACAAATTCCACTATTTTTATGGTTTCACTCATTTTAGGAAGGATTCATTATATTTCTTCAAAGATGGATCATCCATATTCACGTGTCTAATCTTATGAACTCTTACTTCAAGTTCTTTCATTGTAGACAAGTTGAATCAAGCTTTCATTCTAAGTTCAATCATAACATCTTCATCCTCCTTCTCTTTAGAATTTTGAAATATTTTTCAAATTCTTCAGTCCTTATGCAATCTAATAGCTCATATTCGAAAATTGATGGGTTATGGATATCTGGTATTTCATCAAGGTTGCAATTCACACTTAATGAAATTTCTAGAAGAACATTGGGAAAGTTTAACAATTCACTTGTTTTTATAGAATTTGAATTTAATGCGCCATCATTTTTGTTTGCAGCCACCTTTGTGAATTGTTGCATCATATCATGATTAGATTTCTCAACGTCATTTGGCTTGTGCATCCCATATGTCCACCACCTATTTCGAGTGACGTTAATTTTTTGTGTTATGATTTGGTGTGATGGATGACGTATTTCTGATGATGATATGAACTTTTGGTTATGTGGCGTGTGGTGACTAGACTGCTGCATTCGATTGCTTTGATTTTTAATTTTATTTATTTTTTCTTTTATGACTTGTTAAATTATCCTTTTGTGAGTGATACTTGCTTCCAACTTCCTTCGTGTATTTTATTTATGATACTAAGTTATTTCTATTCTCCCTATCATTTTCCCGTCAAAGAGCTTATTATAACGATGTGTTGCCAAGTCAGTTTTTTTGTTGTTGATCCAATTTCCGCTTTGTTCTTTGGATCTGCTCGTTAATTCGATGATATTGTTATAGTGATCTCTAAATTTTCCTCCTTGGGATTGTCTTCTTTCATTTTGATACTAATATCGGTTCAAATTCTTCTAAACTTTGTTGTTTAAAAGATTACACAGATCCATTTCTTTATCCATGTTTCTGACTCATTTCCCTGATTGATCGGTGCTCTCTTTTTTATAGTTCTCCAACTAGTAATTCGATTACTTGTCACTAATTTATAACTACTTTTATAATTAAATTACTAAATTCTAATTAAAAAATGTAAAATATACTTGTTTACAAGAAATTTGGTTAGTTAACCTGCCATAATGTGGTTTTCAAGGCTAACCCATGTCCATGGCACCTAAGACAGGTTTTACCAGGTACATGTCAATGTTGTCTAGAGATGTACTTTTTAAATCAGGCATTGTTAACAAGAAACTTGAATAGGTTCCCTTCTAGTGTCTTCAACTATACTGCTCCCAAAGAGCTTAGATCTTGAAAAGCAAAGTGTCCAAGCCATGCAATCTCCAATTTTTTCGATTTTCCCTTCACTCAACTATCATATAGTGTTACTAAAGATTCGACTTTAGATTTTCTGTATGTAAATTCTTGTTGTTCCAAGCCTTCTGTTGATTTTTACTAGATTGTTGATGATGGAGTGTGTGAAGTCAATCTTCTCAAAAATGATGAATTTGTTAGAGTCGTTCCTTTTGCATTTTTGTATTATATTTTAGTACAATCAATACATTTGCTGCATTTGATGAACACTGAAATGGAGCAACTGCTTCTTGGCCATACACCAACTTAAAGGGAGTATATACTGTCAACTATTTTTATATTGTACGATATACCCATAGTATGGTTGGAACTTTGTCATCTCAGTCATCTCTGGGTAACTTACAAATTTTTGTTAGTCCTTTGTGCAAAGTTGTATTAAATGATTCCACAACGTGGTTTTCTTGTGGATGGTAAGTAGTGGTCTTCCTACGATGAATCATGAAATTATGCATCAATTTTTGAATTATAACATTTACAAAGTGTGTTCCTCTATCACTAATTATGACCATAAGACAACTGAATCAAGTTACTATATTTTTGTAGATATTTTTTGTTTCAACTTCCTTCATACAAGATTCAATTGGTTTTGATTTTGCTCACTTTTTTAGATATTCTAATTTTGTTATAATGTACTTTTTTCTTGAATGTTTAATCCTTTTGGGAAAAGGCTAACAAAGTTGATTGCACAAATCTCGAAAGGTAACGACGGAACAATCAACTGCAGTGGAACATGATATTTTTGGTAGCAGTCGCTTAGATCTTTGACATATGTCACACTTTTTCAATTGTATTTGAAAATCTCAAAACAATGTTGGCCACCATTATCCTACTTGTATAATTTTTTTTGCAGTCATTTCTCCTTGATAATGTCCACCAACTCCTCCTTTATGAACTTAATTAATAGTATTTTCTCTTTCGTGCTCTAAAACACACTTCCTAAGTACCTCATCAAGTCCAAGCTTGTATAATTGACCATTTATTAATGTAAATGGTGTTGCTTTGATAATAAGAATCTTTTTCTTTTTCTCAGAAAATCCTTTAGGTGCCTTCGCCGTGTGTAAAAATTTTGCAACATCAACAAGCTCTGTAGGGACTGTTTCAATTCTAAATAGATGGGAATCTAGTAGGTCATTTTCAATGTCTGTTAGTTCCTCTCATGTTTCTAATCATGATAAATGATCAGGTCTGGAATTCTTTTTACCAGGTCGAACTATCACTTCAAATTCAAATTCCTAGAATAATAGCAACCACTGATAGATGTTTCCTTGATGTACTGATTTATTGAAAAGGTACCTCAATGTTTGATGGTCAGTATAAAATATAAATGGATTCGCTAGGAGGTAGCAATGGAATTTATGCAATGCAAAGATCATGGCTAAGGCTTCCCTCTCTACTGTTGAATAATTTCTTTCAACTTTCTTAAGTTTTTGACTGGCATATGCATTGGGATTGTTTATTGACTCATCATCTAGTTGTCCCAGGACTGTCGTTACTGCAACATTTGATGCGTCAACATGCACATGAAACTTTTTCGACCAGTTAGGGACATTTAATATAGGTTCCTCGACTAGTTTCTTTTTTAGTAATTGGAATGACTCGTCACACTCCTTGGACCAATTAATTGGAACATCCTTTTTCAAGAGTTCATCTATAGGAACTATTATATCAGATTAATGCCTTACAATTTTTTTGTAGTATCTTGTATGTCCCATAAATATTTTAATATGATTTTGATTAACTGGGCCTTTAGATCAAAGATTACTTTAATTTTTTGCCATGTCAACTTTTATCCCTTATTTTGATACTAAATGGCCTAATAACCTTCTTATAGGTGTTGCAAAGATGCATTTTTTTATATTCAACGATAGGTGATTTTGTCTACATCTTTTGCCATTTTTTTGTAGATGTATTCCTAAAAATCTTTTACTACAATCCTTGAGAAGACTTCCAGTGTGTTCTTAAGACCGAAAGGCATTCCTCGATATGCAAAGAATTCAAATTCGGTGAAAAACACAATTTTTCATAACCTTATTCTATGATTGGCACATGATTATATCTTGAGAAGCCATCTGGGAGATAATAACATTCATGCCTAACAATTTCAGTTATGATTTCATCAATGAACGAAGTGGGAAATGGATTAGTCACTGTCATTTTATTTGATACACGATAATATACACATATATGCAACCTAGTCGGGTCGTGCCTTTTAGGTTGCATGACCATAGGACACACCCCATTCTGTTTTTTGATTGGATAGATGATGCGAGTGGAAACCATCCCTTCCATTTCGTTTTGAATGGTGGACTTATATTTATGTGAAAGATTATAAGGTCTCTTTTTGGTAGGCTTGGATCCTATAATGAGGTTTATTTTCATATCCCTTATTACTTTTAAGAGTCCTTTCAAGTCTTTATAATCATGGGAAACATGTCCTGATATTCTTTAAGTAAGTCGACAAATTCTGGTAATTGCTTATCTAACCAATAGCCACACAGTCGGGAAATTTTTGGTTGGTCATCATTTGATATGTAAAATTATTTTATTTTAATTTTTGTATCCATCTAGTTAGATTCCTTCAACTCGTCGACTCGCTAGTCTCCGACTTTCACCTCCTAATAGGCAAGCGAAAATCTGTTTTTTTAGCCTTCTCAATTTCATGTTTTTTAAGCTTATAAACTGATTTTAATTTTTTAATGATTTTTAGGATGGTCCCTTTTCCAACAAAAACTTTGGATTGGTACATAAAAATATTCCATTTCTAATCAATTGGACAACTTATGTTCTGGTGTGCATGATACATAATTGCAAGTTGATGGGGAGTCTGTTATGAAATCAGCTCACTAAAAGATAGAAAATATAGATTAATGCCTTAGAATTCAGCCTCTTCGAGGGGGTAACCTCCTTTACATTACACAAATGAACAATTCTTGGATGATTCAAATGACAAAACCTCCTTTCTATATATAGGAGTCAAGGGGTCACAATATAACCAAGTCGACCTAACAATAATAATATAAAGGCTCAAAAATAACAATAGAGGGATTCTATGGGGCACAATAATAACAATATGTGGACAATAGGGGCACAACAATAACAATAAGGGATACAACAACAATAGTAATGGGGGAATCAGTAGTATTATAGGGACCTAACACAGTCAACTGCTATTTCTTGATTCAAATTTTTGGGAGATTTTTTCTTTATGATTTTTATTTTTATTTTTTGGGCCACATCAACCAATTCTTTTTCTTCTGGTCGAAACCAAAATCTTTAATAAAATTTGTTTTTAACTCTTTCTACTATAAATATTATCTGTGAGCTTCTTCCAACTTGTACCATTTACTAGGCAAGTCATCCAAAGTGTTGGGAAACATGTCAGGCCAAACTCTTTCTTCTTTGTATATGATTCTACGCCTTTCTAATTCACAATTTTGTATATGAAGGAACACGCCTTGTTTGGGGCTGATTATTGGATGTTTTTCAGGGATGATATTTTGTGCCCTCCAAACCCTTCAATAAAGTACTTTGTTGTTGTCGTCTAGGTTTGGAGTCAAGATGAATGGTATCCCACCATCTTGCTGCTTGTCCCATAAAAAAGTGTACTAAACTTTACATTCTACCCTGTTCTCTAATGGTTTAAGTTACTTGTTCAACATGATTGGAAAGGGATGCCCGCTCCTTATAAAATATGATTATGCTACTAGAATCTCATTTTAAATCAAATGGTGACAATGATGATGTTTCTCTTCAACTCATTTGTTTAACTATAGGTTTTGTTTTAATAGAATAACAAAGTTGGAATTTTTCTACTGGAATTTCCTTGATTTTGCAACAATATTTCGATTTTGATTCATAATTTTCAACTTGCCATTCATAACGCTCTGTGTTCGAATTCTGTTTAATGGAAAGAGGGGAACTCATTAATTTTTTGTCAAATGCATTAGATTCTACATTGTCACTATCTTCGTGCAAGATTTGATATAGACTTCTTGTTTCTATGACCTCTTCCCATGATTTGACCCATGGTTTCCCTTCACAGGGGTCCAAAGGAATAATGAAATTTTTATCGTTTTCCTTAGATTTAATTCTATCTTTTTCTAATGAAATGGTTGCCTTCATTTTTTGACCCTAGGGTTTGCTGATTAACATTAGTTGTGCTGGTATGCCATCGACTAAGTAGATGACCTCAAATATTTTTGGCATCAAAATTCCCATGATTGATGCTCTTACTTGTCTCATTGTTCTAATTGTTCAATAAATCTTTTATTTGTGAGCTTAAGATAATTAATCGTTTTGTGTAGAGTTGGATTTCCTAGGTTAACCCATGTTTCACAGGGAACAAAATTAACTTGCAATTCAAATTCGACGATGACTTGTCACTAACATGCATTCATTTATCTCCAAGTTGACTTAAGGATCATGATAATCCATTTGTTTTCCTTGAGAAAGTTGACGCAATTTTTTGCATTTCCCTTTACACTCGTTACAATATTTTAACATATTTAAAAGCTCCATGAGGCGACCAATATAATGTTCTTCTTTTAGAAACTCCAAGAGTTATTCGAAAATATTATCCTTTGAAAATCTTTGTTTATCCTCTTCATTTTTAAAGAATTCCACTGCTCTTGACATTGTATCATTTTGTGCTTGCATATATGGGTATCTCATCATGTTTCCTGTTCGTCGAAAAATTTGTTGGCTATGAGTACTATTATCTTTCCCCACCCCCAATATTGTCACAAAATGAAGGTTCTTTGAATTTAAAATATCCTACTTAGGACAATTTGTAATAGATTCATAATTCTCTTTTTTAATATTTTTTCAACGATTTTGGGACAATCCTCTAAACAAGTATCCCCCAATTCACACATATTAAAGAAACACAGGTTGGTTTTATCTTTTAGAGGGAAATTGGGGGCTGTGTGACCCTATTTCCCACACGTAAAATAATAAAATCTTGCTCTACCTTGATGTTGTCCTCGACCTCAACCATTATGTCCTCTTTGACGACCACTATATCCTCCTCATTCATTTCATCTTCCACCTTGCATTGGCGACTCATTGTATTGATCTAATGTTTGAGTATTGTAGACGATGTTATAATTAGGTTTGTTTTTGGCATTAAGGTTACATTCCTATTTTGAATGGATATTATCTTTACAGATGGGACACCATTTTGGTTTAAAATTGCGAAGGTTATACTTCCATTCTTTGGTACTATGATTTGATGTTGTTTGGCATATGTCACAATATACATCATATTGTATTTGTCGAACAACTTGATCAAAATAGTCAACAAATTTGAGGTTTTCCTTGGTGTGCCCCTCAGTTCTAAAGTTAGTACACCACAAATTATTATTTTAAAATGATAATTCCATTAATGAACTTTGTAATTGCTCAATTTTTTCTTCAAGCTTAATATTAGTCGATGATTTAGTTGATTTTCCTTCATCTTATATTTCAATTCATTGGGCCAATTTGAGGTTTTCTTCACAATTTTCAACTTCATGCATACTCAAAGGTCCACGAATCTTTTGAAGCAGTCCAAGAACATACCATTAGACTAGTATATTTTCATATATAACAAACGGAATTTGACTTAGTAGATATTTCAATCTTTTGTCATATTCACCTACCATCTCATTTGGATGCAACTTAATTTTGTTAACTTTTGAGTTGATAATTGCTTCACATATTTTTCCTTGAAGAAGATGTTGTAGCTGTTACAACCCTCTTTAAAATTTTTCTACCTTTAAATTTTGGAGCCTCCTTATGATCATGTCATCTTTCATTTTAAGCCATTAATGTCATGTTTAGTCATAATATTTAACTGTTCAAGTCTTCCTTCAAGAATTGTAAGTGTTGCAACTACTTACTTTCACATGCTCTTGATGTCTTCGCAAGCACACTTTCAAGATAGGCTAAGAAAACTTCATAGTGACAGTACTGCGCAATCCTTGCTCACAATCATTACACAATCCTTGCTCATAGTCACTGTGCAATCCTTGCTCACAGTCACTACGCAATCCTTGCTCATAGTCACTGCACATTACTTGTCAATAGTGATTTCATATTGACAGTGTAAGGGCATCCTATGTAGATAGTGATTGCACACTCTTTGTTGAAAGTGAGAGTGTACTTCTTCAAGTTAGTATTATCACACTTCTTAGTGGCAGTCAATTTAATCTCGACTCTTAGTTTCTCGATATGCATTAAGAACTCACACAAATATTATCACTAATTGCATGTATGCTCTCCCTATATAAAGAGTCTAATCCAGAGCTCATTTTCACATTCATCTTTTGCTTTTGAGCTTTGTACACTTTTGGAGTATAAGGAGCATTCTCTCACTCGTTGTTGCAAATGCACCATCTTCTGGGTGAATTTCTCAACTGTTGATTTTTCTTTTGCAAGTGTCACTTTTTCTTGCTTTCATTCTTGCATCTGTCACTTGTGTTTTTTTCTTCATATGTGTCGCTTTCACTCTTGCATGTGTCGCTTTTGCTTATTTTCACATATCCTAAGAGCACCTTGGCACACCTTCTAGAGGCAGATCGAACACACACTCTTGCACTAGTTGATTCTATTTATCATTAGAACATGTGACGAACACATTCCCATGGAATAAAACACCTTTGGGTGTAGTCGACACTTGTGTCATAAGTATATGCACCCTAAGATTCACACTTAGAGATACGTGTCGCTTTATTGTCATTTCACTATATGCATGTCGGTTTTGGATACTGTGTATATTTTAGTCATTAATGTGATTGTGTATGTGTGTGTGATCATATTCAGGATCTGTTATGCATCCTATTTCTCTTCTCTTTATTCCACTGATCTCACACTTAGTCAAATTTCATATCCTTCCTTGTCCTCAAATCATGGTCAAGTTATGAACACCTTTAACCTTCATTCAATTGATGAGCACATTGTGCACTTCCAAGCCTCAGTCATGAGCCTCTTGCTGCTTACACTTTCCATTTACACCCATCTTGAAGAAAAATCCCTTCACATTGAACATTGTGCATCCCTAGAGCACAATCACTCAACCCTTGCTGCTTACACTTTCCCACTCCGCAAAGCTTTGATCAACCCTGCTTTGTGTTTCTCGTTGAGCACTCATAGTTGACAGTCAGGTATCCTTTATCCCCTTACAATGGAAACCTATGCAATATCGCCTCCATCCCTTCATTGCACATTGATCATTTTTAGGGCACAATGACCCAAATTCCTATTGCCTACACTTTCCCTCTATGCAATGCCTTAATAATTATTTTTCACTACACATTATGAAATCCTTGTGGATAGTAGGTCATTCCTTGGCTCTTGCATTTGTGACCAACACAATCGCTAGAGCCTCCTCCTCAATAAATTATGCATTGCATAGTCATAGTGCCCAAGCATGTCACCCGTGTCTCGTGGGCTCATCCACTACAAAAAGTCTTACCTCTTTCTCTTGTCACTGAGAAATGTGCACTTCCAGTGCCCAAACCTCCATCCCCTACCTCTTTAATCTGTACTCTGCACCTAAGAAGGCCTCTCTCTCTCCATTGTGCAATGTCCCATCACAAACAAGAACTCACATAAGAAAACAAAGATAAAATAAATGATTTTTAGATTGATGTTGTCTTGTCATGAGTGAAATTCATTTGCAGGTGCTATTATTCCATCATGGAAAAATGGTTCTCAAGGAGGAAAACAAGAATAGGTTACAAGAAAGATAATTGTGGAGATGAAACACAAAGGTGAAATCATGCAGGTGTAAAGGAATCTTTGACCACAACGGAGAGATGGGAACTCATGTTGACTTAGAAGGTTCCAATAGTTATTCAGACCCTTTAGAGGGTGAAAATGAAGCACATCATAGATCAATCATGAAGAGTTTAATACATAACAACAAAGAGAATAAATTTGCATCAATACGATACAATGAAGTCCCATGTCACAATCACCAAATTGTATCTATTGAAAATGTCAACACAAGAGTGTTGTTTTATCTCATGTGTTTTTACCACATTACTGGTGAAATTTAATTATGGAAACTGAAAAATGTGAAATGTGTGGAAGCCCAAGGGTCACACATGCAATAGGAAGAGTCACACATGCAATAGGAAGAGTCACTAGGAAGTCCAAGAGTCATGTAGGAGCTCAAAAGTCACATGGGAGCTCAAGAGTCATGAGGGAGGTCAAGAGTCATGAGGGAGGTCAAGAGTCACATGGGAGGTGAATAGCCACCTCATTTGTTATAAATAAACCCTCATAACTTAAGAAAATTACTTCACCTTAGCTTCACTAGCTTAGCATAGGAGAGAATATCATTTTTTGGAGGAGAAAGTGATAGTTTCATGTTCCACTACTAGGGCTAGTGTTACATCATTGCAATTGTGTACTTGGAACGATCACTTAATATTAGAAGCTCTCAGAATGTTGTAGTTCCATGCATGTATTGTTGATGTATGAATATTCTTTTAATGTTTGTGGAATATGTTTGTATTCATACATACTAAAGAAAATGAACTACTTCGTTGGATTTGGTATTTATCTTGTTGAATGTGCATTGTTACTTGCTTTTATGATCATTATTACCTTGTGAACTATTTTTCAGGTTAACTATCGATTCTTCTTATGCTCATGTGTGTCTTTATTAGGATAATACTATTAATTTTCTTCTAAAGGCACACTCTCTCTCTTCTAGTCCATGAAGGTGCTTTTTATGCATTACAATTAGTGTTTCACAAAGTTAACTCACTTGCTTATCACAAAGTAATGTGGATACTCTCTTGTGTTGATAATTGCAGCCAAGGAAAATCTATAAGATCAATATAATGGTGGTTGGGCCTATTTCCCGGATGGGGCTCCTACTCCAAATGATGTGAGGTCTAGTTGGGACTTCATATCGAGGAGACCCCCTGTATGTTAGCGATTTCGAACACCGTCAACATTTTGGTGCTAGAAGGAGGGCTAGATGAGAAGCTGAGCCCACGAAGTTTGGTTTAAATCTTTCATCTTAGATGATTTCTTCCAAAATCATAATCTCGGGGTATTTTTTCTAAAAACAGGAATCTTTCAATCCCTGCGAAACTTATTCATCACTTGTCACACTTGAAGTTCAGTGGCGAGGGTGTTGTTAGTTTTTGTAACATGAGATGGTGTTCTAGTATCGAGACTTTGTGGTGAGGTAAACACACGAGTTCCCTAAATCCCATAAATAATTTTTGGAAATTACACCTAGAGATAGCTCAATTAAATTAATCGACCATAATTAAAAAAATCCTAAGTATAACTTATGAAAACTGGTTAATTAATAGCAATTAATTAGGAAAGGTGAGAATTTTCTAGAAACTCACACAAATCGATTTGGAGATAATTTCAACCATCGATTAAGTTTTGATCTTGGCTGTTGGATTCAAATGGGCATTATAAGAAGAGGTTGGTGGGTAGATGGAGAATACACTAGTGCATATACTTAATGATCTAGGCAGTATGATTTTCTAGTTTAGGTGATTTAGCAGGAGAAACTGAGTCAGAGGTTGAGCAATAGGTGGTATAGGGGAAGCATAGTAGATTTTCAGAGGAGTTTCTAGTTCTAGAAAAGTCAAAAGAGGAGGTCAAAATTATTCTCCAAGAGGATGCGCAATGCCTCATTTTGAGCAATTCATTTCCACTATGGGGAAGCTCGATTCAACATCTAAAGGTTGATAAATTTTTCCAGAGTACTAGAGAGTAACTTCCAACAGAAGAGACATGCAAGATGACTTGTTTTGAGAAGGTTTGTTAGCCACGTGTGTGGTCCTTGTGGAAAGGCAACACAAAAGGTTCTACATGGAGGTTGGATGGCTAGCCTTTTAGAGGGAGTCAGTTACCCGGATTGCATAGAGACAAGGGTAAATACCCTTAGATATTTTTTCCATTATTTCTCTTGGATAGAATCACCAGTTTGGAAATCATTTTATTGTACTCAGAATTTCTGCTTTTGCATAATAATAAAAACCCTCACTGATGCACCGATTTTCTCACATCGGGTTTTTCTAGGGACATTTGTCCAAAAATAACGGTGTCATATTTTTATGTGTGTATGCTAGTATTTCTCAGTTCCTATTTTTAGCTTCCACAATATTTAATTGGTGAATAGATTACAATGCAGATATTTCATTATTTTACCGTAATCAAAATAAAATTCATAATTAATTTATCATTTAGAAGAAATATTTCCAGTGGCTACATTTCAAGGAATTTTCACATGGTATCAGAGCATATTTGATGGATAGGAAGCTCAGAGGCGGAAGATAATTTTTTTTGTTCAGAGGGAGCAACTGGAATTTTTTTTTCTAGGACTATGTAATTCCTAGCGAAGTAGTGTGAATTTCAAGGAAAGGGTTCAATTTTCTAGTTACAGGGTATAGGAAAATTTGGTTTTTCCGAAAAGCGATTCCAATAAGTAGAGGGAACAACACATTAGTGTTTTCGCAGAACAAATTTCTTATTTGGGCACAAAGAGTTTGCAATAGTTTCTAAAGCAGATTCAATGTTGGGTGGAAGAGAAATAGCACACATAATTATACTCATGATTTCTTCCATAAAATCTCCACAAATCTCGAGTATGGCCATGGAAAAATTTGATATTTAGGAGGCTTTAAAATTGTCTTCTAGGCTAGAAGTCAAATTTCCTTGCTTAAAAAGCCTAGCTTCACGAGATGTACAGTACATTGACAGTGGAGAATAAACTCACATGATAAGGGTTAGAGAATATTTCTATGGTTACAAAGAAGAGTAGATGGAATTTCAGGTAACGATGGGAAACATGACCAAGTGCACTCCAACAGGGAGAGGTACGCTGATTTTTAGTGGTAGTGAGGAACAAGTACCAGTGTTATAGCTGTGTTGTATGTGTCAGGATTGGGTATTAACTTGATTTTAGTATCCTAGTTACATGATAAGGGATATCATGTTCACTTCATAGGGAAGAAGGTGTTTGTTAAACAATTGAGTTGGAGTGAAATCAATTAGAGTTCTAGAAATAGGTTGTTCAGGTTGCAACTCGATTCTAAAATGACATAGATAAGTAGCGATAATGTCATGGGGAAAGACCTGAATGAGCTATGATATAAGAGAATGGGAAATTTACATCATGGAGCAATTAGAATTCTTAAGGAGATAGTGACAAGTGTTACAGAACTTGGCACGAAACATGATGATGTGTGCAGAGGGTGTGTGCTAGGGAAATATGCTAAGGAAACATTCCCAATAAGTGACAACATAGTAGATGGTGGGTTGGGACTGATACATTATGACATTTGTGGCCCTATATCCACTAGATATCTCATTGGGGTCGAGCATTCTGTCACCTTTATTGATGACCATTCCAAGAAAACTTGGATCTACTTCTTGAAGACCAAGGATGAGGTCTTTGATCACTTCAAGGAGTTTAAGGCTCTGGTGGAGAATGTGATAGGGAAGAAGATTAAGGTGCTTTACTCAGATAATGGTGGAGAGTACAAAAATATAGAATTTACAAATTTCTGTGCGAATGAAGATATTGTAAGAGAGTGGAAAACTCCATATAATCCACAACAAAATCGGGTAGTGAAGTAGAAGAAAAAATCTATAATTGGAACTAAAAAAGTGATTTTAGATGAATAAGATTTGCCAAATTTATGTGGGTAGAGGCATGTAACACAATGATGTATATTAAGAATAGGATTCCTCATAAGGAATTGGGGAAGATAATGCCGAAAGAGGTCCTCTCTGGAAAGAAGCTTGAGGTAGGTCACTTCAAGAACTTTGGCAACATAGCTTACTGCCATGTGGCAGATGAGAAGTGCACTACGTTGGATCAAATTGCAGAGAAGGGGTTCCTCGTTGGGTATAGGGAAACCTCAAAGGCATACATGATCTATGTTCCTAGCAATTAGAAGATAGTAGTCAGACGGGACGTAAAGTTCATGGAGGACACATCCTTCAAGAAGTCTCGCGAGACGCCAACACGTGGTCAGAGTGAGCTAGCAAAAGCACCCTTGGTACAATAATAGGGGTAGCCATAGGGGCAACTAGTAGTACCTCTAGTAGGATAGTCACAGGTATCTAGTACAATTATTAGTACTAGAATTTCCTTAGGTGCATGGGATCCAGTGAGTTCACAACAGACGAAGCAACAAAGGCAGGATAAGAGATGGCCAAACATCCCACCACTAGTGGTCAAACAAGCAGGGAAGTTCATTAGATATTGAGAGATGCAAAGGAGTTATTTGGAGCTCCTAGAATGAACAAGAGAGAGTGCAAACAATTTGACAGAAACCAAGCATTAGTGGCTCAAGTTGCAGAACCTTTCACCTTTCAGGAGGCCACACAACATCAGGTATGGGTAGATTCTGTGGTAGAGGTGTATAGTTCCCTCATGACGAATTTTGGTTGGGAGGTGGTGCTGAGGCTTGAGGACAAGTCAGTTGTAGGTTCTCGATGGATCTACAAGATCAAATATGCTATAGATGGAAGTGTGGAGAAGTACAAGGATAGATTCGTGGCAAAGGGGTATGTGTATAGATAAGGGATATATTATGAGGATACCTTTTCCCCAATTTCCAAATCATAATAAGTCAAGAAAAGACAAGAGCCCAGGAAATCATAGTAACTAAAGAAAAGGAAAATCCAAATCTAGATCAGGGATAGTGTGTTGAAAATGTGGGAAGAAAGGACACCTGAAGAAATACTGCAAATCTCGGAAGGGAAAAGAAGGAGATGGAAACAAAGAGAACAATCATGAAGCGAATGTCACAAGTGATGTGTTGCAAGATTCTTTGATTATTTCATTAGATAATAATATCGATACCTGGGATGTAGATTCAGGGGCCTCATTCCATGCCACACCTGATAGAAAACATTTTCATGACTATGTTCAAGGAGATTTTGGATAGGTTCATCTGCGTGATGATAAACCCTGTAAAATCGTTAGAATGGGTAAGGTTTTTATAAAGAAAAAAATGGAAACCAATGGCTATTGAAGGAGGTAATATATGTTCAAGATCTGAAGAAAAATCTAATTTCAACAGGGAAGTTGTGAGGTGAAGGTTGTGTAACTACTTTTACAGAAAAAACCTGGAAGGTCATTAAAGGAGCCCTGATAATAACAAAAGGAGAAAATGTTGGTGCATTGTATTTATCCAATAGTATTTCTAATTACGTTAATTCTTAAACCTCCATAGGAGCAGATACAACGCTCTGAAATCATAGGCTTGGGCACATGAGTGAGAAGGGGATGTTGCTTCATCACTCAAGAAATTTATTTCCAGGTTTGAAGCATGTTTATTTGGATTTCTACGAGAATTGTGTTTATGGAAAACAAAAGAGAGTAAGATTTATTAGAGTTGGGAAGGAAAAGAAGAGTGAAAAATTAGAGCTTGTGCATACATATGTATGGGTACCTGCTCAGGTATCATATCTCGGTGGCTCTCACTATTATGTTACTTTAATTGATGATGTAACTAGGAAAACCTAGCTTTATTGTATTCATAATAAATCTAATGTATTTCATACTTTCAAGAAATGGAAATCTTTGATTGAGAATGAAGCAAGAAAGAAGTTGAAGTGTCTCAGATTAGATAACAGAGGTGAATAATGCAACAAAGAGTTTGATAACTATTCTTTAGAACATGGAATTCACAAAGAGAAGACAGTTCCAGGAACTCCACAAGAAAATGGTGTGTCAGAAAGGATGAACAGGAAAATCATGGAGCATGCAAGGTGCATGAGATTGCATGCAAGATTTCCATTACAATTTTGGGCAGATGGTGTACATAATGCTGTTTATTTAATAAACAAAGGGTTGCAGGAATTTACAGGGTAAGTTCCTTAGATAGAACACGAAAGGACACCACTCATATAAAATCATAGATATATACACTAGTATTCTTGACATGGTTAAAACCCTGAAAGAGGGAAACAGTCCATGACCTGAGCTAGCGCGACCACTTCAGGAAATTTATTAATGTAAAAAAAAGAAAATTTACATAAGCTTCTCTCATGAACGGTCACCTTACAAATGACCCTCCATGCTCTTTAAATAGAGATCATGGACCAATCGAGTGTTAAGCCGTGGATCAAGTGTCGATAATACCGAGGAGAGAAGGAACTGTTAGATCACTTCATGTCTAGAATGTATCGTGACCATCTGATTGTAAGTTACAAAAGTACATAGTAAAGAAACACACTTTACCTAACTATACGCTAGACCAAGTTATACTTAACTATTTCCTATGTGTCTAAATATCCTAACATCCCCCCTTAAGAACAACTTGGGATAAGATTGAAGGATGTACAAATATGACACAATAGGAGAAGGAAGGAGGCATTAGAGCCTGTCCCCCATTAGTGACAACTTCTTGAACTCTAACCATAAATCAAAGTTTAGTAAACTTTGCCTCTGTGAGAGCCTTTGTAAATATTTCTGCAACTTGATCATTGGTTGTCATGAATGAGCTTTCTGATGAAGTGTATGTGTAGTTCAATGTGTTTGTTGCGCTGATGTTGGATTGGATATTTGCATAGTTGAATGTAACTTTAATTATCACACCAAAGTGTAGTCGGATGCTGCTGCTAAAAGCCAAACTTTGACAGGATCTGACGAAGCCACATGGCTTCCTTACTAGCTTCTATGACACCACGATACTCTACTTCTACTGAAGAAAGAGAAATGGCACTTTTTTTCTTGCAAGCCCATGTAATAGGTCTAGAACCAAGAGTGAAGACATAACCTGTAGTAGACTTTCGATCATCAATGTCACTAGCCCAATTAGAATCAGTGAAACCAACCAATAGAGGAGATGCTTCTACACTGTAATGAATCCCAAACTGAATTGTACCTCGAACATAACAAAGTATTCTTTTAGCTGATTTCCAATGACTTTCATGTGGGTTTTGAATAAACCAAGTAATAAGGCCAACAACAAAAGAAAGTTCAAGACAGGTATGGGTCAGATACAAAAGTTTTCATACAAGTTGACGGTATAAGGTAGCATCAACTTCAGGGGAAGTACAAGTGATTGAAATTTTGGATCTAGACTAAAAGGGACAAGGGGCAGGCTTACAGTCTTCCATGTGAAAGTGGTGTTAGCTCTGTTACATACTTCAGCCTTTGGGAGGATCGAATATCAGCTTGGCCACGTGTTTATGCTCAGAAAAGATAGATCACAGCGGTCTTCTCTTCCTTTTCCTTCATGCCCATTATACTCTTAATAATCCCGCTATTTCCGTTTTCTTCCCTTTGCGGTGCTATTTGATCGCTATCGCACATTTTCCCATCACCTCCTTTCACCCTTCGTCTTCCGTCGATGCGATATTGCGATGCGATCTGATCGCTATCGCGAATCGCATCCATGCCCTGCTTTCTCCGTTACGCTCCGTATCTTCTTCGCTGCGATATTGCGATGCGATCTGATCGCCATCGCATATCGCATCTATGTGTGTGTTTTTGGTTCCGCCCTTTGTCTCCCTCCGCGTTGCGATTTTACGATGCGATGTAGCATGGCGATGCGATGCGATATGATCGCTATCGCAAATCGCAGCTATCTATGTCGTAAAGTTTCACCGTGTCTTTTGCCAATCTCGATTTTGCGATGCAATCTGATCGCAAATCGCAAATCGCCCAATCCGAAAGTTGTATCAAGGCTTCCCCCTTATGTCTTCCGCGGATGCGATATCAGGTGCTGGACCCGATATGACTCGCTACTTCTTTGTATAAAATCTCATGTCCGCTTGTCTGCCTCTGATTATATATTTGCCATATTTCATAGCTTTCACCACAAGACAATCTCCGCTGTCCATCTTCGCCTTCCAACGACTAATAGCTACAACTGGCCCATCATCCATTTTCAATGCCATATTCGTATTTTAGCAGCCCTTTTCAGCTGAAGAAGGAAGACACTTGTGATCCAATTACTCTCTGCAGTTAATATTTCAGCTACCACATTCAAGAGCAGAATGGCCCAAGGACAGAAGGACAACCTTGAGCAGTGAAAAGCATTTATCAGGCATGAAATTTCATCCATGTTTTACTTGATCTGCCCGAGCAGGACTGCAGAGCGCCAGAAAGAGTAAATTTTTCCCATAAAAAACAATCAGAATGTATCAACGCCCATAACATTTTGTAAATGTGGTTGGTGATCCATTAAGACACCTCCACGCATACCCTAGCAGAGATTTTTGTAAACAAAATCTATATATATTGAGAAAAACAATGTAATCAGTTTGATGAGTGTTAGCTGAGTGTGAGTTTGCTGTGAGTTTCAACTTTTGGAGACTGTAACTGCTATGCGACCTGCAGCGTCTGGTCTTCATTTCCAATCAATACAAGCTTCTTTTTCTGTTACTTGCTCACTTTTCACTTCTTCTATGTTCTAGGCTATGTCTGCTTTGCATGTGTTTGATGGTCTGTGAATGTTTAGCATCAGAGGGGCCATAATCCCGCCTCTGTGTTAGAGTTTAGTTGTATCATTGAAATTGCTTGCAGGTGTCTGTTGTTGAATACCAGAGAGCTGTCATCCTGTCTGTGCATTAGATAATAGATTTACAGACCTCCCAACTGGTTGCAGTCGGCCATCACAGTGTCTTGTGCATCTGCTGGTGTGGTCAGTCTTCTCCATCATCACCTTATCCTTAAGCTGTGAGTAATTGGTGGTTAAAAGCCTTGTAGTTTGGGGGTGTTCACCCATGTTTGGGGTAAATCATAGTAGGAGTGGTTATTTGGCTTGAATATGCAACATTTCTTTCATTCATCCATCATTTTATCCAACAAAAAACAAAAAATTGTTGAGTTTGTAATGTTCCCGAGCATCACTGATATACAACCTAGGTGAGTTTCTTGGGGTGATAACATTAATTGACACTGTTGCTGGGGAGAGGAGAATCTAAGCTCAACTTCCCTGGGAGAACGACATAGTTTCAAGCTTTGATGATAGACAAGGTTTGAATGCAGTATTTCAGTTGTAATCATCTGTCTGGCGACTCCATTGGTGGAAGACTATCCTTTGGTGACTCCACACTGAAGTGCTGGCTCAGTTTGTGAGACATACCCAAAGAAATCCTCAGAAGTCTCCAGCTAAACCATTTCCTGACCCTGAGAGGACTATTAAATCGAAGAAATCATCACAAAAAGTGGCATCATTTGGTAAGCCTAAGAAGTCTAATTCTTCTCTGAAAGATAAAGTTGTTGCTGAAGATTTACAGTTTCAAGATTTAAAAATTAGCACTGTTAATAAGCAAGTTCCTTCAGAGATTAGTTCAGCCCCTTGTTCAATTAGTTCCCCTTTGAATCTCAGTCCAAAGAAAACTTCCCATTCAATCCAAAGCATCCCGTATTTATTTCCATCCATCACATTGCTTCCTACTCCTCCATCTGTTAGCATTCTTCCAAATATTCCAATCATGGCGGGATAGCAAGCACCTACGAGAATAGAAAGAATTGTAGCTGCTAGATACCGACCGTTGGTGTTTCCTGTGCCTTTAAATCCTATGCCTGCGGGAGAATATCAGAAGTATATGCCCAAATTTACTGGAACAGAGGGATTAAAAACATAAGAACATTTAGAAGCTTTTTACAGTTATGCTGATAATTTGGATATAAGTGAGAATGATGTGTGGATGAGAGTTTTTGTCCAGAGCCTTGATGGGGAGGCTAGGAAGTGGTTTAGAGAATTACCCCAGAGATCGATCAATGATATAGAAGCATTAGATGATGCATTTTTGAAGCAATGGGGAGATAAGAAGGACTTGTTGTATTATCATACTGAGTTTGGAAACTTGAAAAGAGAGAAGGGTGAGTCTTTGCCTGAATTTAATAAAAGATTTAATAGGATGTATAGTAAAATACCAGCTGAGGTAAAGCCTACTCCCACAGCTGCCAAACTCACATATGCTAATGATTTTGATGCTGATTTCTGCTTGTTGTTGAGAGAAAGACGTTGTGCTACCCTGGCTGATATGTAGGAAGCAGCCCTAGAGGTGGAATCTAATATCATGGCAGCAAAAAAACTTAAAGGTCATGCTGACAAAAGAAAGAGGACCAGTGAGACTTCTTTTTCCTCTGCCTCAACTTCAAAACCTAAATTAGATAAAATGACTAAAGTGATAGAGTCGTTGGCCGCTGAAGTTTCTAAGCTTAAGGTAGAGCAGAATTCAGGCAAAACAAGGCAGCAGAACACATTTGTTCCAAGAAATCCAAATCAATTCAGAAGAGTAAATGATCAGTTACAAATAATGCAAAGGGGTGAAGAGTCGAAAGAAGATCAGAATGTTAAGGCTCCTTTCCAGAATGTGGTCATGGAGGAGCAACAATTTGAAGAGGATGAGGATGAAATTCACTACATGGAAGATAAAGGCAGCGCTGCATTTTTAGCATTGGCTGAATATGAGGAGTCATTGCTGTAAGAGAAAAATAGTCAGATGTGGGACAGCGGTGCTGTTCTGCAATCTGGTGAACAACAACAGAGATATAACCTGAGATCTATTGTAAAAAATGACAAGGAGGATTCTGCACAAAGTGCTGCCGTCCAAGCAGAACCGCAGAGGATCAAGCAAAGAAGACCAGCAATTGATCCTGTCACCCTCAAAGCTCCAGTTCAAGAGGTAAAAATTGCTGATAAATCATTTTCTTCTTTCAGCTTTGAATCAGAGGTTCAGAAATTGAAAGTAGCTGTGCCTCTGGTTGAGTTGGTGAAGAGTGAATTATTTAGAAGGCCTATCCTTGAAGCCCTTGAGCTAGAAACCAAACAAACCTCCACTGACTCTGTCAATTTGCAAGACGACAAGCCTGCCATTGTGCTTAGTCCCATGACTGAACCTGCTGATGATAATTCTCCATATTTCTATGTTTCCCTGACCATTCATGACAAAATCCTCCACAATTGCCTGCTAGACACAGGGGCCAGCCACAATCTTATGCCTAAAGCTGTCATGGAAGAATTGGGCCTTGATATCACTAGACCTTATCATGATTTATTTTCTTTTGATTCAAGGAAGGTGAAATGCCTTGGATTGATTAAAGATCTGGCCATTACCTTAACCCAGCTGCCTATGAAAAGTATGATGATGGATATAGTAGTGGCAGATGTCCCTTCTAAGTTTGGCATGCTGTTTTCCAGAGGGTGGATTAAGAGATTAGGTGGGACATTACAGAATGATCTATCTTATGCAACTGTCCCAGTTTTTGGAGGAGAAAGCAAGAGATTATATAGAGAAGCACAATTGGCATACATCATCAGTGATGAGAAGAATCCTACAAATCATCCTATATATGCAGTGGACACTGATTTTGGAGCATGTATTCTCCAAATAGATGAATCTCAAAACGCCTTGATGCAAATCAGGAAACCAATTGTTCAGGCTGAGCAAGAGCAAGGAAGTCAAATTTGGGAGATGTTCTTTGATGGAGCATGTACCAAGGAGACTGCAGGAGCAGGGGTAGTGCTAGTATCTCCACAAAAAGAAAACATCCAGTTGTATTTTAAGCTAGTTTTTCAAGTGACGAACGATATAGCAGAATATGAAGCACTGCTATTGGGCCTCAATGCAACAAAAGACAGAGGAATCAAGAACCTGAAGGTGTTTGGAGATGCTGATTTGATAATCCAGCAAGTAAATAGAACATTTCAAGCAAAGCACCCAAGGCTAAGAGCATACAGAGATGAGGTATGGAGTATGAGAGATTCTTTCAATTTTTTCTGTATCTCATATATTCCTAGAAGCCAAAATCAGCTCGCTGATTCCCTTGCTGTTTCTGCTAGTCTGTTCATCCCTCCATTGCCTCCCAAACTAGTTTATGAAGTGCAAATGAAATATAGACCATCCTTGCCCGACAATGTCCTGCACTGGAAAGTTTTTGATGATGATGGTGAGATTAATAGATTTCTTCAAGTCATTGATGAGTTTTCTAAGATGCAAATTGACCAAGAAAATGATGCCTTGTTAGAAAATCCCCAGTCCCGGCTTAGAAGTAAGATTGGCAAAAGCAACATTGTCCAACTTCCTAGTAACCATATTCCTAAAGGTTTAATTCCTCTTGAGAGACTGTTTGACCAAAATGATGTGCCTTACAAAGCTGCCCAAAAAGAAGATCAATCTGCAGTTTGTAAGCATGATATAGGAAGCCCAGGTCAGCCCAGGTATGTGAATTTGCCCACTCGTTTGTCAGCTGACCAAAGTTCTAAATACTGCAAATTAATGAGGCAATTTGCTGATGTGTTTTCTTGGGAATATAGTGATCTGAAAACATATGACGAGAACATAATTCAGCACAAAATCCCTCTTGAGAAAGATTCAGTTCCTTTTAAACAGAAGCTGAGGCCAATAAACCCAATGCTTCTTCCATTAATTGAGAAAGAAATTAAAAAATTGCTGGCTGCCAAGATCATAGTGCCCCTCAGGTATTCTAAATGGGTAGCTAATTTGGTGGTGGTAAGGAAGAAGAATGGAGAAACCAGACTGTGCGTTGATTTTAGAAATTTGAATAAATGCTAAAAAAAAGACAATTATCCTTTGCCAAAGATGGAGCATTTGCTGCAAAAGGTCTCAGGAGCTAAAGTCATGTCTTTTATAGATGGATTTTTAGGTTTTAATCAGATTGCTGTGCACCCAGATGATCAAGAAAAGATTACATTTACCACTCCTTGGGGTACTTTCATGTATGCCAAAATGCCATTCGGATTGATGAATGCTGGAGCCACTTTTCAGAGGGCTATGGATATAGCGTTTGTGGGAGAGAAGGACAAATTTGTCCTCATCTACCTTGATGATATAACTGTTTATTCCAGCAGCCATCATGATCATTTACAACATTTGAAAAAAGTGTTTTTGAAGTGCAGGGAGTTTGGGATTTCAGTCAATCCGAAGAAATCACAATTTGCCTTGCATGAAGGCAAGCTGTTAGGACATATCGTGTTTGCTGCAGGTGTTCAAATTGACCCAGAAAGAGTCAAGGAAATTCAAGCGTTGACTGTACCGAGATCAAAGAAAGATATTCAATCTTTTTTGGGCAAAATTAACTTTGTAAGAAGGTTCATTCCTAATTTTGTTGAGTTGGTAAAGCATGTTACCTCCATGTTGAGAAAAGGAGTAGAGGTAAAATGGATTGAAACAGCAAGAAAATATTTTGAGTCCATCAAGAAGGCTATTATGGAAGCTCCCACATTAATAAGTCCTGACTATAGTAAGGAGTTTCACCTGTTTTCATTTGCCGCCGAGGATACCATTGCAGCCATTCTGTTGCAGCAAGATGAAGAAGGTTCAGAACATCTAGTGGCATTTTTCAGCAGGAATTTGAGGGATGTCAAACTAAGGTATGAAATTATAGAGAAATAGGCATATGCTCTTATTAAATCCTTAAAAGCTTTCATATTTTATATCCTGCATTCAAAGATAATTGCATATGTGCCTTCGGCTGCAATTAAAGATGTCCTAATGCAACCTGATGTTGATGGAAGAAGGGCTAAGTGGATTGCAAAAATGATTGAGTTTAACATAGACTTGAGGCCCACCAAGCTGGTAAGAGGTCAAGGGATTGCCAAGTTATTGGTTGAAGAAAATTGCAGACTTTTAGACATTGATCTCCTGGGCATGATTGCAGAAGATGGTTAAGTACAAGAAGAGGAAAGCGCAGCTGAAATAAAGAAAAAACAGTCGGTGGCCGAGAATCTAGCTTCATGTAATTGGTATGCTGCAATAGTTAGTTTTCTGTTAAAGCTAGAAATCCCTTTGGGCTTAAGCACAAGTCAAGCTAGAACGTTAAAACTCAGGGCAGCAAGATATTGCATCAATAATACCCTGCTCTATTGGAGGGATCCATCCGGGATATTTCTAAGGTGTTTGGACAAAAAGCAGTCAAGAGAAGTCATGCAGCAGTTTCATTCCAACGAGTGTGGAGGGCATAATTATTGGAAAACTACAGCTCACAAAATTCTCAGAGCTGGGTACTATTGGCCCACGTTATTTTCTGATGTATTGGTTTTTGTTAAAGCTTGCGACAGGTGCCAAAGATTTGAAGGAAAGCAGTAGCTGAAATCCCTGCCCCTGAAGCCAATAATTGCAAAAGGACCTTTTCAGCAGTGGGGCTTGGATTTCATTGGTGAAATCAATCCGCATTCTAGTGGCTAGCACAGGTGGATATTAGTTGCCACGGATTATTTTACCAAATGGATTGAAGCAGTCCCTACAAGGAAGGCTGATCATAATGTGGTCATGAAGTTTTTAACAGATAATATCTTCAGCAGATTTGGTTGTCCACACAAATTAGTCACAGATAATGCAGCAACCTTCAGAGCAAAGGAGTTGATGGAAATGTGTGAATACAATGGGCATTAAACTTGTTCATTCCACCTCTTATTATCCACAAGGAAATGGTCTAGCGGAATCCTCTAATAAAAGCTTGATCAGGATAATTAAAAAACTGTTAGAAGACAATAAAAGGAATTGGGATTCAAAGCTCAAGTATGCACTATGGGCCGACAGAGTGACCATTAAGAGATCTACAGGGAGTTCTCCATTCAAGCTGGTATACGACACTGAGGCTATATTCCCAATTCAGTTAACTCTCCCTGTGGCAAAATTTCTTCAAGAAGAACAGAATGAAGAAGAAAATATGGCAAACAGAATCACTGATTTAACAAAACTGCATCAGATTAGAGAAAAACTGGTTGAAAAGACTGCAACACATCAAAGAAAGACCAAGGAAGCCTTCGACAAGAAGGCAAAAACAAATAGTTTTCAAATTGGTGACTTGGTCTTAAAATGGGATGAACTAAAGGAAAAGAAAGGCAATCATGGGAAATTTGATGCTTTTTGGATAGGGCCTTTCATCATTTCATAGGTTCAAGGGAACAACACCTTCATGCTGAAATGTGTGGGAGGTGAAACAGTTTTTGATGGCCCAGTTAATGGGCGGTTTTGAAAGGATTATGTTGTTTAAGGTCTTTGGCCTTAAAGGGTGTAAATATTTTGTTTTTATTCAGTTTTCTGTTGTTTGCTTAGTTGACTCCATGCCCAATGGACACTAGGCAAGTGTTTTTAAGTTCGTTTTGTACGAAGGCATTGGTCTGCAGGTTCTTGAAGACCTCACAGGGAGGATCTCATCCCCAGAAGGAGCCAGTGTTAGCTCTGCTACATACTTCAGCCTTTGGGAGGATCGAATATCAGCTTGGCCACGTGTTTATGCTCAGAAAAGATAGATCGCAACGATATTCTCTTCCTTTTCCTTCATGCCCATTATACTCTTAATAACCCCGCTATTTCCGTTTTCTTCCCTTTGCGGTGCTATTTGATCACTATCGCACATTTTCCCATCACCTCCTTTCACCCTTCGTCTTCCGCCGATGCGATATTGCGATGCGATTTGATCGCTATCGCGAATCGCATCCGTGCCCTGCTTTCTCCGTTACGCTCCGTATCTTCTTTGCTGCGATATTGCGATGCGATCTGATCGCCATCGCATATCGCATCTATGTGTGTTTTTTTGGTTCCGCCCTTTGTCTCCCTCTGCGTTGCAATTTTACGATGCGATGTAGTGTGGCGATGCAATGCGATATGATCACTATCGCAAATCGCAGCTATCTGTGTCGTAAAGTTTCACCGTGTCTTTTGCCAATCCTGATTTTGCGATGCGATCTGATCGCAAATCTCAAATCGCCCAATCCGACAGTTGTATCAAGGCTTCCCCCTTATGTCTTCCGCCGATGTGATATCAGGTGCTGGACCCGATATGAATCGCTACTTCTTTGTATAAAATCTCATGTCCGCTTATCCGCCTCTGATTGTATATTTGCCATATTTCATAGCTTTCACCGCAAGACAATCTCCGCCATCCATCTTCGCCTTCCAACGGCTAATAGCTACAATCGGCCCATCGTCCATTTTCAATGCCATATTCGTATTTTAGCAGCCCTTTGCACCCGAAGAAGGAAGACACCTGTGATCCAATTACTCTCTGCAGTTAATATTTCAACTACCACATTCAAGAGCAGAATGGCCCAAGGACAAAAGGATGACCTCAAGCAGTGAAAATCATTTAGCGGGCATGAAATTTCATCCACGTTTTACTTGATCTGCTCGAGCAGGACTGCAGAGCACCAGAAAGAGTAAATTTTTCCCATAAAAAACAATCAGAATGTATCAACGCCCATAACATTTTGTAAATGTGGTTGGTGATCCATTAAGACACCTCCACGCATACCCTAGCAGAGATTTTTGTAAACAAACTCTATATATACTGAGAAAAACAATGTAATCAGTTTGATGAGTGTTAGCTGAGTGTGAGTTTGCTGTGAGTTTCAACTTTTGGAGACTGTAACTGCTATGCGACCTGCAACGTCTGGTCTTCATTTCCAATCAATACAAGCTTCTTTTTCTGTTACTTTCTCACTTTTCACTTCTTCTATGTTCTAGGCTATGTCTGCTTTGCATGTGTTTGATGGTCTGTGAATGTTTAGCATCAGAGGGGCCATAATCCCGCCTCTGTGTTAGAATTTAGTTGTATCATTGAAATTGCTTGCAGGTGTCTGTTGTTGAATACCAGAGAGCTGTCATCCTGTCTGTGTATTAGATAATAGATTTACAGACCTCCTAACTGGTTGCAGCCGGCCATCATAGTGTCCTGTGCATCTGCTGGTGTGGTCAGTCTTCTCCATCATCACCTTATCCTTAAGCTGTGAGTAATTGGTGGTTAAAAGCCTTGTAGTTTGGGGGTGTTCACCCATGTCTAGGGTAAATCATAGTAGGAGTGGTTATCTGGCTTGAATATGCATCATTTCTTTCATTCATCCATCATTTTATCCAACAAAAAACAAAAAATTGTTGAGTTTGTAATGTTCCCAAGCATCATTGATATACAACCTAGGTGAGTTTCTTGGGGTGATAACAAGTGGCATAGAAGATCACATGCGTACTTGGACTGGGAAAGGGAAATACCTTCCTTGGATTGCAAGACTTGAAGAACAAGAAAATAATGCAAGTGTCCTAAATCTGTCATTTCAAACTGCTTTTTAAGGCTGGACTTCACATGGTTTATAAGGTTAGGATCAGTACCAGTAAGGATAAGATCATCAACATAAAGAACAAAAATGATAAGAGACTTACCCAATTTCTTGGTGTAGACAATATTGTCAGAATGACACCTAGAAAAGCCAGTATCTAAAAGAAAGCTATCAATTTTGGAATACCAAGCCCGAGGGGCTTGCTTGAGACCATAAAAGGATTTCTTAAGCTAACATACAAGGTGGGAGTCTGTTTGTATAAAGCCAGGAGGTTGTTGCATATAGATTTCTTCATGTAAGTCCCCATGCAAGAAGACAGATTTAACATCCATCTGATGGAATTCCCATTTGAAAGATGCAGCAAGGGAAAGAACAAGGCGGACATAGTTCATTTTGGAAATAGGGGAGAAGGTTTCAATATAGTCAATGCCTTCAACTTGTAAAAATCCCTTAACAACAAGACGATATTTATGTTTATCAACTTTTCCATCTGGTCCAAACTTGGTTCTGTAAACCCATTTACATCTAACAAGTTTTCTTCCCTTTGGAAGAGGAACAAGATCCCATGTATCATTTGCCAATAATGAACGATATTCTTCATTCATGGTTGTGTCCCATTCTGGATGGCCTGAAGCTTCTGCAAAGGTGTCAGGATCATAATTCATTGAAGCTTGAGCCAGTAAAGAAGAGGCTCTATCGAACTGAGAATGTGTATGTCGCTAATCTGTAAGATCACCTGCAAGAGAACCTGCTGCATCCCAAGTAGAACAGACCCATTTTGGAAGCTGAGGAGATGAAGGAGGATCTTGAGAAGGTGGGGGAGGATTGTCATCCTCGATTTCATCATCTGAAGAAGAAATATTTTCAGAAGTATAAGGGATATAGAGAGGTGGCACATCCGCTGAACAAGGCTCGCAGGCTGATATATTTTTAGCAAAATTTACATCTCTTCTAATGATAACATTTTTGGCTTTAAGTGAAAGAAGTCAGTATCCTTTGACATCTACAGAATATCTAACAAAAGTACATTTTTCACTCTTAGGTTCTAAGGCTTTATGTTTCTTATCGGGAATATGGGCCCATGCTTCACTTCCAAAAACACGAAAGTGACTTACATCTGGTTTAATTGAGCTCCATGCTTCTTCTGGAGTGATATTCTTTAAAACCTTAGTAGGAATGATATTTACTATGTAATTTACACAGTTTCTTGCTTCTGCCCAAAAACTAAGACTAAGTCCTTTAGATTGAAGCATACAATTAGCCATTTCCTTGAAGGTGTGATTCTTCCTTTTAGCTACACCATTTTGTTGTGGAGTATATGGAACAATATATTGCATTTGAATTCCATGCTCAGTGAAAAAGTTGATGAATTTGTCGTTAACATATTCTCCTCCATTATCAGATCTTAGCTTAAGAATTTGATGTCCATATTATTTCTCAACAAAGGATTTAAAGGCCAAGAACATGTTAAATACTTCATGAGTTTTAAGAAGTATACCCAAGTGCGTATGGAGAAATCATCAATGAAAGTTAAGAAATACTTGTAGCTAGAGAATGAAACAACTGGAAGTGGACCACATAAATAACTATGCAAAGTTGTAAATGGGCTGAGGCGTGCCAAGAGGCACATTTTTCAAAACTATCCTGATGATGTTTTCTGAGTACAAATCCAAAACAAACACCATCTCTGCAAGATACCATAGGAAGACTTGTCACCATATTCTCTTTACATAGATTTTGAAGGGAACGATAGTTTAAGTGACCAAATCGCTCATGCCAAGGTTTGCTCACTTCATCATTATGTGCAACAAATATTGAGGGAAGAGTTGATGACCCAAAGTTGTTAAACTTATAGAAGATTGTAGAATCATCAACAATGCCAATAGCTAAAATCTTTCTAGGATCTCTTAGGTCCTTAATTACAACATCATGAGGTGAAAATTCAACGATTTTACCTTCACCGAATGAGTTATTTGATATACAGATAAAAGGTTGCAGGATACAGTTGGAACCCAAAATACATCATTAAATTGACCATTGTCTAGATGAATAGTTCCAGTCCCTACAACACTAAGAGATCTATCATCACCAACATATATATTTTTGGTGTTACAATCATTTAAAGAAGAAAACATGGATTTGTTTTTGGCCATGTGATAAGAAGCTCCAAAATCAATGAGCCACTCATGAGAATGAGAAGAAGAAGATACATTTAGTGCATAACCAGACCGAGATGCTTGACAACCACATGTAGAAAGTGTTATTCCTGAAGATGAAGTTGAAGTTGAAGAGTGCTCCAAATGGATGTTATGCTTCTTCATTGTTGCTTCCAAGGCTTCCGTCTTCTTAAAGCATTTGGATTCTAAGTGGACATCTTGATTACAAAATTTGCAATGTCTATCAATCTTCTTCCCTTTGTTTTTATTTGCCTTATCATTTTGTTGAATTGTTTTTTCATTTTGAGACTGAAAGTGCTTAAGACCCTTGGTTGGTTTAGGACCATTCTTTTTAGGATGATGCTTCTTAGGATTCTTTGAACTTGGTTGCTGCTGGGTGGCTAAGGCTTTCTTAGAAGAGTTTCCAAGATTAAGAAGACAAAGATGTAAGAGTTTTTCTTGTTCTCTTATTAAAGAATCACAAAAGGAATCAAAAGAGGGTGACTTGTAGGCTTGTCCTTGAGAAATAAAGGCTTCTCTAGTAGAATGGAAGGTGGAAACAAACACAGAGTAGGCTGGTCCTAACTCAGTAAGAATGGAATAGATAAGGCTACCATCTTCTTTCTTAACCTTAACACCTCAAAAGAGAAGTCTAAGGGTCTTGAACTTTGAAAAAAAATCTCCAATGGAAGAAAAATTATTGGGGTCCAACATAAGCAACTCGTTTTCGAGTTGATGGGCTCTAATTTCATTTTTAATTCCAAAAACTTTATTGAGCTGTTTCATTGCTTCATCAGGGGTATCAAGTTTTGTGATATGGAATCTAAGGTCTGGAGAAATAGACATCCCTATCAACACACGTGCTTGATCTTTCTTAGTTTTCCATTTTACTACCTTATCTTCATCTTTAGGTTTAGATTGTTGGCCTGAGACTATTCTGTAAAGACCTTTACTTCTAAGTAAATCCTCCATGTAGGACACCCATTGGAAGTAGTTGGTGCTGTCAAGAATAAATTGGCATGGAATTTCAATTTTAATAGAAACTGAAGCTTTATATGTTAAAACTAAGTGTTCCAATGGAAAGATCTTGAAAAAGTGGTCTGATTAAAAAAAAGCGGCTCTGAAAACGACTTCCGAATGAAGAAGTTATGGCTTTTTGAAGAAAAGTTGTTGAAGATGTCGATGAAGTACGTGAATGTGCGGAAGTGAATGATAATGTTATATTTAAAAAAAAAATCCCCCCTCTTTCCAAACTTAATCTAATTAGCTCATTTTTTTTTTTTTTTTATGTGACCCACTTTTATAAATAAGTGAAAGTCACTTTTACAATGGTATTTTATGAGCTACCCACTAAATTGTAACTTAAATAAAAGATAAAGAGACTTTAGAATTATAAGTGACTTACTTTTTATAATGGGTGAGAACACTTTTACATAAAGTAACTTTAAAACATAAGTTACATGTGCTTTTTGAAAAATTAACTCAACAAAAAGAAAGACCTGAACCCAAGACCTATATTCTCATAAAGTAACTTTGGACCAAGTGAGCTACTTTAAAAGGTTAGTAATTTTTGGAAAAGAGGAAGTTTTTTTTTTTTTTAGTCACTGAAGCTTTGGACTGTGTGCTTACTTGAAAAGTCCCTTTTTGCCTACAAAACAAAAAAACACACAAACCAACACGGGCATGCAAAAAAAACCAAACCTTATGGCTTGAAGTTAGCTTTCACCGGAAACTAAACATTTTACTCAATGTTTCTGCTTTTCTGATGTCACACTAAGGCGTGGCAAAAAAGAGCATACGCACGAGAAAAATCCTTGTGTTTTGTTTCTAATTTTCCCAGATTGCACAAAGTCGCAGGGCAAAGAGCATACACAGAAATGAAAGGTATAGATCCAGTAATAAAAAACATAGAGCTAAATAAACCAAAATAAATAGAGAGATGAATAACTAAAACTACAAATAAAGACTGTATACCTCCAAATCTTAAAAATATCATAGCTGGGGCTACCAGAAACCTCTTCGCATGAAATGAAAGGGGTTCCTCACTGGAACAGGCGATTCTAACACAATAGAGCAGTCCACTTGGCCTGAAAGCAATCATAAGTAATAGATCTAGGAAACGACAGTGGGATGCAGTTGTACCAACTTCAGATTTGGATCACCAACATATGCGACCTCAAATAACTATGATACCATGTAGGAATTTACAGGGTAAGTTCCTCAGATAGAACACCAAAGGACACCACTCACAAATAGATCACAAATCAATACACTAGTATTCTTTATGTAGTTAAAACCCTAAAATAGGGAAACAGTCCACGGCCTAAGCCAACGCGACCACTTAAGGCAATTTATTAATGTAAAAGAAAGAAAATTTACAAAATCTTCTCTCATGAACGATCACCTTACAAATGACCCTCCATGCTCTTTAAATAGAGATCATGGACCAATTAGGTGTTAAGCTGCACATCAAGTGTCAGTAATATTGAGGAGAAAATGAACCATCAGATCACTTCATGTCTAGAACATATTGTGACTCTCGGATTGTAAGTTACAAAAGTACATAGTAAAGAAACACACTTTACCTAACTCTACACTAGACCAAGTTATACTTAACTATTTCCTATGTGTCGGAATACCCTAACAAGGGCCTTCAAGTTCCTTGAAGGGTGGTATTCCGTAGGAGGCATGGACAGTTAAAAAGGTAAACTACTCATTTTTAAAGACTTTTGGTTGTGAAGCTTTTGTCCACATCAATAAAGAAAATAGAACAAAGAGTGAGGCAAAATCAAAGAAATGTACTTTTATTGGATATGGTGTAAATGATTTTGGTTATTGTGTATATGATTATGAAAATAACAAAATCATTAGGAGAAGAGATGTCATATTCAATGAAAAAGCCTTGTCTTGCACCAAAAAATGACATTGCATTTTTTGGTCCACATATTCTTGCATGAATTGATTCAAGAAGTAATCTGGTTCTCTAAGCCTTCCTTCATCCGAAGGATTTTTATGAAACTTACCTACAAGACATGCACCACAAACAATGCCTTTCTTTTCCAAAATATTTGGGAGACCATCCAGTAATTTCTTTTTAGTAAAAAAAAAGAAAATAACATAAATTAAGATGACTATATATTTGATGCCAAAGTGAACATTTGTCCTATTCACTACTAGCCATTAAGTGGTGTTCTTCAATCATATTAGCACTCACCAAGCAAACTATCCCATGCTCTTCAACACCCATAGCAATTAATTTATTTTTATTTTTATTAACAATATAGCACATGTGATTGATAAAGATCATATCAAGATGAGGATTACACTTGCTAACTTCACCAATTGAAACAAGACTCTTATCCAATTCGTTAAGGAAGGGAAACCTTTTACCTTGCATTTCTATTTGCACATTTTCTTTGCATATTATTTCCTACCAACAAAAATCATAATATCTAAACCTATATTATTGAAAAATCAAGACACCGATATATTCTATTAGTGAAATGACAAGAATAACCAAAATCAATATGTTAGTCAATCTCATTTACATGGTCCCCTTGGTTCCTAGCCATAAAGATATAAAACTCATCCTCCTAATTATACTTGGAACAATAACATGCTTTTGGTCAATTTGATTAGAATTAACATGTCCATTTTGAGCCCATGTTTCAATTGTAATTACTGTGTTTGAAGTGATTTTTTTTTGTTATGCCAAGTTGAGAAATATGAAAATGTGGGAACATGTGATACATTGCATGTCATATAATTTTTGAAGTTGCTACAAAACCCATGGACAAAATATTGTATCACATGTTTCAAAGTTTTGTGATATACGATACATACACCGTAAACGTTCAAATTTTATATAGATGTGATGTCTAGAACTTATAAAAAAATGTAAACATTTGTTATGATGCAATACATAAGTTCTATAACATACAAATAAATTTTGACAATGCAACAAATAAATGCGGCGAGTACAATGTCACAAAGGAGAAACTTTTCTCCGTAGTAGAATGTCACACAATTAATTTTTTTGAGTGGGATAGGAATTTTGTAAATATGCGATACAATGTATGGAGAAAAGGGTTATAAGGAAATAGGCCCAAAATAAAGAGAAAACTACCTCAATATGTGTGAAATTTGAGTGAACATATAAGACATGATGTGGAAACTATGCATACGCTACATGGATAATGGTGATGTGTTGTGTATAGAAAACATTGTGACTTGTGATACACATTGGATCACTATATGAGTTATCATCATATAAATGCTTTTAGAGTGAGAAAATTGAAGGAATCAACTTACAATAACAATTTTATCAACGAGACCCAATTTGGAGAATTGGGGTCTAAAAGCTTTTAGGGCTAGTTTTAGGCCTTAAATGCCATTTCGGGGAGTAAAAATATCCCACTTAAGCATTAGACCCTGTGACACTATTCTACACTTAAATACCTTTCCAAAAATGCAAGAAATACATCAATAAGAGTTTCAATGAAAAAATTATGGCTCACGAAAGTTGACCTATCGTGATTGACCACAATAATCGAGAGGATGCTATATCAACCTCCCTTATTCATGGAAAAGGGGCTAGCCATGTCAAGAGTATGAAGAAGACTCTATAAGGTTCAAATTTATAATTCTAATTGAGAGTTCAAGGAGACAAACTTAACCCCTAGTTGATTGTCGGATAGTGTTTTAACTAGACCACTAGGAGGAAAAGAGGTTCCATTCATTTTGATGGTATTTGGTTCCACAACAATATAGAACAACTTGAGAGTGGGAGTGAGAGAGCATAACAAAAGGGGTTTGTGTTCTTAGCATCCCACAGGCTACAGGTCTCAGATAACTCCATAAAGAGTGTCTTCTCCTTTGCACTTACATTATTTCCATTCTAGGAAAAAGAGCAGAGCAACCTCACATTTCAGTTGGGTTTTCTCTTGAAAGGATTTCCCATATTATATCTTAGTGTTCATTGTGATTGTGTGTGTTTGTATTTCATTTCTATCTATTTTGTGCATTTTATATGTTGCATGCATAGAAAACAACATCAATAAAACAACCATAGAATATAAAGGAATTGAACCTTTATAATACAAATTTCAATTTACTGTAATATATTTGTTGTGAGGAATTATCCAGTGGAATATCTAGGTTAGTTCATAAATATTTTTTGTATCAGAGAATAGTTTCTTTGGGTATTTTTTAGGAAGTTTCATGGGATCTAGTAAATGGTTTGAGTAGGAATTCATAAAACCCAAACCATGGTTGTAAAATTTGTTTATAACAACCCTACAGATTAGACAGAGGAGAGATTTTCAAGGTTAGAAACACAAGTTGTAGATATTAGCTATAATACGAAGCTCCTTATGGTGGCTCTAGAAAAGAAGTTTGGAATGAGAGAATATGCAGGTTCCAACTCATAGATCAAATTAGAGGGAAAATTGAAGGATCAAGTAGAAGAAGAGAAGGAATCCAAGAAAGAGCATGAAAAAGAGAAATCAAGTTCAACCATCATGAATAATTCAAAATCTCTCTTTAGATGGAATCAAAGGTGGAAATTAAGTCGTATTGAGGTGAGATCGAAGCTTTGAGATTAAATCACTAGTTGCATCCGTTAGATATTCACTTTAGTGTTCACCACATAGAAGAGGAACAAAAAAATTCATTTGCTTGTTTGAAATTAGAGGTCCATGCCCTAACTTGGTGTGGAAGCTACACAAAAACCCATTAGACTAGAGGGAGATCCTTTAGTAATAGGGTGGGATGTTTTTTTTTTTTTTTTTTTTTTTTTTTTTTTTAATTTCGACTTGTGAGATATATGGGGGGGGTGGCATTGAAGTTCCTATCAATTGGATACAAAAGGGCTTGCCAACATGATTTTTTCCAATTGTGCTACCACTCGCGGATAGAGTGGGAGGATTTTAAAATGCTTATAAAGTCTCAATTCTACCCCATTAGGTATGTAGATGAAGAATGGATTCAATGACATAAATTCAAAAAGAGAAAGTGGAAGAGTGTACATGAGTACACCACAAAATTAATTAATATGGTAATAGAGTTGGGTATCTCTCCCAAAAAACCCATACGTACTCCTCAAGTATTTGAGGTTTCTACACAACCATTTTTGAAGAAATTGATGTTATTTAAACTTGTTGTCACTTACTGAAAAATTGTTTGAATGGTACCAAATGATGTCAAAAGAATGCAAAAGAGAAGATAAGATTACAATCATATTCCAAGCCATATAAGGACTCAAATCCTACATCAAACCCTCTCCATTGGAAATTTCTCTGAACAAGATTTCCAACGATATATGGAAGTCCAAAAATATACTCCTGGATCAAAAGATATGGTTTGTTGAAGTTTCAAGGATTGAAGCCTTAGGAAGGTCCATAATATCAACGATCACATATCAGAGGTCTAGAGATATCGACGATCACACCATCAGAGCATCAAGATGTCAGAGATCGCATATCAGAGGTCCAACAACATTAGAGATTGGCAATCATGCATCAAAGCATTAGGCATATTAGTGATCACAACATTAGAGCATTGGCATATCGCGCGATCACATATCGAAGGTCTTGCATGTCAGAGGTCCAATACATCAGATCAGGAAGTATTGAAGCCTAGAGGAGATCGGCGCATTGGAATATCACAACATTGGAACATTGACAATCAAAGAATCAGAACTTTTAAAGGTGACAACCTTTTAAAAGTTGTGACATGGGTAATGTGCTGATAGTGTAAAAATCTTTGGGGGACTCCAATAAATATTAATAAAGGATTCCATCACAAAACTTGGATGAGCCCTTTTCTCTCTCCTCTAGCTGGACACGTGGCGACATATGATTGGCTCTGATAAATCTATAGTTGCATCTAATATGGCGGTATGGAAGGACACATGGCAGGCAATTTTGGCATTTTGAGGGGGCCTAAGGGGGAAAATCTGGGTGACATGTGTCACCACTAAAGAAGTGCCACGTGGAGTGATGAAAGCATATCGAAGGTCGCATATCAGAGGTTGAGGATGTTGCCACTTTATAATAGTTTGCAATTAAAAAAGTGCTGATAAGGGGGCTCCAATATTAGGGTTGACACATGGCTAAGAAGAACTTATAGAACCAAGGGAGCTAATCTCTTAACAAAGGAAAAATGGCCCCTGGGCAGGAACAAAATGCCCTAGCACCTTAAGGCTAAGCCTTCGGTCACCGCACCTAGTCCCATGGAGAAAAATAGAAAGGGGCTAAACAAAAGGGGCCTAGGGCATCATAGCTCATTGTTTCGTAATGTCTTTCAATAATAAAGTTTTGATAAGAAAAAGCTCTGATATAACACTTTGATAGTGTAATACAGAGAGTTATGAGATGGATGAGTTGATAGTTGTGATGAGATGGATGAGTCGATAGCTGTGATTTCTGAACACTGCCAAGGCCACCACAATTGATCGCTCCTAACTCCAGAGAGTGAGGAATTCAAGTGGTTAAGGGGAAAGCGATAGGTGAATCATTCGAGTGATTGAAGAGGCACATCGTGGAAAAGACATGGCTTGATAAGAGGTGATCACAGGAATTAGAGGGAGATATTTTACTCAGCCATCATTCAATTTTCCTTTTGTTTATTATTTTGTAATTTTTACATTTTCAAGAACGGAATCAAATCCAATTGTAATGATTTGGGAAATAGACCTTCACACACTGAGATAGCTAGTCGATCAGACAGTTGGAGCTCGGCTGAGATATTTTGTAACTATTTTTCAAGATCTCCCTTTCCTTATAAAAAGAGGGAAGAAACACTTAACACAGGTTCCAAAATTATGCACCCAAGAGGCCCAAATTCTGTGGTTCCACTTTGGTTCAATTTTCTTGTTCATGAGGTCCTTGGGCTGATACAATTGCTAAATGTAATGGATTGGTGATTTGGACTCCATCTTCAAGGATTAATGAAACAATTTTGTTGATTCCAATCAGAGCAATGCGAAATATGTTTTCCCCTTTGTATATCACTTCATGTATGTCTTTCCTCCTATGAAATCATGTAATGAAGCTGTTGGTTTCACTCTCATTCATGGTTGTATGTTTGCTGCTAAGTACTAAAAGTACCTGTGTAAAAACATATTTACTTGTGTTATTTGATAGTCATAGTACTTGGATGTAAACACATATTTATTTATGCTATTTGGTGACAAATGTATTCATGAGGCATAGAGCTTGAGACCTTAATTCACGCTCCACTTTTTCTGCATTTTCACCTCCTCACTCTTCCATATTTCTACTGGATATTGTTGCTTAGGATTCTATGCTATGTCCATCCCTCTACATTGATTTTCCTCCTTTCCTTCCTTTTGTTCACCTATAATACAACAACAATGTTAAGTTGCATATTGTTGTGTGTTGGCCACCTGAACCAAGACATTTCTCTTTGAGATTAGCCATACCTACCAATGTTTGTTTTCTTGAGTTTACCTTGGCGAAAGACTATTGAGCCAAGCCCTGAATTATCTCTTTTCCAATTACGTGACATATGGAGTGCAGTAGAAAGCCTTTAGACAATCTTCAAAAGCACTTCTCTTGGATGCCCTAGGCATTGGTATCCTATCAACCTAGAGGTTTTCTCTAGGAGGCTTCTATATCTTCTGAAGCACTTGTGTGAGAGGAGATAGAAAAAGCTACAACAAAACCCATAATGGTGGATGAGGCTTGTGTATGGGTACAATAGTTGGAAAACATAGCCCAAAATAAAGGGTATCCAAGTGTTTCAAAGAAAAGGAACACTAATAAGATTCCAAGGAGGGTAAGAAGAAGTAGAAAGGGGGAAAGGATATGAAGACAACAACTACAACAAACCAATGCCAATATCCTAGAATCCATTGCAACCAATGCAACATTGATGGTCACATAGAGGAAAAGTGCTAGAAATTGCATCTAGAGATGAACTCGAAGATCTGCAAGGATAGAAAGAATAAAAATATTATAATAATATATTCTAGCAATTAGGTGGAGAGTAGCTCTAATGTGAATGATAATATTATCTTAAAATTAGTGTAGAAGGGGGGAATTTGAGTAGCCATCGTCAATAGGAAGATAAGGAGATGACCAAACTCTTCCATACAAAAATACAGGTAAAGAAGATAAAGATTGATACTTTGTTTGACTTGGGTTCACAAGTAATTATCATAGTAGTAGATCTTGTAAACAAACTTGGGCTGGAGGTTCATGACCATTCTAGCTCATATTCATTTGGATGGGTCAACAAGGAGGCAAAGATAAATGTAACCAAACAATGTAAAATTAAATTTACTAAATGTAGTAATGACATTGATGAAATATAATTGAATGTAGTGCCACTTAATGTATGTGGGGTTGTGTTTATGAGTCCTTACATGTATATGAGGGATGTAATCTTCATGCATAGAACCAATTCGATATTTCCTCATCAAGGATAGAATACTTCATCATCAACATGCACAAGGGAAACTCAAATATTTCACTAGTAAGTGCTAATCAAGGAAAGAAACTGATTAATTTAAGCAAAAGTATGTTTTATTATTCTTAAGAGAAAGTAAGTGTGTAGAAGATTTAATGAGAGAAAATGAATCCTTAGATGGGTGCACTACGGAATATAGAGAACGATTGGAAGGGTTTCTACAAATCATACAAGGGAGTGTTGTAGGAGCCTAAAGGGATACCAACAAGAGGGAAGTGGAGCTCAAGATCCAATTGTTAATAGAATCCCAATTTTTAAATATTGGAATGTATAGACAATCTGTTCTCAAGGAAAGAAAAATGAAGAAGTGGTTGCAATAGTTGTTGAAGCATTGTATGATTCAACCAAGTACATCACCTTGTAGATCACGCATTATAATTGTGCCAAATAAGGATGGGACATAGGGAATGTGCATTGATTACATGGTGTTAAACAATATTATGCTTAAGAAAATGTACCCCCTGCCTAAGACATGTGACCTATTGGATTAGTTACAACAAGAAAAATACTTCACCAAGTTGGATTTAAAATTAGGGTATCAATAAGTGTGAGTCAAGGAAGAAGACACTTGGAAAACAACCTTAAAAAACAAACAAGGTTTGTATGAGTGGTTAGTCATTCCATTTGGTCTGTCTTGTGTTGATAAGGAAAAAGCAAATAAAGAATCCAAAAAATAACTTGAAAAAGAGAAATCAAGTTGAACCACTGTGAACCATTCATAGTATCTCTTCAAGATGGAAGCAAAAGTGGACATTAAGCCATATCGAGGTGAGATTGATTCTTTGAGATTAAATCATTGGTTGAAATAGTTAGAGGTTTAATTTAGTGTTCACCACATAGATGAGGAACACAATTTCAGTTTCTTGTTTGAAATTAGAGGGCCATGCCCTAACTTTGTGCAAAAGACACACACAAACCCTTTGGGCTAGAGGGAGATCCTCCAATAATTGCGTGGGGGGATTTTAAAACTCTTATAAAGTCCTAATTTTTCCCTATTGTGTATGTAGGGGAACAATAGATTTGATGGCCTTACTCGAGGAAGAGATAGTGGAAGAGCATACATGAGTACACCACATAATTCAGGAAGATGTGAATAATGTTGGGTATCTCTCACAAAAACCCAGATGTACTCCTCAAGTATACAAGGGGTCTACACAACCATCTGTTAAAGAAAGTGATGTTATTTAAACCCATAACAATAGATGAGGCTTGTGTATGGACACAATACTTGGAAAACAGAGGCCAAAAGAAAGGGTGTCAAAGTGGTTCAAAGCCAAAGGAACACCAAGAAGCTTCCAAGGATGAGAAGAATAAGTGGAAAGGGGGGAAGGACAAGGAGACAACAACTATAACTCACCAATGCAAAGATCCTTAAAACCACTGCAACCAATGAAACATTATTGGTCACACATAAGAGAAGTTCTAGAAATTGCATCTAGAGATGAACTTGAAGATACGTAATGATACGAAAAAGATAAATATAAAAGTCATGGATTTAAACAATAAGGTGGAGAGAAACTCTGACGTGAAAGAGAATATTATCTTCAAATTAGTGTAGAAAAGAGTGAATTTGAGTAGCCTTCATCTATATGAAGATAAGAAAATGACCAAGCTCTTCCATATAAAAATACTGGTCAAGAAGACAAAGATTGACTCTTTGTTCAAGTTGGGTTCACAAGCAAGTATCATAGTAGTGGATCTAGTAAACAAAATTGGATTGGAGATTCATGACCATTATAGCCCATATCCATTTGGATGGGTCAATAAGGAGGCAAAGGTAAACGTGACCAAACAATGTGAAATTAAATTTTCTATAAGTATTAATGATATTGATGAAATATAATTGGATGTAGTGCCACTTGATGTATGCGGGGTTGTGTTTAGGAGTCCCTACAAGTCTATGAGGGATGCAATCTTCATGGAAAGAGCCAAATTATATTTCCTCTTCAAGGATAGAATATACTTCATCATCAACACACACAAGGAGAAATCAAAGATTTCATTAGTAAGTGCTAATCAAGGAAATAAATTAATCAATTCTAACAAAAAGTATGCTTTATTATTCTTAAGAGAAAATAAGTTTGTAGAAGATTCAATGAGAGCAAATCCATCCTGAAATGGGTGCAATATGGAACATAGAAAACAATTGGAAGGGTTTCTAGAATCATACAAGGGAGTGTCCTAGTATTCTAAAGGGCTACCACCTAAGAAGGAAGTAGAGCTTGAGATCCAATTGTTAAAAAAAATCCCATTTTCCAAATATTGGGTTGTATAGGAAATATATTATGGAGGCAAACAAAGTGAAGAATTAGTTGTAGTAGCCATTGAAGCATTGTATGATTCAACTAAGTACCTTACCTTGTGCATCACCCATCATAATTGTGCCAAACAAGGATGGGACTTGGGGAAAGTGCATTGGTTACAGGGCGTTTGACAAGATTATGCGTAAGAATATGTACCCCATACAAAGGATAGATGATTTATTGGATTAGTTGTGGAAAGAAAATACTTCACCAATATGGATTTAAAATTAGGGTATCACTAAGTGTGAGTAAAGGAAGAATACAACTGGAATACCACCTTCAATAACAAACATTGTTTGTATGAGTGGTTAATCATTCCATTTGGTCTACGTAATGTGACAACTACATTCATGATATTAATAAATGATATATTGCACACTTATCTAGATTCATTTGTTATTATTTATTTGGATGTTATATTGGTTTACAATGCTACTTGGGAGGAGCAGATTTCACACTTGTTGCAGGGGCTAGAGACTTTGAGGAAGCACCAATTATTGGTATATCTCAAGAAATGTGAGTTTTCATAGTAGTATTTAGTGTATTTTGTTGGATGTGGAGCCTGATTATCTTCCTGATTTAGAGGTCTTGTTTCAGCTACGTTTAGATCCCAATCCCTGACAGGGGGGAAGGGGTGTGGGGGGACTTACCCCCCCCCCCACTATTATTATGTGGGAAATAGATGAAAAGTTACCTTGTAAAATATTATAATTTCATAGTCAATCTCGGTTGTTCATTAGGCAGATGATATGACGGTATAAGTTGTGTTTAATTTAGGGTTTTTTGCCCTAGAAGGAAACCCTTTGGTTTATATGAGGGAATTGTATTGCGGGTGGGTATTTTTATTCTTGGCTAGAAAGAGAGAGGAGAATGTGTGAGAGCAAAGAGGAAATTACAATGAATTTGTTGTAGGTTGTATCTCTTCATTTTGCTGGATAATATAAAAGGAAGGACTGGCTGTTTCTCTATGGACATAGCCCAAATTATGTGAATCATGTATATTTGTGTCTCTCTTGTTCTATGCATTTATGTATTTGTGTTTTCATAATATTTTTTGTATTTCATTACTTTATTAATTAATTTCTAATAAATGGTATCAGAGCCAAAGGTTTATTTGGCTGATAAACTCACAGGAGAGAAGGGTTCTTGGTTCGAGTGAGAGCAATGACAAAAGATGGTAGGTTTAGGGTCGATAAATTTAACGTCCAAAACTACCAGTTGTGGAAGATGAAAATGGTAGAAAATTTGTATCAAAAATATTTTTACTGATCATTGGGTGGAAATACAAAGAATTCGACGAGTAAGTCAGACGAAGAATGGGAGATTCTTGACAGAAAACCATTAGGAACAATACGGTTGTGCCTAGTGGCGTCGATAGCCTTCAATATTTCAAAGGAAACAACAACATAAGGTCTAGTGAGGGCCTTGGTGAAACTATATGAAAAACCTTCAACCTCGAATAAGGTATTTCTTATGAAGTTTTTGTTTAATATGAAGATGTTAGAAGGTGGATCTATTGCTGATCATTTAAATCAGTTTAATATGGTTACCAATCAACTAATTTATGTAGGGGTAAATTTTGATGATGAAGTTAGGGATCTATTGTTTTTGTACTCATTACTAGAAAGTTGGAATGATTTAGTTATGTCCATTAGTAGCTCTGTCTTTGGATCTAGTACTTTAAAGTTTGATGATGTTGTTGATGCCATCCTTAGCAAGGAAATGTGACAGAAAAGCTTTGGTGAGACATCAGGTAATGTTTTGCCTGCAAAGACTAGGGGAAGAAAAATAGAAAGAGGAAGTATCCTAGGAAATTGCAGTAAGTCAAGAAAAGGCAGATCCAAATCTAGATTAGGGATAGTGTGCTGGAAATGTGGGAACAAAGGACACCTGAAGAAAGACCAAAAATATTGGAAGGGAAAAGAAAGAGATAGACAACAAGAGAACAATAACGAAGCGAATGTGACAGGTGATGTGTTGAAATATGCTTTGATTATTTCATTAGAGAAGCTTGGGTGGTAGATTTAGGGGCCTCATTCCATGCCACACCTAATAGGAAACATTTTCATGAATATGTTGAAGGAGATTTTGGATAGGTTCGTCCGGGTGATGATAAACCCTATAAAATTGTTGGAATGGGTAAAACCTACAAGATCACTGAAGGAGTCATGGTAATAAAAAAAGGTGAAAAGGTTGGTACATTATATTTATGCAATAATATTTCCAATTCTATTAATTCTTTAACCTCCACAGGAGAAGATACAAACCTATAGCATCATAGGCTTGTGCACATGAGTGAGAAGGGGACGTAGATTCTCCACTCAAGAAATTTGTTTTCAGGTCTGAAGCATGTTGATTTGGATTTATGTGAAAATTGTGTTTATGGAAGACAAAAGAGAGTCAAATTTATCAGAGTTGGGAACGAAAAATTAGAGCTTGTGCATACAAATGTATGGGGACTTTTTCTGGTATCATCTCTTAGTGGCTCTCGCTATTATGTTACTTTTATTGATGATGCAACTAGGAAAACTTAGATTTATTGTATTTGAAATAAATTTGATGTATTTGATACTTTTAAGAAATAGAAATCTTTGATTGAGAATGAGACATGAAATAAGTTGACGTGTCTCATATTAGACAATGGAGGTGAATACTGTAGCAAAGAGTTTGATAACTACTGTTTAGAGCATGGAATTCGTAGAGAGAAGACATTTCCAAGAACACCACAGGAAAATGGTGTGTCAGAAAGGATGAACATGACATGGAGTGTGAAAGGCGCATGAGATTGCATGCAGGATTGCCCTTACAATTTTGGGTAGATGTTGTAGATACTGTTGTTTATTTAATAAACAGAGGGCCTTCAAGTTCCTTGGATGGTGGTATTTCAGAGGAGGCATGGACATGTAAAAATGTAAACTACTCATTCTTAAAGACTTTTGATTGTGAAGCCTTTGTCCAAATCAATAAAGAAAATAGAACAAAGCTTGAGGAAAAAATCAAAGAAATGTACCTTTATTGGATATGGTGTAAATGACTTTGGTTATTGCTGATATGATTATGAAAATCAAAAAATCATTAGAAGCATAGAATGCCATATTCAATGAAAAGGTCTTGTATAAGGATGAGATGCAGGGAAAGAAACAGGAAAAGGAAAACAAAGAATACATAGTGCTTGATGAGATCACCGAAAAAGTAAAGGTGCTTGAAAATTAGAATTATCAGTAGCCACAACAAAAACAACAACCACAACAACAATAGGCACCTCAAACACCTAAAACTGGTGTTAGAAGATCTACCAAGATAAGTAGATCCCTTGTACGATACTCTCCTTCATTATATTATGTATTGTTGATTGATTCCGGTGAATTGGAAAGATATGAAGAAGCAATGTAGGAAGAAACAAGGAAGAAGTGGGAGCAGGCCATGGAAGAAGAGATGGACTCCTTGATGTAGAACCAGACTTGGGACTTAGTCAAGTTTCCTACTAGTAAAATAACATTGCAGAATAAATGGGTTTACAGGTTGCAGGAAGAAGATGGAGGTAAACAAAGGTATAAGGATATACTTGTGGTGAAGGGATTTTCACAAAATAAAGGTATAGACTTTGATGAATTTTTTTCTCCTATTGTTAAAATGACTTCCATAACTATTTTAAGTCTAGTGGCAACAAAAGGTTTCCACCTTGAGCAGTTAGAGTAAAGACAACCTTTCTCCATGGGGATTTGGTTGAAGAAATATATACGCAACAACCACAAGGGTATGAGGTCAAAGGGAAGGATAAATTAGTGTGCAAATTGAAGAAGATCTTATATGGCTTAAAACAGGCTCCATGTCACTGGTATCTAAAATTTTAAAGGTTTATGTCTGAACAAGGTTATACTAGATGTCACTCTCACCATTGTGTTTATTTTAAAAGGAAAAATGATGGCAGTTATATTATATTGCTATTTTAGGTAGATGACATGCTTGTTGAAGGGTCTAACATGCAGGAAATAAATGTGCTCAAAGGAAAATTGGAAAATTCATTTGCAATGAAGGATTTGGGTGCTGCAAAATAAATCCTTGGTACGAGAATAACTAGATACAAGAAAAACCACAATTTAACATTCTCTCACAATGAGTATATAGAAAAGGTGTTGGAAGATTTAATATGCAGAATGCAAAACCAGTTAGTACACCTTTGGATAGCCATTTCAAACTAAGTAAGGAGGTGTCACAAGATGAGGGAATACATGTATTATATGTGTATACTTCGATACATATCAAATGTTTGTAGCTTAATGTATGCAATGGTCTGCACAAGACCTGATATTGTACATGCAATGGGTTATAAGCAGGTATATGAAAAACCCAGGAAAAGAGCATTGGATGGGAGTAAAGTGGATTCTTAGGTATTTGAGAGGTACCAAAAATAAAGAAATATGTTTTGGAGTTTCAAAGATTGCTTTATAGGGATATGTTGATGTAGATATGGAAGGTGACAGAGATAAAAAAAAAGGAGCACCACAGGGTATGTGTTTACTGTAGGTGAAATAACTGTCAGTTGGTTTCAAAATTGCAAAACATTGTTTCACTTTCAACGAAAGAAGAAAAGTATGTTGCTGCTATAGAGGCTAGTAAAGAAATGATTTGGTTACAAAAGTTTATGAATGAGTTAGGCAAGAAGCAGGAGATGAGCAAGTAATATAGTGACAACCAGAGTGCCATTCATCTTGCAAAGAATTCAACCTTTCATTCTAAGATTAAACATATATAACTCAGGTATCATTTCATACTATTAGTTATGGATAATGGACAATTGAAGCTGGAAAAGATACACACTAGCCTTAGTCTTATAGATATGTTGACAAAGGTTGCAACCAGGGAGAAAATGAGTTGCTTCTCAGTTTCAATTCTCCTTCAAATGAAGATGAGAAACAACCGGGTCCAAAGTGGAAGCATTATCTAGCAAGTGAAGCAATGATGGAGTTGATATAATCAATATCCAAGTGGGAGATTGTTGGATGTGGAGCGTATTATCTTCCTGAGTCAAAGCTCTTATTTGTGCCGCACTTGGATCCCAATCCACAACTAGGGGGGGTGTGGGGAGGATTTCCCCCCACTATTGCTTCATGTTTTGAGCCCCCCCTTGGTGGGGGTTGATGGATAGCAACCTCGAAGCTAAAAATAGATGAAAAAATGCCTTGTAAAATATTATAATTTCGTAGTAAATTTGGGCCATTCATTAGGTAGATGATATAACGGTAAAAGTTGTGTTTAATTTAGATTTTTTTCCCTAGAAGGAAACCCCTCTATTTATATGAGGGTATTGTATTGCGGATGGGTATTATTATTCTGAGCAAGAAAGAGAGGGGAGACTGTGTGAGAGCGAAGAGGAAATTATCACAGATTTGTTGTAGGTTGCATCTCTTCATTTTGTTGGATAATCTAAAAGGAAGGACTTGCTATTTATACGTGGATGTGGCCCAAATTGGGTGAACCACATATATATGTGTCTCTCTTGTTCTAAGAATTTTTGTATTTGCATTTCCACAATATTTTGTCTATTTCATTTCTCCGTTAATTAATTTCTAACATATTTAGGCTATGTGATTGGTATAAGGGAGTTCAAGATAAATCATGCAAAGATGAGTGCCATCATGAAGTGGTTGATGGACACTAATGCTTATGAGATTAGTATTTTCATTGAGGCAACACAATATTTGAGAAAATTCATAGCCTTATTTTCAGTAGTAGCTGCACTGATCCACGACATAATGAGTGGAAAGAGTTTCCAGTGGGGAAGGATTAGCATAAGGAATTATAAGAGTTGAAGAAGAAATATATTTAAGTGCCATTTCTTGCATTACTCACACTAATTATTTAGAGTAGAAATGGATGCGAGCAAGTATGTTATGGGAGAGATCTTAATGTATGGAGGAATGCCTGTATCCTACCATTTTTGAAGTGTTTCATGGGGTGGTTCTCAACCATCATATCTATGACAAGGATGTCTATGCCCTAGTACAAGATGCCAAAAAGTGGAAACTCTTTTTGATGGAAAATGATATAGTCATCCACACAAATCACAAGCTATTGCAATACTTGCAAGCCCATAAAAAATTATATTAGGCCAGACACTACAAGTGGATGGGGTTTTTATAGTACCATTCATTAAACAAGTACAAGAAGGGAAGCACAAACAAGTTGGCTGACATGATTTCAAGGCCATCGGTATTAAAAATCAGAGCTTTGGGAACTCTAATGCACATGGTATATTTTACTCATAATGCATACAAATAAGCATATACAAAGGACAAGGTCTTCATGGAGGTGTATCAACAACTACATGGCTAGAGCCACATGGACAATGATGAAAAACCAATTGACTATCATCTCTTGAATGGGTTACTCTACAGTTTGGAAAAGCTACATTTTCTTAAAGGTGAGTGATTACATTTGATTAGAGAGCCTCACACCTCCAAGGTTGTAGGAAATTTTAGTGTTGGGATGAAAATTTCCAATTTGTAGAGGCATGCGTATTGACCTAAGATGCAAGAAGATGTAGCTAAGTTCATTAGATGATGTATACTTTGTTGTGCCAACAAACCTGATCCAGGTGGATGTTGGTGGCCACCCACCTATCTCACTTGGACCCCCACAACTGTCTCTTTCAGTTTTTCAGTTTCCATAATTGTAGCACAATTTACTATTTTTAGCAACTTTTCGGGTCCTGAACTTCCAGAGCCGTTTTGAGGCCCTAAACGACGTTTTTTGGGAAATATGGGAGCAAAATGGGTTCATGGACTGATGTTTCTCTTCCCAAAGTTGTATTGCTGGGATAAATCTTTCTAACTAGCTATTGTATGCGTCAAACGAAGATCAGGTGTGAAAGTTATGACCCTGAGAAGTTGATGTACCAACTTACCCAAAATGGGGCCCATAATTTGGCATTTCATCTTCTAGGGTTAGGTTTTGGGATGTGAAGGGTTTTCCATTATTTCTCAACAATAAATAGGCCTTCGAGCCTTATTGTAACACAATTCAGAGGCATGTAGCCACCACATCTCTTCTCAGAGATAAGCTACCATTGCCTTAGCTAGTTTATTTCCATTTCTGTTTGTAAGAATATTTCAGTATTTTACATTAATGAAATGAAGTATTATTTCCGCTGCATCTCTGTCTTATGGTTATCTCTATAATTTTTTGCATTCCTATTTAAATCCGGATCAGTGGTATCAGAGCGATCTACTTTTTCTTTGTTTTTCTTTGCATGCCCCAACGAGGTTGGGATATAAGGAGTTAGGACTTGAACTGGTCGAGCCTTTGCAAGACCAGACTCGCAAATCCTGATGGCCTCCCATGGCAGATGAAAAGAAAGATGAGGGGGTAGGAGATCCTATCAAAATCTTGCTCGAAGAATCCCTCAAGCGACAAAGGAATGCGATGATGGACAACTTTGCGCAGATCCTTCAACGGCTACCCAGAGGCAAGGCATCAGCTTCCAAAAGCTACTCTGGAAATGCCACACCCTTTAAGGTACAAGTTAATTTTGAAATCCCCATCTTCGATGATCAGATAGACACAGATGCCATAGATAAATGGTTAAATTTGCTAGAGGGTTATTTTTCTGTTCATGATTTTTCCAGTTGGGAAAAGATTATTTTCGCTCTTCTCAAAGCAACCCCCCACGTCAAGGACTAGTGGGAAACCTACTGTGAGCAGAAGGATGAAAGTACAAGCTCACTATTTTCAGTCACACCCACTTGGAATTCCTTCCGGGATGCCATCAAGGAGCAGTACTACCTTGTCAAAAGCTATGAGGACAAATACATAAAGTGGACGATGCGGCGGTAGGGACATGACCAAGATGTGCTAGAGTTTACAAACATTTTTCATACCCTCCACACACAGTTGGGTATCAAAGATTCTGAGATGCATCTGGTACCCAAATACCTCTGTTGCCTACATAGATACGTCCAGGAAGAGATGGAATTCCTGAACATCTCCTCGCTCGGCACAACGTACCGATACGCTGTCAAAATCGAGAAAAATTTCAAACAGAAGAAGAGAGACTTTGGATCTGCGAATCCGAAGACCAAAGGACAAAGCCAAGGCGGGGTGACCCAAGACAACCCGTCGAAGCCATAAGACAAGAACAACACCACGAAGTCGAAGAAGGACACAGGAAAGTGGTGTGAATTCCATAAGAGCCCCATTCACAACACAAGTGAGTGTCAGACCAAGCAGTCGCTGGTGGCCGAGTTGAAGGCTTCAAAATCAGATGCATGTTCCGACCTTGAGTCAGAACCTGACAAGGGGAATGGCAAAGGGAAGCAGATCATTGATGTGGAGCCCAGCGTCACTGCTGCCACCACCAAGATCCAGAAGAATGAGCCCGAAGATCCAGAGGAGGGCGAGCATCTTTTCCACTCACAGATGTGGGTGAAGGGTTTGCCGCTACAATTCATTGTCGATAGTGGCAGCCAAAAGAACCTCATTTCAGTAGATGTCGTGAAGCAGTTGGGCCTACCGACTACACCACACCTGTAGCCATACAATATTGGGTGGCTTCATGAAGGATGAGATCTCAAAGTTTGCCAAAAATGCTGCCTTCTCTACAACATCAAACCCTTCACAGACAAGGTATTGTGTGATGTTACACCTCTGGATGTGTGTGATGTATTATTAGGCCAGCCATACTTGTGGAGGCGACATGCTGTGTATGAGTCAAGGCCTTGTGATATCATTCTTTCTTTGTGTAATTCAATATACAGGATACTGGAGGTAGCCCCACCTACTACCACCTCTTTGATCACTACCAAGAAAGGCAACAAGCTCATCTCCCAGACTAGGAAATTCATTTTTTGTTTGGTTCACTCCCAAAGTAAGGGAAAGATTGTTATGAAACTAGCTCAAGAAAAGATAGAAAAGATAGATCAACGCCTTAGAATTCAGCCTCTTCGAGGGGGCAACCTCCTTTACATTACATAAATGAACAATTCTTGGATGATACAAATGAAAAAACCTCCTTTCTATATATAGGAGTCTAAGGAGTCACAATATAACCGAGCCGACCTAACAATAATACTATAAAGCCACAAAAATAACAATAGAGGGTTTCTATGGGGCACAATAATAACAATATGGGGGAAATAGGGGCACAACAATATTAATAAGGGATACAACTACAATAGTAATGGGGTAATCACTAGTTTTATAGGGATCTAACATGCCCCTCTCCTTCAAAAAAGTGTTGTCCTCAACGCTTGAGTAGTTCTGGATGCTTCTGTATAAAATTCTCATCCTCCCATGTGGAATCTTCAGCGGATAAGTTCTTCCACTTGATGAGATACTCTGAAATTGATCGATTTCGTAGCTGTCTAGTTCTTGTCTCTGTGACTGCTTCCGGTTCCAATATAATTTTTCCTTCCTCGTCAAGTTCTGGCAATATTGTTTGAACTGGGAGCTTGTCACCTATAACCTTCTTTAAACATGAAACATGGAAAACTGGGTGCACTCGAGAAGCTGCAGGAAGCTCTAATTTGTATGCCATAGTACCAATCTTTTGCAACACCTTGTACGGACCATAATACTTTGGTGATAATTTATTATCCTTCTTAGCTTGCTTTAGGGACATTTGTTTATATGGTTGTAGCCGTAGGAATACCTAATCACCTACATCAAAACTTCTTTCGCTGCGATGTTGATCTGCCTGTTGTTTCATTCTATTCAGTGCCAACACGAGGTTATCCTTTAAGAGTTGGAGGACTTGTTGTTGATGTTCGATGTGATGTTCCACTGCTTGAACCTTAGAATTTTCTTTTAAATATGATGTGATGGATGGTGGCTGATATCCATAAAGTGCCATAAATGGGGTCATTTTTGTTGCTGTTTGGAAGGATGTGTTATACCACCATTCAGCTAGAGGCAACCATTTGACCCATTGTGTCTGTTTATTAGAGATAAAGCAACGAAGATATCCTTCCAGACATTTGTTTACTATCTCAGTTTTCCCATCAGATTGAGGATGATAAGATGAGCTATGAGATAACTGAGTACCAAGACAAGAAAATAATTCTGTCCAAAAATTTCCAGTAAATATGGGATCTCTGTCACTTACAATAATATTTGGATTTCCATGTAGCTTTTGAATTGTTTCCATAAATGCAGTAGAAATTGTACTGGCTCTAAATGGATGTGATAATGCACAAAAGTGTGCATACTTGGTAAGTCTATCAACTACCACCATGATGACATTCTTTCCCTCAGACTTGGGTAAACCTGTGATAAAATCCATTGAAACCTCCTCCCAACATTGGCTTGGAATGGATACAGGTTGTAATAGACCCGGGGTCTTAATTGTTTCAACTTTATTTTGTTGGCAAACAAAACATTCCACCACAAACTTTTGAATATCTGATTTAAGGCCATCCCAAAAAAATTCCTTCTTAACCCTGTGGTAAGTTTTTAAAAATCCTGAGTGCCCTCCTAAGGGAGAAGTGTGCAATTCCATAAGAATGTTTTGTTTGAGTTGGGAATTCTTACAGAGGTATAAGCGATCTTTGTACCATAATGAATCATTTTGCCAGCTAAATGTATCAGAAGTACTGGAATCTTGTTGTAACTTTCGAATAAGTGCCCACACTTCTTCATTATTCTTCCATTCCTCCCTTGCTTCGTTTATCCAATCAGGTTGGGTAATAGAAATGGCGCACAACAATGTTTCCACATCCTCATCCTTTCTTGAGAGTGCATATGCCACCACATTTTGCTTCCCTTTTTTGTAGATGATTTCAAAGTCATAACCCAACATCTTTGTGACCCAATTTTGTTGCTCTTCAGAGGATAATCTTTGTTCTAAAAAGTATTTAAGGCTATCATGATCCGTTTTTACCTTAAAATGTCTTCCCATTAGGTAGGTCGCCATTTCTTAAGTGCATGTAGTATTGCTAACATTTCCTTCTCATAAACAACTTTGTGTAAAAACTTTCCCTTGATTGGACGACTTTCAAAAGCAATGGGTCTTTCATCTTGCATTAAAACAACACCAATTCCATTTCCTGAAGCATCACATTCCACAATAAAGGTTTTTGTGAAGTCTGGTGTAGCTAAGACCAGTGCTTGGCACATTGCCTCTTTAAGATGTTCGAAGGCCTTTGTTGCTTCTGGAGTCCATGAAAATGCATCTTTCTTCAATAATGTTGTTAGAGGTGCTGCTATTCTCCCATAATTCTTAACAAAATTGCGATAATACCCTGTCAACCAGAGAAATCCTTGCAGATGCTTTATGGATGTGGGGATTTTCCATTCCTTAATAGCTTTAATTTTTCTAGGGTCTACCTTAACTCCTTCATGAGATACGATATGACCCAGATATTCCACCTCTTGTACTCCAAAGAAACATTTGGATCTTTTTGCATATAATTGTTTCTCCTCCAATAGTTGTAGCACCCTGTCAACATGTTCAACATGATCCTTCCAAGACTTGCTGTAGATTAGGATATCATAAAAAAATACTAACACAAATTTTCTAAGGAAGGGTTTGAAAATGGAATTCATCAAACCTTGAAATGTAGAAGGTGCATTGATAAGGCCAAAAGGCATGACCAAAAATTCATAATGACCCTCATGAGTTCTAAATGCTGTTTTCGGAATGTCTTCAGTCTTCATTCTGATTTGATGATATCCCGAACGAAGATCCAACTTGGTGAAGTAAATTGATCCATGCAATTCATCCAGTAATTCATCAATGACAGGAATGGGAAACTTATCTTTAATAGTGAGCTTGTTGAGCTCCCTATAATCCAGACACTTGCGCCATGATCCATCCTTCTTGTGCACCAATACTACTGGAGCAGAGAAAGAACTTTGACTAGGTTGAATTATACCAACCTCTAGCATTTCTGCAACCATACTTTCAATTTCGCTCTTTTGGGCATAGGGATATCTGTACGGCCTGATGTTTGGAGGAGCACTTCCTGGAATCAGATGAATAGCATGATCATGATCATGAATAGGTGGGATACCTTTGGGACCTTGGAATGATTGTCCAAGACTTTTTAGAGATCTGGAGAAATATATGATTCCGATGTGGAAACATCTAGCGAACATAATTGTGCAATTACACCTCTTTGTTCCTTTTTTAGAAGCTTTGTCATACTGTTAGAGCTGATTATCTTTCTCGGTTTCCCTGAAATACCCATTAATTCAACTTCCTTTCCTTCTGCATAAAATTTCATAAAAATTTCTTGAAAATTAAAACATATTGTACCCAAGGATTGTAGCCATTGGACTCCTAGTACAACATCAACACCTCCCATTGGAATGGAAAGCATTGGGCTAGTCAATACATACTCTCCAATGGATAGCTTGATATTATGGCACTTTCCAGAGCAATTTATTGTTCCTCCATTTGCAACCATCACTTGACACTCTGGCGCTGGATATAAGAAGCAATTCAATTCTTTTGCTACCTTACAATGAATAAAATTGTGGGTACTTCCTGAATCAATCAACACTATTACCTTTTTCTTCTTGATTTGTCCTTCTATCTTGATGGTTTGAGGAGTGGTAATTCCCGCCAATTCATTACAAGATATGGTCGGATTCATTTCTTCTTTATCTAGGCTTTGTTCCTGGAGTATATCCTCCTCTTTTCACCTTTCTTGCTCCTTTTCTTCTTCCTCTTCACAATCTATGTAGAATAATTTCTTCTCAGCACACTTATGACCTTTAGTGTATTTTCTATCACAACTGTAACAAAGCCCTTTTGCTCTTTTTTCTTCCAATTGTTGTGGTGTCAACCTTATAGGTTGTGGAAGAATAGGGCCAACAACACTTCCATCTTTATAGTTGTGAGTGGTATGCTTCCTGGTTGCCATAATTTTGCTTTCCATTTTTCTTGCTAACCTGAATGCCTTCTCTAATGAATCAGGTTCCCAAAGGCGAACATCATGTTGGATATTATCCTTTAAAGACCCTATGAACACATAAATCCTATGCTCCTCTGGAATATTTTTTACTCTTATGTTCAATTTTTGGAACTCCTCAATGTGCTCCATTATTGAACCCTTTTGTTTGAGACTTATCAATTGGCTAAAATAAGTGTTGCTTTTTGTATCCTCATAATGTGCTGTCAATTATTCCGTAAAAATTGCCCAAGTGATAATTTGTTTACGAGAGAAAAGCCATTGATACCATACAAACTGATTTGGTTCCAAATATAAAGTTGCAATACGTACCTTTTGTGTGTTTTGCACATTATTGAGATCGAAAAATTGCTCCATCTGTAATATCCATGTTGCGGGATCCTTGCCATCAAAATTCCTCATATCAATTTTTGGAATATGGTGGGTCTTTGATCCAACATTAGAGTCTATGAAATCATGATTACCATTTCTTTTGTTCTCATCATGAGTTTCCTTTACTACCCTTTCACCATTAGTAAGCATTTCTTGTAGAAACTTTGTCAAATCTATCTTCAAATCTTCCATGCCTGTCTTCAAATCTTCCATGCTTGTATTTAAGAAATCCATCTTAGCTTCTACGCCTTTCTTTAAACCATCCATCTTAGTTTCTACATCTTTCTTTAAACCATCCATCTTAGATTCTGTTGCTTTTTGTGCAAGTGACACTTGTTGCACTTGGTCTCGTAATTTTGATATATCATGTTGCATTTCTTCCTCTTCTTCATGAATCATGCTAGAGCTTTCAGGTTGCCTACTAGGTGTTTGAATTTTCTTTCCTCGGGTCATCAATTACCAATAATATTGCTTTACTATGCCCTTTTAATTCCTTCAAACTATTTTTTCAAACCAAGCTTATGCAAAAATTAAAAAAAAACTACACACTTTTTTTCACTTTGTAGGAGCTTGATATTGAATCTGATGTATCTTTGTAATTTCGAATCATCTAGTTCTGAAATTGCAACTTGAAATAGCCCTCTATGTCCTCTTTCCAATGCCACCAGTCTGATCCAAATTGGATTCTCGACGGAAGAGTTATGCCAAATCTCCCACAGTGACCTGATTATAGACTAGTTCAGTAGAGCAAACTTGTATGACGTGCCACGAGTCACTGTTTTGAGCTTTGGCTCTGAAAAATATATATAAGAAAACTACAGTCCGTCCTCTTTCTGTAACTTCTTACGAAATTTCAATCCGATGCTCAGAGAGAAAGTTATGACGATTTTCCCCAGGTCACCTGTTTGGAATGTAATTCAGGAGTCTACAAAAGACCAACTTCCTCAGATCATATCTCCGCAAATATAGAGTGAAATGCTTTGAAATTTGGAACCGAGATTCAGTGCGATGTATTCTCAAATGGGTTTTTTGTTTAGCTTCTGAAACTTCACAGAAAATAAGTTATAGCGAAAATTCCACGATGACCTGTTTGGAGTAGCGAAACCCTAGAATCCAAAGCTCTGATACCAAATGTTATGAAACCAGCTCAAGAAAAGATAGAAAATATAGATCAACGCCTTAGAATTCAGCCTCTTCTAGGGGGAAACCTCCTTTACATTATATAAATGAACAATTCTTGGATGATACAAATGACAAAACCTCCTTTCTATATATAGGAGTCTAAGGAGTCACAATATAACCCAGCCGACCTAACAATAATAGTATAAAGCCACAAAAATAACAATAAAGGGTTTCTATGGGGCACAATAATAACAATATGGGGGCAATAGGGGCACAACAATATTAATAAGGGATACAAATACAATAGTAATGGGGTAATCACTAGTATTATAGGGATCTAACAAAGATCGTCACCACATCCATGACCCCCGCGAAGAGTTCCTCCATGCAACAACAACAATAGAGGGATACATTCGTGAAAGAACACAGGAACAACTTATCCTCACCCACAGGGGTACCACACAAGCTTTAGGTGGGCAACAAAGTCTGGTTGCTTCTGTAGAAAGAATGCCTTACAAGAGCCCATCAGAAGCTCCGACCACGCCGACATGGTCCTTACACCATTACCAAGACAGTGGGAAATAATGATTTGGAGCATAGCATTCCTCCATTCCTTCACCTGCACCAAGTGTTCAATGTGTACTACCCTCGACCATGCTTCCCACCATTACTGGACACATTTGAGATTGCAGAGCAACTCACTAGGGACTAAGTTCAACAGATGGAGGAACTCAACGCAATGGGGACCATTGCTTCCTAAGGGGGGAGGAACGATCCAGGTGGGTGTTGGTGGCCACCCACCTATCCCACTTGGACCCTCACAACTATCTCTTTTAGTTTTTTAGTTTTCGTAATTGTAGCACAATTTACTATTTTTAGCAGTTTTTCGAGTCTTGAACTTCCAGAGCCGTTTTGAGGCCCTAAATGATGTTTTTTGGGAAATCTTGGAGCAACAGGGGTCCATGGACTAATGTTGCTCTTCCCAAAGTTGTAGTGATCAGATATATCTTTCTAATGAGCTATTGTACGCGTCAAATGAAGATCGGGTGTGAAAGTTACGACCCTGGGAAGTTGATGTACCAACTTACCCAAAACGGGGCCCACAATTTGGCGTTTCATCTTCTAGGGTTAGGTTTTGGGATGTGAAGGGTTTTCCATTATTTCTCAAAAATAAGTAGGCCTTCAAGCCTCATTGTAACACAGTTCAGAGGCATGTAGCCACCACATCTCTTCTCAGAGATAAGCTACCATCGCCCTAGCTGGTTTATTTCCATTTCTGTTTGCAAGCATATTTCAGTATTTTACATTAATGAAATGAAGTATTATTTCCATTGCATCTCTGTGTTTATGGTTATCTCTGTAATTTGTTGCGTTCCTATTTAAATCTGGATCAAAACCCAATAACGGGAAACAAATTACATGAAATCCCTTAATTGTATCCACTTGTTTGTGGGAAATTATTTCCATGGAATTTGTGGGAGGTTTACCACCAACCAGGGAGGGACATGATTACCTATTCATGGTAGCTGACTGTTTAAAAAATATGTGCATTTTGATGCCCCATAAAAATACCATTAAGGGGAAAGAAGCATCAAACTTGTACTTTGAACATGTATGGGTGCATTTTGGGATACCAAGTAGCATTGTTTTAGATAAGAACATCATATTTCTCAATGCATTTTGAACTACATTGTGGGAGAAGATGGAAAAAAAATTGAAGAGGTCTACAACATTCCATTCATAGACATATGGGAAAATAGAAGTAGTTAACAAAAATTTGGTACAAACTTTGAGGGGTTATAATCAAAATCATCTAAAGACCTATGATGATAATTCTATTTATATACAATACTCCTACAACAAAGTAGTTCACAATTCAACTAGTAAGTCACCATTTGAGACTTGTTTTGGATATTTTCCACCTTCAACTTTGGATGTAGTATATTGATAGAAAGGAGTGAGGGAGGATTTCATATGGGATGCTTTAAGAGAAAAATAATTTGTTGAGAAGATTAGGCAGATCCATCTACAAGTACATAGGGGGTTGAGTAAGTCACAAGAAAAATATGGGACCAAGCATGATTAACACATGATAGAGAGGTCATTTAGAGTGGGAGATAGAGTATGGTTACAATTGAACAAGGAGAGGCTATAGGGTCATGGTAATAAAATCAAGGCTTTGCGATATGGTCCATTGAAGATAGTGGAAAAGGTGGGAGATAATTCCCAAAAACTCAATCTATCCCCATACATGTGCATTTACTTAGTGGTGACCATTGGAAAACTCAAACACTATGAGCCTTCCATGTTGAATCATGAATAGGAGTAGGACCTACCTTCCATAGAGGACTTATCTTTGGGTATTAAGGCATATTTGAAAAAATATACAATTTTGCATAAGAGGTATAGAGATACAAGACAAGGGAAACATGGCCGTTGGAAAATTGGTTTGAAAGGACAACTAGGAAAGGATAAATGGCATTCCAAGGAGAATATAAAGGAGAAATTTACTCACCTCATTTAGGAAATATTTTGGGGACCAAAAGCCTTCAAAAATGGGGAGATATGTTCTTGATTGGGCCACTATATGTTTTTTCATCCATTTGAATGCTTTTAGAGTGGAAAATTTGATGAAATCAACTTACAAGATCAAGTTTATCGACGAGACCCAACTTGAAGAATTGGGGTTAGAAATCTCAAGGGGCTAGTTTGAGGCCTTAGATGACATTTTTTATGGGTAAAAATTTCCCACCCAAGTGTTGGACCCTCTGACACTATTCTACGCTCAAAGATCTTTCTAATAGTGCAAGAAAAACATCAAGGTTTTGATGTAAAAACTGTGACCCCCGAAAGTTGACCTATTGTGATTGACCACTATAATTCGAGGGAATTCCACGTCAACCTCTATTAATCATGGAAAAGGGTTTTTCATGTGAAGACTATGAAGAAGACTCTAGAAGTGACAAATTTGTAACTATAGCTAAGATTTAAGGAGTCAAACTTAACTTGTAGTGGGCTATCAACCTCTCTTACAACTATTCCACTAAGAGGAAAAAAGGGTTCCATTGATTTTGATGGTATTTGGTTCCACAGTAGAGAAAAGCAACTTGAGATTGAAAGTGAGAGAGCATAATAGAGGGGGTTTGTGTTTGGTCACGACCCATGGGCTATAAGTCTTAGGGTTACTCCATAGAGAGTGATTTCTACTTTGTACTTGCATTATTTGTAGTCCAAACAAAAGAGAGCATAACATCTTCAGCTTCCAGCCAGGTTTTCTCCTGAAAAGGTTTCCTGGAGCATATCTTAGTGTTCATTGTAATTGGAGTGTGTTTGTATTTCATTGTTCTTTATTTTCTATATTTTATCTATTGCATGAACAATCAACAAAATTAATAATTGGTTAGAGATTTAAATAAACAAAACCTTTATAGTATATTTCGATTTACTTTAATAAATCAATTGTGATGAGATGTCTCGTGGAATATCCATGGAAGTTTACAAATCAACAAGAGAAAGAGTTTTTTAAAGAAAACTTTAGAGAGGTATAACCTTGTGCCTACTACTTAGTTTTGGGAAAGAATACAATCATTAGAAAAATATTAATGAATAGAATCAGGCTTCATAAGGTCAAAAATGCCTTTAGAAGCATGTCTTGGAAAGAAAAATTTTAAATACCCTACCTCCTTAATAGCACTTAGGTGTTGGGTATGTTAGACTAGTCACTAACTTGTGCTTTTCTTCTTTTGAAAAAATTTACTTTTATCACCAAAGTTTCCACAATAAAATAACTTTAAAACCTTTTCAATATCATTTTCGTGGCCACTTTTACTTTTCTCACTTGTAATGTTGTTATCCTTGTTTTCTTTAAAACTCATTACTAAGGTTACCGCTAAAGTATCATGACTATTGCTATTTCCAAATTGCTTGTAAAAGCTTATTTTTCTAAATTGATCAAATGTTAGCTTACCACTTTGAAGTAATATTCAATATCAATAATATTTCAAAGGAATACAAATTCTCTTAAATTATAATAACAAGATATTTATCTTTCACATACTATCAATAGCCTTTCACAAATATATAATATCTTTAATCTTTAATAAAAGAGAATCCTACTCTTCTATCTTTATGAAAAGAAAAAAACCCTATTATCATAGGTTTCACTCAAATACTCAAATTTTAAAAATTTGCCAAATGTTAAACTCATCATCCCCCTAGAAACTTTGAGAAGCATCTCCTTAAATTAAAGTTTAGTGAACATGATTGAACTCTTTATTTTTTGCATCATATTTTACTTAAAGCATCTTATTGATTTTACTTTTATCATTGTCTTTTAAAAATCAATTTGTTCGAATATCTATATTAAGATAATGAAAATTATAAAATATTAGTATAGATCCATCTTAATCATGGATCTAGAAAATATTGAGAGGTCAAATTTCTTACTTGGTACAAATCTATTTTAAGTGCAAAACTTGAAAAAACTTTTTCACTTCCTCTAATCCAATGACTTGAAAGTATCATTGGGCACTTGGATTGTGTAGACTGTATAGCTTACGCTGATAACTCTAACAAATATTTACTAGGTTTCATACAAAAATGCTGAAAAAGAGTTATCATTCAAGTGTTAATCATTCATATATATATATATATATATAAAAGTTGAGATTAAATCATTTTACTTAATATGGGTATTGAGATATATTATTTATGGACCTTATCCACCTTAACTTATTTTTTGTTCTTAATATATTTTAAAATACATCTCAATATTATTTAACTCATTCAAATATTTTATTTATAACTTACATTGTTTTTTTAAATTTTATTATTATTATTAAATTTTTTTTTTTTTAAATAGCATATTAATTTTATATTAAGAATTAATGAATTATATATCTCTTTGAAATAGTTTATATGACTTCTACACTGAAATAATTTTAAGAAGTATCACAACCATGTGTCTTCCTCACACTAAAAGGTGAAACTATTTATTATTATTATTATTATTATTATTATTTATTTCTTTATTTATTTTTTATATGTAAATTTGATATAAAATTAAATTAGAGCATGGACATTGAAATATTTTATTTATGCTAGAAAGAGAGAGTGAAATATTCTTATCACATCTCCTTCATAAAGCGTTGTAATATCAATCACGAATTTAGAGTAAAATAATTTTACCATATATGCTCTATATGTGTTAGAGTAAAATAATTTTACCATATATCCTCTATCTAAAAACATACATTTATTTTTGTTTTTTACTATAGTCGACATTGTTTTTTCATTTAGAAAATTTACTTTTTTATTTATTTATTTTAAAAGAAACACTCAATAACGAGCATCCTGATTCAATTTTTAATTTCAAGCATAATATTATACAATATGACATGCTCTCACACCATATAGATCCATCGTAACCACAAATTTAACAAATAACCATATATTATTTTATATATTATTCTTTATTAAAAATTGAATGAATTAAATATCTCCCTCTTATTACTATTGTTATTATGCCTGCCGGCGCAATAATATTATACAATGTGACATGCTTTTACACTATATAAATCCATCTTAACCACGGATACACAATAATATTATACAATGTGACATGCTTTTACACTATATCCATCTTAACCACGGATGAACAATAATATTATACAATGTGACATGCTTTTATACTATATAAATCCATCTTAACCACAGATACACAGTAATATTATACAAGTGACATGCTTTTACACTATATCCATCTTAACCAGGGATGCACAATAATATTATACAATGTGACATGCTTTTACACTATATAAATCCATCTTAACCACTTATGCCCAATAATATTATACCATGTGACATGCTTGTACACTATATAAATCCATCTTGAGATGAATGAAATGTAACTGCATTTTTTATTGCATAATAAAATTGTAAAATGAACATTACAATTTTTAATTGCTATTAATATTTTTTAAATACTATATATATATATATGTATATATATTTTATTAAAAATATTAATACCATATATTATTTTTTATTAAAAATTGAATGAATTAAATGTCTTCCTCTTATTATTGAATCTTTTTAGGCATTGAAATATTTTATTGTTGTTAACATATATATGATTGTTGTTGTTTTTTTTTTTTTCTAAAGGCTCAATCACAATCATAGTCCCTGACCCGAAAGTATCTAGAGAACTGAACCCATGACCTCTCAATATCAAAGATGTTTTAATGATGCGAACTCAACCAATTGAACTAACCCTGAAGCTAACAAATGTATATTAAAATAAATTAATTAAGATGAATATTCATTTGTGCTTTGTATTGAAATATGAAAATATAAATAATATCCATCTTTTTATATTTTTTTAATTATTTTATATTTTAAAAAGAAACATAAAAAATTATGTTAATTCACATGGAAATAGACATATTTTATTGGCACAGTCTAACTTATAGATGAAATGACCTTTTTCACAACATTTTTTCTGGTTAATTTTAATCAAATTTTTAAAAACTTGAGTTAATCTCCATAATTCAAGTGCCCCAAGGGGTTTTTAGGGTTTTGAATCTATTTATGCATTCAAAATTGTATTTTAAACAACAACAAATCTTGAAATTGTATTGCCATATGTTGGTGAATTCCGGTGAAAAAGGCTATTTCGTCTATAAGTTAGACTAAGACTATTTTATTTATAATTTAGAGTGAGAGTGAAATAATTTTACCATGTCTCTTTCATAGTGGGTTGTTGCGAGGTGCTCAAGTTGTAATGCCTTGTTATGTTATGTTATCTAAACTTGGTCAAATAAAAATTGAAAAAACTAAAACAAATAAAATTTCAACAAACCATGGTTTTACCCATGGTCTTTGTCCATCTTATTTGTTATGATGAAACTTATTTAAAGACTTCAGGAAATCCATTATGGAATGAAATCCATTAATTTTGGACTTATCCCTCTTCCTGCTTGGGATCCAGATTTAAGATGTATCTAAACTCATAAAATGAAACCAAAATAGGTATATTCATTTTTTTGTTTTATAGTATTTTTAATTAAAGCTGACCATGTATATTTGTTTTTACTTTTATTACTGCCAACATTGTCTTTTTATTTAAAAAATATTTTATCTTTATTTTAAAAGGGGCATGCAATTCGTTTTACTTTTATTACAACCAACATTGTCTTTTTATTTAAAAAATATTTTATCTTTATTTTAAAAGTGGCATGCCTAAATTCTAAGTTGAGGGAGTTGCACATCCATCTCTCCAATGAAATATAAGCAATATTTTTTTTAATTACTTTATTTAAAAAAATGATATAAACTATGTTATTTCGCATGGACATCTAAAATGGATCTATGCTGGTTTATAGCTTAGAGTGAGAGTGAATGGATCTATGTTGGTTTATAGCTTAGAGTGAGAGTGAAATATTCTTCTTGGTTGTAATATCAACAACTAGATTACGTTTATAGTATGACTATGTTTTTATAATACTTTTAATTAAAACTAACCCCCCATATATATATATGTCTTTTATTTTTATTATAGCTAACATTATTTTTTAATTTAAACAATATTTTATTTTTACTTTTTGTCATTACACATCACAAAATCACATGGACGAAATCACACATCACCTCATAGCTCAATAAACTATCTTGAACAAAAATAATTTTGAAACCCATCTATACTTGAATCCTTTAACAAGCATGTTGCCATACGGCAAAAAAATAAAATATTATATGTTTAAAAAATCAAATTGTAATCATAGAATATTAAATTTACCATATTTGTTATTTGTTTTTGGAGTAGTCTTTAAGTGCGATTTTTTTGAATTTCTAGATGGTTTTTTGACTACATATATAGATTTGACACCCTCAAAAATCCATGGGGCACTTCGATTGTGAAGAGTCCACGTGTCACCCATCACCTCTCTAGACAAATTAGATATCAATTTGTTTTCCAAAATTCGCACTTAAAGACTGTTCATGAGTGTCAACTTAATTATTAACTAGCACAACATATAAATTAAATCGTTGACAAATGTTGGTAGACATCAATCCATAATAAACATCAAAATACACACTTTATAATATGTTTATGTTGTCAAAATTTAAAAAATTACATTTATTTTTACGAGGATGATGATTATTAACATCCGTTAAGACCAATGGAGTCTATTCATGAGTGTCAATTTAATTATTAACTAGCACTTTATAATACGTTTCATGTTGCCAAAATTTAAAAAACTATAAAACCTAACCAAATTATAATTTTATTTTAAATTAGTAAGTGTTGGGAAATGTTGATAGACATCAATCTATAATAAATATAAAAAATACACACTTTATAATATGAATTTCTAGAGAATTGATAAATAAAGATAGATTTCCATTATTACCCCAAATATAATTATTCATAAATGCTATTAATGAGCATGTCTCAAGACTTGAACCCATTTAAATGAGAAAACAATTGTTCACTGAACCACTCAAACTAAGAACTTTTAACAAATTATTATTATGAATTCATGGAATAAGAATTTTGTCCATGGAGATTTAATCCCACTTTACAATGGATATTTTTAATTTATAAATAGGCTTTGTTACAATATCATGGGCCAATACCATGGCTTATCAATACTACATGCCCAAAAATTCATAACTCAATTCGTATAATACTTGTTCATATGCCATTTTTTTAAATTAGTCAATTTAATTGAAAGGGCAAAAAAAACAATTACTTTCAAGATAAATTTCAATATTTGATTTGTGTAAATATTAAGAATATTTTAAAATATTCCATAGAACTTAAATCCATACCATCCACCTAATGATTATTGAGATAGACATGTTTGTTTTGGAATAAAGCTTCTAGATATTTAATTTAATTAACAATAATTATTAGGTGGATGGTAAAAATTTAACATCCATGGAATATTCTAGAATACTCTTAGTAGTATACACAAATTAAAGGTTAAATTTCTTTTCATACTGATTGCCTTTTTTTTTTTCATTTTTAATTAAATTGACGAATTAAACAAAAATGACTTACAAACAAGTGACATATGAAGTGAACAATAGTTTTTTTTGAGCATTTGGTATTGATAATCTATAGTTTTGAAACAAAACCTACTCACATAATAAAAATTTCCATAATAAAGTAGGGTTAAATCTCCATGGTTATAAGTCTTATTCCATATTTTTTTAGATGTATATAATAATAATAATGAAAGATTTGAAATAAAATTATAATTTAATTAATTTTTTTATTTTAACAATATGAGATGTATCATAAAAATATGTTTTGATGTTTATTATAAATAAATATTTATAATTATTCTAATTATATTATTATATGAAAATTAAAATAAATAAATTAATAGTAATAAAAAATAAAAAATTATAAAATAATTCTTAAATATAAAATGAATTTTCAAAATTTTCAGCTATCAGACAAATCCATACAGTGTTACTAACAAAAATAAGTTATAACTATAAAATGTCTTTTCAAAATTCTCAACTACCAGAAAAATCTGCAGAGTGCTACTGACAAAAATCTAAACATTGCTATTGACAAACATATTAAGACTTACAGATGTTTAAATTAAAGGTAGTAAGAGTAAGAGTTCCAGTCACAATTCCTAGGCAGCATCCATGCTTAATGTTCGAATCTATAGCTCTTTGATCTTCAAATTTTCCAATTTTAATCAAATATAATACAGTCCAATGGAAATCCAAACTTGTGACATACTTGTCATGATTCATCAACGAGAAATTTGAATCGACAATCTATGTCATTTGTAACTAAAATTATCACAGGTAACTAGAACGCTCTCAATTTAAATTTAACATTTAAATTCATTTCCATTTTTATTTTTTATTTATTATTATATAGACATTTTAGCATTTTTATGTTTAAAAATTAAAAAAACTTAAGGTATAAAGTCAAATTTCAGGCATTATTGCTGCTATTTAAAAAAGGTAAAAATGATTTTTTTTTTTTTAATTAATAAGGTTTGATTGGTCTTTATGATTTTTTTTTAGGGTTTGATTGCTCTTTAAGACTTTGTAGACATGTGTTGAGTGGGATTTGGTTTTTCCTTTATGCCTCATATAATTTTTTTCTAAGTGTTAGGTTTTTATGTTTCTAGTCAAGAAATATTATGTTTAAAAATGTTCTCTTTAGAGGTGATGTTCTCATAATAAATTAACCATTCACCAATAAAGGCTTGATTAAAAAATAACCTTTCAATAACATAATTATATTAAAATTTTTCACATATTTATCATAAGGGAAAAATAAAATGACCATAACACACAAATGACTTATTAAATCTTTAATCTTGGTTTGAAATTGACACTCACAATAAAATTTCTGGAACTTGAAATCAAATGTCCTTGACCAAGGCATGCCATAGCATTTTTATATATGAAATATAACTAAGGAGATCTTATGGGACATATAAAATGATCAACATAGTAAAACTATTGAATGTTGTTAATAAAAACTCAAAAGTAGATTAATTAATACGATTGATGTTATGATTTACATAATTTAATATATACTATTGGATTTAAAGATAAAGTAAGATAAAGTATACGTTTTACGATCTCTTAACATCATGTTATATGATTCTCTTATGATTTCCTCCCTCATTATTGCATTCTCAGAGAACAAATACTTATAAGCATTAAATGTAGTAAAAACATGCTCACCTATATATATATATATATATATATATAAAACTCACTTTAAAATGGCTCCATATCATATCTAACTTGTTTATCTTTTAGACAAAGGAATTTCATTGAAAATTGAAAAATAGTTTTCACCTTTGTGTATTATTTAGAGATTATACCCTTTAATCTAATTTGTAGACATATCAACTAAAAATTAAATATATTTAAATTATAATACTTTGACAACTACAATTGTGGAGGTTTCAACAAAAAGTGTTTGAAGTGTTGAACATTTGAAACATATTTATTTTGCTTAATGAAAGTATATAATAAGATATGCATTTGGAAACAAATTATTAATTGATACATATACATACTATTCCAAATGACAATTTACCCCAAAATCTAGTTATGTCAATCTAATGTCACAACTTACAAGTTTCTAAATTCCATTGCTCCAATGATAATGAAAGCAATGGAATGCTTCAAGTTGCCTGGAAGCTATGTATTAAAGCCAAAGAAAGAGGGAGATTGGATATCTCTGCAAAAGAATCTTCTTGTATTTAAATGCATCTTGAGAAGCATAATGAGAGAGATGTTATGCCATAGTAGCAAAATACTCCAATCTAAATGCATCACATCTTTTATTGCATTTTTCAGAAGGTTAGTAAGATGTGGGCCACCTATGTATATGAGATGAAAATGGAAAAATAAAATAATCAACATCTCATTCTCCAATATGTGGTGTAGTGGGGCCTTCAATACTATACAACTTTATTATTTTAAGATTAATTTGACATAAAAATGCAATACTTTGAGCTTAATTACACTAGATAAAAATATATCATGTTCAACTTCAAATTTGTTTTGTTATAAATGACATAACTCAAATTCGAAACATAGAGGTACTATTATGGATTTATTTAACGTTAAATTACATGACATAAACAAAAAGTTTCACTGAAAAATAAATGCAAACTTTTCACACAAGAAAATGGAGACCTTTACCAAAGAAAAAAAACAATCTTTATCTTGATTTGTAAACAAAAATATTTAGTGGGCATAGCCTTCTCGAGAAAGTAGGCCTCAAAATTTGACCAATATTTTTAGAATTTGAAATAAGTATTCAAAATTACAACAAAGATGCTATGAACTTATAGTAATATGGCAATAAGATGAGCAACATGGAGGTAAATACGTTAGGAACACAATTTGAAATAAGAATATAATATAATAGTAGAAATGCTATCAACCTATAACAATAACACATGAAAAGTCTTTCAAATGATATATTTGATTTCTTCTTACGGCAACCATCATCCATGTAAATATTAATACTTACATTCCATCACTATACAAAGAACATTAAAATTCCATATCTCAAAAATATAAATATAGTAGAGGACAACAAAAATCCAAAAAATTATATGTATAAATAAACTTTGTGCAAAGTAGAAAAAACATATAAATTAATAATTTTCACATGTCAAAAATGCTTCTTTCCTTTGCATCTTGCAAAATCTCATAAAATTGTTCCCATTCCACCTCTGCTATGCTAGGACCTATTAATGATAGGTGCATCAATGCATCAAGTGTGTTAATTGATAGTTTTGTTTTCCTTATATCTTATATCTTTGATCGTTCACATGCAAAGGTGCACGCTAGTATGAAAAGCTTTGCTTGTCATAATTAGGCCGATAGGCCTTCCTTTGAAACAGACTTTCGTCGTCTTTTTCGTTCTCAGGTTGACACCTGGCGTCCATATTCGGCGGGCTTCTGTCGTGATTTCTGTTTATTCTCAGCGCCGAGAACTTCCTGCTTTCCTGCTTTCCGTCCGTTTGGTAGCATCTGTCCTCATTTCTGTTTATTCACAGTGCCGAGAACTTCCTGTTTGGTAGCATTATTGCTGGGTGGCATTAATGCTCAACACTCTCGAAAACCCAGTTATGCGGTCCCTGTTTTGCGATGCACACATTCGTGGCTGGAAACCCCTGTTCTGCTATGCACGATCAACAAATTTGTGCTTTGGAAACCCTGTTCTACGGTTTCGTGCTTCCATGACCTTACCGGCAGCCTCCTTTGATCAAACTTCATCGACAAAAAGACAGCCCTGTCATTGTTATTCTACTTAGAGCTGTTTCTATGTTTGCAAAACTGCAGAGATTTACTGGGAACTGCCGTTTGGTAACATCGATACATGGATGACTAGTGCCTCTAAGACTGGAACGTTTACTGAAATCAGAAAGGTTGAGGATAATGGGACCAGCTTTTGGTGATGTTGATATGCGATAGTGAGTGACATTTCAATTGCTTTGATTTTGCCTGTGGTTAGGTGCATTGAACAGGTGCGAAACAAAATTGCAGGAGGATATGCTATGTTCATGCCTGTTTCTGTGAACTTGGAAAAAGTTAGATGAACTGGATAAGGCAAGCTCTACATTTTCCCGTGTGGGTTTGTTGTAAAATGATAATATTCACCAGGTTTTCTATATGTCATGAAGTAAATTCATGAAACATTCCAAATTGCCATCAAGGTGTAGATATTCCCCCTTTTATACTCATGGTTTTTGACGTGTTTGGACTGGTGGTATGGCCATTTTACATGGGGAATATTTTCTGGAGCTCATTATCATCTTTCTACTTGGCCTTACTTCTGGTAGTCCACTTATCAAGGTCTTTAACCTTGAGGATATGGAATTGAAGGAATCTGTTGTCTTGAATGGTTTTTCTGGAATTCTTGATGATGGGCAAACTGGAAGTAAATGTGACATTGGAAATTCATCCTGTGGTTTTCATGACATGAAGAAATTGGTTTTATGTGAAGACGAATTGAAAGGGATTGGGTCATTGAATACGACTTGTCAGCTTAATACTAGCTTGCAGTTTGATAATGATGTGTTGATCACCGGAGAAGGCAATTTAGATATTCTATCGCATGTTTCTGTGGGTTGTCCATCTGCAGGCTGTCTGATCAGTATTAATATCTCAGGGGACTTATTATTGGGTGAGTATGCATCTCTTTTGGCAGGGACATTGATCGTACGTGCAGGAAACTTGTTTTTACAAAATAATTCTTTCCTGAAGACAACTGCATTAGGTGGTGCACCACCCCACCAAACGAGTGGAACACCACTCGGTGTTGATGGTGCAGGTGGAGGTCACGGAGGTAGAGGTGCTTGCTGCGTTAAGAGTGATGGCAAGGATCCGGAAGATACTTGGGGTGGAGATGCTTATGCTTGGTCTACTCTTACGAAACCCTGGAGTCATGGAAGCAGGGGTGGGACATTAAGTAGGGAAGGCGAATTTGGTGGTGGGGGAGGTGGGCGTGTCAAGATTATTGCAAGGAGCATTTTGAATGTCAATGGAACTATTAGTGCTGATGGAGGAGATGGAGGATTGAAGGGTGGGGGAGGCTCAGGAGGGAGCATTATTATCCGTGTGCCTAAATTGTAAGTTAACTCTATATTTTTATGCCTGCATCAGAATCACCTAAAGCAGTATTCTCTGCATGTACATAGCTTTCCCTCTCGCATTGTGGGTGTTATGTAAGAAATAATTCAACAAACACAACATATAGCATATGATACATAGGGACATTACTTATGCCAGATTTTATGTCAATGTTGTGCCGTTTATTTGATCAGTTTTTATTGATGTTATGAGCATGTATAGTGATATTCACCAATTCCAACATAATGAAGTTGCAGAAATCATTTAACGAAATTTGTATGTAAAATACTATATGTTGATTTCTCCCAAGCCCTCCCCCACGCCCTCCCCAGTATTTATTTTCTGTATCAATTTACTGTTTTGTGAGTGAAGCTTTCAAGTAACCTTTTTATTGTCTTTTCTTGTCGTGTTTTGTTCCTGTGAAATGCAAATATTGAAAATAATTTTAAAGATCTAACAAGACTGTGATGGGATATCATAGTCTTGAATCTTGATTAGATCAGTGTAATTTTTCTGTTGAGCAGTATTGCAAATATCTCCAATTTCTCCTGAGTTTTTCAGGTTGCCAATTTGTTTGATGGTTTCAGAATTCTTCATGTCTAAGTTTATTCTTGTTGATTTTTATGATATGTTCCTCCATATTTCTGCTAAGTTACTTTCTGGACCTTCTGCGATATATCCCCTGAAATGATATTTGAAACAATGATATAGAGTGTTCAAGGATCCGAGAAATACATTTTAAGCTTTTAACTTCCAGTATAAGTGCCATGGATTAAATAAATGTCTTTTAATTTTGTTTTGGGACAAAAAAGGGGCTACTCTTTAAGAGAATACAATATTATATCAGAGTACATGACACACAGTTTTCTGTAAATAACTGATAATCAAGCTTGTTTAGCACTAAGAAGCCTTCACTTATAATAGAGAGGCATTCTTAAATGAACATAAAGATAAAAGCTCCATTAAACTTGTGGTGGATTTAGTGCTAGAATTGTTTTTGCCCATAATGAAGAAATTGTTTCATTAATTGGTGTTGAAGAGGAGGAGTACTTTTTGGTCTACAACTTGTTACTGAGAGGAAGTCTAGAAGAAACTATTTATGGTATGGAGTATGCCAAATTCCATGCATTTATCATGTTACGTCCTTGGAGATTTTTATTATTTTTTAGTGTTAAGTGTTGTTCCCAGTTCTCAGAAAAAGTTGGGTTACAGGAGGAAAGGACAAGCCACAGGCTCATTGGAAATATAGGCTGAAAGTGGCCATTGGAATTGCTGAAGCTTTGACTTATCTGCATGAAGGTTGTTCACCAATTCCAGCATAATGAAGTTGCAGAAATCATTTAACGAAATTTGTATGTAAAATACTATATGTTGATTTCTCCCAAGCCCTCCCCCAAGCCCCCCCAGTATTTATTTTCTGTATCAATTTACTGTTTTGTGAGTGAAGCTTTCAAGTAACCTTTTTATTGTCTTTTCTTGTCGTGTTTTGTTCCTGTGAAATGCAAATATTGAAAATATTTTTAAAGATCTAACAAGACTGTAATGGGATATCATAGTCTTGAATCTTGATTAGATCAGTGTAATTTTTCTGTTGAGCAGTATTGCAAATATCTCCAATTTCTCCTGAGTTTTTCAGGTTGCCAATTTGTTTGATGGTTTCAGAATTCTTCATGTCTAAGTTTATTCTTGTTGATTTTTTATGATATGTTCCTCCATATTTCTGCTAAGTTACTTTCTGGACCTTCTGCGATATATCCCCTGAAATGATATTTGAAACAATGCTATAGAGTGTTCAAGGATCGGGAAATACGTTTTAAGCTTTGAACTTCTAGTATAAGTGCCATGGATTAAATAATGTCTTTTAATTTTGTTTTGGGACAAAAAAGGGGCTACTCTTTAAGAGAATACAATATTATATCAGAGTACATGACACACAGTTTTCTGTAAATAACTGATAATGAAGCTTGTTTGGCACTAAGAAGCCTTCACTTATATTAGAGACGCATTCTTAAATGAACATAAAGATAAAAGCTCCATTAAACTTGTGGTGGATTTAGTGCTAGAATTGTTTTTGCCCATAACGAAGAAATTGTTTCATTAATTGGTGTTGAAGAGAAGGAGTACTTTTTGGTCTACAATTTGTTACTGAGAGGAAGTCTGGAAGAAAATCTTTATGGTATGGAGTATGCCAATTTCCATGCATTTATCATGTTACGTCCTTGGAGATTTTTATTATTTTTTAGTGTTAAGTTCTGTTCCCAGTTCTCAGAAAAAGTTGGGTTACAGGAGGAGAGGACAAGCCACAGGCTCATTGGAAAGATAGGCTGAAAGTGGCCGTTGGAATTGCTGAAGCTTTGACTTATCTGCATGAAGGTTGTTCTCATCCTATCATCCATAGAGATGTGAAATCATCTAATATTTTGCTTTCTGAAGACTTTGAACCTCAGGTATCTTGATCTTTGTGAGAGAAACAAGTTCTGAAGCTTTTGTTGAATTGTTTGTATTTTTTGGTTGGAGATGTTATAATAAGATTTGCTTGATCATTAACTAGCAAATCAGATCGTTAACTAAAGATATTTTATGAATAGTTGTCAGATTTTGGGCTGGCCAAATGGGCTTCAACAACATCTGCATATATCACATGTAGTGATGTTGTAGGTACATTTGGGTAAATATCCATTTCTTTCTTTACACCAGCTCTTTCCTTAGGAAAATAAATGTCATTTATAATCAAGACTTCATAAAACTAGCTGCTATCATATTTCAGGTATCTCGCTCCAGAATATTTCATGTATGGCAAGGTTAATGAGAAGACAGACGTGTATTCCTTTGGAGTAGTTCTTCTAGAGCTAATAACTGGAAGAAAACCAATCAATGACAAGAATCCTAAAGGCCAAGAAAGCCTGGTTATGTGGGTAGGGCTCTAGTGTCCTTACTTGTTTTGTATTTGATAATTTTGGATTCTTTTGGTTTCTTTGTCTTGGTTCAAAATCTTAATCTCTTGTAAATTTCAAAATTTAGGCAAGGCCATTACTGGCAGTTGGCTCTGTAAAAGAACTTAGAGATCCACTTTTGGAAGATGCTTATGACATGAGCAAGATGAAGAGAATGGTCATTGGTGCAGCATGTTTTCTGAGACAGGCAGCTCAGTTTCGACCTCGAATGAACAGAGTAATCACTCTTATTCTCTTTAGTTGCGTATATATGTTTCAGTTTTTGATCTTATGTCAAATTTAGTTGCTTGAAGACATTTCCTTTCCTGTGAGGAGTTAGTGCTAGAATTGTTTTTGCCCATAACGAAGAATGGCACATGAAATATCGTGTTGATATCCTTCTGACATAGAGTTAAGGGTGTTTAGATCTAATGTTTAGGGTTTTAATCTAAACATTTGTTCAGTAGTTCAATTTGTAAAATCATCACCCTTAAACATGTTAGCCTTGAATGCTGATGGTGGATTATGGCAAAATATTCAAAGCCTCAATTGCCAATAACCTCTTTTTCCATTAATGAAATATAATATTCTTTGAATATTAGCAAAAGAGATTACATCATATCTCAAACCAAAGCTTCAGTATGCAAATTACCCCTCCCTGAATAGGCAAGAAGAGCCAGCATACTCCAATATCAAGAGAGTATATATCTTTCTTGAGAATCACTATCCTAGCTGAAATCTGGATTGCAAGATCTGAATTGAAAGCTTTGGTTTCCCCAAATAAAGTGGCTTACCTTTGCATTAAACTGGCTTTGTCAAATTTCAAACAACGGATAAATGTTAATGTAAGAACGTGAACTTATTCTTCCTCGTTGTTTGTTTGTAACTTATTATTGCAGATTTTGAAATTACTACGAGGAGAAGGAGATGACCTACCTTATTGGACCAAGAGGCAATTGACAATCTCCATGGAATTAGATGAATTGATTCAGGATGAATCTAGAGCAAACTCTAGGAGTTGTGACATCCAAACTCATCTATCACTTGCAATGCTTGGAGTTGATGATGATTTGGTATCAAACAATAGTCCAAATCAAAGTGTAGATCTTGTACATGAGAGCAGAACCTTGGAAGATTATTTCTATGGACGTTATAGCCGTTCAACAAGCTTTGATTGATTTAAATCTACTTCTCTGAGCTTCATAATTTTTCTTACTCCTTGCTTCTGTAAAAGCTTCAATATTTTATACTTGGTGTATTACTATGAGCCATTGTCACTACTTAGCTGTGTTGAATTTCAATCACTCTGCATATTGGCTGAAGCTGTGTCTGAAGTTGAGTGTAGTCCATGTAAAATCCCTTGCCAATTCCTTGTATAAATGTGAAAGCCATTAGTGGTCACTCGTTTTAGTGACCCACTGGTGCTCACTAGAGCTGAAAATTTTCTTGTCCTTGCCTTTGGAGCAATTGTATGTATGTGGAAAGAAAAGCAATTATGATATCGCTATTGATTTGCCAAACCATTGTTATGTACTTTTTCAAGTCTGAAGATGTGTAACTTGTGGTTTAGCTTGGTACATTCTCTTGTATACCAGTTTACTTTGAATTTGTCAATATCATAAGCCCAGTAGCGATTTAAGTGTATGTCTGCATGGCAGAACTGCATTAGGCTTGAACTTTTCTAAAATTAAGTTGTATTTAAAGAAATATGGTGTCCAAAAAGCATAGAACTCCAAACATCAAATCTCTTTGCTCATTGCTCCTTGTAGGCTTGAACCAACATCTCTTCTATAGAAATTCAACAATTCTAATTTAATAATCCTATCGGCCTCTCTTTGTACCTTTTGGGACAATTGCTAGTTTTAGCATATTTGGATACTTGGATTGTCAATCTTTTGCTTAAGAAAATAATTTCTATGCATCTTTCATTAGGAATATTTCTCCATTCAAATAAACCACATTGATAATTTGATATAATTCTCTTTTACAAGCTATAATACCAAACGTTGGTACATTTTCACCTTCATTACATGTTTTATGTTGCAAATGTGAAAAAAGTATTTCAAGCCAATTTTTTGCGTTATATTTTCTAACATAAAGATCTGATGGATAATGATAAGGGATAAATAACCTTGTTTCATTAAAAAGACGAAGATATAGAAATATTGAATTGAAACTCTCAATCAATGCTTCGAAATAATTTCTTGTAAGTTGTATGCAACACTCCAGGGAGCCATCAATGCAAACTACCATTGGTTGTGACAATTGTTCATCATGGATTGGAATATACAACAAATCATGTCTATGGTTAATCCCCTCTTTGTCAACATTTAAAAAAAAACTATCTTTAGAGTCTTTCAAAAATTTAGTAAGATGTACAATGCCTTCTGCAAAATAATTTTGTCTACATAAATATCTTTTAAGAGTATTTAATGCATGGTCAATAGTTATTCCAAGCGATTTGGCATCCACGTTATCTTCTTGAAATTTTTTGTTTATATTATTCAACTCCTTCAAAAAATCAACAAGCATATTCAAACAAAATTGAACTAAAAAATCTTTGCCTTCTGATACCATGAATGCTTTCTTTCTCTCTTCCACAAGCTCGGAATAACAAGCATCAATGTAACTAGTCTTTCAATCACTTGACCCCTAGAGAGGTATCAAATCCCATGGATTTGAAGAACCAACAAGGATTATAATTTAATTATCTCTATTAAAGTAATGAGTTCATTACTTCTCTTTGTCGAATTTCTGACCCATGAGTATACCTTATTTGCTATTTTCTCAACACACAAAAACTCTAGTATCTTCTTTGAAGCATCTGATGTTGTTCACGATGTGCAATGCAATGAGCACCAAAAATATTTGGTAGATCATTATTTAGCAATGTGAAAAATCCATTTTCACATCCAATCATAGATGAAGCATCACCATTCAAAATTGTTATTAGTTGCTCATTTTTCAACTGCCTTGTTTCCTTTAAAATAATGATGATATCATATATAGTATTTCTTTTCCATCAAGAACACTAGTCATTTTCATAAATTATGAGACTAGAGGGACAAAACCTTTTAATTCTAGATATGTAGAATACACAACAAGGTGTTGTTCCAAACCATTGTCTATACTTCCATCTAACATTATAGAGAAAAATGGACTTTCTAATATTTTTCTGGCTTGCACTATTGAGTATGTTGTCATTGATGTCCTCAGTATATTGGCATGCATGGATGAGATGATGCATTGATGAAACCATAGCTCTAGGGTTTGGATTCATTGGAAGATGATTATACCTCGTACGTGCCCCACCTTTGATGACAAATAAGGTAAGGAAATTTAAGGTCTTTGTGGTCATGTACATCTGTATTGGATTCCCCTCATCAAGTCGTTTATGTTGATATGTGGAGTGCTTCATGGGACCTCCCAGTTGATGAGATGTTGATGTTTGAAGGTTATCTCCCCTAGGGAATAGGTCTTTCTCCCCGCATTTAAAATGAATATTATTAAAAAAGTTTGCTTAAGGTCTAGGCACAATTTAAAATGGTTGGCTCAAGCTTTTGAAGGCTATGTTTGTTATCCTCTTGAAGCAAAGAAATAAAAATAAAAATAAATGGCACCATTATTAAAAATTATTTGATGAAAAGGTTGGTCAACACTAAATGAATATTAGTTCAATTTTGAAATTTAAAAATGATGGAGGAAAGTCTAATCATTTGGTTCCAAGATAAATTTCAAATTTTGAATTCAAAAATTATAGGCCTATGATAAGTCGACCTCATTTGATTTTTTGGCTCCAAATGAAAATTCAATTTTGAATTTCATTTCCTTCCATGATTGCAAGTCATATCTATTTGTGCAACGGCAAGTCAAATATATTTGTGCAAGGGCTAATCGACCCCCTCCATCAAGTATATAAACAAGTTAATTCACTCACAAAGATACACAAAGAATTCACATTATCTGTCTATCACTTCTGCAAACTTGATCATTCCTAAAGGAGGTTGATATGTATTGTAGAAGGGTTATCATTTTAGTTTCTTTTTGGGTTATGGGATTCATTGAGTTTTCTGCTCTTCTTGCAAGTAATTCATATATAGTTGAAGGGTGAACCTACTATTAAAATCCACATATCTGAAGCAGACTTTTAACAGTGGCTTGAAAACTTCATCTCTACGGCCTTGTATATCTGTGCATAAAGTAGTATTCTAATTTTGTTTGAGGCTATTCATCTAGGAGTTTCATCCCTCCAAGAGTACAAATGTGTGGTGCGAAATTGGACCGAATTATTACAAACCTTAAAGAAAATTTCAGTCCTTCTAAATTCACTTGAGCGATGGAATTTAGGGAATTTTATTAAGATATGAAGTGGTGCAAATTACTCTTTTTCTCTTTTTATCACCAAAAAATGATCACCTATCCATTTCTAACTAGGTGGATCGAAATACACCATGTAGGATTAATTTTACCATAGTAAAATCACTTTCACGTGGGAAATAATTTAGTAAACCATTTTAATTAAATTATATCTGATTAAAATTAAAAAAACCCATGAGAATAATTGAATAAATCATTATTTATCTAATTTTCTCTAGGGATAATTATTAAATCATTGTTTGATAATTATTCCTTGTCACATTTGACTAAATAACCTAGGAATAATTAGATAAATCACTATTTATTTATTATTCCTTAATTATATTATTAGAATAATTGTTAAACCACTATTTAATAATTATTTCAATTTCACACCATTCTTAATCCTTGTGAAATAATTAATAAATCATTTTATTTGTTAATTATTTCTAAATAAAGATATTTGACCATTTTGAATATCTCTTCTCTCTCCAAAAAAAAATAAAGTATTCCTAATGGTTAGATCTTGATTTGGTCAATATTATTTTATTATTTTCCATTTTCGAGATCAACCCAATACTTTGTTATAAATAAGAGGGTCTTCCATTCATTATTGACCATGATCATTATCATCGTCACCATTATCATCTTCTTGCATTCGAGCTCCCACTAGAGTTCAACATACTGTTTTGGGTTTTTTACATGTTGAGAGAGAGAATTGATCACTGAAGCATCAAGGACATCAAAGGACCTGTTCCACAGATGGGGATTTGCAAACTCTTTTGTAGATCTCCTTCAACAGGTGTTATAAATAAATATAATTATTCATTTAAAAGTTTTTCCATATTGGGTTATTATATTGGATTTATTTGCTATTTGCTATTTTGGATTGCATATATCTTTTTATTGCAAGTTTTTCTTGTTTTATTATTATAAATCTGAAGTGTAAGCAACCAAAAATTGTTGTTAGGGTCACTTGTTATCTGTGACTTAAGTGAAGTGTTTTTGGTACACCTTCCAAGAAATTTCATACTAACATCTCTGTTCATCTGGATTTAAGGGATTCACTAGGTTACTGTGTCTATTTGGCCCCTCTTTTGATTTTGAAGCAGGCCTATTTATCTAATGCATCTATTATTGCATAAATAGAAGCACATCTCTATATGGTTGAGGATGAATTCTTGAGATGAATGTGAAGAGTATGCTTGTAGCATATCTCAGGAATTAAAATCATAGCTCATATGCTTGATCAATAATTCTAATCTTCGATTTGAAGAGAAATCAAGGAGCATTGTAGATTGAGATAAAAAATATTTCCTTGGGATTGCACTGCGAACTACACTGAACACATTTGGCCTAATTTTATATACAGTTGCTAGAAAAAAGATAGATCGCAGTCTTGTCTATTAAAGCAAAACTTGAGTTAAACCAAACTATTAACGTCTCTCCTATAAACAAGATTTCAAATGCTTGATATCTCTAAAAAATCATTGAAATGTTGTAACTAGTAGAAATGTTGCTTTGTGCCTAAAGTTTCACTGTTAAGCCCCTTTTTGCAGACTGTGTGCTTGCAAAAAGGTGGAGTCCTGCTTGGGTTTCAATTTTTTATAAAGAATTCATGTCTATGGTAGGATAACCCTCCAATATGAGGTCTAAAACAATGATACAAATTCACTTATCTATGAGACATTTCATTATATGAGATATCGTGCTCCTGAAGCGAATTTGTAAGAGTATAATTGAAGCGGAAGTCTTAACTAGGTAGAACTATGAAGTAACTTTAATGTAGGCAGTGGGAAACAATAATGTGTTCTGAAAGGAAGTTTGAGAAGGTTATATTTATCTATGCTCTGAACACTGTAAATTGCACAATTTACAACAAATCTTCACATATTATTCATCTCCAGAAACCAAGATAGGTTTTATTTTTGCTTCATTACAATAATTAAAGAATTATATTTTGGGGAAGAAGTAGGCATTTTATTGTCATTGTTGAAGAAGTCTTGCTTGTGTAGAAGTAAGGGTTTCAATGTCACATCATTCTGTAGTAGTTGAAGGAGTATGCCAAAAGGTTAATCCTTGTAACTTTTATGTTCTAGTTTATAGCAACGACCATTTATCTTGCATATTGTAAATGACCATTGAGCTCTATAGACAATTTTGGAAAGCTCATTTTGTTCCCTATTTCTAAGAACTATAGAGAATCAACATTTAGGCATAAAAAGCAATATATCACATCACCACATGGAAGACATTTTGAAGGCATCATAAGTACATTAGTAACATGCCGACAATCCATCAACACATTGAGAATCCTTTGTGTTGGAAAAAAATGAGGTCATTATTGATGTGCATGGCTAAGGAGTAGTAAAGAAGACACTTGTATTACTTTAAGAAACCCCACACAGTTCTATAGTCATATACATGTATTACAGTTGCAGAGAGGACTTGAATTCTAGTATGTACACATGGAAAACTCAATAGCAGTGACTTGTTTTGTATCAATGGCTTACATAAGTATTGTAACATTGATAAGGTAATATAAATCCTTAAGGAAAGGTCATCAATAAAGGGAAGATATGCATTGCACAATCTTGACAACTTGTGAAAATGGAAATTGAGGTATGACTTGTTTCCTAAGAGCAATTATGTAGTTGATTTCACATCAACAATTTGAGTAATTCTAAAGTTGAGTATTACTATATTATATCAATGGTGTTAAATTTGTGTTGAAAATCTTTGTGAGTAGGTCATTATCCCTGGTATGGGAGCCTACATATATATGTCAGATCTTGTTGTAGTAAAAGGGGCAGAGATAATGTAGCCGAGTGTAACCATACAATGACAAAATTTGTAGGTTGTAGTGAAAGGTATTGTCGTTTGATGATGATAAGTATGTTGTAGCAGATTGAAATTGCAACTGGATCATTGTCCCTATTACAGGAATCCAAGCTTATTCTTGATCATTGTATGGGGCAATAAAGTTTTGTGGGGCAAAGTGACTAAGTTGAAGTGCACTATTGTAGAATGTAATAGGGGATTGAAGACCCCTTTATATTGAGTCTGCAAACATCTTTAGACTTAGGGGGAAATCACTTCCTTCCATCCTTGTTAGTAAAACCCTTGGGAGTATTCTACTTCCTTCCAATCTTGACTGGTAAATTTGTATGTAACCCTACATAATGAAGTTTTTGTTGAGAGAAATCTTTTGTGCACTGTTCCTATGATGTGATGTTGCTTAATGTTGTTTTGATGATTTGATATGTTAAAATAACCTAACCAATTGTAAAATTAAAGGAAATATTAATTGACCCCCTCTCAGTATTTCAAACAATTGGTATCAGAGCAAGTTCCTTCAAGAGTAGCCTTACAACTAGAAGGTAGATACATGGATGCTAAAATGTGGATGTCAAAAGGAAAGTAGGTGGTTTATGAAGATGCTTTGCCTGAAGAATATGTTAAATCCCTTAAAATAAAAATTGATCAATTGGAAAAATACAAGAGAAATTTGAAAGCTATGTATAATAGTTTTCATTTGGAACATGAAGATCTCATGATGAAGAGTTCACAAAACAAGATGAACTTAATGTAGTCATGATTAAATCTATACTTCTCAAAATTCAAAATGATAATGTAAAAAAGTAAAAAAAGGATCATGAACTTCATGAAGCAAGAAAATAAGTGTATCATCTAAAGGGCATGCTATAAGAAGTAGACAAAAGAGAAAGTACTTTGACAAGCCAACTCAAGGAAAAGTATAATAAAGGTAACAAGCATGATAAAGAGCTTGGGAAGTAAATCACATCATTTAAGAGAGAACTTGAAGAAGCCAAGAAGACCTAAGATGTATTAAGAAGCTAATTGAAGAAGAAGGAAGAGGATTGTGAGAAATGAGAAGAAGAAATCATCACTCTATGGAAGGAAGTTGACAAGCTTGACTAGAGGTTGAGAAGTTTGCGGGCCTTGGATGACATTCTCAAATGTCAAAGATCACCCTATATCAAAACTAGTCTTGGCTATATAGGTGCATCTTTAAGAAACAAAGATGTTGGCCACAATTCCATAGAAGTCAAAGTTGAAGAGAAGTCCCATGCCAAAGATGAAGAGAAGCCTCAAGTCAAAGAGTTTCACTAGTCAACCAACACTAACTTTATTACCCGAAGGAAGGATACCCATGAAGAGTATAGAAGAGAATTCAAGAATGATGGGCAGTTGGAATTTGATCATCCTCCAAAGCGAAATACCTTCAAAAGACCATCATTCTATGCTCCTAGGTATGCCACTACATTTTTAGGTTATTATTTTACATGTTTTAACTATGGACATAGAGCCATAAATTGCACCAATAATTATGGAGGGTTCTATCAAAACCCTAGAGTTAGGTTTGCTAGAAGACGAGACAAAGCTCCATATGCCTATGAAAAGAGAGACTGCATTCCATTTTATCCATTATTTAGACTAGACATAGAGTGATTCCAGTGTCACAATTTTGGCCATATTGCACAGGACTACAGAATTGGCATAAATTGGGCCCCTAGGTAGGAAGAAGAGGAATTCACTAGGTAAGAAGACAATACCACTAGGGTATGGCATACACAATAATTTTGAAAATGAATTCTCACACAATTGGAAGAGATGATGCAATAGGAGAGCACATTGTCAGGGGGAGCTTGTGTAATTGAAGAGATGATGTAGTAGGAAAGCACATTTTTAGGGGGAGCTTGTGTAATCAAAGAGATGCTGCAACAAGAGAACACATTGTCAGGGGGAGCCATATCAAATGGAGATATTGTCAATGAAAAGGACACATTAGATTAAAAATAATTTGATGAAAAGTTAGGCCAACTCCCAATGAAGATTAGTTCAATCTTGAAATTTAAAAATGATGGAGGTCAACCCTAATCATTAGGCTCCAAGATAAATTTCAAAACTTAAATTAAAAAATTATAGGCCTGTGATAAATTGAACTCAATTGATTTTTGGCTCCAAACAAAATTTCAATTTTGAATCTCATTTCCCTCCATTATTGGAAGTCGAATATATTTGTGCAAGGGCTATTAGACCCCTCCATTAAGTATATACAAGAGTTAATTGACTCATAAAGATACATGAAGAATTCATGATTATGTTTATAACTTTTGTAGCCTTGATCAATCATAAATGAGGTCGATATATATATTGTAGAAGGGTTATGGTTTTGGTTGCTTTTTGGTCTGTGGGTTTCATTGAGTTTTATGGTCTTCTTGCAGGTAATTCATATACAGTTGAACGGTGAACCTACTCTTAAAATCCATAGATCTGAAGATGACTTTTAGCAATGTATTAACACCTTAATCTACATGGCCTTGTGCATCTGGGAATAAGGGAGTATTCTAATTTTGTTTGAGGCTATTCATCTAGGAGCACAAATTTTTGGTGCAAAGTTGGGGAAAATTATTGCAGAACTTAAAGAAAATTATGATCCTTATGAAATAAATTGAGCGATGGAATGTAGGGAATTTTATTAAGATTTGAAGTGATGTGGATTACTCTTTTTCTTTGTTCATTTGGTTTTAGGATTCACTAGCTTACTAGGGCCATTTGACCCCTCTTTTAATTCTGAAGTAGACCTGTTCATTTGAAGCATCTATTAGGGAATAATTAGAAGAAAATATTTGTATGCTTAAGGATGAATTCTTGAGATGAATATGTAGAGTATGCTCCATGGCCTATCTTAGTAATTAAAATAATAGATCAGATGCCATAATCAATAATTCTAACCTTTGATCTGACGATATCTCAAGGAGAATTGTAGAATGAGATAAAAAATCTTGTCTTGGGATCAATCTATGAACTAAACTAAAGAAATTTGGCCTAGTTTTATATACAGTTGTTGGAACAAAACATTGATATCAATGTTGTCTATTAAAGTAGTACTTGAGCTAAATAAAACTATTAAAGTCTCTCTTGTACACAAAATTTCAGATTCTTGATATCTCTGGAAAATCATTGAAATACTGTAACCTATAGCAGTGTTTCTATGTGCCTAAAATTCCATTCTTAAGACCCTTTTTGAAGACTATGTGCTTGTCAAAAGGAGGAGTCTTGATTGGGTTCCAAGGGTTTAATTTGTTCTAAAGCATTGCTATCTATGTTAGGATAACAATCTAATACATGGTCTACAACACTAATCCAAAGTCCCATATCTATTAGACATATCATTAGATGAGATATCATGCTCTTGAAGCTGATTTATGACTGACAATGTTTATCTAAAGCAAATGTCTTAATGAGGAAGAACTATGAAGTAACTTTAAGGTAGATAGTGAGAAGCAATAAGGTGTTCTAAAAGGAAGTTTGAGAAGGTTGTATTATTGTATATTCTGAACAATGTAAGTTGCACAGTATATAAAAACCATTAGAGAAATTTTGAGGTCTAAAGTGGGCCTCCTAATGAATATTATAAAATAATAGTGGAAATAATAAAAAAACATTAGATTACCTCATCAAGTTTTGGAGGGAAAAAATAAAAAAACTATTTTTTTCAATTTGTATTTTCAACTTACCTCCCTACATTTTTAATCAAATTTCAATCAAGAGTGCTCATTGGATGTGGAATTTATTTTTTCATCCAAGGAGTACCCATGTTGCACACTTTTGATGAACTCTACTACATGAAAAATGTGAAATACAAGAAAACGTGTTATTGCAATCATATTGTATCATGTATTTCACATTTTTTGTGTAGTAAGGTCCATCAAAAGTACGCAACATGGGTACTCCTTGGATACAAAATTAAATTCCACATCCAATGGGTGCTCTCGCTCAAAATTTGAGTAAAATCGTTGGGATATAAGTTGAAAATACGAGTTGAAAATAATATATATTTTTTTTTTTATTTTTTATTTATTTATTTTTACTCCAAAAATGGTGAATCATCCCCCATGGTTGACATCATCATATTCAATCCTATTGGTTCTTATAAAGTTGATTTTTGGTTTTATTTTTTGTTTTCGGGCCCATTTTTAACCTCAAAATTTCTCTAATGTCTTCGCATACTATTCGTCTCCAGTAATCAAGATAGGTTTGATTTTTTCTTCATTATAATAGTTGAAGAAGTTTGTTTTTGGGTAGAATTAAGGGCTTTATTTTCAATGTTGAAGAGTTATGGCTTGTTTAGCGGTAAGGGTTTCAGTGTCAGATCATTTTGTAGCAGTTGAAGAAGCTTGAAAATAATTTAATCCTTGTAACTCTAATGTTCTGGTTGACAACAAATATCACATCTCTTCCATATTGTAAATGATAACTCATCTTTGTAGACTATTCGGGAAAGATCATTTTGTGCTCTAGTTCTAAGAACTACAGAGAACCAACATTTAGGGATAAAAAGTAATATATCACATTAGCATGTGGAAGGGATCTTGAAGACATCAAAGATACATCAGTAAAATGTTGACCATCCATCAACAAACTTTGAGAATCTTGTGCGTTGGATAGATTTGAGTTCATTATTGATATTCACGGCTAAGTAGTAGTAAAGAAGACACATGTGGTACTTTCAGAAACTCCAAGCAGTTTTGTAGTCATCTATAGGTACAAAAGTTGCAGAGAGGACTTGCATCGTGGTATGTACTCATGGACAACTCACCAAAAGTGACTTGTTTTGTAGCACTGACTCATAGAAGGATTGTAAAAATGATAAGTTAAGATACATCCTCAAGGCAAGGTCATCAATAAAGGGAAGATCTGTATTACACACTCTTGACAACCATCAGAAATGAAAATTGAGGTATGACTTGTTTCCTAAGAGCAGTTTTGTAGTTGATTTCACATCAACAATTTGAGTAATTCTGAAGTTGAGTATTATTCTTCTTCTATCAGTAGTGTTAAAGCTTCATTGAATATCTTTGTGAGTAGGCCATTATCCTTGGTACAAGAGCCTACATATATATTTCAAATATTGTTGTAATAAAAGGGTAAGAGATAGTGTAACATAGTGGTAACCATACAATGAAAAATGTTGTAGGTTTTAGTGGAAGGTATTGTCCCTAGCACAAGAGTAGAGGCTTAGTCTTGATCATTGTATGGGGAAAAAAAATGTTGTGGGGCAGAGTGATTGAGTTGAAGTGCACTATTGTAAAATGGAATAGAGGATTTAAGACCCCTTTAGATTGGGTCTGCAAACATCTTCAGACTTAGGGAGAAACTTCTTCCTTCTAGCTTTGCTGGTAAAACCCCTATTAGAAAATCGAAAAGGCAAAAATATTTTCTTATGTTGATAATTACTTATGATATTCTTGTAGTCTTATTAACATTCTTTATGTTCTTATTTTATCTTCTTTTCATCAAGAAATCATCAAATCAAAACATGAATACCAACGACACTAAATATAGGCACTCAACCAAGGCCTAAATCCCTCTATAGGGGAAAACACAGTCAAGATTTTCCACTAGAAAATCAAATTGAGATAGACCAAGACCTTATACTTGACCAAAAGACCTTCCTCCTCCACCAAGTGAGCTTTCCAAGATGATTCTACAAACTTCAGCAGTATTTTCTTGCCTCCTAGCTTCATCCCAGCAACAACCCAGAATTTCGACCCCCCAACCTGCAAATTTTTAGCCTCCCTAGTAGCTTTAAAATTCTGCACATGTAAGTCAAAGAGAGAAAAACAACTTATATTTTCTCGAAAAATGTCTCCTTCTTCTTCGTTGGGGTTTTCTCCTTCTAGGTAATTTCACTCTTCTTTTCTACCTAGATCTACTGGAGATCAAACTTCTTGGTTGATACTTCAAATGAGGTCGAATAACTATCAATATATAGTGAGTTTGTGAGATTGAATTCCCTTGATGATGCCAACTTGTTCTTCTTTGAGGCTAACTTGGTGGAGGAGGCCTAAAAGACCTAATTTACATCAAAATAAGTTTTTTTCTAGATAGATAAAGACCAAGAAGGGTATTTTACATGATGACAAAGACAAGGACCCTTGACATAAATGTAGAAAATCCTGTAGATTCACAAGCTCATGTAATATACTAAAACAAGAGACAAGAATCTACTTCTACTCTTTACAGCAGAAGCACATAAATATAATAATCGACAAGAGGAAGAACAACAATGGCACATAACACAATAAATGTCTTGGGATATCCAGGGAAAGCCACAGCTCAAAATCCCACTATTTGTATTGCATTAATCAGAAATCCAAGATGATAATACAATGCTTGTTCTCACAAGAACAATCCCAGCACTCAGTATGATCAATCTCCAACTCACAAGCAAGCTCTTGGCCAACACTTAGCCAATTCTCTAGCTCTCCAAGTCCATATTTCCTTACGCCCTTGGTCAAAGAATTTGGATGAATACAATATGATTTGACCAACCTTGAGCTTAACCTGCACAAGTATTTCCTATCCTCCGCCTGATGACTTCCTTTGACCAATACTTAGCCAAATTTTCAAGCCTCCAAGCTTCTAATTCTTTGCACAATTCCTGAGAGAATTAACTCATATTTAAAGGGAAATTCCTCATCCAAAACTGTGTAATCCATTCAAGGATTAGTTCTTGATTGCATGCACTATCAATACAACTTAAAAAAGTATACAACAAATAGTACACTGTCCCTACACTCTAGTCTCAACTGGGTCTTTCTCAGAATCGACATGTATGAGTTTTTGATAAGGGAATCTTCAGTTAACTGGAGTAGCACTAGTTGAGTGCATTAATGCATCAACTGACTGTTAACTCAAAATTAGTTCCTCAAACAGTTTGGAACTAATTTAATGGGACTTAACTCAGTAAACTGAGTTAACTAATTACAACTCATACTTAACTCATCCTAGACCCCTATAATATAGGGAGAACATATACATGACTTCAGAAAGACTTCCAACTCGAAATTCCTAGGTTAAATTAGTCAACTCACTCTAGTTAGCTATTACAAGTTGCTATGAGAATAAAATTCAATTTTAACTCTCAGTTTAATTCAAGGAAAAATTAAACTAGAATTTCTGGATTCTATTTTTATCATTTCTTGTTGCTATTTTCAACACTCCCTCCCAACAAGAAAGTAATTCAACTCGATCCCGATCCTGAACCTTTGGAATGTTCTGCATGCAACACTTCTCTCTAGTGTCGTTGCTACAACAACTCCAGAAACAAAAAAATCCAACCAGAATCAGAATGATGCCTCTGCCATCAAAGTATCTGACTCCTATTGCCTTTGTCGACTGAAAACTTTGCGCTTCTGTTGACTCTGCCTTTCTGCACTTGTTTTCAACCCTCTCTACGCTCTTCAGTATCTAACTACTTTGGCCTCTGGCACTTTGATATATGATTGCATCAATCCCATTGATTCCTCTCGCTACTATGTACTTTGGGCTCCCATAGCAAGGTATGATCCATGAGATAAAACCTTTGAATGGAACCCTGCCGAATTTCAGCACTCTTGGGACTATCACTTCAAATCACCCCATCTCACACCTAGAGGTGTGGCTGCATGTGATCCCTCTACCCACTTGGCTCGAAATTTCCCCTACTGGAGGTCTCTGCATGACTAGATGCCTCCACTCAGTCTCCTCTCGACTTCTCTAGTTGTGGATGCTCCACAACTTCCTGAAGCTTCTTTTGAGACTGATTTTTCTCTGCTTGAGTGGATCTTTCCACTCGGTCTCCTTTCATCTTCTCTAGTTGTGGCTGCTCCACAACTTCCTGAAGCTGATTTAGAGGCTTCTTCTAGGGCTGCATGTTTAGAGGTAATTTACTCGCCCTCTCAACCACCAAGTCTCTAACCTTTGACTTGCTCCTCAAGGCTTTGCATGCATCTTGAACCTCAAGAGCATACAGGTTCTTGGCTAGCACACCAATCTGTTTCATCTGTCCCACGATCATGAAAATTTATAGAAAAAGAGATGATTTAAAATCAACGATATCTCCCTCATCCGAACTCCAATTTGACCGATTTGTTTTTTCAATTTGGGTATTTTTTCGCAAAGAATCCAAATCTGCTATTTGTTTATGAAAATTTTGCACAAATATTTTCAGATATTCTCTGCAAACTCATGGCCCAAAACTCAAAACTTCAAAATCTCCTCTAGTATACCGTCTTCAGCTCTGATACCATGTAGAAAATATTGTAGATTCACAATCTCATGTAGTCTACTAAAACAAGAGACAAGAATCTACTTCTACTCTTTACAATGGAAGCACATAAATATTGAGCAAAACAATAATTGGCAAGAGGAAGAACATACATGGCACATAACACAAAAAATTATCTAGGGAAAGCCAAAACTCAAAACCCCACTATTTGTATTGCATTAAACAAAAATACAAGATGATAATACCATGCTTTTTCTCACAAGAACAATCCCAAGACTCAGTATGATCAATCTCCAACCCACAAGCAAGCTCTTGGCCAACACTTAGCCAATTCTCCAGCTCTCCAAGTCCCTATATCCTTGCACCCTTGGTCAAAGAATTTGGATGAATACAATATGCTTTTCTCAACCTTGAGCTTAACCTACACAAGTATTTCCTATCCTCTACTTGATGACTTCCTTTGACCAATACTTAGCCAAATTTCCAAGCCTTCAAGCTTCTAATTCTTTACACAATTCCTAAGAGAATTAGCCCGTATTTAAAGGGAAATTCCTCATCCAAAACTGTGAATCCCTTCAAGGATTAGTTCCTGATTGCATGCACTATCAGTACAAATCAGAAAATTATACAACAAATAGTACATTGTCCCTACACTCTAGTCTCAACTGGGTCTTTCTCATAATCAACATGCATGAGTTTCTGATGATGGAATCTTGAGTTAACTGGAGTACCACTAGTTGAGTGCACTAATGCATCAACTAATTGATAACTCACCATTAGTTTATTTAGAACTAATTTAATCGAACTTAACTCAGTAAACTGAGTTAACTAATTACAACACATACTTAACTCATCCTAGACCCCTATAATATAGGGAGAACATATACATGACTTCAGAAAGACTTCCGACGCAAAATTCCTAAGTTAACTAAGTCCACTCACTTTAGTTAGCTATTACAAGTTGCTATGAGAATAAAATTTGATTTTAATTCTCAGTTTAATTTAAGGACAAATTAAACTAGAATTTTTGGATTCTATTTTTATCATTTCTTGTTGTTATTTTCAACAATAAACCCTAGAAGCCTACAATGGAGGCTTTGACCTAAAAATCATTGACCCAAGCATGAAACCCATGCTTTAATAAGTCAATTTCTTTTACAATAAAATTTATTTTTCTTTCTTTTGAAAAATACATTACATCATGACTCAAATACAATTATGAAGACTGACACTAGTTACATTCTTCAACCCTCCCTCTTGACTAGGGAGGTATTCATAATTACATATATACAAAGGTACATGGAAGATATCAAAATGATATTCTCTATGAAGAGTCACAACACACATAATGTTATAGATTAGATACCTGACCAGGGTACTCTAATTGGGTGGGACTAAGGTGTACTCAAGCTTTAGCCACTCTAGGTACCATTAGGATTTTAAGCTCTAACACCAACCCAGGGATCTAGGTGCATATCCAAGGTCGGAGCTCCAAGACCAATGCCTCCCTCCCTACTTCAAGATCTAGACATCAACACATAGGCCAGCTAGATGTGCTCCCAAGCATCTTGTTTCCCCAAGATTCTTTATCTCTCCCAATCAACTAAATCATATACATATATCCACCTATCCAATCATGCTTCAAACGTTCAATCCTTTTATGGAGATATCTTGTACAATCAAAACCCCAATCGGTAACAAAACTTCAAATATATATACAAGTAAACAAAAACCTTTGGGGTCCTCAATCATTTTGATGCTACTTATATCATCATCAAGTTACCCAAACACAACTTGTTAGAAGCTTTCTTCTTTCACTTCTTTAGTAGAACCAAATACAACCTCAGTACTTCTCAAGTCTTTCGTTTGCAAATCCATCTGTAGTACTTTCATTCATTCTTCAGTTTCATTCTTTATTCAAGGTATTCACTATGGCTATGATAATATACCCTCCCTCTTAATTGGGGAGATACGCCCTTTATTCTATCCAAACTCCCTCTCAACTCAACAACTTCCTTCTTTTATAACATTTGAGAGACTTAAACCTTTCAAGGCTACTTTTGTTTCTTATGGCATAAAGGTTATATTTATCATCATCGTACTTTTAGCTTCCTTTATCATGCTCATCATTATTATCATCTTCAATTATGAACATTTTCAACATCTTGAAGATCATGTACCTGCAAAAATTTAACAAGTACAACCAAATACAAATATATAGAAGCATGAAGTCAACTATATCAAAATCATGTTATTACAATGAAAGCATCAAAACATTCAAGCTTTGGACACCAAATACCTAAGCCTAGTTAGGTTCATAATTAACATGGATCACATCTTTTATATACTAGACTTCAACATCTTGCTAGGGTTTGTCATAAACCATAGACTTCATATTTGAGATATAAAGATTTAACAACTCAATCAAGATGTCAATCCAATCATAACATTTCAACAATATGCTCTTAGAATTACATTTGAAACTCTACTACGGTTTGTTTCAAACCCTAGATTTCATCATCTATATCAACAATCAAATTAGCATACCGAAATTTCATATCTAGGATTCATTTTTATTTCCTTCTTTCTACAATTTTGTTGTAGACCCTAGATGCAAACATCAATCTCCAAAATTAGATAACAGTTTTGACCAGGCTAGGGTTTCGATCATACAAAATAATGTACACCTAGGTTTTCATTCCTAGGATCTTACTATAACTATTACAAGGGTTTTGTTCATAAACCTTAATTCACCAAACCCTAAAAATATATGGTTTCATTATATAACATGTACATTAACTGTTGGCATTGTGGCACTGAGTTAGAGCTATGGCACAGGTGTTGTCCTTGATGGCAACTCACTTTGGTGACAGATCTCAGTACAGGCTCTCAGAATAAAGGAAAAAGATATATACGCAGGTTCACCTAGATGAAGGCGCGTATACACGCGGGTTAGACATTACAAAGGATCGTGTGCGTGTACATGCACTTTCACACAAAGAAAAGCGCGTATATGTTAGAGAACTTACTTTTGGTCCGTGGTAGTTTGTCCTTGGTATTTGAACCTATGGTTTTGGACCATGGTATCTCGTCAAAAGCGTTGATCCCAAGTATTGGGTCCATGGTATTGTTTTATTATGGTTTTGGACCGTGGTATTGTGAAAGGCCTAAGACTATAAAAGAGGAAGGAGATCATTTGGCAAATGATCATCTGAATCAATTGAATATCTAATAAGTTCTAGATCTGAAATATTGGTGATTGAGGTTATGGTGCAGATCTGGATCTGAATGAAGGAGGAACCTTAGTGCAAAGAGAAGGATAAGTTCTATTGATGGGTGATAATCTTTAGGCTTGAATGATAATATCTTTGCATGATTTTGATCTGTTATATGTGGCGCATGCTTGATCTATAAATCTGATAATCTGGGTTAATTAGTGTCTGAATATTTGAAAGAGTGAATTATCTTTTATAGATATGTACGCAGGTTCAGTGAAGCGAATGCGCGTATACACGCTGGTTCAGTGAATAAAAACAAAGTATACGCAGGTTTCTCCAAAAACAGAAGCGTATGCAGGCAGGTTTCAGGTTATTGAAGTAGCGTATAGCTTTTGAGTTGTGATCTAGCTGCTTCTGTTTATTGCTGCAGTGTTCTAGGTTCAGAATTTGGTGTGTGGTTACTGTTACTGTGTTTTGGGTACAGCCGTTAGAGAAGTATCTACTTGATTCAGTTCTAATTGGTGAAAAGGAGATTGTTTGATGCAGAAATTTTTGATGATCGATTGATGTTCATGGATCCAGTCTAAAAATTTATGAAACGTGGTCCCTGGAAGAAAGAGAAGGTTGTAGCCTTCTGTAGGCCAGCACCTACGTACTAGTATCTTGGCTAGTGCAAGAGCCAAGGGGGTTGTAGCTCCCTTCCAGGAGAAGCTGGAGAACGAGAGAGGGTTGTAGCTCTCTGCAGGTTGCAGCCTGCATATTGGTAAAGGACTGCACCATTACATTGTAAAAAGAAGTTTCTAATTGAAAGAAGATAGAGACGAATTGCAGCAGTTGGTTTTCACCCACATTGGGTTTCCACCTTATATCTTGTGTTCTTGTGTGTGTGATTGTCTTCAGATCTGTTTTACTATTTCTGGTTACTATTTATTTGATCCTAATACATAGATTAATGATCAACATCAGTAAGATAAATTAAATTATAAGTCTGCATTGCATACGCGGGTTTCCTTCTCTGTAGTTGCGTATATACGCGGTTTTATCTAACTGAAGTAGCGTATATGATCTGGGCTTGAAAAAGAAAATAAGTGACTTGATAATACTGATTCAACCCTCCTCTCAGTATTATTTCCAACAATTGGTATCAGAGCTAGGTCCTTCTGAAGAAGCTTGATCGCTTGAAGGAAGATCCATCATCATGAGCAACTACGAGAGAGAAGCATCAATCAGGCCACCAATTTTTTATGGGACCAACTTTGTCTATTGGAAGGTAAGAGTTACAGCCTATCTTCAATCTCTTGGTACTGAAGTCTGGGATATCATAGATACAGGGTACACTTTTCTTTCAACAACTCCTACAGATCCAACTGGTAAGAAGCAATATGAAACAAATGCAAAGGCGGTCAATACTCTATTAGGATGTCTATCTCAATCAGAATTCGTCAAGTTTATGTAGTATAAATCCACAAAAGAAATATGGGACAAGATTGTTCTAAGCTATGAAGGAGATGAACAGGTAAAACGAGCAAAACTTCAAACCCTTAGAATTCAGTATGAAAATCTTAGAATGCACAATGATGAAAGTGTGGCTAACTATTTCCTTCGTGTAGATGAGATTGTTAATTGTATGAAAAATTTGGGTGAAGAAATAAAAGAGGTTGTTGTGGTTGAAAAGGTTCTAAGATATTTGTCCCCTAGGTTTGAATCTAAAGTTTCTGCAATAGAAGAAAAGGAGAATCTACGAAACCTTACCATGTCACAACTGCATGGAATTCTAATTGCTTATGAAATGAGGAAAGGAGGACCATCAGATAGGAGAGAAGCTGCCTTCAAGGCTTCAGGCAAAGGAGATTACTATGAGTCAGGACATGTGTCAGAAGAAGAAGAAGAATCAAATTTTGAAAAGAACCTCCAACGGGGTGCTGGAAGATTTCGAGGTAAGTTACCTTTAAAATTCTTTGCTTGTGGAAGAGTCGGTCACTATGCTGCCAAATGTCCTCATAAGGATAAGATTGACAAGGGGAAGGAACCTGTTAGATGGAACAAGAAACAGAATGTAAATAAGAAAAGCTATTACACTCATGAAGATAGTGATGGACTTTCAAATAGTGACGAAGATGAACAAGGTAACAAATATAAAATTTTAATGGCTTTTGAAGATGATGATTTCGTGGATGCTATAGATGAAGAAAGTCTTTATGAAGAGATTTCTAGACTCAAAATTTGTTTAGAAGAGAAGAATGTGATCATAGATACTCTACAATTCCAACTTGCTGAAAAGGAAAAACGTCATGAAAAATTAGAATGTGAAATTGTGGGACTAAGAAAAGAGATTGAGAAAACAAAAGCTCTTAATCTTAGATTTGTTAAAGGATCTGACACGTTAAATGAGATTATCAAAGTGCAACGCTCTCCACTAATCAAGACAGGTCTGGGATATAATGAAGAAACAACTCAAGCGCAGAAACCATCTACCTCCAAGAGTTATCTTGACAACAAATAAATTATTTATAAGAAGACATAATAAATAACTTACATAACAATAATAATAAAATCTCATGTTAATCAATTAAGAATAGCATCATAAATAACAATAAGCATAAACCATAATTAATAAGCTAAATTTAATTATGAGGCATAATGATAAAATAAGACAAAATATAAAATTGTAATATTAATATAATAATTAAAAATAATTACAAGGTAGTTATTAAAATAATTAAAATGTAAAAGCAAAAAACTTAAAATAAATAAATTAAATCATCAATGAGGCAAAGAGTCGGCCATTGAGCTTCACATCCTGGGTTTTTCATATTTATACCTAAAATTTCCTTCTTTTCTCCTCACATTTTGTCCTGATGATGAGTCTAGTTTCAGACTCGAAACGTCGACTACAAAACATGAACACTGTGGAAAATCCGAACTCCATTCAAAAATCACACCACAGTAATCTGCAAACTAAAATAGTTATCTTGACGCTGCAAGGAGAAGTGATCAAAGACCCAATGGAAATCACCAGGTAAATCAGGGACAATTTACCTCAAGAATGAACAAAGACTACCAAGTAAATCAAGGGCAATCTACTTTAAGGACAAACAGAAGCTACAACCAGCCACAGGTAAAACCTTCTCAATTTGCCTCAAGAATGGATGTCAATAGGAACTACAATCATTTGGTTGGTAGATTTGATAATCACAAGAGTTTCTTCAATGGCCAATGCTTTTCATGTCATAACTTTGGTCACAAAGCAGCTCAATGTGTTGCCTATAAGACAATCATGACTAGAGAAGCTCATAAATAGAAGAATATGACTGGGATCATGAAAAAGACCTACAACAACTTCTCTGCTCTTGAAAATGAAATAGAGTGTTCTATTTGTAACAATTTCGGTCATGAAGATTCTAAATGCAGGAGCAGGTTTCGGCAAACAACTCAGAAGGAGCAAGCCTCAAGTGCCAAATCATGGAGAATCAAAGAACCCCAACCAGAAAGATGTGGTATAGCCTTATATGCGGAAGGGCAAGAAAATCAATGGTACATCGACAGTGGATGTTCGAAACATATGACAGGTGATAAAGAAAAACTTCAGTCATATAGTGCCTTAGAGAAGGAGAAGAAGGCTTCTTTTGGAAATGACACCCCTACTCTCATAAAAGGTAAAGGTTCTGTTCAGTTGAAAGAAAGGGTCAGAGCTGGAAATGTCATGTATGTTGATGGCTTGAAGCATAATCTATTAAGTGTCAGCCATATGTGTGATCAAGGAACTGAGGTAATATTTCGATCAAATGGATGTAGTGTTCGTGATCTTGATACAAGAAAAACTGTGATCAAAGGCGTAAGAACTCCAAGTAATTTATACATATTCAAAGAAGGACAACATCAATGCTATCTGAGCAAGAATGATGAACACTGGCTATGGCACAGAAGATTGGGGCATCTTAGTTTCTCACATATAAGGAAAGCATGCAAATACCAGGCAGTTCGTGGTCTTCCAGACATCAGAATCCCAGACAATACAATATTCAAATAATGTCAGTTTGGTAAGCAAACCAGAACTAACTTCCATGAGAAGGAAGGATCAACCAGCAGGCTACTTGAACGATGTATGTGGACCAACTAGGAAAAGGTCACCTCGAGGAGAAGAATACTTTATATTATTCATTGATGACTATTCGAGGATGCGTTGGATAGGACTTATGAAGCACAAAGACGAAGCCTTTGAAAAATTCAAATCATTCAAAGCCTTGGTGGAGAACGAATTAGATCTCAGAATCAAATGCCTCAGGTCTGATCGAGGAGGAGAATTTACCTCGAATGAATTTTTTGATTTTTGTGAAGAACATGGAATAAGAAGGGAATTCTCTACAGCTAGGACTCCTCAGCAAAATGGAGTAGTGGAAAGGATGAACAGAACGGTTCAACAAATGGCTCGTGCAATGCTTGATGAGTCTGGAACTCCCGCAACTTTCTGGGGTGAAGCCACATTTGTTGCAGTTGTTATTCTCAACAAGACAAATGTCCAGGTGAACAGCACTCAAACTCCTCATGAGCTCTGGTATGGTGAGACTCCTTCAGTAAAATATTTCAAAATTTTTGGAAGCAAATGCTATATTAAAAATAATGATGAAAATCTTGGCAAGTTTGAACCTAGAGCGGATGAAGGCATTCTCCTTGGTTATTCTCCTCACAGCAAAGCATATACGTGTTACAACAAAAGACTTGGAAAAATTGTTGACAGCATTGATGTAGTGGTTGATGAAGAAGGAAACATTCTTGGGCAAGTGAATTCCGAAGATTTTGAAGATGATGAGGACTATCCATCAACATCAAATCAGAACTGTGATGAAGAAGAAGCTCAAGAGGCACCAGAAGAATAGATAAGAATAGAAGAGAAGACTCCATCTAGGTATGTTCAGAAGAATCATCCAGAATCTCAAATTTTGGGGCAGAAAGAGGCAGGTATACAAACAAGAAGAACAATTGCAGAAGCCTCAAGCTATTTGGCCTTGCTCTCCTCCACTGAACCAAAAAATGTAAAAGAGGCATGCAAGGATGAATGCTGGGTCAAGGCAATGAATGAAGAACTTGAGCAGATTGAAAAGAATAACACTTGGGAGTTGGTTCCTAGACCAAAAGATAAGAATGTCATAGGGACAAAATGGATCTTCAAAAACAAGTTGAATGAAAATGGGGAAGTGATTAGAAACAAGGCCAAACTTGTCTGTAAAGGGTATGCTCAACAAGAAGGAATAGACTTTGAAGAAACTTTTGCTCCAGTTGCTAGACTTGAGGCCATCAGAATGTTCCTTGCTCTCTCTAGCTTTCAGAAGTTCAAAGTATTTCAAATGGACGTGAAATCAACCTTTCTGAATGGAGACTTAGAAGAAGAAGTGTACATTGAGCAACCAGATGGTTTCATTCTTGGGAATGATCCAAATCTTGTATGCAGACTAAAAAAGGGTCTCTATGGTCTTCAACAGGCTCCAAGGGCTTGGTACTACCATTTGGACAAATATCTTCATCAACAATGTTTTTCAAAAGGATCAGTAGATACCAATCTTTATATAAAAATTGAAAATGACAAATTTCTAATACTTGTTGTGTATGTAGATGATATTATCTTTGGCAGCAATGAAGAAGCTATGAGTCAAAGCTTTGCCTTGGTGATGCAGAAATAATTCGAAATGTCTTTGCTTGGAGAACTGACATATTTTCTTGGATTGCAAATTCAACAAAATGAAGGCGGTATCTTTTTGTCTCAAACCAAGTACCTCAAGCAGATCTTGAAGAAATATGGCATGGAAGATGCAAAACCAGTATGTACCCCTATGGTTACATGATGCAACCTCAGTACAAATGATGAATCAATAGCAGTGCATCAACCAACCTATAGATCTATGATTAGAAGTCTACTTTATTTGACAGGTACCCAACCAGACATCATGCATGCCGTGGGAATAGTTGGAAGATTTCAGGCAAATCCAAAGGAAACTCATCTTCAGGCAGTGAAGAGAATTTTCAAGTATCTTCAAGGAACTCAAAACTATGGCTTATGGTATCTTATAGATACAGATCTCAGTCTTCATGCTTATACAAATGCAGATTGGGCTGGAAGCGTGGATGACAGAAAGAGCACAAGTGGTGGTTCATTCTTTATGGGTTCCATATTAGTATCTTGGTTTAGCAAGAAACAGAGTTCGATTGCTCTATCTACAGCTGAAGCAGAATATATGGTTGCCGCATCTTGTTGCACACAACTCCTTTGGATGATGCAAACTTTGCAGGATTTTCAAATCACTTGTACTCCACCTATCTCCATCTTATGTGATAATACAAGTGCTATCAGTATCTCAAAGAATCTTGTCATGCATTCAAAACTAAGCACATACCGATCAAGTATCATTTTCTCCGGGAACAAAAGGTAAAATTGGAGTATATTCCCTCTAAGGAACAAGTTGCTAATATTCTCACCAAACCACTGCCCAGGGAAAATTTTGAATACCTCAGACAAAAGCTGGGAGTAGTTGATGCATCATCTTGCTGTTAAAACTTGTCTGTTTCAGAGAAAATGGGTGTACGTGCGTTGCCTAAGGAGGATCCGCGTACATACGCCGGTTAGTGCAAAGACAGTCGCGTATATGGAGGTTTGATGGATTTCAGTAGGGACAGGCATTCGTTGAAGATAGTCTGATATGGGTCTAACAGAGACCATCTGGCACAGGTTCAGGGGGAGCAGATAAACTTCTAATGATGCATGGTTGGCATTATCTTAGAAGCTTTTGGTTCTAGATCATAACTGTTGTTGGTTTCAGGTGGAACAAAGGCAGAGGGAGAACAGAAGGAAATCTTGGTTGTTGATCTGAATGGTGATTGACAGATGTTGCTGATATCAGTTATTGGTGACTTTCATAAATCTTGCTCTAGATAATTCGTCTCTATGTCATGTATCTCTTTTATGGTGTCAAGGTCATGTAACGGCCTATTTTGGTTTCCCCACTATGCCTGGGATGAAGATGTAATGTACTTGGTTTTCATATGTAAATTTCTGATGTATCCCCACTTGGTTGGGTGGATGATCCCCACTTGGTTGGGTGAAGGACGTATGTATTGAGTCTTTTGGTGATAGGAAGGTCCTTTATGATGTATAAGTCATGTTTCTTCTTGAAGAACATCTTTTTGCAGATCTTGCCTACAGTCAGGGGGATCATGGTCAGCACAACGGGGCAGAGATTTTAGCATGTACTCAGGGGGAGCACAACCCTTTGACCTTGATGACAAAGGGGGAGAATGAATTTGAGGATCTTGGGGTTACCATCAAGTCCAAAGGGGGAGATTGTTGGCATTGTGGCACTGATTTAGAGCTATGGCACAGGTGTTGTCCTTGATGGAAACTCACTTTGGTGACAGATCTCAGTACAGGTTCTCAGAATAAAGGAAAAAGATATATATGTAGGTTCACCTAGACGAAGGCGCGTATACACGCGGGTTAGACGTTACAAAGGCGTGTGTGCGTGTACACGCACTTTCACGCAAAGAAAAGTGCGCATATGTTGGAGAACTTACTTTTGGTCTGTGGTAGTTAGTCCTTGGTATTTGAACCTATGGTTTTGGACCATGGTATCTCGTCAGAAGTGTTGATCCCAAGTATTGGGTCCATGGTATTGTTTTATTATGGTTTTGGACCGTGGTATTGTGAAAGGCCTAAGACTATAAAATAGGAAGGAGATCATTTGGCAAAGGATCATCTGAATCAATTGAATATCTAATAAGTTCTAGATCTAAAATATTGGTGATTGAGGTTATGGTGTAGATCTGGATCTGAATGAAGGAGGAACCTTAGCACAAAGAGAAGGATAAGTTCTATTGATGGGTGATAATCTTTAGGCTTGAATGATAATATCTTTGCATGATTTTGATCTGTTATATGTGGCGCATGCTTGATCTATAAATCTGATAATCTGGGTTAATTAGTGTCTGAATATTTGAAAGAGTGAATTATCTTTTATAGATCTGTACGCAGGTTCAGTGAAGCGAAGGCGTGTATACACGCTGGTTCAGTGAATAAAAACAACGTATACGCAGGTTTCTCCAAACACAGAAGCATATGCACGCATGTTTCAGGTTATTGAAGTAGCGTATATATTTTGAGTTGTGATCTAGATGCTTCTGTTTATTGTTGCAGTGTTCTGGGTTCAGAATTTGGTGTGTGGTTACTGTTACTGTGTTTTGGGTACAACCGTCAGAGAAGTATCTACTTGATTCAGTTCTAATTGGTGAAAAGGAGATTGTTTGATGCAAAAAATTTTGATGATTGATTGATGTTCATGGATCCAGTCTGAAAATTTATGAAACGTGGTCCCTGGAAGAAAGAGAAGGTTGTAGCCTTCTATAGGCCAGCACCTATGTACTAGTATCTTGGCTAGTGCAAGAGCCAAGGGGGTTGTAGCTCCCTTCCAGGAGAAGCTGGAGAACGAGAGAGGGTTGTAGCTCTTTGCAGGTTGCAGCCTGCGTACTGGTAAAGGACTGCACCAGTACATTGTAAAAAGAAGTTTCTAATTGAAAGAAGATAGAGACAAATTGTAGCAGGTGGTTTTCACCCACATTGGGTTTCCACCTTATATCTTGTGTTCTTGTGTGTGTGATTGTCTTCAGATCTGTTTTACTGTTTCTGTTTATTGTTTATTTGATCCTAATACACAGATTAATGATCAACATCAGTAAGATAAATTAAATTATAGGTCTGCATTGCATGCACAGGTTTCCTTCTCTAGAGTTGCATATATATGCGGTTTTATCTAATTGAAGTAGCGTATATGATCTGGGTTTGAAAAAGAAAATAAGTGACTTGATATACTGATTCACCCCCCTCTCAGTATTATTTCCAACATTAACAACAAACCTTAAAGGACTAAGGCTTTACCACAACATTACCAAAACCATAAACTTCAAAATAATAGGATTTCATTATATGTTCAAGACGTTATCAACAAACCCTAAGAAGACTAGGGTTTCATAATCAACATTGGCATACCCTTAGCATCAAGAGTCTAGGGTTTTACAGTGAACCCTAAAGGTTAGGGTTTCATAAATAAATGACAAGAGATATTATACCAAGGGTAGATTCAATCTAATGATTAGTCACCCTAAAAACAATCTCTATGATAAAAAACCCTAAACATAAAGATGTTAGTAATATAAAGAAAATTTCAAATGAGAATGATCATACCTTTTATTTGAAAAAATCCTTGCAAGAAATATTGTAGTCTATGAAATAAATTTAGTTGTTCTTTAACAAACCTTGTAGAACATAAATTATTGAAGGGATTCCTTTGCAATAGAAATCCTTTCATGACTCAAGTATATCCTTTGAATTTTCCTCCATAGACTTTATGTATTCTGCAATCTTTCCTACCAAGGAAAATATAATGGAGAAGGTTATGAGCATACAATACAAACAAAACTCGATGTGAGGAGGAAACCAAACATGAAAGATGAAACAAAGAACAATATACTTATCTTTTGCTAAAATGGTGAAGGATCCCTCTTAATCTAGTCTTTTTGAGGGATACCAACAACTTAAACAACCCAAAAAGTTCTAACAAGATATATTAGATTTACGAACTCTAGAAATTGGAACATAAAAGAAAACATTACAAAACTTAAAATGGTAGACTTATAAGGATATGCAAGAGAAACCTTAATAGTATAAGTCTTTGACTTAATAATATAAGACCAAGATTTTGGTAATCCTATTAGTGCAGAAATCACGAGTTCTTTTTCTGGTACACCATCAATAGCTTGGAGTTCATCTCTTATTCAAGAGATCCTTACAAAATATGATGATACAATGTCATCTTTCATCATATTTATTTTTCTTAGTTCATTCTTGATACTGGATATTTGACCAATGTTATTGATGGTGAACAACTTGGAAAGGGGTTCATACATCTCTTTTTCATATTCTATATTAGATATATATGGGATTAGATTTTCCTTCACTCTATCTACAATCAAATTCATGACCAAGATGTTAGTTTCCTTGTTTTTTTTTCCTACACCATCTATTCCTTCCTTGAATTTTCCTTGAACAAAATCCAAAACTTTATGCTTAACAAGAATAAGATCTATCTTCTTCTTCCATGCCCTATAGTTGGAGGCTCTTTCTAGCTTACTTTTTGTCTTCATTGAGGTTTTCGTAGACTCTATAATATCTGCTTTGCTTGATATAGATGATCCTATCCTTAATTATATTATTTTGTTCCTTCCTTATTAACCCTCCTTTCAATAGACCTTCAAGCTTCCTTTTTATTTCCTCCTTCACCTTAGCTCTAATACCATGTTAGAAAATCCGAAAGGTAGAAATATTTTCGTATGTTGATAATTAATTGTGATATCCTTATAGTCTTATTAACATTCTTTATGTTCTTCTTTTATCTTCTTTTCATCATTAAATCATCAAATAAAAACATGAAGATCAACAACACAACATATAAGCACTTAACTAGGGCTAAAACCCCTCTATAGGGGAAAACCTAGTTAAACTCTTCCACTAGAAATTAAACTGAGATAGACCAAGACCTTAGACCTAACGAAAATACCTTCCTCCTCCACCAAGCCAGCTTTTCAAAATGATTACGAAAACTTCAACAGTATCTTCATGCCTCCCAGTTTCATCCCAACAACAACCCCAAATTTCGACTCCCCAACTTCCAAAATTTCAACCCTACTGTACAACCTCCCTAGCAGCTTCAAAATTTCGCACATGAGTCAAAGAGAGATAGAAAAAACTTATGTTTGCATGAAAAATGTCTCCTTCTTCGCTAGGGTTTTCTCCTTCTTCTAGGGAACTTCACTCTTGTTTTCTGCCTCTAGTTACTACAGATCAAACTCCTTGGTTGGTGCTTCATATGAGCTCGAATAACTTCCAATATATAGTGAATTTTTGAGGTTGAATTCCTTTGATGAGGCCAACTTGTTCTTCTTTGAGGCCGAATTGGTGGTGGAGGCCCAAAAGACCTAGTTTACATCAAAATAAATTTCTTTCTTGATAGATAAATCCTAAGAAGGGTCTTTTACATAATGACAAAGCAAAGGAATCTTGACATAAACCCTAGAAGCCTACAATGGAGGTTTTGACCTAAAAATCATTGACCCAAGCATGAAACCCATGCTTTAATAATTCAATTTATTTTACAATAAAATTAAATTTTCTTTATTTTGATAAATACATTACATCATGACTCAAATACAATTATCAAGACTCACACTAGTTACATTCTTCAACAACTCATGGGAGTATTCTACTTCCTTCCGACCCTAACTGGTAAATTTGTATATAACCATACATAATGAAGTTTTTGTTGAAAGAAATGTTTGTGCATTATTCCTATGATGTGATGTTTCTTCATGTTTGTGTTGATGATGTGATAAGTTAAAAGAACCTAACGAATTGTAAAATTAAAGGAAAAACATATTCACCTCGCTCTCAGAATTTCCAAGAATTGGTATTAGAGCAAGTTCCTTAAAGAGCAACCTTACAACTGGAAGGAAGATCTATGGATGCAAAAATGTGGATGTAAAAAGGAAAGAAAGTGGTTGATGAATATGCTTTGCCTGAAGAAGATGTTAACTCCCTCAAAATCAAAATTGATCAATTGGAAAAAGCAATAGAAATTGAAATCTATGTATAATAGTATTCATTTGAAACATGAAGAGTTGATGACCAAGATTTGACAGACACGAGATGAACTTAACATAGTCATGACTAAAGCTATCTTTCTTGAAAGTCAAATTGATAACCTACAAACGTTGGAAAAGGATTGTGAACTTGATGAAGCAAGAAAAGAAGTGGATTATCGAAAGGGCATGCTACAAGAAGTAGACAAAAGAGAAAGTATTTTGACAAGCTAGCTCAAGGAAAATTCTAATAAAGGAAACAAGCATGATAAAGAGCTTGGGAAGTAGAACATATCATTGAAGGGATAACTTGAAGAAGCCAAGAGCATCAAAGATGTATTAAGAAGCCAATTAAAGAAGAAGGAAGAGGATTATGAGAAACGAGAAGAAGAAATCATCACTTTATGGAAGGAACTCGAAACACTTGACTAAAGGTTGACAAGCTCGCAGGTCTTGAATGACATTCTCAAATGTCAAAGATCACCCTATATCAAAAATGGCCTTGGTTATATAGGTGAATCTTCAAGCAACAAATATTTTGGCTGTAATTCAACAAAAGTCAAATTTGAAGACAAGTCTCATTCTAAAGATGAAGAGAAACCTTAATTCAAAGTGTTGCACAAGTCGACCAACACTGACTTTATTGCCCCGAGGAAGGATATCCATGAAGAGTATAGAAGAGAATTCAAGAATGATGGATAGCTAGATTTTGAGCATCCTCTAGAGTTGATCACCTTCAAAAGACCATCATTCTATGCTCCAAGATATGCCACTACATTTTCAGGTTATTGTTTTGCATGTTCTAACTATAGACATAGAGCCAAATATTGTAGGAGTAATTATGGAGGGTTTTATCAAAACCATAGAGGTGGGTTTGCTAGAAGACAAGACAAAGCTCCATATTTCATGATAATAGAGACTACAATCTATTTTATCCAATTTTCAAACAAGACATAGAGTGCTTCTAGTGTCATAGGTCTGAGGCTTGTCCACAGAGGATCATGTTCACTCTTAGGTGAAATTGCAGGGTACGAAGCTCGCATTTCAGATATAGGGTTTTGGGCCATAGTCGTTGGCACATCACAGAAGGATCCAGAGTATAGTCGATCTCTCAGAGGATCATGCATGCGACTGGAGCCTTCTAGTCACACAAACAACTCACTATGCATGCAGCTGGGAGTGAGGGTTTTCGTAGTCCAGAAATGATCCCAGTCGCTCGCTTGCCAAGATTAAGGGAGCGAATGGACTGCCATAGTCGCTCACATATCTCCTCCTCCATGCAACCAAGAACTAAAATATTAAATCTCAATCTTCCGAAGATTTCGCTCAATGACCGTAGGGTTCAGCTATTGACTATAGACAGTGACTGTTCATTAAAACTTCAGAATTAGGGTTTTGAGTATATACATTGTTGGGTTACTTTCATGTATGTTATATTTTTTTTGTTGGTTAGTTTCATAAATGAAGATATGGATCATTGTACTCTCTTTTTCTGAATCATTTGATGAAAATCTAAGAAGAAGAAGAGAATTTGCAAGGGTTTTCCCCATAGTGGGTATTGCCTTGGTCTCTGACCAATCTTGGTGTCTCTATGTGTGAATGTTTTTCTTCTATTGTTTCTTTATGTTTCATTGCATTGATGATGATGATATTTTTCTTTCTACATAGTTGCATATGTTGATGAATAATGATGTAAATATGAATAATGTTACTATTTTATGGGGTGAACTTGATCCGTTAATGAAGAAATGCAATTATCAAAGCAAGGAATAATATAGCCCTATGAAAAATTAACATGGTATCAGAGTTGGAATAAATAAAAGTCATGGATATCACCCCCATGGAGACACCTTTGATGGAAGAAAAAGAAGATGGAGGAGACTTAAAAGAATTGTAGGGATTGAAGAAAACATTAGGCAATTGTTGTATTAGGGTTTGATGGATATTATGAGGTTAGGGTTTGAGACAAACCTTGGTTTATGGAAAATATTTGTGATATGAAACCTTGCATGGTCAATGTGAAGATGCTCAAGCACTTGTGACAGATTTTATGAAGCCCTAGATGGGATAGTCTCTAGTAGGCCTAGTTGTTGATAAATTTGATTGAAGGAAACATTGTTATGTGGACAATGGAAAGTGATGGTTCTTGAAGGTTAGATCAAGAGGGAGAGGATCACGTCTCATTGAAGATAAGTGTTTCTTGAATTATGATTCTCCTTTATGTCTTTTGTTTTGTCTAGACTTATAGATCTAATTATTGTTTTGAACATTACTTATACTTCATGCATGTATATTTGAGTATTTGGATGTTTCTAACCTCCTTGACGAGATGTAATAAGAGGATTCTTCTTGAGGATCATTTGAGATGTAGGAAAGAAAATCTAGAGTTGGAAAAGGTAAAGAGGTCCCTGATGAAAATATGAACAAGTGCTACAAGTTTCCTGTGTCAAATGAAAAGGTGCACATGTATTTGAATACTACAAGGTATGTATGATATATTGTTTCAGTGTTATGTTTCAATTGTAATATTAGAAAACCCTAAGATATGATGGGAATGTCCCTTTATCAAATTGTTCATGCATGCATATGAAAGTAATTTGGATTCATGATCTTATGATGAAATTGTGCACTTGATATTGAACAAGTATCTTACCTTCTTACATAATGAACTTCTTGATTCTATGAGGCTACTTAATGTTGATCTTTGATATAGTGGCATACTTGATGTTTGGCTAACATCTATCATTTTGGATATCTTGATCCCATAAAGAAGGTTAGCACCTTGATTCTAGTAGATGGTAACTTGACACTATTTTTTTTTGAAATGCATGGCAACCATGATGATATAAGTATAACTATGAGACTGATACTCAGAACCTTTTGTTTACCATGGTTATGTTTTGATGTGTTTAGTAATTATGGCATATGATAAAATTGAATGCCCTGACTTGATGGATTGAGTTATGTGACAAAGAAGTAATGCATGTGATCATGATTCTTTAAGTCTACTCCTATTAGCTCTTTGACACTAACCCTTGATGACATATTGATGTCATGATGTAGTTGATGATAACATATATGACCATAATGAATATGTGGATATAGTTTGATTTTATGATCTAATAGATCTTCTGATGCATGATAGCAGTATAGACAGGTTGATGGTATGAATGAAGATGACTAAAGTGAATTCGCATTCAGAGGGAGAACCTCTCTGTAAGATCCCTTCTCCTATTGATATTTTCATTATATACTATTTACTGTTAAAATATGATTTATGGGCTTCAACAGGCAAAGATATGGCATTGATGATCTGTATCAAAGTTCTGATTTGAGGTGAGAGAGTTTTCTCTTACTTTAAGCCTTAGTCACACAAAAGAAATCCTACAGGTGTGACTGTTGCCTTCTAGCCACACAGAAGAAAGCTCAAGGGTGCGACTGAGGCACTGGGATAGTTTTGGGTAGATCCAACCACAATCACTCACTTATAGTGCTTTAGAGAGTGACTGAGAAGCCTCAATCACTCGCATAACATCTTTAAGGGTTCAAATATAATCTCTCAACTGCCTTTAGGGAAGGCCTACAGGTGCGACTATACCTGCTGGACAAAAAATGTGCATGAAATCATATGCTCACTTGAAGTATGTTAGTCCTACAGATGTGGAGCAGACAACATAAATATATGGGAGCGGGAAATTTTGAATGTTTACTATAATATGAATATATAGACTGAACTTATGTTTGCAGGTGATCGAGACATGTATAGATATGTCATTATGTTTAAAGTTTGTGCTACAATAGTTTGAAATGATTTGATTGTTTAATATAGATAAGCAGTGTTTGGAATTTTGACATGATGTTTGATAATGGCTTGATATGTTTTGGACTATAGATCTCTCTATGATAGCAAAATTTGGATTTGACCTAATGATTTGATTTGACGATCGATGATTTTCCTTGATGAAAATGCTATGTGGGCATAGTGACTTTCAGTGACTAATATTGTTACTCAATAATGGTTTTGTATTGGCCTCCTCGTTCTTAGCACAATGGTTGAAATATTGATAGTTGTGATTTAGAATGAAGTAATCTCTTGATAAATTTATGGATTGCATGACTTATCCTCGGTGTATGCATTTTCATCTAGTGAATTATATATCATAAGGATGAGTTGATGAATTTTGGTTTGATCTTTCTTATGACAACTTGTTGGCATGACAATAGATGAATCCATGACTTGATGAGAGCTCTACTTGTCACTTGGTATAAAGAATCAGATACTGTGATATTGTGATGATTTTGATATTGGTTTTGATATGGCATCTAAACTTTGATAAGTTGACTTAGCTGATTTGATTGTACAATATTGTGAGTCTGAGCATATTGGTTTGGAAAAGTATTATGTTTGCAGAGAACACTAAATGAAGCAAGTTCCTCGATCTGCATTAATAGTTATCTGGTGAAGTTAGGTTGATGTGTTGATCCAAACCTCTACTTCAGAAGTGTTCCAAGCTATGACTTTGATTTTGGATTTTGTTTTATATAATGATGGTATACTATTGAAAGGTAATGAGCCTTTGATGATCTAAGTAAGAGGGAGATGACTTCTAAAGCACGAAATGATGAATCATGGCATGATGAATTGATTTCTAAAGTTGGGAAAGATAATCTATATTGCGAAGCTAGTTGGAAATGCAAAATCCTTGGACACTCTAATTGAATTTCATGATGTTGTGAAGAAATATTGTTGAACTCATCTTGGAAACCAACAGTTGATTGAAGCATTGATGTTCCATTTTGAACACCCGTCCATATATATATATATATATATATATATATATATATATATATATATATATATATATATATATATATATATATATATATATATATATATATATATATATATATAGATATATAGATATATATAACTTGAATGAGTTCATGATTGAGCCGCTTCACTCACATAAAGTTCCAATTGAGCATCCTCTGAGATATTTGCATGGGGTGATAAATGTTTGGTCTAAGACATTCCTCCTTTGATATGTGACACTTGAATGTACTGATGATGACTAGGATCATTACTAATGAGATGAGCACATTTGGATGTTTCCTTAGTATGAGATCTGCCATGATATCTTGGATGAGAGGTCCACAGCATGACCGAGGTTGAGTACGATGTTAGGTCCCTATAATATTAGTGATCCCCCCATTACTATTGTCATTGTATCCCTTATTGTTATTATTGTGCCCCATATAATCCATCTATTGTTATTCTTGTGCCTTTAAATTCTTATTGTTAGGTCGGCTTGGTTATATTGTGACCCCGTAGACTCCTATATATAGAAAGGAGGTTTTTTCATTTGAATCATCTAAGAATTGTTCATTTGTGTAATGTAAAGGAGGGTGCCCCCTCGAAGAGGCTTATTTCTAAGGCGTTGATCTATCTTTTCTATATTTTTTGTGAACTGGTTTCATAAGATACGATGTTGCTAGCATGGCTATCTATGTGGTAGGATGGAGAAGCTCCTTGAAGAGTTGTCTGAGTAGGATCTGGATATGACATGGATACATTATGATGACAAGAAGTGGGAACTGATCGACAGAGAATCCCGCATATAGTTGGGACTAAGTTACCTTCATACATTGAGATAGTGCTGATGTATGAGACAAGCTCAGGATTATGGTTGGAACCTCCTTGAGAGGGAGGATGAATATGGTATACTTTAGTGATATATATATGATTTTTTATGTTTTAATATGATATTTGACTTAATGTCTTGTATGAACATGAGACAAATTCTATTGAGACATGATGATTACTAGATGTGAGTACAATTGCTAATCTATAGAGAGCATCACTGATCGAGGACTCTAAGGCAACTCTTCCTCCATGTTTGAGCTCCCAGGGTGAGGAATTGAGATAGAGGGCTCTTGGGGTTGAGGGAACTCTAGACAGTAGGGTATCACCCCTATTTTTTACCCATAGGGTTGGAGTAGTAGCTCACCATATCTTGGTATTTACAGACTATATCATACCCACAAGCTGGGCATGTTGGGAATACCTCTCCCCTTCTGGCCAACAGGTTGAGAGTGTAGCTGGGGTGTACAACCCAAGTCGATTATGATGCAGGTTTTCTACCACAAGACTACTTAGATTCATCGATGGGAAGATCTGTAGGCAATAGGCTTGGGTTGAGATTTTCTCCCCTATGTAGTTCCAAGTTGCGATTGAGCTCCCCAATGTGATTCCAAGGTTGAGATGTGCTCCCCTGTGTGTTTGGATATCCTATTTCTCGATATGGGGTTGTAGTAGTAGCTTCCCCATGAGATTATAGGTCAAGATGTGCTCCTTGATGTGTTTCCAGGTTGAGACGTGCTCCCTAATGATATGCTCTCTGATGATGATGCAAGTCATAGATATGACTCCCCATAGATATTACTAGGTAGTAGCACTTTGACATAAATTTTGGGTAGTAGATCACTAACAAAGATTCTAGGTAGTAGCCCAATGGAGAGAGGGTGGTAGATTGAGCTCCCCTCCGATGTCAAAATTCTTCTTCTTTTATATTCGAGAATGTTCAGCATATGAGCAGGGACAATCAAGAGATAAGAAGGAATAAGAAAGAGATGAACATTGATGATTAGAGATGATGAGATACTTGATCCTAGATGGGATACGATGACAAGATGTCATGATGATTAATGGTCTGATATTGGCAGGTGAAATTCTCCCTAGTTGAGAGGGAGTATTAAAAATATGCAACTGTAGTAAAATGACACTTTATACATCTCCCTTGATGGAGATAATGATTGTATTGAATTCCTCTTTTAGAGGACCAAAATTGACCTAAATATCATTCAAATTGGAAAAGGGAAAGTGTACTTATGAAGAAAATCCCTCATGTGCATATTTGATAAGGTCAACCCTAAAGAAAAGTGGACCACCTTGAAAGGATATAAATACAAGTTCCCTCTACCTCATTTAGACACAATGATGAGACACTCTTATATCTTATTTTTGGCTCGCACATGTCTAAGGCTCATCCACGGAGGATCAAGTTTGCTATGAGGTGAAATTGCAGGGTCTAAAGCTCACATTTCAAATCTAGGGTTTTGGGCCACAGTCGCAGGCACAACACAAAATAATCTCGACTACAATTTCTCTCTCAAAGGTCCATGCGCGTGACTGGAGCCTTCCAGCCGCATGGAAAAATTATTATGCATGCAACTAGGAGATAGGGATTCTGGAGTCCAGATATGACCCCATTCGCTTGCTTGCTAGGCTTAAGGGAGTGACTGGGTTGCCATAGTCACTTGCATATCTCCTCCTCCATGCGATCAACAATGAAAAGATGAAATATCAATATTCCAAAGATTTCACTCAGTGACCGCAGGGTTTGGATGTTGACTGCAGACAATGAATGTTCATTATAGACTTCAGAATGAGGGTTTTGAGTATATACATTCTTAGGTTCATTTCGTTGATGTTGTATTTGTTTTGCTGGTTAGTTGCATATATGAAGATATGGATAGTTATACTCTCTTTTGTTGAATTATTTGATGACAATCTAAGAAGAAGAAGAATTTGCAAGGGTTTTCTCCATAGTGGGTTTTTCCCTAGTCTCCGACCAATCCTGGTGTCCTTATGTGTGAATGCTTTTCTTCTATTTTTCCTTTATGTTCCGCTGCATTGATGATGATGATATTTTTATTTCTACATAGTTGCATATGATGATGAATAATGATGTAAATTTGAATAATGTTAATGTTATGATGTTATGTGGTGAACTTAATGTATTAATGACTAAATGCAATTATCAAAGAAAAGAATAGTGTAGCCCTATGAAAAATTAACACACTTAATCCGTGCGGTTATGAATGATATTTCATAGTTTTTTTCCATGCGGTTGGGGGACTTGTTCTAGAGACTTATGGTTCCTAGGAGATCATTTTAACTCGTGTTCTTATCTCATCTATTCGAGATGGCTAGGACACATTATTGAAAATCTTCCTTAACTTCACTTCATCCTAGGTGTCTACATTCATCCTCCTAGGAGTCTTTCACTTCCTATTTATACTGGTCCATTCTAGAGGGTGAGGCTAGTTAGAATCTATGATCCAAATTGATAGAGTCATATGTTGTTAGTGTGATTCAATTTTGAGAGCTCCATGTCATTTTGAAGTCTTATTCATTATAATGGGGAGACTCTACTGGAATAAGGAGAGTACCGAAGCTGAAGGTATATCGATTTACTTTTTCTTATATGTTTAATGAATATTCATGTTCCCTTCCTTTATATCAACATTTGCAATAATTTATGTTCATGTATTTCTTGATGTTTTGAGCTGACGGTCTTTTGCAGAAGGCTACTTGTCATATTTTTTTGTTTGTGCTTGTGTGTAGGTTGGGGATTGGTAATGGAAGGAAGAGTTCTTTGGATTGGAGTGAGAGGATTCTACATCAGGCCCAAAATCCTTCACCGACCTGTGAGGAGGAAAGGTAGTTTCTCAAACCCTTATAGCATTAAGAATTTCAAGGAGACTACTTGCATGATCATTTGGTTTGGGGGATTTTGTTGCCTTGGGTTAGCCATATATTTTGGTTGTATAGTGATCCTACTAGGGCATAGGATTGCAGGGTAATGGCTCCTTGCGTGTAAAATCTACTGCAACAAAATTGGTGCTTTCAGTGAGAGCATTCATTTTCTCTAATTGCTTCACTTTGGAATCCTTTTGATTTTTCACATATTCTAGTTTCAGGTTCCCTCCTGAATTTTTCTGAGCATTTTTGACTATTTTTAAGGTTTATTTTTCTGAATATTGGCCTTTTATGTCGTCTTATGTGCATTTTTTTGGAAAACAACCAGTTTCCTCCCAACCACACACTTGACATAAGAAAACAATAGTTGAAAAGAGAAAAACACACTGAAATAGTTTAGTATGTGTATGTAACCCTAAAATCTCAAAATTTCTTTCTGAAATCCTCTGCCTAAGATCTTTTTGTGTTTATCCCTTTGCCTGGTGTTTGGTTATGTTCCATATTTGATCCTGTTCGACTAATTTGATTGGATTTGAGTGTATACTTTTGGAAGGTTTATTGTTGCATTTTGGATTTTGATCTATCATTTTCTCTTTGATCTATAAATTTATCTATTAGATCTGTTACTATTGTCACTATCAGCTGCTCTGTCCCTCTGGTATGAATCCAATAAGTGTGGAATTTTTGGGTCCTCCATTGTCCATCATTTTTCAAAATTTCTTTGAGGGTGTTTTGTGCCTTAGTTAAAGCTATTACCTTCATTTTGGGATCTCATTTTCAGATTTGGGTGCTTGATTGAGTGACAGTATAAATTTGCCTTGAATTTCATATTTGCAACCATTTTTCCTTTGTTTGGGTTTCATCACTCTTATTTGGGTGATTTATTTTTGTTTTCTTGCTTGTTTGCAAGTGGTGGTGTTTTCTCTTTGGACGTGTAGTTGTCATTTTTTTTTTTTTTTTTAATTTTTAATTCGGGTGTGTTTAGTTTGTTTTTTATCATTCCCTTCTAATATCATTTAGGCCTTCTTACCACTAGGTTTGGTTTTTACCTTTGTATAACATTGGCTCTTGTTGAGACAATGCGCTATAGCCCTAGCTTGTTGACATCACCTTCCTTTTGTCACTCTTTTCTTTTTTTTTGATTGCTTGAGAGTTATATTTTGGCTTTGGCTTCCTAGCTTTGACGTTTTTGAAGTGCTTTGCATTCTAGCTTGGGGAATATTTTGGCCTCTTTTCAGTTTTTCTTCTGGTTTGTTTTTTAGGTCCCAATTCTTATAATTTTTGGGATTTGAGTTTGGTAACTAGTGAGAGGTGCACTTGGGTAGGAACTTGTGTGTTTGAAGTGAAAATATAGTATTCATTGAATTGAAAAGTGAAACTTACGTATAACTGAATTAGGGTTACTAAAAAGAGTCTATCACACCATCTAAGTTTCACGTCACATCCCAACTGTGTAAACAAAAACCATTTAAAAGCAACATGATAATAAAAATCAACTAGACTCGTCTTTTTGTTTTTACTGGTAGTACACGAAAAATTAGCTTAGACTAAAGTCTTGGAGATAGGTGTGCGAGTCAAGTACTCCAAGACAACAAAACAAACTTAGCATCCTGAGTTAAGGAGTGAAAAATCCTCCATCATCCCGTGACAAAATTGGAGTGTTTTAAAAATCCCATTTAGAGGAGGTTAGGCTAGGTTACCGTATAAGTGGTTCTCCTCAAGGCCACCCGCCTCGTGGCAGGGGATCCCATGTTATGGCTGATTACCAATAAGCTTAAGATTCATGCACCCCCATGGGATGGAGATACCTTAGTGACCATTCCTAGGAAAAACTACCATATAGGTAGTGGTTGTGGGAGGAAATCATTCCTCTTCCTTACCTTCCTTTAGAAGGCTTTACCTGTAGAGTTGAGATACCACAAGTAACAAGTATCTTGGAAGGCCATTTGAAACATAGAACTAGGATTGGCTTGCGAGTGTGTTTACCTCTTAGGACTTTTCTAGTGTGTGTTGTTTGGTCTGAGTTTAATAGTTTGGACTTAGGGTTATTTGTACTAACTTAACTTGGTTAATTTACATTTATACACCCTTGTTGAACCAATTCACGGCCAGTCACGTCATATTCACGGTTTTCCTCCTGAACAAGGTGGACTAGCCACTGCTGCTCAACGAGTGCCTGTCGGTGCTCAAGACTTAGACCAACCGATAATTGTGGAATCTATACTTGGTCCTCCTGGTAGTGATTTGGTTTCCATTGAAACAGTGGCAAATGAATCAACTTCTCCTGATAATCATCCTTTGACCAATCCTTTGGGACCAGAGTTATTGTGGTTGAACCCAGACAATTCAACATCTGCTTACACATACATGTCTTTATTTCTATTTCCATTAGAGGATAGTAATTCTCTTTTGCCTTCTGCATCAACAGTTTCAGTTGCCATGTCAGCATTGCCACCTTTGAGCGTAGCTAGACCTACTCCTCCATCAATAACTCTCATATCCTCCTGGGGCATACCACCGGCTTCTTCTATGGATCTCACAAATTTCCCTAGGGTTGTCATGTCTACCCATATGTCTACACCAACTATGGTTGTTAATCCCAATCAACCTGTAGGGTCATGAATATTTATGGCTAGTTTTTCCCAACCTTCCATTCCTATTCATTAGATGAGCATGGTAACCTTAGGAAATGTGTGGGGAAGATCATTTGTTACTCCTAGCTAGTCTGGGGGCAACCCAACTTTAAGAATTTCATAAACCTAATATAGTTCATTTTTAGAGGGGTTCCAACATCCATACTTTTCCTAGAATGGCTAGTTTACATGGGAGGAACCGTATTGTTGACACTTTCACTTCTATGAGTCACCCTCCTTATGTTGGTGCTATTGCACAAGGTGGCCCATCCATCCTTGTCAGGTACAACCCCGTGAGAAGTCATTCTCTTGGGGGTCTTGTTATCACAATAAAATTTTTGCATTTTTAAAATAACTTTTGGAAAATGCTAACAGTTGTAGTGTCAATATTTTAAATTGAAATAAATAGGTAAATTTTATTGATAGCACGACTATCAACATTTTTTGGAAATCTAAATAAATAAGTAAAGAGGTTTGTAGTCATTTTCCAAGAATCAAAAGGACTCAAGCTTACATCGGACCCTATCCATTAGAAAGTTCTCTGAAAAATATTTCCAACAGTATGTAGAAGTCCAAAAATGGATGCTTGGATCACATGATATGTGTCACGTTGAAGTTTAAGTGTTTGAAGCCTTTGAAAGGAAGGAAAAAGAGCATATCATAGGTTCATGGTGAATCGAATATCAGTGAATCGACAGGTCATGTATAATCGAACATTGGAAAGGTCTAGGGCACATTGCACATCACACATTGGCAATCACATATCCATGACACATAGTATATCGACGATCGATGATCTTCGATTGGCGAATCATAGGTCGCATATCGGAGAATGTTGCGACATGCAAATATCAAAATATATAAATGTTTCAATATGGAAGGTTGTGATATAGAAAGGGGCTGATACTCTTAAACTTCCACGAAAAAACCTCGATAGTGTTAAATTGTCAGGAAAAAGTGCTGATAGTGTTAAACGTTGGGGAACGCCGAAACAAATTTCCATATTTGAAGGCCAAAGGTTTTCTAGCAGAGTTGAAGAAGAACAAAGAAGCAATTTTGATGGATTTTCGTAGAGGGACCTGTTATATTAGAAAAGATGCTAAACTAGAGTTTGGGGACCTGTTCTACTTTCAAGGGAGGCAATTGACAAAGATTTCTTTTTGCCTAAATGCAACCATATTTTCCTATAGTTATTCTAGGACATACATGATATTTTTAAGTTTATCGTTTACATACATGAACTTGAGAGATATTTAAAATATCGTTGTTTCTGAAATTATGTGAGGACTATTATTTTGTAAAACTATTATGTAAAGTACTATATAAAAAAATTATGAATATGTAAATAGGGCTGGCTTTAATTTGAGAAAAACTTGTAGTCCAAATATATTTGAGCAATATTGAATGTATTCATAGTGTTTAATGAGACATTAGTAGGAAATTCATGTGTTGCTTCTCTCTGCCAATATTTTCTCTATTATATAATTGTCTTCTTCTATGTCTAAGAATGTTAGTTTATGAGATTGGATTTCATTGATGCTCCTCTCTTAAATTACCAGTCATTAATATTTGTTAATATGGTCATCTATGAACTATGTTTTCTTCCAGTCCTCCTTTCTTTCAAATCTCCGAGACAATCAAAGGAATTTTGACTTTTCATGCTTTGTACAACCTTCCCATTGGAGTTGTGATCCCATTTGTTTAATCGTTGGACTCCATGCCTAATGGTTTTGAATATCACCCAACCAATTTTATCCCTAGATCTAAATCTGGCCACCTGAACTCAATTTCATTAAACCTTCTACTACAGTGACCATAGGGTAGTTGAGTTTTCATGGAGAAATCCTTCCTCGGGTTGAAGGACCAACTTCAACCTAAAAGAGGTTTGAGGTTACCTTAGTTATTTCCTTCCACAACCAAGGAAATTTATGAGTGATAACAGGTCCTACGCTCTCTGGGGGAATTTACGCTGGGGGGAACTCCTTTCACTGGTCATGCTAGCCCGTATACTGTATATGTTGGGATGAACCCATACCAGAGTCAACAACCTGTATCTCACAATCCATATATGGGGAAACCTCATGGTTGGTTAGGTGGCTCTCTTTCCTATGACTCGTTTAGTCAACTCCGTAATCCATTCTTATCTTGTATTGATTTATCGAATTTAGAAAATCTAAATAATGACCCTGTTAGCACTTGAATTTGGCCTCAGGCTGAAAAAGACAAAATCCAAGGCAACATCAAACCACTTAGCCTCGTAGCTAGCCCTATGGGGACAGGAGAGGGCTCTCTCCGAGTTTATCTCGGCAAAAGATTTTCAAAGGGCTGAGATGACCAATAAAGAACATTGATTTTAGGCTAGTAAACTGATAGGGAAAGTTTGATTTTAGAATTTTAGGGTTTTGTTGGAAAACTGAGCATGACAATTTTGGGTGCGGGGATGAGACACAGTTTTTGCAGAGGTCTTTTTGGGGCAAGGTAGGAGATTGTCTTGATGCCTTTGAAATAAGTGAATGGATAGATATGACCGGTGAGGAGTCAAGGAGAGCAAGAAACCATCGAGAGTTCTCCTTAAACAGATGAAAACATAGATATTAAGCAAACTTAAAGGCAGAGCATAGAAACCATGAATTCTACCTTAACACTTCATTTACTTAATTTGCAGAAGATAAGAGTGGGAAAATGATACACATACCAAACTTAAAAGTACATGAGAGAAACACACCATCAACAAAAATCACCACAGGAATCCCAAATAGTGCTGCAAAACCCTGGTCTTTCCTTTGCCAAAATTGCAGAGATACAAAGAGTAATACAGTCTAAGCTTATCCCTCAAGAGTCCAACCTCTCCAACCATGAAAATGATTTAGAAAATACATAATATAGACCATGCCAACCCATTCCCTAGCCTCTAGGGGTCGAGCTCATCATCCTAGGAGCTGTTTCAACCAATTCTAAACTGAGCACTACAATCTAGGCAATCAAAACAACTTGCCTCTATAAGCTAGGAAACCAATTCATTCATTAATTTTTTGCCATTTTATGAATGAATCTTCTATAATAGGTAAAAAAATGTCATGTCAACATGAAATTACATCAATTACATCAAATAGGATGAAAAATCCCACCAAAAAGTCAAAACTAGTCAATGCTGCGTTTTCCTGAGCTAAAGGTGCAAAACTGGCAAATTTTCCCAACGCGTAGCGCGCCTTTCAGGCCACTTTTGAGGCACTTCCCAACATCCAAATGAGGAACAAGTGGACTTGTTGGAAAGGTCTGGATGTCTACTCTCCATCCCAAGTGGAATTTCTCAATTTGGTGGCCATTTGCCCCTCCAAAATTGCAATCTCCCAAGACTGCTTCCTGTGTGTCCAAAAAGTGGCAGAAGGTCATTTTTTGCTTGTTTTTTGACCTTTTGGGGGCTCAAATATCCATGAAACTTCTTGGCAGTGGCTGAGCAAGTGTATTTTGTCATGAAAAATCCAAAAATGCTGAGTTTTTGTGAAATGGACCTCCCCAACTTAACGGTAGCGCGCGGCGCGCTACGCGTTGAGGGCAAAAACCTGTTTTTGGCACAAAAAATTCAAAATTGACCAAAATTGCTCCAAATTTCCTGAATTTTGAGCTGGAGGTGTATCATTGAGCACCATGCTCCCTAAAGGTGGCTTCAGCCAAAATTTGAAGCGGATCGGACCCTTTGCTCCGTTTTAGTGCCTTGGCCAAGCGTGCTTTGAGTACTTTCATTTTTGCTTTGCACACATGCATGCGGGCCCAATAATGGTTCTTCATGTGGTGGAGCATGTCTTTGTCCCTGTTTTCCTTGGCTATCAACCTCTCTAAATGAGTGTTCACCTGAATGAGCATAGAGCTTTGCTCCTTAGGTGTCAAATCACTGGGTCTCTTGCGAGCCAAGTTCCGGTCTTCTCGGATCCTCCGCAACTCATCAAGAGTGTGTTCATCCTCTAATTGCTTGTTGCGCTGCTCTAAGTATGTGATTATCCAATTTGCCATTTCCAACTTTTGCTGCAACAAGTCATTTTCAGCCCTTAGTTGCTGGATGATCTCCTTTGGCTCTAAGCTAGGAGAACTGATATCAAGGTCAACAATATCTATGTCCGGATCACCTGATGGCCCCTCATCAATCTTGAGCTGCTTGCCTCTCTCTTGTACCTGTGCTGCTGTCGAAAGCGAGGCCCCTTCCACCTGATGTGGAGATAACACTCGCTGTGCTGATGAAGAATGTGAGACCCCTTCCACTTGATGTGGAGATAATACTCGCCGTGCAGATGCAAATAAGGCCCTGTGGCCTCTCTGATATGTAACACATGCTGGAGGAGCGCTGACATGCTCTGGCTCAGGAATGTCAAACTGCTGTGAAGGCCCTCCCTCATCATGGACAATCTCAGGAGGTGGCTGTGGCACTATGAAGAAGTCGCGAGAAATGAAATCCTCCCAAGCAATACCCTGCTGTGCCAACTGATGCATCACTATGATCTCGATCAGTGCATAATGATATATACTTTTGAGTTGTTGTGCGGGGTTCTTTCTTTGCACTACGGGCACCATCTTCTCTATATTTCGGCACATGAAAAATGGAATGTTCATCATTCGTACCCGGGTGAAATGCATCAACAAACGGATATGGTACGAATGTAAACGTGAAAATCTGCCCTCACAAGTGAAATAACGCATAATGAGCCTCATCAAGGGTGCATACTCATCCCTTAGGAATCTGAAAGGAAAAACATTAGTAAGGTGCCTCATGCATCCGGGTTTGATGTATGGTTGATAATGAAATTTTTCTAGCAGCTTGCACTTGGTCCACTCTTCCCCAACATTTGGTATCCCGGTGGCTTGAGCAACAATTTCAGGTGATAGGGTGAAGTCCGCTCCTGCAAGGTTCTCATGGCCATTGTGCAAATGTAGGACAAACAAGCAGACCAATTCTCTATGGTGTTGAATTTGTGAGATCCTCTCACAATATCCAAAGCATGATTGATATTGAAAACATGACTTTGCAAGTGGACAGGCTTGCAATTGAGCCAAAGAAGTGGGCTCTTCCCTGACATGCCGACCACCCTTACCACCCTTGTGATGCCTCCTTGGCACTTCTACCTCTGGTGTTGAATCGCTGTCATAACTCTGCTCATACTCTGATTCGGTTTCTGACATGGTTTTGAAGGCAAGATGGCTGAAATGTATTGCTGACTTTGCACCCAATCAACTGCTGTTTGACTTCTTCAAATGTTGTCACCAAGGGGACATAAATACAAGGGGATTGTTAGGGAAAGGGGAACATGAGGGAATTAGGGACAATAAACATAAAGAAGGAATTTAGGGAAAGCAAGCATGGGAAATCACAAAGTTATGGGATTTTAAAGTGAAGTAGGGTTTGGGAAGTTAAGTATGTTTTAGGAAATTTAGAAAGGAGAATTATGAAATTTCAAGGGAAAATTTGAGGGAGAAAGGTGATGAAAATGAGGGAAAAAGGGATTTACAAATGGGCAACCTTGGACAGCAAGAGAAATTTGAAACCCTAGTACCATTGAGACTTTAAATTTTCCACAACAATATAGGGTTTTGATTTATCATTTCATAGCATTTGAACATATTAAGTTTCTCTTTCATCTTGCAAAAACAAATCTAGGCATGGAGGAGAGGCCTACCTGCAATGTGTTTGAGAGAAAAATCGATTTGATGGCTTGCTGGCAATTTGCTGAGCAGAAAACCCAATGCGTAGCGTGCCCTGCCCAACGCGTAGCGCCCCTCTGACGCGTAGCGCACGTGCAAAATAACACTGAGAAAAGCTCCCTGACGCGTAGCGCGCCTCTGAAACTGCTCACTTTGCTCAAGAACTCCTAAAATCGCCTTTGCAAGGTTTCACTTAGCTTGTGAGAGGCAAATGAGTTGCTAATGAAGAGTGATGTGCTTTTATAGGCTTCCTTTTGATTTTTACTTGCCCAAAACCCACTTTGTAATGTTCTGAGTGTTGACACCTTTTGAATTAATTGGCTCTGACTTTTGGTTTCTTTTCTTTGAAAAATTGGTTGAAATGATGATTTCTTCTGAAAATTTTTGCAGGGATAGCTTCTAGGATGCTTTGGCAAAGGAGACAAAGGCTGCACTTCGACATTTGAAGAATTTGAAATTTTGAGAATTTTTACAAAAATGAGATAATGACCTTTGTTTTCAAAAACAGAGTTTTTGAGAACAAGGTGAAAATTTAGCTGACCAATGATGAGAATTCTTGAAATAATGTTCAATGAAGGACATCCCTCTGGCCTGCTGGTCCTTTATGACCTCTCAAGACAAACATGGACTCAACCCTAGACCTAAGACCTTAAAACTTAAAGCAAGATGAATGACCCTTTGAGGATTTTATTTACTTGAACAAACCTGAACCAGCAGTGCCAAACAAGAGGGGAATAAAGACACTAACTCCCTCCACCAGGATTATGGCATGCCTAACGGAATGCAACATGATCACACTGATGGGACACCTAATCATGAAATGCAAAGAGCTTTGATCTCTGGTGGAGGGCTACTAGACCGACTCTAACAGACCCCATCTGACATGAACCTTCGTGGTCACCTATGCCCGAAAAGTTACCGTCTAATATTCCAAAGTTTGAAGGAAAACATGGAGAGAATACAACCCCCCATATTACCGCTTACCATTTATGGTGCTCGTCCAAATCCTTATTGGATGATTCGATCAAATTATGCTTATTCCAATGTACATTAACTGGAGATGTTGTCAAATGGTACATTGAACTGGATATCGCATCTTATAGTGATTTTGCATCCTTATCCGATTTTTTTTTAACCCACTTCCAATTACCTACGAGGTATGACATTGATTCTGACCTTTTGTCTAATTTTAAACAAGACAACACCACCTTGATTTTTTATCATATCCACTAGTTACAACATTGCAAGAGGTTGGTTAGAACCAATATTCCTAATGAAATATTACACAAATGTTTCATTCGATCGTTAAGACCTCAGGTTTCCAAGGATGTGTCTATGTTTAGATTTGTTACTGAGGAACATGCCATCTTAGCTACCCAACAACTGGACTTGATCTATTCCCAGTCGAGTACATTTTATGAAGTACTCTCAAATACTCCACAACCTTCCATTAACCAACCTAAACATGTTCCTGACCCACATGCTGATGGTGTGATTGGGTTTGTTTCCGACTCCGTGAGCCAACTTTGGAAATTGGTTGTTACATCGTAGGCCCTAGTAAGTGCACATGGCTCTACAAAAGTACCTTATTATGAGCAGTCCATCGATGTTCTAATGGTGACATCCACAACACCAAAGGATACTCAACAATCTGGTGGTAAAAATAATAAGAATAAGAAACAAAATAATAAAACTTCTTTGGAAACTCAACCAAAATGACAGAATTAGGGAGGGGGCATGTTCAAATGCTATCGTAAGATAAAGTTCCCTTGTAAGATCTATCAAGGTGAAAACTTAACTCATGAGTTCCCTCCAATGGATGAAGTTCACAGGCTTCTTTCACCACCTCAAGCTACCAAATAGCCTATTATTTTAACTCATCCATTCCCTACACAACCACAACAAAAAATGGTTCCCAACCTCCCCCACCTTTGCAAGGGGGAAATGAGGGACCATATTTCAATCTTGGTAATACTTTGTCCATCCTTGTGTATAAAGAGAACATTACTGTGACCACACAAGCTAAATACTATGATGTTCCTGAGACATATGTTTCTTCTAAGAACTCGACCACTCCAGCTCCTTCCATTGGACCTCTTACATTAGATAAGCATGTGGAACCTATTTCTATCCCACCTAAGGGGGTCGTTCACAAGACTACACAAAATCCATTTGCTCGCGCTACACAACACTATATCATTGTTGAAGATCTAACCCAAGATCCCTGTGTCATGTATGCCTTGGAGGTCTTGCAAAGTTGTCCTTAGTAGTGCAAGGCTTGGTTGTTTTTTACCTTTGGAGTGGACCCCTTAGGCTAAAATATTATCACTTTTAATGTTGACAAGGTTGTCGTTTGACTTTCCCACCAGATCGACTTTCAAATCATCGTGCGTGCTTTCCATAGGAATTTTCACTGCACTTTGGTGGATGAAGGTTCTTTCATTTGTGTCATGTCAACATCATGATGGAAGACCCTTAGCTCTTCGGTGCTCACTAAGTCTAATACCACTCTTCGGGAATTTGATGGACATAATTTAATACCCAAGGGAGTCCTTCCCAAGTTTTGCATAGAGCTAGGTGGTAAAAATGTTTATGTCGATGTTGAATTCATTGATGCTACTCTAGATTATAACCTTCTCCTTGGTCATAGTTGGTTCTATGTCATGACTACAATTGTCTCATCCGTATTTTGTGTCCTTTGCTTTCCTTATGAAGGAAAAATCGTTACTATCAATCAACTTGATTATTGCGTGTCATCGACCCAACTTACCACTACGGGGAACTCAGTCCCACTTGTTGAAGATAACCCTGGTCAGTTTCATAGTGTCGGTACAAGTTTGTTTAAAAGTACATCTCTTATTGGGGTATTTCCTCAATTACCCCCCCCCAACACTCCTTCCACATATACTATCGCTCATATCAATATGATCTCTTCTCGCACCTATGGACCCCAACTTCCTTATGATCCTTGGGTGGTGCCATTTGAATATGATATTGATCAATATGGAAAGAATATGCCTTTAAGTCTAGCATAACTTGCTTATCAAACCATTCAGTTGGCATCTACATCTAATGAGTCAAGTGCTGCCATTTTTGTGCCACTTGACGATTACCCTATGCCTTTTTGGGCGGTTGACCATCCTTTGTCTTGTGACTTTCTCGACCTCCCACTTCCATCAGATGAATCTATTCAAGAGGTCATGTTGGTTTCTGATCGTTCTTGGTAAGATCTTCATCATCGATCTTCTTTTCTTCACCACGTAGATAACATGGATGTGTCTAGTCAAACCCTAGTCCCCTTTGGCAATGCCGATGTTTTCGTGAAACATAATTGGATTTTCGTTTTCTTCTGATGGAAACTTGGCCAACATCTCGGCTATTGTTCCCTTTAATATTGCTACGAGGCTAGGGTTTGTGGAAAATATTTTGATTGTGGCAAATTGTACTCCTAATGAGATTGAAATTTACACTTCCCTTTTCAAAGAATTCTGCAATGCTTTTGTTTGGTCCTTTGGTGAAATTCCTGTAATCGATCACTAGATTACAAAACATGATATTAAGAATTACCTTGGATCCAAGCCTATTTGGAAGAAACTCCTGTCGGTAAATCCTACAAGGAAATTGCTATTAAAGCAAAAGTCCAAAAGCTCTTAGATGTTGGTTTCATTTACCCTATACAGTTGAAAAAGTGGGTTTCTAATCCCATTCCAGTTAATAATAAGCTAGGGAACATTAGTATTTGTGTTGATTACTGTGATTTAAATCTGGCATGTCCAAAAGATAATTATCCTACACCTTTTATTGATCAGATTCTTGATGCGTGTGCTAACAATTCTATCTTTTAATTTATGGATGGTTTTGTCAGCTATAATGGGATTGAGATCAAACCCAAAGACCAATAGTAGGCCACTTTTATATTCCCATGGGGAACATTTACCTATCATAAAATTCCCTTTGGTCTGAAAAATGTTGGTGCCACTTTCCAAAGGACCATGTCCTATGCGTTTCACGATATCAAACGCATCATTGAAGTTTATCTTGATGACGTCACCACCTATTCTTTACTTCATGAGGATCATCCTGATCACCTTCGAGAAGTTTTTCTTCGATGTCGTTATTATAAAAACTAACTTAATCCACACAATTGTGTTTTTTGTGTATAATCTAGGTGATTTCTAGGTTTCATTATTTCACAAGAAGGGATTCATGTTGATCCCTCGAAATTTGAGGCTATCATTACCCTTCCTCATCCTTGTACCATTTGCCAACTTCAGAAACTGCAAGGGAAATCCAATTTCTTACGACGGTTCATTGCCAATTATGCTCACATAACCCAAGGCTTCATGCGTTTGTTAAAAAAAGGAGTACCTTTCATTTTGGAGGACCAAGCCCAACATTCTTTTGATGCCCTTAAGCAAGCTTTGTTTTATGCACCTTTACTTATCCCTCCGGATTTCAACTGAGATTTCTTATTATATCTCATAGCCTCAGAGTCTTCCTTAGGTATGGTTCTTATCCAAGAGGATGATATGTGCAATGAACACCCCATTTACTATCTTAGCAAAGGCCCATTAGGTCCCGAGCATCGTTATTCCCATGTTGAAAAGTTGGCCCTAAGAGTTGTTATTGTTGTTCAAAGATTGAGGCATTACATCTTATTATGGAAGGCTATCATGATTTAAGACTTCAACCCCTTGAAACATATTATTAGACATCATAACATTAGGGGAAAGTACTCCAAATGGATTTTAATCCTTCAGGAGTTTGATTTGGAGTTTTCTATTGCTAAATCTAATAAATCTTTAGCTTTCTCTGAACTACTTGATGAATTGCCTCAAGCTAATGAGGAAGTTGTGGCCTCAGATCCTTTACCTAATGAATCCTTTTTGCTCATTAGAAATTCTAATCCATGGTAGGGAGACATCCTTTTGTATCTCCAAACCCAACGTTTTCAGCTCGAAGTATCTCATGATGCCCATCGGCGCTTATGCCATCAGTCTTGACACTGCCTTATTATCGATGATACCTTATGTCATTGTAATGTTGACACTGTGTTATGTTGATGCCTTACTCATGAAGAATTCATAAACATCATGAATGATTTACACACTGGGGCATGAGGCGTTTAACTCTCTTGGCTTGCCACTGCTCATAAAATCTTGCGTGATGGGTATTTTTGGCCTTCACTCTTTAAATATTTCATTTTAGCAGTCCAAATGTGCCATCCATGTCAAATATTTTCTCATAAAATGCACGGTCATCTTGCCCCATTACACCTTGTTGTTGTCAGGACTTTTTCCCTGTGGGGTATTGAATTTATGCAATGCAACTCACCCTTAGCTGAAGGTCATCACTACATCATCGTGGCTGTTGACTATTTTACCAAGTGGGTTGAGGTTATGCCTACACATTTAAATGATGATGCCACTGCTGCTTTATTCCTATTAAACCACACCATTGCCAGGTTTGGTGTGCCTAAATGATTTGTGACCAACCATGGTAAACACTTTCATAACTATATGATGCAGGAATTAGCTACCAAGTTGGGTTTTCACCATGAACACTCAACCCCCTATTATCCTCCAACTAACATTCAAGTCGAAGCTAAAAATAATACCTTGAAAACCATGTTACAATGCATGGTAGGGAATCACAAATCAAATTGGCACCTTATGCTCGTTTTTGCATTATGGGCATATTGAACCTTGGTTAAATTTGCTACCAGATTTACTCCTTTCCAATTAGTTTACGGAATAGTTTTCCCTTCCCATATAGTGTGAAATCTCTTCACTTCAGCTAGTCATTGAACTGTTGTCTGACACGTCAGCCAAGTAAGAATGTGTTTTACAACTTGGCCATTTAGATGAAAAACGCCTTCTCACCCTAGTCAATAACAAAAATAATAAGAAATGCGTTAAGGCCCAGTATGACAAGTCGATTCAACCTCGTGTCTTTTACGAAGTGATTTGGTTTTGGTTTATGATCAATACCATGACAAGTTAGGTGCAGGTAAACTTGAACTCGTGTGGTATGGTCCCTGTTAGCTCTGCTATAGACTTCACCGGTTTAAAGGTTGAGTCTAGGACTAGTGCTTGATTTTTTCTAAAAAGGGTGTTGGCAGCGGTATTTTCTTCCTTCCCTCCTTCGTTTCTTTTACATTCCCCTAATCCCTATTATTTCCGTTTCTCTATAAAATTCTATCATTATCGTTTAAAGTACCTAAAGCCCTCATTTTCCTAGCTCCCGGGCATCCATGTTTATAAACCTCATAAGCCCCAATAACCCGCTTAAGCCCCATCACCTCCTTTCACCCTTCGTCTTCCGCCGATGCGATATTTCGATGCGATCTGATCGCTATCGCGAATCGCATCCGTGCCCTGCTTTCTCCGTTGCGCTCCTTGTCTTCTCCGATGCGATATCACGATGCGATCTGATCGCTAGTGTGTGTTTTTGGCTCAGCCCTTTGTCTCCCTCCACGTTCCGATGTTGCGATGCGATGTTATGTTGTGATGCGATGTGATCGCTATCGCATATCGCAACCAGTTGTATCAAGGCTTCCCCCTTATGTGTTCCGCTGATGCGATATCAGGTGCTGGACCCGATATGACTCGCTACTTCTTTGTATAAAATCTCATGTCCGCTTTTCCGCCTCTGATTGTATATTTGCCATATTTCATAGCTTTCACCACAAGACAATCTCCACCATCCATCTTCACCTTCCAAAGGATAATAGCTACAACCGACCCATCATCCATTTTCAATGCCATATTCGTATTTTAGCAGCCCTTTGCACCCGAAGAAGGAAGACACCTGTGATCCAATTACTCTCTGCAGTTAATATTTCAGCTACCACATTCAAGAGCAGAATGGCCCAAGGATAGAAGGACGACCTTGAGCAGTGAAAAGCATTTATCAGGCATGAAATTTCATCCACGTTTTACTTGATCTGCCCGAGCAGGACTGCAGAGCGCCAGAAAGAGTAAATTTTTCCCATAAAAAGACAATCAGAATGTATCAACACCCATAACATTTTGTGAATGTGGTTGGTGATCCATTAAGACACCTCCACTCATACCCTAACAGAGATTTTTGTAAACAAACTCTATATATACTGAGAAAAACAAAGTAATCAGTTTGATGAGTGTTAGCTGTTGCGAGTTTGTTGTGAGATCCAACTTCTGGAGACTGTAACTGCTATGTGACCTGCAGCATCTGGTCTTTATTCCCAACCAATACAAGCTTCTTTTGATGTTACTTTCTCACTTTTCACTTCTTCTATGTTCTAGGTTGTGCCTGCTTTTCATGTATTTCATGGTCTGTAAATGTTCAGCATCGGAGGGGCTGTCATCCCACCTCTGTGTTAGAATTTAGTTGTAACATTGAAATTGCTTGCAGGTGTCTGTTGTTTTAATACCAGAGAGCTGTCATCCTGCCTGCGTGTTAGATAATAGATTTACAGGCCTCTTAACTGGTTGCAGCCGGCCATCACAGGGTCCTGTGCATCTGCTGGTGTGGTCAGTGTTCTCCATTATCACCTTATTCTTAAGCTATGAGTAATTGGTGGTTAAAAGCCTTGTAGTTTGGGCGTGTTCACCCATGTCTGGGGTAAGTCATAGTAGGGGTGGTTATCTGGCTTGAATGTACAACATTTCTTTCATTCATCCATCATTTTATCCAACAAAAAATTGTTGAGTTTGTAATGTTCCTGAGCATCACTGATATACAACCTAGGTGAGTTTCTTGGGGTGATAACATTAATTGGTGCCGTTGTCGGGGAGAGGAGAATCGAAGCTCAGCTTCCCTAGGAGAACGACATAGTTTCAAGCTTTGATGACAGATAAGGTTTGAACGCAGTATTTCGGTTGTAATCATTTGTCTGGCGACTCCATTGGTGGAAGACTATCCTTTGGCGACTCCACACTGAAGTTCTGGCTCAGTTTGTGAGACATACCCGAAGAAATCCTCAGAAGTCTCCAGCTGAACCATTGCCTGACCCTGAGAGGACTGTTAAATCGAAGAAATCATCACAAAAAGGGGCATCAGGATCAGGTAAGCCTAAGAAGTCTAATTCTTCTCTAAAAGATAAAGTTGTTGCTGAAGATTTACAGTTTCAAGATTTAAAAATCAGCACTGTTAATAAGCAAGTTCCTTCAGAGATTAGTTCAGCCCCTTGTTCAGTTAGTTCCCCTTTGAATCTCAGTCCAAAGAAAGCTTCCCATTCAATCCAAAACATCCCGTATTCATTACCATCCATCACATTGCTTCCTTCTCCTCCATCTGTTAGCATCCTTCCAAATACTCCAATCATGGCAGGACAACAAGCACCTACCAGAATAGAAAGAATTGTAGCTGCTAGATACGGACCGTTGGTGTTGCCTGTGCCTTTAAATCCTATGCCTGCGGGAGAATATCAGAAGTATATGCCCAAATTCACTGGAACAGAGGGAGTAACAGCAGAAGAACATTTAGAAGCTTTTTACAGTTATGCTGATAATTTGGATATAAGTGAGAATGATGTGTGGATGAGAGTTTTTGTCCAGAGCCTTGATGGGGAGGCTAGGAAGTGGTTTAGAGAATTACCCCAGAGATCAATAACTGATATAGAAGCATTAGATGATGCATTTTTGAAGCAATGGGGAGATAAGAAGGACTTGTTGTATTATCATACTGAGTTCGGAAACTTGAAAAGAGAGAAGGGTGAGTCTTTGCCTGACTTTAATAAAAGATTTAATAGGATGTATAGTAAAATACCAGCTGAGGTAAAGCCTACTCCCACAGCTACCAAACTCACATATGCTAATGCTTTTGATGCTGATTTCTGCTTGTTGTTGAGAGAAAGACGTTGTGCCACCTTGGCTGATATGCAGGATGCAGCCATAGAGGTGGAATCTAATATCATGGCAGTAGAAAAACTTAAAGGTCATGCTGACAAAAGAAAGAGGGCCAGTGAGACTTCTTCTTCCTCTGCCTCAACTTCAGAGCCTAAATTAGATAAAATGACTAAAGTAATAGAGTCGTTGGTCGCTGAAATTTCTAAGCTTAAGGTTGAGCAGAATTCAGGTAAAACAAGGCAGCAGAACACATTTTCTCCAAGAAATCCAAATCCATTTAGAAGAGTAAATGATCAGTTACAAATAGTGCAAAGGGGTGAAGAGTCAAAAGAAGATCAGAATGTTAAGGCTCCTTTCCAGAATGTAGTCATGGAGGAGCAAAAATTTGAAGAGGATGAAGATGAAATTCACTACATGGAAGATAAAGGCAGCGCTGCATTTTTAACATTGGCTGAATATGAAGAGTCATTGCTGCAAGAGAAAAACAATCAGATGTGGGACAGGGGTGCTGTTATGCATTCTGGTGAACAACAGCAGAGATATAACCTGAGATCTAATGTAAAAAATGCCAAGGAGGATCTTGCACAAAGTGCTTCCGTCCAAGCAGAACCGCAGAGGATCAAGCAAAGAAGACCAGCAGCTGATCCTGTCACCCTCAAAGCTCCAGTTCAAGAGGTAAAAATTGCTGATAAATCATTTTCTTCTTTCAGCTTTGAGTCAGAGGTCCAAAAATTGAAGATATCTGTGCCTTTGGTTGAGTTGGTGAAGAGTAAATTATTTAGAAAGCCTATCCTTGAAGCCCTTGAGTTATAGACCAAACAAACCTCCATTGGCTCAGTCAATTTGCAAGATGACAAGCCTGCTGTTGTGCTTAGCCCCATGATTCAACCCGCTGATAATAATTCTCCATCTTTCTATGTTTCATTAACTATCCATGATAAAATCCTCCACAATTGTCTGCTAGACACAGGGGCCAGCCACAATTTAATGCCTAAAACTGTCATGGAAGAGTTAGGCCTTGATATCACTAGACCCTATCATGATTTATTTTCTTTTGATTCAAGGAAGGTGAAATGTCTTGGATTAATTAAGGATCTGGCCATTACCCTTACCCAACTGCCTATGAAGAGTATGATGATGGATATTGTGGTGGCAGATGTCCCTCCTAAGTTTGGCATGTTGTTGTCTAGAGGATGGATTAAGAGACTAGGTGGGACATTACAGAATGACCTATCTTATGCAACTGTCCCAGTATTTGGAGGAGAAAGCAGGAGGTTATATAGAGAAGCACAGTTGGCATACATCATCAGTGATGAGAAGAATCCTACAAATCATCCTATATATGCAGTGGACACTAATTTTGGAGCATGTATTCTCCAAATAGATGAATCTCAAAAGGCATTGATGCAAATCAGGAAACCAATTGTACAGGCTGAGCAAGAGCAAGGAAGTCAAATTTGGGAGATGTTCTTTGATGGAGCATGTACCAAGGAGACTGCAGGAGCAGGGGTAGTGCTAGTATCTCCACAACAAGAAAGCATCCAACTGTCTTTTAAGCTAGTTTTTCAAGTGACTAACAATATAGCAGAATATGAAGCACTGCTATTGGGCCTCAATGTAGCAAAAGATAGAGGAATCAAGAACCTGAAGGTGTTTGGAGATGCTGATTTGATAATCCAGCAAGTAAATAGAACATTTCAAGCAAAGCACCCAAGGTTAAGAGAATATAGAGATGAGGTATGGAGTATGAGAGATTATTTCAATTTTTTCTGTATCTCATATATTCCTAGAAGCCAAAATCAGCTCGCTGATTCCCTTGCTGTTTCTACTGGTTTATTTATTCCCCCAATGCCTCCCAAACTAGTGTATGAAGCACAAATGAAATATAGACCATCCCTGCCTGACAATGTCCACCATTGGAAAGTGTTCGAAGATGACGATGAGTTGAATAGGTTTCTCCAAGTCATTGATGAGTTTTCTGAGATGCAAATTGACCAAGAAAATGATGTCTTGTTAGAAAATCCCCAGGCCCATCTTAGAAGTAAGATTGGCAAAAGAAACATTGTCCAACTTCCTAGTAACCATATTCCTAAAGGTTTAATTCCTCTTGAGAGACTGTTTGACCAAACTGATGTGCCTTACAAAGCTACCCAAAACGAAGATCAATCTGCAGTTTGTAAGCATGATATAGGAAGCCCAGGTCAGCCCAGGTATGTGAATTTGTCCACTCGTCTATGAGCTGACCAAAGTTCTAAATACTGCAAATTAATGAGGCAATTTTCTGATATGTTTGCTTGGGAATATAGTGATCTGAAAACATATGATGAGAACATAATCCAGCACAAAATCCCTCTTGAGAAAGATTCAGTTCCTTTTAAACAGAAGCTGAGGCCAATAAACCCAATGCTTCTTCCATTAATTGAGAAAGAAATTAAAAAATTGTTGGCTGCCAAGATCATAGTGCCCCTAAGGTATTCTAAATGGGTAGCTAATTTAGTGGTGGTAAGGAAGAAAAATGGAGAAATCAGACTATGTGTTGATTTTAGAAATTTGAACAAATGCTCAAAAAAAGACAATTATCCTTTGCCAAAGATGGAACATTTGCTGCAAAAGGTCTCAGGAGCTAAAGTCATGTCTTTCATAGATGGATTTTCAGGTTTTAATCAGATTGCTGGGCACCCAGATGATCAAGAAAAGACTGCATTTACCACTCCTTGGGGTACTTTTATGTATGCCAAAATGCCATTTGGATTGATGAATTCTGGAGCCACTTTTCAGAGGGCTATGGATATAGCGTTTGTGGGAGAGAAGGACAAATTTGTCCTCATATACCTTGATGATATAACTATTTATTCCAGCAGCCATCATGATCATTTACAACATTTGAAAAAAGTGTTTTTGAAGTGCAGGGAGTTTGGGATTTCAGTAAATCCAAAGAAATCACAATTTTCCTTGCATGAAGGCAAGTTGTTAGGACATATTGTGTCTGCTGCAGGTGTTCAAATTGACCCAGAAAGAGTCAAGGCAATTCAAGCTTTAACCGTTCCGAGATCAAAGAAAGATATTCAATCTTTTCTGGGCAAAATTAACTTTGTAAGGAGGTTCATTCCTAATTTTGCTGAGCTGGTAAAGCATATTACCTCCATGTTGAGAAAAGGAGCAGAGGTAAAATGGACTGAGACAACAAGAAAATCTTTTGAGTCCATCAAGAAGGCTATTATGGAAGCTCCCACATTAATAAGTCCTGACTACAGTAAGGAGTTTCACCTATTTTCATTTGCCTCTGAGGATACCATTGCAGCCATTCTGTTGCAGCAAGATGAAGAAGGTTCAGAACATCCAGTGGCATTTTTCAACAAGAATTTGAGGGATGTCGAACTAAGGTATGAAATTATAGAGAAACAAGGATATGCTCTTATTAAATCCTTAAAATCTTTCAGAGTTTATATCTTGCATTCAAAGATAATTGCATATGTGCCTTCGGCTACAATTAAAGACGTCCTAACGCAACTTGATGCTGATGGAAGAAGGGCTAAGTGGATTGAAAAAATGATTGAGTTTAACATAGACTTGAGGCCCACTAAGCTGGTAAGAGGTCAAGGGCTTGCCAAGTTGTTGGCTAAAGAAAATTGCAGACATTTAGACATTGATCTCCTGGGCACGATTGTAGAAGATGGTCAAGTGAAAGAAGAGGAAAGCGCTGCTGAAATAAAGAAAAAGCAGTCGGTGGCCGAGAATCTAGCTTCATGTAATTGGTATGCTGCAATAATTAGTTTTTTGTTGAAGCTAGAAATCCCTTTGGGCTTAAGCACAAGTCAAGCTAGAACGTTAAAACTCAGGGTAGCAAAATATTGCATTAATAATACCCTGCTCTATTGGAGGGATCCATCCGGGATATTTCTAAGGTGTCTGGACAAAAAGCAGTCAAGAGAAGTCATGCAGCAGTTTCATTCCAGCGAGTGTGGAGGGCATCATTATTGGAAAACTACAGCTCACAAAATTCTCAGAGCTGGGTACTATTGGCCCACGTTATTTTCTGATGTATTGGTTTTTGTTAAAGCTTGCGACAGGTGCCAAAGATTTGAAGGAAAGCAGCAGCTGAAATCCCTGCCCCTAAAGCCAATAGTTGCAAAAGGACCTTTTCAGCAGTGGGGCTTGGATTTCATTGGTGAAATCAATCCGCATTCCAGTGGCCAGCATAGGTGGATTTTGGTTGCCACTGATTATTTTACAAAATGGATTGAAGCAGTCCCTACAAGGAAAGTTGATCATACTGTGGTCATGAAGTTTTTAACAGAGAATATCTTTACCAGATTTGGTTGTCCACATAAGCTAATCACAGACAATGCAGCAGCCTTTAGGGCAAACGAGTTGGTGGAAATGTGTGATGCAATGGGCATTAAACTTGTTCATTCCACCTCTTATTATCCACAAGGAAATGGTCTAGCGGAATCCTCTAATAAAAGCCTGATCAGGATAATTAAAAAACTGTTAGAAGACAATAAAAGGAATTGGGATTCAAAGCTCAAGTATGCACTGTGGGCTGACAGAGTGACCATTAAGAGATCTACAGGGATTTCTCCATTCAAGCTGGTATATGGCATTGAGGCTGTATTTCCAATTCAACTTACCCTCCCTGTGGCAAAATTCCTTCAAGAAGAGCAAGATGATGAAGATGATACGACAAACAGAATCACTGATTTGACAGAATTGTATCAGATTAGAGAACAGTTGGTTGAGAAAGCTGCAGCACATCAAAGAAAGACCAAGGAAGCCTTTGACAAGAAGGCAAAAACAAATAGTTTTCAAATTGGTGACTTGGTCTTAAAATGGGATGCACTGAAGGAAAAGAAAGGCAATCATGGGAAATTTGATGCTTTTTGGACAGGTCCTTTCATCATTTCACAGATTCAAGGGAACAATACCTTCATATTGAAAAGTATGGGAGGTGAAGTAGTTTTTGATGGCCCAGTCAATGGGCATTTTCCGAAAAGCTATATTGTTTAAGGTCTATGGCCTTAAAAGTTGTAAATATTTTATTGTTTTCAATTTTTGCAGGCGAAGTTGACTCCATGCCCAATAGAACACTAGTAATTTTGCCTAATGTATTTTCAGCTAGGAAGGCAGTGGTCTGCAGGTTCTTGAGACCTCGCAGGGAGGATCTCATCCCCAGAAGGAGCCAGTGTTAGCTCTGCTATATACTTCACTGGTTTAAAGGTTGAGTCCAGGACTGGTGCTTGATTTGTGCTAAAAAGGGTGCTGGCATCGGTATTTTCTTCCTTCCCTCCTTCGTTTCTTTTACATTCCCCTAATCCTTGTTATTTCTGTTTCTCTATAAAATTCTGTCATTATCGTTTAAAGTACCTAAAGCCCTTGTTTTCCTAGCTCCCGGGCATCCATGTTTATAAACCTCATAAGCCCCAATAACCCGCTTAAGCCCCGTCACCTCCTTTCACCCTTCGTCTTCCGCCGATGCGATCTGATCGCTATCGCGAATCGCATCTGTGCCCTGCTTTCTCCGTTGCGCTCTGTGTCTTCTTCGATGCGATATCGCAATGCGATCTGATCGCTATCGCAATGCGATCTGATCGCTATCGCATATCGCATCTATGTGTGTGTTTTTGGCTCCGCCCTTTGTCTCCCTCCGCGTTGCGATGTTGTGATGCGATGTGATCGCTATCGCATACCGCAACCAGTTGTATCAAGGCTTCCCCCTTATGTCTTCTGCCGATGTGATATCAGGTGCTGGACCCGATATGACTCGCTACTTATTTGTATAAAATCTCATGTCCGCTTGTCCGCCTCTGATTGTATGTTTGCCATATTTCATAGCTTTCACCGCAAGACAATCTCCACCATCCATCTTCACCTTCCAAAGGCTAATAGCTACAACCAGCCCATCGTCCATTTTCAATGCCATATTCGTATTTTAGCAGCCCTTTGCACCCGAAGAAGGAAGACACCTGTGATCCAATTACTCTCTGCAGTTAATATTTCAGCTACCACATTCAAGAGCAGAATGGCCCAAGGATAGAAGGACGACCTCCAACAGTGAAAAGCATTTATTAGGCATGAAATCTCATCCACGTTTTACTTGATCTGCCCGAGCAGGACTGCAGAGTGCCAGAAAGAATAAATTTTGCCCATAGAAAAACAATTAGAATGTATCAACGCCCATAACATTTTGTGAATGTGGTTGGTGATCCATTAAGACACCTCCATGCATACCCTAGCATAGATTTTTGTAAACAAACTCTATATATACTGAGAAAAACAATGTAATCAGTTTGATGAGTGTTAGCTGAGTGCGGGTTTGCTGTGAGATCCAACTTCTGGAGACTGTAACTGCTATGTGACCTGCAACATCTGGTCTTCATTCCCACCAATACAAGCTTCTTTTACTGTTACTTGCTCACTTTTCACTTCTTCTATGTTCTAGGTTGTGCCTGCTTTGCATGTATTTCATGGTCTGTAAATGTTCAGCATAAGAGGGGCTGTCATCCCGCCTCCGTGTTAGAATTTAGTTGTATCATTCAAATTGCTTGTAGGTGTCTGTTGTTTTAATACCATAGAGCTCTCATCCTGCCTGTGTGTTAGATAATAGATTTACAGGCCTCTTAACTGGTTGCGGCTGGCCATCACAGGGTCCTGTGCATCTGCCGGTGTGGTCAGTGTTCTCCATTATCACCTTATTCTTAAGCTGTGAGTAATTGGTGGTTGAAAGCCTTGTAGTTTGGGGGTGTTCACTCATGTCTGGGGTAAATCATAGTAGGAGTGGTTATCTGGCTTGAATGTACAACATTTCTTTCATTCATCCATCATTTTATCCAACAAAAAATTGTTGAGTTTGTCATGTTCCCGAGCATCACTGATATACAACCTAGGTGAGTTTCTTGGGGTGATAACAGTCCCTACATTGTTAAATGTGTTCTTAAGAAAGGGGCCTATGAGTTAGTTGATTGTGATGGGAAGCCGCTGGTAGAGCCACGTAATGGGCTCTATCTAAAACACTACTATGCTTAGTTTCTTTGCATGGTCACTTCTACATATTGTATTGAGTGTGATAGGTTTTTTACTTATCTTTGTTATTCATATAGTTTATGTATGTGACTCGTGTTTCTAGTATTTGATGCACAAATGTCAACACCCTCATTCCTTATGAAGGATTTTCGGATGGTGCAAGTTGTTACACTCAAAACGTTGCTTCCGTCGCTTAGGTCATATTTTTTCCCACTAATGAGCTTTGAATTCATGGGGTATCTGTCTTCGCCCAGTTACCAAAAACGTGGTAGAATATAGTGTTATCATTGAGCTCTTGACCAAGGCTAATTGCCTTGGCATATGCCACTTAGTTGCTCAACTCGACTCTCAGCTTGTAGTGTCTCAGCTCAATTGTCGCTATTCTGTAAGGAACTCTACCATTTTATGATACTTTTTGAGGGTACATCTCTTGGAATGTTTGTTTGATTACATTCATTATGTTCATATTCCCCAAGAGAAAAACACATTGGTTGATTCCTTAGGTAATTGTTTGTTAAATTGGCATTTGTCACATTAAAAGTTTTAACCGTGCACATGATAAAATGATTTACATTGTAAAAAACACATCATTTCAGACACAAATACATAGAAGTCATCATTCTATTATATCAATTTTTTTTGGGTACATCATTCAAAAATCTAGGCATTAGAGCCCTAGCTATCCCGCCATAAATATACAGTAACATAACAAAAATACACAACCCTACGTACACCATTACCTCCACTCGGTGATGCTCATGATAACATAACACCGCATTCAAAATGCAGCGGAGGAGGCTCCGATGATGGGATGAAGTAACTCCAACTGTGTGCCTCTACATATGTCAAGGTGTATTTGAAATACTCCTCAAATGAACCTCTATTGTTAACCCCTCAACATTACAAGTGAATTCCTATAACTCCTCACCCTCGTCCTCTTCTGTTGTTGCTTGTGCCACTTGGGCTTGGGTTGGTGGTACATTGCTATGAAGTGGAGTATAGTCTACTAGGTGTCTTGGATCCACATCTACATATCACATTTACCACATATTATTAACTTTATACCCATACAAAAAAAAAATCACAAATTACAAAAATACAAAAAAATTAAAAGATTAAAAAATAAAAACATTTTACCTCTGTCATCCCAATCCATTCCAGAGTGTGAGACCATGTCCAAGTCTCCCTAGAATTCCACTCCATCATATGGATAGTCATCTACCACTAATGGTTCCACTCTCAACCATTTGAAGTATGATGCTGGAAACCAGTTACTACTATGCACACCCTCTTTCCTCATCATGAGACCACACCACCTCATCATACAAGGCTCTGTTGGTGGTGGATACACCACATAATCTAGTGTCATTGGCCTAATGGTTGAGATATTCTCTAGAAAGAAATTCATAAGCACACTTCCATAACCAAAGTTTTTTATTCTCCCTCTCCTCATTTTGGTAAGTTGATCCTTGAAATTAGCCAACATGCCCTCACACCAGTTAAATAAAGTGGGTTGCATGCATCCCATAGATATCTCCAGGTGTGGTTTGGTTACGCTATGGGGTGCTTTGGTAACTACGACTCGAGTCATAGTATATTATAAGGTATGGAGTGTGATGTCTGTGATGTCCTCAATTAGGATTCTATCCTTATCTCTAAACACACCAAATATAAAATGTTGTTGTATATTCCCTTGCATTATTTCTCCACAAGTACTTCACACCCCTACTAGCACAATTAGGGCAACTCGCCTTGTCAAACCAGTGATAAATTATATATCCTCCAACTCTATGGAAATTGACTCTGGCCCCACTATAAACCGTTGAGTGTCTACATCCCACCACCAAATGATTTTAGAAGGTACAAAGTGTTGGTTAGTCAACTAGGGATCATGTAAAACTTTGGTAAGCCACATTTCCTCAGTGCATCCAAGGTTAGTTGATGTGTCATGGCTCACATCTCACTGAATACATGATCTCTTTCCCTCCACTCCACCATGGTTTCTCCTGCAGCCATAAAGAATTCATTATCATAGATAACTGATGTGGAAAATATGAGCCTCACTGTAAAACCCTAGCTAATCGATCTTTGGGAAAACAAGAACAAAAATTAAAATGTTTGCCCCTAACCTCACTCTCAGAATGCGTAAAATTTGGTTCCAACCGTAATGGATGTGAAGCATCTATGCAGTTGGATCCTTCCAACGGAAAAATTATTATTTCGAGCATGCAGTCGAGGGGTTTCTTCCTCAAAATTAAAGATCTTTCCTAAAAACGAAACTATGGCCAAGAGAAACCTCTGCATAAATCAACAAATAGAGGGAAGAAATTGACTTACATTCCTTGGAAATATCCTTCCTTAGCTACTCTTGCTCCTCCTTTCCCTTGCATCAATAAGCCTAGAATTTCTCCCCTTCTCTCTTCTCCAAATCAAAATGACCAAATGAGGAGGTGTGTGATATTTTTATAATATTTTTTGGCATATTTTAAAATATTCCTTTTTTAATTTTTGGGCTTGTGAGTGTTTTTTCTTTATAATTATTTTTCTAGTCATTTTTTGCAGGAGTTTGTGGAGTTTCCTTTTCTTAGTGTTTTTTCTTTTTGGTACCATTTATGAAAATGGGCTTGAGGTTGGTTTCATTCACTAACATATAGGGGTAGATCATATATCATCGTCACCAATGCATTTTTGACCGTCAGTGCCATTTTACACCTTAGGTCTGAATCCATCAAGTTGTGACTTTAGCCACTTTCGTCTATGCATGTCGTCACTTGGCGGTAGATATTACCTGATCATGGATACCCTAGTATAGCACCTCTTTTCCATCTTGGTGTCCATGCATTTATTTTATTCTCTTTTCAGAATCCCTCCTTCTGACTCACCATGAATTAGAATATGAGCCCCATGTCCTCTTCTTTGTCATATTTCTGGCTATACCCCAAGAGGATTCCACCACCTTATCACTTATGTTTTCCACTTTTAATTAGCCTATTTTTGCACGATGAGCCTTGGTTTCTTCATTCTATCGTCATCATCTGCATGGCCTACCATTCACTATCACTTGTCATTTTACCCTTTATTCGAGGAACTGATACGGAGAGTGGTACTATTAGCCCACCTCTTGTCCTCTTTATGTCATGAGAAATTCCATCATAACCAGAACCATTTGCTACCCCTTATACCACTCATTCCTCTAGGAGGAGTTTTATTTAAGCTCTTTTCAGACTCTTTAAATTAGAAATATTATTGAGTGACCTTGTCTCCTTCACACTCGTTAAATTACTTGAAGGGACGTTTATTCATTATAATTTTAACCCTTTTCCAGACTAAGTAGACTAGTTACAAAAAAGGAATACTCTAATCTGCTATGGCTAGAAAGTCCTCCCTTGTACTTTTTATCTCTTTTTTGGGCTTGGGGGACTAAACTTACGGAAAAGGAACTTTTAAAAAGAGAAAGGGAAGGGAACGTTAGTTTCATCACCATTGAACATGGAACCTATCCGCATCATTATCTCACAATTGTGTTTTAACTTGCCTAGGAGCCATACCATCCATATGAGTTTATATACTCCTCCGAATTGTTACTCTTCAAGTCATATGGAGCATATGTTGATGCCTCATGCATCGTTGCATGATATCACATGGTGCTCATTAGTTCCACTGCCAAGTCACTTTTGTGTCATGCTGCTATGTGTTCAAGGGAAGTCAGCCTGTGTCACCCATAAACAGTAGTTTGTTGACCTTTTGGAGTCGGCCATCCCTGTGTTAGTTAAACTTCATCATCTCATGAATTCATCCATCCATCACATCATCCTAGTCTGTTCCATGTCGATTGATGGGGGATACATCAAGGCCCTCCTTCAATGGATCTTCTCATGTCGACTTCAGCTAATTATCCAGGAGCTTGATCTAGGAACTAGTAGTACCTTGAAGCTTGTAGACCTCAGTGGCAGGATTCCTTGCAATTGATAGTGGGTTTACATCATTGACTCCTGATCGGTCAAGTTCACAGGTGTTCGATGTCAACTCATCTATTCAAGATTAGTGGACTATATTAGGTACCTTGGGGTCTATTTTCCTCATCTGTGGATTCCCTCATGCATGCTATTGGTTTACCTCATTGATTGGTAATTAAGCGGTTTCTACCATGATTGGAATCAACACATCTATTCGCATGTTGTAGATTTGTACCATTTGGGTTATGTCAAAAATGCTAGGTTAGGAACATCTCACTCTTATATGGCACCCTTCCTAGGCTACATTGGAGTTATGTATCATTTATCTACTTTGAGCATTATTCTAGGACACTTCTTATTTGTCATGTGTCCATAGTCCTCTTGATGTATACTGTGACATAGATCAACATTGTATTTGTTGGTGGCTATGCTCTATCTTATGAGTCACATGGATCCACTATGTATTTGTTTGTGGCCATGTTCTATCATTTCATGTCATGGATCCGTAATGTATGTTTTGGAAGCCATGTTCAGCATCTCTTTATGACTGAGCATGGGTATGCCCTTCTCAGGGATGTTATCAAAACATATGAGACTTCAACAATTGGTACATTTCGATTCGAGTTCTTGGCTTTATATCCTCCTCCTATTTTGACCTCTGAGTTTTATTACAATGCATTCAACCATCATTTACTCTTCTAATCTCATGCATTAGGGGGCATATGCTATCAACCTATTGTCTCCTTGGGGTTAGTTCTCTTGAGTCATTATTCTATTGACCTTTTTCTTTGGCCTTGACTACTTTTTGTCCTATATTTTCTGCGCAATCACATGCAAATCGGATTGTGAGTGTAATTGGAACCTTCCAATCGCACATAAGACACTTGATCCATGCGGTTATGACCAAGATTTCATAGTTTTGTCTGTGCGGCTAGGGGACTTGTTCTAGAGACTTATGGTTCCAAGGAGATCAATTCGACTCATGTTCTTATCTCATCTATTCAAGATGGATAGGACACATTATTAAGAATATTCCTTAACTTCTCTTTGTCCTAGGTGTCTACATTCATCTTCCTGGGAGTCTTCCTCTTCCTATTTATACTTGGTCATTCTAGAGGGTGAGGCCAGTGATAATCTATGAGCCAGAATCAAATATTCATATGTTGTTAGTGTGATTTAGTTTTTAGAGTCCCATGCTTCTTTAAGTTCTTATTCATTATAGTGGGGAGACTCTATTGGAATAAGGAGAGGAGTACCGAAGTTGAAGGAATATTGATGTATCTTTTATTATATGGTTAATGAAGATTCATGTTCCCTTCCTTTATATCATCATTTGTAGTGATTTATGTTCACGTATTTCTTGATGTCTTGAGTTGACAATCATTTGCGGAAGGTTACTTGTCATATTTGTTTTTTTGTGCTTGTATGTAGGATTGGGATCGGTAGAAGAAGGAAGAGTTATTTGGATTGGAGCGATAGGCTTATACATTAGGAACAATACCCTTCATCGACCCATGAGGAGGAAAGGTACTTGCTCAAACCCATATAACATTAAGAACTGCATGGAGGCTACTTACATGATCATTTGACTTGGGGATTTTTTTTGCCTTGGGTTAGGCATATCTTTTTGTTGTGTGATGATCCTCTAGGGCATAGAATCATGGAGCAATGGCTCCTTTCGTGTGAAATTTACTACAACAAGTGCAATTTCAAGGGGAGCTTGTGTAATGGAAGAGATGATGCAATGGAAAAATACATTGTTATTGGGGGCCTGTGTAATGCAAGAGATGATGTAGAAAGGGAGCACATTTTTAGGGGGATCCATTTCAAATGGAGATATCATCAATGAAAAGGATGTTTCAACCACTCTTTTCCATTGATGACAAAGGGATAGAGAGTCTTGGAAAGAAACAAAGAGAAGAAGCATGGAGTTAAGGGGAGCTTATGCAACACGCTAGGTGATATTCAACGTCTTGACATCAACGAAAATGGGGAGATCGTTGAGTATGTTGTCATTGATGCAAAAGTGGGTGCAAGACATCGTCATTGATGTTGTCGGAATGCTAACATGCATGGATGAGATGATGCATTGATGAAACCATAACTATAGGTGTGGATTCCTTTGAAGATGATTATACCATGCACTTGCCTTGCTTTTGATGAAAAATATGCAAGGAAATTTAAGGTCTTTGTGGTCACAATAACCTTTATTGGATTCCCCTCATTAAGCCATTTCTGTTGATATGTGGAGTGCTTCGTGGGTCCTCCCAGTTGATGAGATATTGATGTTTGAAGTTTGTGTCGCCTCGATAATAGGTCTTTCTCCCCACATTTAAAATGCATATTATTAAAACAAGTTCGCTTAAGGTCTAGGCACAATTTAAAACAACTAGCACAAGATTTTGAAGGGTCTCCTTGTTATCCTCTTGGAGCAGAGAAATAAAAAATAAAAATAGATGGCACAATTATTAAAAATGATTTGATGAAAATTAAACCCAACTCCCAATGAAGATTAGTTCAATTTTGAAATTTAAAAATGATGGAGCTCTTCCCTAATCATTTGGATCTAAGATAAATTTCAAAATTTCAATTAAAAACTTATAGGCCTATGATAAAACCTCATTTTATTTTTGACACCAAACGAAAATTGAATTTTCAATTTCATTTCCCTCCATGATTGTTGTAACAACCCTGGTGAAAATTCCATGTAATAAAAGTTAATAAAGGCAAAATAACACCATGGGTAAGGGACACGTATTCCAAGCTGAATGTTGGGAAAAGATATCCTAATGGGCATCACTGGATGTGTTTATGGCTAAAGGAAATTGGCAAAGGCAAAGGCATAAAAAGGCATTTTTGACACATTTATTTATGAAAATAAAGGAAATTAGGAGAAAGGTAAGCTGAAAGGTCACAGGTTGCATGTGAGGAGGAAAATGAAGGAAAATAATGAAAAATGAAGAAAATAGAGGCCTCATTAATAAAAAGGCTTCCGAGGATTAGTCGTTAACCTTTTGTCTATTTAGTTTTGGAGCTCTCTCATTATTCTCTCTCTCTCTATCTAACTCTTAGACACTTAGAGTTTTCTTGGAGCAATCTAGCTTTGGAGCAAGGAAGGAAAAACAAGGAAAGGGGAAAGAAGCAAAGCAAGGATCAAGGAAGGAAGCAAAGGATCAAGCAGCTTCAACAGGAATACTTGCAGGTAACATATTGCATGTGTGATTTCCTAGTTGGTTTTGACATGCATGGCTTTGCATGTTGGTGTATGGTCGGTGGCATGGTTTTACTGGGTTATGACAGTGGTTTTCAACCTAGCCTTTCCTTTTCTAGATGCCACAATGTTTTGGGATGTTTATCTCAATTTTGAGCTTTGGAATTGCCAGATGGATTTCAGAATCCAGGGTGGAGATGGTCTCAAGGTTCATTCTGAAGGCCTAGGAATCCCTTGACTGATTTTGGCAGGATACACGGTAAATCTTGAGGGAGGAGTCTTGGTTTAGGGCCTAGTGATCCGGTATTAGATTCCGGTAAAGCCTGAGAGACAAGGGGACATAAAATTCCTCAAGGATAGTGATGGATTCCATATGGAATTCCAAGTTTAGTTCGGTTTTGTGATCAGAGCACCGGTTTTGGTGTGATCACGATTTGGTGAGGGTGGAGGTGGTTTAACCTCTGGATTCCCTTGGTTGTTTTTTATTATCGATGAGATCCTACATTCATGCTTGGAATATGGCACAGGGGTGACTGCTGAAAGAAAGATTTGGTTCAGCCATGTCTACGGTCGGGTGGTATGTGGAAGTCCAGAACCTAGTCGTATTTGCTGATGGTTAATAAAATCTAAGTTATCTTGATTTTGTACTTGTTTATATGTGGATTTAATGGCTATTATCTCACTGTTATTTCCATGGTTTTATGCTGGTTATAAGCATGGTTAATTGATTGGTTCTTGTCATGGTTACTTCATGTATTTACTTGTAATGGTTAAAATGATGGATGCAAGAACTAATTGATGTCATAATATTTCAAGGGAGAATATGGTGATCCTTCTTGTCATGTTCCATAAGAGTTTTCATTCATTCATGTTATGGCTTGTATCCTAGACCTGTAGATTGCATTAATGCCAAGTGTTTGATAGAATTTCAGTCCCAGTTGGGGATGGTCAGGCCTAGTACTAAAGTTGATTTTTGATTTATTAGCCTTGTGATCATGTGTTTAATGGATTCTAGAAGTTACAAAAAGTTCTGGGCAGTGGTTAGAATTTTGGGCTAGAAAAGTGCCTTAAATTCCGCAGACGTTGGCAGCATTCTCTTGGGAAAAGTCTTCGGATGTAGGCATGTAGGCTTGTGGGAGCGTCCAAAGGTCCCTGGCTACTAGCATGAGAGATTCTAGAGGTCAAGAGGTCAAAAAACTCAGTGGGACCCAAGGGTAGGATGCATGAGTGGTTGGGTTGCCTCCTGGGAGTGTTGTTGCTGATGTGGAAGGTATGGTTGATGTGTTTCCATCGATTCCATTTCCTTAAGGTCACCAAGGAGTTTGAATCCTATCATAGTATCCTCTCATCACATGTTTACCCCAGTTGGCTAGTTACTTGGGTAGATGTGGAAGGATGGTGGGTACAGATTGGTATTAGAGCATGGTTCACCCCTCGGATTAGATGGGTTGTGTGTTGGTCATGCATTCATGTCGGTTGCATGTGTGTCAATCATCCTTGAATGCTTGTTGCATATGCATGGCATTGGTCATGGTCGTAGTGATGTTGCCATGGGAATAAGGATGTTGTTGTGTGAAGTGTGTTGTCATGGGTGTATGATTAGGCACATGTTGTTTATGTTTGCGTACAATCAGTATAAAATGATATGGTTGTTGTTGTCATGCATGAGGTCATGGAATGTGTAGTTGATATGGTCATGCATTAATGACTAAACTCTATCTAGAATAATGGAAATATGGTTACATGCCTATGTGTTATATTTTATATGTTGTCATGATTATATCGTACATGTATCACACTGACTTTTTGATCTTGCGGACAAGGTATCCTCCCCAAAGTATACTAAGGTATGTTAAATTATTGTGATTTGGTTTAACTGGCATAGTATGCCTTGTGAGAAAGAGATCAAAATGGCTAGCAAGATGGTAGACTACAAAGACTCTCCCTATGAATCGGATGAGCAGCATGGTGTTGGGAACTCTTCTGATTTGGTAGAGACATTGAGAAGCTTGAAGGAAGAAATAAGGAGTTGTAAGGCGAACAATGACAAAATCATGCAGGAACAAGAGAACCAAGTAGAGGTCAATGCAATACTACTTCATAGTTTGTCAGAATTGCCGCAACAAGGACCACTTCAGATCAGCCATGAGCAGGAGGAAAAAAATAATGGGGCATATGGAAACAGGTCTTATGGTGTTCACAAGTCGGACAAAAACGACACAATCAAATATGGCAGGTTGTTGGACACTCTATATAGGAGAGGTGATGGACATAGATACTATTCTAGTTTTGGTTCGGACAGGCATCATGATCATCATCGTTATCATACTTACAAGAGGAGTGATAGGGGATAATTATCAGATGAGTTTAAGAAAGAAAAGCCACCTACCTTTGATGGAGAGATGAATAAATCACAGAATGCAGAGGCATGATTGCTTGGTATGAGGAAGTTCTTCAGATTGCATGAGTATTCAAAAAACATGAAAGCAAAGATAACCACTTTCAGTCTCAAAGGTAAATCATATATTTGGTGGGAAGATGTGAATAATGTTAAAGGTATACATGAGGATGATTTGACTTGGCATGATTTTGAGAGGCTCTTCAAGAAGAAATATTTTTCGGAGAGATACTTTAATGATAGAGCTAAGTATTTTTATGAGTTACATATGGGTTCCATGACAGATGATGAGTATACTAGTAGGTTCTTGGAGCTATTGAGATATGAAGAGCAACAGGTTAGAGGTGTTGATTTTTTGGTAGCATTGGATGCGCTCTAGCTCCGAAATTTTGTGGAGGGGATAGAACACATGAGATCTCCAAGACCCATAGATCGTTTGGTGAAATTCCACTCGGATTGTATTTTAGTAAAATAATTAATATTTTTAATGGGGTTCCTAAGTATAAACTTAGGAAAATTAAAATATTAATGGGTATTAATGGAAATATGGGTGAGAAGCTTTTAAGAGACGAGGATCAAGTCTATTTTAACCTTATTCATTGATTAGAGACTTAATCTCGACCATTGATTTCTCAACAGGAAAAGTATAAATGGAGGCTTGGGGTTAGTTGGAGAACACACACAGTGAGAGAAACACTTGAGCTAAATTGAAATTCTGGGGCATGGTTTGCTAAGAATTTCAGAGTGAGCTTCTAGTGTAGAGAGGGGCAGTTCGATAGATGGACTTCAGTCCAAGGCCGAGAATACATAATAGAGGGGAAACATAACACCAGGGAGAGACATCACAGCTTTAGAAGGGTGACATAGAGGCTAGAGAAGATGTCGCAGTCTCTTAGAGGTAGTGTTGGGGTTTCTGTGAGGCAGATTGAGCAGCGGTTCAACAAATCGATTTTTGAGCCGGAAAGGTTCACTGGGATGGTGACGTATCTCCTAGAGGAGGTGACACAATTCTAGTGCAAAGCTTGGAGCAACCATAGCTGCCCAACACTTGGGACAACGCAATAACCTATGTGGTTTTTTGATCCAGTTGCTGGATTTGCCAAAATATCTGTCTCCGGATAGAGGTACTTTTGTCAAGTTTATTCTCTGTTGGGTGAGCTCAATTTGGCACCCTAGTTGTATTCAAAAATATGCTTAATAATAAAACCCTCATATCTGTTGCATCGGTTTGCCCACATTGGGTTTTTCTAGGGACGTTTAGTCCAAAAATAAGTGTGTCCTTTGTGTGGTTGTCTCATTTATTTTTCAGTACTTGATCTGTATAGTGGTGTAGGCTACAGTGTATTTGCATTAATATTTTCTAAATATTTCTGAAAATAACTTGCTAAACTGAAGAACAAAAGTAGGTAATGTAATCATTTTACTACAGTAGGATTTCTATGTAGATTTAGAAATTTTCACATGGTATCAGATGGATTGCAGATCAAGAAAAATTGAAGCCATCAATGAAAGGACAAAGGAAAATTTGTGTGTGAATACAACTGTCTCGAGACACAACACGATTTCTAGCCAAGAGAGCAGAGGAAGGGTGACGCAGTCAATAAGGGAGGCTCACTAAGAGCATGCATTAGCCTGATTGGGTGACACTGTTGCTGCAGAGGGAAGCGCAGTGGTTATTGGGTCAGCATAGAGACTGTTGAGTCTCATTTTTTCAGTTCCTGTGGCTAGAGGTGCAGCGCAGATTTCATCTGGAGTTGCTGGTGGGGTACTGATTATGTTGGTGCAGAACAATACCTAGTGGGGTAGAAGCAAAGTAGGAGGAATCAATTCCTCATAAGATTTCTTGTCAAGAAATATAGATCCAGTTTTGAGCAGTAGCAAAGAGAGATCAGAGAGGGGTGGTTCGATAGTGGTTGGCAGAAGGACTTCCGAGAGGGAAATCAAAATTTAGAGGGAGCTTGTTCCTTATAGGATTTATAGCGCCAAAGAAATCGAAATCTGAGTTTTTCTAGGGCAACAACGAAAGAGGGAGAAGAGAACTAATTCAAGGTTCATTTGGCAGAGATGGCAGCCACATCTTTTGGAGGGAGGTGGGCCGATTTAGAGTTGTACTTTGAAAGAGCTACATAAGGGGTAGGATCCTTGAGGTGCCCAAACTCTTGGATCACACACGGCTATAGGAGCCCTTAATGATAGTAGAAGAATGATGGGAATCAGTCGATGTGAGGGATGATGGAACAACAGTGGTAGAGCTAGAGTGCCAAATTATGAAGCAGCGTAGTGGAGTGTTGCAGCAGTGCAGGAGGCACGGAGAAGATACGACAACAACATAGTAGCATCAAAGGTTCAACACAAATTAGCAACAAACGTAGCTTCAATGTCTAGGGGCATCCAAACTGATCAACATGTCATCTTTTGGGTGACTTTTCAGTTGCTTACTTCTCAGCAACTAATGGCAGTGGTAGTGCTATGGGCAACATGATGCAGCATATTGAGAGGGAGTTTCAGTATAGATGCAGTAGTGACAGTGGCAGTGTAATGCGTAGCAGTAAAGATTGCAACAATGCAGTGGATGAGGGCCAATAGGCTGAGCATCAACAATGCAGAGGATCGATACTGTCGATTAGTGTGATACTTCCACTGGGAAGTATTTCTAGAGCACATTCATCGCTAAGAGGGAGTGTTTACTTTTGGGTAGCATTGGATGTGCTTTAGCTCCAAAATTTTTTGGAGGGGCTAGAACACATGAGATCTCCAAGACCTAGAAATCATTTGGTGAAATTCCACCTGGATTGTATTTTATTAAAATAATTAATATTTTTAATGGGGTTCCTAAGTCTAAACTTAGGAAACTTAAAATACTAATGGGTATTAATGAAAATATGGGTGAGAAGCTTCTAAGAGATGAGGACCAAGTCCAATTTAATCTCATCTATTGATTAGAGACTTAATCTCATTTTTTGATTTCTCAACAAGAAAAGTATAAATGGAGGCTTGGGGTCAGTTGGAGAACACACATAGTGAGAGCAACACTTGAGATAAATCGAAATTTTGGGGCGTGGTTTGCTGAGAATTTCAGAGTGAGCTTCTAGTGAAAAGAGGGGAAGTTTGGTAGAGGGAACTCAGTCCAAGGACAAGCATACATAGCAGAGAGGTAGCACAACACCAGGTAGAGGCATCTTAACTCTAGAAGGGTGACACAGAGGCTAGAGGAGATGACGCAGTCACTTAGAGGCAGTGCTGGGGTTTCTGTGAGGCAAATCAAGCAACAATTCAAAAGATCGACTTCTGAATCGGGAAGGATAACCGGAGGGTGACGCAGGTCTAGCGCAGAGCTTGGAGTAGTCATCACTTTCCAACATAGTCACCTATGGGGTTTGTTCATCTAGTTGTTGGATTCGCCGAAATACTTGTCTCCGGATAGAGGTACTTCTGCCGGGTTTATTCTTTGTTGGGTGAGATGGATTTGGCACCCTAGTTGTATTAAAAAATCCACTTAATAATAAAACCCTCATATCTGCTACATTGGTTTTCCCACATTGGGTTTTTCTAAGGACGTTTAGTCCAAAAATAAGTGTGTTCTTTGTGTGTTTGTCTCATTTATTTTTCAATACTTGATCTGTATAGTGGTGTAGGCTACAATGTATTTTCATTAATATTTATTGAATATTTCTGAAAATAACTTGTTAACTGAAGAACACAAGTGGGTAACGAAGTCAGTTTATTGCAGTAGGATTTCTGGTTGTTAGATTCAGAAATTTTCACAAGAGGCGGTGGTAGAGAACCATTGCAATGTTGGATATGTGGCAAGGATCATCTTAAGAGGGATTGTCTGTAGTATCAGGTTGGTAGATCCCAAATATATGGTGCTCAAGAGGTGCATACAGTTGGTGATGTTGGTCATGACATTCCTTGGATCTATGTAGCTGTGGAAAACAGGCAAGCAGATCATCCGACATCTATCTTTGAGATGGATGGTAAGCTTTGTGATCAAGTTGTTTTTATTTTGATTGCTCTTGGATCTAACTATGGTTATATTAATCCTGAACTAGAGGATAAGTGTGGTTTGAGAAAAGAAGTGCATGAAAAATATTGGTTTGTACAGTTGGCTACAGGTACAAAGAAGAGAGTTCACCATTAGGTAAGAGCTTGTGCATTTGACTTAAATGGTATGCCTACAACAACACATTTGAATGTACTGCCATTGGGATCATATAGTATGCTTTTTGGTATGGATTGGTTGTACCTTCATAGGACCAAAGTCGATTGCTTCGACAAGGCCATTGAGTGCGTCAATGACAGTGGGGAAAAGAGAATTTTGCAGGGAAAGAAGAAGCCTACATCAATGAGGATGGTTACCACTATGCAGGCTAAGTGTAGTTGCAGAAAAGATTGTGTGATGTTTGCAATACATATATCTAGTGACAAGGGAAAATATATTGAGGATGCAGAAATATTCAAGAGGTACCCCGTATTGTAGAAGTATTAGGATGTGTTTCCAGCAGAAAGAACGTACTCTCAGAATGTGCATTGATTACAAGTAGTTGAACAAGGTAACAATCAAGAATAGGTACCCATTTCTGAGGATCGATGATTTGTTTGATTAGTTGAAGGGAGCACCAATGTTCTCTAAGATCGACTTGAGATCGAAATACCATCAGGTACACATGAAGGAAGAGGATATCTTCAAGACTGCGTGTTATGAAACCAACTCACAAAAAGATAGAAAAGAGAGATCCACACCTTAGAATTCAGCCTCTTCGAGGGGGCAACCTCCTTTACATTACATAAATGAACAATTCTTGGATGATACAAATGAAAAAACCTCCTTTCTATATATAGGAGTCTAAGGAGTCACAATATAATCCAGCCGACCTAACAATAATAATATAAAGCCACAAAAATAACAATAGAGGGATTCTATGGGGCACAGAATTAACAATATGGGGGTAATAGGGGCACAACAATATAAATAGGGGGTATAACTACAATAGTAATGGGGTAATCACTAGTATTATAGGGACCCAACATGCCCCTCTCCTTCAAAAAAGTGTTGTCCTCAACGCTTGAGCAGTTCTGGATACTTCTGCATAAAATTCTCATCCTCCCATGTGGAATCTTCAGCGGATAAGTTCTTCCACTTGATAAGATACTCTGAAATTGATCGATTTCGTAGCTGTCGAGTTCTTGTTTCTGTGATTGCTTCCGGTTCCAATATAATTTTTCCTTCCTCGTCAAGTTCTGGCAATATTGTTTGAATTGGGAGCTTGTCACCTATAACCTTCTTTAAACATGAAACATGGAAAACTGGGTGCAATCGAGAAGCTGCAGGAAGCTCCAATTTGTATGCCATAGTACCAATCTTTTCCAACACCTTGTACGGACCATAATACTTTGGTGATAATTTATTATCCTTCTTAGCTTGCTTTAGGGACATTTGCTTATATGGTTGTAGCCGTAGGAATACCCAATCACCTACATCAAAACTTCTTTCACTGCGATGTTGATCTGCCTGTTGTTTCATTCTATTTTGTGCCAACACGAGGTTATCCTTTAAGAGTTGGAGGACTTGTTGTTGATGTTCGATGTGATGTTCCACTGCCTGAACCTTAGAATTTTCTCTTAAATATGATGTGATGGATGGTGGTTGATACCCATAAAGTGCCATAAATGGGGTCATTTTTGTTGCTGTATGGAAGGAAGTGTTATACCACCATTCAGCCAGAGGCAACCATTTGACCCATTGTGTCTGTTTATCAGATACAAAGCAACGAAGATATCCTTCCAAACATTTGTTTACTATCTCAGTTTGCCCATCAGATTGAGGATGATAAGATGAGCTATGAGCTAACTGAGTACCAAGACAAGAAAATAATTCTGTCCAAAAATTTCCAGTGAAAATGGGATCTCTGTCACTTACAATAATCTTTGGGTTTCCATGTAGCTTTTGAACTGTTTCCATAAATGCAGTAGAAACTGTACTGGCTTTAAATGGATGTGATAATGCACAAAAGTGTGCATACTTGGTAAGTCTGTCAACTACCACCATGATGACACTCTTTCCCTCAGACTTGGGTAAACCTGTGATAAAATCCATTGAAACCTCCTCCCAACGTTGGCTTGGAATGGATAAAGGTTGTAATAGACCTGGTGTCTTAATTGTTTCAACTTTATTTTGCTGGCAAACCAAACATTCCGCCACAAACTTTTGAATATCTGATTTAAGGCCATCCCAAAAAAATTCCTTCTTAACCCTGTGGTAAGTTTTTAAAAATCCTGAGTGCCCTCCTAAGGGAGAAGTGTGCAATTCCATAAGAATCTTTTGTTTTAGCTGGGAATTCTTACAGAGGTATAAGCGATCTTTGTACCATAACGAATCATTTTTCCAGCTAAATGTATCAGAAGTACTGGAATCTTGTTGTAGCTTTTGAATAAGTGCCCACACTTCTTCATCATTCTTCCATTCCTCCCTTGCTTCGTTTATCCAATCTGGTTGGATAATAGAAATGGCACACAACAATGCTTCCACATCCTCATCCTTTCTTGAGAGTGCATCTGCCACCACATTTTGCTTTCCTTTTTTGTAGATGATTTCAAAGTCATAACCCAACATCTTTGTGACCCACTTTTGTTGCTCTTCAGAGGATAATCTTTGTTCTAAAAAGTATTTAAGGCTATCATGATCCGTTTTTACCTTGAAGTGTCTTCCCATTAGGTAGGGTCGCCATTTCTTAAGTGCATGGAGTATTGCCAACATTTCCTTCTCATAAATAGCTTTGCTTAAAAACTTTCCCTTGATTGGACGACTTTCAAAAGCAATGGGTCTTTCATCTTGCATTAGAACAGCACCAATTCCATTTCCTGAAGCATCACATTCCACAATAAAGGTTTTTGTGAAGTCCGGTGTAGCTAAGACCGGTGCTTGGCACATTGCCTCTTTAAGATGTTCAAAGGCCTTTGTTGCTTCCGAAGTCCATGAAAATGAATCTTTCTTCAATAATGTTGTTAGAGGTGCTGCTATTCTCCCATAATTCTTAACAAACTTGCGATAATACCCTGTCAACCCAAGAAATCCTCGCAGATGCTTTATGGATGTGGGGATTTTCCATTCCTTAATGGCTTTAATTTTGCTAGGGTCTACCTTAACTCCTTCATGAGATACAATATGACCCAAATATTCCACCTCCTGGACTCCAAAGAAACATTTGGATCTTTTTGCATATAATTGTTTCTCCTCCAATAGTTGTAGCACCCTGTCAACATGTTCAACATGATCCTTCCAAGACTTGCTGTAGATTAGTATATCATCAAAAAATACTAACACAAATTTTCTAAGGAATGGTTTGAAAATTGAATTCATCAAACCTTGAAATGTTGAAGGTGCATTGGTAAGGCCAAAAGGCATGACCAAAAATTCATAATGACCCTCATGAGTTCTAAATGCCGTTTTCGGAATGTCTTCAATCTTCATTCTGATTTGATGATATCCCGAACGAAGATCCAACTTGGTGAAGTAAATTGATCCATGCAATTCATCCAGTAATTCATCAATAACAGGAATGGGGAACTTATCTTTAATAGTGAGCTTGTTGAGCTCCCTATAATCTGGACACATGCGCCATGATCCATCCTTCTTGTGCACCAATACTACTGGAGCTGAGAAAGAACTTTGACTCGGTTGAATTATACCAGCCTCTAGCATTTCTGCAACCATACGTTCAATTTCACTTTTTTGGACATATGGATATCTGTACGGCCTGATGTTTGGAGGAACACTTCCTGGAATCAGATGAATAGCATGATCATGATCACGCATAGGTGGGAGACCTTTGGGAGTCTCAAATACCTTGGAATGATTGTCCAAGACTTTTTGGAGATCTGGAGAAATAGATGATTCCAATGTGGAAACATCTAGCGAACATAATTGTGCAATTACACCTCTTTGCTCCTTTTTTAGAAGCTTTGTCATGCCATTAGAGCTGATTATCTTTCCTGGTTTCCCTGCAATACCCCTTAATTCAACTTCCTTTCCTTCCACAGAAAATTTCATGAAAAGTTCTTGAAAATTAAAAGCTATTGTACCCAAGGATTGTAGCCATTGGACTCCTAGTACAACATCAGCACCTCCCATTGGAATGGAAAGCATTGGGCTAGTCAATACATATTCTCCCATGGATAGCTTGATATTATGGCACTTTCCAGAACAATTTATTGTTCCTCCATTTGCAATCATCACTTGACACTCTGGTGCTGGATATAGGAAGCAATTCAATTCTTTTGCTACCCTACAATGAATAAAATTGTGGGTGCTTCCTGAATCAATCAACACTATTACCTTTTTCTTCTTGATTTGTCCTTCTATCTTGATGGTTTGAGGAGTGGTAATTCCCGCCAATGCATTACAAGATATGGTCGGATTTATTTGTTCTTCATCTAGGCTTTGTTCCTGGATTATATCCTCTTCTTTTGACCTTTCTTGCTCCTTTTCTTCTTCCTCTTCACAATCTATGTAGAATAATTTCTTCTCAGCACACTTATGACCTTTTGTGTATTTGCTATCACAATTGTAACAAAGCCCTTTTGCTCTTTTTTCTTCCAATTGTTGTGGTGTCAACCTTGTAGGTTGTGGAAGACTATGGGCAACAACACTTCCGTCTTTATAGTTGTGAATGGTATGCTTCCTAGTTGCCATAATTTTGCTTTCCATTTTTCTTGCTAACCTGAATGCCTTCTCTAATGAATCAGGTTCCCAAAGGCGCACATCATGTTGGATATTATCCTTTAAAGACCCTATGAACACATCAATCCTATGCTCCTCTGGAATATCTTTTACCCTTATGTTCAATTTTTGGAACTCCTCAATGTGCTCCATTATTGAACCCTTTTGTTTGAGACTTATCAATTGGCTAAAAAAAGTGTTGCTTTTTGTATCCTCATAATGTGCTATCAATTCTTCCGTAAAAATTGCCCAAGTGATAAATTGTTTACGAGAACAAAGCCATTGATACCATACAAACTGATTTGGTTCCAAATATAAAGTTGCCATACGTACCTTTTGTGTGTTTTGCACATTATTGAGATCGAAGAATTGCTCCATCTGTAATATCCATGTGGCGGGATCCTTGCCATCAAACTTCCTCATATCGATTTTTGGAACATGGTGAGTCTTCGATCCAACATTAGAGTCTATGGAATCATGATTAACATTTCTTTTGTTCTCATCATGAGTTTCCTTTACTACCTTTTCACCATTAGTGACCCTTTCTTGTAGCAACTTCTTCAATTCTTCCATGTCTGTCTTCAAATCTATCTTCAAATTTGCCATCGAATCCTCCATCTTAGCTTCCATGCCCTTTATCTTAGATTCCACGCCATTTACCTTAGATTCCATGCCATTTATCTTAGATTCCACGCCACTTATCTTAGCTTCTGTTAGCTTTTGTGAGCGTGACATTTGTTGCACTTGTTCTTGTAATTTTGATATATCATGTAGCATTTCTTCCTCTTCTTCATGAGTCATGCTAGAGCTTTCAGGTTCCTTACTAGGTGTTTGCATTTTCTTTCCTCGGGGCATCAGTTACCGATAATAATGCTTTACTATGCCCTTTGAATTCTGTTAAACCAAGCTTACACAAAAATTAAAAAAAAAAAACTACACACCTTTTTTCACTTTATAGAAGCCTGATATTGAATCTGATGTATCTCTGTAATTTCGAATCATCCAATTATGAAATTGCTACCTATAGTAGCCTTCTGCGTCCTCTTTCCAATGCCACAAGTCTGAGCCAAATTGGATTCTCCAAGGAAGAGTTATGTGAAATCTCCCACAGTGACTTGCTTTTAGACTGGTTCAGTAGAGCGAACTTGTACGACGTGCCACGAGTCACTGTTTCAACCTTTGAATCTGAAACACACATACAAGAAACTACAGTCCATCCTCTTTCTGTACCTTCTTACGAAATTTCAATCCGATCCCCAGAGAGAAAGTTATGACGATTTTCCCCAGTTCACCTGTTTTGAATGTAATTCAGGAGTCTGCAAAAAGACCAACTTCCTCAGATCATATCTCCGCAAATATTGCGCGAAAAGCTCTGAAATTCGGACCCAAGGTTCAGCGCAATTTCTTCTCAAATGAGTTTTTTTTGCGACTTTTGAAACGTCACAGAAAAAAAGTTATAGCGAAAATGCCACGATGACCTGTTTGGAGCAGCGAAACCCTAGAATCCAAAGCTCTGATACCAAATGTTATGAAACCAGCTCACAAAAAGATAGAAAAGAGAGATCCACGCCTTAGAATTCAGCCTCTTCGAGGGGGCAACCTCCTTTACATTACATAAATGAACAATTCTTGGATGATACAAATGACAAAACCTCCTTTCTATATATAGGAGTCTAAGGAGTCACAATATAATCCAGCCGACCTAACAATAATAATATAAAGCCACAAAAATAACAATAGAGGGATTCTATGGGGCACAGAATTAACAATATGGGGGTAATAGGGGCACAACAATATAAATAGGGGGTATAACTACAATAGTAATGGGGTAATCACTAGTATTATAGGGACCCAACACTGCGTTCAGGATGAGGTATGGGCTTATGAGTTTGTTGTAGTTCCATTCAGTTTGACTGATGCTCTAGCTACATTTATGTGTTTGATGAATATTGTGTTGCGTCCTTATCTAGAAAAGTTTTTTATTGTATTCATTGACAAAATCTTGATATACTCCAAGAATGAAGAAGAACACGCCGAGCATTTAGTAGCAGTGTTGAGATTTCTAAGAGATCATCGGTTGTATGCTAAGCTTAGCAAGTGCAGCTTCTTTCAGACAGAGGTGCATTACTTGGGACATGTCATTTTCAAGGAAGGCATAGCAGTAGATCCATAAAATATAAGGGCCATCATGGAGTGAGTAACTCCTAATAATGTCAGGATGAGGTGAGATCATTCATGGGATTAGTAGGTTACTAAAGGAGGTTGATCATGAACTTATCACGCATCACATATCCTATCACATCATTGCAGAGGAAAGGTAAGAAGTTCGAATGGATGGAAGAATGTGATACTAGTTTTGAGAAGCTCAAGCAATCATTGATACATGCACCAATACTAAAGATTGCAAATTCGAACAAGGAGTTTGTAGCATGTACAGATGCTTGCAGGAGAGGACTTGGTGGAGTTCTCATGCAAGAAGGATAGGTAGTGTGTTATGAGTCACATAAAATGAATGAGCACGAGCATAACTATCTGATGCATGATCTTGAGTTAGCAGCGATCATACATGCATTGAAGATGTGGAGGCACTATCTTCTTGGTAGGAGGTTTGTATTGATGAGCGATCACAATGGGTTGAGGTATTTGTTTGACCAACCGAATCTAAATGCTAGGCAAGCTATATGGTTGGCCACCCTTAGTGAGTTCGACTTCGAGATTAGATACATCAAAGGAAAGGAGAACCGGGTTGCAGATGCTCTTAACAAGAAGGTATAGGTAAATCATATAGCAACTATGAGCTTTTATGGGACAGAGTTAGAAGATAAGATCTTGCAGGCATGACAACATGATGACAAGTACATGGAGATCATGCATAGGTTACAACAGAGTACAGGTACAGGCACATGTATAGGTATAAGTGCAGGTACATGTATAGGTGCAGGTATAGGTACAGGTACATGTGATCAAGATGCAAACTATCATCTCACAACAGATGGTTTGGTGAGATTAAGGGATAGGATCTATGTGAGAGTACATGGAGATCATGCATAGGTTACAACAGAGTATAGGTATAGGCACATGTATAGGTATAAGTGCAGGTACATGTATAGGTGCAGGTACAAACACAAGTATAGGTACAGGTACATGTGATCAAGATGCAAACTATCATCTCATGACAAATGGTTTGGTGAGATTAAGGGATAGGATCTATGTGCCAAATTGTAGTGAGCTCAAGAAGCTTATCTTGAGGGAGTTCCATGTGAAGCCAGACTCGGGTCACCCAGGATATCAGAAGACATCGACAGTGGTGAATAAGTTCTACTATTGGCTGAATCTAAAGAAGGAAGTGGCAGAGTTCGTGGTTGCTGGAAATACTGAGAGGGGGGTTGAATCAATATTCCTTAGCAATTAGAACTTTCAAATATTTTTAAAGCATTAGTTAATCTTCAATTATTATTAATGTTTATGCAGTAATAACAGTAAATAAAAGAAAACAATAGACACAAGAATTTTAGGAGACTTACCCTTGACTGTTGATGTGTGGTCCTTACTGCAGTGATCCTTGACTACATGGTTTTTCTTTCCTTCTAGGAGCTCGATATTAAATCTTTTGTATCTATGTAATTTCGAATCTCCAGGGTCTACAATTTCGTCCTGTGGCAGCCCTTTGAGTTCTATTCCCAACCCCAGAGGTTTGATCAAGATTGGATTCTTCAAGAAAGAGTTATGCCCAATCTCCCACGATTACTTTTTTATAGATTGGTTTAGTAGAGCGAACTTGTACGAAGTGCCACGTGTCACTGTTGCGACCTTTGGCCCTAAAAATGTTATTAAGCAAACTAAATTCCATCCTCTTTCTGTGACTATTTACGAAATTTGAATCCAATGCTCAGAGAGAAAGTTATGATGATTTTCCCAACGTCACTTGTTTGACATGGAATTCGGGACCCTACAAAAACCCTAACTTCCTCAGATCATATCTCCGAAAATGTAGCGAACCAAGATCTGAAATTTGGTCATGAGGTTCATCAAGATTTGAGATCAAATACATTTTAATTTAAGCTTCTGAAGCTTCGCATAAAAAAAGTTATAGTGAAAATTCCACGATGACCTGTTTTAAGCCACAAAATCCTTACTACAGGAGGATATGAGAGTCATTATTTATATGAATGTATTGAGTTGAGAGGGTCCTCAACAAGTGAACATCGGAGGGATTTTAGGAGAAATTTTTTTATATTAATTATTGACTATTAAATGACAACAACCAATTATGATTGCCATGCCACAACCCCATAGGGTTAATTAGCCCACTAATAGGGGTTACTAACTTCAAACATGAATTTCTCTCAAACCATGAAGAATTACCTAGCGTGCCATATATCAACAGAAAAATATCGACTTGTAGAATCCATATAGAATATACTTGAGTTAGAATAGAGTAAGTTGTCAAGTCAAAATTCCCATGCAAGATCGGGGTAGCCACTGGTGCTGCTTGGGTTGATATCAATGACAACCATTGATCAATAGTGGCTAGATGTTTAGATTGTTAGCAAGTAAAGGAAAAATGTAAGCATCTAGGTGGTCTCCTAAAACCTATTGCTATTCCATAATGGAAATGGGAGGTCATTTCCAAGAATTTCATTATTGGTCTTCTGAGGACAGTGAGACAACATGATTCTATTATGGTCATGGTCGACAGGTTGAGCAAGGTAGCTCACTTCATTCTAGTGAAGACTACATATTCAGCCAGTAAGGTGGCATAGGTTTTCATCAGAGAGATATTGAGATTGCATGGTGTTCCGAAGAAGATTGTGTCGGACATGGATGCAAAGTTCACTTCTAAGTTATGGAAGGAGCTATTTGCAGGTTTGGGCACAGAGTTGGCCTTCAGTATAACTTATCATCCACAGACATATGGACAAACAGAGAGGGTCAACAAGATCTTCGAGGATATGTTGAGGATGTACGCGATGCATCAACATAGGAAATGGGAGGAGTATCTTCCATTGGTTGAGTTTCATACAACAATGGTTATTAGGAGTCATTGAGGATAAGTCATTTTGAGGAATTGTATTGATGAAGTTGTAACACTCCCATCAGTTGGAGTGATCCAGTGAACAAGGTACTTATTGACTGGCTATGTTGGCAGACATGGAACAGGAAATGCAGGTTATAAAGAAGAATCTAAAGGCAACACAAGATAGATAGAAGAGTTATGTGGACCAAAACATGGTATTCAAGGAGTTTTAGGTTGTGAAGCATGTGTATTTGCGCATCAAACCCAAGAAGAGCTCTTTGAGGATTGGATTGGACCAATGGCCTATTGACTTGCACTGCCTCCAACAGTGAAAGTCCATGATGTTTTCCATATTTCATTGCTTAAGAGGTATATAAAATATGTTGTTATTGATTGGTTTGTATTGTAGGTGGAACAAGAAGGAGAGTTCTAGCTAAAGCCTCAGTGCATACTGCAATGGAAGCATCTCATGCTCAGGAACAGAGCCATATATCAAGTTAAAGTGCAGTGGAAGCACTTTGGGCCTGAAGAAGCTATATGGGAGATGACAGATCAGATGTGGGTCATGTATCTCTCATTGTTTGTCGGTTGAGACAAAGCAATTTTGGTTTGATGTTTGGTATATGTTTGGCATATATTTTGTTGATGTTTTGGTATATGTTTCGCAAATGTTTTGCTGATGTTTTGGTATATGTATATATATGGATGTAAATACCGCCATGAGCTAATCTATAAAACTCCAATAAGTGGTATGGTTCTTATCTTGTCATGTTGTCATGATGTTTTGCTTTTGAGCAAGTCTTTCATTGTAAATACGACAACAAGCTAAGTTATAAAGCTCCATGGGAAGTATGTTTGATTTTTAGTGGTTTTGCTAAGGTCTTGGTGTGTTTTAACACCGAGGACGATGTTCCCCAAGGGTGAGGGTTTTGTAACAGCCCTAGTCAAAATTCCATGTAATAAAAGTTAATAAAGGCAAAATAAGACCATGGGTAAGGGACACATATTCCAAGCTGAATGTTGGGAAAAGATATCCTAGTGGGCATCACTGTATGTGTTTATGGCTAAAGGAAGTTGGCAAAGGGAAAGGAATAAAAAGGAAAAAAGGCATTTTTGGCACATTTATTTATGAAAATAAAGGAAATTAGGAGAAAATTAAGGTGAAAGGTCACAGGTTGCATATGAAGAGGAAAATGAAGAAAAAAGAGGCTTCATTAATAAAAAGTCTTATGAGGATAAGTTGATAACCTTTTGTCAGTTCAATTTTAGAGCTCTCTCATTATTGTCTCTTTCTCTCTCACTCTTAGACACTTGGAGTTTTCTTGGAGAACTCTAGCTTTGGAGCAAGGAAGGAAAAGCAAACAAAGGGGAAGGAAGGAAAGCAAGGATCAAGGAAGGAAGAGAAGGATCAAGCAACATCAACAAGAATATTTACAAGTAACATATTGCATGTGTGATTTCCTAGATGGTTTTGACATGCATGTCTTTGCATGTTGGTGTATGGTTCTCATGTTGTCGATGGCATGGTTTTGTCGGGTTATGAAATTGGTTTCAGCCCAGCCTTGCCTTTTTTGGATGCCATGGTGTGTTGGGATGTTTATCTCAATTTTGAGATTTGGAATTGCTAGATGGATCTCAGAATTTGGGGGAGTGGTGGTCTCAAGGTTCATTACCAAAGGCCCAAGAATCCCTTGATCGGTTTTGGTGTGATACACGGTAAAACTTGAGGGAGGAGTCTTGGTTTAGGGCCTAGTGATCCGGTGTGGATTATGGTAAAGCTTGAGAGGTTGGTGTCTCTATTTAGGGCCTACTGATATTGGATTAGATTGCAGTAAAGCCTAAGAGACAAGGAGAAGAAAAATACCTCAAGGATAGTGATGGATTCTGGATGGCATTCCAAGTTCGATTCGGTTTTGTGATCAAAGCACCGATTTTGGTGTGATAATGGTTTGGTGAGGGTGGAGGTGGTTTGACCTCTAGATTCCATTGGTTGTTTTTGGATTGGTTTATCTATGAGATCCCACATTCATGCTTGTAATATGGAACGAGGGTGAATGGATGAAAGAAAGATTTGGTTCAGCCATGTCTATGGTCTGGTGGTACGTGGAAGTCTCAAACTTGGTCGGATTTTCCTATGGTTAATAAAAGCTAAGTTATCTTGATTTTGTACTTGTTTATATGTGTATTTAATGGTTGTTATCTCACTGTTATTTCCATGGTTTTATGTTGGTTATCAACATGGTTAATTGATAGGTTCATGTCATGGTTACTTCATGTATTTACTTGTAATGGTTAAAATGATGGATGCAAGACCTAATTGATGTCATAAAAATTCAAGGGAGAAGGTGGTGATCCTTCTTGTCATGTTTCATAATATTTTTCAGTCATTCATGTTTTGGTTTGTATCTTAAACCTATAGGTTGCATTGATGCGAAGTGTTTTATAGAATGTCAGTCCCGGTTGGGGATGGTTAGACCTAGTCCTAAAGTTTATTTTTTGTTTATTAACCTTGTCATCATGTGTTTAATGGATTCTAGAAGTTACAAAAAGTTCTGGGCAGTGGTCATAATTCTGGGCTAGAAAAGCACCTAAATTTTGTGGACGCTAGCACAGGTATGTTGGGAAAAGTCCCTGGACGCATGCATGTAGGCTTGTGGGAGCATTCAAAGGTCCTTGGACGCAGGCATTCCCATAGAATGAGAGCATACAAAGGTCAAGAATTCAAAAAACTTAGTGGGACCTAGGGGTAGGATGCTTGAGTGGTTGGGTTGCCTCCTTGGAGTGTTGTTGCTGATGTGGAAGGTATGGTTGATGTGTTTCCATTGATTCCATTTCCTTAAGGTCACAAAGGAGGTTGAATCCTATCATAGTAGCCTCTCGTCACATGTTCACACTAGTTGGTTGGTTACTTGGGTAGATGTGGGAGGAGGGTGGTTACAATTGCAATGCGATTCTATTTGTGCTAGGACTAATCAACCCTCTTCATCAAGTATATAAAGGAGTTAATTCGGTCACAAAGATACAAGAAGATTTCACATTATCTTTCTATCACTTATGCGGCCTTGATCAATCTTGAATGATGTCGATATATATTTTAGAAGGGCTATGGTTTTGGTTTCTTGTTGGGCTATGGTATTCATTGAGTTTTATGCTCTTCTCGTAGGTAATTCATATATTGTTGAAGGGTGAAACTACCCTTAAAATCCATAGATCTGAAGTATTATCACCCCAAGAAACTCACCTAGGTTGTAAATCGGTGATGCTCAGGAACATTAAAAATTCAACAGTTTTGTTGGATAGAATGCTGGATCAATGGAAGATATGCAACACCTTTAAGCCAGATAACCACTCCTACTATGATTTACCCCAGACATGGGTGAAGACCCCCAAACTACAAGGCTTTCAACCACCAACTACTCACGGTTTAAGGTAAAAGTGACAATGGAGAAGACTGATTGCACCAGCAGATACACAGAGCTCTGTGATGGCCAACTGCAACCAGTTAGAGGATCTGCAATACTATTATTCAATGGACAGTGAAGATGACATCTCTCTGATACCGAACAATAGCAATCTGCAAGCAATTTTCAGTGAACCACTAAACTTTAACATAGAGGTGGGATGACAGACCCTCTAATATTAAAAATCCATAGCACATCAAATAAATGCAAGCAGGCACAACCTAGAACATAGAAGAAGAAGTGGAAAGTGAGCAGGTGACAACAAAAGAAGCTTATATTAATGGAAATCAAGACCAGAAGCTACAGGTCTCATGGTATTAACAGTCTCCAGAAGTTAAAATGTTACATAAGCTCTCATTCATCAAACACTCCTCCCCATTACATCTGAGTTCTAAGTATATATAGTGTTACAATACAAAATATCTCTGCTACACATGCGTGGAGGAGCCCATAATGGATCACCAACCGCTCTGACTGCTTAGCATGGGTCTCTGCTATAGTGTGATTGTGTCAGTAAACAAAATTGATCTTCTCTGATATTCTATTGTCCTTCTGTGGCAGCTGGAGCATTAACTGAAAGACGCCCCATGACTGATAAATGCAGTGATCTGCTCGAGGCTGTCCTTTTCAATCTTCGGCCACTCTCTTAGTTGAATGCGGTTACCTGTACTATTTTAAACAGCTCCCCGCCACTGAAAAATACCGCCCCTCTTGCCATTTTTAAACATGAATGGTCCATACATGCATAACTTCTCTATCGGGTTGCCTTTCGGGTCGCAATCGCACATGATAGCCGGCCAATCCTCTGTTTGAAAACACATTGAAAAATGCTGCAAAACACGGGAAATTTGCCTTTGGCAGACTTGAAAACATATATATACTTTGCTTCCCGGACCCCATCGGGTCCGGGCTTCATCGCTATCGGCACCCGCCAGGCATCCTTTGTATTTTCTTTATACAAAGAAAATACATGAAAAACATTTAAAAATGCGAAGGGCGCGGACCTGAAATATTATGAAATGGAGTGTTGTACTGTCGTCGGGTCTGGCCCATCGGGTCGCAACATAACTCATGGTAAAGCCCGCCCCCTTTGTTATCACCGATAGCAATACGCCGATAGCGATATCGACGATCACTCATCACAAACATAAAAGCCCTGATTTCTTTGATAATGCTGATGCAATATTGCTGTGGACCCGAAATAATATAAAACAGAATGTTGAAGGGCCATCGGGTCCAACCCATCGCATCGGCACATAACTTATGTTAAAGCCTGCCCCTTGTAATTGCCGATAGTGAAATGCTGACGCGATCTAGACCGTTGATCAGCCAAATCCAACGGCAGATATGATTTTGGACCCTTAAGTCTGCAACTTTGGTTTTTCGCATGATTTCAATGCGCTTGTGCTTCCCGATAGAGTGTTCCCGCCTTCTCAAGGGCTTTCCTCTTGCAACTTTTTCATTCGGTGGAGGCCTTAAGAGGATTTTTGAAGGCTTTTGGGGCACTCTGCATCCATTTTTGGGCATCCTTCTGTGCGCAAACAACCCAATCAGGACTACATTTGATCCTCAAATGTTGGATTATGTAGCAGAGCTAACATGAAGCATAATTTTAATAGTGGATTTACAACTTCATCTCTTCAACCTTGTACATCTGTGCATAAGGGAGTATTCTACTTCTGTTTGCAGCTATTAATCTAGGAGTTTCGACCTTCCAGGAGAAGAAATTTGCGGTGTAAAATTGGACGAAAGTATTGCAGACAGTAAAGAAAATTCTCATCCTTTTAAAATCACCTAAGCGATGGCATTTAGGGAATTTTATTAAGATAGAAGTGGTGCAGATTACTATTTTTATTTTCTCATAGCAGTGTTTCTATGTGCCTAAAATTCCATTCTTAAGACCCTTTTTGAAGACTATGTGCTTGTCAAAAGGAGGAGACTTGATTGGGTTTCAAGGGTTTAATTTGTCTAAAGCATTCCTATCTATGTTAGGATAACAATCTAATACATGGTCTACAACACTAATCCAAAGTCCCATATCTATTAGACATATCATTAGATGAGATATCATGCTCTTGAAGCTGATTTATGACTGATAATGTTTATCTAAAGCAAATGTCTTAATGAGGAAGAACTATGAAGTAACTTTAAGGTAGATAGTGAGAAGCAATAAGGTGTTCTAAAAGGAAGTTTGAGAAGGTTGTATTATTTTATATTCTAAACAATGTAAATTGCACAGTATACAAAAACCATTAGAGAAATTTTGAGGTCTAAAGTGGGCCTCCTAATGAATATTATAAAGTAATAGTGGAAATAATAAAAAAACATTAGATTACCTCATCAAGTTTTGGAGGGAAAAAATAAAAAAACTATTTTTTTCAATTTGTATTTTCAACTTATCTCCCTACGTTTTTAATCAAATTTCAATCAAGAGTACTCATTGGATGTGGAATTTAATTTTTCATCCAAGGAGTACCCATGTTGCACACTTTCGATGAACTCTACTACATGAAAAATGTGAAATACAGGAAAACGTGTTATTGCAATCATATTGTTTCATGTATTTCACATTTTTTGTGTAGTAGGGTCCATCAAAAGTATGCAACATGGGTACTCCTTGGATACAAAATTAAATTCCACATCCAATGGGTGCTCTCGCTCAAAATTTGAGTAAAATCGTTGGGATATAAGTTGAAAATACGACTTGAAAAAAAAAATATTTTTTATTTTATTTTAAATGTATTTATTTATTTTTACTCCAAAAATGGTGAATCATCCCCCATGGTTGACATCATCATATTCAATTATATTGGTTCTTATAAAGTTGATTTTTGGTTTAATTTTTTGTTTTCAGGCCCATTTTTAACCTCAAAATTTCTCTAATGCCTTCACATACTATTCATCTCCAGTAATCAAGATAGGTTTGATTTTTTCTTCATTATAATAGTTGAAGAAGTTTGTTTTTGGGTAGAAATAAGGGTTTTATTTTCAATGTTGAAGAGTTATCGCTTGTTTAGCAGTAAGGGTTTCAGTGTCAGATCATTTTGTAGCAGTTGACGAAGTTTGACAATAATTTAATCCTTGTAACTCTAATGTTTTGGTTGACAACAAATATCACATCTCTTCCATATTGTAAATGATCACTCATCTTTGTAGACTATTAGGGAAATATCATTTTGTGCTCTAGTTCTAAGAACTGCAAAGAACCAACATTTAGGCATAAAAAGTAATATATCACATTAGCATGTGGAAGGGATCTTGAAGACATCAAAGATACATCAGTAAAATGTTGACCATCCATCAACAAACTTTGAGAATCTTGTGCGTTGGATAGAATTGAGTTCATTATTGATATTCACGACTAAGTAGTAGTAAAGAAGACACATGTGGCACTTTCAGAAACCCCACGCAGTTTTGTAGTCATCTATAGGTACAAAAGTTGCAGAGAGGACTTGCATCGTGGTATGTACTCAAGGACAACTCACCAACAATGACTTGTTTTGTAGCACTGACTCATAGAAGGATTGTAAAAATGATAAGTTAAGATACATCCTCAAGGCAAGGTCATCAATAAAGGGAAGATATGTATTACACACTCTTGACAACCATCAGAAATGAAAATTGAGGTATGACTTGTTTCCTAAGAGCAGTTTTGTAGTTGATTTCACATCAAAAATTTGAGTAATTCTGAAGTTGAGTATTATTATTCTTCTATCGACAGTGTTAAAGCTTCATTGAATACCTTTGTGAGTAGGCCATTATCCTTGGTACAAGAGCCTACATATATATTTCAAATATTGTTGTAATAAAAGGGTAAGAGATAGTGTAACAGAGTGGTAACCATACAATGAAAAATGTTGTAGGTTTTAGTGGAAGGTATTGTTGTTTGATTTTGATAAGTATGTTGTAGTAGAATGAAATTGCAGCTGGGTCATTGTCCCTAGCACAGGAGTAGAGGCTTAGTCTTGATCGTATGGGGAAAAAATTGTTGTGGGGCAGAGTGATTGAGTTGAAGTGCACTGTTGTAAAATGGAATAGAGGATTTAAGACCCCTTTAGATTGGGCCTGCAAACATCTTCAGACTTAGGGAGAAACTTCTTCCTTCTAGCTTTGCTGGTAAAACCCCTGTTAGAAAATCGAAAAGGCAAAAATATTTTCTTATGTTGATAATTACTTATGATATTCTTGTACTCTTATTAACATTCTTTATGCTCTTATTTTATCTTCTTTTCATCAAGAAATCGTCAAATCAAAACATGAATACCAACGACACCAAATATAGGCACTCAACCAAGGTATAAATCCATCTATAGGGGAAAACACAATCAAGATTTTTCACTAGAAAATCAAATTGAGATAGACCAAGACCTTATACTTGACCAAAAGACCTTCCTCCTCCACCAAGTCAGCTTTCCAAGATGATTCTACAAACTTCAGCAGTTTTTGCTTGCCTCCTAGCTTCATCCCAGCAACAACCCAGAATTTCGGCCCCCCAACTTGCAAAATTTTAGCCTCCCTAGTAGCTTTAAAATTCTTCACATGTAAGTCAAGGAGAGAAAAACAATTTATATTTTCTCGAAAAATGTCTCCTTCTTCTTTGCTAGGGTTTTCTCCTTCTAGGTAATTTCACTCTTCTTTTCTACCTAGATCTACTGGAGATCAAACTTCTTGGTTGATGCTTCAAATGAGGTCGAATAACTATCAATATATAGTGAATTTGTGAGATCGAATTCCCTTGATGATGCCAACTTGTTCTTCTTTGAGGCTAACTTGATGGAGGAGGCCTAAAAGACCTAATTTACATCAAAATAAGTTTTTTTCTAGATAGATAAAGACCAAGTAGGGTCTTTTACATGATGACAAAGACAAGGACCCTTGACATAAATGTAGAAAATCCTGTAGATTCACAAGCTCATGTAATATACTAAAACAAGAGACAAGAATCTACTTCTACTCTTTACAGCAGAAGCACATAAATATAATAATCGACAAGAGGAAGAACAACAATGGCACATAACACAATAAATGTCTTGGGATATCTGGGGAAAGCCATAGCTCAAAATCCCACTATTTGTATTACATTAATCAGAAATCCAAGATGATAATACAATGCTTGTTCTCACAAGAACAATCCCAGCACTCAGTATGATCAATATCCAACTCACAAGCAAGCTCTTGGCCAACACTTAGCCAATTCTCTAGCTCTCCAAGTCCATATATCCTTATGCCCTTATTCAAAGAATTTGGATGAATACAATATGATTTGATCAACCTTGAGCTTAACCTGCACAATATTTCCTATCCTCCGCCTGATGACTTCCTTTGACCAATACTTAGCCAAATTTTCAAGCCTCCAAGCTTCTAATTCTTTGCACAATTCCTGAGAGAATTAACTCATATTTAAAGGGAAATTCCTCATCCAAAACTACGTAATCCCTTCAAGGATCAGTTCTTGATTGCATGCACTATCAATACAACTCAAAAAATTATACAACAAATAATACACTGTCCCTGCACTATAGTCTCAACTGGGTCTTTCTCAGAATCGACATGTATGAGTTTCTGATAAGGGAATCTTCAGTTAACTGGAGTAGCACTAGTTGAGTGCATTAATGCACCCACTGACTGTTAACTCACTATTAGTTCCTCAAACAGTTTGGAACTAATTTAATGGGACTTAACTCAGTAAACTGAGTTAATTAATTGCAACTCATACTTAACTTGTCCTAGATCCCTATAATATAGGGAGAAGATATACATGACTTCAGAAAGACTTCCAACTCGAAATTCCTAAGTTAACTAAGTCAACTCACTCTAGTTAGCTATTACAAGTTGCTATGAGAATAAAATTCAATTTTAATTCTCAGTTTAATTCAAGGAAAAATTAATCTAGAATTTCTGGATTCTATTTTTATCATTTCTTGTTGCTATTTTCAACACTCCCTCTCAACAAGAAAGTAATTCAACTCGATCCCGATCCTGAACCTTTGGAATGTTCTGCATGCAACACTTCTCTCTAGTGTCGTCGCTACAACAACTCCAGAAACAAAAAAAATCCAACCAGAATCAGAATGATGCCTTTGCCATCAAAGTATCTGACTCCTATTGCCTTTGATGACTGAAAACTCTGCGCTTCTGTTGACTCTGCCTTTCTTCACTTGTTGTCGACCCTCTCTACGCTCTTCAGTATCTGACTGCTCTGGCCTCTCGCACTTTGATATATGATTGCATCAATCCCATTGATTCCTCTCGCTACTATGTACTTTGGGCTCCCGTAGCAAGGTATGATCCATGAGATAAAACCTCTAAATGGGACCTTGCCAAATTTCATCCCTCTTGGGACTATCACTTCAAATCACCCCATCTCACACCTAGAGGTGTGGCTGCATGTGATCCCTCTGCCCACTTGGCTTGAAATTTCCCCTACTGGAGGTCTCTGCATGACTAGATGCCTCCACTCAGTCTCCTCTCGACTTCTCTAGCTGTGGATGCTCCACAACTTCCTAAAGCTTCTTTTGAGACTGATTTTTCTCTACTTGAGTGGATCTTTCCACTCGGTCTCCTTTCATCTTCTCTAGTTGTGGCTGCTCCACAACTTCCTGAAGCTGATTTAGAGGCTTCTTCTAGGGCTGCATGTTGAGAGGTAATTTACTCGCCCTCTCAACCACCAAGTCTCTAACCTTTGACTTGCTCCTCAAGGCTTTGCATGCATCTTGAACCTCAAGAGCATACAAGTTCTTGGCTAGCACACCAATCTGTTTCATCTGTCCCACCATCATGAAAATTTCTGGAAAAAGAGATGATTTAAAATCAACGATATCTCCCTCATCCGAACTCCAATTTGACCGATTTGATTTTTCAATTTGGGTATTTTTCGCAAAGAATCCAAATCTGCTATTTGTTTCTAAAAATTTTGCACAAATATTTTCAGATATTCTCTACAAACTTGTGGCCCAAAACTAAAAACTTCAAAATCTCCTCTAGTATATCGTCTTCAGCTCTGATACCATGTAGAAAATCCTGTAGATTCACAATCTCATGTAATCTACTAAAACAAGAGACAATAATCTACTTCTACTCTTTACAACAGAAGCACATAAAGATTGAGCAAAATAATAATCGACAAGAGGAAGAACATACATGGCACATAACACAAAAAATATCCAAAAAATATCTAGGGAAAGCCAAAACTCAAAACCCCACTATCTGTATTGCATTAAAGAGAAATCCAAGATGATAATACCATGCTTTTTCTCACAAGAACAATCCCAAGACTCAGTATGATCAATATCCAACTCACAAGCAAGCTCTTGGCCAAAACTTATCCAATTCTCCAGCTCTCCAAGTCCCTATATCCTTGCACCCTTGGTCAAAGAATTTGGATGAATACAATATGATTTTCTCAAACTTGAGCTTAACCTACACAAGTATTTCCTATCCTCTGCTTGATGACTTCCTTTGACCAATAGCCAAATTTCCAAGCCTTCAAGCTTCTAATTCTTTACACAATTCCTAAGAGAATTAGCCCGTATTTAAAGGGAAATTCCTCATCCAAAACTGCGAATCCCTTCAAGGATTAGTTCTTGATTGCGTGCACTATCAGTACAAATCAGAAAATTATACAACAAATAGTACACTGTCCCTACACTCTAGTCTCAACTGGGTCTTTCTCATAATCAACATGAATGAGTTTCTGATGATGGAATCTTGAGTTAACTGGAGTAGCACTAGTTGAGTGCACTAATGCATCAACTAATTGATAACTCACCATTAGTTCCTCAAACAATTTAGAACTAATTTAATCGAACTTAACTCAGTAAACTGAGTTAACTAATTACAACACATACTTAACTCATCCTAGACCCCGATAATATAGAGAGAACATATACATGACTTCAGAAAAACTTCCAACGCAAAATTCCTAAGTTAACTAAGTCCACTCACTTCAGTTAGCTATTACAAGTTGCTATGAGAATAAAATTTGATTTTAATTCTCAGTTTAATTCAAGGACAAATTAAACTAGAATTTATGGATTCTATTTTTATCATTTCTTGTTGTTATTTTCAACAATAAACCCTAGAAGCCTACAATGGAGGCTTTGACCTAAAAATCATTGACCCAAGCATGAAACCCATGCTTTAATAAGTCAATTTCTATTACAATAAAATTTATTTTTCTTTCTTTTGAAAAATACATTACATAATGACTCAAATACAATTATGAAGACTGACACTAGTTACATTCTTCAACCCTCCCTCTTGACTAGGGAGGTATTCATAATTACATATATACAAAGGTACATGGAAGATATCAAAATGATATTCTCTATGAAGAGTCACAGCACACACAATGTTATAGATTAGATACCTAACCAGGGTAATCTAATCGGGTGGGACTAAGGTGTACTCAAGCTTTAGCCACTCTAGGTACCATCAGGATTTTAAGCTCTAACACCAACCCAGGGATCTAGGTGCATATCCAAGGTCGGAGCTCCAAGACCAATGCCTCCCTCCCTACTTCAAGATCTAGACATCAACACATAGGCCAACTAGATGTGCTCCCAAGCATCTTGTTTCCCCAAGGTTCTTTATCTCTCCCAATCAACTAAATCATATACATATATCCACCAATCCAATCATGCTTCAAACGTTCAATATTTTTATGGGGATATCTTGTACAATCAAAACCCCAATCGGTAACAAAACTTCAAATATATATACAAGTAAACAAAAACCTTTGGGGTCCTCAATCATTTTGATGCTACTTATATCATCATCAAGTTACCCAAACACAACTTGTTAGAAGCTTTCTTCTTTCACTTCTTTAGTAGAACCAAATACAACCTCAGTACTTCTCAAGTCTTTCATTTGCAAATCCATCTGTAGTGCTTTCATTCATTCTTCAGTTTCATTCTTTATTCAAGGTATTCACTATGGCTGTGATAATATATCCTCCCTCTTAATTGGGGAGATACACCCTTTATTCTATCCAAACACCCTCTCAACTTAACAACTTCCTTCTTTTATAACATTTGAGAGACTTCAACCTTTCAAGGCTTCTTTTGTTTCTTATGGCATAAAGGTTATCTTTATCATCATCGTACTTTTAGCTTCCTTTATCATGCTCATCATTATTATCATCTTCAATTATGAACATTTTCAACATCTTGAAGATCATGTACCTGCAAAAATTCAACAAGTACAACCAAATACAAATATATAGAAGCATGAAGTCAACTATATCAAAATCATGTTATTACAATGAAAGCATCAAAACATTCAAGCTTTGGACACCAAATACCTAAGCCTAGTTAGGTTCATAATTAACATGGACCACATCTTTTATATACTAGACTTCAACATCTTGCTAGGGTTTGTCATAAACCATAGACTTCATCTTTGAGACATAAAGATTTAACAACTCAATCAAGATGTCAATCCAATCATAACATTTCAACAATATGCTCTTAGAATTACATTTGAAACTCTACTACGGTTTGTTTCAAACCCTAGATTTCATCATCTATATCAACAATCAAATTAGCATACCGAAATTTCATATCTAGGATTCATTTTAATTTCCTTCTTTCTACAATTTTGTTGTAGACCTTAGATACAAATGTCAATCTCCAAAATTAGATAACAGTTTTGACCAGGCTAGGGTTTTGATCATACAAAATAATGTACACCTAGGTTTTCATTCCTAGGATCTTACTATAACTATTACAAGGGTTTTGTTCATAAACCTTAATTCACCAAACCCTAAAAATATATGGTTTCATTATATAACATATACATTAACAACAAACCTTAAAGGACTAAGGCTTTACCACAACATTACCAAAACCATAAACTTCAAAAGAATAGGATTTCATTATATGTTCAAGACGTTATCAACAAACCCTAAGAAGACTAGGGTTTCATAATCAACATTGGCATACCCTTAGCATCAAGAGGCTAGGGTTTTACAGTGAACCCTAAAGGTTAGGGTTTCATAAATAAATGACAAGAGATAATATACCAAGGGTAGATTCAATCTAATGATTAGTCACCTTAAAAACAATCTCTATGATAAAAAACCCTAAACATAAAGATGTTAGTAATATAAAGAGAATTTCAAATTTCAAATGATCATACCTTTTATTTGAAAAAAGCCTTCCAAGAAATCTTGTAGTCTATGAAATAAATTTAGTTGTTCTTTAACAAACCTTGTAGGACATAAATTATTGAAGGATTCCTTTGCAATAGAAATCCTTTCATGACTCAAGTATATCCTTTGAATTTTCATCCATAGACTTTATGTATTCTGCAATCTTTCCTACCAAGGAAAATATAATGGAGAAGGTTATGAGCATACAATACAAAAAAACTTGATGTGAGGAGGAAACCAAACATGAAAGATGAAACAAAGAACAATATACTTATCTTTTTCTAAAATTGTGAAGGATCCCTCTTAATCTAGTCTTTTTGAGGGATACCAACAACTTAAACAACCCAAAAGTTCTAACAAGATATATTAGATCTACGAACTCTAGAAATTGGAACATAAAAGAAAACATTACAAAACTTAAAATGGTAGACTTATAAGGAGTATTCTACTTCCTTCCTACCCTAACTGGTAAATTTGTATATAACCATACATAATGAAGTTTTTGTTGAAAGAAATGTTTGTGCATTATTCCTATGATGTGATGTTTCTTCATGTTTGTGTTGATGATGTGATAAGTTAAAAGAACCTAAAGAATTGTAAAATTAAAGGAAAAACATATTCACCTCGCTCTCAGAATTTCCAAGAATTGGTATTAGAGCAAGTTCCTTAAAGAGCAACCTTACAACTGGAAGGAAGATCTATGGACGCAAAAATGTGGATGTAAAAAGGAAAGAAAGTGGTTAATGAATATGCTTCGCCTGAAGAAGATGTTAACTCCCTCAAAATCAAAATTGATCAATTTGAAAAAGCAAGAGAAATTGAAATCTATGTATAATAGTATTCATTTGAAACATGAAGAGTTGATGACCAAGTTTTGACAGACACGAGATGAACTTAACTTAGTCATGACTAAAGCTATCTTTCTTGAAAGTCAAATGGATAACCTAGAAACGTTGGAAAAGGATCGTGAACTTGATGAAGCAAGAAAAGAAGTGGATTATCTAAAGGGCATGCTACAAGAAGTAGACAAAAGAGAAAGTATTTTGACAAGCTAGCTCAAGGAAAATTCTAATAAAGGAAACAAGCATGATAAATAGCTTGGGAAGTAGAACATATCTTTGAAGGGATAACTTGAAGAAGCCAAGAGCATCGAAGATGTATTAAGAAGCCAATTAAAGAAGAAGGAAGAGGATTATGAGAAACGAGAAGAAGAAATCATCACTTTATGGAAGGAACTCGAAATACTTGACCAAAGGTTGACAAGCTCATAGGTCTTGAATGACATTCTCAAATGTCAAAGATCACCCTATATCAAAAACGACCTTGGTTATTTGGTGAATCTTCGAGCAACAAATATTTTGGCTGTAAGTCAACAAAAGTCAAAGTTGAAGAGAAGTCTCATTCTAAAGATGAAGAGAAACCTTAATTCAAAGTGTTGCACAAGTCGACCAACACTGAATTTATTGCCCCGAGGAAGGATATCCATGAAGAGTATAGAAGAGAATTCAAGAATGATGGATAGCTAGATTTTGAGCATCCTCTAGAGCTGATCACCTTCAAAAGACCATCATTCTATGCTCCAAGATATGGCACTACATTTTCAGGTTATTTTTTTGCATGTTCTAACTATGGACATAGAGCCAAATATTGTAGGAGTAATTATGGAGGGTTTTATCAAAACCATAGAGGTGGGTTTGCTAGAAGAAAAGACGAAGCTCCATATTCCTATGATAATAGAGACTACAATCTATTTTATCCAATTTTCAAACAAGACATAGAGTTCTTCTAGTGTCATAGGTTTGAGGCTTGTCCACAGAGGATCAGGTTCACTCTTAGGTGAAATTGCAGGGTACGAAGCTCGCATTTCAGATATAGGGTTTTGGGCCATAGTCGTAGGCACATCATAGAAGGATCTAGACTATAGTCGCTCTCTCAGAGGATCATGCGTGCGACTGGAGCCTTCTAGATTCACACAAATCGCCAACTAGAGACATATGCAATAAACATTTGCATATTAGGGAATGAGGCCAATGTTTTAAACTTCAAGTCCTAGACACACAAACAACTCACTATGCATGCAGCTGGGAATGAGGGTTTTCATAGTCCAGATCTGATCCCAGTCGCTCGTTTGCCAAGATTAAGGGAGTGAATGGACTGCCATAGTCGCTCACATATCTCCTCCTCCGTGTGACCAAGAACTAAAATATTAAATCTCAATCTTCCGAATATTTCGCTCGGTGACCATAGGGTTCGGCTATTGACTATAGACAATGACTGTTCATTAAAACTTCAGAATTAGGGTTTTGAGTATATACATTATTGGGTTCCTTTCATGTATGTTATAGTTTTTTTGTTGGTTAGTTTCATAGATGAAGATATGGATCATTGTACTCTCTTTTTCTGAATCATTTGATGAAAATCTAAGAAGAAGAAGAGAATTTGCAAGGGTTTTCCCCATAGTGGGTTTTGTCTTGGTCTCTGACCAATCCTGGTGTCTCTATGTGTGAATGTTTTTCTTCTATTGTTTCTTTATGTTTCACTGCATTGATGATGATGACATTTTTCTTTCTACATAGTTGCATATGTTGATGAATAATGATGTAAATATGAATAATGTTACTATTTTATGGGGTGAACTTGATCTGTTAATGAAGAAATGCAATTATCAAAGCAAGGAATAATATAGCCCTATGAAAAATTAACATGGTATCAGAGTTGGGATAAATAAAAGTCATGGATATCACCCCCATGGAGACACCTTTGATGGAAGAAAAAGAAGATGGAGGAGACTTAAAAGAATTCTAGGGTTTGAAGAAGACATTAGGAAATTGTTGTATTAGGGTTTGATGGATATTATGAGGTTAGGGTTTGAGAGAAACCTTGGTTTATGGAAAATATTTGTGATATGAAACCTTGCATGGTCAATGTGAAGATGCTCAAGCACTTGTGACAGATTTTATGAAGCCCTAGATGGGATAGTCTCTAGTAGGCCTAGTTGTTGATAAATTTGATTGAAGGAAACATTGTTATGTGGACAATGGAAAGTGATGGTTCTTGCAGGCTAGATCAAGAGGGAGAGGATCACCTCTCATTGAAGATAAGTATTTCTTGAATTATGATTCTCCTTTATGTCTTTTGTTTTGTCTAGACTTATAGATCTAATTATTGTTTTGAACATTACTTATACTTCATGCATGTATATTTGAGTATTTGGATGTTTCTAACCTCCTTGACGAGATGTAATAAGAGGATTCTTCTTGAGGATCATTTCAGATGTAGGAAAGAAAATCTAGAGTTGGAAAAGGTAAAGAGGCCCCTGATGAAAATATGAACAAGTGCTACAAGTTTCCTGTGTCAAATGAAAAGGTGCATATGTATTTGAATACTACAAGGTATGTATGATATATTGTTTCAGTGTTATGTTTCAATTGTAATATTAGAAAACCCTAAGATATGATGGGAATGTCCCTTTCTCAAATTGTTCATGCATGCATATGAAAGTAATTTGGATTCATGATCTTATGATGAAATGGTGCACTTGATATTGAACAAGTATCTTACCTTCTTACATAATGAACTTCTTGATTCTACGAGGCTACTTAATGTTGATCTTTGATATAGTGGCATACTTGATGTTTGGCTAACATCTATCATTTTGGATATCTTGATCCCATAAAGAAGGTTAGCACCTTGATTCTAGTAGATGGAAACTTGACACTATTTTTTTGTGAAATGCATGGCAACCATGATGATATAAGTATAACTATTAGACCGATACTCAGAACCTTTTGTTTACCATGGTTATGTTTTGATGTGTTTAGTAATTATGGCATATGATAAAATTGAATGCCCTGACTTGATGGATTGAGTTATGTGACAAAGAAGTAATGCATGTGATCATGATTCTTTAAGTCTACTCCTATTAGCTCTTTGGCACTAACCCTTGATGACATATTGATGTCATGATGTAGTTGATGATAACATATATGACCTGAATATGTGGATATAGTTTGACTTTATGATCTAATAGATCTTCTGATGCATGATAGCAGTATAGACAGGTTGATGGTATGAATGAAGATGACTAAAGTGGATTCCCATTCAGAGGGAGAACCTCTCTGTAAGATCCCTTCTCCTATTGATATTTTCATTATATACTATTTACTGTTAAAATATGATTTATGGGCTTCAACAGACAAATATATGGCATTGATGATCTGTATCAAAGTTCTGATTTGAGGTGAGAGAGTTCTCTTAATTTAAGCCTTAGTCACACAAAAGAAATCCTACAGGTGTGACTGTTGCCTCCCAGCCACACAGAAGAAAGCTCAAGGGTGCGACTGAGGCACTGAGATAGTTTTGGGCAGATCCAACCACAATCACTCACTTATAGTGCTTTAGAGAGTGACTGAGAAGCCTCAATCGCTCACATAACATCTTTAAGGGTTCAAATATAATCTCTCAACTGCTGTAGGGAAGGCCTATAGGTGCGACTATACCTACTGGACAAAAAATGTGCATGAAATCATATGCTCACCTGAAGTATGTTAGTCCTACAGATGTGGAGTAGACAACATAAATATATGGGAGCGGGAAATTTTGAATGTTTACTATAATATGAATATATAGACTGAACTTATGTTTGCAGGTGACCGAGACATGCATATGGATATGTCATTATGTTTAAAGTTTGTGCTAAAATAGTTTGGCATGATTTGATTGTTTAATATAGATAAGCAGTGTTTGGAATTTTGACATGACGTCTAATAATGGCTTGATATGTTTTGGACTATAGATCTCTCTATGATAGCAAAATTTGGATTTTACCTCATGATTTGATTTGACGACCGATGATTTTCCTTGATGACAATGCTATGTGGGCATAGTGACTTTCAGTGACTAATATTGTTACTCGATAATGGTTTTGTATTGGCCTCCTCGTTCTTAGCACAATGGTTGAAATATTGATAGTTGTGATTTAGAATGAAGTAATCTCTCGATAAATTGATGGAACCTGCATGACTTATCCTCGGTGTATGCATTTTCATCTAGTGAATTATATATCATAAGGATGAGTTGATGAATTTTGGTTTGATCTTTCTTATGAAAACTTGTTGGCATGACAATAGATGAATCCATGACTTGATGAGAGCTCTACTTGTCACTTGGTATAAAGAATCAGATACTGTGATATTGTGATGATTTTGATATTGGTTTCGATATGGCATCTAAACATTGATAAGTTGACTTAGCTGATTCGATTGTACAATATTGTGAGTCTGAGCATATTGGTTTGGAAAAGTATTATGTTTGGAGAGAACACTAAATGAAGCAAGTTCCTCGATCTGCATTAACAGCTATCTGGTGAAGTTAGGTTGATGTGTTGATCCAAACCTCTACTTCGGAAGTGTTCCAAGCTATGACTTTGATTTTGGATTTTGTTTTATATAATGATGGTATACTATTGAAAGGTAATGAGCCTTTGATGATCTAAGTAAGAGGGAGGTGACTTCTAAAGCACGAAATGATGAATCATGGCATGATGAATTGATTTCTAAAGTTGGGAAAGATAATCTATATTGTGAAGCTAGTTGGAAATGAAAAATGCTTGGACACTCTAATTGAATTTCATGATGTTGTGAAGAAATATTGTTGAACTCATCTTGGAAACCAACAATTGATTGAAGCATTGATGTTCCATTTTGAACACCCGTCCATATATATATATATATATATATATATATATATATATATATATAGAACTTGAATGAGTTCATGATTGAGCCGCTTCACTCACATAAAGTTCCAATCGAGCATCCTCTGAGATATTTGCATGGGGTGATAAATGTTTGGTCTAAGACATTCCTCCTTTGATATGTGACACTTGAATGTACTGATGATGACTAGGATCATTACTGATGAGATGAGCACATTTGGATGTTTCCTTAGTATGAGATCTGCCATGATATCTTGGATGAGAGGTCCACAGCATGACCAAGGTTGAGTACGATGTTAGGTCCCTATAATATTAGTGATCCCGCCATTACTATTGTCATTGTATCCCTTATTGTTATTATTGTGCCCCTATTGTCCCCATATTGTTATTATTGTGCCCCATAGAATCCATCTATTGTTAATTTTGTGCCTTTAAATTCTTATTGTTAGGTCGGCTTGGTTATATTGTGACCCCGTAGACTCCTATATATAGAAAGGAGGTTTTGTCATTTGAATCATATAAGAATTGTTCATTTGTGTAATGTAGAGGAGGGTGCCCCCTCAAAGAGGCTTATTTCTAAGGCGTGGATCTATCCTTTCTATATTTTTGTGAACTGGTTTCATAACATACGATGTTGCTAGCATGGCTATCTATGTGGCAGGATGGAGAAGCTCCTTGAAGAGTTGTCTGAGTAGGATCTGGATATGACATGGATACATTATGATGACAAGAAGTGGGAACTGATTGGCAAAGAATCCCGTATATAGTTGGGACTAAGTTACCTTCATACATTGAGATAGTGCTGATGTATGAGACAAGCTCAGGATTATGGTTGGAACCTCCTTGAGAGGGAGGATGAATATGGTATACTTTAGTGATATACATATGATTTTTTATGTTCTAATATGATATTTGACTTAATGTCTTGTATGAACATGAGATAGATTCTATTGAGACATGATGATTACTAGATGTGAGTACAATCATGTGTTGCTAATCTATAGAGAGCATTGCTGATCGAGGACTCTAAGGCAACTCTTCCTCCATGTTTGAGTTCCCAGGGTGAGGAATTGAGATAGAGGGCTCCTGGGGTTGAGGGAACTCTAGACAATAGGGTATCACCCCTATTTTTTACCCATAGGGTTGGAGTAGTAGCTCACCATATCTTGGTATTTACAGACTATATCATACCCACAAGCTGGGCTTGTTGGGAATACCTCTCCCCTTCTGGCCAACAGGTTGAGAGTGTAGCTGGGGTGTACAACCCAAGTCGATTATGATGCAGGTTTTCTACCACAAGACTGCTTAGATTCATTGATGGGAAGATCTGTAGGTAATAGGCTTAGGTTGAAATTTTCTCCCCTATGTAGTTCCATGTTGCGATTGAGCTCCCCAATGTGATTCCAAGGTTGAGATGTGCTCCCCTGTGTGTTTGGATATCCTATTTCTTGATATGGGGTTGTAGTAGTAGCTTCCCCATGAGATTATAGGTCAAGATGTGCTCCTCGATGTGTTTCCAGGTTGAGACGTGCTCCCTAATGATATGCTCTATGATGATGATGCAAGTCATAGATATGACTCCCCATAGATATTACTAGGTAGTAGACCTTTGACATAAATTATGGGTAGTAGATCACTGACAAAGATTCTAGGTAGTAGCCTTATCGAAGAGATTCTAGGTAGTAGCCCAATGGAGAGAGGGTGGTAGATTGAGCTCCCTCCAATGTCAAAATTCTTCTTCTTTTATATTCGAGAATGTTCAGTATATGAGCAGGGACAATCAAGAGATAAGAAGGAATAAGAAAGAGATGAACATTGATGATTTGAGATGATGAGATACTTGATCCTAGATGGGATATGATGACAAGATGTCATGATGATTGATGGTCTGATATTGGCAGGTGAAATTCTCCCTAGTTGAGAGGGAGTGTTAAAAATATGCAACTGTAGTAAATTGACACTTTATACATCTCCCTTGATGGAGATAATGATTTTATTGAATTTCTCTTTTCTAGAGGACCAAAATTGACCTAAATATCATTCAAATTGGAAAAGGGAAAGTGTACTTATGAAGAAAATCCCTCATGTGCATATTTGATAAGGTCAACCCTAAAGAAAAGTGGACCACCTTGAAAGGATATAAATACAAGTTCCCTCTACCTCATTTAGACACAATGATGAGACACTCTTCTATCTTATTTTTGGCTCGCACATGTCTAAGGCTCATCCATGGAGGATCAAGTTCGCTATGAGGTGAAATTGCAAGGTCTAAAGCTCACATTTCAAATATAGGGTTTTGGGCCATAGTCGCAGGCACAACACAAAATAATCTCGACTGCAATTTCTCTCTCAAAGGCCCATGCGCGTGACTGGAGCCTTCCAGTCGCATGGAAAAATCATTATGCATGCAACTAGGAGATAGGGATTCTGGAGTCCAGATATGACCCCATTCGCTTTCTTGCTAGGCTTAAGGGAGTGACTGGGCTGCCATAGTCACTTGCATATCTCCTCCTCCATGTGATCAGCAACGAAAAGATGAAATATCAGTATTCCAAAGATTTCACTCAGTGACAGCAGGGTTTGGATGTTGACTGCAGACAATGATTGTTCATTATAGACTTCAGAATGAGGGTTTTTAGTATATACATTCTTGGGTTCATTTCATTGATGTTGTAGTTGTTTTGCTGGTTAGTTGCATATATGAAGATATGGATAATTATACTCTCTTTTGCTGAATTATTTGATGACAATCTAAGAAGAAGAAGAATTTGCAAGGGTTTTCTCCATAGTGGGTTTTTCCCTAGTCTCCGACCAATCCTGGTGTCCCTATGTGTGAATGTTTTTCTTCTATTTTTCCTTTATGTTCCGCTGCATTGATGATGATGATATTTTTATTTCTACATAGTTGCATATGATGATGAATAATGATGTAAATTTGAATAATGTTATGATGTTATGTGGTGAACTTAATGTATTAATGACTAAATGCAATTATCAAAGCAAAGAATAGTATAGCCCTATGAAAAATTAACACACTTAATCCATGCGGTTATGAATGATATTTCATAGTTTTTTTCCATGCGGTTGGGGGACTTGTTCTAGAGACTTATGGTTCCTAGGAGATCATTTTAACTCGTGTTCTTATCTCATCTATTCGAGATGGCTAGGACACATTATTGAAAATCTTCCTTAACTTCACTTCATCCTAGGTGTCTACATTCATCCTCCTAGGAGTCTTTCACTTCCTATTTATATCGGTCCATTCTATAGGGTGAGGCTAGTTAGAATCTATGAGCCAAACTGAGAGAGTCATATGTTGTTAGTGTGATTCAATTTTGAGAGCTCCATGTTGTTTTGAAGTCTTATTCATTATAATGAGGAGACTCTACTGGAATAAGGAGAGTACCGAAGCTGAAGGTATATTGATTTATTTTTTCTTATATGTTTAATGAATATTCATGTTCCCTTCCTTTATATCAACATTTGCAGTAATTTATGTTCATGTATTTCTTGATGTTTTGAGCTGACAGTCTTTGGCAGAAGACTACTTGTCATCTTTTTTTGTTTGTGCTTGTGTGTAGGCTGGGGATTGGTAATGGAAGGAAGAGTTCTTTGGATTGGAGTGAGAGGATTCTGCATCAGGCCCAAAATCCTTCACCGACCTATGAGGAGGAAAGGTAGTTTCTCAAACCCTTATAGCATTAAGAATTTCAAGGAGACTACTTGCATGATTATTTGGTTTGGGGGATTTTGTTGCCTTGGGTTAGCCATATATTTTTGTTGTATAGTGATCCTACTAGGGCATAGGATTGTAGGGTAATGGCTCCTTGCGTGTAAAATCCACTGTAAAAAAATTGGTGCTTTCAGTGAGAGCATTCATTTTCTCTGATTGCTTCACTTTGGAATCCTTTTGATTTTTCTCATATTCTAGTTTCAGGTTCCCTCCTGAATTTTTCTAAGCATTTGTGGCTATTTTTAAGGTTTATTTTTCTGAATATTGGCCTTTTATGTCGTCTTATGTGCATTTTTTTTGGAAAACAATCAGTTTCCTCCCAACCACACACTTGACATAAGAAAACAATAGTTGAAAAGAGAAAAACACACTGAAATAGTTTAGTATGTGTATGTAACCCTAAAATCTCAAAATTTCTTTCTGAAATCCTCTGCCTAAGATCTTTTTGTGTTTATCCCTTTGTCTGGTGTTTGGTTATGTTCCATATTTGATCCTGTTTGACTAATTTGATTGGATTTGAGTGTATACTTTTGGAAGGTTTATTGTTGCATTTTGGATTTTGCTCTATCATTTTCTCTTTGATCTATAATTTTATCTATTAGATCTGTTACTATTGTCACTATCAGCTACTTTGTACCTCTGGTATGAATCCAATAAGTGTGGAATTTTTGGGTCCTCCATTGTCCATCATTTTTCAAAGTTTCTTTGAGGGTGTTTTGTGCCTTAGTTAAAGCTATTACCTTCATTTTGGGATCTCATTTTCAGATTTGGGTGCTTGATTGAGTGATAGTATAAATTTGCCTTGAATTTCATATTTGCAACCATTTTTCCTTTTTTTGGGTTTCATCACTCTTATTTGGGTGATTTGTTTTTGTTTTCTTGCTTGTTTGCAAGTGGTGGTGTTTTCTCTTTGGACGTGTAGTTGTCATCTATTTTTTTTTTTATTTGGGTGTGTTTAGTTTGTTTGTTATCATTCCCTTCTAATATTATTTAGGCCTTCTTACCACTAGGGTTTGGTTTTTACCTTTGTATAACATTGGCTCTTGTTGAGACAGTGCGCTATAGCCCTAGCTTGTTGACATCACCTTCCTTTTATCACTCTTTTCTTTTTTGTTGATTGCTTGAGAGTTAAATTTTGGCTTTGGCTTCCTAGATTTGACGTTTTTGAAGTTCTTTGCATTCTAGCTTGGGGACTATTTTGGCCTCTTTTCAGTTTTTCTTCTGGTTTGTTTTTTAGGTCCCAATTCTTATAATTTTTGGGATTTGAGTTTGGTAACTAGTGAGAGGTGCACTTGGGTATGAACTTGTGTGTTTGAAGTGAAAATATAGTATTCACTGAATTGAAAAGTGAAACTTACGTATAACTGAATTAGGGTTACTAACAAGAGTCTATCACACCATCTAAGTTTCACGTCACATCCCAACTGTGTAAACAACAACCATGTAAAATCAACATGATAATAAAAATCAACTAGACTCGTCTTTTTGTTTTTATTGGTAGTACACCAAAATTAGCTTAGACTAAAGTCTTGGAGATAGGTGTGCGTGTCAAGTACTCCAAGACAACAAAACAAACTTAGCATCCTGAGTTAAGGAGTGAAAAATCCTCCATCATCCCGCAACAAAATTGGAGTGTTTTAAAAATCCCATTTAGAGGAGGTTAGGCTAGGTTACCATATAAGTGGTTCTCCTCAATGCCACCCACCTTGTGGCAGGGGATCCCATGTTATGGCTGATTACCAATAAGCTTAAGATTCATGCACCCCCATGGGATGGAGATACCTTAATGACCATTCCTAGGAAAAACTACCATATAGGTAGTGGTTGTGGGAGGAAATCATTCCTCTTCCTTACCTTCCTTTAGAAGGCTCTACCTATAGAGTTGAGATACCACAAGTAACAAGTATCTTGGAAGGCCATTTGAAACATAGTACTAGGATTGGCTTGCGAGTGTGTTTACCTCTTAGGACTTTTCTAGTGTGTGTTGTTTGGTCTGAGTTTAGTAGTTTGGACTTAGGGTTATTTGTACTAACTTAACTTGGTTAATTTACATTTATACACCCTTGTTGAACCAATTCACGGCCAGTCACGTCATATTCACGGTTTTCCTCCTGAACAAGGTGGACTAGCCACTGTTGCTCATCGAGTGCCTGTTGGTGCTCAAGACTTAGACCAACCCATAATTGTGGAATCTACACGTGGTCCTCCTGGTAGTGATTTGGTTTCCATTGAAACAGTGGCAAATGACTCAACTTCTCCTAATAATCCTCCTTTGACCAATCCTTTGGGACCAGAGTTATTGTGGTTGAACCCAGAAAATTCAACATCTGCTTACACATACGTGTCTTTATCTCTATTTCAATTAGAGGATAGTAATTATCTTTTGCCTTCTGCATCAATAGTTTCAGTTGCCATGTCAGCATTGCCACCTTTGAGCGTAGCTGGACCTACTACTCCATCAATAACTCTCATATCCTCTTGGGGCATACCACCAGTTTCCTCTATGGATCTCACAAATTTCCCTAGGGTTGTCATGTCTACCCATATGTCTACACTAACTATGGTTGTTAATCCCAGTCAACCTGTAGGGTCATGAATATTTATGGCTAGTTTTTCCCAACCTTACATTCCTATTCATTAGATGAGCATGGTAACCTTAGGAAATGTGCGGGGAAGATCATTTGTTACTCCTAGCTAGTCTGGGGGCAACCCAACTTTAAGAATTTCATAAACCTAATATAGTTCATTTTTTAGAGGAGTTCCAACATCCAGTACTTTTCCTAGAATGGCTAGTTTACTTGGGGGGAACCCTATTGTTGACACTGTCACTTCTATGAGTCACCCTCCTTATGCCGGTGCTATTGCACAAGGTGGCCCATCCATCCTTGTCAGGTACAACCCCGTGAGAAGTCATTCTCTTGGGGGTCTTGCTATCACAATAAAATTTTCGCATTTTTAAAATAACTTTTGGAAAATGCTAACAGTTGTAGTGTCAATATTTTAAATTGTAATAAATAGGTAAATTTTCTTGATAGCACGACTACCAACATTTTTTGGAAATCTAAATAAATAAGTAAAGAGGTTTGTAGTCATTTTCCAATAATCAAAAGGACTCAAAGCTTACATCGGACCCTATCCATTAGAAAGTTCTCTGAAAAATATTTCCAACAGTATGTAGAAGTCCAAAAATGGACCCTTGGATCACATGATATGTGTCATGTTGAAGTTTAAGGGTTTGAAGCCTTTGAAAGGAAGGAAAAATAGCATATCATAGGTTCATGGTGAATCGAATGTCGGTGAATCGACGGGTCATGTATAATCGAACATTGGAAAGGTCTAGGGCACATCACACATCACACATCGACAATCACATATCCATGACACATAGTATATTGACGATCGATGATCTGCGATTGGAGAATCATAGGTCGCATATCGGAGAATGTTGCGACATGCAAATATCAAAATATATAAATGTGTCGATATGCAAGGTTGTGATATACAAAGGGGCTGATACTCTTAAACTTCCACGAAAAAGCATCGATAGTATTAAATTGTCGGGAAAAAACGTTGATAGTGTTAAACGTTGGGGAACGCCGAAACAAATTTCCATATTTGAAGGCCAAAGATTTTCTAGTAGAGTTGAAGAAGAACAAAGAAGCAATTTTGATGGATTTTCGTAGAGGGACCTGTTATATTAGAAAATATGCTAAACTAGAGTTTGGGGACCTGTTCTACTTTCAAGGGAGGCAATTGACAAAGATTTATTTTTGCCTAAATGCAACCATATTTTCCTATAGTTATTCTAGGACATACATGATATTTTTAAGTTTATCGTTTACATACATAAACTTGAGAGATATTTAAAATATCGTTGTTTCTGAAATTATGTGAGGACTATTATTTTGTAAAACTATTATGTAAAGTACTATATAAAAAATTTATGAATATATAAAGAGGGCTAGCTTTAATTTGAGAAAAACTTGTAGTCCAAATATATTTGAGCAATCTTGAATGTATTCATAGTGTTTAATGAGACATTAGTAGGAAATTCATGTGTTGCTTCTCTTTGCCAATATTTTCTCTGTTATATAATTATCTTCTTCTATGTCTGAGAATGTTAGCTTATGAGATTGGATTTCATTGATGCTCCTCTCTTAAATTACCAGTCATTAATATTTCTTAATATGGTCATCTATGAACTATGTTTTCTTCCAGTCCTTTCTTTCAAATATCCCATACAATCAAAGGAATTGTGAATTTTCATGCTTTGTACAACCTTCCCATTGAAGTTGTGATCCCATTTATTTAATAGCTGGACTCCATGCCCAATGGTTTTGAATATCACCCAACCAATTTTATCCCTAGATCTAAATTTGGCCACCTGAACTCAATTTCATAAAACCTTCTACTACGGTGACCATAGGGTAGTTGAGTTTTCATGGAGAGATCCTTCTCCGGGTTGAAGGACCAACTTCAACCTAAAAGAGGTTTGAGGTTACCTTAGTTATTTCCTTCCACAACCATGGAAATTTATGAGTGATAACAGGTCCTACGCTCTCTGGGGGAATTTACCCTGGGGGAAACTCCTTTCACCGGTCACGCTAGCCCGCATACTATATATGTTGGGATGAACCCATACCAGAGTCAACAACCTGTATCTCACAATCCATATATGGGGAAACCTCATGGTTGGTTAGGTGGCTCTCTTCCCTATGACTCGTTTAGTCAACTCCATAATCCATTCTTATCTTGTATTGATTTATCGAATTTAGAAAATCTAAATAATGACCCCATCTGACATGAACCTTGGTGGTCACCTATGCCGGAAAAAATTACCGTCTAATATTCCAAAGTTTGAAGGAAAACATGGAGAGAATACATCCCCCCATATTACCGCTTACCATTTGTGGTGCTCGTCCATCTCCTTAGTGGATGATTCGATCAAATTATGCTTATTCCAATGTACATTAAATGGAGATGTTGTCAAATGGTACATTGAACTGGATACCACATCTTATAGTGATTTTGCATCCTTATCCCAAATTTTTTTAACCCACTTACAATTACCTACGAGGTGTGACATTGATTCTGACCTTTTGTCTAATTTTAAACAAGACAACACCACCTTGATTTTTGATCATATCCACGAGTTACAAAATTGCAAGAGGTTGGTTAGAACCAATATGCCTAATGAAATATTACACAAATGTTTCATTTGATCGTTAAGACCTCAGGTTTCCAAGGATGTGTCTATGTTTAGATTTGTTACTGAGGAACATGCCATCTTAGCTGCCCAACAACTGGACTTGATCTATTCCCAGTCGAGTACATTTTATGAAGTACTCTCAAATACTCCAGAACCTTCCATTAACTGACCTAAACATGTTCCTGACCCACATGTTGATGGTGTGATTGGGTTTGTTTTCGACTCCATGAGCCACCTTGGGAAATTGGTTGTTACATCGCAGGTCCTAGTAAGTGCGTCTGGCTCTACAAAAGTACCTTATTCTGAGCAGTCCATCGATGTTCTAATGGTGACGTCCACAACACCAAAGGATACTCAAAAATCTAGTGGTAAAAATAATAAGAATAAGAAACAAAAGAATAAAACTTCTCTGAAAACTCAACCAAACTGACAGAATTAGGGAGGGGGCACGTTCAAATGCTATCGTAAGATAAAGTTCCCTTGTCAGATCTATCAAGGTGAAAACTTAACTCATGAGTTCCCTCCAATGGATGAAGTTCATAGGCTTCTTTCACCACCTCAAGCTACCAAATAGCCTACTATTTTAACTCATCCATTAACTACACAACCACAACAAAAAATGGTTTCCCAACCTCCCCCACCTCCGCAAGGGGGAAATGAGGGACCATATTTCAATCTTGGTAATACTTTGTCCATCCTTGTGTATAAAGATAACATTAATGTGACCACACAAGCTAAATACTATGATGTTCCTGAGACATATATTTCTTCTAAGAACTCGACCACTCCAGCTCCTTCCACTGTACCTCTTACATTAGATAAGCATGTGGAACCTATTTCTCTCCCACCTAAGGGGGTCGTTCGCAAGACTACACAAAATACATTTGCTCGCACTGCACAACACTATATCATTGTTGAAGATCTAAACCAAGATCCCTGTGTCATGTATACCTTGTAGGTACTGCAAAGTTGTCCTTAGTAGTGCAAGGCTTGGTTGTTTTTTACCTTTGGAGTGGACCCCTTAGGCTCAAATATTATCACTTTTAATGTTGACAAGGTTGTCATTTGACTTTCCCACCAGATCGAATTTCAAATCATCGTGCGTGCTTTCCATAGGAATTTTCACTGCACTTTGGTGGATGAAGGTTCTTCCATTTGTTTCATGTCAGCATCATGATGGAAGACCCTTAGCTCTTCGGTGCTCACTAAGTCTAATACCACTCTTTGGGAATTTGATGGACATAATTTAATACCCAAGGGTCCTTCCCAATTTTTCCATAAAGCTAGCTGGTAAAAATGTTTATGTCGATGTTGAAGTCATTGATGCTAATCTAGATTATAACCTTCTCCTTGGTCATAGTTGGTTCTATGTCATGACTGCAATTGTCTCATCTGTATTTTGTGTCCTTTGCTTTCCTTATGAAGGAAAAATCGTTACTATCAATCAACTTGATTATTGTGTGTCATCGACCCAACTTACCACTATGGGGAACTCAGTCCCACTTGTTGAAGATAACCCTGGTCAGTTTCATAGTGTCGGTAGAAGTTTGTTTAAAAGTACATCTCTTATTGGGGTATCTCCTCAATTACCCCCCCCCCCCCCCCCCCAACACTCCTTCCACATATACTATCGCTCATATCAATATGATCTCTTCTCGCACCTATGGAACCCAACTTCCTTATGATCCTTGGGTGGTGCCATTTGAATATGATATTGATCAATATGGCAAGAATATGCCTTTAAGTCTAGCATAACTTGCTTATCAAACTATTCAGTTGGCATCTACATCTAATGAGTCAAGTGCTGCCATTTTTGTGCCACTTGACGATTACCCTATGCCTTTTTGGGCCATTGACCATCCTTTTTCTTGTGACTTTCTCGACCTCCCACTTCCATCAGATGAATCTATTCAAGAGGTCATGTCGGTTTCTGATCGTTCTTGGGAATATCTTCACCATCGATCTTCTTTTCTTCCCCACGTAGATAACATGGATGTGTCTAGTCAAACCCTAGTCCCCTTTGGCAATGCCGATGTTTTCGTGAAATATAATTGGATTTTCGTTCTCTTCTGATGGAAACTTGGCCAATATCTCAACTATTGTTCCCTTTAATATTGCTACGAGGCTAGGATTTGTGGAAAATATTTTGATTGTGGCAAACTGTACTCCTAATGAGATTGAAATTTACACTTCCCTTTTCAAAGAATTCTGCAATGCTTTTGTTTGGTCCTTTGGTGAAATTCCTGTAATCGATCACTAGATTACACAACATGGTATTAAGAATTATCTTGGATCCAAGCCTATTTGGAAGAAACTCCTATCAGTAAATCCTACAAGGAAACTGCTATTAAAGCCAAAGTCCAAAAGCTCTTAGATGTTGGTTTCATTTACCCTATACAGTTGAAAAAGTGGGTTTCTAATCCCATTCCGGTTAATAATAAGCTAGGGACCATTAGTATTTGTGTTGATTACTGTGATTTAAATCTGGCATGTCCAAAAGATAATTATCCTACACCTTTTATCAATCAGATTCTTGATGTGTGTGCTAACAATTCTATCTTCTAATTTATGGATGGTTTTCTCAGCTATAATGGGATTGAGATCAAACCCAAAGACCAATAGTAGGCCACTTTTATATTCCCATGGGGAACATTTTCCTATCATAAAATTCCCTTTGGTCTGAAAAATGTTGGTGCCACTTTCCAAAGGACCATGTCCTATGCGTTTCACGATATCAAACACATCGTTGAAGTTTATCTTGATGACGTTACCGCCTATTATTTACTTCATGAGGATCATCTTGATCACCTTCGAGAAGTTTTTCTTCGATGTCGTTATTATAAAAACTAACTTAATTCACACAATTGTGTTTTCTATGTATAATCTAGGTGATTTCTAGGTTTCATTATTTCACAAGAAGGGATTCATGTTGATCCCTCGAAAGTTGAGGCTATCATTAACCTTCCTCATCCTCGTACCGTTTGCCAACTTCAGAAACTGCAAGGGAAATCCAATTTATTACGACGGTTCATTGCCAATTATGCTCACATAACCCAAGGCTTCATGCGTCTGTTAAAAAAAGGAGTACCTTTCATTTTGGAGGACCAAGCCCAACATTCTTTTGATGCCCTTAAGCAAGCTTTGCTTTCTGCACATTTACTTATCCCTCTGGATTTCAACTGAGATTTCTTATTATATCTCATAGCCTTAGAGTCTTCCTTAGGTATGGTTCTTATCCAAGAGGATGATATGTGCAATGAACACCCCATTTACTATCTTAGCAAAGGCCCATTAGGTCCCGAGCATCATTATTCCCATGTTGAAAATTTGTCCCTAACAGTTGTTATTGTTGTTCAAAGATTGAGGCATTACATCTTATTGTGGAAGGCTATCATCATTTAAGACTTCAACCCCTTGAAACATATTATTAGCCGTCATAACATTAGGGGAAAGTACTCCAAATGGATTTTAATCCTTCAGGAGTTTGATTTGGAGTTTTCTATTGCTAAATCCAATAAATCTTTAGCTTTCTCTGAACTACTTGATGAATTTCCTCAAGCTAATGAGGAAGTTGTGGCCTCAGATCCTTTACCTAATGAATCCTTTTTCCTCATTAGAAATTCTAATCCATGGTAGGTAGACATCCTTTTGTATCTCCAAACCCAACGCTTTCAGCCCGAACTATCTCATGATGCCCATCGGCACATACGCCATCAGTCTTGACACTGCCTTATTATCAATGATACCTTATGTCATTGTAATGTTGACACTGTGTTACGTTGATGCCTTACTCATGAAGAATTCAAACACATCATGAATGATTTACACACTGGGGCATGAGGCGTTTAGCTCTCTTGGCTTGCCACTGCTCATAAAATCTTGCGTGGTGGGTATTTTTGGCCTTCACTCTTTAAATATTTCATTTTAGCAGTCCAAATGTGCCATCCATGTCAAATATTTTCTCATAAAATGCACGGTCATCTTGCCCCATTACACCCTGTTGTTGTCAGGACTTTTTCCCTGTGGCGTATTGAATTTATGCAATGCAACTCACCCTTAGCGAAGGTCATCACTACATCATCGTGGCTGTTGACTATTTTACCAAATGGGTTGAGGTTATGCCTACACATATAAATGATGATGTTGCTGTTGCTTTATTCCTATTAAACCACGTCATTTCTAGGTTTGGTGTGCCTAAATGATTTGTGACGACCATGGTAAACACTTTCATAACTATATGATGCAGGAATTAGCTACCAAGTTGGGTTTTCACCATGAACACTCAACCCCCTATTATCCTCCAACTAACATTCAAGTCGAAGCTAAAAATAATACCTTGAAAACCATGTTACAATGCATGGTAGGGAATCACAAATCAAATTGGCACCTTATGCTCTTTTTTGCATTATGGGCATATCGAACCTCGGTTATATTTGCTACCAGATTTACTCCTTTCCAATTAGTTTACGGAATAGTTTTCCCTTCCCATATAGTGTGAAATCTCTTCACTTGAGCTAGTCATTGAACTGTTGTCTGACACGTCGGCCAAGTAAGAATGTGTTTTACAACTTGGCCATTTAGATGAAAAACGCCTTCTCACCTTAGTCAATAACAAAAATAATAAGAAATGCGTTAAGACCCAGTATGATAAATCGATTCAACCTCGTGTCTTTTACGAAGTGATTTGGTTTTGGTTTATGATCAATACCATGACAAGTTAGGTGCAGGTAAACTTGAACTCGTGTGGTATGGTCCCTACATTGTTAAATGTGTTCTTAAGAAAGGGGCCTATGAGTTAGTTGATTGTGGTGGGAATCCGCTGGTAGAGCCACGTAATGGGCTCTATCTAAAACACTACTATGCTTAGTTTCTTTGCATGGTCACTTGTACATATTGTATATAGGTGTGAGTGTGATAGGTTTTTTACTTGTCTTTGTTATTCATATAGTTATGAATGTGACTCGTGTGTCTAGTATTTGATGCACAAATGTCAACACCCTCATTCCATATGAAGGTTTTGCAGATGGTGCAAGTTGTTACACTCAAAACGTTGCTTCCATCGACTAGGTCATATTTTTTCCCACTAATGAGGTTTTGAATTCATGGGGTATCTGTCTTCACCCAGTTACCAAAAACGTGGTAGAATATAGTGTTATCATTGAGATCTTGACCAAGGCTAATTGCCTTGGCATATGCCACTTAGTTACTCAACTCCAATCTCAGATTGTAGTGTCTCAACTCAACTGTCGCTATTCTGTAAGGAACTCTACCATTTTATGATACTTTTTGAGGGTACATCTCTTGGAATGTTTGTTTGATTACATTGATTATGTTCATATTCCCCAAGAGAAAAACACATTGGTTGATTCCTTAGGTAATTGTTTGTAAAATTGGAATTTGTCACATTAAAAGTTTTAACCGTGCACATGATAAAATGATTTACATTGTAAAAAAACACATCATTTCAGACACAAATACATAGAAGTCATCATTCTATTATGTCAATTTTTTTTGGATATATCATTCAAAAATCTAGGCATTAGAGGCCCTAGCTATCCCGCCATAAATATACAGTAACATAACAAAAATACACAACCCTATGTACACCATTACCTCCACTCGGTGATGCTCATGATAACATAACACCGCATTCAAAATGCAGCGGAGGAGGCTCCGATGATGGGATGAAGTAACTCCAACTGTGTGCCTCTACATATGTCAAGGTGTATTTGAAATACTCCTCAGATGAACCCCTATTGTTAACCCCTCAACATTACAAGTGAATTTCTATAACTCCTCACCCTCGTCCTCTTTTGTTGTTGCTTGTGCCACTTGGGCTTGGGTTGGTGGTACATTGCTATGAAGTGGAGTATAGTCTACTAGGTGTCTTGGATCCACATCTACATATCACATTTACCACATATTAGTAACTTTATACCCATACAAAAATAAATCACAAATTACAAAAATACAAAAAAATTAAAAAATAAAAACATTTTACCTCTGTCATCCCAATCCATTCCAGAGTGTGAGACCATGTCCAAGTCTCCCTAGAATTCCACTCCATCATATGGATAGTCATCTACCACCAATGGTTCCACTCTCAACCATTTGAAGTATGATGCTGGAAACCAGTTACTACTATGCACACCCTCTTTCCTCATCATGAGACCACACCACCTCATCATACAAGGCTCTGTTGGTGGTGGATACACCACATAATCTAGTGTCATTGGCCTCATGGTCGAGATATTCTCTAGAAAGAAATTCACAAGCACACTTCCATAACCAAATTTTTTTATTCTCCCTCTCCTCATTTTGGTAAGTTGATCCTTGAAATTAGCCAACATGCCTTCACACCAGTTAAATAAAGTGGGTTGCATGCATCCCATAGATATCTCCAGGTGTGGTTTGGTTACGCTATGGGGTGCTTTGGTACCTACGACCCGATTCATAGTATATTATAAGGTATGGAGTGTGATGTATGTGATGTCCTCAATTAGGATTCTATCCTTATCTCTCAACACACCAAATATAAAATGTTTTTGTATATTCCCTTGCATTATTTCTCCACAAGTACTTCACACCCCTACTAGCACAATTAGAGCAACTCGCCTTGTCAAACCAGTGATAAATTATATATCCTCCAACTCTATGGAAATTGACTCTGGCCCCACTATAAACCGTTGAGTGTCTACATCCCACCACCAAATGATTTTAGAAGGTACAAAGTGTTGGTTATTCAACTAGGGATCATGTAAAACTTTGGTAAGCCACATTTCCTCAATGCATCCAAGGTTAGTTGATGTGTCATGGCTCGCATCTCACTGAATACATGATATCTTTCCCTCCACTCCACCATGGTTTCTCCTGCAGCCATAAAGAATTCATTATCATAGATAACTGATGTGGAAAATATGAGCCTCACTGTAAAACCCTAGCTAATTGATCTTTGGGAAAACAAGAACAAAAATTAAAATGTTTGCCCCTAACCTCACTCTCAAAATGCGTAAAATTTGGTTCCAACCGTAATGGATGTGAAGCATCTTTGTAGTTGGATCCTTCCAACCGAAAAATTATTATTTCGAGCATGCAGTCGAGGGTTTTCTTCCTCAAAATTAAAGATATTTCCTAAAAACGAAACTATGGCCAAGAGAAACCTCTGCATAAATCAACAAATAGAGGGAAGAAATTGACTTACATTCCTTGGAAATATCCTTCCTTAGCTACTCTTGCTCCTCCTTTCCCTTGCATCAATAAGCCTGGAATTTCTCCCCTTCTCTCTTCTCCAAATCAAAATGACCAAATGAGGTGTGTGATATTTTTATAATATTTTTTGGCATATTTTAAAATATTCCTTTTTTAATTTTTGGGCTTGTGAGGGTTTTTTCTTTATAATTATTTTTCTAGTCATTTTTTGTAGGAGTTTGTGGAGTTTCCTTTTCTTAGTGTTTTGTCTTTTTGGTACCATTTATGAAAATGGGCTTGAGGTTGGTTTCCTTCACTAACATATAGGGGTAGATCATATATCATCGTCACCAATGCATTTTTGACCGTCAGTGCCATTTTACACCTTAGGTCTGAATCCATCAAGTTGTGACTTTAGCCACTTTCGTCTATGCATGTCGTCACTTGGCGGTAGATCTTACCTGATCATGGATACCCTAGTATAACACCTCTTTTCCATCTTGGTGTCCATGCATTTATTTTATTCTCTTTTCAGAATCCCTCCTTCTGACTCACCATGAATTAGAATATGAGCCCCATGTCCTCTTCTTTGTCATATTTCTGGCTATACCCCAAGAGGATTCCACCACCTTATCACTTATGTTTTCCACTTTTAATTAGCCTATTTTTGCACGATGAGCCTTGGTTTCTTCATTCTATCGTCATCATCTGCATGGCCTACCATTCACTGTCACTTGTCATTTTACCCTTTATTCGAGGAACTGATACGGAGAGTGGTACTATTAGCCCACCTCTTGTCCTCTTTATGTCATGAGAAATTCCATCATAACCAGAACCATTTGCTACCCCTTAGTAGTACCTTGGAGCTTGTAGACCTCAGTGGCAGGATTCCTTGCAATTGATAGTGGGTTTACATCATTGACTCCTGATCGGTCAAGTTCATAGGTGTTCGATGTCAACTCATCTATTCAAGATTAGTGGACTGTATTAGATACCTTGGGGTCTATTTTCCTCATCAGTGGATTCCCTCATGCATGCTATTGGTTTACCTCATTGATTGGTAATTAAGCAGTTTCTACCATGATTGGAATCAACACATCTATTCGCATGTTGTAGATTTGTACCATTTGGGTTATGTCAAAAATGCTGGGTTAGGAACATCTCACTCTTATATGGCACCCTTCCTAGGCTACATTGGAGTTATGTATCATTTATGTACTTTGAGCACTATTCTAAGACACTTCTTATTTGTCATGTGTCCATAGTCCTCTTGATGTATACTGTGACATAGATCCACATTGTATTTGTTGGTGGCTATGTTGTATCTTATGAGTCACATGGATCCACTATGTATTTGTTTGTGGCCATGTTCTATCAATTCATTTCATGGATCCATAATGTATGTTTTGGAAGCCATGTTCAACATCTCTTTATGACTGAGCATGGGTATGCCCTTCTTAGGGATGTTATCAAAACATAGGGTAACTTCCTTTATCATGCACATCAATATTTTTAATTACGAATATCTCCAACATCTTGAAGATTGTGTATATGTAAAGATTTAATATCAAGTACAACTAAATACATATAGAAGCATGAGGTTAACTATATCAAAATCATTCAAATTTTAGACATCAAATGCTTAATCCTAGTTAGGTTCATAATTGATGAGAGACATTTATTTGAATACTAGATTTCAACTTTTTACTAGGGTTTTGTCATAAACCCTAGATTCCACAAGGACTTAGATAACAAATCAAATAATAATCAAATCACAATATTATACATCTAAGGTTTCAATAGGCATATTCATATATACATAACTAGAATTTCATAATCATGCGCTGGCATATCACAACAATATCTACTGAAACCAAGATACACACATCAATAAAGTACAACAATTTTGACTAGGATAGGGTTTCCATTAGAGAGATGAATATACACCTAGGGTTTCATTCTTAAAATATTACTATCTTTTACTTGTAAAACCTAATTTACCAAACCTTAATGATCTAGGGTTTCATATTGGTGGGATCCAGTATTGTAGCAATAATGCTACAACTCCTCGAGCTTCCTATCTCTAATCTTATCAACCCGGTAGTTCGTACAAACTTGGAAGCGACGGTGCTGTATGCACAAGTACTAGCTCTTGTCGCAGCTGTCACTTGGTCAGCTGGCACAAGTCCGCTAAGGCTCAAGCCAACTTCTATATGCTCACAGAAGAAGCTTTATGAATGATGGACGAAAGCTAACTCAAAGGAGACTAGTCTAACTGCAGAAAGAAACTGAAAGCCAATAAAGCATGAAAACCCTAGTAAACCCTAATTTGACTAGCTAGACCCTTACAATGCAAAACTGTGAATGAAACTACTACCACTAATGCCATTACTTGCAGTGAACTGAAATACATGCATCTAAGCTACTTGCATCTGAAAAGACATGTTTTTGTATTTTTTTCATTAAGTGGTTGGATTTATTGTGATGATGCTTTTGATTAGGGTTTGGTTGTGCAGGAGCGGTTGGAATGGAAGGAAAGCATGGGCAAGGTCAGGATGGCTAGGGGAGGTCCCAGAGGGTCTCTAGCATCAGTCCACAGAAGTCTACCACATTCGGATGCTCAGCAACCGAGTTTGCAGGCTTCTACAGGAAGTCTGCAGGGGATCCTATAGGAAACTCAGGGATTTCTACAGGAAGTCTGTGCAATTCTACAGGATGTTTGACCGAGGAAGTTTTGGGAGATGGTGAAGTGTTGGAATGGTGTGGGAGGATAGGTGAGATGGAGATGGAGCTGGTGATGGCTTAGGAGCAGAGAAGTCAGATGGAGGAAGAGTGCATGCAGTGGTTTGATGGCTTGGAAGGATGGAATCAACGAAAGGTTAAGTAAATGAAGCTACGTGGCAATGGATGAATTGGAGGGTAAACAAGCTGGACAGAGGTCGAGTGGGTGACTTGAGGAGAGATCAAGAAGAAGAAGAAGGAAGTGGAATGATATGGAGCAGCGTAAATGAAACAAATGACTTATGCACCAAAACGAGAATTCATTAACCTATGATAACTGTGCCATGAAACCTATGAACAGCAGTGGAAAACCAAGAAAGGAAACTCGTGCATGGAAGTGGAATATAGAAGTATGCTTCAATATCAAAAGTGCATGGATGGATCTTCAACGAAAATGTCTATGTTGCAGCTTGCATGGAAGTGAGAAGAACTGCATTTCTTTTTGGTGGTTGGTTATGGGCTGCACCCCAATCCCAAACAGAGATGGCAGTGAGCTTTAACAACCTTTTTCTGGAGCTCCAATGAATTATATCTATCCTCTTCTAACCTAAGCAACTGGAAACAAATTCACCATAAACTAATCCTATTCAATCTCATGAAAAAGACTAAATTAACAGACTGTAAATTCGAATTGCATGTTAAAGTAAAAACTCAAAGTGCTGGAACGAAATGCAAACAACATTACAACACCGAGGATATCTATTGCTCTCAGGTTGGGCCCTAACCTGAGAGCTATAGCTCCATTAGAAACTCAGAATGAGATCAAAATCTGCCTGCCTTTATTCATAAACGAAAATCTGATGTCATGCCAAAACTGGCTTACAAAAGGAACAAACACTGAGCTGTAGCTCGTACTTCCAAATTACAAGAGCAATACAAAAGTTCAAAAAGCTTCTATCCAAGGCTACGGCCTCAGTATTTATGCAAAATGATCATCCAACAGGTGTCCTTGATTTGTGGAGCTCGGCTGTCCAACTGAAGGTTAAACTGCTGATCCTGTAGAACAGTTATAACTGCTGTTCCTGTAGAACAGTTGGCTGCCTCTAAGCTCGGTGGGGAGATGGATTGGAGCTCGGAGCTATGGTGGGAATTACGAGGAAGGTCCCCAAGACCGTGGACATCCTCTCCTAAAAACCAGTAGTGCCACCTCATTGTCTCCTTGTCTCCTTTTTCGTGGTCTTTGCTCCCTTTTAATGCCAAAACCTGAAATCATCATGTATTAGTCACGTAGATAGAATGCCTACCCTTCTTCCTACAAACAACACGAATAAACCAAGAAATGAATGCATAAGCAATAAAAAATGAATGGTTTGAGCAGAGCAAGTAGGCCAAATGAGCCCAAATTGTACCAAAAATTGGGGCTCATCATCACCCCCCAGCTAAACTATTTGCTCATCCTTGAGCAACTTAGTCCAAATCTTCATCCTTCATTGCTTTCACTGCTTCCCTTGCATCCCAGGGTTCTGTGGTAGTGTCTTCTCTGTGGATATGAAACCCTGCTTTCCTGTTCACCTCTTCCCATTGTTGACTGTCATCCTCCTCGGTATTGCCTTCAGTCAATCCCAGCAGTAGTGGTGGGCTGAGTTTAAGGCCAATCCAGCTGGCCTGGAGGCTTTGCATGGATTTCTTGTAAAGTTCAACCCTTGCCAAAGCTTCCCTCATCCGAATGGGGGTATGGTACTCTCTGATTTTCAAGCTGTGTGCCAGGGTATTCCATCTTCGTGCACATGCTTGGGCAGCACTTTCTTCCAACAACCTTTCCATGTCTTCAAAGTGGGCTATGGCTTGGGCCTGTTTGTCCATAAATCTCAAGGAAGCTGTGGGATCCATAGCCAACTGTTGGTGGGCTGAGATGAGTGCCACCGGATCCTCTAGTTCTGGTCGAATGAACAGTGGCTCGCTCACTTCTCGGTTCATGACCAATTTTGCTTCAGCTACTCTCTGATCCTCATGGTTTAACCATGAGGTGAACGCCATCAATTGCATATCACCCAAGGCAATATTGGGATCCCAGGAGACTTCATTAGGCAAAGCCAAATTGTGGAGGTAAAACTCTGCTAATTTGGCTTTGTCCTCAGACGAACTAGTACTGCACAATTCAGAAAATTGTTGTGGGTTTTGGATATGTGAAATACCTCTTTGTGCCAAGGTGTTTATTTGGAACTGCAGCCATTGATCTTTTAAGAATAATCCATAGGATTTTGCAGGTGGTCTGCATTGAATTGCCTCCATGGCCCAACTGGCCATGCAGGCCAATTGTGCTTCCTTTTGTTGCAGTTGTTCCTGTAGGGCTTGCACTTCAATTTTTGTTTGCTGCTCTGCTTCCTGTAGAAGTGTCATTGGCTCTTCAAGACTGGTGGTCAGCTCCTTTTTGCTTTGTTGTTCATTTGTGATGTCCTTGGAGGATGTTCCTGCTCCTGCCCTTAGTTCCTATAGCTGCAATCTTAGCTTCTGATTTTCTTCCTGTAGAAGCACACGTTGGCAATTAGCCACATGTTTAGCCATGGTGAATTCACTCTTGACCTCCTTGAGTTGCTCTTGTAAAGGGCCTATGTCTGCCACACCCTTTGATTTGGCGATCTGCATCCATGTGTGGGAACGGACTCTTTCTTTCTCTAGTTCAAAAAATAGAGGCACAGTAAATTTCTGCGGTATGATTTTGCCTGCCTCTAAAAAGGTGTAGTATGAATTCAGATTAGGTGAAGGGCTAGGTTTTGGTATATGTTCTCTTTCTATCTCTTCAGGCGGTTCTACCTCACCCTCCCTTGGTGGTGATGAGAGTCCTTCTCCTTCCTTCTTTTCCGTTTCCTGTAGCCGGGCCAGAGTATCCTGTAGAACATTTTCAGCTTCCTGTAGCCGGGTTTTTTCGGTCAACAGGTCTAACCTTTCTTGCCACGTATTTTTCTTTGGACTCCCCTTCTCGTAGGTGACTGTGATCCTGGAGGGTGACTTTTCTTTGGGAGAAGCAGGTGTATCTTCGATGACGATCGGGCTGCTGGATTGGGCCTGTGGCTTGCCCGTCTTTATCCTAACACTTCTTCGAGCCTTAAAGTATAGAGGGGTCTCCCTCTTCCTCTTTCCTTTTGGCTTAGGTGGCGTGCTGAGGCCAGCTAATACAGATGTTGCCTCCCGTGCCAGAATGTCCACCTTTTTCTCCTTGGGTTTCACCTTTTCGGGGCTTCCTGTAGAAGCCTGTTTCTGCAATTTCGGGCTTCCTGTAGAAGCCTTTGTCTCTGTTTTCGGGCTTCCTGTAGAAGCCTGTTTCTCAATGATTTTTGGGCTTCCTGTAGAAGCCTTTTTCTCAATGATTTTCGGGCTTCCTGTAGAAGCCTTTGTTTTTGTTTTCGAGCTTCCTGTAGAAGCCTGTTTCTGCTTTCCTGTAGACACAGGTGTCTCCACCTCTGCTTGCTTGCCTGCCTGAGCTTTGCTTTTTGCTTTGGTTGCCGGTGCTGTTGAGGTACTTGGGCTGACGTGGACCACCTCAGCTTTGTCCATTCTGCTCTTCATCCTCTTTTCCCTTGCTGACAAGATAGGTGTGCCACCTTTTTCTTTGTCCTCCTTTTCCTCATGCTTCTTCCTTTGTTCTTTCTTCTGTACTGTTGTCGGGGTCTCTTGGCCTTCTTCTCTCTGTCCCTCGGCCACTGCTTCTTGTTCCTCACTGCTAGAGGAACCCGTTTCTTCGATCAACATCTTAATGTCCCCATCTTTTGTTAAATTCCAGAAGGATTCCCATGAGAGGGGGACCTTATATGAGTGCAATGCATCTTCCACAAGAAGTTTGATCAACCCATGGTGGGCTATCTGATCTGGTATGCCCTCTTTCAGCTTTGTGGCACACTCCATTAGAGACTGCAGTAGGTAATAAGGAATGCTCAGTTTTTGTTCTACAGGAAGATCAATTCGGTGCCTTAATTCAGTGAGCAGCCTAAAGTGATATGCATACACGATGCTGAAACGGCCTTCACAAGTGATATATTTCATGATTTGCAAACTAAATTCATTCCATGGTGGCAGCAGGCTCGTTCTTCGCACCCCATTTTTGTCCTCCGAGAATTCTTCCTCAGGTGGAAAGAATTCTTTCTTTGCCTGCTGGCTCAGCTTCCTTTCTTCCTTATCCCACGGCAAACCCATAGGAAGTTCTGTGATCCGACTGATATGTTTCGGGGTGAGCTTGAGGCTTAGACCTCTGAAGTTCACTGTGGCCAGTGTCTGGGATTTAGGCTTCAGAGCCTGCAAGAATTCTTCGGCCACTTCATCATCGCAGCCCTGCAGCTTATCACAAAAAGGCATCCATTGTGCTCTGGTGAAGAGCTCTACCACTGCCGGGTTTTCCCTTAATTTGGTTGAATCCGTGGGTTCTCGTCTTATAAACCCACCCGGCATGATGAACACGGTTGTTTTAATTAAAGGTGGCAAATGCAAAAGAGATTTGGTCTATTAAAACAGAGCATGCACATAATCCACAAAATTCAACACAGTCTACTTATACTGACATCCTGTAGAACGACAACATAGGCACAGCAAACAATAATTCCACCAATATCTTTATGACCAGACTGTGGGCGATGGTCTTGCCATTCTTACTAACCAGTTGCATGCAGAGTTCAGGGTTACCTCTTTAATTGGCCACCTTTTTTCGTGAGGCACCCGCTTCCCTGTAGAAGACTGCGTTCCTGTAGAAACTGTGTCCCTGTAGGAGCAGTGCGCAATTCTCGGGGAGGACTGTAGTTGGCCCGCACTCGAGGTGTGCTTCACCGGTGTTCTGGTAGCCAACAGTTCGACGTATCAAAGTGCAGAGGAGATCAGAATATCCACCCGAGTTTGAAGTGGTGGTTGATAAATGCATGTGCATGATCTAGCTGATTAGATTTTGAATCGGCGCAATCACTGGCGCGGGGGATGAGCTGTCCCCGCCGGACCGTTGGGCGACGTCATCCATCATTCGCCTGCGTATTCACTTGCTGCCGCATCCATTCCCACAGATTTGCCGCCGCCTTTTCCTGTTAAACTCATGCTTCTGACCGGAGTGTTCTCACGTGCGTGCCGTTCATTCTCTTTGTCGTGGCCGCCACCCAAACATCCAATTACACTTTAACTAGCCGACGTGGCCAGTCGACTGGCCATACGGCCGCTCAACCATTCAATTTTACGCTGTGCAAACAATTTCAAAGTAAAATTCATGCGATTTGATGGAAGGAAGGGTTGAGACACTTACCTGCGTGGCTGCACACGATTTTTCCAGTTCTTGGACGATGGTGAGTGGATCTACCTGCTGCATGCGACTTACACAGACCCGGAGGCTCGTGGTTACAGGCTGCCAACAATGGAGTGGATGTTTTGGTTGCATGTGCCCGCGTTTCATTGCAGATGGCGGAGCTGTGAATGGTATCCACTCGAGCAGGTTGAACTGTTACAGGATTCCCGCGAGGTGTCTCGTAACAGTTCTTTCTCATTGGGTGCATGCTGCACGACGGAGAACCTGGCCGTTCAATCACGTTCTCGGAGCTCTTGATGCCTGTGGTATGAGATCCCAGCATTTGTTTAACTTTGAAAATGGCTTTCCCGCGAGAACTCATCGATCTGCTTTGTTGGTGCAGGGAACTTGGTCACATGTCGACAAGGATGGTGGAGCAAGGTGACAGCAATGTGCAAGGGTGCCAACAGAGGCTTGCATGCATCCAAACCAATCCATAGTCGCTAAATTTCCTTTTAAGATGAATTCTGGGCCGTCCCAAACTTCTACAGGAAGTTTCCCGTAGAACACAGAGCTTCCTGTAGAAAGTTCGTCCTTCCTGTAGAAAGTCTGTACTTTCCTGTAGAAAATCCGCGCCTTCCTGTAGAAAGACTGCATCTTCCTGTAGAAAGACTGCATCTTCCTGTAGAGGATTCAAACCATGATAAAATTGCACATACCTTGAAAAAACATGGGTACCCTTGGAGGAGGTGCTGGTGAGGTTCCTTGACAGCATGATAAGGACCTTTGGCTTTGAGTTGAAGGGCTTCCTCTCCTCCATAGAACATCTGCAACCTGCATGCAATTTTACCATATTTTGCTTATTGTTTTTTTCTTTTTCTTTTTTCCTTTTTTTTTGAAAGATAACAGGGGCGCCTCAAAGATGTTTTCACCCGTGCCATCTGCCCTGAGCGCCTCAGAGAGGTTTTCACTCAAGGATCTTTTTCAAATCTTTCCTCTTTTTTTTTTTTGAAAGACAATAGGGGTGCCTCAATGAGGTTTTCACCCCTACCACCTGCCTTGGGCGCCTCAGAGAGGTTTTCACCCAAGGATCTTTATTATTATTATTATTATTTTTTATTTTTTTTCATATCCCTCAGGGTATGCCAAAAGCAGAGGCAGAACCCCTCTCTAGGACCAATACAGATTTCTCCACAGTTTTGATGAACTCTTGTCTTGAGAGAGGTCTCCTGTAGATCTTCAATCGATGCCCATTGACAAGCATGGGAATGGCTTCCTCATCAATGGTTCGAATGAGGACAGATCCATTGTCATGGCATTTCTCCACTGCATATGGTCCTAGCCATCTGGTTCTCAGCTTCCCCTTGAAGTATTTGTATCTGGAGTCATATAACAAAGCCCAATCTCCCGGCTGAAATTGATTGTCATGGAGATGTTGGTCATGCCACACCTTTCTCTGAAGTTGAACCACCTCTGAGTGAAGGAGGGCCTGCATTCTGTGCTCATCCAGGCCATTCAGCTGCAGTAGCCTTTCTTGTTGTGCATGGCTGAGATCTAGGTCCAGCTGAGCTGCCATCCTCAAAGTGTTGTATTCAAACTCAATGGACAACAGAGCTTTCTTCCCATAGACCAGCTCATACGGTGTGAAGCCGGTGGTGGTCTTCCAAGTGGTGTTGTAAGCCCATGTGGCTTCAACCAGGCGATCTGCCCAGTCCTTTCTGCTGCTGCTCACCACCTTAGTCAAGATCCCTTCTAATGCTCTATTGGTGACTTCCACCTGCCCATTTGCTTGCGGGTGATAAGGGGTGGAAGTCCTATGCTTGATTTTGTGATGAGCTAGTAGATCTTCAACCAGGTTGGAGGTGAACTGGCTCCCTTGATCAGTGACCAGCTCTCTTGGATAGCCAAACTTATAGAAGATGTTTTCTCTTAGGAACTCGGCCACCTTTTCTTCTGTTGCTGCTTTGATTGCTTTGGTCTCTGCCCACTTTGTCAAATAGTCAGTACACACAATGATGTAAGTCCTTTGCCTCGAAGAGGGGTTGATTGGGCCCACAAAGTCCATGCCCCACTTTTCAAATGGCTCAAGAGTCACTTGAGGTTGGAGAGGCATCTCATCCCTTTGGGTCGGTTTCCCCATTCTTTGGCATTGGTCACACTGACTGACATATCTTCTGACATCTTGATGAAGTGTGGGCCAATAGTAGCCTGCCTGCAGGATTTTGAAGGCAGTTCTCTTTGCTACAAAATGTCCTCCACAAGGCCCATCATGACAAGTGAGGAGGATATCAAAGACTTCCTCCTCCATTACACAACGCCTTAAGATCTGATCGGGGCCAAGCTTGAACAGATTTCCCCCGATCCAAGTAAATGAGGCACTTTTTCTGATGATTCTGCTCTTCTCTCTGGAAGATAGGTGTGGAGGGAACTGTGCTGAAACAAGATAGTTTGCTATATCAACAAACCATGGAGAGAGTACTGAAATAGCAAACAGATGTTCATCGGGCATCTGGTCATCCACTGTTCCATCCTCATCTGTAGACAAATCCAATCTAGATAAAAAGTCAGCAACAACATTTTCTCTACCTGGTTTGTCAACAATGGTCAAATCAAACTGCTGCAATAAAAGTAACCATCTAATAATACGAGCATTCACATCTGGTTTATTCATTAAATATCTAATAGCAGCATGGTCAGTATGTACAAAGGTCTGGTAACCAGTAATATAATGTCAGAACTTGTTCAATGCATGGACCACAGCCAAGAATTCTTTCTCGGTTACAGTGTAATTCAGCTCAGCTTTGGACAAGTTTTTGCTAACAAAGTAAATGGCATATGGAAGTTTTTGCTCAACTTGTCCTAAAGCTGCACCTATGGATGTGGAAAGGTAGGGCCCAGTTTGGACCTCTCAGGATTGGGGCTGACACCAACTTGTCCTTTAACTCATTTAAAGCCCTCTGACAATCGTCAGTCCAATTAAACTCCACATCTTTTGCCAACAGGCCAAACAATGGCGAGGCTAGCTTGCTGAAATCTTTAATGAATCTCCGGTAGTATCCTGCTAATCCCAAGAAACTCCGGACATCCCTTACCTTTTGAGGAGGTGGAACCCTCTTGATGAGAGCAATTTTGTTAGGATCCACCTGCAACCCTTGGCAAGAAATGGTATGGCCTAGCACGGTCCCTTCAGTCATTAGGAATTCACATTTTTCAGGGCTAAGGGACAAGTTCATCTCGGTGCATTTGGTTAGGACTTTTCCCAGGTTGGTCAATGCTTCCTGGAAGTTGGCCCCATAAGGAGTAAAGTCATCCATATAGATTTCTACTGCATCATGGACCAGCTCCGAGAAGATGCTCAAAACAGCGCTCTGAAAGGTAGCAGGAGCATTGCACAGCCCAAAGGGAAGGACTCGATAGGAAAAGGTACCCCAAGGACAAGTGAAGGTGGTCTTATCTTGGTCTTCCGGGCTGATTTGGATTTGGTTGTACCCGCTAAACCCATCCAGGAAAGAGAAGAACTTCTTTCCTGCCAGTCCATCCAACACTTGATCTATGAAAGGTAGAGGGAAATGGTCCTTCTTGGTAGCTTTGTTCAACTCTCGGTAGTCCACACAGATTCTCCATTTCCCATTTTTCTTGGGAACCAACACTAGAGGGGACACCCATTCACTATCTGAGATGGGGTAGATGAATCCGGCATCCAACAGTTTTTGCAATTCTTCCTTGACAATGTCCTTAAGGGCTGGATTCATTCTCCTCTGAGGTTGCCTAACCGGTTTACAATCCTCTTTGATGTATATATGATGGGTACAGACCGAAGGATGGACTCCTTTCATTTCCTTATAGCTCCAAGCAAAAGTATCTAGGTGGTTGGCCAACATGCTACACAGCTCCTTTTCCTGGGAAGGAGATAGGGAGGAGCTGATCTTCAATGCTTTCTCAGGGCCGAACTCCACATTCTTGACTCTGGGAGTAACAGGGTTGGTTGTACAAAGATCCACTAAGGTGCTGGCTTGGGCATCCTCCACCAATTTCTCTAAGGGTAATGCACTGGAAGGTGGATTCTGGATCAAGGTCTCGATCAAGTCATCCTCGGTTGGGGGGTCTCTTCTAGTGGTATCTAAGGTGCACAGAGGTGCTGAGTACACCTCATCTTCTTCCCCTTCTTCCAACCAGAGTGGTAAGTCATACTCTAAGGAGGGTTGGGCAGGAGGGTATAGGACTAGCTGCTTGGACATGGGACCATTTTTGATGGTCATGTTTCCTGCACGACAACTTATGTAAGCATCTGCAGTAGCTAACCAAGGCCTTCCCAAAATGAGAGGATATCCAGTAAGCTTGGCCTTTGGTTGCAGAACCAAGAAGTCTGAAGGGTATTCCCAAGAGTCAATAGAGACCAAGACATCCTCCACAATCCCTTCAGGAGTCACGGTGGAGCGATCTGCTAATTGCAGTACTGTCGAGGTCTTCCTCAAGGAACCCTGAAGATTAAGCTTAAGCATGGTATCCCTGGTCATCACATTAATGGCAGCCCCCAGATCAATCAAGGTGTGAGGTATAATGGTGCCATTGATGTGAACATCTACTACAGGACTTCCAGGATCTAGGTACTTTGGGCAGATGACTTGTCCTAACATAAGGTCAGACAGTTGTCCTATGACATTGATAGTTGAGGCATCTTTCTTCCGTCTGCCTGGGTGTTTGAAACACTTCTCCTTAACCATTTTGTTGTATATTGGCACATCCTTGATGGCTTGGAGAAGTGGTATTTTTACACACAACTGCTTGAGCTCACCCAGAAGCTCATCCTCCTCTGGGTTGGGTTGTGTGGTGGTTGTTAGTCTCTCAGGAAAGGGTGGAATAACCTTCGGTTCACTTTCCTGTTTATCTCCCTCATCCTCTGGGGGAGGAGGTTGGCGATCTGGTAGAGTCTTTCCAGATCGAAGATTGATCTCCTGGATCTCCACAGCATAGGTAGGGCATGAGGTTCCCCAGTGTATACCTGCTGGGCCTGTCTATTGTTGGGGTTCGGGTTCGGTTGAGCAGGCATTTGAGGTTGCCTTAGAGGAGCAAGAGGTAATGGCTGAGGTTGAACTAGTGGTGGAGGCAAGATGGCAGGAGGAGTGTTGTATTGGGGCCTCCACCCCGACTGAGGTGCATTCCATTGAGGCTGTGGCTGGGCATGTGAGTGATATGGATGAGAAGTAGGTTGAGTGGGGTACTGAGGTGGATAAGACCATGGAGGAGGCATGGACCATGAAGGATGAGCAGGGGGACCCCAGGAAGGCATAGGAGTCGATTGGTTAGGGTTGTAATAAGCTTGAGATGCCCCTTGCATCCCCTGCTGATAAGGTCTAGATCCCTGTGGCCTCCTTTGGTTGAGGTAATAGAGAGGTTCAGTGGGAGCTTCTGCCCCTTGGTACATGGCTTTAAACCCAGGTAAGGTTGGACACTGATTTGTGGGATGGTCCTCCTCACAAACGAAACACACTTCAACCGAATGCAATGGACATTCGTTCTTAGGGTGTCTCCTTGTGCACCTAGGGCAGAAAACAGCCAAGGCTCTCTCAGCTTCTTCTTTCTTTTGCTGAATCCTGAATGTGTCAAGCTGCATGGCAATGGTCTGTCTCACCTCACTCTTAAGATCTTCTAATTGATTTGCAAGCTCATGTTTGGAGAAAGGGACACTAGTTGAGAGGTGGTTTCCTCTACCTCGTTTCCGAGCTGCCCTGGAGTGGTTTCTAAACACAGTCTTGATGTCCTCATAAGGCAGTTGGTAAATGTCCCCCCCAGCTAACATGTGAAGGGTATCTAAGAGGTCTTCAGGGACTCCTCGGAGCAGGACCAACTTGAGGGATTCAGGGTCAAGTGTGCACCTGGCCCGCTTATAGCTTAGTTGGAACCTCTCCTCATAATCCTCTAAGGACTCATCATTTCCCATGGACATCCGAAAGATTTCCCCCTTTGTTTCCTTGGACCTATAGTAATCCCGGTACTTGGTGTTGAAATCTTGCTGCATCTGAGCCCAAGTGGTGATACTATTCCCAGGTAAGCCCATGAACCAGCGTAGTGTTGCATCCTTAAGAGTGGAAGGGAAAAGTTTCAACTTTTGCTCATCTTCAGTATAGTCATAGGTTCTACAAAGGACAGCAAACTCAAACAGAAGGTATCCGGATCTTCAGTGGTCAGCCCATGGAAGTGAGGTAAGGCGGAGGGGCTAATGTTCTTCATTTTCATCTCTCCATTGGTCTCTCGGATGGGAAAGGCACCTTCTATTCTCTCATCTTCTCTTCTATTGTCAGCCATAGCTTCAGATGGAGTGGTCTCTAACTCTTCTTCTACTATAGGGTCTTTGGATATCTCAGGATGTTCACCTATAGGTTCCTCTCGGTCACTGTCACCAAAGAAGAGAGAAGGGTGACTCAGTGATGTGGTGGGGGTGTTTGGTAGGAATTTGCCTGATCTATCTCGGTTCCTACGAGGCATGAAATGGAAAAGACTTTCTTTTTCTTTTGATTGTTTTTGCTTTGCTTTTCTTTTGGTACCTGCAAAACTGAGACAGATTGATCTACAACTAACTATGAAAGATGCAGAATTAAACTGAAAGCAGGAAAGAACTAATCTACTTTGCTCAAATGAAATTGCAAGAATGGAAATGCTAATCTACGCTTGCAGAAAGGAAATGCTATTCTATGAAAGCAGGAAATGCTAATCTATGAAAGCAGGAAATGCTAATCTATGAAAGCAGGAAATATCTATGCTACTTTTGCAGAATGGAAATGAAGTAAACTACTTAGCAGAAGGCAAGAGTAAGAAAGTAGAAGAAAAGCAACAATTACTAATACTCTGACGCTTCCCCGCCAACGGCGCCAAAAAGATGGTGGGCTCCAGTATTGTAGCAATAATGCTACAACTCCTGGAGCTTCCTATCTCTAATTTTATCAACCCGGTAGTTCGTACAAACTTGGAAGCGACGGTGTTGTATGCACAAGTACTAGCTCTTGTCGCAGCTGTCACTTGGTCAGCTGGCACAAGTCCGCTAGGGCTCAAGCCAACTTCTATATGCTCACAGAAGAAGCTTTATGAATGATGGACGAAAGCTAACTCAAAGGAGACTAGTCTAATTGCAGAAAGAAACTGAAAGCCAATAAAGCATGAAAACCCTAGTAAACCCTAATTTGACTAGCTAGACCCTTACAATGCAAAATTGTGAATGAAACTACTACCACTAATGCCATTACTTGCAGTGAACTGAAATACATGCATCTAAGCTACTTGCATCTGAAAAGACATGTTTTTGTATTTTTTTCATTAAGTGGTTAGATTTATTGTGATGATGCTTTTGATTAGGGTTTGGTTGTGCAGGAGCGGTTGGAATGGAAGGAAAGCATGGGCAAGGTCAGGATGGCTAGGGGAGGTCCCAGAGGGTCTCTAGCATCAGTCCATAGAAGTCTACCACGTTCGGATGCTCAGCAACCGAGTTTGCAGGCTTCTACAGGAAGTCTGCAGGGGATCCTATAGGAAACTCAGGGATTTCTACAGGAAGTCTGTGCAATTCTACAGGATGTTTGACCGAGGAAGTTTTGGGAGATGGTGAAGTGTTGGAGTGGTGTGGGAGGATAGGTGAGATGGAGATGGAGCTGGTGATGGCTCAGGAGCAGAGAAGTCAGATGGAGGAAGAGTGCATGCAGTGGTTTGATGGCTTGGAAGGATGGAATCAACGAAAGGTTAAGTAAATGAAGCTACGTGGCAATGGATGAATTGGAGGGTAAACAAGCTGGACAGAGGCCAAGTGGGTGACTTGAGGAGAGATCAAGAAGAAGAAGAAGGAAGTGGAATGATATGGAGCAGCGTAAATGAAACAAATGACTTATGCACCAAAACGAGAATTCATTAACCTATGATAATTGTGCCATGAAACCTATGAACAGCAGTGGAAAACCAAGAAAGGAAACTCGTGCATGGAAGTGGAATGTAGAAGTATGCTTCAATATCAAAAGTGCATGGATGGATCTTCAACGAAAATGTCTATGTTGCAGCTTGCATGGAAGTGAGAAGAACTGTGTTTCTTTTTGGTGGTTGGTTATGGGCTGCACCCCAATCCCTAACAGAGATGGCAGTGAGCTTTAACGACCTTTTTCTGGAGCTCCAATGAATTATATCTATCCTCTTCTAACCTAAGCAACTGGAAACAAATTCACCATAAACTAATCCTATTCAATCTCATGAAAAAGACTAAATTAACAGACTGTAAATTCGAATTGCATGTTAAAGTAAAAACTCAAAGTGTTGGAACGAAATGCAAACAACATTACAACACCGAGGAGATCTATTGCTCTCAGGTTGGGCCCTAACTTGAGAGCTATAGCTCCCTTAGAAACTCAGAATGAGATCAAAATCTGCCTGCCTTTATTCATAAACAAAAATCTGATGTCATGCCAAAACTGGCTTACAAAAGGAACAAACACTGAGCTGTAGCTCGTACTTCCAAATTACAAGAGCAATACAAAAGTTCAAAAAGCTTCTATCCAAGGCTACGGCCTCAGTATTTATGCAAAATGATCATCCAACAGGTGTCCTTGATTTGTGGAGCTCGGTCGTCCAACTGAAGGTTAAACTGCTGATCCTATAGAACAGTTATAACTGCTGTTCCTGTAGAACAGTTGGCTGCCTCTAAGCTTGGTGGGGAGATGGATTGGAGCTCGGAGCTATGGTGGGAATTACGAGGAAGGTCCCCAAGACCGTGGACATCCTCTCCTAAAAACCAGCAGTGCCACCTCATTGTCTCCTTGTCTCCTTTTTCGTGGTCTTTGCTCCCTTTTAATGCCAAAACCTGAAATCATCATGTATTAGTCACGTAGATAGAATGCCTACCCTTCTTCCTACAAACAACACGAATAAACCAAGAAATGAATGCATAAGAAATAAAAAATGAATGGTTTGAGCAGAGCAAGTAGGCCAAATGAGCCCAAATTGTACCAAAAATTGGGGCTCATCACATATTAACAACAAACCCTAGAGAACTAAGGTTTTATTATGACATTATCAAAACCTTAACTTCAAAAGGATAAGATTTTATATTGAACCCTAAATCAGTATATGAAGAACACCACAAATTTGATTTCCTATGACAGACTTCGCTTGCCCATACTTTCTTCTTCATACTTTCGCATACTTCTTTTCTAGGTCGAATTGCAGAGACGTGTATGTCATCTGTCCCTTGAAAAGTCGAATTAATTCCTTTATATAGTAGTTGGCGCATCCTATAATAAGCCGACATGTTAATTGATGAAGAGGCTGACTTGTACATTGTTGAAGATGGTTTTCATGATGAGTTTGAGGTTGATGTGAGAGGACACTGACTTGGTGGAGGATAGATACAAAAATAAATTTTCGTTCTTGATTTGAAGGAGTCCAAAAGGGGTCTCTAACACTAATGACTTTGATCTTGACTAAATCAAAAATCTTAGAGCACATAATAGGTGCTATGACCTATCGACCATTGACCCAAGCATGAAACTCATGCTTTAATAAGTTAATAAGAAAATCTTTTTGACAAATATATTACATCATGACTCAAGTACAATCATGAAGACCAACACTAGTTGCATTCTTCAATAGGTAAAACCCCTGTGAGTATTCTACTTCCTTCTAGCCCTAACTGGTAAACTTGTATGTAACCATACATAACGAAGTTTTTGTTGAGATAAGTCTTTTGTGCATTGTTCTCGTGGTGTGACGCTGCTTTGTATTTTTTTTGATAATATGATAAGTTAAAAGAACCTAACAAATTATAAAATTAAAGGAAATATTGATTCACTGTCTTCTCAGTATTTCCAACAATTGATATCAGTGCAAGTTCCTCCTAGAGTAGCCTTATAGTTAGAAGGAAGATCCATGGATGCATAAATGTGGATGTCAAAAGGAAAGCAGGTGGTTGATGAAGATGTTTCGCCCAAAGAAGGTGTTAAATCTGTCAAAAGCAAAATTGATCAATGGGAAAAATACAAGAGAAATTTGAAAGTTATGAATAATAGTCTTAATTCAGAACATGAAGGGCTAATGACCAAGAGTCCGTAGACAAAATATGAACTTAATATAGCCACGACTAAATCAACCTTTCTCAAATGTAAAATTGATTAAATACAAACACAGGAAAATGATCGTGAACTTGATGAAGCAAGAAAAGAAGTGGATCATTAAAAGGCATGCTACAAGAAGAAGACACAAGGGAAATTACTTTGACAACCAGCTCAAGGAAAAGTCTAAAAAGGGAAACAAAAACGATTAAGAGCTTGGGAAGAAAATCACATAATTGAAGAGAGAACTTGAAACGCTAAGAAGGTTAAAGCTGTATTAACAATCCAATTGAAGAAGAAGGAAGAGGATTGTGAGAAACTAGAAGAATAAATCATTTATCTACAGAAGGAAGTCAACAAGGTTGACCAGAGGTTGAGAAGCTCACGGGTCTTAGATGATATTCTCAAGTGTCAAAGATCACCATGTATCAAAATTGGTCTTTACTATATAGATGAATCTTTAAGTAGTAAAGATGTCAGTTGCAAGTCCACGACAGTCAATGTTGAAGAGAAGCCTCATGCCAAAGATGAAGAGAAGCCTCATGTCAGAGTGTAGCACAAGTTGACCAACACTGACTTTATTGCCCCAAGGAAGGCTACTCGTGAAGAGTATAGAAGAGCATTCAAGAATGATAGGCAATTGGACTTTGAGCATCCTCCAAAGCAGAACACCTTAAGAAGACCATCATTTTATGCTCCCATGTATGTCAGTACATTTTTAGGTTATTGTTTTTGATGTTCTAACTATGGATATAGAGTTAGAGATTGTAGGGGTATTTATGGAGCATTCTATCAAAATCCTAGAGACAAGTTTGCTAAAAGATGATACAGAGCTCCATATGACTATGATAATAGAGACTACAATCCATTTTCTCCATTGCTCATACCTGACATAAAGTGCTTCAAGTGTCACAATTTTGGCCATATTGCATGGGACTGCAGAATTGGCATAAAGTGGGCCCCAAAGCAGGCAGGAAAGGGATTCACTAGGAAAGAAGACAAGACCACCAGGGTTTGGCAAAGAAAATAATTTTCATAATAAATTCTCGTTCAATTGGAAGAGATGATGCAACATGAGAGCGCATTGTCAAGGGGAGCTTGTGTAATGGAAGATATGATGCAGCAGTAAAACACATTGTTAGGGGAATCCTATGTAATGGAAGAGATGATGCAGCAAGAGAGCACATTGTCAGGGGGAACCATGTCAAATGAAGATATTGTCAATGAAAAGGACGTGTCATCTAACCTTTACCATTGATGTCAAAGGGGGAGAGAACCTTGGAAAGAAACGAAGCGAAGAACCATGAAGTTAAGGGGAGCTTATGCAGTACGCTAAGTGATAATTGATGTGTTGACATCAATGAAAAAGGGGTAGATTGTTGAGTATGTTTCCATTGATGTCAAAATAGGTGCAAGATATTGTCATTAATGTCCTCGTTAGGCTAACTTGCATGGATGAGATGATGCATTGATGCAAACCCTAGCTCCAGGGTTTGAATTTCTTGGAAGATGATTATACCATGCACTTGCCTCACCTTTGATGACAAATATGAAAAGGAAATTTAAGGTCTTTGTGGTCACAACCATATTTATTAGATTCCCCTCGTCAAGTTGTTTCTATTGATATGTGGAGCGCTTCATGGGTCCTCCCGGTTGATGAGATATTGATGTTTGAAGGTTGTGTCCCCCAGGGAATAGGTCTTTCTCCCAACATTTAAAATTAATATTATTAAAACAAGTTTACTTAAGGTATAGACACAATTTAAAATGGATGGCACAAGCTTTTGAAGCTCTCATGGTTATCCTCTCAAAGCAAAGAAATAAAAATAAAAATAAATGGCACAATTATTAAAAATGATTTGATGAAAACGCAGGTTGGCTCCCAATGAATATTAGTTCAATATTGAAATTTAAAAATGATGGAGGTCAGCTCTAATAAGTTGGCTCCAAGATAGAGTTCAAAATTTCAATTCAAAAATTATAGGTCTATGATAAGTCAACCTCATTTAATTTTTGGCTCCAAACAAAAATTCAATTTTGAATTTCATTTCCTTCCATGATTGCAAGTTGGCTCTATTTGTGCAAGGGGTAATTGAACCCATCCATCTAGTATATAAAGGAGTTAATTCACCCACAAAGATACAAGAATAATTCACATTTATCACTTACGTGGCATTGATCAAACCTGAAGGAGATCGATATATACTGCAAAAAGGTTATGGTTTTGGTCGCTTTTTGGGCTATGAAATTTGTTGAGTTTTATGCTCTTCTTGCAGGTAATTCATATACAGTTGAAGGGTGAACCTGCTCTTAAAATCCATGGATCTAAAGCAGACTTTTAATAATGGCTTAACAAATTCATCTCTATAGCCTTATACATATGTGCATAAGGGAGTATTCTAGTTCTGTTTGAGGCTATTCATCTAAGAGTTTCGACCCTCCAGGAGCATAAATTTGTGGTGCAAAATTGTACAAAATTATTGCAGAACTTAAAGAAAATTATGATCCTTCTGAAGTCACTTGAGCAATGGCATCTAGGGAATTTTATTAAGATCTAAAGTGGTGCGGATTACTCTTTTTCTTTGTTCATTTGTCTTTAATGGATTCACTGGCTTACTGTGGCCATTTGGCCCCTCTTTTGATTCTGAAGCAAACATGTTCATTTGAAGCATCTGTTAGGGCATAAATAGAAGCATATCTCTATATTTTTTAGGATAAATTCTTTAGATGAATATGCAGAGTATGCTCCGCGACCTACATTGGTAATTAAAATCATAGATCAAATAGCCTAATTAGTAGTAAAACCCATGGGAGTATTCTACTTCCTTCCAACCCAGACTCATAAATTTGTATGTAACCATACATAATGAAGTTTCTATTGTGTGAAATCTTTTGTGCACTGTTCCTATGATGTGATGTTTTTTGTGATTTTTTTGATGATCTGATAAGTTAAAAGAACCTAACCAATTGTAAAATTAAAGGAAATATTGATTCACCCCCCTCTAAGTATTTCCAACATGCACCTCTTCAAGGTAATCTAATATAGAGTGAATAAATTCAGTAGTTTCTTTTCTGTTTATGTGAATAAATTCAGTGGTTTCTTTTCTATTTATGTAGGAAGAATACTCCACTTGAGAAGGCATAATAGGTGTCTATAGATGCATTTGAAGATGACTACGATATTCATAAGTAGCAATTGCAATATCCTTTTGTGGGATAAAATATGTTAACTTCATGGTGGTTATGCCCCTTTCCTTATTATCCTCACTTATAACCACTATGTGTTCTGTAATAGGGTTTGCCAACCTTTTAGTTTCATATAAATTTCCTTGAGCTAATGTTTGATGAATAATTGATTTTTGCATGAGTTGTCACAACATCATATTGAATGGTATTAAATCTATTTCCAATACCCCATGGACCTTGAGCCCTATATTTCTCACAAATTTTGCACTTCATATGAGTCTTGTCATCTTCAACATTGATACTATACACCCAATGATGTTTTATCATTCACTCTTCTTGAAATTCACATTTTGAGAAGGCCTTCCTCTCTGAACTACTAGATCCACCATATTGTCCTTCCTTTTCATGACCAAGAATTTCTAGATCATCAACAAACTCTTCATCCATTTCTTCATTAGTGTCATCATTCAAATTAGGTATATATGGAATATCTTTAACATTATAAGTTTTTGTTGTTTTAGAATATCCATACAAATTTTCTATAATTGATTCACCCTTACTCTTTGGAGGTATTTCTATTTAAACAATTTACAACTTAACATAGTTAGCTTAAAATATATTATCTATAAATAGAAAATAAATATAAAGAAAAAGTCGATTTAGATTTAAAAAATAAATAATAGTTCTCGATAAATAAAAAACTAATTTAACCTTTTATTGAACTCTAAAATAATAATTTGAAGTTTAAATTGTTTTTAAATTTTCAACAACATATATAAAAAGACAAATATAAAATTGCATTATCTAAGTTTAAACCATAATTAAATCACAAGAATGGAATAAAGAGTGGAGGATTGGTAGTCATTACATAAGCAAATACTTCAGCTTAATAAGGTGTTATTAATGAAAAATCACATCCTCAACTGTGTCACTGATAACTGGAAAATGTCATCAATTCAAGTACACTAAAGGTTTCCATGGCAATTAATCAACCACCCAGAGTCAATTAAGAAAACTATAGAAATGATAGTGACACTAGTGGTGGTGACGATAGCGACGACGAAAATGGTAATGTTACCGTTGTGTCATGCGGAAAGAGTCGATAATGCGGACAAAACCGACCTCCCTAGAAGCAAAGGCTTTCTAGTGACAAACAAGACAAATAAACACTACCTTTCTCTAAACATGCATTGAGAATACAAGTAATCAGGTGATTTTAACATACCTTTAGTCCAACGCTTTGTAGTAGTCCAGCCTCGCCGATCCGGATGAGCTCCTCCTTCTCTTCGAAACCTGCATTCACTAACAAGCCAAAAGATTAAATAGCACCTGATAAACTCATAAAACAATACATATCCATCATACAGACCGAGGAGTATATGAAACAAATCACGAATAACAATCTGTTGAGAAAAATGAGTTCATTTGTATTAAGTGGAAACAAAAGAAACCATTACAACCTGAGCCTTGGTGTTGTGCAGGTCCCTCCTAGGGTCCAGCAAGAGTTTTCCTTTACTTTGATCAGCTCACCCACTCCCAAATAAGGCTAGGAAAGGATGGGAATCTCTCCTCTCAAGCTTTACAAGGGAGTCCTAATTCCAGCAGCATCTACCCTTAGGAATGTTCAGCTTTCAACCTCCCCTCCCTCTGGCCCAATGCCTGTATTTATAGTGCTCTAGAGAAGTTATTCAGGTCCACCATCAATGGGATAAGCCCCTCTTTGGATGGGATAGCTCCCCTCTTGATGGGATAAGTTCCTCTTTCATAGGGATACATGAACCATCTGGAGGCGCTCCATACACGTCAAACAAGCTTCTAGAATGCTCTAGAAATGACCACAAGTAACTTTTTTGGAGTGAAACTTGCGCCTTTTGACCTTTACAGGGGTACGCACCCTCCCCTTTACAGACAGAGCGTACAAGTACGCAGGTATTGTGAACTTGGGGTGCGTACACGCAGGTAAGGCTAAGAGAAATTGCGTACCCAGAGATATATAGATTTTTAAAAACTTTCTCTCTTTCTTGGAGTTTGACATGGAGAGCAGAGGTATAAGACTTGCCAAGGAGGATAGTATGACAGTTGATGGAGCCATACTAACTGCAAATAGTCATGGTGACAAATTTTAGTGTAACAGATTGCCCCCTAAAGTGCGAAGCCTGTAGTAGATAAGGGTTTCATATCATCTAGGAAGGGTGAAGTACTTTATCATTTCAAGGATTATCTTGTGGAGAGCCCAGTCGGAACCTGCAAGTATTCAACAAAAAATACATATATAAGATCATATCATCGCTGAGGTAGGCATTCCCATACTCAGATTGAAAACTTTAACTAACACACTGTCTACTGCTCTGATACAGGAATGATTTTGCAGTACATCATAATCATAGACTTTTTGTAGACACAGTATGGACGCAGCCATCTGTTTATAGTTGGTCTACTATATAATGAATACAAAACTCCTCGCAGCCTGGATGGTGGAAACTAGATCCAGGGTCTTCATTTCTACTTCCCGAACAGGTACGATTCTATCCATGCGAATAAATGAGTTGATGTCGAACATGGTAGAAACCACTTGATTACTAGTCAGTGATGTAAACTGCTAACAAGTGTGAGAGAGACCACCAGTGATGTCAATGGTTCTCAAAGTACCCAGTACAATCCATGAGATGTGAATGAATGAGTTGATGTCGAACATTTCATGGACTCCTTCGATCGAAAGTCAATGATGTAAATCGTCGTCAAAGGCGAGAAACCTGTCATTGATGCATGCAGATTTCAAGGTACTGACGATTCCTAGGTCATCTTTCTAGATAATGTGCTGATGTCGATAGAAAGCGACCCGTTGCAGGCAAGCCCACAACACGAAATCATAGATCAAGTTGAAGAAATGTAGTTGTAAGGACTGACTCAGGGATGGTCAAGATGGATGACGGGTATTTTGCAGATGAATGGTTTATATGCAGAGACCTCTTGAACACATAACGACACAACAGATGGCTTGGTGACATTTGACCCAAAGTTAATACCTGGCTGAAAACTTTCAATGTGGTTTGATCAACTGTGAGGCAAAGGATTTCCCAACCCAGGTGAATGCAAAGTGTCGTGTTCAAGAGTAGTAATAAGGCTTCTTCTGAGACAAAGGATAACAAATAGGCTCATTTTTCTCTCTTTTCCCCCACCATTTCTGGCAAGTACCTCTTTATTTTTTACAAGCTTGAGGAGGATAACATATGCTTGATTATAAGCTCATCCTTCGGATGAGTCCAACTTAGTTTTGATTCGAACCCTAAGAAGGAGTGGTCCGTTCCTGTTTGTAATCGAACAGGTCCTTTACTGTGAAATTTTAACGAGTCCAGTATAGGAGAAACTCGGCGTTTTTCAATTTTAGAGAGTCTAAAAAAACTTAAGAAGACTCCAGGTCGAACTTTTTCGTAAAGTTGTGTCTCCCAAGCCCGAAAAAGTATAAAATAATACTTGAGAGAACCGCTTGATCTTACGACCAAGGAGTACTTTCATGATTAGTGTCTTTGACCTGAAAAGTAAAAAGCGATCAAGGACACGTCGTTTTATTTCCAGTATCGAATTTGAAACGACAAAAATCCGGCAATCTTTTCCTGTTTTTACGGTCAGAAAAGGGCTATAAGGGGACCGTCTTTTAATTCTGTTTTAACGAGTGTAAAAGAAACGCTCGGCAATATTTTCATGTTTTGGGAGTCAGAAAAGGGCTTAAAAGATGACTCTGATGTTTTTGTATGTGAAAAATGACAATTTTTCCTGAAAATCCTTGTATCCTGCACAAAAACCAACACATTACTCATACCTGTTTAATATAGATAAAAATATTTTGAAAAATACCTTTTCATGGTGGAAAATAAACAAATTTAACATTCATTTACTCAAAAAACCTATAAAAAGGGCTTTTACCATTTCACTGTTGAGGAGAGAAAAAGGGCTTTTGGCAAGAAACTTCCCGTGGACATTGCGGAGAATCCGACCGTCGAAACCGAACGTCGTCTCATCAGGTATTCTACAACATCCTCCCTTGCATTTCCATCCGTTTAGAATTCATTTTTAGGCTTTAGTTTTATTTTTTGGAGACCTTGGGGGTTTCAAGGTCCGCTTTTCGGGGTATGCAGGTGCCCCATGGGTGACCTGCGTACCCCGACATTTTCTCCATTGGGAAAATGCCGGGCGTACGCAGCTTGCCTTAAGAGAAGGTGCGTACATACGCCCTGTCTCTAAAGGGCTGGCTGCGTACACCGCGGAGTGGATTTTTAAACTCCAAATTCTCCAAAATGAACCAAAAACTTTCAATTTTATGGACTCTAACAGATGTTTTATGGTGTGTAGATTGCCCACCATGCTTGATTGGCGCGAGAGGGAGCACGAAGATGTTGATTTGGCCGCGATTAATCATCAACCTTCCATTGATGCTTTGAAGGCATGCGGTCTTTACAAATACTGGGCCATACCTGGCATGAGGGCCCAGGTGCGCTTTCTAGAGTGGCTGGTCGAAAGGTGGAACGTTCAGGATCAGTGTTTCTACATTGGAGGGCACCAGCTCGAGATAGAGCCCTCTGATATTTACTTCCTCACTGGTTTGCCCAAGAGGGGCGAACAACTGACTCTGTCCAGGACTAGGCCGGGTGGCCAGTCCATTGCTAGCCTCCGGCTAGAGTGGTGTAACAACCAAAACCAGGATAAGGGGATAGAAATCAAAAAGATATCCCTACCTGAACTTATGGTAATTTCCTTTACAGTTACCAGACTTTGCGGTGCTGCCGCTTTGCACATTGCCACCGGGTCCCAAACGCGGATGGCGATTGACTACTATCGAGGCACCATTTTCAACTGGTGCGATGCTGTGTTGGCCAATTTAAAGGGCCAACTGACTAGGGCAAAAAACGGGCAACTAAAGACTTTTGGTTATGGGCCTTTAGTTGTGAGTTTTGCTCTAGAGAGGGTTCCGATGTTGATCCCGCAGTAGCTCACTGTTGAGGCTGGGCTTCCCCGAGAGCCTAAGTTGATGCGATGGGTTGCAGTGATGGCCCGTCATCCTGACGAGGGCACGGAGGTTGTCCGATTTAGACCGGAGTATTTTCACTGGTTAGAGAACCAGGTCTTCTCGATTCAGGATTTTCCGTATGCCGAAGTTGATTTTCGCGGAGATCCGGACATGATTCTTCCAGCGGGAGAACAGTGGGATGACACAGGTACTTCATTTTCCACAAGTTTTTAAATTATTTACTTTTTTTTTTTGTTTTTATATCGTCTCAAAACTGACAGTGACAATTTTCAAAATGCAGATGTAGGCCCACAGCGTCCGGCCAATCTCCGGCCTTTCGAGAGGAGAGTACCAGTTGCACCAGCACCAGCCCCACAGGATGCGGCCGCAGAGACCCTAGCTGAGTTGGAACAAGACCTAGAGCGTCTTACGGCAGACATACCAGAGACGACTATAGATGATATTCCTATCAGACTTCAGCGCTATGTGGTCGCAGTCCCAGGACCTTTTAGGAGGTTCTTGTGTAGGGTAGCGCGTGCAGTGGTGTCGTATAGAGAGCACCACCAGTGACTGGCTGGTCACTTTTGTAGACACATGTGACATTTTGGTTTTTTGTACTTATCATTTTTGCTGATCATAAGGTGTTTTTCAACCTATGATCGAAGACGATGTATTTTTTGACACACTCCTATCTATATATATCATTATTACGGCTTATCTTGTTAAACATGTGTGATGAAATGTTTTTAAATTTACATGTATAATTATCGCAAATGTCTGTCTAACATTCGAGAAGCAATTGCATCTGCTAATGTATTTAATGACCTTGGAATATGCTGATATTCAATGTAATCAAATTCATGTTCCAAGAGGCGCACTCTCAAAAATAACCTTAATAATACTGGATTTCTAATGGCATAAACTCTATTAAGTTGTAATACAACGAGTTCAGAATCTAACCTCACTATCAAACTCCGAATCCCAAACGAAATAGATTCAGACAATAACTCAATCACTGCACTGTATTCTGCAATGTTGTTTGTTGTTTGACCAAGGCTCACCCCATGCATAGAAACTAACTCGTCAGAGGGCGAATAGATAACCCAAGCTGCGGAAGAGATATTCTGTGTACTACGACAAGCACCATCAGCGAATCCAATGTACGTTTGGAGAGGCGTCGACATCTGCAATATCAAGAGTAAAACCAAGATAAGCCAGAATAATGACGAAAAACACACTCTCTAAGCTAAGCACACTGTCTATACTAACAAACACACCAGCTAGAAAGAAAAATCTAACCTAACTAAATCTCCATACCCATCATTTAAGCATAATACCTCTTTAGGTAAAGTCCATTTCTGGGTTTACCCAAAGAGTCCCCATCAAAATCTACCAGCTCATAGGCCCCTTTTGCTAGATTTCGCTTGACAATGTAGGGCCCATGCCACATAGGAACGAATTTTCCAGCACCTAATTTATCGTTAGCTTGATCATATAATAGCACTAGGTCTCCTTCCGAAAAATTTCGAGGGGTCACGTTACGATCATACTGAGCTTTCATCTGTTTTGCATGAGTCTCGATTGCCAATGCAGCGTCACGTCGAGTCTCATCTAATTGAGCTAAGTATAATAAACACTTCTCCTCTTCGGAAGTAGCTGGAAGTAATTCGACAGCCATTTGAAGTGATGGGATTTCGCATTCAATGGGTAGCACAGCTTCCAAACCATAAACTAGTTGGAAAGGAGTGAACCCTGTTGATGTTTTCACCGAGGTTCGGTACGCCCAAAGCGCGGAAAATAACATGTTGTGCCAATTCGACCGATGAATACCAATGATTCTTCGGATCATGATAACTAAAACTTTGTTGATAGACTCAACCAGGCCATTGGCTTGTGGATAATAAGGAGTTGAGCTATCATGACGCAAACCAAGCTGGCCTGTAAGTTCTGTCATCATAATGTTTCGAAAATGGCGCCCATGGTCAATGATTATCGCTTGTGGGACACCAAACCTAGCAATAATATGATTGAATACGAAAATCGCAGCTGTATTGCCGTCTGCCTCGAATGTAGGCATCGCCTCGGCCCACTTAGTAAAATAATCAACCGCAAGGATGATATACGCATGCCCCCCGGCCGAGTGAGGGTTACATGTAATAAAATCGATACCCCATTTAGCAAAAGGACCAACGGAAATTATAGGGTGGAGAGGAGCAGGTGGTGCGCGCATCTTGCGATCAAACACTTGACAGTTGTGGCATTTCCGGACCGCAATAATACAGTCTTTAAACAACGACGGCCAGAAGTAGCCAGCGCGCAATATCTTTTGGGCTGTGGCATACCCAGACATATGACCGCCACACGCTCCAGAGTGACAGTCATTCAGAACCCTTTCAGCTTCCTCATGTGTTAAGCAATGACGAAAAACCAAGTCTGCCCCACGGCGATAAAGAGTATCTTCAATGATTTTGTATTGTTGGGACTGGAATCAAATTTTCCGACGTTCTGACTTTGAAAGTTCGGGCCGAAAGGATTGGGTTTGGAGATAGACAATTATATCCCCATACCACGGATCTAAAGTGCTGATGAGAAACAGAGATTCGTCCGCAATTGGTTCCTCTGCCACAGTTTCCGTGTCAGCACGCGGGAAATCACACATCAACTCCGCAAAAACTAAAGATTTCTTAGACTTAGACTTTTCAAATTCCAAGTCGAACTCCTGCAGGATAACGATCCATTTAGAGTACTTGCCCCCTAGCAATTGTTTAGCCAAAATGTAGATCATAGGGTTGCAATCCGAAATGACTGTAGTTTTACGGAGAAGTATGTAGTTACGAAAACGTTGGACAGCTTGAACAGCTGCCAAGGCCAATTTCTCCACATGTGAATATTTGAGCTCAATGGGATTTAACGTCCGACTAAGATAATAGATCACATGTTCCGTTCCGAATTCATCTTCCTGGACTAAGACCATTCCAATGGTGGAATGAGCGGCGACGAGGTACAAAAAGTAATCCTGGTTGTAGTTGGGAGGATGCAGCAACGGTGCATGGGTCAACGCGTGCTTTAGCGCATCAAAAGATTTCTGAGCTATCTCATCCCAAGAGAATTGAGCATTTTGTTTCAACAACCGGGTAAAACCCTTGGTAATCTCGGCGTAGTTAGGAATGAATCGGCGTAAAAAGTTTGCTTTCCCTGCAAACTTTGGAGTTGGCGCAGACTCGAAGGAGGAGGCAATTTGATGATAGCTTCTACCTTCGAGGGATCGACGCGAATGCCGACTTTTGAAACTACAAATCACAACAATCATCCCACTTCTATGCAGAAGACACATTTGTGTGGGTTCAACCGTATACGATAATGCCTACACCTCATAAAAATTGCTCGTAAATGGACAAGGTGATCAGCTCGATGTAAGGAGTGAGCGGGCAAATCATCGAGATACAGTTGCACAATGTGCTTGATGTCATGAAATGCATAAGACATCGCCCTTTGAAAAGTTGCTCCGGCATTCTTAAGCCCAAAAGGTAATTTGCAATAAGCAAATGTCCCCCATGGACAAATGAACGCCGTTTTTGGTTGATCGGCAGGAAGAATATTGATTTGGTTGTAACCGGAAAAACCATCCATAAAGGAAAATATTTCACTGTCGGCACAATCATCAATTATTTGATCGATATAGGGTGTTGGATAGTTGTCCTTGGGACAAGCACGATTGATATCCCTATAGTCGATACATATTCTTATTGTTCCCTGTTTTTTGTTAACCGGAACAATATTCGATACCCAATCCGTTAACGGGATCGGATAAATGAAACCTTCTTTCAACAGCTTCTCAACTTCTGCTTTAATCGCAGCCGCTTTTCGTGGGTGAATCTGACGCAGACGTTGCCGGACGGGTTTAGCGTCCGGGTAAGTCTTGATTTCATGGACAACAATGGCGGGATCAATTCCTGGCATTTCCTTATAAGACCAGGCAAACACGTCGCGGAATTCTTGAAATAGGGCCTTGTATGTTTGAATTTCGTCATCTGAACACGAGGCACCTATATGAATGTGTTCAACAATTCCGGGCTTGACTGAAATGTCAATGGGAATAGTGCGAGAAATGTTTCCCAAATTCAGCTCTGAATCAAGATGTTTCATTGGACTCTGAGCGTCTTTGACATATTCAGCTGTAAAGATTGATGAGAAATCGTTTTCAAAACGATCATCCTCAGGTAAAAACGAAGATCTATGATGGAGATCTTCCCATGGTAAATCGTCTACACACAGGACTTCACAAAGTTGTTCGTCAGATGACACAACTTCGGGAAACGTTATTAATTCTAAGGGTGACGCGAAAAGGGATTCCTCACGGACCACATTCATTTGGTCGATTTTGGTTGAACTCGGGTTGGAAAAAGACTGCACGGCTTCATAGGCTATTTCATATGGACTCAAAGGCATTGCATCACCAAATGAGTCTATCTCAGATTCAGAAGGAACGATCCAAGGATCGTCATAAACAATGGTGTCTGAAGTAATCATATGAATAGATGCAAACGAAGACACGACGTTGATTGGAGGAAAAGGAAAAGTTCCCAGTAAACCGGCATCTTTAACTAATCCTACGCCAACATCCTTATAAGGGATAGTCGTTTTACCGACATGCTGGATACTCTTTGAAGAGGCTGGGTCGGATGAAAAGTAAGCCAGCTGGTCTATAGTTACGATCTTGCCATTATGTGGAAACTTTATTACTCTGAAGACCGATGAAACGACCGCTGTCATAGCGTAAGACCAACTTCGACCCAACAGAAGGTTGTAGTCTAGAGGGGCATCAACCACCTCCACATCTAGACTAACAGTTTTTCCTTCAACCCCTATAGGCAAATCCTGTAGAATGCCAAACGGATGGAACCCACGGCCATCAAAGGCCTTAAGAATTGTCGGGGATTGATTTAGTGAAGGAGAACCAAGCGATCTCCAGCACTGTATCGACATAATACACGTGGAAGCTCCCTCATCAATTACAGTCCGATGAATAGGCCTGTTTTTTACTATCACTGGGATCTGGAAAGCCATCTGATGAGGCAAACGCGGTGTACTATTTTCTAGATCAAAGATTATTAGGTTCGGGTCCTGAACATCAACAACTCCTATAGCCGACAAAAGTAATTTTCGTTGTGCTGGGCATGATTGCAGCACTTCTAAAGCCGACATTGCTGAGGGTGAAACAGCTAAATCCTCAACAATGTTGTAATTCTGGGCCGCTCTCGCATGTGGATTGAAAGCAGACCTTCGAAGTACACCCTTGGCGGGCGGTTTGATTACTAAGTCAGGGTTAGGTTTCTCGATCTGTAGTGGATCGGAACCGGGAGCTGAGGTTGATGGATTTGAATGAGAAGATTCTGCTTCTTTCGATCCATCAACAGGACTTTTACTACCATAATCTTGCGATCGAGTCGCAATCCTTACATGAGACATCATCAATATGGGTTCTTCAGTAGCACCCGAGGAAGAACCTATCATCTTACTCTCCTGCTTTGGAAATGGATCTTTCAAAACAGCAGGAGTTGAGGAACCTTTGACGATTTTCACAACCTCGGCCCGATGAGGGCAATCTCTTGTAAAATGATCCTCTTCACAAATAAGACAAGGATATCGAGGTTTGCGCTTTTCGTCACTGGTTTCCGACTTTTCTGTTTTCTCCTTTGGATTTTTGTCTGCTTTACTCTTCTTCTTACCTTTCTTCTTTCCACCGTTTTTTGATTTAGCCGTAGATGACTCTACAGCGTGAATATCAGCAGAAATTTCAGGAGAAGATTCTCCTGTCGGGGAATCTGGTAAGGTTATAATGGGCGAAGAATTCTTTGAAGACTTCTTCTTGCTTTTAGTATTTACCGTACCAATCATGCCATCAGCAGCATGAGATCCCGAAGGAGCAGCAACGATTTGATTTGACTTTGGAAGATCTGGGATCTTTTCATGTAACGTACCTGACTGAGTGTAAACTAAGTCAAGGTACTGCGCTTGAGCAATTACTTGCTCCTCAGTAACTACTCCGGCCTTAGCTACGTCTTCAGTAATCTTCGGTAATAATGATTTAACAAACCATTCAGCTAAGATTTGGTCCGGGATAAAAACTTTCACTAATCGCCGTCGACGTCTCCATTCATGTATATGATCGGAAATATTAGTGGACGTCGACTGTTTTAGTGAAGTTAGTAGCTCCGTGCCATTATCATATCTGACCGACAACTGAAAATGAGTTAGGAACGAGGTAGCTAACTGACTAAAATTGTAAAAAGAGGCCCGTGGTAACTCAATGTACCACTTGGCCGCGAGACCAATGAGCATACGCTGGAAAAGACGTAAGCGGATCGAATCATCCGAGATGGAATTTGAAGCACACCAGAGGTGGTAAGTCATCACATGATTTGACGGATCCTCTCCAGACTTACCTTCGAACTTGGGTATATCACTGGGCAACTTATTTGGCATTGGCGGCCAGAACGGAAGATAATTTATTGGATCGTTCGTTAGGCGCGACAAGTCTGGTAAATCCAAAGTTGCGATAAACGGTAACTGCCGATTAGGATCCCTAAAACTCTGGGTCACAAGACCAGTCCCAGGAGGAGGATATCCAGGATAACTTGGAATAGGTATCGCATTCGGGATATTGTATCCTCTTGGAAAACCAGGATTAACCGGACCGTACTGGGGTTGCTGAGGTTGTTGATAAGTGTACCCAGGATATGGTTGATACTGGTAAACTGGCTGTTGGACAGCAGGCCCGTATTGGTACTGTCCCTGGTACGGTTGATAAGTGAATTGTGGTTGACTAGTGACAACCATACTTAAACCAGGTTGTCCTACAGGCATCTGAACCGTAGTTTGAATCGTAGATCCAGACAATGGTAAAGATGTCTGAGGAGTAGTTGCAGAGATAGTAGAAACCGGAGCTGTCGATACTCCAGAAGCAAGTGTGGTGGAAGGAACAGATGTTACGGTAGTTGCAGCAGTCGTTTGAGATGGAGTACTAGGGGCAATGGGCGACTAAGTAACTACCGAAGGTATAGAAGTTTGAACATTAGACTGGACTGGTTGCTGGGGTGAACCAGCAACTAAAGGTTGTCCAGTTTGAGATGACAACTGTACGCTTGGCTGCAATACCTGTTGAACTTGCGATGGATCCCACACTATGTTCATTCCGGGGTATTGACCCATGACAGGTTGAGGATATTGAGATCCATAACCGGATTGAGGGTAGGATTGATAATTGAAAGGTACATTTCACATACCTTGAACATAAGATTGACCTTGAGGTGGTTGATAACCTTGACTCGAGTATTGACCTTGAGGTAGATACCCTTGAGGTAAATACTGATACTGGGGTTGACCTTGAGCTATGAATTGGTACTGAGGTTGACCTTGGGGTACATATTGAGGCTGGGGTTGACCTTGAGGAATGTATTGTACTATGGGTACATACTGTCCTTGAGGTTGCCCCCCAGACGCAATTTGTGTACCTTGAGGTTGCCCCCCAGGCGTTAATTGAGGCTGCCCCCCAGGCGGTAATTGGCCACCTTGAGGTTGAGAACCGGGAACTGAACCTGACATCATGTAAATGTCTCCTACACCCAACGGTTTATTACCATTGTTTCCAGCTAATAACCCATGTTCAATGGGTTGAGGAGATGCTCCCGCAAAAGTACCAGAAAGTGACTGATACCCGGAGGGAACAGAAGGACCGCCGTACAAGAAAGATTCAGGAGATTGAGTGAACACGGACGACTGACCAGACATATTTCCAGGAGTATAAATACCTCCAGGTGGAAAAGGAGTACGAGGTGGAGAAAAACTTATCCCTGAGTTGTCTAAATAATTGGTTAACGAAAGGTACCAAGTAGTACTTCTAGGAGGACTGTAAAAAATGGATTCACGCTCCCTTAGATCAATGGTAGGTTGATCTTCAAGGATAGAAACGCCAAATTCTTCCTCTGGAGCAAGTTCTTCAATAGGTATCAAACCAGCAGGAAGATTTTCAGTGATAACTCTTTCTACCCTAGGTGAATCAGGAGCACTAGAAGTTGGAGTAACAGGTTCAGATATTTCAGGTTCTTCGCCTATATCACTAGTAGATGAAAAACTACCAGCAAGCTCGGAAACTGCAACAGCTTCGGGATTATAACCTGTTTCTAGACCTTGGTAATCTGGATGGACTACCAACGACGACTCTCCTTCTTCAGGTGAACCTACTTTACTGCCACTAGGAGTTACAAGGACTTTCAAACCTTCGTAATGACCCGGAACCTCTTCAGGAGGTTCGCCCCGAAGTCTACAGGACTTCCTCAACAAATCGGCCACGGTAACAATATCAGGAGACTTGCCCCGAAGTCTACGAGACTGTCTCGGTAATTCAGCCACAGTTAAAAACTTTTAACTACTGCACACGCAAACAAAGTAAAATCTCAAAGCAAACCACCTAAAGTCTCTAAAGAACCAAACAATTTCGAAGCACACGCCTAAAGAATCTAGGGCGTCAAACCATACACAAACAGTAGCCTTCCGGACCGAAAACACTAGTTGGAGATGAAACCCAACATCGCCGAATTCAGTACAGAAGTGGTGGGTGGAACAGTTACCCCGGCAACCTGCTTAATGAATAGACCGGCACAAGTTCCTCCACTTTAACTGTCTCGAGTGAAGTGAACCCCCCGGAAAATCCAAGTGAGTCTAGTTGACGTCTGCTCCAGGTACAGTGGGATCTTCCCTCCACCGTCACCTCGGTAGAATCCTAAAGATAATGGTCACTAAGGTTACCAACAGCAAAAAATATACCTGGGGGAACAGTCTACGACCCGATAGCACGCAAGGGCAGAGTAACAAGCTCAATCCCCTTGCCGGCTCCTTGACAATAATCCAAGGTTTACCGACAAGTGACCCCAGGCTCCTCGACAATAATCTGAGGTTTACCGTTTGTAGTACGTGCGTATCTGGCGTCTTTCCCAATGAAGGAGGATTGATCCCCTCACTGGTTCGGACACGGTCTCGTGCTTCTCCTTTAAGAGGAGCTTTCCCAGAGTACAAATGAAACAGTTGGATTTATCCTACCACAAGATGAGCTACTTGTTTGGTTTTACTATCTTGGAGAGTTAATTACTCTCCTACTCCAAGACACTAGCCTGATCTATATTGGTGTTTCAGAGCCCTAGTAAATAAAAAGTTACTAAGTTGATTTTACTTTAAGCGTTAATTTTATGGCTTTTTTTTAAGACAAAAGGTAGTTGAGATGAAACTGATGGTGTGTAGACTCGACCGAAATCCACTAAAAAGATGCACTTAGGATGATTTATACTAATTTTCTTTTTCAATGAATTCCCTAGCTAAGAGAGTTGGAGAATGCAAAATTGATATAAAGACAACTTTCTTGGCAATGAAAATCAAAGAAACAAACTCTTTATCTTTTCCAAAACATACAACACATGACCACTAATTACTTCACGAAAATTTTTTTTCCTTTCAAAGACTCAAATGATACCAAAGCAAACCTTCCTTCAAAAGATATTTTTGTATTTTTTCCTAATTAATAAAACATGTAAAACTTACTTTAACAGAAATCAAAGTTAAAAAAGCTATGGCAATCAAAACAACTCAATTTCACTTAAAAGGAAATCTAAGAGAAATGCACCTAAAAACTAAATCTAACGAGGCAAAAGCCTACTAAAGATGATTCCCGGATGTTTTACTTAGTCAAAATGTAACTAAGGACTAGTTAATGCAGAACCAAAAACTAGTCAAAAACAAAAATCAAAATCTTTTGTTCTTTTTCTCAAGAATAAAATTCAAAGTTCAATCAACAAACTTTTTCGAGATTCGCAAAGAGAAGACACAAAGGTAGGTTTCTCACAAGGGTGGATTCTATGAAAGGCCCGACTCCTAAGAGGACTGAACAAAACCAGGGAGATCCAAAGTTTGACAACCTCTAACGCCAAAGTCACTACAGGACCAGTGCAAAAATCAAACCCTAGGGCAAAATCTCTATGAATTTCACTAAAACTCTCGACACTGACGAAACAAGCTTAGGTGAAGATTGATGGCAGAAAACCAGTGGATCTGGGCAGAAAAAACAAATTAAAAACAAAATGTAAAAGGAAAAAAAGGAGAAAATTGAAATTTTCTCAATTTTGACAGGGTACGCAGGCAACCTGTTTGCACAGGTGCGTGTACGCTCTGTGCACAAAGCTGCAGTGTGTACAGGTACACACTGTGCTCAACGCAGAGGCTGCATACTTCTAGCAAAACTAAGAAAAACTAAAATCTAATTTAACCCTAAGCTAGCCCACCCAAAAACACAGTCAGACAGCCAAAAACCAGAAAACAAACGACTTTTCTCAGACCAAAGTTTCACACAAAGGAAAAATCATTCACATCAATGGAGTCCCCAGCGGAGTCACCATTTTGTCATGCGGAAAGAGTCGATAATGCGGACAAAACCGACCTCCCTAGAAGCAAAGGCTTTCTAGTGACAAACAAGACAAATAAACATTACCTTTCTCTAAACATGCATTGAGAATACAAGTAATCAGGTGATTTTAACATACCTTTAGTCCAACGCTTTGTAGTAGTCCAGCCTCGCCGATCCGGATGAGCCCCTCCTTCTCTTCGAAACCTGCATTCACTAACAAGCCAAAAGATTAAATAGCACCTGATAAACTCATAAAACAATACATATCCATCATACAGACCAAGGAGTATATGAAACAAATCACGAATAACAATCTGTTGAGAAAAATGAGTTCATTTGTATTAAGTGGAAACAAAAGAAACCATTACAACCTGAGCCTTGGTGTTGTGCAGGTCCCTCCTAGGGTCCAACAAGAGTTTTCCTTTACTTTGATCAGCTCACCCACTCCCAAATAAGGCTAGGAAAGGATGGGAATCTCTCCTCTCAAGCTTTACAAGGGAGTCCTAATTCCAGCAGCATCTACCCTTAGGAATGTTCAACTTTCAACCTCCCCTCCCTCTGGCCCAATGCCTATATTTATAGTGCTCTAGAGGAAGTTATTCAGGTCCACCATCAATGGGATAAGCCCCTCTTTGGATGGGATAGCTCCCCTCTTGATGGGATAAGTTCCTCTTTCATAGGGATACATGAACCATCTGGAGGCGCTCCATACACGTCAAACAAGCTTCTAGAATGCTCTAGAAATGACCACAAGTAACTTTTTTGGAGTGAAACTTGCGCCTTTTGACCTTTACAGGGGTATGCACCCTCCCCTTTACAGACAGAGCGTACAAGTACGCAGGTATTGTGAACTTGGGGTGCGTACACGCAGGTAAGGCTAAGAGAAACTGCGTACCCAAAAATATATAGATTTTTAAAAACTTTCTCTCTTTCTTGGAGTTTGACATGGAGAGCAGAAGTATAAGACTTGCCAAGGAGGATAGTATGACAGTTGATGGAGCCATACTAACTGCAAATAGTCATGGTGACAAATTTTAGTGTAACACGTTGCCAGTGGTTTTCAATGTCAACATGTCTCTACTATTGTAGTTTTGTTCTAGTCATATAAAATGATTATGAGTATTTGATGTGCAAACTTAGTTAAGACAATATTAAATCACAAATGCACTGTTCGTATAGGATTATAGGTTTTATGCTTTTGTTACCTGCATGTAGGTGTTACTAATGCTGAGGTCAAGGAGGGTGCTATTGCTACCTTCTTGTCCTAATTTGAAGGGTAATATTCTTAATTCATGGCTTGGTTTATGACTAGGGTCATACAAATTCTAATTGATAATTAGTCCCATCCTAAATTGGATTAATTAATTAACATTAATTATTTAATGTGATCTTACACATTATCATAATTTAATTAAATTAGCCAATCCCTTTTGATTTGATTTACCTCATAATTAGCCAAAAATAATATCACTTATAAAATTTATCCACCCATTTGAATGATTAATATTATAACTTCTACAAAAGCACCACTCAACAACAATATCATGATTGTTTTCCCTAAACTTTGAACTAACATATTATTGTGTAATTATCGTGCAATAAATTTAAATAATTAAAAATATCATAACTAACTTCCTCAATCGTGCATATAATTAATTTCCTCTTCATTAAAATTTTCTTAAAAATATCTTATTTATCAAATTAAATGATTTTCTAAATTTTTTTATATCATATAAAATCTAACCCTCCAAAATAATTAATTAATTTTATAGCCACTATAATCAATTAATTGCAATCCATTCATACAACTAGAAAAATAATCAATCTTTTTCATTTTATATTAGTTAAAATAATCAATTCCTACCGTATGACCAATGTATTATTATATTTCACTGAACGAAAACCCACAATATCAATGTATATTCCATTTTTTTATATATACACACTTGTACGTGAACAATTATTTAATACATAAATAATTATATGTAGTCAAGTTTGAATAAACAATTATATATAAATGTGTGAAAAAAAACTATTTATAACAACCATTAATAACATCATTGTTATATAGATTGAATCCCCAATTATTCAAACTCAATTTTAATTTGTAACCAATTCCACTAACATCTATTATTCTATATAATAGAAAATTTATTATTCTATATAATACAAAACTTTAAAAAGTCATATTTTTTTAGGATGGTAATTGGATAGAGGGAAATTAGCATGAATTGGCATAATCTTTAAAGAAAATTGAACATGCCTTTTATATCAAAATGTTAAAAATTTGTTCTTTATGGGTAACGATATTATTATTAATCAATAAGTTTTGTTTGAAGGATTCATATACGAAATGTTTTGATGTTTTTTTTCCGAAGAAGAGAATTCGTAATTTCCATTAATTCAGAAAATTACATGCTGTAGATGCTGAACGCATATGTTGTAGTGTGGGTAAACCACTTACAAAACAATACTTCAAGAGAAGTATGTAGAAAAGCCCTCAAACAGGGCAGCAAGAAGAATGGATCTGTAAACCCCAAACAGGAGGATACCCCTACCCATCTCAAGCTAAAATAACAGAAAAATGACAATAGCTCCTGAGGAAAGTGTAGATAGTTCGAAATGGCCGCCAAAGACAAAGAGGAGAGGCACGAAATGGAAGGGAGCAACCAAGGTAGCCACACCCCCCACCCCCTCAACTCTCCTCCTGTGACCGAAGAAGCCAGAGGAAGACACCGCCCATATATCCAAAGAAGCCATAAGAAAACAACCAGAAACAACCATTGATGAGACGGCACGAATCGGTGCAGAGACAGACTCCACACCACAGATCCCTCAACGCATTCAATAACTGCCGAGGTAAGCCAGCAAAAAGCCAAGAAAAGAAAACCACACCTCTGCAAGGGAACCCATCAGGGCCCAACTAGAGCAAAGGCGTTTGGGTCTGGGGGCAGAGGCAGCTAGGGCAGCCACCTCACCCCCACGAGGCCCAACAAAGCCCCCGCCCCCGCACCACGGCTCAGCACAAACTAGGAAAGACCGCCAAAGCAGAGAGTCTGGAGTAGTGTCGAAGACCGCCGAAAACCAGAAGAGAATGGACACACTCCGTCGCCTCCCAAAACAGAGCACAATGCAAAACCAGAACTTTGCCTATGAAATAAGCAGAGCAGGCCACCAACCCGGGGTCAGCAGATGAAAGAGATGTATCAGAGCCGCGCTGAGGAAAGCACATCGCAAGGAAAGAGAACCGCCAGAGAGAAGGGAGCAGAGGCCAAACAAATCCGCTCCACAGGCTACCGGAGCCGCTGAACTTCAAACCCCACCAGACGCAGCGAGCCCTGGCACGGAAAACTTTGCCGCACGACGATGAGCAGAAGCACCAAGCGTAGGCGGTAGAAGGGCGGTCGGAAGCCTCACCAGAGGCAAGCCCTGCTGCCGCAGGCGCGAAAGCAGCAACCAGAGCCGAAGAAACCCTAGCTTCTCGCGCTCCGCCTCACGAAATGTTTTGGTGTTATATAATTTTTTTTTGGAATTTTAGTTTGTCCAATGATGCTATATGAGTGTGAATTGTGGGCTAGCAACACTCCCATCGTAAAATGGAAACAAATTGAGAAAATCCAAAAACACTTTATCATGAGCAAGTTCAAAATAAAAAGTTCAGTACCTTATGAGATAATGTTGAGTGAAACAGGAACAACTCCCATTAAAGCAATTGCTATGGTGCGGCTCATAAGATATCTAAAAAGAATCCATGTTATCTTCAATGAAGGCATGAGTGAAATAAAGAAAACATGGATGAAACAAAACTACACAAGGATGCAAAAATGGAATATCTATCTCAATGCATGTCCCACAAATAGCAAGGAGCTAAAGGATTTTGTTATGGAGAAGTTTAGTAAAAAGGTATGGGGAAAAGAGTTGGGTAGAAAGAAGAAATATTGCATTGAAGAATTCAACCCTACATGTGATCTACAACAAAAATAGTTTATTGGAGCTAGCATTTTGTGGAGGGAAAAGGTTCTTATTGCTCAATTAAGGACCAACTCACATCAATTTCGGTGTGAAATAGGATGGTGGAAAAAGCCTAAAGAAGTTTGGGAAGAACAAGTGTGTACATTTTGTACATCTCACATTGTGGAATCGGAAAAACATTTCATTTTGGAATGTGATGCATTCAAAGACATCAAAGAAAGTTATGAGAACATGTTAGCATCAATTTCTTTGCATTGTCTTTTTAGCGAGGGGAATGTTGGAAGGTTGGGCCAACTCATCATCAATTTGAATTAGAAAAAGATTGAATTGCAAAAAGTGAAAAACAAAAAGCTAATGATCTCATAGACTATTTTTAGTCTAGTGAATCTTAAAATATCATTTCATTTCATTAATCTTTGGCATAAGAGATTCAATCCATCAATCTTTTCAAAATCAATTTTTTGAAAATAAGTTGAAAAATTTCAGGAAAAGAATTCTAGCTTTGAATTTGGATCACCCAAAGGTCTTTAGGTTTCGAATACGAGGGTCTTGTTAAACAGGGAAACATGCCTTTTTAAAAGCGATTTGGTATAATATAAGCTACAACGCACATATTCTTATTTTTATATTAAAGGCACATATTTTTATTCTTTTATCCACAAATTTATATTAACTTGAGTATATATGCATATTTAAAATGCATTTTTATTCTTATTTTTTATCCACTAATTTATATTAACTTGAGTATATATGTAGAGTCAAAATGCATTTTTTTAATAGTTGAATATGTATGATTTATGGAAAATGAATTAATAAATTTAAATACAAAATTGTATTAATTTTTACTCAACTATTTATTAACACAAATTTTTATTAATTTTTACTCAACTCTTCTGATAAGAGCATGATTTTGTCTATGATTCTTCCCCTCTTTCAAGAGATTTTGAAAGCATTTTATAATATATAATTTTTAAAACCTAAAACATCTTGAATCAATTAAAATCACAAATTTTTGTTTTACTGAATTTAATAAAATGCTTATTACAAGAATTAATTAAAATCATAAATTATTGTTTTATTAAATTTAATAACAGGTATATCATAAAAATTGAAGTATATTAAAAACTTCATGAAACACCTAAGTCTTATATATTTTCAAGTATATAATAAAGAAAAACAATGTATTTTAAGTATATTTTAAAAAATACACATGTTAATGAAAACCAATGTATCTATGTATAAATAAAGCACATAGATTCTCAAGTTTTTTTTGTTTTTTGTTTTTTTAACTGAAATAGGTATATTTTATTATAGGGGGTTTGGTTGGGTCAGAGCCTAAACAATCAACATTACACAACATTTCCATACATTTTAATTCAGCTTGATCTACTCTTTAACTTGAATTAAGGAATGCATGATAAGATAGGGCTATTGTCATTAATATTGAGATGTCTTGGTGCTAAAAGGCATCCTTTGTTTGCCATTACAGCCGCTTCACTATTCGAGCTTCTGAGAATGTGGAAAATTTTGAAGGAAGTGAAGTCCTGCAGAATGATCTTTAACCTTTTCAGAGATTTGTTGAGGATGGCGTTGTTGAACTGGTCCTTCGAGTTGATCTTCTTGATGAGAATTTCTGAATCTCTGAACGTTTGACATTCTTTAATGCCTCTATCACAGACAATTTGGCAGGCTTTTGTGAGTCCAAGAAGTTCTGCTTGGTTGTTTGTACAAGGACCAAGCCCCCAACAGAAGTAGTCTTTTCTAGAGTTGTCCAGGGAGTAGATGACTCCACCAGCCCCCGCAGCCCCAGGTTTACCCTTGGAGGCGCCGTCAAAGAAGATAATAGTTTTATTTTGGGACCTCCACCATACTTGAAAGGTATCATCTGGTTCTCTAATTCTCCAAGGTGGATTGGGAAGGGGGAGGATCTGGGCATTGCCTTTAGGGTGAGAGCTATGGAGATTCAGCGAGTTCTTTTAAAAGGGGGGAGAGAGGAGTTTGATTTATGAGATTGCAGTAGAACAGATTCAAGGAGAAGGGATTTTGCCTTGGCAGCTGATTTTGCAGGATTGCAAGGAGAGTTGTTGAAGGTCAAGTCATTCCGGGCGAGCCAGATTTCCCAACACACAAATTTGGGGATGGAGAGCCAAATGTGGTACCAGAGTGAATTGATGGAGATATTGTGAGGATAGCTTTGGAACCAAGAGGAGTAGAGATCAGCCACGAAGCTATGCTAGGGAGGGTGAGCCTGCAATCCGAGAAGAATTAAATTCCAAATCTCTTTGGCGAAATCACAATCTATGAACAAATGAGAGGTTGTTTCTCCAACATTTCTGCACATCACGCATCTGTGTGGTCCTGCTATATTTATTTTTAACAAATTATCTCCTGTTAGCTGTTTGTTATGGATGAGGATCCAATTTTTTTTTTTTTTACTTTACTTTGGGAAGCCCGGTGATGTTCCAAACCTGTTTCCAAATGGTGGGAGAGCGGAGTCTATCTTTTCTTGGCTGCAGGGAAATATATCCCATTACTGAGGTGTAAGAGCTGGAGCTACCCCATCCCCAGCTGTCTGGGCTGTCACGATGAACAGGGGCAGTGTTGATGAGAAGCGGTTTTAGAAATTCAAGTTGACTGTGTAGATGTGCTGGCATGATTGGGAAGTCCCAGTCAAACCAATTCCCACTGTTGTCCCACACAGAGATGTCAAACAACTTATGAAAGCCTACGCTGAGGAGCCAACCACTTAGCTCTCAGATCTCGTCATGGGAATTGAGAGGAGCACAATTCATTACGCGGTCTTCCCACAATAATTTTTTTTTTTCCATTGCTATGTATGCGGTACAGATGATTCTTGAAGCTTTTGATACTATTTCTGTAAAGATTCCATGATTGAGTGCCTGTGGGAGTATTGTCCGTTGATAAATGCCTGAGAGAGATCCCCTGAGCATAATTGGTCCTGAGCGTTTCATTGACAGGATGTGAAGGGTCAGAGTAGATTTTACAAAGGATTTTGCAGCCAAGAGAGAGATTAGAGAGAGTTGGGTCTTTGATCTTGAGTCCTCCGTCCACTGTTGGGCGCTTAACAAGATCCCAATTTTCCAAATGTAGTTTTCTTTGATTGCCTTTGCCTCCTTTCCAAAGAAAATCTCTCAAAATACCAGAAATTTGTTCCATGATATGTTTCAGTGCAAGAAGGAATGAGGATTGGTAGATGGGGAGGGCAGATAAAACTGATTTTAATAAGATAGTTTTCCCTCCCTTGGTAAGCCAGTAACCTCCACAAGAGATGATCTTGGCTTTAATCTTGCTGATGATGCCATGCCACAGAGTTCTATTATTGACTTCAGATGTGAGAGGTAAGCTAAGATATTTGATGCTATCCCAATGAGCAAAACACTCAAAGCCAAGAATCTGAGCCATGTTGTTAAGACTATGTTGGTTCACATTCCATCCGTAGATCGAACTCTTTCTATCATTTATCAATGCTCTTGAGGCTCGGCAATAACTTTTTAGAACCTTGTCAAAGGAGGTAGCTATTCTGATAGAGGCTCCGCCTAATAGGAGAGAGTCATCTGTAAAGAGTGCATGGTTTATAGGCTTTAGAACATTCGAAGTTCAAATTCCGGGGAGTCCACTAGTGTTTATTTCTACAACAAGCTTCTTGCTGGGAGAATCTGTCAAAAGAATATACAAGAATGGGGATAACAGACAACCTTGCCTCAAGCCACGATAGACTTGGAAGAGGATGCTAGACGGCCATTGACCAGGGGAGCAATCCAAGGATTTGTGATGCAGGCTTTGATGAAATTGATAAATTGAGCAGGGAGGCCAAGGATCAGAGAACTTGGAGGAGGAAGGAGTGATTGACCTTGTCGAAGGCATTGGCCATGTCAAGCTTGATCAACATCCCCTTTTCTTTCCTCTATTTACTGGAATGGATAGCTTCCTGAACTTGAATGACGTTATCTAAGATGTGTCTGCCTTTGACGAACCCCCCTTGGGGACTGGATATTAATTTGTCAAGTAGGGGTTTGATTTTGTTTGCAAGGATTTTGGCCAAGATTTTGTAGGAGGCATTACATAGGGAGATAGGCTTGAACTTGCCAAAAGTTTCTGGATTGACCTCTTTTGGGATTAATGCTAGGAAGGTTGAGTTGATGCCTCCCCCAACCTTAGCTTTGCTGAAAAATCCATGTATCATTTTCAAAAGATCTGTTTTGATGATCTTCTAGCAGACATTGTAGAAGTGAATTGTGAAACCATCTGGCCCAGGTGCCTTGTTTGATTCCATTGCCCATATAACTTTGATGATTTCTTCTTCAGATAGAGGTTTCAAGATATTTTTATTTTCCTCTTGATTGATGAGATGGGGGATGTTGGAGAAGAGGTCTTCGATGTCTTCTAAACTACCTTCATTCCCAAGCCCATAAAGATTTTTGAAATGATTTTCAACTGCTGTTTTAATTTGGTCAATCTTATTGTAGATCTGTCCTTCTTCATTCTTGATCTCAGAGATATGGTTTCGAGATAGGCGGGCTTTGTATTGGCGATGGAAGAACGAAGTGTTTCGATCTCCTGCCTCGAGCCACAAACTACGGGATTTGAGTCTCCAGAACTCTTCTTCCCGTCTGAATGAGTGGTGGGTATTTCTTTGGTGAGCAGCCTCTTTATTTAGAATTTCAGGGGTGATGTAAAGACCTACCATTCCCATTTTCATAGTTTCCAATAGCTAAACTTCTTCATTTCTCTGATGGAAGAGGGATTGGGGGAGGTTTCTTAGCCACTATTTTAAGGCTTTTTTGGTGGCTTTTAATTTTTGCTCCCAAACATAGCTTGGGGATCCATTGATAGGGGTGTCCCACGCAGATTGAACCGTGTCTAGAAAGCCTTCTTTTCAATCTAAAGAGGACTGAATTTAAAGGGGATTGGTCCAAGATCATCCTCAAGAGCCATGAGGAGTAGAATTGGCTTATGGTCCGAGGTGAGTTTGGGAAGAATTTTTGTGGAGATAAGAATATTTTCCAGTAACAAGGAGCTTTGTAGCAGGAATCTATCCAACCGAGTAGATATGTGGTCAGTCCCAATTATATTATTGGTCCAAGTATATTTTCCTCTTACCGGGGCAAAATCTAGAAGGTCCCTCTGCTACATTAATTCTTCCACCAAAGGCAGCAGTTGGTCTCTAGTGTTGTTTCCCCCCCTTTTTTCTTTTGGCTTCATGACTATGTTGAGATCTCCACCCAGGATGATGTTGTTGGGCGAGTGGAGGTCTAAAAATTTGGAGAGAGAGTTCCAACATTCTCGTTTTTCAACATAAATGACAGGAACATAGAGATTGAATAGGGCTATAGTTACTTTCTAGATGCTTGAGCTTGGTAAAGATCCAATGTTGGGTCTCATGAGAGTTAAGCAGGTGGAAGTGATATTCAAACCAGAGAGTTGCAACACCTCCTGAAGTTCCCCTCGAGCTAACTGCTTTGATTGCATTCTTCTTCCATTTAGACTTGCTGATATCCATAAGGGCTTGCCCTTCGATTTTAGTCTCTTGGAGTAGGAGGATATCTGAGGGCTCTATTTTCAGTAGATCTTTGACGACTTTGATTTTTGGTTGGGTCCCCAAACCTCTGCAATTCCAAGAGACTATACGCATTATTTACCTGGCGAGGGATTTGGGATTCCTCCCTTGGAAGGTCTTGCTCTAGTGTTTCTCCCAATTGTCATTTCTATTGTGGATTGGCTGCCTTGCATTTTTAGGCGTTCTGCCTCCTCTTCTCTGACTACTTTGTGAGGCTTCCTGCCTGCTCTCTTCGAGGGCCTCTCATAGATCTCTTCCTCTAAGGAGTCAGAGGGTTCTGCCACTTTTTTCTTTGTTATATCTGCATACGAGGGGATGGAGGGGCTACCCTGAGAGGCACCAGGCGAGGCAGCTCTGCCTCCATATTTGTTAGCTTGAGGATCTTCAATTTGAGCCGGAGTAATCAAATCTGCTTCTAGAGGATCTGGTGAAGAGCTTCCTTTGGGATTTGGGTTCTCATCCAGGGCCTGGGGGTTCCTTTTTTCATTTCCATGTTCTTCTGAGTTGTTCCCCTTGTTGGGTCCTTTCCCAGCTGCTTTTGCATGTCCATTTTTCTGAACTGAGGTCCACTGTTCTCCCTTCGATTTATCACTCTGTTCTTCAACTTTTTTCTTGCAGTATCGCCCAAAGTGTCCGTAGCCATGGCAGTGTCTACATTTAAAAGGAATGTGCTTGTAGTTCAACTCTTGAATGTGGGACCATTCGGCGACCATGAGTTTTATTGCTTCTGGTAGTCCTTCTTCCGGATCTAATTCCACGCATATTCGGACACAGGAGTACTAGTCTTTCATGGCAGCCTGATCGATGTATTTACCAAGGAAGTTGCCAATGATCTGGAGAGATTTCTAATTCCAGCAGTGCAAGGGAAGGTGGGGAAGTCGCACCCATAGTGGGACCGCAGTGGGAACATCATGGGTCATATCAAAGTTTGGAGACCATTTGTTTAGATATAAGCCTTGCGGTCCCATGAAATAGGGCCTGTTCCTGAAGATGAGGCTCCAATCCTCGGCAGATTCAAACACAAACACAAAGAAGCCCTTTCCTACAAAATAAGATTTGATACCTTCCTTAATCAACATGGACCAGTTTCTCTTGATCCAGTCTTCAACTGATTTGGGTGAGGGCCAGAGGCCAGTAAACTGCCCTATGAGGCCTCGATCAACAAGATTCAGTGCTGAGAGGCAAGTTTCTTCCATAGGGAGGGCCACCGTGGGAATGCAGTCCTTCTTTTTTACAAATTTTTGTTGCTGTGTTGAAGGGGGTTGTTTGCCGCATGCATCCACCATCTTTTTGAAATCGAGGACTTCATGGGGGGGGGGGGGGGGGGGGGCTCTGAACCCTCGTCGCTGGTCATGATGGCATGGGAGGGCACGCAGTTGCTCAGCTGTGGGCATGCGTAGCGCAGTAGCTCGAGGGAGCTAGGTAAAAAAAAAAGAATTCCTAGATTCTCAAGTTTCATATGCATAATTTTTTAATACTTTAAAAGTATATATTAAATATAGAGTATATTCAGGACCATAAGTGTGTACGAGATTGTCATTAGACTGATTAGATACTAACGTATATGATTATGAATTTTTTAAAAAATTATAAAGTTTAATTTTCATTATTTATTAAATAATATATATATATATATATATATAAAATTTTATGTAACAAATTATAGTATATATATATTTTAAAATATATTATATTATATTATATATAGTATTTTGATAATTATATTTATTTTTATTAATTTTATATATAGAAATAAAAGTTTGCAAAATGTATAATAATTAATTGATAATACAGATTATTATTATTAAATATTATTTAAACTAATTCATAGTATTATTCAAAAAAAATTATAAAAATATTTAAATATTTTATTATATTTAAAAATTATTATTTTACGTAAAATGTTTTTTAATTAACTAAAACTTGATTTAGCACAGTTAAATACTTCCAAATCATTAAGTTATAATGGAACTTTGTTGAGATATTCCATATAAATTAAATTATTAATATGAATATTAGAACTGTAAAAAGGTTTTTTTTGGATATTTTATTTAAATAAGAATATTAAGATATTCCCTATAAATAAGAATATTAGGTTTGCAAGGAGGTTTTAAGTTGTTGAAAATAATTAGCTCTCATTATTATGTAATGTAAATACAAATTGGACATTTATTTTTTGTTTATGATTTTACACTGTGTTGGGACTGAATTTTATGATTATGATTTTTATGTTGTGTAGGGAGGTCTTTTAAAAAGTATCATAGAACTCAAAGCCATAGTTATGGAAACATTCCTTGGGAAGAAATAATAATTAAGTTATTCCCATTGGCCACAACTTAGAATTTGACACAAAACCATGTCAACTATTTCTATTAAATAAATATGAAAGTAAATACTTGAAGATCCCTATTAATGCCTATCATAGTTATCAAGTTTGTATTAAAATTCCATTTAATACTAAAAACAATTGAACTATTTAAAACTCAATACGGAAAAAATTGGGACTATACATCCTATCACTACTTAAAAAATGTGATGTTTTTTTTCAAAATTTCAAACTATTGAAATTAGCAATTTTTATATTCAAAACTTCTAAAATTCAAAATTTGTTTTTAATCATAGAAATTTAATTATTTAAAATTCAATATGAAAAAAAAATGGGTAGTATATATCTTATAGCTAAAAAAATGTGATTTTTGTTTTTTTAATTTTTCAAAATATTGAAATTAGCAATTTTGATATTCAAAACTTTAAAGATTTAAAATTTGTTTTTAATCATGTAATGGAAGCTGCAAATAAAATTAGATATCAAGATTATAAAAAGAACTCCTCAAAGAAGATGACTCAATGGAATGAGAGGTCCCAAATCATTAGAGCTATTAGATAATCAATCACTAAATACTAGTTAATGAGATTGTTTCCTGGTGATTAGGAAATGTGAAAATAAATTAAAACTAAATAAATATAATATAGTATAAAATTTTTATAAAAAAATGTTAAAGATATAAAAATGCATTGAGATGATATAGAACTTTAAACTTAAAAAATGATAATATAAAAAATTATATCTATATTACAGTGTGTTGATCAATTTAGAAAACATTAATTTTAAATTTTATGTTAAAAATATTAAAATAAAAAATTTGAAAAACAATATATCAACGAAAAACAATAAATCAACGACTTTTCTCAATAGTTTATTTTGTTCATGTATTGAAATTGATATATAAATTATATTTAAAATTAAAAAAATGACATCTCTTAATTATAATATCGTTAAGATTAATATAATACATTTATCTTAATTATAATAATAATAAAAAAAATATTATTTAAAAAAATAATACTACATCTTTGTCAGCGTCACTTCGGCCCGTTTCAAGCCTAATAAATCTTGGGCGAATTAAAATAAACTTTACTTACCTACCATGAATTAAAATCTAAAATAATTTTAAATTGAAAAAATTACAAATCAATTTTAAAATAAAACTAAATTGTTTAAAATAAAACTAAATTGATATGAGTAAATAAGGGTGATAACGAAATAAATCACCAAAGCTATGCTAACTAATGAGGAGAAATAAAATTAAATTCATGAGAATAAATAAGGACGAGAAAGGAACAAATCATTAAATCTAAGCTAATTAGCTAATTAATGAAAAATGATTTTTTTAAAATATAATGTTAAATTTTATTTTCTCAATACATTATATATATCTTCTCGATATATTATATAGATATTTGTTGTACATTATAGAGATTATAATGCTATTTCAAAATATATTAAATAGACCATTTATATTTACAATAAACAAAAAATGGAAAATAGAGTACAAAATTGGGTGAAAGAAAATTTTGGACAATTTGGAGAAAAAAAATAATAAATTATTACTAATAAAAAGAGAAATAAAATTAAATTCAATATTCTTAAAAAAAAAAAAAAAACAAAACCATTGCAATGTACCTTTTAGATTCATACTTCAAAAATAGACCTGCTTTAGAAAACAAACACTTTTTCCCCCTTTTTCCACCTTTTAAAATCAGGATGATGAAAACGAAGTTTGGGTGTCTTCGTTTTCAATATTTTTACAGGCTCGATCTTGGGACCTGTGGGTTATGGGCCCACGAAACCATTCTGAGACTTCTCACAGTCTTCTCAACATTACTGCGCAGCACTTCCTACTAATCCAACCACAAGGAAAAAAAAACATCTCTCGCCAGGCAGCAGCTTGACTTGCAAGTTCCTGAGTGGAACGAATGACAAGAACAAGAATATACAGTCTCATATTTTACCTCAGCCATTGTGACATCGTTGCCAGCCACAAAAGAAGGCATCACCGCCACGGCGTCTTCCATTTCCCGTCGCCTGCCACAGATCGACACCACGTCGTGCTCCGGGCATGGCTCGCCTCCGTCTCCTCCAACAGCGAAAACCAGCGACGACAACGAACCGACAGCAACACTCTCATGGCACTCCGTTGCTTCTTCATGTCCACGGTCTGCAACATCGACGCCGTTGCCCACCTTAAGTCTCTTAACATTGATAACCCCGGTCGATGCGTTGGCAATGAGTTTGAACCGCCGGATCTCCATCCGCCGACGTCGTGCTGCTCGCGTTTTATCCTCTTCCAGAGGCAGCGAACATCTATACATATGACCACTGTGGCACAAGCTGGCCGTCTCTGCAACTGAAACTTCCTTCATTACTAAACTCTACTATAACGCTGCATACTGACATGCTTGTTCTGTGGCATTCACATTTTCATTTTCAAGAGAAAAGAAAAACCGGAAAACAACAAAAACATATAAAGACGCAAGTTCACACAGAAACACTTTTATTATATACAAATTCAGATTACAAAATTTAAGGCATTTCAGCCTTAATCCGGAATTTCTCAGCAACTACATATTGCCCTCTCACATACGCACCGGTTTTTCTCCTTTCATTCTTCCTTCGTTCCCCATGAATCCTTCATTTCTTGCTATACATACATTTAGGTACATTCAGTTTTAACTGATTTTTAACTAAAATTAGTTTATTAACCGAATCTTGTTCAAGATTGCCTTGGCTGTCCATGTGGTTGTCCACTTGTCCTCTTCCTCTAATTTTCTTTCATTGACGTGTCCAGATGCTCCTGCATCATACTCCCGAGGTACAAAAATTATGACCTCCTGGTCATATGCTCCCGAGGTACAAAATTATGACCTCCTGGTCATATGCGTCTGTTTCACTTCGTCAGTGGAACTGCCTTTTGTGAGCTGCAACCAAACCTCTGCCATAGCAAGTCCTCCCTGCTACCAGATGCCCTACCAAGCTTCTCTGCTGAGCTTAGTCCTCTCGGCATCTCCGTGGTTCTCTCCTCTCAAACCCATTGAGCACTCTTGCTCCAGGTTTGCTGCAATCTTCTCACCTTCACAAACAAACTGTACCTCTTTTTTCTTCGTACCGCCTTTCTTCGCATGCAAAAAAAAAAAAAACTCCTCTCCGCAGGAAATCTTTTCCTGCTCTGATACCACTTGATGAAAACGAAGTCTGGGTGTCTTCGTTTTCAATATTTTTACAGGCTCGATCTTGGGACCTGTGGGTTATGGGCCCACGAAACCATTCTGAGACTTCTCACAGTCTTCTCAACATTACTGCGCAGCACTTCCTACTAATCCAACCACAAGGAAAAAAAAACATCTCTCGCCAGGCAGCAGCTTGACTTGCAAGTTCCTGAGTGGAACGAATGACAAGAACAAGAATATACAGTCTCATATTTTACCTCAGCCATTGTGACATCGTTGCCAGCCACAAAAGAAGGCATCACCGCCACGGCGTCTTCCATTTCCCGTCGCCTGCCACAGATCGACACCACGCCGTGCTCCGGGCATGGCTCGCCTCCGTCTCCTCCAACAGTGAAAACCAACGACGGCAACGAACCGACAACAACACTCTCATGGCACTCTGTTGCTTCTTCATGTCCACGGTCTGCAACATCGACGTCGTTGCCCACCTTAAGTCTCTTAACATTGATAACCCCGATCGATGCGTTGGCAATGAGTTTGAATCGCCGGATCTCCATCCGTCGACGTCGTGCTGCTCGCGTTTTATCCTCTTCCAGAGGCAGCGAACATCTATACATATGACCACTGCGGCACAAGCTGGCCGTCTCTGCAACTGAAACTTCCTTCATTACTAAACTCTACTATAACGCTCATACTGACATGCCTGTTCTGTGGCATTCACATTTTCATTCTCAAGAGAAAAGAAAAACCGGAAAACAACAAAAACATATAAAGACGCAAGTTCACACAGAAACACTTTTATTATATACAAATTCAGATTACAAAATTTAAGGCATTTCAGCCTTAATCCGGAATTTCTCAACAACTACATATTGCCCTCTCACATACGCACCGGTTTTTCTCCTTTCATTTTTCCTTCGTTCCCCATGAATCCTTCATTTCTTGCTATACATACATTTAGGTACATTCAGTTTTAACTGATTTTTAACTAAAATTAGTTTATTAATCGAATCTTGTTCAAGATTGCCTTGACTGTCCATGTGGTTGTCCACTTGTCCTCTTCCTCTAATTTTCTTTCATTGACGTGTCCAGATGCTCCTGCATCACAGGACGAGTCAATGATATGTTAGAGTAGTTTTGGCGAGGGAAAAATTAAGTGGGTTGAGGTGTTTACTTATAAAATGTTGTTACAATAACTCAAATTGTATCTGGAAATTGAAGCCAGGTAAATTGGAAAAATAAACTATGCTCTTGCCCACGCAAAATACTCACAAAATAATAATTGAAATAAGAAAAATATAAGAAAATAGAGTTCAACTACGCTAATTTATATGGGATAATTTTTCCCGGGGATTATTACACCACCAACATTTTTGTTTAGTCTCCTGGTTATGGAGTGTAACTGAGAACATGAGTCGAAATAGGGTAATTTCACAAATTTATGGAAAAATATAAAACTTGGGTGAGTCACTATGATTTTTTGGTATTTTTGTTTTGTTTATGGAGATTATTGTACGATCAAAGTTATTTTTTGGTTTTTTTTGTTTTGTTTATGGAGATTATTGTAGGACCAAAGTTTTGGTAGCTTCTTTTCGTTATGGAGTATATTTCATGGAGCTAAATATATAATAATTATTTCCATTACCAATGAAATGAAATTATCATTCTCTGTCATGAAATATAAATATAAGTATTAATTCAATTTATTTGAAAACAATAGATGATACAAGTTGTAGGAATAGAAACTACAAAAATGATCTATAAAATCTTGCATGGGCTTCCAAATCAAAATATGATCCGTTTTGAGAAATTTTTAAACTATCAAAAATAATTGTGGAGGAAGAAATAAGCAAATTGTAATATGAAAATACCATAATAGATAAACTGCATGATTCCCATATTAAACATATATAATCGCTAATGCAAAGTCTAATAAAAGGGGGAGAGCTTATATTTAACTAAAAAGAGTGGCAACATACTGGCCATCCTTAAGTCGATTGTAGATCCCTGGAATATTTCGGGATACTACAGATATGGGTTGACCACACCGATGTCTGTCGGATCCCAAAATATTTCGGGAATCTGCAATCGACTTAAACTCACCGCAATACACCAAATTTAGTAATGTGAAGTTCTCCAAATGGCAGAGGAAGTTGTAACTTCAATCCGCTGCCGCCTTTTAATTCGATCTGATCCACAGCAACATTCCAATTTGATATTGATGCAACAATGCTATACTTTGTAGATTTGGAATTCTATTCAGATGGAAGTGGCGCAATACATGCATTTTTCAGAACATCAGGAGGCCCCTCGATTCCGTCCTCATCTCAATCACGGGCCATATGCCCTCCTCTGATTAACCATGGTCTGATCTGTTTTCTATACTTCGTCTTCTTGGTCCTCATTCGCACAATGCGGGTGTTTCTAGAGGTTTTTGGCATGTTGTTCTGTCTATGATGATTCAATAGTTTCCAATACAGTTTTGATCCATCCCCTGGATGCGTAATATGTCCTGTTAAGTTGTTGATGGTCTTCAGACGTTTTAGTTTCACTCAGTTCAGCGATGGGTGGTTTATCATTTTTGCTGGTTTATCATGTTTGGATGCAGGGGTTTATTTGCTGCCGCAACAGCCAGTCATGCTGGTTATGTTTTAGCTGTTTATTTCTGAGTTTCAAGTTTCATATGTAAACAGATCATTATATTTCCTGAATATAATATATTTTGATTTTTCGTCTGGAAAAAAATATTATAGACTCCAGATTCGAGAGATTTGTAAATTTGCAATTCTATATTATAGACTCCAGATTCGAGAGTCAATAGGTGGTTTGAGAGAGAAAATATCAACAACTTTACATACATTCACAACACAATTTGCAAAACAAAGGGTTCACTTGTAATTGTGGGTTCGAGTCTTGAGAGTTCATCTATTTAATTTAATTAATTCATGGTACTCTGTAGCGACTTGTCTATTCGTGAGATGAGTGAGCACGATGGAATATATCAACTCCTCAAGGTATAGATGGTATTCATAGTAGATGCCAACAACACCTGGAGCTTCATCGGGTTAATCATAAAAGTAGTATATGAGCTAACAATCCAGTTGCGTATATTGGTTAAAAGCTTTTCAAACGTAAAAACAAAGTTGAAGTAATTGGCTTGGTTGTCCTTTATAACAACTAAACCAAATTTCGATTTTGATGGCGTGTGATTAGAGCTTTACAATGATAAGGGAAACCCAATAAATCTTCAAAAAGAAACGAAATATATCATTTTTAATTGATATGTAATTGACATATGTTAATCCAGTCATTTGAATTTGAACTTGAACTTATATTAATGGTAGATTTTGAGTATTAAATATATATAAAATTATAAATTCTAAACATTTAATGATATCATTTGAGATTAAAAAACGTGATGAATGGTACCAGTTGTTGTCCCAGGTGGTTGGGACGGTGCAATATTGCCCTCCCCACCCGCGTTCGAAACACGCATACATGTTGGATTGCGTTTCACAACGTTTGTAAAGCATTACTGGGTTGTTGTGGGCAACGTATATATGGATTGTACTTCGTTGTAATATAATTACCATGATGTATATAAAGCTTCTTTAAAGGGGATTCCCTAAAAAAACGTGATGAATGCTATCCATATCTTTATTTAAATTTATATATTCAATACACATTATTTTTGTTCGCTTCATCTTGGCACATGGTGCCTGCCAAAACATTCGCTCACCTAACTAGTTATCTTGGACACCCTGCACCCATACAATGGCAATATAGAAATCATTATCAACACAACAACATGAAAATTTTGATGTATTTTATTGTGTTAAGCCAGAAAATAAAGTATTGGTATAATGTTATTCTATGACATCCAAAAAATAAAGCCAATTGAAAAGATATTCATCAATCCGGATGATGATATTTAATTAATTAGTACAGACTCACAAGTAGCACTGTGACATGTCTTCTCCCTTCGTTGATGTTTGCAACTATATATTCCAATACCTTGGTTTTTCCGAATGGATATTAATGATATTTTCAGGAAAATATAAATTTTCAAAAATACGCTTTGCATAGCTCCAAATACGTTGGGAGAAACGAGCATTAAAAAGCTCTAAATGTCAAATACAGGTGAAATATCTATCAAATTCAACAACAAATAAATCTTATGCTATTGGGCTATATGTTAGCTCCCATAACGGCTACTGATTATTTGGAAACTGTCTGCCACCGAGTTAGCTCCCATAACAGCGGCCGATTACGGAAACCGTTTGCGCTGATTACTTTCTTGTTGGGAGCTCTTGGAGTGGTCCATTAGTCCCTCTGCAGTTCTCTACCATGTTTTGTGGAACACTTGACACATAGCCAACAAAAGCTTGATGGAAGCTTAGCTATAAATACTTATGTTTGGTCCCCAAGCTCACTCACTCAATCCCCTTTAGCCTTACACCATCGAATGGGAGTGAGCAGAGCTTGGGAGTGCCATGCGGGTGAGAAAAAAAAAAGTCTGCAGGTTACCTTTGTTCCTTATTCTTAGCTTGTTCCAGTGCATGCTGCGTTGCAGAGGCTCCCGAGGTTCAAATTCATTTGGCCATTGTAGTTCTGCGACCCATCTGCATACACTCCCTGAGCTTGCCGGCAGTACTGTCGCTGACTTCACTGCCATTCGTTGTTGCCCGTGCGTCTTGTTGCCTTTGGCCACTTTGGCCCTTGTGAAGTTGCCTATAGGTTTGTGCAAGAAAACAGTAAAGAAAATCAAAAGAAAGATAGGAGCGAAGAAACGGTCACACGAAAACCTGCCAACGATAAAGAAGAAACTTTGTGGGAAAAGGCTTCCGTGGATTCGAATGTGTAAGCCTATTAAAGAATAAACAGTATCAGAGTGTGAGCTAGCATCAATGGCCGGAGGTATGATTTCATTTGGGTATTAAAGTTTTTCTGTTTTTTTAAGTGTTTATTCCTCATTATAGAATCGTTATTATGCTGTCATTTGGTATCAGAACAATTTTTATCTCTGCCTTGGTGTTTATAGACATGCTCTGTTTGACTAAATGCCATATTTGAGAATTTTCTAAATTAAGGTATTTATTTGGAAATAAATCTAATTTTTACTCAATTTTTATGCTTATAATATTTATTTGGTTTAATTATATGCAATCTGTATAATTGTTGTGCAAATTTATAACTATGCTCATATTTAATTTGCATGAATTGATTATTTCCGTGCTAATTAATACATGTTATTTTGGATGAGTATGCGAGTCCCATCGTTGAATGTTATGCATGAATCTTATAGTTTTATTTATGCAATTTATAATTATTCTCATATCAAGTTAATTTTTATGCATAAAAGAAATAATGTTTAGTGATCCATATAATTTTTAATTGATTAGAGAATAGCCACAACATCTCTAATTAAATAATATTATATATTATGATTGATTAGGATCACATAAAGAATATTTAGATATTAATTGTAATTAATTATACTAAATATAATAAATTTTATCCCACATGAATTTTTATTATATTTATATAATTAATTAGGATAAAATATTAAATTATTCATAACTTACCCACAAGAATTATGAATTAATAGTTTATCATAAAGTTCAAATCTAAGATAGAATTTATATCAAAATATAATCATAATATACCCTTTAGAATTATGAATTAAGTGAATAATTTGATAAATTCTATCATAAAGAATAATTGAATCTAGTTGAATTGAAAATTTAGTCCACAGACAATTGTTATGTCATTAGATTTAATTTTAAGCACGATTTACATTGGTAAAGCAAGAAATTTTATTTAGGCCTCAAATTTAACATAAGAATGTGATCTTTAATTTTATGCAGTTGTACAACTTGCGAATTTCTCTAAAATTCATTGTGATATCCTGAACTTAAGGGAGATAACTATAAGGTCTGGAAGGAGAGAGTTCTCCTTCATTTGGGGTGGATGGACATAGACTATGCTATTAGGAAAGATGAACCACCAACACTCACTGATACCAACGCCACAGCAGACATCACGCTTTATGAATGATGGGAGTGATCTAATCGTCTAAGCATGATGTTCATTAAGACTAAAATTTCAGCTGGTATTTGTGGTTCCGTTGATCAACATGAAAAGGTTTGAGACTTGCTAAAATCCATTGATGATCAATTCGTCACTTCAGACAAGGCACTAGAAAGCACTCTAATCATGAAGTTCTCATCCCTAAGGCTCACCAGTGTGAAAGGTGTACGCGAGTACATCGTGCAAATGAGGGACACTGTGGCTCAATTGAAGAAACTCAAGGTTGAAATATCAGAGTCTTTCCTAGTACACTATATCCTGAACACCCTTCCGCACCAATACGGACCCTTCAAAATCTCATACAACACACATAAGGATAAATGGTCAATTAATGAACTCATGACCATGTGTGTTCAAGAGGAAGGGAGATTGGTGATGGAACTGGGAGAAAGTGAAATGTTGGCAACGCGTGGAAAGGGCAAATCTCAAGCCAATCAGAAAGGGAAAGGTAAAGTACCTCCCCAAGTCGATATCAAGAAGGATTCCAAGTGTTTATTCTATAAAAAGAAGGGACACATGAAGAAGGAATGCGCCAAGTTTCAGAAATGGTTTGCGGACAAAGGTAATCCAATCTCATTTGTTTGATATGAATCTAATATGGTTAATGTCAATATTAACACCTGGTGGATTGATTCTTGATCAACAATTCACATTTCGAATTCCTTGCAGGGTTTGCAAAACCTAAGGAAGCTAGTGGAAAGTGAGTAAAACATCTTATCAGGAAACAATATGGGCTCGCATGTGGAAGCTATAGGAACATGCTATTTAACTTTAAGTAGTGGCTTTGTTTTAGAATTAGAAAAGATCTTTTATGTTCCAAGTTTTTCTAGAAACTTGATTTCAGTTTCAAGGCTTGTACATTTTGGATATTACTTTAACTTTTCAGAAACATCTTTCAGTTTATTTTATAAATCTAATTGTGTTGGGAATGGTACTTTGTCTAATGGTCTTCACTGCATTAATTTACAAAAAAATGTCATTTATGATTCAATGCATGTTCACACTGGCACTAAAAGATGTGTTATTAATGAGGATTCCTCTAAATTATGGCACCAGAGATTAGGTCATATCTCCATAGAAAGAATTAAAAAATTAGTAAATGAAGGGGTACTTAATACTCTGGATTTTACTGATTTTGAGACGTGTGGACTGCATAAAGGGAAAGTAGACCAACAAGTCAAAGAAAGGTACAAATAGGAGTTCAAACATATTAGAAATCATATATACTGATATATGTAGTCTAGACATGGACTCACATGGTCAGAGACACTTCATCTTTTTTATAGATGATTACTCACAATATATATATCTCTACATGCTTCATAAAAAGAACGAAGCATTAGATGCCTTTAAGATCTTTAAGGCTGAAGTAGAGAAACAATGTGGCAAGCAAATTAAGATCATGAGATCAGATAGAGGTAGAGAATATTATGGTAGATACATAAAAGATGGACAAGCACTTGGGCCATTCGCAAAATTTCTTCAAGAGCATGGGATTGTTGCACAATACACCATGCCTGGTTCACCCGACCATAATGGTGTAGCAGAAAGAAGAAACCAAACATTATTGGACATGGTGCGGAGTATGCTTAACAACTCCAATCTTCCTAAATCCTTGTGGACCGAAGCACTTAAGACAACAGTGTATATATTAAATCGAGTTCCAACGAAGGATGTTTCTAAAACGCCATTTGAATTATGGAAAGGTTGGAAACTGAGTTTGAGACATATGCGCGTTTGGGGATTCGCGTCTGAAGTGAGAATATATAATCCACAAGAGAAGAAGTTGGACCCAATGAACATTAGTGGGTATTTCATTGGATATGCTGAAAGGTCTAAAGGTTACAAATTTTATTGTCCATCTCACAACACTAGGATTGTGGAATCAAGAAAATTTGCAAAGTTTCTTGAAAATGACTTGATCATTGGGAGCGATCAAACCAGGAACATAGTTTTTGAGAAGGATCATTCAAAATCTCAACCTTCCACCTCAAGTGACAGACTGTTTATTGTTCATACCACCCCTCAAGTACAAACAGGTGTTGAATTGTTGAAGTTCCACAAGCTACTGTCGACATTCTGATAGATCAGGTAGTTCAAGAGTTACCAGGAACTTTTGAACAACGAGTTGAACCAAATACTTCTTAGGAAGATGATGGTACAACATTAAGAAGATCTACTAGACCAAAGAGATCAACAATTCCTAATGATTATGTTGTGTATCTATAAGAATCTGACTACAACATTGGAGCCGAAAATGATCTCGAGTCCTTTTCACAAGCCATGAGTTACAAAGAATCAGAATTATGGTACGATGCCATGAAGGAAGAGATGAATTCTATAAAGAGTAATGAAGTCTAGGATCTTGTTGAGTTGCCTAATTGTGCAAAATCCATTGGATGTAAATGGGTCTTTAAGACAAAGAAAGACTCATTGGGCAACATTGAGAGATACAAGGCAAGACTTGTTGCTAAGGGATTCACTTAGAAAGAACGAATCGACTACACTGAGACTTTCTCTCCTATATCTAAGAAAGATTCCTTGCGCGTTATTATGGCATTAGTAGCCCATTTTGACTTGGAGTTGCAACAAATGGATGTGAAAATGACATTTCTCAATGGAGATCTAGAGGAGGAGGTTTACATGAAACAACCTGAAGGATTCCCCTCTAGTGATGGTGAGTAATTGGTTTGCAAGCTCAAGAAATCATTATACGGTTTAAAACAAGCATCCCGCCAATGGTATTTGAAATTCCATAATGTAATTTCTTCATTCGGTTTTGTAGAAAACATTATGGATCAATGTATATACCTGAAATTCAGTGGGAGTAAAATCTGTTTTCTTGTTTTATATGTGGATGACATTTTGCTAGCAACTAATGATAAGGGTTTGCTGCATGAGGTGAAACAATTCCTCTCTAAAAATTTCGATATGAATGATATGGGTGAGGCATCTTATGTCATTGGCATTAAGATCCATAGAGACAAATTTCGAGGCATCTTGGGTTTGTCTCAAGAAACCTATATTAATAAAATTTTAGAGAGATTTCAGATGAATGATTGTTCACCAAGTGTAGCTTCCATTGTGATGGGTGATAGGTTCAATTTGAATCAATGCTCGAAGAACGACTTTGAAAGGGAACAAATGAAGAACATTCCATATGCTTCTGTTGTCGGAAGCCTAATGTATGCTCAAGTCTGCACAAGACCCGACATTGCATTTGTTATGAGAATGTTGGGACAATATCAGAGTGATATAGGTTTAGACCATTGGAGAGCTGCAAAGAAAGTAATGAGGTAGCTTCAAGGAACCAAAAACTACATGCTTATGTATAGACGTACGGACAATTTGGAAGTAATTGGCTACTCAGATTCTGACTTTGCTGGATGTGTTGTTTCATGCAAATCAACATCAGGATACATTTTTATGATGGCCAGTGGAGCTGTATCATGGAGGAGTGCCAAGCAGACCTTGACTGCCACTTCCACTATGGAAGCCGAGTTCGTCTCTTGTTTTGAGACTACTTTACATGGTGTATGGCTTAAGAGTTTCATTTATGGGCTTAGAATTATGGATTCTATCTTTAAGCCATTGATAATGTATTGCGACAATTCAACTGCTGTTTTTATGGCTAAAAACAACAAAAGTGGGAGTCAAAGTAAACACATCGACATTAAGTATTTAGCTAGAAGGGAATGTGTTAAAGAAAAGAAAGTGGTCATTGAGCACATCAGCACTGAGTTGATGATCGCTGATCCTTTAACTAAGGGCATGCCATCGTTGAAATTCAAGGATCATGTAATAAATATGGGACTTGGTTCCCTTATGTAGTTTCTCATTGTATGGACAACGTAATTTTAATGAAATTCTTAATTATTGTGATGTTTCCTCATATTTATGTGTGCACCTTAATTTGATTTGAGAGAATTCATTGTGTAGGACCAAGAACAAACATAAGGTTTATTCATTAAGAAATAGTTGCCACATAAATTATAATAAGAATAAATCCATAGTAATACATGGAAGATAATACTCGTCATTAGAGGACTTATCGCCATGATTCATGTATCTATTACTTAATACAGATTATCAATGGGTTTTAAGATGAGACATTAAGATTGAAAGTATGGACAAGTGGGAGAATGTTAGCTCCCATGACAACCGCCGATTATTTGGAAACTGTCTGCCGTCGACTTAGTTCCCATAACGGCCGCCAATTACGGAAACCGTCTGCGCTGATTACTTTCTTGTTGGGAGCTCTTGGAGTGGTCCATTACTCCCTCTACAGTTCTCTACCATGTTTTGTTGAATACTTGACACATAGCGAACAAAAGCTTGATGGAAGCTTGACTATAAATACCTCTGTTTGGTCCCCAAGCTCACTCATTCAATCCCCTTCAGCCTTACACCATCGAATGAGAGTGAGTAAAGTTTGGAAGTGCCACGCGGGTGAGAAAAAAAAAAAAGGTTGCAGGTTGCCTTCGTTCCTTATTCTTGGCTTGTTCTAGTGCATGTTGAGTTGCAGAGGCTCCCGAGGTTCAAATTCATTTGGTCGTTGTAGTTCTGCGACCCATCTGCATACACTCGTTGAGCTTGTCGGTGGTACTACCGCCGCATTCGCTGCCATTTGTTGTTGCCCGTGCGTCTTGTTGCCCTTGGCCACTTTGGCCCTTGTGAAGTTGCTTGCAGGTTTGTGCAAGAAAACAGTGAAGAAAATCAAAAGAAAGATAGGAGTGAAGAAACGGTCACATGGAAACCTGCCAACGATAAAGAAGAAACTTTGTGGGAAGAGGCTTCCGTGGATTCGAATGTGTAACCCTGTTAAAGAATAAATAGTATCAGAGTGTGAGCTAGCATGAATGGCCGAAGGTATTATTTCATTTGGGTATTCAAATTTTTCGGTTTTTTTAAGTGTTTATTCCGCATTATAGAATCGTTATTATGCTATCATTGTATTGAGTGGCGGCTGTATATGCTGTATTTTAATGACAATTGTATACTAAATAAAGCCTTCATAAAAAAATGCTAAAATGAAAGTGTTTTTTTAAATCTCTAAAATTTTAAATTAAGCCAAGCATTATGCACATATTTTTTGTTTTTTGTTTTTTTATAACTTATATTGAATAATTTTATTCCTTCTTGTGTTCCAACTGCAAAACTCTCTTGCGGAATTGTTATAAATTATTGTATTTGAAAAATGAATACAAAAGAATCCATCTCCATAAATTAGAAAAATAAAAATACAAAAACATATGTTTCCATAAATTTTATCATTGTACAAATCATGAGAATAAGAACTTTTACCATTGAAATATATTACGAGATATTCCTTTTATTTAACAATTCCAATAAAAGCTTTTACTATTAGACTATATTATCAAATACTTTTTTATACGGTGGGCATATATAGCCGTCACACAATATAGGGCAAAATTGAATGATGGGCATATACAACCATTGCTCAATATAGCCCGATAGCATAGGATTTATTTGTTGCCGTCAAATTCCATCCCTAGACATGAGAAAAACATAATCATTATTGTAGTACAATGTCTTTGTCAAAATTGGTGTTCATCAATGTTCAAAATTGAACACGTCAGAGCCTCTCAAGAGGCTTTTGGCACATCAGAGAAGTGTTAACATAAAATTGTTAGTCAAAAAAAATTTAAATTTTGATTTTTACATGTTTTAAAAAAATTTAAAAAATATTTTAAAATGCCCTATGAAAGGCTCCTAGTCCACTAAAAACCTCTGAAAATTTAAATAGGTTGCTCGACTATTGGTCCCCTTTTATATGACAACTTGACCTATAGATTCTAGATTTAGAGTCTAGAGAAAGCCACTACAAGGCTTGTTGAAGCAATAAATAAAATGCAATAGTGTGTGTAGGTTGTTGCATTGCCAAGTACGCTACTACTAGGGCTTCTAAAGCAATAAATAAAATGTAATAGAGTATGGAGGTTTTTGCATTGCTAATCCAACAGTCATAATGGCAGGCTGCAGGACTGCTATTTTTTCCCGCCGAGAATTATTTTACTAGTTTTTCCATCCAATCGAATAGGAGAACTGCAAAAGAAAGCAGGAGAATTGGGAAAGAGCCATGTTTGCATGTAGGACTCTCTGCAGCGCGAATCTGGTCATGAATCAAAATACAAGTTCTAAAAACATCCATCTCCATAAATTAGAAAAATAAAAATACAAAAACATATGTTTCCATAAATTTTATCATTATACAGATCATGAAAATAGGAACTTTTAACATTGAAATATATTACGAGATATTCCTTTTATGTAACAATTCCAATAAAAACTTTTACCATTAGACTATATTATCAAGTACTTTTTTATACGGTGGGCATATACAATGGTCACCCAATATAGGGCAAAATTGAACAATGGGCATATACAGCGACCGCTCAATACAGCCCAATAGCATAAGATTTATTTGTTGTCGTCAAATTCCATCCCTAGACATGAGCAAAACATAATCATTATTGTAGTACAATGTCTTTGTCAAAATGGGTGCTCATCAATGTTCAAAATTGAACACGTCAGAGCTTGTCAAGAGGCTTTTGGCACATCAGAGAAGTGTTAACATAAAATTGTTAGTCAAAAAAATTTTAAATTTTGATTTTTACATGTTTTTTTTTTTTTAAATGTCCTATGAAAGGCTCCTAGTCCACTAAACACCTTTGAAAATTTAAATAGGTTGCTCAACTATCGGTCCCCCTTTATATGACAACTTGACATATAGATTCTAGATTTAGAGTCTAGAGAAAGCTACTACAAGGCTTGTTGAAGCAATAAATAAAATGCAATAGTGTATGGAGGTTGTTTCATTGCCAAGTACGCTACTACTAGGGCTTCTGAAGCAATAAATAAATTGTGATAGAGTATGGAGGTTTTTGCATTGCTAATCCAACAGTCATAATGGCGGGCTGTAGGACTCATATTTTTTCCCGCTGAGAATTATTTTACTAGTTTTTCCATCAAATCGAATAGGAGAACTGCGAAAGAGAGCGGGAGAACTAAGAAAGAGCCATGTTTGCATGTAGGATTCTCTGTAGCTCGAATCTGGTTACGACTCAGAATACAAGTTCCAATATTGAGAGATTCATAGGTATTTTTCGGCATTGGACATCCTTTTTAGTGTCTCTCTTTTATTCTGTTTGTTTAAAACCAGAGGCACTGAAAGACGATCTCTTTTATCATTGTTTTTTCCCCATCCAAAATAGAGCCACACTGAACCCACAAATTCAAATTCAATTATCTACATAGTCAGTTATATGATAACAAAACCTTCTAAAATTAGCATTCAAAAATTGCATAAAAATTTGGCTAAATTCCGAGTAAGTAGCCCCCCATTTTTTTTAATCATTTTTAAGCGGATTGTCCCGACTTATCTACGCATGGAATCCTTGATACTTTTGTTCCATTATTGTCCAACCAGAGTCAACTTCATTAAATTGCACTATAAAATGGTATCCATTTGTTTTTGGTTGAGGAACCCAAAATAAAATTTTGTAGGAAAGTTGGTCTATGTGTGTTTAATGTTAGTGAAGTTAAGAGATGGAACACACAAACAAATATGTCAATATTGAGGATCTACAAGGGGATTTGATGAAAAATTATTATACCTTTTGTTTGTTTTGGGGCCAAGGTAAAGATTATAATGAGTAGCGAAAGTTCCTTAATTTCAATGGGTTAGAATAGATTTTGATGTTAAATTCAAAATAAATAGGCATAGTGACTTCTGATTACTCTGCATTTGATGGGATTTTAATGATAGTAACGCTGAGCTAGTGCACATGAAAGAGGATCAAAATTGAAAATTTACCTATTAAAAAAAAAAAAACATTTGCCTGATATAAATTTCAATAATACGTACACCAAATACTTTAGTTTCAAAGGCTCAAGATGGTGGATGAGATAAAAAAATCATATAAATTCTGGAATAAAATTACCCCTATTTAAATGTTGAAAAATTTGTTCATTGTTTACCCATTACTTTTCTATTATTTCATAATTAATATGCTTCTTTCTATGTAGTGCACAATTTGTTGAATAGAGAACAAATATGACAGTGAAAAGTTGTCTAAAACTGGAAAAATGAGGAAAATGATTCTCTTATAAGACTCTTATTATCATAAAGATTCTGTGCGTTTCATCCACACAACTAACTACATCATGTTGATCCAACCATGGAAATGTTAAAATAAAAAAAAATACTTGATAATATAGTCTAATGGTAAAAGTTTTTATTGGAATTGTTAAATAAAAGGAATATCTCGTAATATATTTCAATGGTAAAAGTTCTTATTCTCATGATCTGTACAATGATAAAATTTATGGAAATATATGTTTTTGTATTTTTATTTTTGTAATTTATGGAGATGGATGTTTTTGTATTTATTTTTCAAATACGATAATTTACAACAATTCTGCAAGAGAGCTTTGTAGTTGGAACACAAGAAGGAATGAAATTTATTCAATATAAGCTAAAAAAAAACCGTGAATAACGCTAAGCTTAATTTAAAATTTTAGATATTTAAAAAAACACTTTTTCATTTTGGCATTTTATTATGAAGGATTTATTTAGTATACAATTGTCACTAAAAATGCAATTTTTTTTTATAACTTTTCATCTTCGAAGAGTTAGCTGAATATATGCCTTCTGAATTAAATTAAGATTAGCCCTTCAAATTTGATCGTTGGTACTCATATGGATTCTCTGCAAATGTGCGCATCAATTTCCTATGTACAACGACTTAAAAATATCCTTTCCTTATGTATAGTGACTTAAAAACGTCCAACAGTGAACGCCCATATGATGATTGATGGAAGATTGTACGACTACTATTAAAAATTGCATGATGGTCAAAATGCATACAAATAAAATTTTATTCCCATCTTTCGAAAACAATGTTTACACCTTGACACATACACCTTAACGCAGGAGAATGCCATGGCGTCACTCAAGGCGGCCGAGAAGTGTTACCAAGAAGCCAAGGAGACTGCGAGCGAGAAATTATCGCAGGCCAGAGATGTCGCCGCGAATTGATCTACCATCGCTGGGGAGTACATATCCGAGAAAGCGACTACTGCCAAGGACTACGTTATTGAAACAATGAAGCAGGTGAAGGATGCGGCGGCGAATCTTGCCAGTGCCACCAAGGATTATACTATTGAGAAGTCCCAGGTTGCTAAAGATTACACGATTTCAGGATTGCAACAAGGGAAGGACATTGTTGTGGACTGCGGGCATGGGGTTCTGAGTTATACTGCAGAAAAGAGCAAGGAGGCCAAGGATACCGTGGTCAAATAGGTCCAAAAGGACACCTCTGTTGCCACTGAATACACCAGGAAAAAGAGAAGGGATGCCTATGATGTTGCTGCAGAAAAGTTACTGCAAGGGAAAGATGTTGCCAATACTAAAAATGTAAAAAATGTAAAAAATGACAAGGAAATCTCAGATTTTGTGGAAACAAATGATTTGGGTCAAGTCAAAATTGCTTCAACAGACAAAAAAAGAAAGTGGATTTGGGTAAATGCAAAGGAATATCAGGGCATTTTAAGGCTTAGGCTTGCTCACCTTAAATGGGAACAAATGAGAAGAAAACGATCCAGAGAAAGAAATAAATAAGAGAAACAAGAATAAAGAAGAACCAATCATTTACAATGTCACATCTACACCTCTTACTTGGTCATCAGATCTATATGTTCAAGAACTAATGAAGGCCAGGACAAGGTTGGAGATTTTGAAAGCCAAAGAATAGGAAAGGGACTGGAAAATTTTAGAGATCACAGTTGCAAGTCGATGTCTAATGGAAGGAAATAGAATTTTAAAAGAACAGGTAACAATGTTACAAGAGGCTCTAGAGACAACAAAACAAGAATGGCAAAGCATGAAGACAATGTGGTAAAGCATGAAAGAATTATTAATAGCAAACACGAATGTGATAATGTCTAAACAAACTCAGGTAGATACACAAGTATCTCAGCAAACAAACATTTCTAAAGAGAAGGCAAAGAGGAACATTGAGAAAGATAGTCCAAAAGAAATCAAAGCTAGAGCTGAAGACACTAATGGTTACATAAGGATAGAGGAAGAAGAAGATGCAAGTGCTCGTAGAGCACAGAAAATAGAACACAAAGAAAAACAGGACATGGAAACAAACTTTATTATCAGGGGAATAAGAGATTATGGGAAGAATGAAAGTACTGTCAATTTGACAAGAGACTTTTTGAAAGAGAAACTACATTGGAAAGGGAAAATTTTCCAAGCAAGGAGGGTTGGGAGGATATGTGAAGAGAGGCCTCGACCCATAAAAGTCACCATGGAAAGTGTACAAGACAAACACCAACTTTTGGGCAAAAAGAAACTCTTGAAAGGCTCACACTTCTTCCTCAATGAAAATTTAACCAAAAAATAACAAGAGTAGAGAAGGGATGAAGTGGAGAAAAATAGAACAACAAGAAATGAAGGGAAAAGGGCATCATTGTACAATGGTAAAGCCATTATTGCAGTGTTTGGGCCTCCGGGCAAAATAGGGCAGCAAGCTGGCGGTAAAAAATAAATAGAGAATTCGATAATAGGGACGAAAACAACAAGAGCAACATGGATGAAAAGAGGTGAAGACTCAATATTGAGTCTTATGTGCCAAACTGCGTAGTAGTCAAATCCTACCCAGGTCTACCTGTTATCACTCCTCCGGATCTCCAAGGTTGAGGAAGATTCCAGTTGAGGTAACCACAGACCAACCTTTTGACTTGGTATCTAGATCTACCAAGCCGGAGAGGGCTCTCTCCACAAAATCACAGCCAAGAGGGCTGGATGAATTAGGGTTTTAGGCTAGTTATGATGTGCAGAAAGGGTTTGATTGTTTGAAATTGGGTTGCTAGATGAGGATTAGGTCAAAGGGACTAGGTCAAGGCAAATAAGGGTACCTCTGATGGAGCAAGGTAGGTAGACACTCAAACACTTTAAGGTTCTTGAGTGAGATGGATCAGACTGGTGAGGTGCTAGAAAGAGCAAGACAAGCATGTATTCTTTCTAAACTGAAGAAAATGGACAAATTATGAAGATTTACCCAAACAAAGCATGTAAGATGTATTCTGCTCATCAACTTGAAAATCAACATATCATAGAAGTGAAATGAAACATGAGAGTACAAAACATTCAAACATATGCAACATAAGAAAAAATTATGTCAAAATGTCATACCATAGGTATTCCATCAAAATAGCTGCAACTCATTCATTTAATATCTACCAAATACTAATTACACTAGTGTCTCTGATCAATACAACAACATCCAACTGATTTCAACCTCTGAAAAGAGTGAAGAAAGGGAAGATATAGACATCAAAACAAACTCCTCTCAACCTTAGGGGTCGAATCCATGAGAGGAGCAGTTCCACCAAAATCTGAACTGATAGCTAGAGTGTAGGGTGGTCAAAATGACTCATCCCTAATTGCATTGAAATTGATTCATTTGACTTGATGAAGTCTATTTACCTAATATATTTACCCCCTAGGTAATAGTAAAAGACCAAAATTGCATTCGCAATATCAATTACATCAGTAAAAAGTTGATTTCCAAAGATGAAAATCAAATCTGGAGAAAAACAATGAAAAATCATGCAAATTGTCCTATGTGCAGTGCCAGTGGTCTATGTGCAGCGCATTTGGTCTGCGCGCAATGCCATCTTCTCAGCTGAGTTTTGAAGGGGTTCTTGATGTCGAAATTGAGCTTAGGATAGCTCATTGGAAAACTTATCCTGTCTACTTTCCAGAAATACACTTTGTTCCAAGAGATGATAAAATTTGACCCTCCAAAAGGTCAATCTACCAAGACTGCTCTTGTGCGCAGTGCCTAGCTGAAAATAGGACAAAGACGTGATTTTTGAGGTGTTTTTGGCCATTTCTCCCTGTCAGATTGCCCAATTTTGATGTGCCAATAGTCAAAATTACATGTTTACTGCCTTTTGAATCTAATGGAGGTCTTGGTTTTGCATTTGGAGGCCTCTAGAAGGTGCACATTGCCTAGGGTGCTATGCATAGGATAGTCCAACTGTGCCAAAAAATGTCAAAGTTTGCACAAAAACCCAAAAATTCAAAAAAATGACAAGAAACTTGTCAAATTTGATATATGAGCTGCTAATGAAGTATGTCAAGCATGAAAAGAGGCCTCCACAAGGATATCAAGTTTTCTCTTCTCCTCTTGCATATTTAGGGTTTCAGGGTTTGATTTCACTTTCTTGAGTTTTGACCTTGCTATTTGGCTTCTTCGGCAATAATACTTTGCCATCCTCCTCTGTATGTCATTGTCTCTTTTGGCCTTGTCTAGGAGCTTCTCTAAATGCTGGTTTACCTTGTCAAGCCAATGCTCCCGGTTCTCATTAATCATGATGGCAAACTGTTCATTCCATGTGAGCTGATTTGCAAGCTCAACATCCTTTTGTCTTGAAACCCTAGGGATTAGGAAATGGGAGTGGGAATGGGGTAGGAAAAATTTAGGGAATGGGGGAAGGGATTAGGGAACTTAGGGAGGTGATAGGGGATTGAAATATTTAAGGGATTTTGGAATTGGTATTTTATTACAGTTATGCAGTATGGCTGCCTAGGAATTTGCTGCCTCAGACTTAGGGTTTAAGGGAGAATAAATTTGGGATAGGGATTTAGCAATACAGGGGTAGGGATAGGGTTTGTTGTGATGTGGGAAGGATATTAGGGTCTTAGGAACAATTTTGGAGTTGTAGGAATGAAACTAAGATTTGCAAGTTTTAAGAAATCCAAATTTCACACAAGAAACTTCATGGCATGAATTGATGACTTGTGAAGTGTAAGGATGGTATGGACAAGGCCTTACTTGCTAGGAGGTTAAAAAACCTTGTGCTGAAGGTTTGGAGTACTTGCATGAAATTTGAGAGCTTATAGATTGAAGTTTGACAGGTGTGTAATGCCTTTGATGCATGCGCAACCCCTGACTACTCTATGTGTAGCGTCTTTGATGCATGCACAATGCTTGACTGCTCTATGTGCAATTCCATCTTCAAACCAACTTTTGAGTGCTTTTCCGAAGTCCAAATTGAGCCCATGATAGCTCGTTGAATATCTCTCTCTTGGATATACAATAGACTTATCAACCACTGAAAATGATCAGTTATAGCCTCTCAAAAATCAATTCTCCCAAGACTGGTAAAAAAGTGCAGAACGAGGGTGCAAAAATGAAGTGTGCTCTTGCAAGAAACTTTTGGAGGTCTTCCTCAACTCCAAATTGAGCTCATGATAGCTCATTGGAAAACAATTTTTATCTAGTTATCATTTGACTCATCAAGCAAGTCATTTGGACACTCCAGCTAGGAGAGAAAATTATTTTCCCAAGGTCACTCTAGAAGTGCAACAACTCTCTTATAGCCATTATATTTTTGACATTTCTCCAAAACCATAACTCCTGTGTAAAAAATAAAGGAGGTTTTTCATCCTTGGACTATTATGGACAAACACTTCTCTCACTTTTGTAAAATTCATCTCTGTTTGTTTGGAAACGTACTTTGAAACAAAATTGGCCCTATGTGTGGTAAATGATTTGTCTCTTGGAATGACTTCTTGAAAAATGATGGAGAAGTGATGTTTATGAGTTGGAATGACCTCATACTTGCTGAAACGACCTACCTTAGGCCTCCTTTGCTCAGATGTCTTTGATTCTACAGCCAACCCTAGCTCTATGGGAGAGGAAATTAGGGTTTAGTGCTTGTGGAAAATGATGATTTGGACACCCTTGGGAAAGGACAACTCCCTTTGGCATTCACTTAACTTTTTGAAACATTACCCTTTCACTTGACTATTTCCTTTGACAAATTGATCTTTTGATGGTCTTTGAGAACTCTTTGAATTTGACTTTCCTTTAATGAAGTTGGCATATAGAGATTGAGTTGGCAGCTCAGGAATAATATTTATTACATATAGTAAACAGAAAATTACATGATGAAATAAGCATTTCTCTTTACAAATCATCTTCACATGGTGAAGAGATGTTATTTGATCACCCTTTACTTACTGGTCTTATGAAATGGAATGGAATTTTATTGGAACCTTGGAAACCCTAATGACTTAATGAAACCTTGAAAAACCCTAAAAGACCTAATGAGACCTTGAAGGACTAAATTTCAAGATGACATGATTGATGTGATGGCATGATGTCATTAACTTTATGGACAATAGATACTCAGTAAGGTTGAAATAAGCAAGAAAGGGGTAAATTTCTAAAATGAGTAAAGGAAACCCTAATTCAACCTTCAGTGACCAAATTTTTGCATGACGACCTAGTGGAATGACAAAAGTTTCAGAATGGGACCCTAATATGATATGAAAAAAGGATTTTTGATCACTGATTGCAGTATGCAAATACTAACTCTAACACTACCTAAGTTTAGTTTGTTGGAATTGTAGAGGCTACCCTTGGAAGAGGGGACTTGGGTTAGGGCCTATTGTGGAAGGTAAAGACATAATTTGTCTCACGGAAACTCATGAGCATGATTGTTGCAAAACTCTGTGTTTGACGGTTATTTGAAGTTGGTAGTTTAAAACAAGGTAGCAAAAAATGGCAAAGGGAATGGGGGAATACTAGTTTTAGTGAAAGAAAAAGAAGGCCGTCACATTCAGTAATTAAAAAAGATGCAACTAAACAATATTTATGGTTGAAAATATCAAAGAATGAGAATCACATAAGAATTGCAGCATGCTATTTTTCCCCTCAAGTCTTAAAAACTTACAAACATAAGGGGCTTGATAGCAAGGATTTGTATGCAACTTTAAAACAAGATATTGCCTTGTTATCTCAGTAGGGAGAAATTATTTTAGTGGGAGATTTCAATGCTAGAACAACAAATAATCAAGCTAGCATTCTTTGTTGCAAAGAGGATAACAATCCTATTTGGCTCACTAAAGAGGAGAATCCCCAATGGGCGAAGTGTTAAGAAGATGACAAAGTTAGCAATCATTTGGGAGAGGAGTTGCTTACACTGTGTGGGGCTTTCAACTTAATTATTTGCAATGGTCTAGATAGATGGAAAATGTCTGAGAGTTTCACTTGCAACACATACAATGAGGCAAGTGTCGTTGACTATGTGATGTGTTCAAAAAGCTTGACAGAAAAGATAAATGGCGTTAATATTGGAAAACATATTTGGGACTTAAAATCATATCATAACCCAATTTATATAAGGTTATCATGGTTAGAAGAAAGGTAGCATAGGAGGAAAATCCAATGCTCTCGACAATCACTATCAACGGGCAAAATTATTCTAACATAAGAAAATTGTACTATCTTCAAGACAATGTTAGAGAGATTAATTCAGAACGAGAAAATTGGTTTCAAAAGCTTCAACATTCATGAGTTAACAAATATAATTCAAAGTGCACTTGAGAAGTGCAAAAGATAAAAAAATAGGAAATCAGAATCAAATTGTTTTCCTGTTAATGCTTGGTTTGATGAGGAATGCAAAATGGCAACGAGAACCTTGAAAAAGGCAGGAAATGAGAAGATGAATGTAAAGTTATACAAACAGATACTAAAAAGGAAAAAAGATGAGTTCATGCAAACAAGGAGAGAAGAGTTAATATATTTAAGCAAGAATAATCCAAAGCTTTTTTTGGTAAGAACAACAACCAAGGAAGAAGCAAATTGAAAATAATATTACAACAAATCTACGGTTTGAATATGCAAGGCAACTCTATGAGAAAGAATCTGAGGCGGAGCCCCTAGGATCAACACAACTTGAAAGCTCTTCATGTTACAGGGGGTGGAGAATGGAATTAAGAAGTTGAAAACAAGGAAGGGAAATGACTTGGTTGAACTTCAAGCAGAGTATCTAAAATGGGGAATGAACGCTCTTGCATCGCACATCATGGAAATATTCAACAACATTATTCAGTAAGGATTCCCAAGAGACTAGAAAACTAGCCTAGCAATACCCCTTTTTAAAAGTGAAGACATTAATAATCCATCCAACTATAGAACAATTATGATTAATCCTTTGTTTCCAAAGCTTTTCGACAACGTGGTAGAAAACAAAATTAGTAAGTGGGCAGAAGCAAAAGAAAAGAGGGCAAGAGGGCAAGTGGGTTTTAGGCTGAAGCATTATACAGTGGATCATGGTATCATGTTGAGACACATTCTTGAAAAGGTTTGGGAGGACAAAGAATAAGTATTTAGCTGCTTTGTTGACTTCAAAAAAGCATTTGATAGTCCTTAGGGATAAGTTGTGGCGTAGAATGGAAGAACTTGAAATTCATGTGCATTATAGAGCCGTTGTCCATAGACTTTATGAAGAAGTGAACGTCAAAATCAAAACCTCAGTAGGTATTTCATAAAGCTTTAGGAGTGACATTGGAGTCAAGCAATGTTGCCCTATATGCCCTACTATTTTTGGTTTATATATTGATAAATTGGAAGAGTGACTAAATCTGCAGGGTGGAGATGGTGTTCAGTTGAGGGAGTTTGTGATAAAGCTTCTTTTATGTGCTGATGATATTGTTTTGATTTCTAAATCGAACCATGGATTGCAAATGCACTTATATGCCCTTGAGCATTTTTGCAGAGCAGTGGGGATGCAAATCAATACTAGCAAGACCAAAATAATGATTTTCTCTAATAAAAAGAAGCAGAGCCAACATACTTTCTTCTTTGAAGGCAACATTCTTGAAGAAGTAAATGAGTAAAGTACCTTGGGATTGATTTCAACAACAAACTCAATTGGGAGGACTGTAGAAAGGAGAATTTTAAGAGGGTGGAAAGCATTATATGCTCTTCAAACCAGATGTAGAGAGACAAAGTTATGTGATTGGAAAACGATTAAAGTGCTTTTTGGACTCTTAGTTTGTCCAATGATGCTATATGGGTGTGAATTGTGGACTAGCAGCACCCCCATCTCAAAATGGAAACAAATTGAGAAAATCCAAAAACGCTTGATTATGAGCAAGTTCAAAATAAAAAGTTCAGTACCTTATGAGATAATGTTGAGTGAAACAGGAGCAACTCCCATTGAAGCAATTGCTATGGTGCAACTCATAAGATATCTAAAAAGAATTGAACAAATGAGAGTAGGTAGATGGCCTAATGTTATCTTCAATGAAGACATGAGTAAAAGAAAGAAAACATGGATGAAACAAAACCACACATGGATACAAAAATGGAATTTCTACCTCAATGCCCATCACACAAATAACAAGGAGCTAAAGGATTTTGTTATGGACAAGTTTCGTAGAAAGGTATGGGGAAAAGAGTTGGGTAGAAAGAAGAAATATTACATTGAGGAATTCAACCCTACGTGTGATCTACAACAAAAAGAGTTCATTGGAGCTAGCATTTCATGGAGGGCAAAAGTTCTTATTACTCAATTAATGACCAACTCGCATCAACTTCAGTGTGAAACAAGATGGTGGAAAATGCCTAAAGAAGCTTGGGAAGAACGGGTGTGTACATTTTGCACGTTTGGGGCTGTGGAATTGGAAAAAATTTCATCTTGGAATGTGATGCACTTAAAGACATCAGAGAAAGTTATAAGAACATGTTAGCATCAGTTTCTTGGCATTGTCTTTTTAGCAAGGGGATTGTTGGAAAGTTGGTCCAGCTCATCATCAATTTGAATTGGAAAATGATTGAATTGCAAAAAGTGAAAAACAAGGAACTAATGGTCCCATAGACTATTTTTAGTCTCGTGGACCTTAAAATATCATTTCATCTCATTTTACAATAGCTAACGAAAGATTGTGATGACTATTTTGTGTGAAGGCTACACTGTAGCGCTTTTAAGAAATTGTGTAGTGAATTCAATATTAAATCTCTCTCTTTGATGCAATCCGTCGAATAATCATTGGTCAGGCCCTTGTTTTCAACATCGATTTCTTCACAACCAGGGTCTCACATCGTATCAAAAAAATAAATCAAGAAAAAATGGCGTAATTTAGTGAAGCAGTTGAAAACTTGATAGTATAATTGCGCTAATAGACCTGATTTACATTGGAATTAGGGTTTATGAATTTCTAATCTTTAAAATATAAAAAAATTTATGGAAAGTTTTGATTTAGTAATCCAAAAATATTTTTAGTCTTATACATTATTTAATTGATAAAACTAAAACTTTACAAAACATTTTTTAGTTTCATATTCCATATGACAAAAGTGTTGATTTAGTAATCTAAAAATATTCTTTATCTTATACATTATAATTGATAAAACTAAAAATTTATCAAACATTTTTTAGTTAGATATTTCCACATGACAAATGACATAAATATTTACGAAAATTACGACTGAGCTTGTTACACCGATAAGCATGGTCTAAATCAACATTGGGTTTCATTAGTTTCCAATCCTTAAGTACAAGAAATTATGGATAGTGTCGAAATTAAAAGTTTACACAACTTTTTTTCAGTCTCATATTTCCATATGACAAATGGCATATAAATATTTATGAAAATTTACGGCTGAGCTTGTCAAACATCAAATTTAGGATTGCGCTTGTAAAACGCTTTGCATCACCTCTTTGCATTCAAATTCTCATCCACCCAATTGATTCGAAACGTAACTTGTGAAAACTGCAGTGACGGTGGCTATGGTTGTGAATTTTACTCATTATTGGAATTTACCGAGCATTAAAATTGTATGGTTTGGCTGCTTTAGGGCTCTGCATCATTTGCACAGGAAGAAGAGGATGGGAGCATTAAAATTGTATGGTTTGGCTGCTTTAGGGTTCTGCATCATTTGCACAGGAAGAGGAGGATGGGAAACATCACCCTTCCCATCCTCTTTTTCCTGTGCAAATGACACATATAACTTATACGACCACAACCTCTTGACAAAGGCTTATGAAGAGGAGAGGCTCACAAGTCGATAGACATATATGATGTAATCTGAAATAGAGAATCAATATTGTTATACGGTATATCTAGATTAACCAGAAGAGTAATATAATCCCATTCTTGTAGATTTAATGAATTTATACCATAAAGGAAGTAATATGGAAAAATATTCAAATGAATTTATGAGTTTATTGTATAAATATATATTGGGTTTCTTTAATTCTTTCATTTGCAGGGAATCTTTTTAGTTACGAGTTGATATGATATTCATTGTAAGGGCTGTAAAGCCATTGAAAATACAGTAAAAGGTTTTTCATCATCAGCGTGTGATAAATTTCCTGAAATTTTACAAAATAACTAACAGAATTGATGAGAGTACCTACTTGTATCCATGCGGTTGATAATGCCTCAAGCTACTCTACTTTAGTTGCCAAAAGACCGAAACCACCCAGTCAAACTAAACAGAACTTTGTTACTCAGTCCAGTAAGCTTCTCAGTTGAAGCACACTGTTCCCCGTGCCTAGAAACTCAGAACAATCTGTGCTCCTTCTGTTGGTAACTCTAGTTTATAGATATCCTCCCTTATTCAGTATCCCCTTCCTTCCTCCCTTCTTCTTCCTCTTGATCTCCCTCCAAACTTCTTCTCTCAGGTCTATATATTGTTTCTTGGTAGTGGCCGCCCTTCCACCAGCAGCGCACCGCTTCACCTCCTCGTGACACCCATCCATGTCACATAATAAATATATTTTCTTTTATGATTAAATAAAATACTTTTTTTTTTTATATATATAAAGATCTTAAGGTTATACTAAGTACCTTACCTTTAATTAATTTATTATATATATTTTTAATCATTTTATTAATTTATAAATATGATTTTATTAATAATCTAAAATATATATAATTATACATTTTAAATTTAGTATATAAATACTAAATTTAAAATGTATAATTATATATATTTTAGATGCATCGTATGCCTGTTATTATTCTTGTGTTCTTTGTATTATAGATAAGTCGTTACATTTATAATAAACAATATTTTATAACAACCTGTTGACACCTAATCCAAAACGGATGGGTGAACTGGACAGTCATCTAGAAGATGAACTGATCCGTTTTATGTATGTATATAAATAATAGTTGGCTAATGAATAAAATCATCAGTTCTTTCTTGCGCTCATTAATTTCTGGAGTTAACCTGGCCTGACATGGTATCAGAGCACAGGTCCCAAAATAGTGTAACTCCTGCTGAGCGCTGCATCATCCTGAGCGATTCTCTGCGCATATAGCGCTGCCACTGCTGGAGACTGCGCCCTCTGTCCTTCTAGATGACTGTCCTGAGCGCCTCTGGAGACTGCGCCCTCAGATCATAAGTAATTGGTATGCGTTTTGATATTGAATGTATTTCCTGAGCGTGAGCGTTGATGCGTTCATGTATTTCCTGAGCCTGAGCGTTGATGCGTTTTTTTTTTACCTGAGCGTTGATGAATGCATAGAAGCGTTGTAAAATATTCAACAGAACACATTGCGTTGATTTGTTTTTTATGGTCCATCGCATTGCGTTGCTTTGTTCCGAATCCCACCTCCTGTCCACCTGCGTTCGGGCCAAAATCATACCACAATCCACATACTCTGCTGCAAACAAATTTCCAGTCTGGTTTCCTGTGTAATACCACCCATATTACGTTGCGCAATGCTCAGTTCAGTCCCACTTCAGTTTCCTGGCATCATACCGCCTCATCTCTCACAGGAGGCAATTGGCCAACGTCACCCACAAGGAAGATGGATTTGCCACCAAAAGGACAATTCTTTTTCTCTGGAAATGCTTCTTGTAATCGAGCATCTATTTTCATAAACAACCTTTATTCTAGAAATCTCATTTCATCAATCAATATATATCTAACATGTCGCATTTCTTCTTGGAATATTGCAAGTGATTGCCCCTGTAGTGGCTACATATCTCTAATTGGAATTTTTAGAGCTGAGTGTATTGTTTTTGCATGTATATTAAAATCATCTATTCTTGTTGGGGCAAGAAGAAGAAAAGGGCTTCTTCCATTATTTGACGAATTAGAAAGAGCTTCAAAAACACAATGGATAAGGAAAGACTTCCCAGTGCCCGCAGTGCCTTGAATAATCATAAGAAGAGCTTCACGAATCTCATATTCAGCAAAGTTCCTTAAGACAATTTCAAAAGCAAGTCATTGTTTTTCTGACAAAGCATCCAGAGATACAAATGTTCTATTTGAAAGGTCAATAATATCACCCCTTGATTTTGCATTCCTTATAAAATTAATAGCTTCTTCTGCAACATCATCAAGAATAGTTGTACTTTCCTAGTCAAAGGATATATCAAAGTCCCTTCAACCAAGGATGTGAAGATAAGAAACATTCACATCATTTGGTGCAGCCAAGAGAGAGAAAATCTTCCATTCTTGAAAATCATCTTCAAGATCCATTTCCTGGTTAGAAAAATCACCATCTTCTTCATCTTCAATATTGTCTATAATTGATGGATTTCAATCAACATGCCATGCTTGATATTGAAAATTCCTCCAATTTTCAATAATAATTTCAGCTGAAAGGCCAATTTCTGTAGGAATGTCACGAAATGGGTTATACAAAAAGAGAAATTATGTCCAGCACAAGGTTTCAAATTCCTCTGAAGCGTCACTAGGAATAGAATAAAACCTTGGCCAAACCCGAACAATAGCATGAACATCTCTAAGCTTCCATGGATCTTGTTCACACTTGCTATCAAATGTCGAAGATCTTGATGCTTCTATCAAAGATAGATGTTCAAGGAAAAAAGTCTCTTCTTATAATGTTGAACAAAAGTATTCTCACATGAACATCGCAAGCCATCCCTTGATATTTTCCTAAAAAACTTTCTTCCAACATTTAAGGAAACAAATTTCCGACTACAAACAAGAAGAGGTAGCTTAGGCAACATATGGCATATTTCTTGTGCTACAATGTCATGGTCAACAATCCTTTCTGCAAGAAACTTTCTATATGCACATAAACCATGATCCTCGGAGCGAGAAGAATTTGAAATTCTAGTTAACATATGATGATAACAAGTTCAAACCTTTTTTATGCTTTTGATGCATACTTAGTAATGTATTTCAACACAGCATAGCGAGAAAGCACTGGATGGCAATCAAAATTTGCATGCCACATTGTTAGAAGCTCAATGTTATGTACGTTAAGCCTGTCATCATTTCTTGCTAGCTCATATTGTTTTCTTCCTTGATCATCTATGAACAACCTTGATTCATCACAAAGATCCCATGGAGCATTGTACCGACATGTTAGAATAGTTCCCTTTTTGCAAAAACGAGAATCTACAGTACAATTTATGTGCCTTTGGACATGGTTGTTAGATGATCCAAAAATACAAATTTTATCATAGGTTATAAAATTAGAATAAAATAATTATTAATTTAAGATATTAAATTAATAATTATTATTCTAGAATGTTTAATTATTTAATGGAGACTTTTAGAATTAGCATATTGTTGTAACTAGATATGACTCTCCAAATGTGTCGTATCTTAGGCTCTATTATAGGAGATTAGTTAGCTAGTTGGTTTGAATAACATTTATTGTAAATGGACACTTGTTATTTAATAAGTGATCCATAATTAGAGGTAGTTAGGACATGGAGCTTATAAATAGCTCATTGCAAGAGTGTTTGGTTGTTCGGGTGTAAACTCTTGCAAAATCAATTATGTAATTGTTTTTTTCTGATTAATAAAATTACGTGTCTGAGGACACTTCTGCCATTATTGTGGTATCGGAGCTCCAGTAATGCTGCAGTTGATTTGAGGAAGAGATTCCAACAGTTTATTTGAGGAGGAGATTACAGCTCTATCAGATCGTGGAAAAACTCAACTCCGTTGAAGTGATTAGCAAAAGATTGGTATGAAATTTGCAACAATTTTTTTTATTGATTTTACATCTGCCAATTCTAAAATCATTTTTTTTTTTTTTAAAAGCTGCAAATGCAAATCTGTATGATTTTTTTTTAAATTGGTTGAGTGGATAAAAACATAAAAAGGACAGCGCTGTATATTTGATTTTTTTTTAATCTTTTCCAAACATTCAATCGATTATGCAAATCGATTCTGCATTTTTTATGAGAATGGTTGACATCTGTTTATGCACAAATACCCTGCGTTGAGCATTCTCGCATCGGTTGCTGTATATTTGAATTGGTGTGAGAGGAAGCCAATTGTGACAACTCTGGATATTACAACATCAAGAGTAGATCCATTATTTGAAACACTGCCAACTCCCACAGAAAACTCTGCTGCCGCGTTACAAAGCCGTTCATATAAAATCCGTGATACTCCATTATTTGAAACGCTGCCAACTCCCACAGAAAAATCTGCTGCCGCATTATCAAATGCTTCATATAAAATTCGCGATTATCCATTATTTGAAATCTGCCATTGCCACCGCCGCTTCGTCCTTTGGAACTCCCATTGTTTCAGCACAACACGATCGTAATCAGATTCGAACTGCAGACCTCCTTTGGTCGGCCCCTCTCTCTCTCTCGTGTATTTGAAAACGTTTTATTTCTGCTGTGTGGTGTCGGTGAGAATCATTGAACCGCTTTCAGTTTTCACCTTTCCTGAAGCTGTTACCCGCTCTCCATTGTTTAGTTTAACATATTTTTTACTTCACTTGTCCCTGTGGTATGTTGATTTCTACTTTTGCAAAGCACCACTGTCATCTGCAACAAGGTCAAGAACAGCTGCATCGATCCTGTTCGAACGAAAGTCCTCGCTGTCTCTGCATATTTACTGCCATTACTGTGGCCAGCTTTCCAGCCAGCAAAGCCAGTGTTGCTAGTCAGACAGCATTGCCAGCCTTTGTGGATTTTTTAAAAGCCAGCTGAAACTAGCGTTCCAACCATTGTGCACACGGCCGTTCCAACCAAGCTTCCAATCAGCTTTGCCAGCCTGCGTGGATTTTTAAAAGTCAAGTGCATTATAAAGTTTTTTTTAATAGTTTGTAATTTGGAGAGATAAGGTTTTTGTAATATATAGTTTGTAGTTTGTAATTGGGTGAGATGCGGTATAATAATTTTATGTAATTGGAGTAATAAGGATTTTGTAAATATTTGGAGAAATAAGGTGATTTGTAAAGTTTTGGAGTAATAAGGAGATTTTACTTGTAATATTTTTTTTTTAAAAAAGGAATAAGTGTAACTCAAAGTAATTTTACTTTGAGGGGGGGTAATTTCTTTTTTACCATATTGTGCAAAAGCACCATTGTAAAAAGTCAAATTTTGAAAGTTTCCCTATAAAAATTTGAGAAATTGACTAGAGCCAAGTGCAAAGCTCAGTCAATATTCTCCTGTTTTGACGACTATTCGAGGGTCAAGGCCAAGCCCCGATAGATCGTGTTTTTTGCGTGGTGTGTTGTGCTGACTATCTTGTACTTTCTGTTCTGCTTCTTGGTGCGTCTCTTCAACGCTAAAAATGTCTAAGTTGATTAACTTATTTTCTGATTCTGACAAACTTGAAGGCACCAAATCTTATAAAACGTGGCATCGTCTTATTGAAAGCACACTCATTTACAATGAATTATGGCAAGGAATATGTGATGGAGATGTTAAGCCGAATAAACCCACAGATGCAGATCCACTGGCAAAATGGGAAATCAAGAATGCTAAAGTCTTAGCTCTTATTAAATCGTCTCTGAATGATGAAATGTATGTTCATATAGAAAATGCCACGGATGCATGGACTGCCTTAAAAACTTTTAAAGACCTCTTTGATACTCAGCCTGAATCAAAGAAGGTTGATCTACAGTTAAAATTGTTGCAACAAAAATTAACTGAAGATGGTGATATTCTTGAATATCTCTCCAGACTTAAGAATATTAAGCAGGAAATTATTAATGCTGGTTTTCCCGCAATTGATGATAGCTTTATGGTCACAATTGTAATTGCTGGGCTTCCTTCTTCCTATACGCATTTTTTAGAGACTTTACAAGTAACTGGGAAATTAGAAAAACTAAAGTTTGATGAACTTTGTGAAATGTTAAGTCAACATGATAAAACTTTTGGGAAGAAGAAGAAAGTTGGTGAAGATGTTTTTCTCACAGAAGCCAGCACAAGTAAGTCATCAGCAGATAGTTTTCGAGGAAGAGGCAGATGGAATCAGAATCAAGCATCACATAATCAAGGTCGAAGCCAAAGCAGAGGCAACAATTTTAACAGAGGAGGAAGAAATATTTTTCAAGGTAGAGGAAACAACCAAGGAAGAGGCAATTTTCAAGGACAAGGATATAATAGTCAAGGTAGAGGACAATCTCAAAATAGAGGTCAAAGCAGAGGCAAAGGACAATCTTCAGGAAGAGGAAGAGACTTAAGTCAAATTGTGTGTCGAAGATGAAACAAAGTTGGCCATTATGCTGAAGATTGTCGAACTTCACTTAATAAAATTCCCAAGTTTCAGCAGCATTCAGCACAATTTGCACATGATCAAGATGAAGATAACTCAGAATATGTTTTTACTTCCTCACCAGCATCACAAATTTCATCTCATCTTAGAAGTGACTACGAAGATGCCTGGATCTTGGATTCTGGGGCAACTCAGCACATGACTTGTATCACAGGCTAAAAGAAATCACAGGTATCAGCATAGTGCGGGGAACCAAGGGGATAAACCACTCTCTCTTCGCTGATGATACTCTTCTAATAGGAGGAGCTTCCAGTCTAATGGCTAGAAGGTTCAAGAAAACGCTTGAGCTCTTTCTTCAAGTGTCAAGAGGCAAGCTCAATAATAATAAGTGCATGATATACACCTGGAACGTCCCCAGGCATATTATCCAGAGAATCTCCACAATCTTGGACATCCCTGCCCAAAGGAACTGGACCCATTTCATGTACCTGGGGTTACCATTAGCTAAGGAGCCGGTCAAAACCGAAATCTGGGTCAAATTAATAGAGAAGCTGAGAGGGAAGCTTCAGAGCTGGGGGGTGTCCTGGCTCAACCTGGCTGGAAGAACAATTCTTATCAAAGCCATTCTCTCAGCCCTTCCAATTTATCAGTTTGCAACCACTCTCGCCCCGGCCAGCATCCATAAGCATATGGAATTAATCATTAGGAGCTTCTTGTGGCAAGGAGGAAGGCAGGACTCCAAAAAGTTCAGCCTTGTAAAGTGGGATCAGGTCATCTTACCCTTCGAAAAAGGAGGGCTTGGAATTCGAATTCCAAGATTAGCCAACATGGCCATGGGCTTTAAGTTGATCTGGAGAATACTCAACGAAAAAGGAGCCTGGTGGATAGAGGTCATCAAAAGGAAATATTTGAATGGGGCCAACTCCAATATCCTATCAGAAACCATTAATGACAGGCAGTGCACCCCAGTTTGGAAACTTATTAAAAAAACTCTCCCTCACTTCAAAGCATGTATCTCAAGAGTCCTGGGCAATGGCATAGACATCAACATCTGGACTGATAGAATAATGGGCTCAGAAGCAAGGGAAGCTCTCCCAAATCTCAGGCCCCTGCAACTGTGGATGGAAGGGAAAAATCTTAAGACCCTTTATGACATCTCCTCTTGGGATCAAAACAGATGGTTAGGCTGGAAGCCCCTTCCCCTTCCTAACAATCTAAAGAATCTGTGGGCCGATCTCAAGATATCCCTCATAGGCTCAGCTCCCCTTAACAGTATGTCCGAGGATAAATATGTTTGGGACCCCAATGGTGGCAGCTACACAGTCAAAGAGGGATACAAAATCCTCCAAAATGCCTCAGCAACAAACAACTGGCCTCTTCACAAAGTGGCTTGGAATCCGGAATGCCTCCCAAAGGTCAAATTCTTCAATTGGACCCTCCTCAAAAGCAAAATCCTCACAGCGGAAAATCTAAGGAAGAAGGGTATCCTTGGCCCCTCAATCTGCTGCCTGTGTAGAGCAGCGGAAGAAAGTAGCAATCATCTCTTTCTAGAGTGCTCCTTTGCTCGAAATTGTTGGAAGCTCATCACTAGCCCGCTAATGATTGGTGATCTCCCCAACCAGGTCACCCTCCTCCAAAAAAATTGGGGGAACAGCTATCCTCATCCCAAAAAAAGCAAGACCCTGGCCAAAAGGCTGTGGAACAGCATTCCCTCAAATCTTTGCTGGCAAATTTGGAATGCCAGAAACAAAAGCATTTTCAACAACAAGAATCCCAGCATCTCCATCACCCTTGCAAAAACAATTGCCCTCATCTCCGAGACCATTGTTGCGAATGGAATAGCCCAAGCAGACCATGAACCTGGGGACCCAAGAGAAATGGAATGGATGAGTAAATTCAGCTATGAAGCAAGGATCCAAAAAGCTGTAAGCACAGTTAAGAAAAAAACTGATTGGAAGCTGAGAGGAACCAAAGAGGAAATCAGAGAATGGATTCAAAATCAAAAGAGGCCCTCCCTCCAATTCGCAGGCTAAAAGAAATCACAGGTATCAGCATAGTGTGGGGAACCAAGGGGATAAACCACTCTCTCTTCGCTGATGATACTCTTCTAATAGGAGGAGCTTCCAGTCTAATGGCTAGAAGGTTCAAGAAAACACTTGAGCTCTTTCTTCAAGTGTCAGGAGGCAAGCTCAATAATAATAAGTGCATGATATACACCTGGAACGTCCCCAGGCATATTATCCAGAGAATCTCCACAATCTTGGACATCCCTGCCCAAAGGAACTGGACCCATTTCATGTACCTGGGGTTACCATTAGCTAAGGAGCCAGTCAAAACCGAAATCTGGGTCAAATTAATAGAGAAGCTGAGAGGGAAGCTTCAGAGCTGGGGGGTGTCCTGGCTCAACCTGGCTGGAAGAACAATTCTCATCAAAGCGATTCTCTCAGCCCTTCCAATTTATCAGTTTGCAACCACTCTCACCCCGGCCAGCATCCATAAGCATATGGAATTAATCATTAGGAGCTTCTTGTGGCAAGGAGGAAGGCAGGACTCCAAAAAGTTCAGCCTTGTAAAGTGGGATCAGGTCATCTTACCCTTCGAAAAAGGAGGGCTTGGAATTCGAATTCCAAGATTAGCCAACATGGCCATGGGCTTTAAGTTGATCTGGAGAATACTCAACGAAAAAGGAGCCTGGTGGACAGAGGTCATCAAAAGGAAATATTTGAATGGGGCCAACTCCAATATCCTATCAGAAACCATTATTGACAGGCAGTGCACCCCAGTCTGGAAACTTATTAAAAAAACTCTCCCTCACTTCAAAGCCTGTATCTCAAGAGTCCCGGGCAATGGCAGAGACATCAACATCTGGACTGATAGAATAATGGGCTCAGAAGCAAGGGAAGCTCTCCCAAATCTCAGGCCCCTGCAACTGTGGATGGAAGGGAAAAATCTTAAGACCCTTTATGACATCTCCTCTTGGGATCAAAACAGATGGCTAGGCTGGAAGCCCCTTCCCCTTCCTAACAATCTAAAGAATCTGTGGGCCGAACTCAAGATATCCCTCACAGGCTCAGCTCCCCTTAACAGTATGTCCGAGGATAAATATGTTTGGGACCCCAATGGTGGCAGCTACACAGTCAAAGAGGGATACAAAATCCTCCAAAATGCCTCAGCAACAAACAACTGGCCTCTTCACAAAGTGGCTTGGAATCCGGAATGCCTCCCAAAGGTCAAATTCTTCAATTGGACCCTCCTCAAAAGCAAAATCCTCACAGCGGAAAATCTAAGGAAGAAGGGTATCCTTGGCCCCTCAATCTGCTGCCTGTGTAGAGCAGCGGAAGAAAGTAGCAATCATCTCTTTCTAGAGTGCTCCTTCGCTCGAAATTGCTGGAAGCTCATCACTAGCCCGCTAATGATTGGTGATCTTCCCAACCAGGTTACCCTCCTCCAAAAAAATTGGGGGAACAGCTATCCTCATCCCAAAAAAAGCAAGACCCTGGCCAAAAGGCTGTGGAACAGCATTCCCTCAAATCTTTGCTGGCAAATTTGGAACGCCAGAAACAAAAGCATTTTCAACAACAAGAATCCCAGCATCTCCAGCACCCTTGCAAAAACAATTGCCCTCATCTCCGAGACCATTGGAGCGAATGGAATAGCCCAAGCAGACCATGAACCTGGGGACCCAAGAGAAATGGAATGGATGAGTAAATTCAGCTATGAAGCAAGGATCCAAAAAACTGTAAGCACAGGTAAGAAAAAAACTGATTGGAAGCTGAGAGGAACCAAAGAGGAAATCAGAGAATGGATTCAAAATCAAAAGAGGCCCTCCCTTCAATTCGACGGGGCCTCAAAAAATAACCCGGGCCAAGCAGGTGCAGGAGGAGTCATCAAAGACCTTCAAGGGAAAACCATCGTGACCTACGAGTGGGGATTGGGTACAATGTCCAATAACAAGGCTGAGGCATATAGCCTTCTCCTGGGAACCTCCATAGTGAGAAAACTCGGCCTTCAGAACCTGCTAATAATGGGCGACTCAGCTATCATCATAGCTGCTATGGTCTCAGGGAGGGATTTCAAACAAATGGCCTTGAACAACATCAAATCCAGGATTATGGACAACATCAGAGAAATAAACGGGGCCACCTTCAAACACGTCCTAAGGAGCAGCAACACAGAGGCCGATGAACAGGCCAACAAGGCAACTAGCAGACAGACAGGCCAAGTCAGAGAAAATGACTCAGTCTATGACAAAGCTATCCCCTAATCAATCCCATCCCAACCTCTCTTCTCAGAATCCGAGTCACCTCAGGCATCATTCTCCTCGAAATTTGTCCACCATCGAATCTCCTTACCCTCTGCAATATCTCCTCGACTGCGCAAACCTGTCCATCCCAGATCAAATCCGCCCCCCTGCAATGGATTATACCACCTCTCCCAGCCTCGACATGGAGTTTCACTCATCCCCAACAGCCATTTACTGGCTCTGCGCATTGGATCATCACCCCCGTACCTTCACCGCTCGCTGCAAGATCTTTTCTTGGGATCACAGTCATTTCAAGAGTCGACCCTCCCAGCACTGGCTCATGCACCCGAGAAACCTCCTTCCTTCTATATATAGCAGCTCGGGCCTCATCGCCTTCTCATCTATCAGTGCTGCAAGGGCTCTGGAATGTGCCTTCTCCAAGCACAGGCTTTTTCTCAAAGCTGCACTCAGCCATCGGGAGCTCGGCCCCCGCTCTTCGATAGTGGTAATCTCAGGTCTCCTTATTCCTGTTTTAAAGTTTTTGCTAACTGGTGGTTTTACTGGCTGTAGCAGCGCGCCCCCTCACATTTCTCTGCTCCCCTGTCATTCTATCCCTCCCTGTGCTCCTCCGCTCCCCCCCTCTCTGTGCTCTCTTCTCCCTTATATCGCCCTCCTCCCTGGAACTTGTCCTCTCCCGCACCCTCAGCTCGTCGACATTCTTCACCTGTTCAGTAAAATGGCGGATCAGCAGGACCAGCAAGGTGCTCAGGTGCCTGCCAACAATCCTTTTGACAAGATCATCACCAACAGTGATTGCTCACTTTGCAAAGCGCATACGTTCATGATCAACAGATTCATCAAACATTTCAACGAACTCAAGGATGATTACCAAGCAGATAGCAGATCGAAACGGAAGAAGCTTGAGAAGCAAAAAGCAGAAATCGAGGCCTTGAAAGGCAGGTGCACTCATCTTGAGGAAGCCTTAGAGCATATCAGAACTCTCACCCAAAGTATGCAAGCGGAGGCTTCAACTAGAGCCAGTGCAAGGAAGGATCCCCTCCCCGATGACTCTGTTACCCAGAAACTCCCCTAGGAACCATGGATTGTAAATTTTGTTGGCTTGGAGGCTCTTTTATTCGGCAATATAGCCGTTACCTCTTTAATTTCAGTTATCGTTTATGTAGCAATGAGGAACAAGGGTCTGCGAACCCGTTTTTGATCCTCATCGCCTTGATCTATCATATCTATGTACTAGGACTCAGTCCCTGATGTTTTTATAATATACAAGTAACCGATTCTGTTAAAAAAAAAAAGAGGCAGGCTAATAAGACCACTCATCGTAGCAGTTCCTTAAGTAGGCTTAAAAACTAATTGAAAGAATATGATCAATTAAGAAAATGGTGATGATGGAATGAGAAAAAGAAGGCTCATCTGGTAGAAATAGGTTGATAAAAAATTGCAATCACGATAGTGGTTTAATTTTTACACAAACTCGAAACAAAAGAAAACTATGCTTGAGAGTAGTTTCACTTTTACACAAGCTTGAAACAAAGGAAAACTACGCTTGAGATAAGTTACATATCCCCAACATAATGACTCAATTCTAAGCACATGAATGAAGTGATCTACTTTGCACGACAAGTCCAGACCAAGAAAATATTGGTTGAGATCATCATTTTCTACAATACATAATCGTCATGATACCATTGTTGAGGTAGGCATACCCATGCTCATCATATAAGCTAATTTACATGTACAATAATGAACTTCATGTCCATTGATGAGAAATGGTGGACCCATGTTTGGATGACTTCCTGAATAACCATAACCAACATACTTTCTAATCTTTTATGAATCCTAAAAACATAGCCCATATGGATGAAACTAGATCCAGGGTCTTCTACCCTGTCACTCTATAGTATGAGTCTAACCATGTGAATAAGTGAGTTGGAGTCAAACATTGTAGACACCATCTCATTACTAAATAATGATGTAAGCCATTAAATAATGTGAGAGGAACCACTGATAATGATAATGGTTCACAATGTCCTATAGTAGAATCTATGCAGTGCGAATAAATGAGCTGAGGTTGAACACCATACAAAATATTTTGGTCAAAGGCTAATGATGAGAACCTATTGCTGGAAATGAGGAAACTTACCATTGATGTATGTAAGATCCAAGTCACTGAATATAGTTTCTAAGTCAACTTCCTGGATAATGTGCTAATGTCGTCAAGAAGTGACCTATCGCAAGAGGGAATTGATGTACCCCCCATCAACGACATGAAATGGGTATCAATATTTGATACACAATCTAATGATGCAGAGCTGGTTCAAGGGTGGTAGACATGAAGTAAGGCTTAAGGTATTGTATTATATGTCAATTGAGGGTGGAATTTATCTTGAACATATAGGCAACACTGATATGGAGTTGGCAACATTTACTCAAAGACCCTTAGTAAAGTTTTAATAAAAAAAGAGGTAACTAGATTCCCCAACCCAAAGCAATCACAGAAATGAAGTGAAAGAGTGTCCTCATTATTTTTATGAGCTTGAGGAGGCTAAAATATGTTTGATCTATAAGTTCATCCTTTGGATGAATACTTCAGAGTATTTTTAACAAATATTGAGAAGGAGTGGTTTAGCTTCATCATGCGTGGCGATTCCATTGATGTTTAATAATTTTACAAGTCCAACAAAAGAATTACTAGACTCGTTTTTCATGTTTAGAGAGTTTTAAAAAGATGCAAAAAAATCCAAGATGTTCCTTTTCATAAATTTTTCCCTTGGGCCCGCAAATACTCTAGAAGGGATACATATCAAGGGATCTAATGGAAATATCATGCTCTAATTCCCCCGGTAAATGATTCACCATATCACCTATTAGATCCAGGTCAAAGTAAGTTGAACAAACAATGAAAGGTTCTTCTTTAACAGTAGGTGTGGGCACAAGAGATGTTGCCACATAATTAAATTGTGGTGGAGGAGATATCATTCGCATATTTGGAAAATTTAGGGAAGTTGGATGATTGGTACTAAAACCAGGACCAACGAATGAAAGCTAATTGTTTGTCAATTTAATTGTCTTAAATTGTTACATAAATTATCGACCGGAGTTGGTAAACTTGTGAAGTGTAGGTGCATTATATATGATAGAATTCCTTTTTGTTAAATTAGATTATTAATGTTCTTGATTGATTTATTGAAATTTACTTCTAAGGATGTAATTTATTCCTATATTACTCTTCAAAGAAAATGGATTTAGCGCATTAAATATTCCTAAAAAAATTTCACTCCTTTCTAATGAAATAAAAAATGCTCTTCACACCTGCAAAATGAAACTTAAAGAAAACTCACACTATCTCATTAAGAAAACTTCATTGATTCGTTGCAACACAAAATTAATCTTTAAAGGTAGAATTATTCATTTAACATTCTCGCAATCCTTTGCATAAAAAGAAAAATTAAATTAACTTCTATTCAAAATTAAAACCACACATTTACTCTTTATCAATCATTCATGCTTTGAAATGAAAACCATAAAGAAATCACACATGCTTTGAAATGAAATACTATAAAATGAAACTATAAAGAAATCTAACAAGCTTTGAAATGAAACACTCTGAAATCATAAAAACTCTATGAAAAGAGATTACACTACCATTAGCATCATTATAAATCAACTTGAGAAAATGAATGATTAGTGAAATATTTATATCACTATCTGATTGAAATCAACACTGCAAAACAATTCTAAAACGTATGAATAACTGCAACAAATGATAAGGAAAATATATAAAAATTTAGAACCTTCACTATTTGCAGGGGCCTACAGAAACAAGCGGTCATAGAACTTCAATCGAATAATTAGCTACACATCAAAACTTCAAAGGACTTCTTCATTAACATAGTAAAAATAGAGTCTTTAAAACATTACTTTCACATATATAAAAATTAACCTCTTGCTCATGTTTTCTACATGGTATTTATAAAATCCAATGTCAATAATTGTTCTAGGCTTTTACACATACCTTAGCTAACAGATTTCTAAATTAATCCTTTAACAAATATCGAGATATTGTTTCTCACGATTTTCTATTTGGCAAAGAAAAACATGAAGCGCGGGAATATCATATTCTCACTCACCTGTTCAGCAACAAGTCGACTTTACCATTTTACCATGCAATCGAATTAAATCCTTTGATGATATGGTTCAGATGAATAGGAGGAAATCATTAAAGGGATCAATCTCCACCTATCCATATCTTTCTCCTCTTAGTTGGCACCTCTGATCCTAGTAAACCATGGAATTGGCTACAGAAACATAGATTAGTTGTAGAATTTTGTGAATTCGGTAGCCAATACAAATATTAATTCAATAATAAGGAAAATTATTAAATATGAAATATAAGACAATTAAATACCTTACCATGTGAAAAACCTTGTAGTTTGATTCCTATTGAGTTGATTATGATGGTCAAGGAAAGGAAAAATAGGTAAGGGAGAGTGTCAGTCAAAATGAAGTAATCATGAGGCTCAACATTCCCCCACACGGAGGCCATTGATTTTCGTCATGCAAAAAATAAAACCTAGAAGTATTTCTATATCACTACTCCCTCTCAGAAACTGGGGCTAGAATATCCATGTTTATCCTTCTTATCTTCTTTATTGCAACTATCATTCTTAGCTTTTTATCAAAATCCTACATTTTAGAATCATGACATTCCTTTTTAGAGTTTCATTCTTTTTATTTAACTTCTTGTTCTTTTCATACCATAAGCACATATTTAAAATAATGCAATCATTCTCATTCCTTTCTATCTCATTATACAATTTTAATGTTTCATGTTCCTTCCTTAGATGTTTATTCCTCCTTCAGTTCAGTCCCACTTCAGTTTCCTGGCATCATACGTTGCGCAATGCTCAGTTCAGTCCCACTTCAGTTTCCTGGCATCATACCGCCTCACCGATTCGGCTTTCCTTCTCGCTTCGCCTCACCTTGAGAAACACATGCAAAAGACTGTTTTAAACCCCATTGCAAGCGTATATACATTGTTTGATGTGCAAGCCATCGATAATCTCGATCGTCTGCTAGATATCAGCGACGTGGTCTTAGCAGGTGAGGTGCTATTAGTCTTCAGTAACGATTGCGGGAACCATTCATTCATTAGAGATAGTGATTCCGGGATTTTTCCATATATTAGAGGAGATGGAGAAATCAAACCTGCTCGGCCCGGAGTAATAGCCTATTGGAAGAAAATCGAGTACACTGATAGATTTCTTCAATGCTGGAAGCGTTTGAAACAGTGTATATTAATGATCCAGTTTTTTTGTCCCGAGATATGTAAACCGTATTATCATCAGTGTATGTAAGATTTGTTTTATTATGAGTTGTTGCATGCGGTTTGAAGAGAGTCTGTGTATAATATTCACACTGTTTAGGTATTAACGTGGTGCACCAGCCGGGAAGCGCTGTGGGTATTAACGCTGTGCATGCATAGAGTATATATGTTGAATGGTTTCCAAGTTGAATGCGTAGAATGGACACCTCAGGCCATCGACTCGGTTGAGTGTTGAGCCGTTCTTCACTGTATATGATAGCAGTTTTTGAGCAGTTTGTTGACTTCATAATATTACACAGTTTATATGATTCAAAGCCTTCAAAATATTGCGGTGTTTTCAGCATTACATATATATTTGATACATTGATATATATTGAAGTGATCCCTTGAGAGTTTTTTTTCTCAAAACATAGTAATATTACTGATATAAGAAATGCTGATATGCTGATGCAAATGTTAGAAGAAAATAAAGTGCATAAGGCTGTGGCATAATTTTTTTTTTTTCCAGCAGAAGTCTTTTATCAACAGAAGTTTTTTTAACAGAGATATTTTTTACAGAATGCATTCAATCATTTCTATGGTCGGAATAGTTCTCACTGGCAAGGAGAACTATTCTGAATGGTCTCGAATGTAAAACACACCCTCATCTACAATGAGCTGTGGAAAGGAGTGTGTGTCGGAGAAGACAGAGACCCTGTGCAGCCCACATCAGACAAAGAACTCGCCATTTGGGAAAACAAGAACAACAAAGCCTATGCATTGATCGCAGCATCTGTAAATGAGGAAGTAAGTCGTCATATTTCATCCTATTCCACTGCCTTTGAAGCTTTACAAAAGCTGAAAGAACTCTATGATACACATTCTGCACTTGAAGTTGTTCAGCTCATGATTAAACTCTTCACTCTTGAACTGAAAAATAATGATCCTCTTGCTCTTGCATCTGAAATAAAGTCTATAATGCATGATATTAAATCCACTAAGGTTGAGCTGGATATCTCTCTTATTGCCTTTCTCAAAGCACTCTATCCTACTTACTCCAATTATCTTGAGTCTTTACAAGCAAATGGAAATCTTAAAGATATAACCTTTGACTCTCTTGTGAAAAAGTTTGCTGAAAGAGAGAAAGCCTTTGGAAAGAAAACAGTCCCTGAATCTTCTGAAGAGACTGTTTGCCTTGCTCACAAAGAAAAGCATCCTACTCAAGATTCTACAAGAGGAAGAGGTGGACGAAGAGGAAGAGGAAGATACTTCAGAGGCAGGGGGGCAGACATTCTCAAGCAGAAAAGGCAGATCTGCATTGCATTCGCTGCAAACGAAATGGATCACATGATGCTTCTACATGCAAGCTACCATGGGACAAGGTTGAGCAGAGAAGAAATCGGCAGAAAGGTAAAACTGATGACACAGACAAAGGTAAAGCACCTGAATCCGCTCACTATATTGAGGCACAATGTAACATAGGAGTAAATGAAGACTTGTTTAATGCTTCACTTGCTTCTTCGAAAAATGACTGGTTGCTTGATTCAGGAGCAACCTGTCATATGACTCATAGGAAAGAAATTTTTGAAGATTTTACTGACAATGTTGATGGAGCAGTATACTTTGCAGATCAGTCAAAAATCAAGCCATCAGGGTTTGGCACAATCAGGCTTAAACTGCCTGGTCTTCCAGACTTTCTTCTGGATCATGTTCTATATCTCCCACAACTCAAGAGAAACTTGCTGTCCCTGGTTCACATCCGCCAGCAAGGTCACTCCATTCATATGTTTGATGGAAAGCTTGAGGTAAGAAAGGCATCTGACCATTCACTTGTCATGAGGGGTATAGAAGAAGAAATACTTCTTAAACTGCAAGGAACCTCTGCTCATGCACAACATTTTTCATATATTTCTCATCATGATGAAGGTACACTTCCATCAAGTTTATTATGGCATGCTAGATTTGGACATTTAAACTATGATAGTCTCCGCTTGTTGAAGAAAAATGGTGTTGCTGGTTTGCCTACAATTCCTAGAAAACATAAACAATGTGATGCTTGCATTCTAGGAAAGCATAGCAAACAGTCTTTTCATGATTCACATTCAAGAGCACATAGGAAGCTTGAACTTATTCATTCAGATCTATGTGGTCCAATGCCTGTTCCTTCTGCAAATGGAAATAAATATATCATGACATTTATTGATGATTACACCAGAATGTGTTGGGTTTACTTATTGAAGAACAAATCTGATGCTTTTCAAACATTCAAGAATTTTCATAAGTGGATTGAAAATGATGCACAATCTCATATTGGGTCTATTCGCACTGATAATGGAAAAGAATATACATCAAATGAATTTGAACACTATCTTCGCCAACATGGGATTAAACATCAAACAACTGTACCTTATAATCCTCAACAGAATGGTGTAGCTGAAAGAATGAACAGAACAATTTTGAATATGGTACGATCCATGCTTTTCTTCAAAAATGTAAAGACAATGTTTTGGGCTGATGTTGTTCTATGTGCTGCATATATAAAGAATAGATGTCCATCTAGTGCTATAAGAAACAAGACTCCTTATGAATTGTGGTATGGACATGTTCCTTCGGTAAAACATCTCAGGATATTTGGTTCCACCTGTTATGCTTTAATACCAAAGGTACATAGAAACAAACTTGGTGCTAGAAGTCGTAAGTGTATCTTCCTTGGGTATTCAAACACATCTAAAGCATACCGCCTTTATGATGAAGTAAATAAAAAGTTTGTTTTATCTAGAGATGTCATTTTTCTTGAATCATCCAAATCTGACAGTGTTGTTGAGCGGCAACTTGATCGCTTGGATAGATTCACAAAACCGAAATCATTCCAAGAGTTTGATAATCAGATTCCACATCTTGAAGGGGGGATTCCTATACTAGATCAACATGTGGAATCTCCTTCTGAAGAACAATCTCCCCTGCATGACACTCCAACAACGTATGATGCTTTAAGTGATGTAATTGATAGAATTGGGAGACTCAATCTTGATTCAGACCCAACTCAATCAACAGAACAGCCTGGACCATCTCAGAAAGGTCCCCCAAAGTGGCTGACAAAGACACTTGAAAGTGTTCATCCTGATGAAATTGGAAAAACAGGAACCAGAAATACAAACCGACAAGATGGAGGTGATGTAGATAACTCTAATTCACCTGTTGATATGGATGTTACTTATGATTGTGAATTGAACTTGTCTACAGATTTTGAACCAACTTCCTTCAAAGAAGCTGCTTCTCATGATGAATGGAAAGAAGCGATGCAGAAAGAGTATGATGCCCTCATAAAGAATGGCACTTGGAAGCTGGTTGATCCTCCATTTGGAACCAAACCAATTGGCTGCAAGTGGGTCTACAAGAACAAGTACAAAGCTGATGGCTCACATGACAAGCACAAAGTTAGGCTTGTGGCAAAAGGTTTTGCACAGAAGGAAGGGGTCGATTATGAGGAAACTTTTGCTCCCACAGCAAAATGGGCCACCATCCGGACACTCTTTGCACTAGCTGCTCAAAACGGTTGGAAAGTCCATCAAATGGATGTAAAAACTGCATTCTTGAATGGAGATCTAAAAGAGAATGTTTTTATGTCCCAGCCTGAAGGATTTGCTGTGAAAGGACATGAACACAAAGTATGCAAACTTGTGAAGTCCTTGTATGGCCTCAAACAAGCGCCACGAGCCTGGTATGAAAAACTAACTGAGCATCTTCTGAAACTCAACTTCAAACATTTTGATCTTGATGATGCAACTTTATTTGTCAAGAAAGTTGGCAAAACAGTTGTATATCTTGTGGTATATGTAGATGAGCTTTTAATGACAGGGAACAATGAAAGCTATATTGCATCCATAAAGAAAGAATTAGGAAATTTTTTTGAAATGACTGATTTGGGCTATGTTCATTACTATCTTGGCATTGAAGTAACCCAACATCCAAAGTCCATATTTCTTTCTCAAAAGAAATACATTGGAGATTTGTTAAACAGATTTGGCATGACAGAGTGCAATCCCCTTTCTACTCCAATGGAACAAAACTTGAAGCTCACATCTATTGAAGGAAAGGAATTTGAGGATGCAACAAAGTATAGACAGCTTGTAGGAAGTCTCATCTACCTCACTACTACCAGACCAGACATTTCATTTGTTGTTGGAATCCTCTCCAGGTTTATGCAAAAGCCTTGTGAGGGACATTGGTCTGCTGCAAAAAGAGTTCTAAGGTACTTGAAGGGAACTCAAGACCTTGGAATCAAGTATACACAGGGGGACGACTTCAACTTGATTGGATACTCTGATTCAGACTTCGATGGAGACAAAGAAACTGGGGTATCTACTTCAGGATATGCTATGAGTCTTGGATCAGGAGCTGTCTCCTGGAGATCACGCAAACAATCAGTACCAGCAGATTCCACAACAGAAGCAGAATATGTGGCAGCAGCTGAAGCAACGAAAGAAATTGTGTGGCTCAGGAAAATTCTTGAAGATTTGCAGGTAAAACAAATACAATCAACTCCACTCATGATTGATAACACCTCTGCAATAAAGTTGGCCAAGAACCCAAAGTTCCATGATCGTACTAAGCACATCAATACTAAATATCATCTGATCCGACATCATGTTGAGGCCAAAACAATCCATCTCCGTCATTGTTCCATAAACGAGCAAATTGTAGACATCTTCACCAAAGCGCTTGGAAGAGAAAAGCTTGAAAGATTCAGAACGATGCTTGGACTCACCAACATCCCTTCAGATTAAGGGGGGGAATGTTGACACCTAATCCGAAACGGATGGGTGAACTGGACAGTCATCTAGAAGATGAACTGATCCGTTTTATGTATGTATATAAATAATAGTTGGCTAATGAATAAAATCATCAGTTCTTTCTTGCGCTCATTAATTTTTGGAGTTAACCTGGCCTGACACAACCAAATATTGATTCACATTGGTATCACAATTGCAATAATCACGTATCAATTGATTCATTCAACTGTGTTTCTATTATGATCTATCTTCCAGTGAAAGGTTTACTTGAATTCTATATAGCATTAATCTTATTACCAATTAACCATCTTATATGTAGTGATGATGTAAAATGGGTAAAGATATGCCATACATAATAATATCATGTATTATTATGTAACCATAGGTCCATAATAATGCATGCAATATTGCTTATATTTAACTAGCACAATTATATTAGTGTTATGTTTATCTTTTATATATCAATTTGCTTATGAAAATGAGGTTTATCAACGTATATCAATCACATTTACTAATATAGTTGTGTTAATTTTTAGTGATATTACAATGCTTAATCTTATTTGTAGAAAAACATTCAGTCCATTTAAAAAAACCTCGACACTTAATCATATAAACTCAACTTAAAATAATAATTTCAAAATCAATCTAAAAACTAAGTCACCGGATTCGTCCTAAACCCCCTACGAATCCCGAATCCATCGAATCCGACACGATTCGGTCTGGATTCGTGTCCAAATCATGACACGTCGTGTCCTTTTCCGACACATCGAATCCGAGGTCGTGTCATGATTTTCAAAAGCGTGTCGCGATTTTGGGAAACGTGTCCTGTTCATGGTAATGTTAAATTCTTAAAGTAAAAGTGACATTCTCCTTAATCTTCATTTTCATCCTTTTACTTAAATTTTTAACATTACCATGAAATGACTCAGGATGTTTGAGAGTGGTTCCGGCCTCATTGGATTTCATATGGAGAAAGTAGAATTTTAGATTTCATTCAAAATCCTGAAACAAAATCCAGCAGAGTTATCAGTTTTTCAGGATTTTAGGATTGGGGGATTGCAATGTTTCCATTGAATTTTGTCATGTATTAGGGTATGGAACTCGTATTTAATCAAGAGCACCAATCCCTCTATGTACCTTGATGTTAGTGACATTGTTTGTCGAACTCCTGTATCATGACCCTCCTAAAAATGTACGCATCACTCAAACAAAATCTTGACTTGACATGTTATGCTTGTTCTATCTCATGTTAATGCTTAAGGGTGATATTAATGACAAAGATCCCTATACAGATACAGAGGTAATGACAAAGATACCTCTGGATATTAATGCTTAGAGGGTGATATTAATGACAAAGATCCTGATTTTCCAACAAGACTAAAAAATTAGACATTTCTCGTGGTGGCAAGAGGGCCAAGCATAAGAAATAGATAATAGATTGACATGTATTTGAATTTTGTATGTACTATGCATGCTAATAGCTATAGATGAAGATCTATGTTTGAAATCAATAAATTTGTATCATTAATTAAAATTTGTGTAAGAAATATGATAATATCTAATTTTTAATATATATATATATATATATATATATTTTTTTTTAATAAAATAATATATAACGTGTCCTAACGTGTCCTGTTCCGGGGGGTCAGCGTGTCCGAATCCGACACCACGAATCTCGAATCCTACGTGTCCCGAATCCCCGTGTCAGGTGACTTAGTCTAAAAACAATATATCCCAGCAAAAAAAATTTGCCTCAAACTACAGTAAAAACACCTAAAAAACCATACCAGCACATAAAAACAGTCTAGTATTTCATTTCAAATCAAAATAGGTTTCCTTGCAATAAAAAGAAAAAGACCTGATACATTTATTTTCCATTATTTTTTAATTATACTAAGGTTATTTAATATATATTTTAATTAAATATTAATTTATTTATTTATTTTATATACATTGAAGTATTTTTATTTTATTTATATAGTTTTTTTTTCAATTATACTGAACTTAGATCAGAGTCAGTCAAGAGGTTGGATGGAATTACAGTCTACCCACCTGCAAAATGCTGTCACTAACCAAAATTGTGTGACCCACTTAGGACATCCTGTGGAACAGTTTTATCCTCCACAGGTAGCTATCACTTTCGACTCCTCTCCATTATATTTTAGTCAGTGAGTGGATAAAACTAAACCCCACACAAACCAATTATTCTAACACTAACACTAGTATGAGGTTTTATTCTCTACAAGTAGTTATCACCTTCAATTCCTCTCCATTAGATTTTAATCAACGAGTAGATAAATCTAAACCCCACACAAACCAACTATTCTAACACTATTAAAAGGGTAGAAGGGGGTAATATTGGAAAAAGCATAACTTTATGAATGAAGCACTTTTATTTAAGTAAAGCGAAATCCTGTTTACTTGAAAAAAGCATTAACATAACTATTAATTACACTAACAAATGAAAGCAGTCAACTGCCCGTCACTGGTTATTTAAGGAGCTTTGCCTTTCACTTTTAAACATTTTAACTACGTGTTCAAGAAAACACATTCAATTTATCAACAGCGAAGCTTGCCACAACTTGAAATGCAGGGTGCCCACCACAAGGGCAGTAACAAATAGAATGGAAACTTTTAAAAGTGACGTTTCACTTTCAAATTTCAGAAGATATGATAGATTGATTCAACATTCATCTGGCAAACAATGATAATTTTTATGACATGGATCTAGCAAACAATGATCATTTTTAAGTATGATATCAGCACGAGGAATTTTAAAATTACCAAACCTCTTCCTTGAGGTAGCTGAAAAATTGGCCTTGCCCTTAGGAAACATCATGAACCAGCCGTCGTAATGTGGTTTAAGGTCCAACGCTGGATTAAAACTATTCCCAACATTGAGAGGAAAATATTTTTTATTTAACAATGAGATGAAGTAATTGGTAGTAGAAGTTACACAAAGCTAAACTACAGGTACTATCCCATTGGTTTGCTGTATAGAGCCCATTGATGTTCCTGCAAAATTTGTAATGAGCATTATATAGAAAGCAGAGACATAAGACATTTAAAGATCTAAAATAAACTCAAATTTGTGATTTAATTCTGGTCCCCTCGCATCAGATGTTGACAGATCTCTATGTCATACATGTTAAAAAAATCTCCCTAATGGTATATATTAATAAGCCGTTATGTTGATGCAAAATATGCTAGTTATCAGAATTCTCTATCTCTATGTATAAAAGATGCATCAAATTAACCAGAAATTCCCAAGATATTGCAAGGCCACAATAAAAGAGGAAACGAAGATGCTACAAGATCCAAAAACTAAAGTGAGATGCATACCTGCAGCCACAGAGAAATTATAGGGTGCCTGTAGATATCTGTTTCGCATAAGCCCAGCTGGACCTGATTCTATGGGCAGTTGGGGCCTTGGAAATTTATTTTCATTATACTGATTTTGAAAATTCACATGGGAAGGTTGCCCACCAGAAATCAAATGGCCTATTTCTGAAGTTGGAGGCAGAGTGTGCTCAGATTTACGCATCGATAGTATAGTCGCTATTTCTTTCTGTTTGAATGCAGCAAAAACACCTTGTGTAAATAAAAATATCTAAAATTTGACTTCCAAAAAATGAAGATTTATGTATGTTATTTGAAACGCCATACACAGTGATACACAGATTATGTGATGTATTATTCAGCATAGAAAAGCATTATACTAAATTCCTCAAATTTAAAGATCCGGTTTTACTTTCAGAATGATCAAAAGAAAGTTTTAACTCTGGCACCTGCAAGATTCAATATAAAGTCTTATATAAACACAGGACATATATATCCATTATCTCACTGGGAAAGTGGGTCTGTAATGATATTGTAGTCAAAAGTGTTACCGTATCCATTGAGGCCTCTCCTACCACTAACATCGACTCATCATGCAAAAAAAATTTCTTTTCAGGTATTGTAGAAATATTCAGATAATGAGGTACCTTTGCATGAAATGCATCTCATGCAATAGCTACCCAGAAAGCACATTCGTTCCACAGAAAACATTTCAGATCCCGACTGTTTCCAGCATTTCAAGCTTCCCAAAAAATGTTTTCTAAGAAACACCTATGGAGAAACTCTAGTTTCCTAAATTTTAAGCAGAGCTTTAATCACAAGTCATAAACCCCAATTTAAATTGAAGCTCCCTCATTAAGCCACTAATTCTATAGAAATTTCAATTATGAAACTTTCAGTTTTCTTGTTTCAGCTTCTTTCATTTCCAAAGTATTGAACTGGGACCAACATTGAAGCGATTTCCTTGATATTGATTTCAAAGGCCAAACAAGTAACTACGTAATTACCTGTACTACTGTTTTCCTTGGCTACTCTAGAGTCTATACCTCTGTTTCCACTAAGTGGGTCACACTGTAATTTCAGCAAGAGGTTAATGTTGAATTTTGAAGCTATCCTCGGTCTTCATAATGTTTCATTTGTACTTGTAATGTTGAAATATAAATTACATTTGTAAAAGAAAAATGATCTGAAGCATGTTCTCCATGCTTGCGAGAAAAGAAAAATATTTTTGATTTTTGTATTCAAAAGAATATATTACAAGGCATGTTCTTCATGACCTTATCAAATCGGGAAAAATGAAAATTTGAATTTGTATTCTAGACATCACAAGATGCCCAAGTCGGCCTCCTAGTGTTGAAGTCAGCCCTGTCCAAGACACACCTACTCGAACCCTTCCAGCATGTATATATAATATATATAGAGACCACTTGTCTCCACTCCAAGCACACAATTCACTCACACAATCAAGTGTATTTCTGATTAATACTAGTGAAGAAAGATGAGGAAGAAGGCGGCTGAGTTGAAGGAGAAGAAGAAGCCGAGCTCAAGGAAGAGACTCCTTGCACATGTGAATTCTCTGCTGCCCTTGAACGTGTGTATTACAGGGCTGAACTTCTGTGATAAAAGTCTGGTCAAAGGTCCAAAATTCTGAGATAAAGAGAGGCTGAAATTCAGCCCTAGTGCAGACCTAGTGCGAGCTTTTGGAGAGGCCTCTTGATGTGATTTGGGGAAGTTTTGACTTGGCATCTTGAGGCATCTTGTGGTTGTTGTCTTATTAGTTAGTTTGACTTTGATGTATCTCTTGTTGTATTGATTATCTAAGGAAAAGGTTGTATGGGTTTTCCTAGGGTAAAAATCTTCTTGTCTCTTTGTGCATTGTGATTTTTATTGTTCTACTGTCTATGTGGTTGAATTTCTGAAGTATAATTACTTGATCATCTTGATGCGCTAAATAACATCTACATCATTGGAAGTACTTATCATAGTTCAGAAATGAAGTACTTGTATCTATTGTACTTGAAAAATCAATAGTTAATCCACTACTATAATGAGTGCAACTGCAAATTGCACATCACAGGTAACCTCCTCTTGTTGAGAAATCTAGGGAGCTACATTATATGATTTCTCTTACTCTGATAATTGCTTGTGATGTATTTTTGCTTATGTTGATTAAATTCTACTTTACCTTAATTATTAGTGTGTTCTTTTCATCAAACAACTACCAAACCATAAAGAATAGTGAGACAAAATGACACAAGATATAGGCGATCAACCATGGCCAAAACCTCTCCACTTGAGAGGAAAACCCACAAGAATTCTTCTCTTCTTATAGAATCTTCAATTGACGAATTCCAAGACCTATGACCCTTGACCAAGACCCTCCAAGACCAAGTCGCTTGATGAGCTTTCCTTCTAGCAATTCCTTAGCAACTATTTCAATTTCGACATCTAGCAGATTCTTTTGCCCAACAAATTCTTTGGCAACTTTGACCAACATATTCTACTACAACTTCAACCTCTCTAGTAGATTCACAGTTTCGACCTTTCACAACTTCGACCTAGTTGTAGCTTCACAGCATTGATGCAGCTTCAGAATTTCGTCTTGCCCAGTAACTGTAGAAACCCTAACAAAAGAAAGAGAGAGAGAGGCCCAAAATGTTGATCTTGTTCTTCTTCGTCCTTTTCTAGCTTATATCTTGAGAAGATCGAACTTGCTTGAGAGTGTGTCCAAATGAGGTCGAGTTCCTTCTTATATATAGGCTTTTGAGGGGTACAAATTGCTATCTTTAGGCTGACTTGTCCCTTTATGTAGGTCATGACGAGGTCATGGTGAGTCTTTTGACTCTACTTTGACTTGATAATTTTTTCTTTACAATATGTAACATACCCAAATGGGTCTTTAAAACATGACAATGACTCAATTGACTTTATGACAAAACTAGAAGCACTCAATGGGTGCTTGACCTATAAAATAAACTTCCTTGAGCATGAAACCCGTGCCTCAAGAACAACAATAATAAATTTATTTTTCTTTTTACATAAAATCATGAATACATATGTCATTATGAAGACAAAACCTAGTTACATATTTCAACACTCCCTCTTAACTAGGGAGGTATTCATCATCCATACAAGGTACTTGGACATTCTCAATTTGAAGGATTTTCATAAGAAGAATTGGAATGGTAAGCTCTCTGTTCAGCATCATATCAACCAACATTATCACATAGCAAGGCCTTGAATAACAACTCTATATCTCCACAAGCTTAAAGCACAATGCAGGCGAGACCAATGACTGATAGACACCATCATCATCATTGCCTCTCAAGGCATATACCCCACCCAGGTGTTCATAGAGTATGTCCTTCTAGGACTATTCTTATCTTGGATTCCCAATCCTCAAAGAATATTGGTCCTCTTCGACTACTCTTATCTTGGATGCCCTACCTCATCCTCAAAGAGTATCAAATGCCAGATGCTTTACCCAATCCTCCATTCTTTCTTCACAATATGAAGACAAGAATGATGTGTTTATCTATCCCTCTCAATTAGGGAAGATATACCTATTCCTATAAAAGGAATGTACCCAAGCTTCCTCTAATCCAGGGACTTGTCCAAGCTTCGTCTTAACTAGGGACTTGTTTTCAACAACTTACTATTCTTCTGTGGAGATCATGGTACCTTCAACTGCTTGAAGAGCTACTCCCTTCTATGTCATGAATTTCATCTTTATCATTGTTCTTCCATGGAGATCATGGTACTTGAAGAGCTCCTCCTTTCGATGTCATGAATTTCATATTTATCATTGTGGAGCCTTCATCTTTTGGGACTTCTTCGTAGGGCATCGACCATCCATCACTTTCCTTCACGAACCATGTCAGTGATGTCATCCTTTTCTTTATTGGAAAGTGATCTTCTAATCCACATCTGGCTTTTCTTCATACAACTACCTCTTCCAAGTCATGTTTCCTTTAGGATCTTTCATCCAAGCACATGAGTGCTAGTTGTAGGTGTCATTTACAACTCTCTTTTAGTAGCTCTATATCAATTGATCCAGATGTTGTTCAAAAATAAAAAATGAACATCAAATCAAAGTTACCTTTTGTGATGGTCTTTCATCATGACATCTTGCTTACAATATCAACATCCTGCACATTCATAAGCACATCTCCAAGACTTTCATGTTAAGGGTCTCTTTTCTTTACATACTTTATCAGGGTCTTCATGCCTTCTCTATGGAGATGTCATGGCCAATTCTTCTAGTCATCAAATGTTGATTTCCTTTTCTATGTGACCATAGTTGCATCTTTCACGATCTCTTCTTTCTTTCTTCACATATTTCTCCTCAGGAATTTCCATCCATAGTTCCTTCATCTTTTTCAACCACCTCATATTCCATATGAGGACATATTATGTTGATTTCATCTAGTCAATATGTGAACCATGCCTTCATGCATCTTTCCAAAGGAGGAGATCCCTTTTCTTTGATCATGCTCATGAGATAGAGCATTTACCCATGCAACCATATGATGACATGACTCAATTAAATACATGCATACATACCTCTTTCCTTCTTTTGGTCATCTAGGCTTCCTTCAACAACTTCCTTTTCTTGATTGAGAGTACTTCAACCATCTCGACATGCTGCATTCCTTTGTCACCATACCATCATCCTTCTAAACAATGAATCCCATACAAGGTGGAATTCTCAATGAGACACTTGCTTCCTCCAAGAGAGGTGAACCTTCTAATGAAGATTCCAACAAAGGATCTAGATTATCCTCATCCGATAGAAGCTCCTTTCTCATGATGATGATGTATGATGAATTCCTTCTATCATGCTAGATGACTTTCTTTCAACCATATACAATGCACATGCTTTTAATAAGGTTACCAAGAGCTACTTCCTTTATATTGTGACTGCTACATCCATGTAGACTTCTACTTCAGCTATTCTTTCAAGCTTTTCTAATGATATCATGAGCTCTTGCTTCAACAGTATGCTTCTAGTATGATGCCATCTTCTACTAAGATGCATCTTGTCATAATGCTTCTCATCTTGACTACCATGGTGGAGGTCTTTTCACCTCCCACTTCTCCTTGCTATGTATTGGAGAAACCCTAATAGTGAATATCTATCCCTTTGGATTTCTTCTCATCAAGTTCTTCCACTTCTTCAGTGATATGAGCCTCATTTCTTTCTTTCCTTTTGTTGTCCTTCTTGAATTTTGGACAATCTCTCTTGTAGTGCCCATATTCTTGACAACCATAGCATTGGATCTTTGACATATTTTTTTTTTTGAGGACCGCACTTCCCAAACTTTCCTTTTCTCTTAGCCATGGCAACAAATGCTTGAATTTGTTCGTTTGATCCCACATCACTTCTTTCCTTCAACTTGGTTTCTTCAATCTTACATAATGACCAAAGTTCAATGAATGGGGTGGCTTCATTCCTTCCATAAATGCTTGATACGAAGTTGCTCCATTCCTTCGGTAGTGCATTGAGCGCCACAGTGGTCATTTCCTTATCAGATATTATTTCCCCCAACTCTTGCAGTTGGTCTTGTATTTCTGACACCCTCATAAGTTGTGAGGCTATTCCTTCTTCCTTTGATATCTTCATCTTGTAGAGCCCAGTTCTTAATGATAATACTTCTCCTTCAATACTTACGAAGAATAATTCTACTAGCTTGTCATAGATGTCTTTTGAATTTTCTAACTTCGCTACACATGGGATGAGAGAATCCTTGATTCTATAAGGATACTTTGAACCCTTATTTCCCCCTTCATGTATTGGGCTAGAGCTTGAGCTTCTTCCTTTGGAGGTTTCACAATTAAACCCTTAAGGTGATCAATGACTTCGTTTTCTATGAGAATTAAATTTGTCCTCTTCTTCCGTGTAAGATAGTTTGTTGACCCAACCAATTTGTTGCTTTCCTTGCAAAATGAAGTCATTTTGATAGATTGAAATATAGATATAAAGATACTTACTTGTCAAGTGAAGATACTCCTTAATGGTGAAATCTTTAGCTTGATGCATTTCTTGATGATGTTGATGATAGAAGATGTCTTCTTTGATGAAGTTGTCTTCCTTCAAGAGTGATTCTTGGCTTTCAGGGAGGGAGACCACCTTGAATTCTAGATGATGACAACACCTTCTCCTTGCTTTTCTTTGATGTAGAGGCTTCACGATGCTCCAATGTGAAGTCCTTCTTTGAGATGAGAAAGAGTTCTTGAGATCTTCTTTGTGATGATGATTGAGGAATGTATGAGCTTCTCAAGAATGCTTCAAATGTAGAACCCTTCTTTGGATGACCTAGGGTTTTGATGTCTTCTTCTTCGAGATGTGATGATCCTTGAGATGAATGGTCCTTCTTGATGATTGATGCTCTCGTTGATCTTCTTGTGCTTCAGCCTTTGAGTGTCCTTCTTTAAGATGCCTTTCCTTGTCTTGTCACCCTAGCTTTGATACCATATTGAGAAATCTAGGGTAGCTAGATTATGTGATTTCTCTTACTTTGATAACTGCTTGTGATGTATTTTTCTTGATCTTGATTAGATTCTTTTTCACCTTAATTATTATTGTGTTCTTTGCATCAAACAACTACCAAACCATAAAGAATAGTGAGACAAAAGGACACAAGATATAGGCGATCAGCTAGGGCCAAAACCTCTCCACTTGAGAGGAAAACCCACAAGAATTCTTCTCTTCTTATAGAATCTTCAATTGACGAATTCCAAGACCTATGAAGCTTGACCAAGACCCTCCAAGACCAAGTCCCTTAATGAGCTTTCCTTCTAGCAGTTCCTTAGCAACTATTGCAATTTCGAACTCCAACAAATTCTTCTTTCTACCCAACAAATTCTTCTGCAACTTTGACCAACGGATTCTACTACAACTTCAACCACTCCAGTAGATTCACAATTTCGACCTTTCACAGCTTTGACCTAGCTGCAACTTCGATGCAACTTCACAACTTTGGTGCAGCTTCACAGCTTCAATGCAGCTTCAGAATTTCATCTTGCCCAGTAACAATAGAAACCCTAACAAGAGAGAGAGAGGCCCAAAACGTCGATCTTGTTCTTTTTCTTCTTCTTCATCCTTTTCCAAGGTCCATCTTGAGGAGATCGAACTTGCTTGAGAGTGTGTTGAAATGAGGTCGAGTTCCTTCTTGTATAGAGGTTTCTGAGGGGTACGAATTGCTATCTTTAGGTTGACTTGTCCCTTCATGTAGGCCGACTTGATCTTTGCGCCATGACAAGGTCTTGGAGGGTATTTTGACTCTACTTTGACTCAATAATTTTTTCTTTACAATATGTAACATGCCCAAATGGGTCTTTAATACATGACAATGACTCAATTGACTTTATGGCAAACCTAGAAGCATTCAATGAGTGCTTGACCTATAAAATAAATTTCCTTGAGCATGAAACCGATGCCTCAAGAACAACAATAATAAATTTATTTTTCTTTTTACATAAAATCATGATTACATATGTCATTATGAAGATTAAACCTAGTTACATATTTCAACACCTCTAAGACGAGAGCAACTGCAAATTGCAAATCACAAGTAACCTCCTCTAAGACGAGAACACACATAGTAGTGTTTAAATAAAACTCTACTACCAGAACATTATGACTTCTTTATCAGCGTCATAGACCATAAATCCATGCATCATGTTTAGACATTATACCCATCTAAGCAAGACCGCATCTATATGTGGGTACTGTAGTAGGCCATGGTGCAAAGTACTTGATACATATCCCAAAACTCGCGTACAACAATACAAGAGTGTATATGTGTGTGAATGTGTGCGTGTAAAGATTTTAATTTTTAGAAGATTAAGAATCCGACTACCAAAGAAAATTATGATTCTAAATTCAAGAGTCAAAAGGACAACTATAACTATGTTGTCATCCCAAATATTCCTATCACTGCTTCGAGCTTTTGATGTACAGATTTGGAGAACGCCCTTGTTGGACAGATCCTAAAAAACTGTTGACATGGTCAAAGCAACCTTCATTGGCATTGTAGCAATAGAAGGAGCCAATAAATGACCTTTAAGGAGCGCTCAAGCAGAAAAAGGCTACATCCACCTTGAAACATGAATTTGGGGCATTGTATTTAAACTACGAACGGGTTGGTCCTAATGAAAGGAGGCCCTAATTTAATAAACGGTAGTAATTAAACATAGTTTTAAGTTATGAGCAGGTAAGCTCTAAACCAATAGAGAAAAATAAGCATAGTTTGTAATTCAATGGAAATGATGGAGTGCTTGGATGAAGGAAAATAGAGTGTGCTAGGGCTGTTTAGAGGCTTTGAAAGGTTCACCCTAGCCTTAAAGTTTGCTACATGGTTTTAAGTTGACTTGTCAAACATTAAGGGGTTTTTCATGTGTGCCCTAATTAGTGTATATATATATATATATATATATATATATATAACTTATTCAAGGAAGAAGCCTATAAATAGTAAGAAGTTCATGGGCCAAAGAAGCACGAATGAACTGTGAAGAAGTTCCAATGGCTTAGTTGAAGATTACCCAGAGAAAGGAAGTTTAAGGGAATTTTCTTTGTGAGGTTTGTTACCCCTTGAAAAAACATGGTTCATTTTGCATTTTCAATTTTTCATGGGCCTTTACTTTCTCACAAAGCATGATAGAAGACCTTTGAAATTTAGGGGTAGTTATAGGTGCTTGTGAGGAGAGACTTGGAAGTTGTGCATGTTAATTTTAGGGCTAGATAGTTCTTTGCTGTAGATAATTGCATTTTAAAAAATTTCAACATTTTCACATTACGTTCACCCCATAACATCATATCATCATTAGCAATTATGTAGAGAGAACATTAACATCAACACTGTAGCGGAACAGTAAGAAACAATAGAAGAAAAACAAACACAGTAGAGACACCAGGATTTTGGTCAGGGACTAGGGCAAAACCCCATAAGGGGGGAAACCCATAATCAATTCTTCTTCTTCTATTAGATATTCATCAAATGTTTAGTTGAGATACAATCCAAATTATCCAATAGTACAATGAGACACAAGTCTTTCAATAACAATCACATTAGGCCTCCTAGGGCCAAAACGGGATCATGTCAGATCATTAAGAAATGACAGCAGACAAGCATGATCAGAGACCCTCCACAAAACCTCTCTAATGAAAACCATAAGGCTGTCTCCCTATCACTGTCATAAGAATGTTGCCATACATCACTGTCACAAAGGTTCTGTCATTCATCGCTGTCCTAAGCACAATTGTCACTGCCATACATCACACTGAAGATAATACTGCCACATATATATCATGTTATCATAAGTGCTCTGCATACTTCACTGTCATATTGCACTGTCGTACATCACAAGAATTAGTGCCATACAAGGACACTGCCAAACATCTCAGTCATAAGGACATTAACATATGTCATAGACATTAAAGTTCTGTCATACATTTATGTCATTAGAAACATTGCCATACATCAATATCACTGTTATATACATGTCACTGTTGTATATCATGGTTATCACTGCCATATAGTTAGTGTCATGTATTAGGGATCACTATACCAGCCTCAAACAGTCCATATGCAAGGCTGGACCAACCACTGGCCAAACCAGTGATACTATACTCCAACACTTTTGCAAACCTTACATAGAAATGCAATCATACATATCTCTTTTATACAACATCTTCCCTCCTATACTCTACCCTTGTGCATTTAAAACTCTGTGATTTCAGCTCTCTTATTACGGCTTTCGGTGACACCCACGTCAACCCTAGATTAGGGCCTAAACTCCTCCATATGACTGCGCTATCCTTGTTTCTCAAGTCTTGAATCTCTCTGCTCTGCTTCAAGGTATCTTGGTCCCTTTTGATAGAACATATGACCATTGTTTACACAGAAGCAAGGGCTCGACCCTTCGTGCAATTAGACAGAAATATAGTGGCCCTTATCACAGAGAATTAGCCACCAATCCATGCTAAGAAAAACTACCCAGGACTGTCTCCAAACTTGGCCTTGATACATTGCACAAGCTAGGCCTTTCAAACAGAAAATATGTGCCATAAAATTTGCCCATTTCTTCCACAAAGAGGGTCGCATTGATTACAGAGATAAGCCACCTTTAATCTTAGAGATTGGCCACAGATGTAGTCTCCAATAGGCCGCAGATCTAGCCTCCAATAGGTTGCAGATGATACCTCCAATAGGGCACAAAAGATTTGCCACAGAAATCCGAGAATGAATGCCAAAATGAAGAAGGATAGGTGCCAATTTATAGTTGTTTCCACATACAAAAGGTCGCATCCTTTGGGGCAACCTGACTCAAAACATTTTGAGGTCGATATGAGAATTTGGAGGGAAAAACATAAATTAAAATTGCAAATAAATGCCTTGGAGATTGCTTGCCCAAATAAATTCGTCACATCACACAATAATGAGAGGAGTGCAGCCCCAAGGGATAGCTCAGTGGGTTGAGTTCTTGCTGGTAAGTGCCTCACTTATTGGGAGGTCACGGGGTCAAATCTCTTTGACGCCCTTGGAGTTAGGCTTTGCTAGTTTGGCTGACGGGTAGATCCCTTTGGGTTGATCTACCTAGATTTTCCTGTGGATGTAACAACCACTCAGTGTCCGTGAACCATATTATAAAAACAAATAATGAGAGGAGTGCCAAAATAATAATTTCTTTTTGTCAAATTCAAATTCTCTTTTGGGGCAAGATGGGCTTCTTTTGAGGTAATTAGATTTCTCTTAGGGAAATTCATCTTGAAGCTGCCCAAAATTTCAACACTCCCTCTCAGCTAGGGTGTTATGAACAAAGTTAATAAATACAACAAAATACTTAGAAGATCTGAAATATACGGATATCCATGATATGACAATATATTAATATATAAATGTACAGTGGATATGAGATGATGATGAAATTGTTGCAAATGAGGGTTCACTTATATACCTAGGCAAGTGCCCTTTCATGAACGGTCATGTCCATAGGGAACTAATTAATCATATATATATATATATATATATATATATATATATATATATATATATATATATATATATATATATATAACATAGGGTGGAATTTCTGGTTGCACCATGTGTCTCATCTCGGGTGTATATGTCTCATCATAAGAGAAGCTCATCTCATCTAATAGAAGAAGAATAATCCACAACCAATGGTAGGGGAGATCAATTTACAAAAAACCAAGTCCATGGCAGTCGCAAATGACCTTGGTAAAGATGACACACACTCTACTAGCTCTAGGTCAAGCTCCGTCTCAATCCATAGAGGAAGAATGATCCACACGAACAATAGGGGAGATCAATCTACCACAACGAAGTCCATGGCAGTCATAAATGAGCTTGTTAGAGATCACATGCACCCTATGTCCACTGATTGACCCTCACCCAACTTGATCCTCAATGACCAAGTGGTAGAACACCTGCATCCAATACTTAGGGGAGATCGATTTACCATAAGCAAATCCATGATAAGTGTGTCTGCCATTAGGTAAAGATCACACACACCTAAGTCTCCTCACCCACTGGCCAAAAGGGTGACAACCTAAACAAGCTTAACCACCTTAGTGTGGCCCTTGGTCAGTAATGACACGAAGGTGACTTGCATGTAGGATGCATACTAGGGCATGTACTTAGCCAAGTTAATGGCTTCAAGAGTACCCTCATACCCAGGACCGGCTACACAAGCCCCTTCACCAAGTCCATGGCTAGTCATAAAGATGGGGGAAGGCATGTGTTCAATGTGTTCGATTAGCAATCTTCCCTCTCTGGGAGGGAGAGCCCCGTTGCACATCCCCCTTCACCAAGTCCAGGCTAGTCATAAAGATGGGGGAAGGCATATGCTCAGTGGAAGGATACATTCTCCTGCATTTCAAGCTGCTCCTGGAAGAGTGAGAATGTTTGCAACTCGCACATCTGCTGAAGCCTCACTACTCCAATTTTGCAACAAATCACTATCGAAGCCTCACTGCTTCCATTTTGCAACAAATCACTATTGAAGCCTCACTGCTCCCTATGTGCTAGAGCCTCATCGCTCCCTCTGTGTTGGAGCCTCAATGCTCCATCAAAAGCCACATTGCTCACAATATGATTCGCCATCGCTAGACAGAGTGCAATGTGTTGAAATTTCTAAGTCTATCTATTAGAAATTTAATTTGTATTCTTCTGGTTTATTTCTTCTACTTGTTAAATTCAAACAAGTTATTTAAAACATATAAATAACGAAATAAACACAATACAGTCTCAACATCTACAAACCATCAGCTGAAAGAAAACAAACACACAAGTGACACGTTATTTTTGGACAAATGTCCCCGGAAAAACCCAATGCGGGAAAACCGGTGTAGCTACTCTGAGGGTTTATTATTATGCAGTATTCCTTGAGTACAATTGGGTGCCAAATTGGCTCACCCGACAGAGAAAAATAATTGGTAGCAATACCTCTCTATTTGGAAACAGGTATTTAGAAAATCTGTCCCACGAAACACTCTCCAGCAACTCTGAAGCTCTGCGCTGGCCCTTCTGGCCTCTGCGTCAGCCCCAAACCCCTTTGCGTTATCCCTCTAAGGCACTGCGCAGCCTCTGGGACCCTCTACGTCACTCCAACTGCTCTCTGCGTGGATGACACAGTCCCTCTAGCCTCTGCGCTATCTCTGCTTGGCCTGCTCTGGCTGCTGCTTCTCGCTATCTGCCTCTGCACTGGTCTCTTGGCACTGTCTCTGCCTCTCTATCTAGTACTCACTGCCCCTCGTTGCTGATTACTAATTCGACTTTGCTTAGCAACCTCACTCTAGCAAATCGAATGACTGATCACTTTGGTGTGTTCTCCAACTGACCCTCAAGCCTCCTCTTATACTTTTCCTGTTGGTCCTTCAACTGTCGAGATTAAATCTCTAATCAACGGCTAAGATTAGATTTGGCTTAATCCATGACTTTTGGAACCTTCTAATTCAGTTTTATATTAATACCCATTAACATTTTATTTCTCATAAGTTTAGACTTAGGAACTCCATTAAAAATATTAATTATTTTAATATCTCCCAAACCGGTTACAATTTGTCCAAACCAATTGTGGGTCTTGGAGATCTCATGTGCTTTAGCCTCCACCAATTTTTATGGCTAGAGCACATCTGATGCTACCCCAAATCAACACAATGGAAGTTGCTACCTGCTCATCAAGGAAATCAAAGCAATACCCATATCGAAGCGATAGCTCAATGTGTTCTTTCTGATTACAACACTCCTGTTTTACTTGGCATCAACTTATCTTTCCAGTCACAACATTATCTCAATCCATGTAGGAATCTCAATCCCAGCTTTCCAACATTTTAATATGCATGTCCAGGCTATATCTAGCTCAAGGTACACAATGCAAAGCAAGGATCCATTTGGTTGCCTATTCATTTTGGGATCCATCAAATCTGAATCTGAAGAGGAGTCTCTCAACTGCTTCATGTTGAAAATTGGCAGCGGAGGGAGCAATTTCCCCATTTGGGAAGTCCAACAAACCGCAAGGAGATCCCACTTACCCTTGGAAAAATTAAATTTGCACATGAGAAAATACTATTTTTAATGTGGATCCAAGTTGTTGATTTGGGGTAGCATCGGATGTGCTCCAGCGACGAAAATTGGTGGAGATGCTAAAGCACATGAGATCTCCAATACCCAGAATTGGTTCGGGCAGATTCTAAACAGTTTGGGAGATATTAAAATAATTAATATTTTTAATGGAGTCCCTAAGTCTAAACTTAGGGAAAATAAAATATTAATGTGTATTAATATAAAACTGTGTTAGAATGGTCCAAAAGTCATGGATCAAGGCAGAATTAATCTTAGTCGTTGATTAGGGACTTAATCTCGACCTTTGAATTGTCAACGAGAAAAGTATATAAGGAGGCTTGAGGGTCACTTAGAGAAAACACCGAGTTGATCAAGATTTTGATTTTCTGGGGCAGGGTTCGCTGAGGAAGTCGAAAGAGTGATCAGAGTTGCAGCTGAGGGGCAGTGAATACAAAAGTAGAGTGGCAGAGAGTGTGCCGGGAGAATCAGCGCAGAGGCAGGGAGAAAGAGATGCAGAGCCAGCTAGGGCCCACGCAGAGGTAGCCATGAGCTGCGCAGTGCCTCAGAGAGCCAGCGTGGGTGACACAGAGGCTCTAGAGGGTGACGCAGGGGTTACTAGGCTGACGCTAGGCCAGGAAGGGCTGACACAGTCCCTAGCAGCAGGCGTTGGGGTTTTCATGGGGCAGATTGGAGCTGGGAGCTGTTGGAGTGTTTATCCGGGGTTTCAGCGGGAATGTTTGCTTTTGAGTAGAGAGGTACTGCTGCCGAGATTATTCTCTGTTGGGTGAGCCAGTTTTGGCACCCAGATTGTATTAAAAAACTGCATAATAATAAAATCCTTAGATAGCTGCACTGATTTTCCCCCATTGGGTTTTTCCGGGGACATTGGTCCAAAAACAACAGTGTCACTTGTGTGCTTGTTTTGTTTCCTTTAGTTGACGATCTGTAATGTGTTGAGCATGTACTTGTATTTAATTTTTGTATTTACATGGTAAATAACTTGTTAATTAATTAGAACAAGTAGGCAGAAATAAACCAGAAAAGTACATGAAGGGTTTCTAACATATAGACTTAGAAATTCCAACATGGTATCAGAGCGTGGTTGCAGATCACAGAAGAACCGAGGACATCATCTGAGTAGAGCAACAATAGCAGAAAACAACTGTCCCGAGTGACAGAAGCTATTCCTAGCAGAGAAGCAGCAAGGAAGGGGTGAAGTAGTGCCTGCGTCATCAAGTTTGAGCCGGAAAGAGGATCAATGCAATGGCAGAGGGGAGCAAACTCGACCTATGCAGTGCCCAGTCATCTTTCTCAGTCAGGATGGATTGACGCCCATGGTCAGGAGGTGCGAATTTTGCTGGTATCGGGATTGTGCAGAGCCTAGAAGCTCTAACCTTTAGTTTGCTGGGGCTTAGGAGGTTGTGGGTAAGTTGCAGAGTGACGCTGGTGGGGTACTATAGTCAGAAGTTAGAACAATACCTAACAGGGCAAGACCAAGGAGGAGGGAGTTGCTACTGAGGGTTTCCAACCAAGAAATCCACATATGTGGTGCAGCGGCACTAAGGATTGGAGTGGGGGAATCTCGACATTGGCAGAAGGGTTTCCAGGAGGGAAATCGAGGTTCAGAGGGAGTCACACTGAGAACTTCTAGAAGGGAAGTAGAGGAGTAGCGAGATGGTAGTGAACGGGGTAAGAGACCAGGACAGACTGGACGGAGCCTCAAACTTCGTAGTCTGGAAGGCCAAAATCTTATCCGTTCTAGACAGGTACTGTCTCAAGCAATTCACCTTGAGGATAATAGCAGTCCCAGTTGACCCGGCTGACAATGATAAGTACGAGGATGCAATGGCAAGGGCCAAGAGCATCAACCTTGATGGGGTCAAGGACCATGTAGTACCACACATTGCCGAGAAGAATACGGCAAATGAGATGTGGGATGCCCTAAAGAAGTTGTATCAGCATACTTCCGTGCAGAGGAAGACGCTACTAAAAAATCAACTGTGGTCATACCAGATGCTGAAGGGAGAACAGATTGACCCCTTCCTCGGTCGATTGAAGGCGATTTGGGATCAACTGACTTCCATAGGAGCCACGCCGGATCAAGAATTGATGGTGAGAACAGTCCTGAACGGAGTCTCGGAAGACTGGGAGGTGTTTGTCCAGAGCATACTGAGCAAGGCGACCCTTCCAAATTGGGAGGAAATGTGGGCGCTCTTCGCTAAGAAGAGATCAGAAGGCTAAGCAAGGCGGAAAGCAGCGGCAAGGGGATCAGAATCAAGAAGGAGGAAGAAGAGGATGCTTCCCTAGCATCTAAGGGAAAGCAGGAGAAACGGAAGAAGAGGGACCTCTCCAAGGTCAAATGCTTCAACTGTGTGGAACTGGGTCACTATGTGAGCCAATGTCTGAGGAAGAAGAGCAAAGGAGAGGCTTCCGAGACCAAGGCTGCGCCAGCAAGGGCGAAGAAGGAATTGGAGACAGATGATGACTATGCCATGAGTGCTCACATGCGACTTGAGCTGAAGTGGGGAGACATTGAGCTGTAGTCAGACAAACTACACGCGATGAAGGGCAAGATCCTCAAGATGCCCAACCTCTTGGATTATACCTTGCTACAAGAGCCCCAAAGAGGAGTAGCAGTGCTGGCGGATGTCAGTAGAGACGGATGAGGATGGAGCAACAGAGGGAGCTACAGTGCAGGATTCCCAGGACAGCACGAGGACAACAGGCTGCAACAGTGCGAGAGGCACGAGAGTGTTGCACCAGTGAAGGATGGCACAAAGAGGTGTGCAACGGTGCAAGATGTAGCAAGTTGTTGCAGTAGTGAAGAGGTCAGAGAGGGAGCACTTGTTAGCGATAGAGGGAGTTTCAACTTCGTGGGTGTCTCTACCCTGATGGAGATGTCAGAGTTGGGAGATCAGTTACTTACTTCTCAATAACTGAGTTGCAGTGCAGCAGTTAGCAGTGGCAGTGCTATGGGCAACATGATGCAACATGATGAGAGGGGTTTCCGTACGGATGTAGCAGTGGCAATGGCAGGGCCATGGGTAGGAGTACATGATGCAACAGTGCAGAGGATGTTGGGCAGCAGGCCTAGCATCAGCACAAGGACCGATGCCGGATGATCAGGGTGATGCTTAGTGAGGAGTATTACTAGAGCACAGTCCTCGCTAAGAGGGAGTGTTGATTTGGGGTAGCATCGGATGTGTTCTAGCCACAAAAATTGGTGGAGAGACTAAAACACAGGAGATCTCCAATACCCAGAAATGGTTTGGGCAGATTCTAAATAGTTTGGGAGATATTAAAATTATTTTTATTTTTAATGGAGTCCCTAAGTCTAAACTTAGGGAAAATAAAATATTAATGTGTATAAATATAAAACTGTGTTAAAATGGTCCAAAAGTCATGGATCAAGCCAGATCTAATCTTAGCTGTTGATTAGGGACTTAATCTCGGCCATTGATCTGTCAACGAGAAAAGTATAAGAGGAGGCTTGAGGGTCACTTGGAGAACACACTGAGTTGATCAAGATTTCGATTTTTTGGGGCAGGGTTTGCTGAGGAAGTCGAAAGAATGATCAGAGTTGCAGCTGAGGGGCAATGAATACAGAAGCAGAGAGGCAGAGAATGTGCTGGGAGAATCAGTGCAGAAGCCGGGAAAAAAGAACGCAGAGCTAGCCAGAGGCCACGCAAACCCAGCTAGGGCCCACGCACAGGTAGCCAGGAGCTGCGTAGTGCCTCAGAGAGCCAGCGTTGGTGAAGCAGAGACTCTAGAGGTTGACGTAGGGGTTATTGGGATGACGCTGGATTGACGCACTCCCTAGAGGCAGTCGTTGGGTTTTTCGTGGGGCAGATTGGAGCTGGGTGCTATCGGAGTGTTTATCCGGGGTTTCAACTGGAATGTCTGCTTCCGAATAGAGAGGTACTACTACTGAGATTATTCTCTGTTGGGTGAGTCAGTTTTGGCACCTAGATTGTATTCAGAAATTAAATAATAAAACCCTCAGATAGCTGCACCGGTTTTCCCGCATTGGGTTTTTCTTGGGATATTGGTCCAAAAACAATGGTATCACTTGTGTGCTTCTTTTGTTTCCTTCAGTTGATGATCGTAATGTGTTGAGCATGTACTTGTATTTATTTTCAGTATTTACATGGTAAATAACTTGTTAATTAATCAGAACAAGTAGGCAGAAATAAATTAGAAAAGTACATGAAGGGTTTCTAACTAATAGACTTAGAAATTCCAACACAAGTCACCTCAAAAAGTACAAGTCAGCCTAAAGGAAAAATTCGTCCACGTAGACCACATATAAAGAGACCAAGGTTGGTATCACTTGGAGGCATCACCACACACATCAAATCATCTTCTATTGGTTCGATTTGATCTGGAACCGTAGGGTCTGAGTTCACACGTGCGAGAGGAGAGAGAAATCTATTGATCGAGCTTGACTTTTGTTTTGGCATATTTGAACAATGTTGACTTTGAGTGAATTGACTTGGTTTTTGGATTTTGTTTGGAAGGCCAAATTTAGGGAGAGGTAGATCGAAATTTTCTGGGCACTTTGACCAACGTTGACTGCAGATCTGAGGCTAGGGTTTCTATAGGTTAACTTTGACTTTGATCAATTTTTGAGGTAGATTTGTGGACTATTTTGATTGGGTTTGACCAAGCAGGGAAGGTCGAGTTTGTTGCTGCTTTGACCAAATTTTTCTGGGCACTTTGACCATTGACTCTTGACGAGTTAGGGATACATTGATTGAACTTTGATTAGGGCCGAAAAGTGCAAAATTGGTGCTTTGACCAGATTTGACTTTCTCTCTCATATTTGATTAGATATTAGATTGGTTGACTAGAAAGTCATGGGCACTTTGACCAACGTTGATTGCAAATCTGAGGCTAGGGTTTCTATAGGTTAACTTTGACTTTTACCAATTTTTTAGGCAGATTTGTGGACTATTTTGATTGGGTTTGACCAAGCAGGGAAGGTCGAGTTTGTTGCTGCTTTGACCAAATTTTTCTGGGCACTTTGACCATTGACTCTTGACGAGTTAGGGATACATTGATTGAACTTTGATTAGGGCCGAAAAGTGCAAAATTGGTGCTTTGACCAGATTTGACTTTCTCTCTCATATTTGATTAGATATTAGATTGGTTGACTAGAAAGTCAAGGCTTTGACTTTGACTATTGTTATTGGATGTACTTGGACTATGTATCTATTAAGTTATGGTATGTTCTATGCTTAAGAGAAATTTACTTCAATTCTTCTTATTAACCCAATGTCAATTTCCAGTATCACAATCACATTAACATGAAAATAAAATGCTGATAGATCCTAAATGAAACAATAGAAGACAAGCCAAGACAAGAGACACAAGATGTGGCGCTAGCCAGGGATAAACTCCAATGCAGGGAAACCCTTTGATCAATTCTTCTATATTCTTCAATAATTCAATAGAGAGAAAGAGATAGTACAATATCACAAATTTGTGATTTACAACAGCAGTAATGAAACCCTTGAAGAACAATAGCAAGGGTGATCAATCAGCTCCCAAATGTCCTCAAGGCAACCTAGAACTAGGTCTCCAACAGCAGTAATGGCAGCACAAAACAATCAATGTAGGAAGGTGAAAACAACAGTCAATGCTACAACATATTGCAGCCAACCCTAACCAGTGAATGTTGTCCCAAATGTGTCCTCCAACAAGTCAACGCAGGCTGTCCGGTAATGCGGCTAGCCTAGGAGAGGTTGCCCACACAAATCCGCAGTCAATGGAGCTTATATGCTGGTCAACACAGTCCTTAATCACCCAAACAAGGTTGTTGCACCTTCCCGCATCCTCCTACAATGCTGCCCTAACTATGTCCTCTTTCCCACATGAGAGAGAGTCTTCTTTCTCCTTCATAGACAAGGAGAGAGAAGAGATGTGAGGATGAGATGAGTGAACTAATGCCTCAAGGTCTCTTCTATTTATATGCCATGTTGAGGTTTAGCTGGGGGTGTGCAACACAATTTTACTTGTTGGCCGACCTTGACAAATTGTCAAGAAATACAAATAAATTCATATCCCCGTGAATACATGTCGGAATCAGATGATCATTAGATCAATCCTACACCTCCCGACGAGAGGAATCCAAGAAAAATATCATCTGCCATAAATGAAGTGACCCACATGGAGTTTGGCCCTAGTTGCCAATTTTAACACTCCCTCTTAACTACGGAGAACTCCATTTGCTAATCCATCTGTCTGTCGGTACTATCTTTGCCATCAAATGCACTGCTCGGCACGGCTTGGCTCTGCTCTGTTGAACTATGAAGAAGAAGAAATGATCGAGAATGTATCATACCATCGTCCATTGACCCGAAGTCAGTCCCAGATAAAAGAGAGTGTCCAATAGCACTTTTACAGACTTGAAGTCAGTCCCAATGAAGAGAGTGTCATACCACTCTCATTGATCCGAAACCAGTTCCAAATAAAGAATGTCTCATACCACTCTTACTGACCCGAAGTCAGTTCCAAAAAGAGAGTGAGCTATATCACTCTTATTGACCTGAAATCAATTCCAATTGATCCTAGATCAATGTCATCCTAGCATAGGGAGTACGGTAGATACATGATGCGTCCACCGGTACTACTATGGTCCCTATCCTCATTTCCCTACTCATTGGCCAGATGAGCTTCCCATGAGTCCTAGACTGCATGGTTAGGATGTCTTGGCAGGAGAAGGATGAACAATTCATCCTGCCTACATGTCGCCACAGGGTATCATGGGGGAAGGTTGAATCATTCACCTTGTACATAGCACACCACTAGGGGAGGGTGAGTCACCCTATGGTCGCTCGTCGCTCGAAAAAGCACCCCAAGCCCCCCGGAGCTCCCAAAGCTCAATGTAAGCATCATATAGGACCCTCATAAGAGGGTCTCTCAACTGCTCCTAGTCGTTCTCGGAAAGTAAAAAATTTGACCTTTCCCAGGGGCTTGGTCAGAATGTCGGCGATCTGCTCATCTGTCTTGATATGATGGAGCCTTATTTCTCCTTGTTGTACCATACCCCAGATAAAGTGGTACATGATATCAATGTGCTTGGAGCGATCATGAAATACGGGATTCTCGGATAAACGAATCCCACTTTGGTTGTCGTAGAGGACCATGGTAGTATCCAACGTATGTCCAAACAGCGCACTAAAGAGCTTCCTCAACCAGACAGCCTCATAGGAGGCCATACTCGCAGCAATGCACTCTGCCTCAGTGGTGCTCAAAGGCATTGACTTCTGCTTCCTGCTCATCTAAGATATCGACGCAGAACCCAAAGACAAACAACACCTGGAACTGCTCTTTTGGTCCACCACACTGCCTGCCCAATCAACATCAGAATATCCATGTAGCCTCACATCTCCGGTAGTGTATCTCAACCCATGAGTGATTGTGCCCTGAAGATATCTCAGAAGATTCTTGGCACCAATCCAATGTGAGTGATGAGGCTCAACCATATATTGGCTCAACATGTTAATTGCAAAACATATATCCGGACAGAAGTTCACCAAGAACATCAATGCTCCTATGAGTTGATGATACTCAGAAGCATTTCCCAAAATATGTCCAGCAGCGCTACCACATAACTTCTTGAAGTTAAGCTCCATTAGGGTAGTCACGGGCTTGCAATCCACCATACCAAATCTCTCCAATATCTTCACCATGTGTTTTCCTTGAGATAGGAAAACTTCTCCTAGCTTTTGCCAGACCTCCAACTTTAAGAAATAGTGCATCAATCCTAGGTCCATCTCAAATTCGGAAGCCAACTCCCTCTTACATTTGTGAATGAGAGGTTCTGCACCTATCAGGAAGATGTCGTCAACATACAACACCAGTATGAGAGGCTTGTCATCCTCAACCTTAAAGTAAAGGTTTGGATCGACTTCACTCCTAGTGAATCCCAGCTTCATCAAGTAGCTATCTATCTTCTCATACCAAGCTCGGGGTGCTTCTTCAGCCCATAGAGGGCTTTCTTCAACCTGCATACGTGACATTCTCAATTATGAATCTCAAACCCCTCAGGTTGTTCCACATAGACTTCCTCTATAATCGAACCATGCAAGAACACGGTCTTGACATCCATTAGATGTAGGTTCCATCCTTGCAAAGCGGCAAGGGCTATGATCAAGCAGATGGTGGTGTATTAGGCAACAGGCGTAAATATCTCATCATAATCTGCACCTTCCCTTTGAGAGAAGCCTCGAGCAACAAAGCGAGCCTTGTAGCTTTCAGCACTCTCATCAGCTCCATGCTTGATTTTGTAAAGTGACTTCGAGGTGACAACTGTTTTGTCCTGGGGTCTGGGGACCACATCCCAGACATCATTTTTCATAATGGATTCGTATTCCTCATTCATAGCATGCTTCCATACTTGATGCTTCACGGCTTCTTCAAACAATGAAGACTCATTTTAAATGATGGTGCTCATAATGGTCAAGTATCCCTAATACCTGGTCAGCTTCTTACTTTCACGGAAAGTCCCTCTGGGTGCAATATGTCCTTTGGCATCATCATGTGTCCCCCTAAGCCACGAGGGCCTTTTCCTAGAAGAGGAAGGCTCTTGCAGAGGGGGATCAATAGGATCCATAGGTTCTTCCACATCAGGCATCGTCTCATCTTCCTTCTCATCCAGCTTCCTAGTGTTAGCTTCTTTATCTTTCCTTAGAATAGGAAGATTGTCAACCTTGCTAAGAGCCATGTCTTCGTCAAAAGTGACATCATGACTTATCTCACTTCCCTTTGACCAGCCACATAGATTCTATTGCCCACGAAGATTCCCTTCTTTCTAGATGCACCCAATTTGTTTCTTTTCTCTTTCAACACATGAAAATATACGGGACTTCCAAAAATTCTAAAATGAGAGACATCAAGTTTCTTACCAGTGAACATTTCTTCGGGAGTCTTGGAATCGAATGCTTGATGAGGGCATCGGTTTTGAACATATATGACGATATTCGCAACTTCGGCCCATAGAAACTTTGGAAGCCTTTGATCATGGAGCATGGAACAAACAACGTCCAAAATCGTACGGTTCTTCCCTTCAGCCACACCATTCTGCTTAGGAGTGTATGGTGTTTTGGTCTCCCTCTTAATGTCAGGTTCCTTGCAAAAGTCATGGAATTCATTGGATTCGGACTCGGTCCCATTATCAGTGCTTAAGATCTTGATCCTCTTCTTGGTTTGATTCTCGATCAAGGCTTTGAAGTGACGGAACCAGGAGAACACTTCATCCTTCTTTTTCAAGAAGTATATCCAAGTCTTGCGAGAATAATCATCTGTAAAATTGAGATAATATAAATATCCTCCCAAAGAGTTCATGGGCATCATACCAGATATGCCGGAGTGAACCAATTACAAAATGTCAGAGGTCTTGCTATGGCTTGAGGGGAATGGCCCCCTTTTGAGCTTTCCTTCAGCACATCCCGGACTTACACCTTCATACTCTACTTTAAACTCGGGCATCCCTGTCACCATCTCTCACAGTAGGTAGAGCCTTATAATGAAGGTGAGCAAACTTTCGGTGCCATAGTTCAGACTGTAGAGTTGTGTCGCAAGACATGACTCCCAACAAACTTCCTCCAACTTGATATAAAGAGTCACCCCGAAACCCAAGAGCGAAAGCATCTTTAAAATTCTTTTTCCACACACGTACCTTGCCATTGTTGAAGGCCACCTTGTAGCCTTTGTCTTCCATTGTCGAAATGGACACCAGGTTCTTCTTGAGATCAGGTACATATAGGACTTCTTGCAAATGGATCGTGTTACCCTGATTTAATTGAAGAGTAACATTCCCTACACCTTTTATGGGATAGGTGGAATTGTCTCCAAGAATAATCTCCAAGTTTGTCTCCTCTATTAGATTAGAGAAAGCTTCCTTGTAACCAGTGAAATGCCTTAAGGCACCACTATCAATAAGCCAATTTCCCAACGAATCCGGAGGAGAGGGCCGATATCAGATAATATTCATCTTGCTTATTGTTAACAACATTTGATTCATACATGGAGTTCCTTGCTTTCTTGAAGGGTTGACCACTTCCTTGATTTCCTACATTCCTCTTTCCTTTGCCATTGAACCTACCATTCCTTTGATTGTGGTTGGAGTTTCCCCTGGAGTGATTTTGATCATCATCATGAGATGTGTCCTTCCTATTTGGACACTCCCTTGCATAGTGGCCAAATTTATTGCAAGCAAAGCATCTTCCCTTCCTTCCACCCTTCGATCTGGTCTTTCCCCTAAAGTGACCTTTAGACCCAAAATTACTTCTCCTTTTGGCATGAGAGGAGAAAGTAGTGGGATTGCCTTTGCTTGAAGGCATTTCTTGCTCCACCATCCTTGTTTCTTCTTGAATGCATCTCGCCATTAATTCCTCAAATCTTGGAATTCGATCATTGTTGAGAAGAGTGGTTTTAAATACATACCATTCGGATGGGAGCCCTCCAAGGGTAGTGATAGTTAGTTCCTTTTCAAAGATGACTTCTCCAATCGATAGGAGATCATTCTTGATCTCAGTGATCCTTAAGAAGTAGGATTGAATATCCTTGTCCTTGCCCTTCTTAATATCCTTCAGCTTATTTTTGAGGAACAAAACTTGATTTGCATCACTAACTTTAAATAAGATTATCAGTCTATTGTAGATCTCCTTGGAGGTGTTCAACTCGGAAATGTAGGTCACTAGACACTTGTCAATAGAGTCCCAGATGATCTTCTTTGCTTTCACTTCACCCTTAGTGTACTTGTTCCTTGTAGTAGTCGGTGCTTTTGATGGAGGCTTCGTAATTCTTCCCCTCACATAGTCCAACACTTCTTGCTCTTCCAATGTCAGATCAAGGGACATCTTCCATCCGTGATAGTCAGACTTCTCACAGAGCATGTCTTCAACAGGAAAGTGGAACCCATGAAGTCTTTTGACTTTTTCCAACTGTCTTTGGTGATTGCTCTTGCTCTTGTTTGGGCTTTGTCTTCACCTCAGCTCTGATACCATGTTAAGTTATGGTATGTTCTATGCTTAAGAGCGATTTACTTCAATTCTTCTTATTAGCCCATTGTCAATTTCCAGTATAGCAATCACATTAACATGAAAGTAAAACGCTGATAGAACATAAACGAAAACAACAGAAGACAAGCCAAGACAAGAGACACAAGATGTGGCGCTAGCCAAGGACAAACCACAATGCGGGGAAACCCTTTGATCAATTCTTCTATATTCTTCAATAATTCAGCAGAGAGAGAGGGATAGTACAATATCACAAATCTGTGATTTACAACAGCAGTGATGAAACCCTTGAACAACAATTGCGAGGGTGGTCAATCAGCTCCCAAATGTCCTCAAGGCAACCTATGAGAACTCGGTCTACAACAACAGTAATGGTAGCTCAAAACAGTCAACGTAAGAAGGTCAAAACAATAGTCAATGCTACAGTATACTGCAACCACCCCTAACCAGTCAATGTTACAACATACTGCAGCCAGCCCTAACCAGTCAACGCTGTCCCAAATGTGTCCTCGAACAAGTCAACGCAGGCTGTCTAGCAATGCGGCTAGCCTAGGAGAGGCTACGCACACAAATCCGCAGTCAATGGAGCTTATACATTGGTCAACGCAGTCCTTAATCACCCAAAACAAGGTTGTTGCACCTTCCTGCGTCCTCCTACAATGCTGCCCTAACTGCATCCTCTTTCCCATGTGAGAGAGAGTCTTCTTTCTCCTTCGTATACAAGGAGAGAGAAGAGATGTGAGGATGAGATGAGTGAACTAATGCCTTAAGGTCTCTTCTATTTATATGCCACGTTGAGGTTTAGCTAAGGGCGTGCAACATAATTTTACTTGTTGGCCGACCTTGACAAATTTTCAAGAAATACAAATAAATTCATATCTCCATGAATACATGTCTGAATCGGATGATCGTTAGATCAATCCTACACCTCTCGATGAGAGGAATCCAAGAAAAATATCAGCTGCAATAAATGAGGTGACCCACATGGAGTTTGGCCCTAGTTTCCAATTTTAACAATATCACTGCTAAACATTTGATGAACATATAATAGAAGAAGAATTTGCTTGGGTTTTCCCCCTTGTGAGGTTTTCCCCTAGACTTTGACCTAAATCTCAGTGTCTCATTTATCTTGGGTGTCTTCTATTGTGAATATTGTTTATTGTTCTATCTACAATTCCTTATTGTCATTGGGTGATTGAAATCTATATTGAAAAGCGATTGCTACTATGAGAAAAAATTGTTAAAACTTAAAAGTGATTATTACAACATAGAACATTGGAAAATTAACATGATATCAAAGTAGAGGTGAAGACATGCCCAAGGAGACAAGAGTAATCACCCCTTTAAAGAGATCTTATCTATAGAAGTTCATTTGATTTGGTTGAGATGTCTACCTCATATTTCAAGATAGAGGAGAAGTTGAATGAGTCATCAAACTTTGTTCCATGGAGGGCTAGGATGGATTTGACTTTGGAAGAGAATGATGTCATGGAATATGTTGCAGGCAAGGTACCTGAGCCTCCAGAAAGTGCTTATGATGTTGTCAAGTCCAAGTACAAGAAAAGTGAGATCAACGCTAAGAAAATTATTATTGATCCTTTGAGAGATCATTTGATGACTTATGTTTCGAAATTGAAGAAGTTTAAGGAAATGTATGGTAAGTTAGTTGGGATGTATGAAGTCAACAACTTGAATCAAATTCTTTCTTTAAAGAATCAACTCAAGGATATCAAAATGAACAAGGGTGAGACCATACAAGCTTACTTCATGAGGATATCTCAACTCAAGGATCAAATTTTCACTGCTGGAGAGATTGTACTTGATAGAGAGCTGGTGTTGATCGTCCTTGGAGGTCTTCCTATGATGTGAGAGACATTTATTACAACTATTAGCAATAATGAAAGGTTTCCTTTGTTTGATGAGCTATTGCACAAGTGCACTCAAGAGGAGATCAGGATGATCTCCAGAGGAAGAATTCAAAAGCATGAAGGAGAACCCACTGCATTTGTTGCTCAAGCCAAGAAGAGGAAAGAAAGAGGAGGACCATCTAATTCAAGAAAACCTGCTCCAACATCCAAGGACTCCAATAGAAGATTTAGAAGGTACACGTCAAAAGTTCAATGCTACAATTGTAATAAGCATGGTCATTATGCCCGTCACCATTCGGAAAATGGAAATGCTTCAAGGTCCAACAACAACAATCGTGGCTACAACAACAACAAGTCTAACAATAAAAGAAGAGAAGCTCCTGCTGCTTGTGAAGAAGGTCACCATCCTCAAAAGAGATCGGGAAATCCAAGGTATGGTAATAATTCAGGGAAAACTCAATCTGAGTACTTTCTTGTTTATGCTCCTTCTAGTTCCTCTCCTTCAGATTCTTTTGATAGCTGGTTGGTAGATAGTGGGGCTTCTAGACATTTATTGGCTATAGAGATGTCCTCGCAAACCTAGTTGAGAGGGATTCTGATTTGAAGATAATTCTTGGTAACAATTCTACATCTCCTGTGAAGGGGTTTGGATCTATTTCTTCTCATTTGAACTATGGTCAAATCATACATCTACAAGATGTCTTATATGTGCCGAGATTGAAGAAGAACTGTGTCTCAATTTCTACCATGGAAGACAAGTATTTCATGGCTGCATTTATTAATGGGAACATCCTTGCTTGGCCCAGGAGAACTAGCATGAGAGATGCCTCCACTCTCGGGACTAGAAATGAAGGCCTATATAAAGTATGTGGGAGTCTATGAGAGACTTGGTTCATGATGCTTCTCATCAATGTGAGTTGTAGCATCAAAGATTCATTCATCTTCACTATGAAGCTTTGCCTAAGGTGAGAAAGATGGTTTCTGGAATGCCTGAGATTTGATAAATCATGAAGGAGCTTGTTAGGGACGTGCAAGTGGAAAGAAGGTGAAGGGACCACTCCCTTCAAGTAGAAAGCAAGACCAATGGGATACCTCAACTCATACATTTTGATCTATGTGGACCTATGCTAGTGACTTCTATTGGTGGCTACTTGTACAGATGTACTGTATAATCTTTGTGGCGACTTCTCCCACAAGACATGGATTTTCTTCTCAAAGCACAAGGACTAGGCATTTGACATGTTCAGGGACTTCAAGGCACTGGTGGAAAATCAAACAGGGAAGAGGATCAAAATCTTTAGGTCTAACAATGGAGGAGAATTTACTTCAAATGAATTCATTGACTTTTGCAAGAAAGTTGGAATCAAGAAGGAGACCATCGTACCTTACAACCCTGAGCAAAATGGTGTAGCTGAAAGGAAGAACAAGACTATCATGGAAGCAACTCGAGCTATGTTGCATGATCAAAAGTTGCCAAAATTTCTATGGGGAGAAGTTGCTAACATTGTTGTCTATGTTCAAAATAGGACTCCTCATCAAGCCTTGGGTGACCAGACTCTCGAAGAATCTTCACAAGTGTAAAACCCGAAGTTGGACATTTGAGGATCTTTGGTTGCCCAGTCTCCTTTCATGTGCTGAAAGAGAAAAAGTCCAAGTTGGAAGCTTCAAAAAAGAAAGGTACTTTTGTTGGTTATTGTGAAAATTCTAAAGCTTATAAAATATATGTACCTAGTCAAAGGAATATAGAGTTTAGAAGGGATGTGACATTTGATGAAGATGTTGCTATTGGGAAAGCAAGAGACACTCCTCGCCCTGCCAATGTTGAGAGAAAGGATGATGCCATGGATGAACAAGAAGAGCCTCCTATGCTTGGGCCAAAGCTTGATTTTGCTAATGATCCCTTGGAACCTATGGACCCCTTGGCTCCCCCATTAGAGAAATTTTGAGGTCTAAAATGGGCCTCAGAACAAAAATGAACTTTATAGGAACCAATAGGATTCAAGATGATGATGTCAACCATGGGGGATGATTCAACTTTTTTGGAGTAAAAAAGTAAAAAGATTTCTTTTTCAACTTATCTCCATATGATTTTACTCAAATTTTCAGCAGGAACATTGGTCGGATGTGGAATTTAATTCCTCATCGAAGGAGCACCCATGTTGCATACTTTCGATGGAACCTACCACACGAAAAATAAGAAATACATGAAAAATGTGATTGCAATCACATTTTTCCATGTATTTCTAATTTTTCGTGTGGTAGGGTACATCAAAAGTATGCAACATGGTTACTCCTTGGATGAGGAATTAAATTTTTCATCCAACGAGTGCTCCTGCTTGAAATTTGAGTAAAACCATAGGGAGATAAGTTGAAAAAGTAGTTTTTTCTGTTTTCCCTCTAAAATTTGATGATGTAATATAACCTTATTTTATTAGTTCCAGTGTTATTTTATAATATTCCTTAGGAGGCCCATTTTAGACAAAACCATTATGGATTAATGAAATTTTACAAGATGCTGAGAGACATGCTGCTGCAAGAGGAACCTTTAGGGAAAGCAAGAAACCATGTTAATATCAACGATATGTTGTGGCTATGAGCAACATCATATAGGCTAAACCATGCACCTTTGAAGAAACGATGAAAGAACAAGTATGGAAGGATGTTATGGTCAAAGAATAAGAATATAAGTCCATCTGAAGAATGATGTGTGGGAAGTGGTTTTAAGACCCGAAGGGGAATCTTTTGTCACTTCAAAAGGGATCTACAAAATCAAGCATGGTGTCGATGGAAGTGTTGAAACGTACAAGGCGAGGTTTGTGGCAAGAAGATTGTCCTAGAAAGAGGGAGAGGACTATGATGAGATCTTTGTGCCGATTGCCCAATATACTACCATCCAATCTATTGTTTCTCTTACCGCTAGCCAGGGATGGACACTTCACCAAATGGATGTGAAGACCACATTTCTACATGGCATTCTTAAAGAAGTATACATGGAGTAACCAAAGGGCTTTGAAGTGCATGACAAGAAGACTCATGAGTGTAGGGTAAAGAAAGCGTTTTATGGATTTAAGCAAGCCCCCAAGGCTTGGTATGCTCGCATTGATAGCTATCAAATGAAGCTTTGATTTACAAGAAGCAATGTTGATTTGAATCTCTACTTCAAGGTCGTCCAAGGTATGCCCTTGATTTTGGTATTATATGTTGATGATTTATTCTTGACAGGTGGAGAGCCTCTTATTCTCCAGTGTAAGAGGGAGCTGGCCTCTGAATTTGAGATGAAAGACCCTAGTTTGATGCACTACCTCCTGGGGTTTGAGGTGTGGCAGAGACCTGGTGATATTTTCATTTCTCAAGGAAAATATGTTGTCAAGTTGTTGAAGAGATTTGGTATGGTGGAATGTAAGTCCATGGCCACACCGATGGAGATGAATTTTAAGAAACTATGTGGTGAAGTTGCAGGACTTGGCTTGGAAAATCCCTCTAAATACCGACAGTTAATTGAGACATTAATGCTCTTAGTGAACACTAGACTAGACATATGTTTTACTATTTGAGTTAACTTATGATGGAGCCACTACATGCACACTGGGTTGTTATTAAGCATGTGCTGAGATACCTGCATGGGACTATTAATCTTGCATTGATATATACTACTGGAGATGTGAGACTACATGGATACACTGATGGTGATTTGGTCGGAAATGTTGTTGACATAAATCGCACATCTAGGTGTTGTTTTAGCATGCGGTCTGCCATGATATCTTGGATGAGCAGAAAGCAAAAATCTATTGCCCTTAGCATGGTAATGGCTGAGTACATTGATGCTAGCATTGCTAGCTGTGAGGCAATATGGTTGAGGAAACTCTTTGGAGAACTAGTTGAGCAAGTACTGGATACGATTGTGATATACTGCAACAACAAGAGTGGGATCTGACTTTCAGAGAATCTTGTATTCCACGACAAGTCCACGCATATTGAGATCATATATCACTATATCTGGGATATGTTGCAGAGAGGAGTCGTAAGACTCCATCACATTATGATTGATGAGCAGATAGACGACATACTTACCAAGCCTTGCCAAAAAGGAAATTCTTGGCCTTAAGAGAGCAGGTTGGACTGATGATGTGACCCTTCCGAGAAGCGATCATGGGTGATCGAGAACATTGACCTATAATCTTCTCCCCTATTGAGCTCAAGGAGGGGAATGGAGCAAGAGAGCTTCTAGGATTGAGGGAACTCATGCACAATAGGATGTGTCTGATCCTTACCAGAAATGGTAAGTGGTATCTCCCCTATTGTCACAGTAGGATGTGTCTGATCCTTACCTATGGTAAATGGTATCTCCCCTACTGTCGAGTATACCCCATTATGCATCCTACCCTATAATATTCCTAATAGTAAAATACAGGAAATAACAGAGGCTATGAACTAATTACAAATTGCAATCTTAAAAACATGCAAGCACGGGAATTAAACACAAGAAAGATGAACCAAAGCTCTAAGCCATTTTATTAATATGAGCAAAATGGGTACAATAGATGGTAATAGTAGAACTTGGGCTTGCTACAAGTAGGCAAGGCAAAACTAAGGTGATAATAATGAAGCCCAAGCGTTGTAGAAACTCCTCCCCAATTTCTACGCAGACCCAATAAATTTTTGTTGTTGCTGCCAAATAGGAAATGGAGAATATACCCTCAGAAGTGCTCAAAAAAATTTGAGAAATTAGTTGGTGCACTTTCTCAACAAGGCCAACAACACCCAAAAAGGGATTGCCCCCAAACCAACTCTCTGGGAAACCCACAAAGTGGTGCAAATTGTCAGTTGACTAGTAAAACGCACTACTGAAAAAAGTGGATTTTTGGCCTGAATACTGCTCGGATCACACTGAAAATGCAGCCGCAGAATCCACTCCAAATACCCACAAAATTCTAGAAAACGTTTGCACTGATTCTGACTGATGAGAGAGCCCACCAAATAGTGCGAGTTGCCCTTTGACTAGCTACATGCACTGCTGTGAAACAATGCTCTAGAAACTCGCAAATCCTCCATTGAAATGCCACTAAAATTCCACACAAAATCCCCTCCAGAAACTACCATCTCCTCTAGCCTTGCAAAACACCACCAAAATTCTGGTCTCATGGTAGGAAATCTCTCTACAAATCACTAAATCTCCCAACTCACTCCAGTAGAAGAAATTTGTGCTCCATAAATTGCCTCTGGGCCCAAGAAATGCGTAGAACTGGGTGAACACTTGCAATAAAGCTCTGTGGAAATCCTATATTAGACTCCCCAAATTCCCTCACTAGGGAGACACTCAAAGTTCTCCGAGAGTCCGAAATGAGGGTGGAATTCTGCTTGGAACTCCCGTGCTAAACGACACTTCTCTTCTTGTGCTAAACAACCCCAAGAGAAGATGTAATGTGAAGTGTAATAGTCAAAAGATAATCCACAAAATGAGTTCATCCTCCTTTTATAATTTCTCCTCATGCTTCTAGACTCCTTTTTAAATATTATTTTATTGGTGGGGGCTATTTTCCACTAAGTGACTTTTGCCGCCATTTTAATAAAATAATAATTTGCCCCTTTTAAATTAATATTACTAAAATTGGGCAAAAATCCTTAGCGACTCCCATGTTCACAAAATTGGGGATATTACAGTCCTCCCTGCAAAAAATTGCTTGTCCTCAAGCAAATGCTCGAACAAGTTCTCCCTCTCTGCTGACCCAAACTGTCACTGCAAACAATTCTGGGGTCCCAAATGTGCCACTGAGTTACCTTGAATCCATGCACCATCCTGTCATAAATGAATCCCTCGATACCAGGGTCTCGAGTCATCCTACTCAATGTGGAGCACTCCTTGCCCCACAAGACACAATCACTAGAAGCACTTTGCATATGGCCAACAAGTAGAGCACCCTGATCACGTGGAATCATGACCAACTCCTCAAGAAGCTTCCCTGTTGAAAAACCAATCTCATGAACTAGAATAGACACCTGAGGATGTAATCCAACCCTCGTGGAGATGAATCCTCCCCTGCCTAAACTCTTCGGGATTTCCTCCTGCTAATCATCCTGCGATATTGGTGAAGTGCCTCACGCTATGTAATGTCCCAAATGTCTTAATATTTTAACTCAATTTCTTCAGATCGAACCTTCATTCATAAACAAAAGATTGCCATGTAAAATTCAACATCATAGAACTGTAAATAACAATAATGCGTAGAAATAATCTCAGCTTTATTCATAATATATAAACTGGGGTTGCATGCACATACAACCAAAATAGCTGAGATGAAACACTGGCCTCCAAGATAATCTATTGCACTGCTATGTTGGCCCTCCAAACTAAACTAAACTGCCACTGCTAAGCTCTCCTGTGAATTCTGGATGAATTCACCAAGGGAAGATGGGTGCTCGCCCAATCTCACTAAATCACTTGAGGGTTTCCGTCCTAGGGCTGCCAAGGAAGTAGAGAACCGGGTTCTCCAACCTCTTATACAAGAAGAAATATCAAATCCAAGATGTCCTCCAATGGCCTCCTCCTCCTCTTATAGATTTGATGTGACCCCCCTAGAACCTCCTATTTTATAATTATTTTGATCATGGAGCACTTTCCCCTTTTTTTTATTTTAATTAAAATATTCTTTTTAATGTGGGAAAAGGGTAAATTGGCCACCGTGTCTCCTCAAGTCACTGAAACTCACATCTAACCATCCCATCATGTAGATCTTTTTGTTTCAGCTCTAACGATCTATTACATTAAAATGTTCTATCAAGTATTCCTCCTAGAATGCCACCTTGAGCATAATTAATTGAGTCAGGCCCAATAATAACTTTGTTTTCTGAAAGTTGTCGGAATGTGCTAGAAGGAAAGGCATATTGTGCGGATGATGGAATATACCAAGCGAATGCATCGAACCTCATAGAAACTCTTCAAATCATCTCCAAAAGCCCCTGGGCCCGCTGATGACACCAACCTGCGCTTGTGACCTGTCTGCCCCCAACTCCGAAAGTCCATTGTAACCATGTCATAAGGAATACAAGAAAAAGGAACATTACAAATCCTCCCGCCCCAAGATTGCTTGCCCTCAAGCAATCCAAATCTGTGGACCATTCTAGTGGCCCAACGCAACTGAGACCCAATGCCCAGATCCCATATGAACCACTAGGTGATGCTTTGCCTCTGTGTCAACCCATCATGAATGGATCCCTCAATGCTTGGATCCCAAACTGATCTCTGACTGTACCTGTCATCAACCAATCCTCTTGGATCCCAATGCCACCATGGCCAATCATCGCCCAAGTCCCATGGCTCAGACTGTGCTCTGTCTCCGGCTATAGCTGCTGCTCCATAAAGCGAATACCAACTCATCAACTCTCTCAAATCCCACCTCTAGCATAGGCCGAGGTCAACCCCACTCTGCTGATGTTGGGCTAGTGCTACTGAAATACTGATGAACTGTCAGTCCACATCCCACTGCCCACTAAAACATGTAGTAACCCCCTCATCTAAGCGCCCCTGTTGTACTGTGCCCCAGACTACGGTCCAACTCATGATCTCCCGCCAATCTAAGGCATGGACTCCAGTGTAAGGAACAAGTCAAATATGCTGATGTTGGTCCATGCTCAACTCATGTTGCTCTACTTGGTCAATCGACAATATCCACTGAGAGAACCCTACCTCTCTCGCTACAATGGGTATGAGTGGCAAACTGTGTTTCATGCCCTGTCTATGTACTCCTAGAGAGGGTTGTTGCCTGGAGACACTATAGCTCTGGTGTCTACCACAGCACTTATCAGCAACTCATCATGGGTAGGCCCAAAGATGGGTGCACCACCATCTCTAGAAGATCCTCCGTCATCTGTCTAAAATCTCCATACTCATTTGGTCTACTCGTCCCCTGCAAAGTTGTCTTATCAAGTCCCAACGCTTCCTGATGACCAATATCTGCAAACACTACCTCCCTGGTGGCTGCCTGGACATCTGCCTACTCCCCTCCAATGGTTGGCCCCAAGGGTGTCTGCTCATCCTCCTCCATCATGGGCTCAATATGAACCTCCAACTGGCTCTCCCCAAAAGGCTCATCATGCATACTGTGCACATCCTCCTCCTTAGCCGACTCATGCTCCACCATATGCTGCTCATGCTGAACCATCACTGGTGACTCATCATCCTGAATGTCTCCCATAGGGTCCACTGACTTCTCACCATACACACACCTGAATATAAATTTGGCCTGCTGTCAACTACTCCACATGACTCATGCTCCTCAGAGGCATCCTCGAATGAACCCATGGGCTCGTCCCAAGAAGAATCCTCACCCAGAGAGCCAAAAGGAATCTCCTCCTACTCTACCTATATCATCTCCTCAGTGTCACTCAAGCATGAGTGATCAAGTCCCCAAGGTCCCTTGCAAATGAAGCAGAGACCTTTCCTCCTCAGCTCATTCTTGATGCATGATCCACCAAACCTGAGCAACTCCTCCCTAGTCAACTATCTCCTGAACAACCCAATGTTTTTCTCAACCAACCTTTCACCAAGTTCATAAGCAACAAGTGAAACCAATTGTTCTCTCCTCCAAATGGTCAACAATCTAGCTCGCAACTCCTTGCAAATGTCATCATGATCTCCCATAACTGAAGACAAAATGGACAACATGTTTGCTTTGACCATGTCAGGATGATGTTTCTTAATGTTAAAGAAACATTAGAACATCTGTTGGATCAAGTCATCACACCCCAAATCAAGCATGATGTCATAAGATCTAACGAGGGCCATGGCTTTAAGAATCTCAAGGTTCTTCCCAAAAGTAGGACCCTCACTGTTATCCAAATCCTGAAAGGTCTCTACCATCAGTCTGAAAACTCTTCTCATAACATCATCAACATAAGGAGTTATAGGGGCGATTAGTCTCATGATGTTACTGAAGTCTAACCCCTTCATAAGGTTCCTCCAAGAACTTCTGTTGTATGAGAGTAAGCATAGCTGGTTTTAGAGCCCAAATTAGTTTCTTCCCTTCTAACTGGCTTACTTTGGAAAGGTGTGCATCTAGTTCATCAAGTTTGAAAAGGACTTTCCATGTGACCCTCCTGTGCTTCAAATTTGTCCCAAGTGCAAATATTTTGTGCCCTATTTCCTGCTCCTTCTGCACATCCTTTGGTTGTTCTTTCAGAAGAATGGCATAGACCCACTTTGAGAAGGGTCTAATGTTTGTTATTGTTGGTTTATAAAGGGAGTTTATAGTGTTTGATCCATGTTTGGGCTCAATGAGGTCAAGTGCGTCAGCTCAACAAAAGTACGAAATAGCAAATGACTCAATACATGGACCTTTCACCCAACCCAGCAATGGCTGGACAATTATACCAGCCCTTATGTACCGCAGGGAAGACAACAAACCCTATGATCAATGACAATATGTCCAGGAAAATCCATCACGATAGGAAAACTTACGGGAATACAATGACACTGTGGATATCAAACCTTAAATTACTGTCCACAACAGAGTTCACAACCAAATATCCAATCATATACGTTTACAAAATTAAGGAAGACTGATACAAACACACCCATAAAAATTTTCGTGCTAAGCTTATGGTCATCACTGAAGAGTTCTTTGTTGAAGTGCCTAGAAAGAACTTTTCATCAAACAATTTGTAATATTGTTGCTATAAGTCTGTTTTTGAATTGAGACTCAAGCATATGAGGGCAGTGATGCAATAAATGTAAACACAGGGACAACCAAAATTTAGACCAGCATCATATTAACACTTGGACGAGAGAAATACATGACAATAGTAATTAATGGTAATAGGAGAACCTGGTCATATGGTAAAGAATTTTTTGCTCCATACTTAGCCCTAGAGCAGAGATGCACAATTTGGATCCTTGGTTGTTTTGACTTGACTTTCCAGACAAAGATGTGATCACAATTTTGGAATGAATGAGAGGGAAATACAGTCTCCAAAAAACTCCAACACCATCAGCTATACTGGGTTTTCAACCCCTCAAGCAACCCACAAATTGGTGAGACAAGGGACTGATATTGCGTGCAAAAACGCATGTCTATGCCCTAGAATGGATATCAACCATTTGGACTAGGAGATCCTCTCGACTTTCCCCAAATAAGCTTCTACAAGTGTATAGATGCTAATACAACCAATGGATTCATTCATCTTCGACTGTCCGCCAATCCGCTTCAGACTGTCTGTCCGTTACGTAAAAGAAAAAGAAAAAATCCCTTACGGCTTCTGTGGTGACTAATGTGGCTCCTCAGTCTCGTTTGACAGTCGTTGATCGACCAATTGGTTTCCTATGGCTGGCTTGATTTGGGAATGACACCTTATTCCTGGTCTTGGAAATTACAAGTCCTGCCCCAAAGAGACTTGGTGATACAAACTTGGTTTAGGCTGTAGGTGAGGTAATACGACCTAGAACTCATTCATTGTGCCAACGATCTCCTGGAAAGGAATGATTGTCAAGTTGAAGTAAAAATTTCGCGAGGTGCCCAAAGGGAATGGATGCGTCCTTTTTGTGCTTCGAAGCAGGAAACTTGGCCTTCGACATGGATAATACGGGCTTGACTTTTGAATTGATTTCAATGGCCAATTGGCTCTTCAATTGACAACTGCGAGTTGGCCCGCTAGAGTATTGTGCTCAGCTCCTAGCGACTTTTGGCCTCGGCAGAAAATGAAGTGCTCGGTCTCTCTCGGCCCTGCAAGCTCGACACCTGAGGTTTAAAACGATTGTCTGGAGCTTGTTAGTTTTTGTAGCATCGAATGTGCTCTAGCCACAAAATTTGGTGGAGAGGCTACAATACATGTATTCTTCAAAACCCAGAAATCGTTTCTCGAAATTCCACCTAGAGACGACTTAATTAAAATAACTAATCAATTTTTAATGTTTCCTAGGTCTAAACCTAGGGAATATGATTAATTAAAGGGTATTAATTAATTCATGGTGAGAATCTTCTAGAAAATGACTTGGATCGAGTTCTAGTTAATCTTAGCTATCGATTAAGTTTTAATCATGGTCATTGATGTCTCAACGACAGATTATAAGAAGAAACTCAATGGGGCTTGGAGAAGACACACCTGCAGTTCGATTTCACTGGAAGAACAATTTCTTGAGTAGCAGTGCTGAGTTGCTGGAGAGAGAGCCAGTGAGCTTGAAGCAGTGAGATAGGAGTAGGGATGGAAAGGTTGGAGGAAAATTTTCCAACTCTGGTGAATGCATTGCAGAGCGGCAGTGAGTGCCACAGAGAGGCAACGCAACGCCGCGCAGAGGCAACACGGTGCTTCAGAGGGGAATCCGTATTTTGCTGGGGACAAGCAAGGATTTAGTGTCGGAAGGAGCTTCCGGAGGCCAGGAGGATCCATCTTCCAGACAACCACTAATCAGGTAGCAAGAGGGAAAGCAATTTCGAGTTGTGGGATACAGTACTGCATAAGCTGATGCAGTGACAGCGCAAAGGCAACAAAGAGCAGCTCAACTTGAGCCAAGGTCAGTGTCAGATCGCCTGTGGGAGTGAGATTTTTCTCACTAGATTTATTGTCAGTCATTTCTGTATGGATTGCTAGATTTGAGAATCCATAGTCTTGTACTCAGATTTACTACTGCATAATATTAAAACCTATGTTGCTAGGAAACTTGGGTTCGGGAACGGGAACGGGGACGGGGACGACATTTTTGGAAACAGGGTGCGTGGGTTCGTCAGGTAATATAATAATATTAAATTTTAATAATTATATTTTATAAATTATAAATTTATAATTAATAATATATATGAAATTTGAATTTGTATATTTTTTCAACTTTAAACAAGAAAACTTTAATGATAATCATTTAAACATGCACATCGTTGAACATTCAACATTGACATTGAAATTTCAAAATTTATCACCAAAAAACTGTTCATTGTTTGCATATTAACATGAATCATGATATGGGACAGATTTTGTCACACATCGCTGACTGAGATACACTAGCCAAGTTTCCTACAAACTCAGGAGTACGCTCAAAAATCCTAAAGTATTCTGAGTTCTCAAAGACTCAACATTTTAAATTTTATTTTATTGGGCTGCCTTGTGTGTTTTGTGGGAAAGCAGTGAAATATATGCTGCCAGCAGCCATAATTTATACTTTAATGTAGCCACAAGCCTTAAAAAAAACCACAGAATTTATATGTTAATGTAATGATTCAATTTTTCAAAAATTAAAATATATATACTATGAGATGTTTTACTTTTTCCTGAACAAATTCTGAACCATTTAATTGGATTTTGTTGATCCATGGTGAAATTACATTGCAAGGGCAAGCAACACCATTGATAGAGGGTAGATAATGAACTGGCTTGAATGTTGTGTAGATGATTGAGTTGAAATACATTCTCACTGAACGGTTTATATTGTAAAGAATAGCACAGAGCTATATTCAGTGTATGAATGCATTTATGTAATGCCATTCACTAATGCAAAAAATGATGAAGATTTTCTGCGCTTTATTAATCTAATTGCAACTATTTCAGGTTAAAAGAACTGAAATGTATATTTCTCATATTATAGTATATAGTATAAAAAATTAAACATTTAACAAGTCTGGGCTGAGTAGAGGTAAGTTTGTGGCATTGTCATCTCTGTTTAGGGCTTCGGTTGGGTACAGGAGTCTGCATAGAGAGGCCGAGGTTTGTTCCTTAGTGAACAGTGAGCTGTTTTATGTAAACAGTGGCATGAATCAAGCCCTACAGCTCAGCGTTTGACAACAAGAAGGAGGAGGGACTATGCCGCAGCTGTAGGAGGCAAATTGAGTGTATAAAAGCGGACTAACAGTTGTGGCTCATGTTGCAGACAGTCTGAAACAGAAAGAAATTGTGACATTCATTCCGGCAAGCCTTTGAAAGAACCCAAAGAACCCAACCCGAAGAACCCAAGAATCCAAGAACCCATTAAAGGAAAAGAACCCAATTTTTTTTTTTGAAGAACCCGGTTCTTCTGGGTTCTTCTAGGAAGAACCCGTATCCGAATCCGGTACTTGGGTGCGGGAACCCTGGCGGGTTCGAGAACCCCACCCCCAGGTGCGGGAACCCATGCAACATAGATTAAAACCCTCACCTACTACAGTGGTTTTCCCGAGTTGGGTTTTTCCGCGGATTTAGTCCAAAAATAACTGTGTATTTGTGTGTGTGTGCATCTATTCTTCCAACATTTTTATTTCTTTCGCAAAATTTATTTTGTGAATGTTGCAGTGTATTTGTTATGATACTTGCCATAAAACACAAAAAATAATTTGTTTAATTAAATTAAAAAATAGAAGAAAAAACATCAGTTGCTGCAATAGGATTTAGGGTTAGCCGAATTTTTACATCGTATCATAGCACAGATTGTAAGCCGGAGAGATCAGTAGCAGAAGGGAAGAGGAATTTCGAAGCTCTGCGTAGGCAACAGTTCAAAACCCATAGAGGCAGCGTAGTTCCTTTGGCCAGGAGGGTCGATTTTTGAGGAAAAATTTATTTCTCTAAGAGAGTCAACATAGAATAAATTTTCCAGATCAAAAAGTACCAAAGGCAGAGGGAGAAACAGTATTTTCCTTGCAGAGCAGATCTTCAACTGGGACGCAGTTATTTTGCAACAATTTGCTAGTGCAGATTAGTGTTAGGAGGAAGGAAGAGCACACACTGAGGGAATTCTTTCCTCAAGGAACTTCTAGTCCAAAAGTTCGATTTTTCACTGCAGAGCAGCAGTACTTGTGAGAAGATTTGCCCACTCCAGCAGAGAGGGCGTAGAGACAGTCAGCAGCTGCGCAGAGGAGAAGAGGATTTCGACTTTTTATGGAGATGACATTAACAGGGCTGAGATATCAGGATCATTTGGACAGAGCCTCCAATTACGTGATCTGGAATGCAAGAATTTCTTGTCTTCTAGATGGATACGATCTCAAAGCCTACATCGATGAAGTGGTAGTTATCCCCACAGATGCAGATCAGATGAAGACCTACAAGGAGATGGTGAAAACAAAGAGGTTGATTCTTGATGGGGTTTGAGATCACGTGGTGTCTCATATAGCAGGCAAAGATATTGCCAAGCAGATGTGGGATGTTCTCGCTATGCTATACCAGGGATCTTCCAAGCAGCGGAAGATGTGTCTTGAGGAGAAGCTGAGATGTACAAGGATGCAGAAAGGGGAGCACATAGACCTCTTCCTCACTAGGATTCAAGATGCCCAAGAGCAACTGTTTGCAGTAGGGTCAGTGCCCCAGCTTACAAAATTGGTGCGATTAGCTCTAAACAACGTTTTTGAGGACTAGTAGGTCTTCGTCCAAAGTATTTTGGGCATAGACAAGTTGCCAGATTGGGATCGAATGTGGGATGATCTACAATAGGAGGAAATGAGGCAAGATTTGGTGAAGAGCACCATCAGTGGCACCAACAGCAGCAATGGGACAAAGCAAATGAAGGAAGAGGAGAATGTGGCCCTCACATCAAAGGGGCAATAGGAGCAGTGCAGGAGGAAGAAGGACCTTTCCAATGTCAAGTGCTTCAGATGTGGTGAGCTTGGCCACTACAACACCCAGTGTCCTCTTAGGTAGAAGGACAAGGAGGAGAAGTAGGACTAGGCAACAACTAATGTAGAAATCGACAGGTTGTTCTCTATATTGGAGGAAGAGTTTGCCATGATCACCAATATACCTCCAGGAGTGAGATGGGATGATTTGGTTTTGTAGCCTCAGAGAGCTACAGGATGGCCATGATTCTTGAGGAGGTCCACCTCATGAATCAATACCTTGCTATGGGAGTGCACAATATTTCAGTAGCAGGATGGATCAGTGGCAGATGGTGCAGTGGCTAGTAGCGATTAGATACTGGGCAACACAGTGCAGAGTTGACAACAGTGCAGTTGGCACAAAGCAGAGTCAGCAACAACGCAGAGGCTTCAGTGACAGCGTAGATATTAGCAACAGTCAGAGACTCAAGAGACAGATGCATCATATTGATCACAATTGATTCAGTATTTTGGAAGCTTTTCAATTGCGGTTGTTGCAGTTACAGTAGATGGAGAGGGAGTTGCAATGCAGATGCAGCGTTGGCAACAGTTCAGCAAGGCCAGCAGCAACACAGATGCGGCGTATATCAAAGTGGCACAGTGGTTGGTGAGAAACAACAACTAGACATCAGCAGCGTGATAGGAGGTGGTGTAGAGACAAGGTGTTGCTTTAGTGGGTTGCAAAGCTAGAACGCATTCCTCGTTAAGAGGGAGTGTTAGTTTTTGTAGCATCAGATGTGCTCTAGCCACGAAATTCGGTAGAGAGACTAGAGTACATGTATTCTCCAAAACCCAGAAATCATTTCTGGAAATTCCACCTAGAGATGACTTAATTAAAATAATTAATCAATTTTTAATGTTTCCTAAGTCTAAACTTAGGGAATACAATTAATTAAAAGGTATTAATTAATTCATGGTGAGAATCTTCTAGAAAAAGACTTGGATCGAGTTCTAGTTAATCTTAGCCATCAATTAAGTTTTAATCGTGGTCGTTGATGTCTCAACGAGAGATTATAAGAAGAAACTCAATGGGGCTTGGAGAAGATACACTAGCCATTCGATTTCACTGGCAGATCGATTTCCTGAGTAGCAGCGCTAAGTTGCCAGAGAGAGAGCTAGTGAGCTCCAAGCAGTGAGAGACGGGCAGGGATAGCAAGGTCGGAGGAAGATTTTCCAGCTCCAGTGAGTGCATTGTAGAGACGCATCGCAGAGCCACGCAGAGGCAGTGCAATGCTTCAGAGGGGATTCTGCATTTTGTTGGGGAGAAGCAGTGATTCAGTGCTAGAATCCGAAAGGATAGTCTAGAGCCCAGGTGAATCCATCTTCCAGACAACATCTGATTAGATAGCGAGAGGGAAAGCAGTTCCAAGTTGTGGGCCGCAGTACTGTGTAGGTTGACGCAGTGACTTCGCAGAGGCAGCAAAGAGCAACTCAACTTGAGCCAAGTTCAGTGTCGGATCACCTGTGAGAGTGAGATTTTTCTCACTAGATTTATTGTTAGTCATTTCTCTATATGGATCGCTAGATTTGAGCATCCATACTCAGATTTACTATTGCTTGATATTAAAACCCTCAACTGTTGCACCAGTTTTACCGAGTTGGGTTTTTCCGGGGACTTGGTCCAAAAATAACTGTGTATTTGTGTGTGTGCGCATCTATTCTTGTTAAATTATGGTATGTTCTATCCTATGCTTAGAGCAATTTACTTCAATTTCTTCTTAATAGCCCAATGTCAACTCTCAGAATAGCAATCACATTAACATATAAGTAAAATGTTGATAGAACATAAATAAAATCGACAGATTACAAGACAAGACAAGAGACACAAGATGTGGTGGCTAGCCAGGGACAAACCCTAATGTAGTGAAACCCTTTGATCAATTATTCTATATTCTTCAATAAATCAGCAAAGAGAGAGAGATAGTACAATATCACAAATCTATGATTTTATATCAGCAACAATACAACAATAATCAACAAGGTCAAAGCTAGTCAAACAGCTCCCAATTTGACCTCAAAACAATCTACAATACCCAATCAAACTATAGTCAACATCTGGTCAAACTTGCGGCAGCTCTTTGACAGTCAATGCAGGTCAAAGGAGTGGTCAAATCTAGTCAAAGAGGCTGAACAGAAATGCAGCTAGCCTAGGAGAGGCTGCCCAACCCAAACCACAGTCAAGAATGCCTCCATGTTGGTCAACGTTGTCCAATCAACCCACCTGCAACTAGGTCAACCCAAGTCAACGCTGCCCTAACCAGAAATCCGCGTCCTCCTTTCTCAGCCACACGTGTGAGAGAGAGAAGCTCTTCTAATGTGTAGGAGAGAGAGAAGATGTGTGGAACAATGCCACAAGGTCTCCTCCTTTTACATGAAACGTTGAGGTTTAGTTGGGGGTGTGCCACACACTTTATTTTGCTGCCCGACCTTGACATATTGTCAAGAAATACAAATAAATTCATATCTCCATGAATACATGTCGGAATCAAATGATCGTTAGATCAATCCTACACCTCTCGACGAGAGGAATCCAATAAAAATATCAGTTGTCATAAATAAGATGACCCACATGGAGTTTGGCCCTAGTCGCAATTTTAACACTCCCTCTCAACTAGGGAGAACTCCCTCTGCTAATCCATTTGTTTGTTAGTACTATCTCTGCCATCAAATGCACTACCCTGCATTGCTCGGCTCTACTCTGCTAAACTATGAAGAAGAAGAAATGATCGAGGATGTATCATACCATCCTCTACTGACCCGAAGTCAGTCCTAGATAAAAGAGAGTGCCCAATAGTGCTCTTACTGACCCGATGTCAGTCCCAATGAAAAGAGTGTGTCATACCACTCTTATTGATCCCAAATCAATTCCAAAAGAGAGTGAGTTATATCACTCTTACTGACCCGAAGTTAGTTCCAATTGATCCCAGATCAATGTCATCCTAGCATAGCGAGTACGGTAGATACATGATGCATCCATCGGTATTACGATGGTCCCTGTCCTCATTTCCCTACTCATTGGCCAGATGAGAGGTACTTCCCATGAGTCCCAGACTGTATTGGTAGGATGTCTCGGTAGGAGAAGGATGAACCACTCATCTTGCCTACATGTTGCCACGAGGTATCACAGGGGAAGGCTAAACCATTCACCCTGTACACAGCGCACCACTAGGGGAAGGTGAGTTACCCTATGGTCACTCGTCGCTCCAATAAGTACCCCAAGCCCCTCGGATCTCCCAGAGCTCAATGTATGCATCATAAAGGACCTTGATAAGAGGGTCTCTCAACGACTCCTAGTCGTTCTCAGAAAGTCAAGAATTTGACCTTTCCCAAGGGCTTCGTCAGAATGTCAACGACCTGCTCATCTGTCCTGATATGATGGAGCCTTATTGCTACTTGCTGTACCATATCCCGGATAAAGTGGTACCTGATTTCAATGTGCTAGGGGAGATCATGAAATATGGGGTTCTCGGATAAATGAATCCCACTCTGGTTGTCGCAAAGGATCACAGTAGTATCCAATGTATGTCCAAACAACTCACTGAAGAGCTTCCTCAACCAAACAGCCTCACAGGAGGCCATACTCGCAACAATGTACTCTGCCTCAGTAGTGCTCAAAGCCACTGACTTCTGCTTCCTGCTCATCTAGGAGATCGAAGCGGAACCCAAAGAGAAACAACACCCGAAAGTGCTCTTTTGGTCCACCACACTGCCTACCCAATCAGCATCGAGATATCCATATAGCCTCACATCTCCAGCAGTGTATCTCAGTCCATAAGTGATTGTACCCCAAAGATATCTCAGAAGATTTTTGACACCAATCCAATGTGAGTGATGAGGCTCAACAATATACTGGCTCAATGTGTTCACTGCAAAACATATATCCGGACGGGAGTTCACTAAGAAAATCAATGCTCCTATGCGTTGACGATACTCAGTAGCATTTCCCAAAGCAAGTCCAGCAACATTATTGCATAACTTCTTGAAGTTAAGCTCCATCAGGGTAGTCACGGGCTTGCAATCCACCATACCAAATCTCTCCAATATCTTCACCACGTATTTTCCTTGAGATAGGAAAATCTCTCTTGGCTTTTGCCAGATTTCCACCCCTAGGAAATACTGCATCAGTCCTAGGTCCTTCATCTCAAAGTTGGAAGCCAACTCCCTCTTATATTTGTGAATGAGAGAGTTTGCACCTGTCAGAAAGAGGTTGTCAACATACAACACCACTATGAGAGGCTTATCATCCTCAACCTTAAAGTATAGGTTTGGATCGGCTTCACTCCTAGTGAATCCCAGCTTCATCAAGTAGATATTGATCCTCTCATACCAAGCTCGAGGTGCTTGCTTTAGCCCATTGAGGGCTTTCTTCAACTTGCATACGTGAGATTCCCGATTATGAAACTCAAACCCCTCGGGTTGTTCCACATAGATTTGGTCTTTAATCGAACCATGCAAGAACGCGGTCTTGACATCCATCTGATGTAGGTTCCATCTTTGCGAAGTAGCAGGGGTTATGATCGAGCAGATGGTGGTGTATCGGGCAACAGGTGCAAATATCTCATCATAATCTACACCTTCCTTTTAAGAGAAGCCACAAGCGACAAAGCGGGCCATACACTTTTCAACACTCCCATCAACTCCATGCTTTATTTTGTAAAGCCACTTCGAGGTGACAATTGTTTTGTCTTGGGGTATGGGGACCACATCCCAAACATTGTTCTTCATGATGGACTCGTATTCCTCATTCATAGCATCCTTCCATACTTGATGCTTCACGGCTTCTTCGAACGATGAAGGCTCATTTTGAATGATGGTGCTCATAATGGTCAAGTATCCCTGAAACCTAGTTGGCTTCTTAATTTCATGGAAAGTCCCTCTGGGTGCAATGTGTCCTTCAGCATCATCAAGTGTCGCCCTAAGCCATGAGGGTCTCTTCCTAGAAGAGGAAGGCTCTTGCGGAGGGGGATCAATGGGATCCATAGGTTCTTCCACATCGGGCATTGTCTCATCTTCCTTCTCATCCGACTTCCTGGTGTCAGCTTCTTTAGTTTTCCTTCGAATAGGAAGATTGTCAACCTTGCTAAGAGCCATATCTTCATCAAAGGTGACAGCATGACTAATCACGACTTCCTTTTGACCAACCACATAGATTCTATAGCCCTTAGAATTTTCGCTATAGCTCACGAAGATTCCCTTCTTTCCAGATGCACTCAATTTGCTCCTTTTCTCTTTCGGCACATGAAAATATATAGGACTTCCCAAATTCTAAAATGAGAGACATCGAGTTTCTTACCAGTGAACATCTCTTCGGGAGTCTTGGAATCCAATGCTTGATGAGGACATCGGTTTTGAACATATACGATGGTATTCACAGCTTCGGCCCATAGAAACTTCGGAAGCCTTTGATCATGGAGCATGGAACGAATAGCTTCCACAATCGTATGATTCTTCCCTTCCACCACACCATTCTGCTCAGGGGTGTATGGTGTTGTGGTCTCCCTCTTAATGCCAGCCTCTTCACAAAAGTCATGGAACTCATTAGATTCATACTTGGTCCCATTATCAGTCCTCAAGATCTTGATCTTCTTCTCGATTTGATTCTCAATCAAGGCTTTGAAGTGACAGAACCAGGAAAACACTTCATCCTTCTTTTTAAAGAAGTATATCCAAGTCTTGCGAGAAAAGTGAGATAATATACATATCCTCCCAAAGAGTTCATAGGCATCATACCAGATATGTCGGAGTGAACCAACTGCAAAATATCGGAGGCCTTGCTATGGCTTGAGGGGAATGGTCCCCTTTTGAGCTTTCCTTCGGCACATCCTGGACATACACCTTCATGCTCTATTTTGAACTCGGGCATCCCTGTCACCATTTGTCTCACATCTGGTAGAGCCTTCTAATGAAGGTGGGAAAACCTCCGCTGCCATAGTTCAGATTGGAGAGATGTGTCACAAGACATGACTCCCAACGGACTTCCTCCAACTTGATATAAAGAGTCAACTCAAAACCCAAGAGTGAAAGAATATTTAAAATTCTTTTTCCACACACGTACCTTGCCATCAATGAAGGCCACCTTGCAGCCTTTTTCCTCCATTGCCGAAATGGACACCAGGTTCTTCTTGAGATTAGGTACATATAGGACTTCTTGCAAATGAATTGTGTTACCATGATTTAATTGAAGAGTAACATTCCCTGCACACTTTATGGGATAGGTGGAATTGTCTCCAAGAATAATCTCCAAGTTTGTCTCCTTCTCTATCAGATTAGAGAGAGCTTCCTTGTAACCAGTGAAGTGCCTCGAGGCACCACTATCAATAAGCCAATTGCCCAATGTTAAGTTTAGGTATGTTCTATTCTTAGAGCAATTTATTTCAATTTTCACAGTTAGCTCAATACCTTTTCCAGATTAGCAATCACATCAGCATTAAAGCAAACTGCAGATAGAACATAAACATAAATTGCAGAAGAAAAGCCAAGACAAGAGGACACAAGATATGGCGCTAGCCAGGGACAAACCCCAATGTGGTGAAACCCTTGATCAATTCTTCTTATATGTTCTTCAATAGTTCAGCAGAGAGAGAGATGGTACATTTACAACAAAAGTCAACACTTTGACTTATCTAGATAAGAGCATAGATCATCTCTAAGAAGATGATACATGAGATCAGTTGAAGACATGCTGCTTCAACTGATTCTCCAAGGTGACTCCTTCACCTATCATCGTGCTGCATCTCGTCATCATGCTGCACCTCACCGTGCTGCACCATGCTGCACCCATCATCACAATGCTGCATCTTATCATGCTTCATCAATCATGACAGTACCCATCACTGTACTGCATCATGTACCCTCATGTGCCATTGTTGCACCTTGTTTTGCCACCATGTGCTTGCTGCACCTTCCTTACCATACTGTTGTTCCAATTGCTATTGTAGCACCATGTCTTGCTGCTGTCCCAATGCTTACTGTTGTCCATGTGCCTTTGTTGCCATGTCACAGCGGTCCCATGTATCTATACAGCACTATGTACCTTGTTGTCCCATATATCTTGACAACACTATGTACCTTGTTGTCCCATATATCTTGACAGCACTATGTACCTTGTTGTCCCATATATCTTGATAGCACTATGTACCTTGTTGTCCCATATATCTTGACAACACTATGTACCTTGTTGTCCCATATATTAGCACTGTTGTACTAGTTGCCTTGCTGTCCCATGCATCTAACTATCAGTCCACAAACAACCCTCAATTCACTGCATGCTACTGCTGATTTCTGCCTAGGGTTCTGTGCATGTACTTCACTAGTTAGGGCACACCAACAAGCCTAACGTATAGGGAGAATACCCCTGTTTGCCTCGCTGTCCTTAGAGATGACTGCGGCCTAGTTAGGAGGTCCTTTCTCTCCCAGCAACTGTTGTAATAGTCCCTTATTGCATCCCTATAAACAGAGATATACACCACAATATCATGCATAAAACAATCATGAAACTCACCACTAGTCTGCAGCCTAATTTGCACGGTAAGACTGCTCCAATGTGTCACCTCAAGCCATCCTTCTTGCCTCATGCAATGGCTAAGAGCTGCAGCTCTTCTTCTCTAAAATCCACACCCAAAACAGTTCACAAAAACTCAGACCTGCCTCAGCCTTCCTTGCTCCAAATTTGCACTATATTTCAGACCTTAGGATTGCATTATGGCATCCAACGTTAGGGTTGCTTTAGCTCTGCATTAGGGCAGCCTTTAGGTCTGCGTTAGGGAAGCCTTCTATCTGCGTCTAGGGCAGCCTTCTATCTACATCTAGGGCAGCCTTCCACGTGTGTCTAGGGCAGCCTCTCTTCCTCCAACGTCTAGGGCTTCCACTACTAGATTTCTCTTCCACTAAAACCCAAGACAAGTGGAGAGAAATCAATATAGAAATGTGTGTGAAATGACTCTCAAGTCATCTCCTTTTATACTCAAATATTGAGCACATGTGGGGTTTATTTGGTTGCTGGCCGACCTTGACGAATTGTCTTATAACACAACTAAATTCATAACTCCATGAATACTTATCGGAACCGGATGATCCTTAATCAATCCTACACCTCTCGATGAGAGGTATCCAAGAAAAAAATCAGCTGCCATAAATAAGATGACCCACATGGAGTTTGGCCCTAGTTCCCAATTTTAACACCCAACGAGTTCGGAGGAGAGATAGTGGAGAGGGTTGATATCAGATAACATTCATCTTGCTTATTGTTAACAACATTTGATTCATACCTGGAGTTCCTTGCTTTCTTGGACGGTTGACCACTTCCTTGATTTCCCGCATTCCTCTTTCCTTTGCCATTGAACTTGCCATTCCTTTGATTGTGGTTGGAGTTTCCCCGGGAGTGATTTTGATCATCGTCATGAGAAGCCAAATCTGTTGCAAGTGAAGCATCTTCCTTTTCTTCCACCTTTCGATCCGACATTTCCTTTGAATGTAGACCAAGAATTGTTTCTCCTTTTAGCATGAGAGGAGAAAGCAGTGGCGTTGCCTTTGAATGAAGACATTTTTTGCTCTACCATCCTTGTCTCTTCTTGAATGCATCTCGCCATCAATTCCTCAAATCCCGGAATTCGATCGCTGTTGAGAAGAGTGGTTCTAAATATATACCATTCGGATGGAAGCCCTCCAAGAGTAGTGATAGTTAGTGCCCTGTCAGCAATGACTTCTCCAATCGATAAGAGATCATTCTTGATCTCTGTGATCCTTAAGAAGTAGGATTGAATATCCTCGTCTTTGCCCTTCTTAATATTCTTCAGCGTATTTTTGAGGAACAAAACTTGATTCGCATCACTAAATTTAAACAAGCTTAACAATCTATCGTAGATCTCTTTGGAGGTGTTCAGCTCGGAAACGTAGGCCACCAGGTGCTTGTCAATAGAGTCCTGGACGATCTTCTTCGCTTTGACTTCACCCTTAGTGTACTTGTTCCTTGTAGCAATTGGTGCATTTGATGGAGGCTTTGTAATTCTACCTCTCACATAGTCCAACACTTCTTGCTCTTCCAATGTCAAATCAAGAGACATCTTCCATCTGTGATAGTCAGACTTCTCACGGAGCTTGTCTTCTGTGGGGAAGTGTGATGAGGAACCCATGAAGTCTTTTGAATTTTTCCAACAGTCTTCGGTGATTGCTCTTGCTCTTGCTTGGGCTTTGTCTTCACCTCACCTCTGATACCATGTTAAATTATGGTATGTTCTATGCTTAGAGCAATTTACTTCAATTTCTTCTTATTAGCCCAATGTCAATTCTCAGAATAGCAATCACATTATCCTATAAGTAAAATGTTGATAGAACATAAATAAAATAGACAGAAGACAAGCCAAGACAAGAGACACAAGATGTGGTGGCTAGCCAAGGACAAACCCCAATGTGAGGAAACCCTTTGATCAATTCTTCTATATTCTTCAATAATTCAGCAGAGAGAGATAGTACAATATCACAAATCTGTGATTTTATATCAGCAGCAATAAAACAATAATCAACAAGGTCAAACTGGTCAAACAGCTCCCAATTCGACCTCAAGTCATCCTTGAAGAACTTGGTCTTCAACAACAAACATAGGCCGCCCAAAACAGTCCACAATACCCAATCAAACTATAGTCAACATTTGGTCAAACCTGCGGTAGCTCTTTGACAATCAACGCAAGTCAAAGGAGTGGTCAAATCTGGTCAAAGAGGCTAAATAGAAATGCGGCTAACCAATGAGAGGCTGCCCAACCAAAACCGCAGTCAAGAATGCCTCCACGTTGGTCGACGTTGTCCAATCAACCCACCAGCAGCTAGGTCAACCCAAGCCAACGCTGCCCTAACCAAAAATCTGCATCCTCCTTTTTCATTCACACATGTGAGAGAGAGAAGCTCTTCTGATGCGTAGGATAGAGAAGATGTGTGGTGAGATGAGTGGAATAATGCCACAAGGTCTCCTCCTTTTATAAGAAACGTTAAGGTTTAGCTAGGGGTGTGCCACACACTTTATCTTGTTGGCCGACCTTGACAGATTGTCAAGAAATACAAATAAATTCATATCTCCATGAATACATGTTGGAATTGGATGATCGTTAGATCAATCCTACACCTCTCGACGAGAGGAATCCAAGAAAAATATCAACTGCCATAAATAGGATGACCCACATGGAGTTTGGCCCTAGTTGCCAATTTTAACAATTCTTCCAGCATTTTTATTTCTTCCGCGGTATTTATTTTGTGAATGTTGTAGTGTATTTGTTTCGATATTTGTTGTAGCACATAGCAAATAATTTGTTTGATTAAATTAACAAATAGAAGAAATAACATCAGTTGCTGCAATAGGATTTGGGGTTAGCCGATTTTTCACATGGTATCAGAGCACAGATTGTAAGGCAAAGATCTTAGTAGCAGAAGGGAAGAGGAATTTTAAAGCTCTGCGTAGGCAGCAATTCGAAACCCTCAGAGGCAACGCATTTCCTTTGGCCAGGATGGTCGATTTTTGAGGAAAATTTTCTTTCACTGAGAGAGTCGACAGAGAATAAATTTTCTAGATCAAAGAGTACCAGAGGTAGAGGGAGCAACAATATTTTCCTTGCAGAGAAGATCTTCAGCTGGGACGTAGTTATTTTGAAGCAATTTTGTTGGTGCAGAACAACGTCAAGAGGAAGGAAGAGCACACATTGAGGGGATTCTTTCCCTAGGGATCTTCTAGTCCAGAAGTTCCATTTTTCACTACAGAGCAGCAGCAGTTGTGAGCAGATTTGCCCACTCCAATAGAGAGTGCGTAGAGCTAGTCAACAGCTGCACAGAGGAGAAGAGGAGTTCGACTTTTTACAAAGATGACATCGGTAGGGCTGAGAGATCAGGAACAGTTGGACGGAGCCTCCAACTATGTGATCTGGAAGGCAAGAATTTCCTGTCTTCAAGATGATTATGATCTCAAAGCCTACATCAATGCAATGGTAGTTATGCCCACAAATGCAGATCAGATGAAGACCTACAAGAAGAGATGGCGAAAGCAAAGAGGCTAATTCTCGATGGGGTTCGAGATCATGTGGTGTCTCACACAACAAGCAAAGATACTGCCAGGTAGATGTGGGAAGCTCTCGCTATGCTATACTAGGGATCTTCCGAGCAACGGAAGATGTATCTTGAGGAGAATATGAGATGTACAAAGATGCCGAAAGGGGAGTGCATTGACCCCTTCCTCACTAGGATTTAGGATGTCCAAGACCAGCTGTCTGTAGTAGGGTTAGCGCCCCAACCTACAGAATTGGTGCGGTTAGCTCTAAACAATGTTTCCGAAAACGGGTAGATCTTTGTCCAGAGTATTCTAGGCAAAGACAAGTTGCTAGATTCAAATCGAATGTGGGTTGATCCGCAGGAGGAGGAAATGAGGTGAGATTTGGTGAAGAGCACCATCAGTGGCACCAGCAAGAGCAGCATAGGAGGAAGGACCTTTCCAAGGTCAAGTGATTTAGATGTGGTGAGCTTGGCCACTGTTGAAAAATCAAGGGCAGTGATGTATAGTAGGAATCTTCTAGACTTGATAATAATTTGTGAAGCACTTTTCTAATTTATCTTTGTTAGCTTGATCTTATTCTTATTATTAGTGTGTGTGTTTACTTCATCAAACTGCTACCAAAACACAAGAAACAAGAACACAAGATGTTGGCTCTTTGCCAGGGAAAAACCTCTCTCTCTTAGAGAGGAAAACCCTTTCGTAAATTTCTCTTATTGAAGCTTCTATTGATCAATGCCAAACCCTAGACCCTTGACAAGAAGATCCTCCAAGCACAAGTCAAGCCCTTTCAAGATCACTTCCTCTTGCAACACTTCATCCTCCCTCTTCCAACACTTCGTCTTCCTCCTTCCGACACTTTGTTCTTCTTCTTCTGGCAACTGTAGAAACCCTAGATGGTATGCCCTAGAGTGATCCTTGTCCTTTTTCTTCCTTTGCTTGAGATGGAGCCTTTCTAACTTAAGAAGATGAACTTGTCACCTCCCAACCGGGCCTTCTTTTCTTCACGAAGATTGCAGACTTAGAGCAGCAGTAATACAACCCTAATTCTTCGCACATGTGAGGGGATACCTTCACAAAAACTATGTTAGATTCCTTCTTCTTCCTTCGCTTGTGTAGCCTTCTTTCTCGCTTGAATGAGAGGCCTTATAGGAACTCTTTTCTAGCCCAAACACTTCTCCTTTATGACTGCAATAGGAGAGCTTGATATGACAACAAAATAGCCTTCTTGCCTTCGCACGTTTGACTGTAATTAACCCTAGAGCAGTTCCCAAAAACTTGCTTTACTTCCTTCCTTCTTCGCTGCACATAGAGACCTGTTTCCTTGACTTCTTCGTACCCTTTACTCGTCCTCTTTCTCGCTAATTTCATAGATGATATGATAATACTTTGAGGAGGTCGAATGGCTCCTTATATAGGAGTCTATCTCCTTCTTTTAGGCCGACTTGAGGCCAACATGAAGACTTGAAGCCGACTTGCTCTATATAATTCAGATTGCTTCTTTTGATGGTGCCAACGCTTGGAGGAGGCTTATGACTTTGCTTGGAGGTCTTCTTATGACTCTAATACATATTATTACATAGTGTAACAAGCCCATAAGGGTCTTTAATAAATACATTGACTCTTTGACTTCCTAGAAGCACTTAAATATGTGCTTGACCTAATCAATGAGCAAGAAACTCATTGTTATAAATAAAAATAATAATATTTCTTTTTCTTTACAAGTACAAAGATCAAAATTACATTTATTAAGACCGAACTTAGTTACACTTTCTTCAATAGCCACTACAACACCCAATGTCCTCTCAAGAAGAAGGACAAGGAGGAGAAGCAGGACCAGGCAGCAGCTCATGCAGAAATCGATAGGTTGTCCTCTAGATTGGAGGAAGAGTTTTCCATGATCACCAATATACCTCCAGGAGTGAGGTGGGGTGATTTGGTTTTGTAGCCCCAGAGAGGTACAATATGGGCATGATTCTTGAGGGGGTCCACCTCATGAATCAATACCTTGCTACAGGAGCCCACAATATTTTAGTAGCAAGATGGATCAGTGGCTGATGGTGCAGTCAGATGCCAGAGTGATAGATGCAATGGCTACTACTGGTCAGATACTAGGCAACACAATGCAGAGTTGACAGCAGTGTAGTTGGCACAAAGCCGAGTCAGCAGCAGCGCAGAGGTTTCAGTGACAGCGCAGAGACTAGGAGCAGTTAGACACTAGGGAGACAGATGCATCATACTAATCACAGTTGATTCAGTATTTTGGATGCTTTTCAATTGCAGTTGTTGCAGTTGCAGCAACAATAGATGGAGAGGGAGTTGCAGTGCAAGTGCAACATTGGCAACAATTCAACAGGGCTAGCAGCAGCACAAATGCAGCGTATATCAGAGTTGCACAGTAGTTGGTGAGCAGCAGCAACAAACATCAACAACGTGTCGGGAGGTGGTGCAGAGACAGGGTGTTGTTTCAGTGGGTTGCAGTGTTATAACACTTTCCTTGCTAAGAGGGAGTGTTAGTTTTTGTAGCATCAGATGTCCTCTAGCCACGAAATTTGGTGGAGAGACTATAATACATGTACTCTCCAAAACCCAGAAATCGTTTCTGGAAATTCCACCTAGAGACTACTTAATTAAAATAATTAATCAATTTTAATGTTTCCTAAGTCTAAGCTTAGGGAATATGATTAATTAAAGGGTATTACTTAAGCCATGGTGCGAATCTTCTAGAAAAGGACTTGGATCGAGTTCTAGTTAATATTAGCCATTGATTAAGTTTTAATCGTGGTTGTTGATGTCTCAACGAGAGATTATAAGAAGAAACTTGATGGGGCTTGGAGAGGACACACCAACAATTCGATTTCACTGGCAGATCGATTTTCTAGTAGCAACGCTGAGTTGCCGGAAAGAGAGCTAGTGAGCTCAAAGCAGTGAGAGAGGGGCAAGGATAGTAAGGTCGGAGGAAGATTTTCCAACTCCAGTGAGTGCATTGCAAAGAGGTAGTGTAGTAGAGCGGATTCCGTATTTTGCTGGGGAGAAGCAGTGATTCAGTGCCACAAGCAGGAAGGAGAGTCTGGAGGCCAGGAGGATCCATCTTCTAGACATCAGTTGATCAAATAGCGAGAGGGAAAGCAGTTCTGAGTTGTGGGACGCAATACTACGTAGGCTGATGCAGTGATGCGCATAGGCAGCAAAAGCAGCTCATCTTGAGCCAAGGTCAGTTTCGAATCGCCTATGGGAGTGAGATTTTTCTCACTAGATTTATTGTCAGTCATTTCTCTGTATGGATTGCTAGATTTGAGCATCCATAATCTTGTACTTAGATTTACTACTGGATAATATTAAACCCTTAGCTGCTGCACCAGTTTTTTCCGTGTTGGGTTTTTCTGAGGACTTGGTCAAAAAATAACTGTGTATTTGTTTGTGTGTGCATCTATTCTTCCAACATTTTATTTCTTCCATAGTATTTATTTTGTGAAGGTTGTAGTGTATTTGTTTCGATATTTTCCGTAGCACACAACAAATAATTTGTTTAATTAGAATTAACAAATAGAAGAAACAACATTAGTTGTTGCAATAGGATTCGAGGTTAGCCGAATTTTCACAGAGCTCGAACTTCTGAGACGGCGGCTCGACTGACTCAGTCGGCTCCTTTCCAGCGCGTCTTGGATTGAATTTGGCTTGGTGGCGATCTCGACCTTCTGAGATGGTGGCTCGACTGACTTAGTCGACTCCTTTCCAACGCGTCTTGGATTGAATTTGGCTTGGCAGCTCCACAAAGTCGACCATGGACTTTGATTAATGATTCGTCTCTCCCAAAAAAGAATTCTCCTTGGGCCCTCTTGAGATTATAATAATCCACCGCTCTAATATTCTTGGCCTTCACAAAGACAAGGAGTCAACTTGTTTCACAAAAAATCCACCGCCCCACTTTAAAAAAAAATCACACGCTCTTTGAAATGACATATGCGGCCACCATATTAATAAAATTTAGTACGAGCCCCCCCAAAGATTTTAGCCACTCACAAAATTTGAGCTTTTATATGACCTTTGCAAAATTATAAATTTAGATGCTCTAATTTGTCAATTGCCTTCAACAATTTGCCTGAGAATTTGTTGCTCATTTAATAAGGAAATTTGTTGAACCCTTTAATAAATTTTCATTCTGCTGCTAGAAACGAGGTTTTGAATTCTTCAGCAAAAACCCCTCCCAACAATAATCACTGCAATTAGAAACTGAAATACCTGCAGGCTAAGCCAAGACCAAGGCTCTGAATACCACTGTAATGTCCTGAATGGAAAACTTTTGGGTTTTCTCGATATTTTAACTCAAAATTTCTTCAAATAGAATTTTCTTTCATAAACTAAAAATTGTCATGTAAAATTCAACACCATAGAACTGTAAATAACAATAATGAGCAGAAATAATCTTAGCTTTATTCATAATATATAAACTGGGATTACATGCACATACAACCAAAATAGTTGAGATGAAGAGTTGGCCTCTAAGATAATCTCCTGCACTGCCATGTTGGCCCTCCAAACTGAACTAAACTGACATTGCTAAGCTCTCCTGTGAATTCAGGATGAATTCACTAAGAGGAGATGGGTGCTCCTCCAATCTCACTAAATCACCGAGGGTTTCCGTCCTGGGGCTACCAAGGAAGTAGAGAACCAGGTTTTCTCTCATACAAGAAGAAATATCAAATCCAAGATGTCCTCCAATCGCCTCCTTCTCTTTTATAGATCTAATGGACCCCTCTAGAACCGCCTATTTTATTATTGTTTTAATCATGGAGCACATTTCCCTTTTTTATTTTAATTAAAATATTCTTTTTAATGCGGGAAAAGGGTAAATTGGTCAACATGTCTCCTCAAGTCACTGAAACTCACATCTAACCATCCCATCATGTAGATCTTCTTGTTTCGGTTCCAACGAGCTATTACAATAAGGTGTTTTGTCAAGTATTCCTCCCAGAATGCCACCTTGAGCGTAATTAATTAAGTCGGGCCTAATAATAACTCTGTTTTCTGAAAGTTGTCGAAATGTGTTGGAACGAAAGACAAATTGTGTGGATCATGGAATATACCAAGTGAATGCCATTAGACCTCATAAAAACTCTTCAAAACCTCTCCAAAATCCCCTAGGCTCGTTGATTACACCAACCTGCCCCTGTGTCCTGTTTGCCCCCAACTCTGAAAGTCCATCGTCATCATGTCGTAAGGAATGCCAGAAAAAGGTACATTACACACTATCTGCAAGTCACTAGGGAGCGAAATGCTATCTGTAAATCTGAGACTCAATGGAAGGTTTGCCTAATCTCCTCCTACTGAAAATAGTTCATCCCTATGGGAAGCTAAATTACCAAGCCCTGAAATGTCAAGGTCCTATGCTAGTCTCCAAAGAATCCCACCTTGCAAACACTGCACCACTCTGATTATAATTGGTTCCCTATCATGCACATATCGTATCCTCCTCTCTTGTGACCTGATAGCAAAATACCTATAAAGGCCAAATACATCATGCCAAAGCATCTCCACGATGTCAAATCCTACCCACCCAAAGCTAACTCCGAACTTGCGTAGCAATAGGGAAAGCTTGCCTCACCATACGATGAAGGCCTTCGCGAACCCAAGAGTGAACGTGATCACTCTCTGCCATGACTCTGCTCATCACGAGATAGAGTAACCTATCAACCAACTAAATCCTTAGATCCCATAGCCAGATCTGTTGTGACATAGCTCTGACAACTGTTGGAATCCATTTCTGCCTCATCTTTAGCCCCCGCGTGCAAATGATACATAGGCTCTATATATCATGAACCAATATGATGCATGCTAAACTACCCTGTGCCTGCCATTGCGTAGTACTGATGACCATTGGAAACCACATGTGCCGAATAGATACCCCCTAAATGCAACCAATAGATGGGTATCTGATACTCGCAATCGACTTGGTGTACACGGATCCGTCCTTCTCTTGCGAACCATAACCATTAAGCCTGCCATCCAAACTCTCGATAATATGCCAATACTGTGTTTGGAGCCTGGACACCCATTGGAAAACTACCTCAGTCATACGCAGTATCCTTCACTCGAGTGGTACATATCTCCCTCCTGGCCAGCTCCCCAAGTGTAGCCTCAATGATGAATGGTATGCCACCAGATCATCTCATTCCCTAGCCTGTGGCTATCAACTCGCGCATCCACCTTGCTCCTCCATTGGAGAATCTCTATTGTCCCGTTAAGGCATTGACTCTCATGGCGTTATCTCAAGCAAATCCCCCAAGTCCTGCTATCCACAATGTGGGTTTGAATAAGACAAAACAAGGCTCCCCTCAACTGCACATGGTGCCAAGGAGTGGAAGATGTGTGGGTTCCAAGGGGTACGACTAAGAATCCATGCGGACATTCTCAGTCCCTCCCGTGACTGATCTGCTCTCCCCACCTGGGTATGTCCACCTCAATGGCATGTCTAACATCGTCATGGTTTCGCTCAATAGTAGATAGGGATAGTGGGAATCTCGTTAATCCATTCATGCGCGCCACTAATTAGATGACGAGGCATTTGGCTACCTTAAGACCACCATATCATCTCATTCCCCAGCCTGTGGCTATCAACTCACACATCCACCTTGCTCCTCCACTAGAGAATCTCTATTGTCCCCTTGAGGCATTGACTCTCATAGCGTTGTCTCAAGCAAATCCCCCAAGTCCTGCTATCCACAATGTGGATTCGAATCAAACACAACAAGGCTCCCCTCAACTACACGTGGTGCCAAAGAGTGGAAGATGTGTGGGTTCCAATGGGTATGACTAAGAATCCGTGTGGACATTCTCGGCCCCTCCCGTGATTGATCTGCTCTCCCCACCTAGGTATGTCCACCTCAATGGCATGTATGACATCCTCACCAAGGAATCTCCCTACTAGTAGCACTCCCTTAGTCCACAATGTAGCCCCGCACACTACTGCATACGTGTCAACGACCCATAGCAGTACACCCTCTTTTTTTGCAAAAGGGATAGCGCCTGATCAACGTGTCTATGCTATTCAACTATCATCATCAGCTTGATTATCATGTTATATTGTAAACCCTTTCTGCATGTGTAAATTGTAAATAATCTCAGCAGATTCGTGTCGTGTATGTAATTGCCTAGGTAAACCTATTTTTCTGGTGAAGATCTACATTCTGAGAGGTTTTCTTTCAGCCTTACCCCAAAACCGGAGTGGATTTTGTCACTGGGATCTTAGGGGAGTCATAGTGTTCTAGATTGAGTCTATGTAAAAGTGATTTGGGAATAATCATAATTATTTGGTTAGGTTATTTATTACAAATTGCTTGATCTGCTAGATTATATTTGTGTCGCAGAACTGGGTAATGTGTGAGGGTCCTTTTCAGATGGGCTTTCCCCCTTGTGATGTAAAAAATGTGAAAATCATGAAGTAAAGTGTCCTGAAGGTTGGAAAAATAATTTATCCCCTCATAGGTAAATTAATTAAATTTTTTGGCCAAAATTAATTAAAATCCTAAGCTAAAAAATTAATTAATTCTAGGTCTTAGGTAAATTTAAATTCTCCGAAGGCAAAACTCGTTGATCCTTACAAAATTAAACTTTAAGAGGTCCAGGGGCTAAGGTTAATTGATTATTTTGTTAAATTTTAAGCCTTTGGTCCCTGGGGTTAAGTCAAAGTCAAAATTTTGAGGAAATTAATTCAAAAATTTAATTTTTGAATTAATTAAAATATATTTAATTGAAAATTTTGAAATTTCCTCAATAATTAAAATTTCGACGGATGAGATTAAAAGAAATTTTGATCCTCATCAACAGTCGAGATTACTTTGACAAGGATCACTCAAACTAGTCGTTGGAAGATTTATCTTTAAATAGGAGGTCAGTTGTCAATTGAGATCAACTGATCTCTGGATCATGTACTAAGCTCTCAAGCTCTCTTGTATAGTTTTTTGAATTAATGCAAAAGTCTTTGGGGTTTCAACGTGCTGTAGTGTTCCTCTTCATGAATTTATGGTAACAATGTTTTAATTTTTGCTTAATATTATGTGAAAACTATCAATCAATAGCTCTCTTAGAATAATCTGAATACAGGTATCTTATTCAGTTTGTTGGATCTAAGGTAACATTTTTAATTTTGATTGAAGTAGCAGGTATTTCTATTTCTTCATAATTTTATTGTTGTTCTATTTCTCTATTTGATTTGATGGTTGATCTAGTGTTTGCAGAAGATCTCTCAGGTTCTCATTGAGCGTTTGGGGATAGTCCTCGGTTGGACTAGCGAACTCTCAACACATATTTTCTGAAGAGCCTACTTCATGTAAGCCTCAGGAATTATCTAACGATAATTTCTTTTTGCAAGGTGTTTTTGGGCTAGTACCTCTCTAAAACTTCAAAATCTTTTAAATATTTTGTAGAAATTTTTGATAGATCTGGCTATTAAGAGTCTTAGATTATCAGATCTGGGAGCAGAGTTGGACTCATACTCTTCATATATGATAGATCTGTAAATTATTTTTATAGATCTGTTATTTACTTGTGTAGATCTGAAATTTTTGTAACATAATTTTGAATTTTAACACTTGGTTTTTGGGATTTTCTCTATTTTTGTACATATTGGGTATTGGGTTTTTCTTTTTTCACTTGCGCAAAAATACATCTGAGAAATCAACCAAGAAAATCTTTAGATTTGAGCTAGATCTAGACCTTGGAGGGCAAAATCTGGGCTCAAAGATTGTTTGCCGGAATAGATCTAAGAAATCAGCCAAGAAAATTTTCAAATCTGAGCTAGATCTAGACCTTGGAGGGCAAGATCTGGGCTCAAAGCTTGTTTGCAGGAATAGATCTGAGAAATCAGCCAAGTAAATCTTCAAATCTGAGCTAGATCTAGACCCTAGAGAGCAAGATTTGGGCTCAAAGATTGTTTGCAGGAATAGATCTGAGAAATCAGCCAAGTAAATCTTCAGATCTAAAATTTTTCAAGCAGATCTGGGGGTTTTGAGACAAATCTAGGCCCTGGAGGGCAATATCTTATCCCAAATCTTTTTACAAGGCCAACCATTAAAGATTTTGCAATAAATCTGAAGATCTGAAGCAAAATAATTTTTTTTCAAAACAAGGGTTTCAAGTTTTGGGGCTCCTTGGCTCATATCTGTCTTTTTCTCATCCAACTCTAGTTCTATTGGGCCTAGTGCTAGCTCTCATTGGCCATAGATTCCCTTGCTCCATTTCTGATTTGAATATTTGATTTTCTGAAGCTAATCATTGGTGGGTTTTTGCAGAAAATTTGGTAAAAATATGTGTTTCAGATATTGAAATTTTTTGGCAAATTGGGCAAGTGATCTTCAAGGCCTAGGGCCTAAGGGTTTGATCTCTAAACCATCTTTTTTCTTACTGTTTGCTACAGTAGTCATATACCTTTCTAATAGTGGTGAAAAACACATCTAAGTGGTTTGAAATTAACTAAAAAATTGCTAAATACATTAGTAAGTCATTTATGTTTGATGTGTATCAAGAATTTGACCTACACATCTACATTTTGGGTGACTGTTATCTCTAAATAATTCTGTTTCTGAAGTCTGAAATATAACAGTGGTAAAATTTCATGTGGGTTAGCCTAAAATCAGTTCCTAAGTTGTTTAATACATCATTTGAGTTGGGCATTCATCATTAAGCTTATTTCATGTTTTAATTGTTAATTGTAATAAGTATATCAGATCTGATATAATTCTGTGAATCACATCATAACAGGCCGCAAATTTTTGATAATTCATGTGGGCAAGCTTGGAAAAATTTCGGTAAATTTTTGGCATAAAGATATCATTGATAGCTTACTGTTTTCATTGTCATATTGCTGCTGTCATAAAAATTTTCTTGTTGCTGTCCTAAAAACTAATTTCTGAAAATTAAGTACTCTGTCATGGAATTGTGATAAAATGCATATCTTTTGTTTCATAAACTGAGTATTTTTTGAGCATTTGTTGATATTAATTGCAAAGAAGTTTCCGTTCTCTTTGAGCTATAACTGTATCAGAAAGATTTGAAATAAGCTTGTGTTCTAATTGTAATATCTTCAGGGGTTTAATTTTGAGTCTTCATTTAAAAAAGCGAACATTTCATTTGGGTATTGGAAGTTTCTGCGACATAAGTGTTTTACCATTCTAGAGTCTAACTTCATCTCATCTTCCGGTGTATTTGCATATAAGTTAACTTTGCATAGATAAAATTTACTTCCAAGCATAAGCTTGGTCGATAGACAGATAGATCTCCATCCGTCTTTTCTTGAGAAGCTTGTTTTAATAGTACTTAAAACAGTGACTTTGAAGTCGTCAGAGCCACAGTTCTCTACAGCGTCGGAGGCACGGGTATGTTAGAATTTCAGAAGAGGTATCGTTAATCACACCTTAGTGTGCTTCTCCTGATCTTTTCTCTGCCAATTACTACAAAATCAAGCTCAACACAGAAAGGATTGAAGGGTTCACATTTAAATAGGCATCTAATTATTATTAACCAAGATTCTTGCATCTCACATTAGTTTTAGGATCTACATTTCATATAAAATAGTCATCCATCTAAGTAGCAGTTGCTAATCGATTACTTGGTCTTAATTTCCCTAGCAAGATCGTTGACTCCATAAGGCACTGGTATCAATCGTTTAAAATCTAATCAAATCCTATAAGTCTTGCTAAATCTTAATCAAGTACTTGATTGCTTCACTGTGTCTCCCGAACTGGCTGGTTCCCAACTAGTTCTTTTTCATTCCACTTTTCCATAGGGTCTACCCCCCTTAGCCTGCTGTAGAGAGATAGCTTAAACGGAGAGATTGGGGATCAGGGTGACAGCCCCCGATCTGAGCATTGTCGCGGTGCTTAGACATTTTGTGCAACAACAAGACCCTGTATAGGGAGACCAAACCCCAAATGGAGACCCATCTGCAATCCTGCATAAGGTCCAGTGCGTCCTCTTACCTTCTAATACAACAAATCAATAGAGTAATCAAGTAAAAGAGTTTAAAAATTGTGGAATCAATGGGAACTTTATGGTGGCATGCCCTTCCATAGTGGGCTTTGGCATGTACAAGTGTCTCCAAGCTCAATAAGGGGGTTAACCAAGGACCCTATTAGGTGGTTTCAGCGTTTAAAGGGGGTGATATGTCCATGGTACATCCATCAAGTGGTGGGTGGCATATGATATATTGGTGGAATGGAATGCGGATTAGGGGAAAGCTTCAGGCCACATGCCATGGTACATGAGTGTAGGAGGGAGCAATTGTGGTACATGAGTTACCCCAGCCTTTGTTTTTCCACCCTTATTCATATGTCTTTTCCCTTTGATTGCTTTTTCTTCATAACTGCTTGGGGCTCCAGAAAATGAGAGCATGAAGTGTAGGATGCAACAGTAGATACCCCCTTTAAGGTGGGGCATTTCATTGCCCACCAAGGGTTGGGATAGTCACGGGTTCATTAATGTGGAGGGGGCTCATCTAGGGCCCATAGGAACCAGGGTCATGGCCATAGATAAGGGGTAGAGCTCATGTTTGGCTTTTGCCCATGTGCTAAATTTGTATGTCCCAACCATCTTTTGCATTTTGTGGTACATTACCTGTTGTAAGTGGCCAAATTATGCTTTTTCTTTCCTTTTTAGCTGCATCAACCTCTGATGCATCGTTCCAGGCTCGGCCCAAGGTGTGGGCAAGGGGAAAGTGTGGACCCGGATGGGAAAAGTGATAAATGGGGTTAAAATGAGTGGAAGGGGGTGATGTGTATGGTGTCAAGAAGTGGGACCATGGAACCAAAATCGGAATTTCCCATGTCGTGCCAACCCTAAAGCTAGTCAGTAAAGGAGATCCCACATGACTAGGATACAAGGCTAACCACCAAATCAGGCAAAGGAGACAAGAGTACAAACTTAGCCCACTCTTGCAGCCAAATCCCCCCACCAATCCATGCCCAAAAGAGTCCATGATAACTAAACAAAATTACTCAACTATACCAATGAAAAGCCATACCTTCGAGACTGGGGGCCCACCTTCAAACATACGATCATAACAGATGAGTGAGGGACCACATGTTTTGGCTTAAGTGGCGGAGATAGTTAAACATTGAGGATTAAACATTTATAATTGAAAAATTAGACTGTTTTGGCAACAAAAAATATGACGTAACTAATTTAAAGTTAAACATTGAGGATTATACATTTATATCGCAATTCTTAGTTCAAACCCTATGGAGCAATCCAAGTGACATTATTTTGGGGTCACCCTAGATGGAAACGCCATGATCTGTCATCTTAAATGCGAAGAAATTTTTTTTAACATTTTCCTACAGGAAGAAAAAAATAACACTCCAAGATGTTACACTGAAGCCAAATTCAGTAACGCCAGAAGATATATCAGGTATTTCAAAAGTAATGTTTCAAGAAGGTAAAAAAAATTCTACGAAGTCAGCGAAGAGAAGTTGACAAGATCACTATTGACAAAAATGAAGAAGTTTTTCGGCTTAAAGACCATAAAAATTACTAAAGCAAATTAAGAAGCTTAAGAAGGACAAGAAGTCATTGGAAAACAAGGTGCAATGGTTTATTGAAAAGAAAGCTTCCAATGTAGAAGTCCAAGTTCAAGAGAAAGGGATAAATATTGATCTAGTGAATATCACAACTCAAGAAGAAGACAATCCAGTTGAAGAAAAGAAACACTTAGATTTTGCAGTTCATACGATGAACATCCCAAGTGAAGACTCTGGACTCAACTCAACAACATCATCACATGAAGTAAATCCTAATATTGCCACACACATGATAAGGGAAAGACAAACCAAAAAAAACACTTATCTACATCTGAATCACCGTAACAGACATCTCAATCAATCTACGAATCTATATCACTCTGAACATAAACATTATGTTCCGAAGACTACTAATGTCAGTACAATTCAGTCTTGTGATAACAATTCACACGAAGTATCTAGTAACCACAAGATTCCACAAAAGATTAACAATTCACACGAAGTATCTAGTAACCACAAGATTCCACAAAAGATTAATTTAGGATGGTTAGATCCATTCTTCATGCGATAATTTTGTTTATAACTTAGAACATCGTATCATCTTGTTTCAACAAACATGACAATTTCAAGACAAGAAGACATTCGAAGCAATTAAAAAAAAAAAGTTCAAGCCTTTCATCAATAAGCTTTGAGGACAAAGATTTTTGAAGATAAAGGCAATGTTATGAATAAAATATATTAAATATTTAAATGATAGTTGTAATAGTGATTAGTTAATTAGTAATTAGGTTGAAGAGGCATGTCTAAAGGGGACATGACTTTCCATGAAGAGGCACCTGCCTAGTATATAAGCAAGCCCCTCATTCTCATTTGTATCATCATCTTATTCAGACTTTCTAATATATATTCTTGTATCTCAATGGAGATCTTTATATTCCAAGTTTTCTGGAGTATTTAATGGGAAATACGAACTTTGTTCGCTTCACATAAATATAAAGGTACTTACTTGTGAAGTGAAGATGCTCCTTGATGACAATATCTTTAACTTGATGCCTTCTTGATTTTGATAATAGAAGATGTCTTCTTAATGAAGATGTCTTCCTTCAAAGAGAGGGAGATCACCTTGATTCCTTGATGATGATGACAACGCCTCTTCTTGCTTCCCTTGAATGTAGAGACTTCAAAATTCTTAAATGACTAGTCCTTATTTAAGTGGAGGTAGGGTCTTGTAGATCCTATCTTTGTGATGATAATGCGAGCTTCTCAAGAATGCTTCAAGTGTATAACCCTTTTTTGGATGAGCTACGGTTTTGAGGTCTTCTTTCTTTAGGATGTGATGATCCTTCAGATGAGTGGTCATTCTTGATGATTGATGCGCTTGATGATCTTCTAGAGTTTCGACACTAGAGTGTCCTTATTTAAGATGCCTTTCTTTGATATAGTCACCTTAGCTCTGATACCATGTTGAGAAATCTAGGGGTCACTAGATTAGGGATTGTTGAGAATCGGAATTACCGTTAAACCAAAACTCACAGGTGTTAGTCAACAATCGCATCACTAGAGATAAGGATCCACGAGAGGCAGTTAGTCCATGTCACGAAAGACATGGGGAGTGTTGGTCTATCCTGTCTAATAATCTCCACCCCAACACCGGCAAGGTGTGTATCGAACTCGTGGCCTACGTTCTGAAACCACTTGTTGGGAATCATGATTGTCATTAAACCAAAACCCATAGGTGTTAGTCAACGATCGCATCACCAGAGATAAGGATCCATAAGAGGCGGTTAGTCCATGTCACGAAACACACGGGGAGCGTTGGTATATCCAATGTCCAACAATTTATCTTTCTTTGATAATTGCTTGTGATGTATTTTTACTTAACTTGATTAGCTTTTTCTTTCACTTGATTATTATTAGTATTCTCTTCATCAAACAACTATCAAACCATAAAGAACAATAAGACAAAGGACACAAGATATAAGAGATCAGCTAGGGCCAAAACCTCTCCAGCTTAGAGGAAAACCCACAAGAATTCTTCTCTTCTTATAGAATCTTCAACTGACGAATTCCAAGACATATGACCCTTGACCAAGAGTCCAAGACCAAGTCAAACCTTTCTTCCTTGACGAGATTTCCTTCCAGCGACTTTTGCAATTTCGACCTCCCAGATTTCCTTCCAGCGACTTTTGCAACTTCGACCTGCCCAACAAATTCTTATGCAACTTCGACCTGCCCAGCATATTCTTCTGCAACTTCAACTTGCCTAGCAAATTATTTCGCAGCTTCGACCTGCCTAGCAGATTCTTCTGCAACTTCGACCTTGCTAACAAATTCTTCTACAGCTTTAACTTGCGCAGCAAATTCTTCTAGAACTTCAACCAACCCAACAAATTATTCTGGAACTTCAATCTAGCAGTTTCTTCGTAGCACTTCGACTTGCCCAACAACTTTCCAGCACTTCGATTTGCCCAGCAAATATAGAAACACTAGCAGGAGAGAGAGAAAGAGAGAGGCCCCAAAACTTTGATCTTGCTCTTTTTTCTTCTTTTTCGTGATTTTCCAATTACTTTCTTGAGAAGATCGAACTTGCTTGAGAGTGTGTCCAAATGAGGTTGAGTTGCTTCGTATTAATAGGCTTTTGAGGGCTACGAATTGTTATCTCTATGCTGACTTGTCCCTTCTTGTAGGCCGACTTGATCTTCGCACCATGACGAGGTCTTGGAGGGTCTTTTGACTCAAATAAATTTTCTTCACAATATTTAACATGACCAAAATGGTCTTTCATACATGATATGACTCAATTGACTTGTAGACTCAATGACAAGCCCTAGAAGCACTCAATGGGTGCTTGACCTAAAAATAAATCTCCCTTGAGCATGAAACTCATGCCTCAAGTAACAATAATAAATTTATTTTTACACTTTTCATTAAATACATAAAACCATGATTACATATGTCATTGTGAAGACCTAACCTAGTTACATATTTCAACACATTCAACAATAATGACACTCCAAGAAAAAAAATCCAGAATTTAGATGCACTAATCTCATGCAAATCTAGCCAAAAAGCAGTTTTTACCTTACATGTATACTCTTTGAGGGCAAACAACAATGAGATAATGAAGAGAGGAAGAGGCCAAACATTTTTTTAGGGTTCTTTACAATGTTATATTTATCATTGTCAGCAAGTATTGGCAATATTGAGGAAAATATTGAAAATTATTGGGAAACTTAAAAAAATACAAAAATAATCATTTATTTTTCAAATTTTTATTCTTTTAAAGCAATATCAAACAAACACATTGTCACACAAATATGAAAACAAAACTACAATATATATTATAAAATGCATAAGATGTCAAGTGGAACATCAATCATTGATAGTAGATACTAAAATATGATATCTGTCCTCAGACTAGGCATAAGTTTTGACAAGATAATACAAAATCACGTTAAATCAAAAATAAATGTATCTCATGAGATGATCATCATGAGGCATCTAGATACTATAAGGATAATCCGATAATCATAATGCACTAATGAGTGGCCTACGATTAGGTTTCCCTCACCCTTGAGAAGCTTGTGGCTCCCATGCAATTCCTTCGTTCCTCCCTCTAATCTCTCTATCTAGCAATATCAAGAATTGAGTGCTTTGAAATAAGGACAATGTATGGGGTAACTAAAGGGAAAATATCAACTTCATGCCCTGGGATTTTGGCGAGGTGGTATTTCAAGTGGGTGATTCCACCCAACATTTCCATTCCACATAGCTTGCAACTCAGCTTTGTTCTATTTTGACCAAAATCTGCTTTTGCACCATGTGTTTGACACATTGGTACAGGGAATGTCCACGCACTAGAGACACATCCGTCACAAGGGACGCACGTCATAACATGTCCTACAAATAGGCATAGCGTGTCCAAATGTCCTCTGGCCTCAGGTGGATGTGTTAGTTATGTTAGATTTACAATGTTCTCTAGTGACTGACCATCATATAAAGAGTGCACTATCTTCATCCACAAAGATGACTGTTTACATCATTCAGAAAGCTATTTAAGCAATATCTTTTTGTATATTACGTTCTAGATTAAAACCTCCTGCCATAATTTAATATATTATAAATGTAATGAAAACCAAGGATCTTAGTCCATACCTTTTTTTGACTTGCAAAATCTTTTTGTGGATCAGGTAAGTCATTTTCAGGTGACGAAATTTTTATACTGGCAGATTGCACTCCACCATCTCCAGCAAGAGAATTTCGAAGTGATGACTCGTTAGAGTTTTCTTTAGTCACAGATTCTCGAAAAAGATGACCGAGCACAGCACGCAGTCGTTGATTTTGTCTTGGATAATAGACCTTCGTTGCAAGTGGGACTGGAATATCTGCAGTTACATACAAATTGAAATGCTATAAACAAGATCAATAAATGGTGCTGTATTTTGAATTGCCCCATCAATTAAAACCATAGAAAATTAATCTAATTTGATTTATTAATGAGCAACTGATATGAGAAACTTCAGATTTTTCATGTCTGACCTGCAAGACGATCTTCTTTACTTTTTGGCTCAAGTCCAACAACTAGTTTAGCATTGTGTTCATCTAGTGCTGCATCATAAAGCGGCATTCCCTCTTTGACAGTGCACTTTGAAGATTCTGGAGGTTGTTTGTCTAAATATATCACAGATTATCTTAATCAGCTTACCAATATATTCAGGTTTTAGAAGACAAGCTTATATATGAACTAGGAGCTTATTTAGGTGTGTAGTTTTCCATTACAAAGAATATAATAATTCTCATTTCTTTTAACTTCCTTGTATTATACAGGCCATCTTTGGTGTGTCCTTGTACAACAGAACTGCAGACAAATTTCCACAGAAACTTCATGTATTTATTTATAATGTAATGAAGTACAGAATCAATGTACATAATCCATGCAGCCCGGGTGATTGAAGTACAACATGCATTAGACAAAACAACCAAACCATCCCTGTTTCAAAATCATCCCTAAAACAAAATAAACAGTGTAAACACTTTTAATATATGATCAATAGAATTATCATGTCGTTCTGAAATAAGATGCTAAGTTACTCCCAATCCTCTAATACATCTGGAATCTAGACCCTGAAAGCATAGTGACTCTTGGATGCACACCCTTCTTGTTTCTGAAGCCAGTAACAATAGACTTTATTACAAAATGCCATAGAATCCACTTTATGATAAGGCACAAAAAAATCAGTTGTATATTAAACAGAGGGCATACTGCTGGTTATTCTTTATATAAATGCCCTAACCTCTGATGGGGGCCTTCAATTAAATTCTATGCTGAGAACATTAGCTTCAAAGTGTGGAGTATGGATAGTCATGCTAATTAGTTATGCAGTAAAATTATGCCTAGTTTAATCAATTAAGTTCATAAATAACCAACAACTTCCATTCAACGTCATATTAGAGATATCCAAGCCAGTCAAATTTGCTTGTATCTTCCACGGTCATTAGTTATTGTCATATCTACATCCATTCTTGTTATAAAAGAACTTTGAATTTGTTGACATCAACAAGAGCTAGCATGCACACTATGCACACTGTGCACACTATATATATGATTTTTTTTTCACAATTTGAATATTTTGTGAATTTTTTGGTCAACTGATTTTACAGTCCAGCTTTTTTTTGTTCCAGTTCAGTTCAGGATTTTGGGGCCGACTATTTAGATGACGGGTTTGCTTCTGATAATTATGCCTGATATTGTTATTCTCAAAGCTTCCCCCGCACATGAGAAAATTAAAAGTGTAGAATCTAGATATATACCCACCCTTGCCTCCTTGAGGGCCCCCGAAGGATGCACTCAGTTTCCTGTTAGACTATGTCAAAGCAAAATATGTTGAGCTTTGTGTGTAGAAATTCAAGGAAGCAGTGGTCACAAAAGTTATTCAGGAGCCCACCCACCCTCCATATGAAAGGACAAGTTCAATAGCTCATAGTCCTTTTCATATAATTGATCTTCATGACACATCTACTAGTGATTTGCTAAAGGATTTAGTAACCAGGTATGATATTGAAGAGGATGGTGACCACAAAGAAATGGAAAGTATTGATGCATTCATCAAAGTTGGCAGATATAGTGTTATGAAACCAGCTCACAAAAAGATAGAAAAGAGAGATCCACGCCTTAGAATTCAGCCTCTTCGAGGGGGCAACCTCCTTTACATTACATAAATGAACAATTCTTGGATGATACAAATGACAAAACCTCCTTTCTATATATAGGAGTCTAAGGAGTCACAATATAATCCAGCGGACCTAACAATAATAATATAAAGCCACACAAATAACAATAGGGGGCTTCTATGGGGCACAGAAATAACAATATGGGGGTAATAGGAGCACAACAATATAAATAAGGGGTATAACTACAATATTAATGGGGTAATCACTAGTATTATAGGGACCCAACATGCCCCTCTCCTTCAAAAAAGTGTTGTCCTCAACGCTTGAGTAGTTCTGGATACTTCTGCATAAAATTCTCATCCTCCCATGTGGAATCTTCAGCGGATAAGTTCTTCCACTTGATAAGATACTCTGAAATTGATCGATTTCGTAGCTGTCGAGTTCTTGTTTCTATGACTGCTTCCGGTTCCAATATAATTTTTCCTTCCTCATCAAGTTCTGGCAATATTGTTTGAATTGGGAGCTTGTCACCTATAACCTTCTTTAAACATGAAACATGGAAAACTGGGTGCAATCGAGAAGCTGCAGGAAGCTCCAATTTGTATGCCATAGTACCAATCTTTTGCAACACCTTGTACGGACCATAATACTTTGGTGATAATTTATTATCCTTCTTAGCTTGCTTTAGGGACATTTGCTTATATGGTTGTAGCCGTAGGAATACCCAATCACCTACATCAAAACTTCTTTCACTGCGATGTTGATCTGCCTGTTGTTTCATTCTATTTTGTGCCAACACGAGGTTATCCTTTAAGAGTTGGAGGACTTGTTGTTGATGTTCGATGTGATGTTCCACTGCCTGAACCTTAGAATTTTCTCTTAAATATGATGTGATGGATGGTGGTTGATACCCATAAAGTGCCATAAATGGGGTCATTTTTGTTGCTGTATGGAAGGAAGTGTTATACCACCATTCAGCCAGAGGCAACCATTTGACCCATTGTGTCTGTTTATCAGATACAAAGCAACGAAGATATCCTTCCAAACATTTGTTTACTATCTCAGTTTGCCCATCAGATTGAGGATGATAAGATGAGCTATGAGCTAACTGAGTACCAAGACAAGAATTTTGTCCAAAAATTTCCAGTGAAAATGGGATCTCTGTCACTTACAATAATCTTTGGGTTTCCATGTAGCTTTTGAACTGTTTCCATAAATGCAGTAGAAACTGTACTGGCTTTAAATGGATGTGATAATGCACAAAAGTGTGCATACTTGGTAAGTCTGTCAACTACCACCATGATGACACTCTTTCCCTCAGACTTGGGTAAACCTGTGATAAAATCCATTGAAACCTCCTCCCAACGTTGGCTTGGAATGGATAAAGGTTGTAATAGACCCGGTGTCTTAATTGTTTCAACTTTATTTTGCTGGCAAACCAAACATTCCGCCACAAACTTTTGAATATCTGATTTAAGGCCATCCCAAAAAAATTCCTTCTTAACCCTGTGGTAAGTTTTTAAAAATCCTGAGTGCCCTCCTAAGGGAGAAGTGTGCAATTCCATAAGAATCTTTTGTTTTAGCTGGGAATTCTTACAGAGGTATAAGCGATCTTTGTACCATAACGAATCATTTTTCCAGCTAAATGTATCAGAAGTACTGGAATCTTGTTGTAGCTTTCGAATAAGTGCCCACACTTCTTCGTCATTCTTCCATTCCTCCCTTGCTTCGTTTATCCAATCTGGTTGGATAATAGAAATGGCACACAACAATGCTTCCACATCCTCATCCTTTCTTGAGAGTGCATCTGCCACCACATTTTGCTTCCCTTTTTTGTAGATGATTTCAAAGTCATAACCCAACATCTTTGTGACCCACTTTTGTTGCTCTTCAGAGGATAATCTTTGTTCTAAAAAGTATTTAAGGCTATCATGATCCGTTTTTACCTTGAAGTGTCTTCCCATTAGGTAGGGTCGCCATTTCTTAAGTGCATGGAGTATTGCCAACATTTCCTTCTCATAAATAGCTTTGCTTAAAAACTTTCCCTTGATTGGACGACTTTCAAAAGCAATGGGTCTTTCATCTTGCATTAGAACAGCACCAATTCCATTTCCTGAAGCATCACATTCCACAATAAAGGTTTTTGTGAAGTCCGGTGTAGCTAAGACCGGTGCTTGGCACATTGCCTCTTTAAGATGTTCAAAGGCCTTTGTTGCTTCCGGAGTCCATGAAAATGAATCTTTCTTCAATAATGTTGTTAGAGGTGCTGCTATTCTCCCATAATTCTTAACAAACTTGCGATAATACCCTGTCAACCCAAGAAATCCTCGCAGATGCTTTATGGATGTGGGGATTTTCCATTCCTTAATGGCTTTAATTTTGCTAGGGTCTACCTTAACTCCTTCATGAGATACAATATGACCCAAATATTCCACCTCCTGGACTCCAAAGAAACATTTGGATCTTTTTGCATATAATTGTTTCTCCTCCAATAGTTGTAGCACCCTGTCAACATGTTCAACATGATCCTTCCAAGACTTGCTGTAGATTAGTATATCATCAAAAAATACTAACACAAATTTTCTAAGGAATGGTTTGAAAATTGAATTCATCAAACCTTGAAATGTTGAAGGTGCATTGGTAAGGCCAAAAGGCATGACCAAAAATTCATAATGACCCTCATGAGTTCTAAATGCCGTTTTTGGAATGTCTTCAATCTTCATTCTGATTTGATGATATCCCGAACGAAGATCCAACTTGGTGAAGTAAATTGATCCATGCAATTCATCCAGTAATTCATCAATAACAGGAATGGGGAACTTATCTTTAATAGTGAGCTTGTTGAGCTCCCTATAATCTGGACACATGCGCCATGATCCATCCTTCTTGTGCACCAATACTACTGGAGCTGAGAAAGAACTTTGACTCGGTTGAATTATACCAGCCTCTAGCATTTCTGCAACCATACGTTCAATTTCACTTTTTTGGACATAGGGATATCTGTACGGCCTGATGTTTGGAGGAACACTTCCTGGAATCAGATGAATAGCATGATCATGATCACGCATAGGTGGGAGACCTTTGGGAGTCTCAAATACCTTGGAATGATTGTCCAAGACTTTTTGGAGATCTGGAGAAATAGATGATTCCAATGTGGAAACATCTAGCGAACATAATTGTGCAATTACACCTCTTTGCTCCTTTTTAGAAGCTTTGTCATACCATTAGAGCTGATTATCTTTCCTGGTTTCCCTGCAATACCCCTTAATTCAACTTCCTTTCCTTCCGAAGAAAATTTGATGAAAAGTTCTTGAAAATTAAAAGCTATTGTACCCAAGGATTGTAGCCATTGGACTCCTAGTACAACATCAGCACCTCCCATTGGAATGGAAAGCATTGGGCTAGTCAATACATATTCTCCCATGGATAGCTTGATATTATGGCACTTTCCAGAGCAATTTATTGTTCCTCCATTTGCAATCATCACTTGACACTCTGGTGCTGGATATAGGAAGCAATTCAATTCTTTTGCTACCCTACAATGAATAAAATTGTGGGTGCTTCCTGAATCAATCAACACTATTACCTTTTTCTTCTTGATTTGTCCTTCTATCTTGATGGTTTGAGGAGTGGTAATTCCCGCCAATGCATTACAAGATATGGTCGGATTTATTTGTTCTTCATCTAGGCTTTGTTCCTGGAATATATCCTCTTCTTTTGACCTTTCTTGCTCCTTTTCTTCTTCCTCTTCACAATCTATGTAGAATAATTTCTTCTCAGCACACTTATGACCTTTTGTGTATTTGCTATCACAATTGTAACAAAGCCCTTTTGCTCTTTTTTCTTCCAATTGTTGTGGTGTCAACCTTGTAGGTTGTGGAAGACTATGGGCAACAACACTTCCGTCTTTATAGTTGTGAGTGGTATGCTTCCTAGTTGCCATAATTTTGCTTTCCATTTTTCTTGCTAACCTGAATGCCTTCTCTAATGAATCAGGTTCCCAAAGGCGCACATCATGTTGGATATTATCCTTTAAAGACCCTATGAACACATCAATCCTATGCTCCTCTGGAATATCTTTTACCCTTATGTTCAATTTTTGGAACTCCTCAATGTGCTCCATTATTGAACCCTTTTGTTTGAGACTTATCAATTGGCTAAAAAAAGTGTTGCTTTTTGTATCCTCATAATGTGCTATCAATTCTTCCGTAAAAATTGCCCAAGTGATAAATTGTTTACGAGAACAAAGCCATTGATACCATACAAACTGATTTGGTTCCAAATATAAAGTTGCCATACGTACCTTTTGTGTGTTTTGCACATTATTGAGATCGAAGAATTGCTCCATCTGTAATATCCATGTGGCGGGATCCTTGCCATCAAACTTCCTCATATCGATTTTTGGAACATGGTGAGTCTTCGATCCAACATTAGAGTCTATGGAATCATGATTAACATTTCTTTTGTTCTCATCATGAGTTTCCTTTACTACCTTTTCACCATTAGTGACCCTTTCTTGTAGCAACTTCTTCAATTCTTCCATGTCTGTCTTCAAATCTATCTTCAAATTTACCATCGAATCCTCCACCTTAGTTTCCATGCCCTTTATCTTAGATTCCACACCATTTATCTTAGATTCCACGCCATTTATCTTAGATTCCACGCCACTTATCTTAGCTTCTGTTAGCTTTTGTGAGCGTGACATTTGTTGCACTTGTTCTTGTAATTTTGATATATCATGTAGCATTTCTTCCTCTTCTTCATGAGTCATGCTAGAGCTTTCAGGTTCCTTACTAGGTGTTTGCATTTTCTTTCCTCGGGGCATCAGTTACCGATAATAATGCTTTACTATGCCCTTTGAATTCCGTTAAACCAAGCTTACAAAAATTTAAAAAAAAACTACACACCTTTTTTCACTTTATAGAAGCCTGATATTGAATCTGATGTATCTCTGTAATTTCGGATCATCCAGTTCTGAAATTGCTACCTGTAGTAGCCTTCTGCGTCCTCTTTCCAATGCCACAAGTCTGAGCCAAATTGGATTCTCCAAGTAAGAGTTATGTGAAATCTCCCACAGTGACTTGCTTTTAGACTGGTTCAGTAGAGCGAACTTGTACGACGTGCCACGAGTCACTGTTTCAACCTTTGAATCTGAAACACACATACAAGAAACTACAGTCCGTCCTCTTTCTGTACCTTTTTACGAAATTTCAATCCGATCCTCAGAGAGAGAGTTATGACGATTTTCCCCAGGTCACCTGTTTTGAATGTAATTCAGGAGTCTGCAAAAAGGCCAACTTCCTCAGATCATATCTCCGAAAATATCACGCGAAAAGCTCTGAAATTCGGACCCAAGGTTCAGCGCCAATTCTTCTCAAATGGGTTTTTTTTGCGACTTCTGAAACGTCACAGAAAAAAAGTTATAGCGAAAATGCCACGATGACCTGTTTGGAGCAGCGAAACCCTAGAATCCAAAGCTCTGATACCAAATGTTATGAAACCAGCTCACAAAAAGATAGAAAAGAGAGATCCACGCCTTAGAATTCAGCCTCTTCGAGGGGGCAACCTCCTTTACATTACATAAATGAACAATTCTTGGATGATACAAATGACAAAACCTCCTTTCTATATATAGGAGTCTAAGGAGTCACAATATAATCCAGCCGACCTAACAATAATAATATAAAGCCACACAAATAACAATAGAGGGATTCTATGGGGCACAGAAATAACAATATGGGGGTAATAGGGGCACAACAATATAAATAAGGGGTATAACTACAATAGTAATGGGGTAATCACTAGTATTATAGGGACCCAACATGCCCCTCTCCTTCAAAAAAGTATTGTCCTCAACGCTTGAGTAGTTCTGGATACTTCTGCATAAAATTCTCATCCTTCCATGTGGAATCTTCAGCGGATAAGTTCTTCCACTTGATAAGATACTCTGAAATTGATCGATTTCGTAGCTGTCGAGTTCTTGTTTCTATGACTGCTTCCGGTTCCAATATAATTTTTCCTTCCTCATCAAGTTCTGGCAATATTGTTTGAATTGGGAGCTTGTCACCTATAACCTTCTTTAAACATGAAACATGGAAGACTGGGTGCAATCGAGAAGCTGCAGGAAGCTCCAATTTGTATGCCATAGTACCAATCTTTTGCAACACCTTGTACGGACCATAATACTTTGGTGATAATTTATTATCCTTCTTAGCTTGCTTTAGGGACATTTGCTTATATGGTTGTAGCCGTAGGAATACCCAATCACCTACATCAAAACTTCTTTCACTGCGATGTTGATCTGCCTGTTGTTTCATTCTATTTTGTGCCAACACGAGGTTATCCTTTAAGAGTTGGAGGACTTGTTGTTGATGTTCGATGTGATGTTCCACTGCCTGAACCTTAGAATTTTCTCTTAAATATGATGTGATGGATGGTGGTTGATACCCATAAAGTGCCATAAATGGGGTCATTTTTGTTGCTGTATGGAAGGAAGTGTTATACCACCATTCAGCCAGAGGCAACCATTTGACCCATTGTGTCTGCGTATCAGATACAAAGCAACGAAGATATCCTTCCAAACATTTGTTTACTATCTCAGTTTGCCCATCAGATTGAGGATGATAAGATGAGCTATGAGCTAACTGAGTACCAAGACAAGAAAATAATTTTGTCCAAAAATTTCCAGTGAAAATGGGATCTCTGTCACTTACAATAATCTTTGGGTTTCCATGTAGCTTTTGAAATGTTTCCATAAATGCAGTAGAAACTGTACTGGCTTTAAATGGATGTGATAATGCACAAAAGTGTGCATACTTGGTAAGTCTGTCAACTACCACCATTTTTGCCGTCATGGAAAATTGGAGCAAGACACAAGGTGAAATCAAGATAGCTTACAGCAAACCCAGGTGGCAAAATCATCAAATTCACCAAGACTTTAGAGATCAAGCAAAAATGTGGTGAAGTAGAGTTACTACACATGAAAAGTTAAGTGAACTAGTTGTTGGAATTGATAAGGTAGTTTTTGGAGGGTCAAAGTTGTTGAAGAATGTAACTAGTGTCAGTCTTCAAAATTGTATTTGAGCCATGATGTAATGCATTTGTTAAAAGAAAGAAAATGGGAATTTTACTATGAAGAATAAATTATTTATTAGCATGGGTTCCATGCTTTATTATTTTATTTTGAGGTCTAAGCCTCCATTGTAGGCTTCTGAGGTTTATGTCATGAGTCCTAGTCCTTGTCATCATTTAATAGACCCTTCTTGGGCTTTGTATATCAAGAAAGAAAGTTACTTTTTATGTCAAATGAGTTAAATAACCCTCCTCCACCAAGTTGGCCTCAAGTTCTACAAGTCGACCTCAAAAGGGAGCCAAAAAAAACTATAAATAAGCAACTACTCATCTCATTTGGAGGATGCACAATCAAGTTCAATCTGAAGAGGAGTGTGAAATACCAATGTTCCACCAAGTCTCCGGGACGGGGAGACGCGGGTGCGGGGAGACGCACAAGGGGGACGTGTGGGAGTACCATAAATTTTAGGGAAATTTAGGGGGGACAGGGGGATGTCGAGGTATATAATTTTTTTTCCTTTTTAATATATATATATATATATATATATATTTCAAATTCATATTCAATAATGAAAGCATAAATAGAATGATACATACATAATTGAATTAAATAATGAAATACTCTGATCCATATTCAGTATTCATTATTCACCATTCTCGAATCTACATTGATTTTAAAATCATTCATCATTCTAGATTCTAAATTGATTTAAAATTAAAATTCATCATTTATCATTCTAGAATCTAATTAGTACTAAGCAAAATAGACTATAATAGATACTGAAATCTAAAGACTGGAATAGTAAATTGATATAACTAAAACTCAAAAACAATGGAGTGATGAGTCTAAAAGTCACTCTAGAGTCTAAAGTACACAGAGGGCTTGGTGCTCTTGATTAAATACTAATTCCATACCCTTGTACATGACAAAATGCAATGGTAACATTGCACTCCATCGAATCCTAAATTCCAGAAAAATTGATCTAAAGACTGGAATAGTAAATTGATATAATTAAAACTCAAAAACAATGGAGTGATGAGTCTAAAAGTCACTCTAAAGTACACAGAGGGCTTGGTGCTCTTGATTAAATACCAATTCCATACCCTTGTACATGACAAAATGCAATGGAAACATTGCACTCCAGCGAATCCTGAATTCCAGAAAAACTGTTAAGTCTACTGGATTTTGAGTGAGATCTAAACTTTTACTTTCTCCATATGAAATCCAATGAGGTCAGAACCACTCTCAGACATCCCGAGTCATTTCATGGTAATGTTAAAAATTTAAGTAAAAGGATGAAAATGAAAGATAAGGAGAATGTCACTTTTACTTTAAGAATTTAACATTACCATGAATAGCATAGCATTAGTAGGGAAATATGGTCAAATACTACGTTTTCCCTGTCATAAATCATTGTTTACAAGCAAATTTAAGGGGGGACGCATAGCCCATTTTGAGGGGGGATGCCCAGGCGTCCCCCTTTTGGGGAGTCACGTCCCCCACACTGGGGAAACATCCCCCCTGCGTCTCCCCGCGTCTCCCCAAAAGGGGGACGTGGGGAAACGTTTCCCCAGAAGTCCCCCCATCCCGGGTGTGTGGGGTGCGAAGGGTGCGTGCACCTGACCCTGGGGGACGTGTCCCCGTGGAACACTGTGAAATACCTAAAAGAGGAAGAAAATACCCTAGCGAAGAAGAAGGAACCCTAGCGAAGAAGTTTGCAGACTATTTTCTCTCTCTTTTGACTCACATGTGCGAAATTCTGAAGTTGCAAGAGGGCCGAAGTTGTAGGTCTATAATAGGGCCGAAATTATGGAAGTTGGAGAGCCAAAATTCTAAGTTGTAACTAGGTCGAAACTGTTTGACTAGAAGTGACTACTGAAGTTTGGCTAATCAATTTGGAAGGTGTTAATTTGGTAGCTCGGTGACAAATTCCAACCATGGGACGAGATTCCTCTTTTCAAGAGGACCAATTTTGACTATTAAAGCGCTCAATTTGGACAAGGGAAAGTGTAATTTTGAATAAAGCCCCACATGTGCATATTTGATCAGGTCGACCCAAAAGATAAATTGGTCACCCTTGGAAGGCTATCAATATAAGTCTAGCAACCCTCATTTGGACAGTCATCTTGGATCATTATTCTATTCTCTTCCTTGTTTTTGGCTTGCACAGGTCTGAGGTAGGTCCACAGAGAATGGGTTTGCACAAAGGTGAAATTGCAGGGTCTGAAGCTCACATCTCTACTTTTAGGGTTTTGGGTCTTAGTGGCAGGCATGTCACAAAGAAATCTTGATTGCAACTGCATGTTGACAGGCTCATCTGTGTTGCTGAAGCCTTTCAAGTTTCAGCCACACGTACAACACACCTTCCTTGCAGCCAGAAAGTAGGGTTTGTTTTTCATCCTTTGTCGTTGTTGACCGCAAATCACTGAAGATGACTACACTCTGATGAAGTGATATATGATCAATACTCTTGTTGGAATCGTCTTTTGGATCTTGTTAGATTGATTTTGTTGGGTACATCTTCAGGGATATTGTTTAGTTGTATGGATGAAGATATGGATCATTGTACTCTCTTTCGCTGAATCATTCAATGACAATCTAATAAGGAGAATTTGAAAGGGTTTTCCCTATAGTGGGTTGTCTCCGACCAATCTTGGTGTCTCTCTGTGTGAATGCTTTTCTTCTATTGTTCCTTTAAGTTTTGTTGCATTGATGATGATGTCGTTCTTTCTATATAATTGCAAATGCTGCTAAATAATGTTGTAAATCTGAATAATGTTATGATGCTTTGGGGTGAATTTAATGTGTAAATGAAGAAATGGAATTATCAAAGAAAAGAACAATATAACCCTAAGAAAAACTAACACGGTTTCAGAGTTGGACTAAAGAAAAGTCATTGACGATCACCCCTATGAAGACACCTTTAATGGATGCAAGAGAAGATGGAGGAGACCTAAAAAAATGCTAGGGTTTGAACAAAACTCTAGGCAATTTGATTATTAGGATTTGATGGTTAGGGTTTGGAAGAAACCATGGTTTATGGCAAAGACTTGATCTAGAAACCCTAGCATGATCAACGTGAATATGTTCAAAGCACTTGTGACAGATTTGATGAAGCCCTAGATGGGATAGTCTCTATTAGGCCTAGTTGCTAATGAAGTTGGTTGAAATATTGAAGGCAACATTGTCATATGGATAATGAATGGTAATGACTCTTGAAGGTTGGTTCAAGAAGGAGTTGATCTCCTCCTGTTAAAAGATAACTACCGTTAAGATCTATGTTACCTCCTTGTGATTCTATTCTTGTTTGAATTTACTGCTTTGATTATTACACATACTTCATGCATGTATATTTGAGTATTTGGATACTTCTAACCTCTTGATGAGATGTGATAAGTGGATCCTTCTTGAGGATCATCTGAGATGTAGGAAAAGATGGCTAGTGTAGGAAGAGAAGAGCTACAGTTTCCCATGACAAGGAAGTTGACAAAGTGCTCTCACTGCCAATGTCAAATAAGAAGATACACAAGTATTTGAATACTACAAGGTATGTATGATGTTGTTTCAATGTTATGTTTTAGTTGCAATATTGGATGGCAGGGTAAGCCCTAAGGTATGATGAGAATATCACCTTCGCAAATGACTCATGCATGCATATGAAAGTAAGTTTGATTCATGGTACTTATGACAATATGGTGCACTTGGTCCTAAACAAGCATCTTACATTTTAGACAATGAATTTCTTGATTTTATGAAGCTACTTAGAAACATTGATTTTTGATATATTGGTATACTTGATAATTGGCAAAGCATCTCACATCTTAGACATGATGGATTTCATAAGAAGGTTAGCTCATTATTTTTGACATAAGGTAGCTTGATTCGATTATTAATGATTGTGATAAGCATGATAAGCATGATGATATAAGTGTAAAAATAAGAGCGATATTAGGATCTTCTTGTTGACCTTGGTTAGCTTAGTAATTATGTCATATGGAAAAATTGGGTGCCCTAACTTGATGGCTAATGATAAAGAAGTTATTTAGTGATTAATCTTTGAAGTACGATGATACACCTGTTAGCTGCCCTAATCATATGACTAACTCCTGATGGAAATTTGATGTCATGTGATGATGAAGTTGCTGATGCAAACATGTTATGACCATCACAAATATATGTTAGAACCTGATATAGTTTGATTTTATGATCTAACAGTTCTGCTGATGCATGACAATATTATAGACAGCTTGATGACTTGAATAATGATGACTGAAGTGGCTTCCCATTCAAAGGGAGAATCTCTCCATAAGATCCCTACACCTATTGTCATTTGCATTAAATGTGAAGAAGATTCTTTATTGTTGAAATTTTCTAACATAAATAGACAAATATATGTGTTGTCGGTCTGCAACTAGTTTGGGTCTGAGAAGAGAGGGTTTCCCTTACTCTAAGCCCCAACCGCATGACAACAAGCTTAAGAGTGTGGTTGTAGCCTATCAACTACATAAAAGAAAGCCTATGGGTGCGTTATCCCTGTAGGTCATGTTACCACTCAAACTAGCAGGGGTCCTAGGAGGGGATCCTATAGAAAAACTACTAGGTTAAGGGACAACAATGGAACGATAGCCCACTGTCACTTTAGCTAAGGCTCCCTACTCTTTACAGACTTTCACCGATGGGAGGAGTCCCAATATGAAAGGAATAACAAGGATGAATAGATCAATGAGTGGAAGGAGGGTGATTCTTAGGGCCTATTTGCAAGAGAGACTCAATTATATAGCTTTCTTGCTTAAGAAGCAAGGTGATGGGTTCTCTAGGAAGGGCTAAGAGGATACTTGAGTCTAGGTTTAGGGGATATGCCTTGATAAGGGGTTTCCTAGACTTAAGGATACTAATGAAGAAATGGCTTCTAGTGGAATTTGAGTTGTAGATTTGTGGGACCACAAAGAAGCCTAGTGGACCCAAACTAGGTCAAGGGTATGGAGTTGATCAATCAAGGATGGGCTTGACCTAATTAGGGAAGAGAACGAGATCAAAGGACTAATTTTCTTTAAAGTTTTGAATGCAATGATCCCAATGAAGACACTAACCCAAATCAAGCTAGGGCAAGAATTGGTCTTGTGGCTAGGGCTTGCTATATCCCAGGATCCCACCACCGGATTTGCTTGAAACTTGGAGGACTTCTAGAGATAACCCCAACGCAGTAGTGGAGTAAAAATCGAGCGTTTCGAATGGATACAATGAAATTCATTGGATGCCCTAGGTGACCCTCTATGGTTAGGCCTAAAATTTGGAAAAGTGAAGAAAAGAGAGGTAAATTTAACCACCAAAGGGATACGAGGATCGGTGCCTTATTGCTTGGGCTTAATGGAATCGAGATACACATATATTGAGAATTTTCATGAGCTAAGGAGCCCTAATTGATCTTCGCTAGCCTCTCCAATGGCAACAACTAGGTCAATAGGGATTTATACTTCAAATTTGCAAAGGAGACAAAATTTTGAGGTCTTCAACCTAAGCAGTGCCTTTAGGAACATTCACCCAATCCCTCAAAGCTCAACGCATGCATTTAATCACTTGTTCAAGGTCCCAAAAGAATTTTGCATTATATTAACCCTTACAAAAATAATGATAACAAGATACATGCATTAGACAAAATAACAATAATAGCATCAAAATTTCGACTTACATGAGAGAGAGAGAGAGTATATCCATTTATCAATTTCACATTCGAAACAAGCTCCAAAGACGATAGCGAAAATCCAAACATCATAGTGCATCAAGAAACTCTAAAAAGTTCACTCCAGCAAAAAGTGTGAAAATCTCTCAAGAGGTACTAATCCAATCCAAGTGATGATGAGAGGTTAGAATGAACCTCTCTCAAGTTTATACAACTCTAAAGGGAATTCGATTTTCCTAATTGGCCTAATTGAGCCCCAAATAATAAAATAATACATAATAATGACATGATTTGGTGGCAAGCCCATAAAGACAACTCAATAATACAAAGAATATCCTCTCAAGAGGGTAAAATGATGAATATGATGAGTCGTTGGGCCATTGAGGAGGCCTAATGGAGTCCAAATGTGCCAAGTTGAGTGAAAAGGCTCCAAACATAGCGGATAACGGGTTGGCCCCTTGTTTACCAAGAAAGTCATGTGATGCTCCCAAGTGGGTGTGGGGGTCATAATGACATCCTCATGGGTCTCCAAGTCGATCCATAATCCATGTAAACCATCTGTAAGGGCTAGGATGATGACATAAGCCCTCCTTTTATCTCCTACAGTGAGACACATCCTCATCTAGACCGTGGAACCTCTGCCAAGTGTGTGGTCCAAGTGTGGAACCGGTTGGGCATGGTGGCCCAAGTACATCATCCTCATCCAAAAGGAGGAACACGAGCAATCTTTGAATGGTGTCGGGGATCCATGAAGTACTCTTTGCTATGGTGGAGGCCCATGGCTCTCAACGCTCACCCTACAAGTGCCAATGTGGCCCTCTGTAGTGCTTGGCCTTTGTATAGGGAGACCAAACCCCAAAACGAAGACCCACCTGCAATCCTGCATAAGATCCAATGCATCCCCTTGCCCTCTAATACAACAAATCATTAGAGTAATCAAGTAAAAGAGCTTACACATTATGGAATCAAGAGGGAAATTCATGGTGGCATGCCCTGTTGAAGTTTCTAAGTCTACCAATTAGAAACCCTCCATGCACTTTATCTGATTTATTCCTACCTACTTGTTTCGTTACTTAACAAGTTATTTACAATGTAAATACTGAAAATAAACACTAATGCATGCTCAACATATTACAGATCAACAACTGAATGAAACAGAAACAATCACACCAAATGACACCGTTATTGTTAGACCAATGTCCTCAGAAAAACCCAATGCGGGAAAACCGATGTTGCTATCTGAGGGTTTTCTTATTAAGCAATTCCAGAGTACAATCTGGGTGCCAAATCCGGCTTACTCAACAGAGAATTTCCTTGGCAGTAATACCTCACAGTTTGAGACAAATGTTCCGGTTGAAACCCCGGATACACCTTCTGGCAGCTCCTCAGCTCCAATCTGCGTCAGGAACAGTAGCGTCTGCCTTTCTAGACCGTGTTAGCCTCTCTTTGCCCAACGCTGGCCCTGTGTAACCCTGAATGGGTCTACGTCAGCCTCAGGAGTACCTGCGTCAGCCTTCTGGCCCTCTGCATTAGCAATGCTGACCTCTCTGAAGCATTGCGCAACTCCTGGCTGCCTCTACATGGCCCTGCATGAGCCCCGGCTGCTACTGTGTCACTCTCACTGGCTCCTGCGCTGCTCTCCCGACACTATCTCTGCCTCTTTGACTCTCTGTACTCAAGGCCCCTCAGTTGCAACTCCGATCACTGATTCTATCTATCTTAGCAAACCCCGCTCTAGAGAATAGAATGACTGATCACTTTGGTGTACTCTCCAAGTGACCCTCAAGCCCCCTCTTATACTTTTCTCATTGACGTATCAACGGCCAAGATTAAGTCCCTAATCAACAGCTAAGATTAGATCTAGCTTGATCCATGTCTTTTGGACCATTCTAACACAATTTCATATTAATCCACATTATTATTTTAATTTCCCTAAGTTTAGACTTAGGGGACTCCATTAAAAATATTAATTATTTTAATATCTCCTTAATTGTTTAGAATCTGCCCAAACCCTTTCTAGGTATTGGAGATCTCATGTGCCACAACCTCTCCACCAAATTTTGTGGTTAGAGCACATATGATGCTACCACAAATAAACATGCCCTTCCATAGTGGGCTTCGGCATGTATAGGTGTCTCCAAGCTCAATAAGGGGGTTAACCAAGGACCCTATTAGGTGGTTTCATACTTTAAAGGGGGTAACACGTCCTTGGTACATCCATCCATGGGTAGGTGGCATGTGATATAGTGATGAGACAGGGTGGAGATCAGGGGAAGGCTCTGAGCCACATGTCATGGTACAAGGGTAGCTATGATGAGAGAAGCCCACATTTGGGTATATGAGTGTAGGAGGGAGCAAATCGTGGTACATGAGTTACCCCGACCTTTGTTTTTCCACCCTTCTTCATATGTCTTTTTCCTTTGATTGATTTTTCTTCATAGTTGCTCAGGGCTCAAGGGAATGAGAGCATGATATGTAGAATGTAGTAGTAGATACCCACTTTTAAGGTGGGGCAACTCATTATCCACTAGGGGTTGGGACAATCATGGGTTCTCTAATGTGGAAGGGGATCATCTAGGGCCCAGAGGAACCACTGTGATGGCCATGAATGAGGGATAGAGCTCATGTTTGGATTTTGCCCATGTGCTAAATTTGTATGTCCAGGCCATCTTTGCATTTTGTGGTACATTTCCTGTTGTAAGTGGTCACATTATGCTTTTTCCTTTCTTTTTAGTTGCATCAACCTTCGGGCATCATTCTAGGTCCAACCCAAAGTGTGGACAAGGGAGGGGAGGCTAACCCTTTGTGGACCCAGTGGACACATGTGGAACCGGATGGAAAAAGTGATGAATGAGAATAAAATAAGAGGGGAGTGATGTATACGATGTCAAGAAGTGGGACAATGCAACCAAAATCGGAATTTCCCATGTAGTGCCAACCCTAGAGTTAATGGCCAGTAAAGGAAATCCCATGTGACTAGGATACAAGGCTAATTACCTAATCATGCAGAGGAAACAAGAGTACAAACCTAGCCCACTCTTTCCATCGAAACCCCAACCAATCCATGCCCAAAAGTGTCCATGATAAGTAAACAAAATTACTCAACTAAACCAATGAAAAGTCATACCATTGGGGTCGGGAGGCCCACCTTCAAACATGCGATCTGTTGATTTGGGGTAGCATCGGATGTGCTCTAGCCATGAAAATTAGTGAAGAGGCTAAAGCACATGAGATCTCCAAGACCCAGAAATGGTTTGGACAGATTGTGCCTAGTTTGGGAGATATTAAAATAATTAATATTAATAATGGAGTTCCTAAGTCTAAACTTAGCAAAAATAAAATATTAATGGATATTAATATAAAACTGGGTTAGAAGGTTCCAAAAGTCATAGATCAAGCCAAATCTAATCTTAGCCGTTGATTAGAGATTTAAACTCGGTCGTTGAAGGACCAACGGGAAAGGTATAAGAGGAGGCTTGAGGGTCAGTTGGAAAATACACTAGAGTGATCAGTCATTCGATTTGCTAGAGCGGGGTTGCTAAGCAAAGTCGAATCAGTGATCAATAGCGAGGGGCAGTGAGTACTAGACAAAGAGGCAGAGACAGTGCCGAGAGACCAGCGCAGAGGCAAAGAGACAAAAGCAACAGCCAGAGTAGGCCACGCATAGCCCAACAGAGACAACGCGGAGGCCAGAGGGATGCGTCATCCATGCAGAGAGCAACTAGAGTGACGTAGAGGGTCCTAGAGGCTGCACAGTGCCTTAGAGGGCTGATGCAGAGGGGTTTGGGGCTGACATAGAGGCTAGAAGAGCCAGCGCAGAGCTTCAAAGTCGCTAGAGAGGGTTTCATGGGACAAGTTTTCTGAATACTTGTTTTTGAATAGAGAGGTATTGCTGCCAATTATTTTTCTCTATCAGGTGAGCCAATTTAGCACCCAGTTGTACTCAAGGAAACACTGCATAATAATAAACCCTTAGAATAGCTGCACCGATTTTCCCGCATTATCAGGGGACATTTGTCCAAAAATAACGGTGTCACTTGTGTGTTGGTTTTCTTTCAGCTGATGATCTGTAGATGTTGAGATTGTATTGTGTTTATTTCGTTATTTATATAATTTAAATAACTTCTGCGAATTTAACAAGTAGAAGAAATAAACCAGAAGAATACAGATTCTTAGAAATTTCAACACGATCAAACTAGATGGGTGAGGGACGACAAGGTTGCCTCAGGTGGTGGAAAAAATGGCACATCAAGCTATCTGGTGGCTGCAAGGGGTTGCTAGTTGCTAGCAGAGGACCATCTTGGAGAGAAAAAAAGTTCTCCTAGGGATATCACCCATAAAGTTGTGGGTAACAGGTCACAAAACTGAAGCTTTATGCATAAAATCAGGAATGCACTAGCAATATGTCAATCCTGCAGATATGCAGCCAACATAAAAAATTTCTATGAGCAGGGAAGTTTGAATAATTGACTTACTAGAGAGAATGTGAATTTGTTGACTAAACTTGTGTTTGCAGGTGACCGGAATATGCATATCAATATGGCATTATGATTTATCCATTGAAACTAGTGTATGACAGTATTTGATAGCAGTTGCAAGGGTTTGACAAGATTTGATTGATTGGTATAGATGAGCAACGTTTGGAGTTTTGACATGATGCTTAAATATGATTTAGAACATTGACATGATGCTTCATATGTTTTTGGCTTACGTATTGATTGAATTCACAAAGATGACAAATTAGGGTTTTAACTTGATTTGACTTGATATCTAACGATCTGCCTTGATGACAGTGCTATGTGAGCATAGTAACTTTCAGTGACTAATATTGGTATTCAATAATGATTTTGTATTGGTCTCATTGTCTTTGGCACAATGGTTGAAGCATAAACAATTGTGATTCAGTATGAAGTAATCTCACAATGAATGGATGGAACTTATATGACTCATTCTTGGTATATGCATGAAACTTATATGACTTGTCCCTGATGTATCCATTCATATTTAATGGCAAAAATGATTCATGTTATGAACATAAGGATGGCTCGATAAATTTAGATTGGATAATGCTTCGTAAATAAAAGGTTGTTGAAACTTGGCATTTGAATGTGAAATCCACCTAACATTCGGCTCTGAAAAGTTTGTCACAGGGATGTTGGCAGAAACTTTTATGATTTTGATATTAGTTTTGACCTTCCATCTAAGGTTTGATAAGTTGACTTAGTTAATTTGATTGCAAAATATTGATTTATGTAAGTCTAAGCATTATTGTTTGGTCAAATGTTATGTTTACATAAAGCATTGTATGAAGCAAGCTCCCAGAGTGTGGTATGTTTGCATTGGCAGTTATCTAGTGAAGCCAGGAAGATGTGTCAATCCAAACCTCTACTTCAAAAGTGATCCAAGGTATGACTGTGATTTTGGTTTTACATGTTGATGGTCTATTCTTGATAGGTAATAGGCCTTTGATGATCAAAGTAAGAGGGAGTTGGCCTCTGAAGTTTGAAATGAAGAATCATGGCATGATGAATTACGTTTTGAAGTTGGGCAAAGAAAATCTATATTGTCAAGTTATTAAAGAAAGCGGAAATGCGAATCCTTGGACACTTCGATTGAATTTCAAGAAGTTATGAAGAGATATTATTGAAGCTGAGTTGGCAACTCATAGTTGATTGAAAATATTGATGTTCTGTGTGAACACATGTCCATATATACATGTTTGGAATAAAACTTGATTGAGCCGCTTCATACTGTTGAGTTGTTGTCGAGTAACCTTCGAGATATTTGCATGGGACGATAAATTTTTGGGTCTGAGATATTCTTCCTATGATATGTGACTACATGGATGTACTGACGCTAATTGGGATCGTTATTGATGATATACGCACATCTAGGTGTTGCCTTAGTATGAGATTTGCCATGATATTCTTGGATGAAAATGTTGTAGCTTTAAGCACAACCAAGGTTGAGTACAATGTTGCTGCCATGACTAGCTGCGAGGCAGGTTGAAGAAGCTCTTTGGAGAGTTGTTTGAGCAGGGTCTGGATATGACAAGTATACATTGTGATAATAATGAATGGGATCCAATTGGCGGAGAATCTCGTAGATAGATGGGGTCGACATATCTTCAACCGATGTTGCTGTACAAAACGAGCTTAGGCTTGTGGTTGTTGCCTCTGTGAGAGGGAGAATGAATAAGGCATCCTTTTGAGATATATATTTTCGTTCTAACATAATATTTGATTTGATATCCTACATAAACAGGAGACTGTTGCTATTGCGACATGATGATTGAATTGATACCAGATATGAGCACGATGATATGTTTATGATCTATGGAGAGCAGGACTGATCGAGAACACTGAGCCAGCTCTTCCCTCCTAACTGAGCTCCCAGGGTGAGGAATTGAGATGGAAGGCTCCTGGGATTGAGGGATCTCTGGACAATAGTGTCGTAGATGTTGCTCCGCTATCTGGTACCCATAGGGTTGGAGATGTTGCTCCCCTATCTTGGTCTTTGTAGAGTATACCCCAGTTGGCATAATAGCCACAAGCTAAGCTCGTTGGGATTGTTCACCCCCCCTGGCCAATAGGTGAGGAGGCTTGCGGGTGTGTGATCCTTACCTTTGGTAAGTCGAGTATCTCACCCAAGCTTGCATTATGATGCAAATGTTCTACCACATGAATATTGAGTGTCATTGTTGGGAAGATCAGTGGGCAATAGGATGGGTTGAGATTTGCTCCCCTATATCACCTATTGCCTGATATGGGGTTGAAGATGTTTTACTCCCCCATGAGATTCTGAGTTGAGATGTGATCCCTGATGTGGTTCCAGGTTGAGATGTGCTCTGTGATGATAAGTTCTCTGATGTTTCCCGGGTGGTAGCATTGGGCTCCCTATTGGCAGTCATTTCGGGTTGAGATTGAGCTCCCAGATGTAGATTTAGGTTGAGATGTGCTCCTTGATATTGTTCCAGATTGCGATGTGCTCTCCAACGTGATATAGGGTGGTATCTTAGGTTCCCCACCGATGTCAAATTCTTCTTCTTTTAGATTTGACAATGTTCAACATATGAGCATAGACAATCAAGAGATAAGCAGAGATGAGCAAAAATGTGCGGTGATAACACTTGATAATGAGATACTTGAAACAAGATATGATTTGATGATGGGATACTTGCGATGATTACATGATGCAGTTGGACCAATGTTGCACGAAACGGGAGCGAAGCGGAAGCGCGGAGCACGGAAGCGTCATTTTCCAAAAATCTAGGAAGCGAAGCGTCCGCGGAAGCGTCTGCTATATATATATATATATTTTTATATTTTTTTGCATTTATACTCAAAACAAGCATCCCAAATACCAAATTAATTGTAGAAGACATGAAAACATGCATATTTTTGCATAAATCAAGATAGATATGGCATCCATGATTCCATTGTAGTTACTTACTAGTACAACAATCATCTATATTCTAGCTATTACAAACATACATCAAATTTTTAAGCATATTATAAAACATAAAACATTTAAGCATATTATAAAACATAAAACATAGAGCATATTATGATTTATCTAGCAAGTGAGCAACTGTCAACATTTGTCACGTCCAAAATTCAAATAATAATGTTTACAAAATATGTCACTTGGTCACCGCCAAGCCAAAAAGGTTCAAAATTCAAATTCACAAGTCTACAAGTCTAATGAGTAATCTATGACAAAAAGAAGTAGATTGTGAATATATCTACTAATCTCTCCTCCTTCCACCACGAATAGAACGTGATGGCGGGCCTCCACGTGGTGGCAATGAAGAAGATGGTCCCTGTGTAAGTCGTGGCACTGGAACTGATGAAGAAGAACCCCCTGCTGTTGGTGTTGAACCATGGAACCTAGGAACCAAGGGACCAGATGGGGGTGGGGGTGGTGGCATATCAACACGGTCATCATCATCCTAGAATCGCTCAAAAAATTCATGCAAAAAAAAAAAAACACTAGTTAACAAAAAAATTAAAAACATGAATTAGAGAAATGCTTTATAAGGGAAAATTGGAAAATTCATACCACAATGGACATACCTGGATAAGAGCATCCTCTAATTGCTCTAGTCGCAACACTCCATCCTCCAAATTGGGCTCCTCTGGATTCTTGTCCCAAGTCAACAAGTCTTTATTAGACTTTGCATCTTCACAGTAATGGGACAACAATCGCAAGTTGTAATGAACATAAACCAAGCTCTCTGCCCGGTCTAAATTCAACCTGTTCCTTTTAACACTGTGGATGAAAGAATAAGAGCTCCAACACCTCTCTGCAGAAGAAGTGTTTACCACCTGTGATAGCACCCGCAATGCCAAACTCTGTAGAAGTGGAGTAGCCCCTCCATGCATGTTCCACCACTCAAGAGCAGAAAAATGCTCTCGATCTTGAATTGCATGCATGCTCCCAAATGGACTAGTGTTGAGCGTATAGTTGCTCACCTGTCTCCGTACCAATGCAGCCTCCTCATTATCAGGGATTAATCTACTCAATGCAGCCATATATTTTTCATGAACCTCTCTATCTTGGTGTGGTTTTTTCCTGCTTCCCCCCCCAGGTGCTGGTGTTGAAAGCCATGATGGATGATAGTATTTAGGTGTCAAAACATATGCTAATGCATGCAATGGAATATTTAGCATTTCCCATCGGTTTTGCACCTCTACACGAATATAATTGTACAAGGTGGTATCTCTAGGCTCAACAATGTCTTTAATCTGCCCCAACATGCTATCCATTTGCTCATACACCTCCCCAATTACTGGTCGATCTGAATCTGCAAACTTGATCATGTAATAAATTGGTTTGGTGAATTGCAAAACATATTTAACCTGTGACCAAAAGTAACTGTCAAGAACAGTGTCCTTGACTACATTAGCACCATCTGTGTCAGTGTTAATTTCATCCCATGTTTCAGCACACACCAGATTAGTTAAAGCTTGTCTCACCCTCACTAGCCGCCTAAAGGTGAGGTAATAACTAGCAAATCTTGTCTTTGCAATTTTAAGCAATTGCAACTTGGAGTAAGTGCCATAGAAGTAGTTTACCCTTGTATGCCCTGTGATGAATTTAATGAGTTGCTTCCCTTTCCTGTAAACCTCAGCAATCCACCCACAATCTTTGTGTTTCACAATATCATGCATCAAAAGGTTCAATGTGTGAACCAGGCACCCAGACCAAAAGATGTGTGGATGAGTACGCTCAATAATTTTTCCTGCTGCCTTACAATTTGCTGCATTATCTGTGATCACTTGAACCACATTATTCGGACCAACATCTTTGATTGATTTCAATAGGAGATCTGCAATGTTTTGTGCAGTTGCACTGATGGAGGAGGAGTCATGACATGCAATAAATACTGCACCACTAGAAGAAACACCAAGAACATTTATCAAATGTTGGTTTCTAATATTTGTCCACCCATCTGATACAATGGATACCCCAGAATCCACCCATTCATGTGTAAAACGTGTCAAAGCTCTTTGAACCTTAGCTTTTTCTCTTTCTAATAACACTGTTCTAGCTTTCTCATAGTTGGGGGCCTTGTATCCTTTTGGGGCTTCATTGATGGCCTTTACCATGTCATGCCAATAGGGAGAGCGAAGCACATTGAATGGTACACCGCAAGCACAAAGAAAACGGACTATCTTTCCATCCACATCATCCCTCCCAGAAACATTAAGGAAATCCCCTATTGTTTTTCTACCTCCAGAGGTTGCAGAAGTACCATGAGGAGATGGGCAACTACCAAATTTAGAGGTTGCACTTGATTCAGAATGAGTTTTTTGTTTCTTGTTTTTTCGTTGTGCAGCCATCTCTATTTGGATGTATTTTCTTCTTTCTTCAGTTGAAATGTTTGGGCAAATTTGTACCCCCACAGAACCCTTTTTTTCATCACTGTCCAGCACCCCACAAAGATGCCTCCTCAGACAGGTATATGAACCCGTATATGGTTTTCCTCCATGACAACCATGAGGGCACACAAATTTGTAAGATCCACCACCCTTTCCCCCATCAAGTTTGGTCACATAGTTCCACAAGGGATTTGATGTACCTTTCCCATCTTGTGCTTCAGTGTCCCCTTCAAGTTCATCCCCTTCCTCTTCAAACCCTTCCTCCTCATCATACATTGGGTCACTACTATTAGGACCAAGTTCATCCCCTTCCTCTTCCTCTCTATTCCTCACCCTTGCCATCATTAAAACCAAGAGTGGAATGATACATAGAAGCCAAAAGAACACCGTCTTGGAATATGGATATAGGTGGTGGACAACCTGTAAATAAAGGAGCAAGTAGAAACAATGGGAAAGAGTAGGAGAGGGAGGAGAAAAATACAATTTTTTTTTCAAAAAAACAAGGGAGTTTGGGGTTTGAACTTACCTCTTTAGCTCTTGTAGATGAAGTCCTCCAAGCTCCTCCTCCTTCTCCTAGCTCCTCCTTCTTCACTCCTCCAAGCTCTCCTCTCTTCTCCTCTCCTTTCCTCTCTTCTCTTCTCCTCTCCTCTCTTCTCTTCTCCAACTCTCATAAACTCAAAGTGAGAAAATGAGAAGAGAATGGGGGCTTTATTCTTTTCTAAACTCACCCTAAACTCACCCTAAACTCACCCTAACCCACCCCCTCATGCTAAGTTAAGTTAACTTTTAAAAGAAATTAAAAAAAATTTAAGTTAATTTTTGCTGCCCGCGGGTTGCGTCCGGGTTGCGTCGGGTTGCGTCCGGGTTGCGTGCGGGTTGCGTGCGCTTCCGGGCGGGTTGCGTGGCGCAACCGGATGCCCGAATCGCCCTCCGAAGCGCGGATCCGGGGCAACGCCACCTAAAAACCAGGAATCGTTTTTAAAAAACGGAATCGCGCAACCTAAAATTTGGAATCGCGCTTCGCCTGGAGATTCCGGAACGATTCCGTACGGGTCGCGATTCCGGCTTAGGATCCGCGGGGGGGGGGGGGCGATTCCTGCAACTATGAGTTGGACTTTCTTCCTAGCTGAGAGGGAGTGTTAATTTGGTAGGTCAATGGAAAATTCCAACCATGGGACAAGATTCCTCATTTCGGGAGGACCAATTTTGACTATTGAAGCGCTCAATTTTGACAAGGGAAACTTTTTTTTGAATAATGTCCCACATGTGCATATTTTGATCAAGTTGGCCAAAAAGATAAATTGGTCACCCTTGGAAGGCTATAAATATAAGTTGAGCAACCCTTCTTGGATCATTCTTCTATTCTCTTCCTTGTTTTTGGCTCGCACAGTTCTAAGGCAAGTTCGTGGAGAATGGGTTTGCAAGAAGGTGAAATTGCAGGGTCTGAAGCTCGCATCTTTGTTTTAGGGTTTTGGGTCTCAGTCGCAGGCATGTCATGGAGAAATCTCAGTTGCAATTGCATGCTGACAGGCTCATCCGTGCAATTGAAACCTTTCAGCCACACGCACAACACACAGATGATTAAAGATGACTACACTCTAATGAAGTGATATTTGATCAATACTCTTGCTGGAATCGTCTTTTGGATCTTGTTAGATAGATTTTCTTGGGATCACCTTCATGGATATTGTTTAGTTGTATGGATGAAAATATGGATCATTGTACTCTCTTTTGCTGAATCATTCAATGACAATCTAATAAGAAGAAGAATTTGAAAGGGTTTTGCCCTGGTCTTCGACCAATGCTGGTGTCTCTATATGTCAATGTTTTTCTTCTATTGTTCCTTTATTTTTTGTTGCATTGATGATGATGTTGTTCTTTCTATATAATTGCATATGTTGTTGAATAATGTTGTAAATCTGAATAATGTTATGATGCTATGGGGTGAATTTAATGTGTAAATGAAGAAATACAATTATCAAAGCAAAGAACAATATAACCCTAAGAAAAATTAACAAAAGGTTGACTTGGTGGAGAGAGAAAGGTTTTTTGGTCTAGTCTAAGGTCTTGGATTGTCTTAATTTGATTTGAATCTACTAGTGGAAGAGTTTGACTGGGTTTTCCCCTACATAGGGGTTTGAGCCCCAGCTGAGTGCCTATATCTGGTGTCATTGATCTTCATGCTTTTGATTTGATGATTGCTTGATGAGAAGAAGATAAAAGAATAACATAAAGAAATCAAATAAGAATACAAGAATATCACAAGTAATTGTCAACATAAGAAAATATTTCTGCCTTTCTGATTTTCTTACACGGTATCAAAGCTAAGGTGAAGGATAAGAAGGAAAAAGGAAACTTGATGATCTAAGGAAGAAGGGATCTAAAAAGTAAAGATCAAGAAAAAGGTTTCAAGGAAGACTGTAAGGAGAAAGACAATATAAGAGTTTTGAAGAGGAAGGCCTCTTATCTATATCAAGTAAGAGAGATATTGTGAAACCTATGGCATCTTCAATGAAGACAAAAAATAATCTAGAAAGAGCCACCAACTATAAAGCATGGAAGAAGAGGATAGATCTCATCCTTGCAAAGCACGAGTACTAGGAAAAGTCAAGGAAACCTCAAATGATGTAGGAAAGGAAAAGTACGAGGAAACAAACATCTTGGCCATGAATCTAATTGTAGATGGAGTAAAGGATAACGTAATTCCCTGCATATCCAATATAGATACTGCAAAAGGATGTATGAAGCGCTCTCCAAGCTATTCACCATCAAGAACATTGGACAAATAGCTAGTCTCAAGAATGAACTAAGAACAATAAAGATGACACTGTGTCTTCTTATTTTGTAAATCTCCAAAATAAGAGATGAGCTCCAAACTATTGATGAAGTCATACCAGATAAAGAACTTGTGATTGCTGCACTACTAGGTCTACCTAAACCATAGAGTGCCTTTGCAGTAGGTATTAGTAGTTGGAAAGAAACTCCATTGTTCGAAGCAATGTGTAATGCATGCAATGAAGAAGAAGCTCGCATCTCATTAGAAAGTAGTAAGAAGGAAGATGAAGAGAACATCACATCCAATGCATATTCTACTGACTACAAGAAAAAGGATGGAAGTAAGAAGTTTAAAGGACCAAAGAAGAAGATTGACCTATCTAAAATAGAATACTTTCATTGTCATGAGATGGGACACTACAAGAATCAATGTCCTGAAAATCCTAAAAGTAAGAAGAGAGAACATGCTACGGTTGCAGATGAAGCTCCACCTAAGGAGAACAAGATGAAAGAATTTGAAGTCAAAGACTTACATTATTAAGTCTCTTACATATCCTCCTGTTTATATCATAAACTATTGTTTTAGGTTTTGTAAAATTTTCTTTTATATTTTGATTTCTAGAGTTTATAGACCTAATATGTCTTGTTAGAAATTCTTGAGTTGTTTTGATAAGGTATAGGCATCCCTCAAAAGCATTGAATTGATTAAAGATTAAGAGAGAACCAATGTTGCAAACATCGCAATCAGGATTAAATCGGCGAGGGGAAAAAATCAGAAAAATCAGGTAAAAATCGGTAAAAATCAGGAAAAAAATCGGCAAATACAAAAATATTCATTTTTTTCATTTTTTAATATCTAAAGTATCTACAACATCAAATAAATGCATTGACACATAAATATGATAAAATAGCTAATATATAAGTTGTGTAATATCATTTCTAGTGCTACATCACACATAACAGTGAATCATGTCCTGAATAGTAAGTCCTGAGTCCCAACACAGCCTCAAATATCAACAAAAAATATAATAATGTATCTCCTATCATGAGTCATAATGTCATATACAATGAAATGAACCAAGTAACTAATACTATTGATTTCCTTTGCCCCTCTTGCGAGAAAATGCAATAGCTTTCCCTCTAGATGTAGATGTCGGTGGAGTTGGCAGTGGACTCTGTTGTGCTCTAGAAGCTGAAGAACTAGGAGCTACAGGAGGTAGACCACATCCTCTACTGGTGACAAAGGTAGCCTGGGTAGCTGGTGTCACCTCCTCTTCCTGTTGCCCCTCCTCTTCCTCCTCCTCCCCCTCTAACCCCTCCACTACCTCTTGCTCTAACCAATCAGCGGCAAACTCCATGAGAGGCCTCTCGACCACAACCCTCCATGCAACAGTGGTTTCAATCCCATCCAATGAGATGGCTTTCATATCAAATGTCCTCTCAAGTTGCCTCACCCACAATCGAAGATTGTAGTAGACGTAGACCATGTCATTAAGTTGTTGGGACTCCAACCTATACAAAGGTCATAAAATAATAATTATAAAAAATATTATTTAATAAATTCAAAAAATTAATTGGAAATTTGGAATATTTTAAGGTTTAAGTTTAACTTGTTGCGCTTCTTGGTGTGTATTTTTTCAAATACACTCTAGTTGCACTCGCATCCTAAGGAGTTACACTTTTGACTAAGGATTCGAATGGCAAGCTTTCGCAGATGGGGTACTCTGGCACCATAGCTTCTCCACCATGCATCTACAACAAAATTACAAATAAGATAAACATAAGAAAAAAATGAAATTCGAAAGCTAAAACAAAGTATGAAGTTATGAACTTGAAGAGACAATGAAATTTGAAACAAACTAAAAAATACCTAGCATTTTAGTCTTCCTATCAACCACAGCCATTTCAAAGCTAAATGTGCCACCTTCCATTCTGTATATCTCCATTTATTTGGAGATTTCTGCATGTTCTGTTGGTGATGGCACTATCCTCTAAACACAGGTGAAGAATCCATCCATGACCTCAACATCAAATAAGAACCCACAAGGGTAAGCAAATGCGGCGTTAAGGTAGATCCCTGCAGCATGAATGGAACAATAGAATTCTAGAGGGATTGAAGAGATATGAAACTAGTGGCAAACCGTGTAATGGTGGGGTGCACCAACTCCTTGTTGTTGGTGAATGTTCTCATCAAATGAAGCACAAATGCATGATTATATATAAATTTTGTAATGCTTTCTAATGAGTCAACAATATCTTTAAAAAAAAAAAAATCTTATGTCCTCCAACATCAAATCAATGCAATGTGCAGAACAAGGTGTCCAAAATAAAGTAGGATGCCTCTCCATAAGCATCTTGCCAGCATCAACATAATTTGCAGCATTGTCCGTTATGACTTGGCCAACATATTTTTAACCCACCTCCAAAATAAACACATCCAACAAATCACATAATATTTTGCATCTTCGACATATGCAAATGCATCAACAGATTTCATAAACATTTTCCCCTTGGGACAATTAACCAAGAAGTTTATAAGGATTCTCCCCTTTTGATCGATCCAACAATCTAACATCATAGTGCATCATGTGTGTGCCCGTGATGCCCTAAACTCCTCCAATCTTTTTGTGTAGTCAACCTTTTCATCTTGAAAAATGTGGCCTCTAAAGTCATCATAAGAAGGGACTTTGTACCTTGGGCCAACGATTGCAATAGCATCAACAACATGCTGGAAAAATGGATTATTCCTTGCAATGCTGAAAGGAATATCACTCCAAAGAAGAAACTTGCCCAACAACTTGTCAGCTTCTTTTTTCTCCTTTTTTTAAAGTATTGAAGAGATAGATGGGTGTGAACTAGCTATGGTTCTAGGAACAAAATATGATGAGGCAGTTATAGGGTTGGTTGTAGATATTGATGCTAAAGTAGAACAAGTGTCGCTCTCATATTCACCTCCTAACACTCTATTCCCTACTAGTTGACTCCTTATAGCTGACTTGGACTGTTTGGTTTTCTCTATTTCTTCCAATGATTTGAGAGCTCTTCGGATGATTTCCAGATTTGTATTAGTGCAAGGCCCTACCTCATGTCCAGGGATTTGTGCAAGGTGATACTTCAATCTATACACCCCCCACTCTCATATGATGCCCACACAACTTGCAAGACAAGTTTGATCTGTCAAACCCTCCATCAGGTTCACCAAATTCCCACAGAGGGTCCAATTTCCTTGGCATGTTTGTAACTTGGTTGAAATCTTGAGTTTTAATGTAAGATGAAGTTTGCAGTTGAACCTGGGCACAAGAAGAATTGCAAGCTAAAAAATTAAAAATAAAATTTACATACAACACATTGAATTTTTAACAAAAAAACCTCAACTCAATGCAACAGTAATAGAGAAAATGCACATTCAAACCAAAACAAAAATGATGCAAAAAATAAGAGCACAAGAAGAAATTAAACTAATAAATCTAACAATCAAGTTTTTGCATTGTTTACCAAAATGAACCCTTTCCACTCTATGCAACAAAAATGAAAAAAACACAATCAAATCCACTCAAAAACCATTGATAATCAATGGGTTATAGAAACCCAAGCAAAAACAAGAAAAAAACAAAAAAAAGGGCAAATTTGGTGCCCATACCTGAAAACCACACTTTGCTGAAGAAATTTGGTCCAAACTCGAATTTGTCTTGCTTGGGATGCTAAAATCTTGCGATTAAATGTTCGAAACACTGGTGATTGGAGAGAACCTCCACCATTTTACAAAAGATAGGTATCATGTTCTTTATTTTCCCTATCATGATTGAGTTCCTCTATACATCTAGCTTGGTTTGTATTGCATACTTATAATTCATTCTTTATATTTTCCTTGGTAGGCAAGGTTGTAGAAATACATAAGGATTATGGCCAAACTTGGAGGGAGACATCAAAAGAAAAGTCTTAAACAAGCTTACTGAAAAGAAAAACTCTACAAGGTTTGTTAAAGAACAACCCAATGTATGTTTTGTTGCAAACCTTGTTCTTACAAGAATGTATGATTATTCTTCATTTGGAATTTGGTTTGTATTACTAACTCTCTTGTGTCTAGGGTTTTGAATCATAAATATTCTTGTTAGGGTGATTAATCACTAGATTGAATCTACCCTTGCCATTCTATCACTTGCCATTTGTTCATTTTGGTAAAACCCTAACCCTTAGGGTGCATTGTAAAACCCTAGCCTTTTGATGCTTAGGGTATGTTGTCTATAATAATAAAACCCTTGTCTACTTAGGGTTTGTTAATAAAAGTCTAAGAACATATGATTAAACCCTTCTCTATTGATGATTAGGGTTTGTTGATGTTATAAGACTGTAACCTTTTAGGGTTTGTTGCTAATGTCTACGTTATAGGAGAAAACCCTAGATTTTAGGTTTGATGAATTAGGGTTTATGAACAAAACCCTTGTAATAGTTAAAGTAAGATGAAACCCTAGGTGTATAAGCTTTGGCATAATTGAAACCCTAGTCTGGTCAAAATTATTGTATATCAAATTTTGGGGTTTGATGTATGTATCTAGGGTTTACAATAAATCCCTTAGTAAGAGATTGATATAAGAAATAATAATGAAACCCTACATATAAAATGATAGAATGCTAGCTTGATTGTTGATATCCATGATTTAGTTTTATTGATGAAATCTAGGGTTTGTGACAAAACCCTAGTAGAGTTTAACATGAAATTCTAGTTCATAATATTGAAAATGCTATGATTGGATTGCTAACTTGATTCAATTGTTAATATCTAAGGCTTTAAGTCTCGATGATGGAATCTAGGGTTGTGACAAAACCATAGCAAAGTTAGGGAAATCTTGGATATAAAAGATGCAACTCTTGTTGATTGTGAACCTAACTAGGTTTAGATTCTGGATATCTGAAGCTTGATTGTTTTCATGCTTCCATTGTAATGACATGATAGCCATATTTTGATAAACTTAACTTCATGCTCCTGTATATTAGTACTTGGTTGTACTTCTTGTTGTAGATTTGCAGGTGCATGATCTTCAAGATGTTGAAGATATTGACCTACCTCATAATTGAAGATAACTTGATAACTATGATGAGCATGATAGAAAGAGGGAGTTGTAAAAATAATGATGAGATTAAAGATGAATAGACAATCGTGTTTCCATAGAAAGAATGATGCTCCTCAAGGAATAAAACTTTGAAAATTTGAAGTTTCTCCGATGATATGATAATACAAATAAAGGAGCATGTGTGGCTAGAAGAAAGAGGGTTTTGTTATAAAGAAGAAGCTTTGGATAAAGAAAGGGTATTTCTCCCAGTTAAGAGGGAGGACATATTGTGACAGCTATAGTAAAAGACATTGAAAAAAGAATGAAATCGAAGAATAGCTAAAGCACTACCAATGGTTGATTGATGAAGTTATAAACAAAATTTAGATATTTTGGAAGAAGTGTTGAGGCTGAGTTTGGTGCTGTTGGAAAAATTGGAGGAGGAAATCTCCGACAAGATATGTTTGATGATGATGACCTAAGCAAGATCAAAATATTTGATGACCCCGGAGGTTTGTGCTAACTTTTATATATTTAAACGTTTGTTACTAATTGGGGTTGTAATGATACAGCTAGATCTCTCCATAAGAAGGTTGAACACCATAGAAGCATGCTTGGACAATTGGATATATCTTATTCAATTTATAGGGACAAATGAAGCATCTTGGAGCGACAAGATGCTTGGGAGGGCATCTGGCTGGCCTATGATGATGTCTAGATCCCGAAGTAGGGAGGGTATCGTTGGTCTTGTGGAGCTCCAACCTTGGATACCTAGATCCCGAGCTTGGTGTTAGATCTAAAGCCTAACGATACCTATAGTGGCTAAAGCTTGGAACACGCCTTAGTCCCAATTGATTAGATACCTTGGTCAAGTATTTAATCTGTAGCACTGTGTGTGTTGTGAGTCTTCGTAGAAACATATCATTTTGAGTTCATCCTTGTACCTATGTAATTATGAATACCTCCCTAGTTAAGAGGGAGTGTTGAAAAATGTAACTAGTGTCGGTCTTCATAATTATATTTGAGCCATGATGTAATGTATTTGTCAAAAGAAAAATAAAAAGAAAATTTATTATGAAAGAAAATTTATTTATTAGCATGGGTTTCATGCTTTATTATTTTATTTTTAGGTCTAAGCCTCCATTGTAGGCTTCCAGGGCATATGTCATGAGTCATAGTCCTTGCCATAAATTAATAGACCCTTCTTGGGCTTTGTATAAGAAGAAAGAAAATTATTTTTATGTAAAATTAGTCAAATAACCCTCCTCCACCATGTCGGCCTCAAGTTCTACAAATAGGCCTCAAAAGGGAGCCAAAAACCACTATAAATAAGCAACTACTGCCACATAGAAAAGGAAATCAACATTTGATAACTAGAAGAATTGATCGTGACATCTCCATGGAAAAGGTATGAAGACTCCGAAGAAGTCTGGAAAGGAAGATGACCCTTGACATTTAATATCTTTTTGGAGAAGTGTCAATATGAATGCAGGATGTTGATGCAACAAGTAGATGTCATGATGTACGACCATCACAAAGGTAATTTGGTGCTCATTTTTTATTTTTGAACAACATCTGGATGGGCTAATGCAGGGCTACCAGAGGAAGAGTTATAAATGTCATCTACAACTAATACTCATGTGGTGGGATGATAAGATCCTGAAGAAAACATTATGTAGAGAAGGTAGATGTATGAAGGAAAGCCAGATATGGATTAGCAAATCACTTTCTGATGAAAGAAAGGATGACATGACTAACATGATTCATGAATGAAAGTGATGTATGGTCAATGCTCTAAGAAGAAGTCCCAAAAGATGTAGGCCCCATAACAAATAAGAAATTCATGATATCGAAAGAGGGAGTCCTACAAGCAGCTAGTTGTCTGAGTTGCTAGAAGCAAGTCCCTGGTTAAGCAGAGGCTTGGTCAAGTCCCTGGTTAAGAGGGAGCTTGGGTACATTCCTTTTATAGGAATGGGTATATCATTCTTGTCTTCACTTGGAAAGAAAGAATGGAGAATTGGGTAAGCATTTGGCATCCAATACTCTTTCAGGATGTGGTAGGGCATCCAAGATAAGAGTAGTCGTAGAGGACCGATATTCTTTGAGGACTGGGAATCCAATATAAGAATAGTCTTGGTGTAACATACTTTGAGAGAACCCGAGTGGGGTATGTTCCAGGAGAGACAATGATGAGGGTGGCTATAAATCATTGGTCTCACCAACATTGTGCTCAGATCTTGTGGAGAGATAGAGTTGTTAGTAAAGGCCTTGTTATGCGACAATGTTGGATGATATGATGCTATACAGATGGGTTACCAATCTGACTCTTCTTATGAGAATTTTTCAGATTGAGAATGTCAAGTACCATGTATGGATTATGAATACCTCCCTAGTTAAGAGGGAGTGTTGAAATATGTAACTAGGTTCAGTCTTCATAATGACATGTGTAATCATGATTTGTATGTAATTGGTGTAAAGAAGAAAAATAAAATTATTTTTGTTATGCTTGAGACATGGGTTTCATGCTCAAGGAATTTTATTTTTGTAGATAAAGCTCCCATTGAGAGCTTCTAGGGCTTGTCATGTGGTCTACAAGTCAAAAGAGTCTTTGTCATGTATGAGAGACCCTTCTTGGGCATGTTACATATTTATTTGAGTCATTGTAAGAGTCAAAAGACCCTCCAAGACCTTGTCACAAGTGCACAATCAAGTCGGTCCTCAAAAGAAGCAAGTTGATTTATCAAAAGGACAAGTCGGCCTATGGAAGATGTCAAGTCGGCTTATTTGCATGGAGAGATCACTATATAAAGGAGTACTTGGCCTCACTTGGAGAGACACACATCAAGCATCCGAAAAGGAGAAGGAAGTGCGAGGAAAGGGAAGAAAGGAGCCTCTCATCTAGCGAAGGGAAAGAGAAGAAGATCAAAGTATTTTGGCATTGTTTTTGGGTCATCTTCCTCACACGTGTGACTGCAGCTAGGGTTTCTGCAGTTAGGTATTGCAGACCTCAAGGAAACCGAGATCTAGTCCAAGTAAAGGGTATATTTGCTAGCCAAGATCACAAGAAGAAGTATTCAAGACAAGCGAAGGAGAGAAGCCACTCAAATCTGCCCCAATCAGCTCACACGTGTGGGATCTCTGTAATTGCAGGTAGGCCGAAAATTACAGGTCTGTGAAAAGAGGCCGAAATTCCAGAGAAGCCGAAATCAGAGGCGCAGAAGTCAGTTTGACTAGCATTGACTTGAAGAAGAAGAAGAGCTGTTCAAGGAAGCCTTGTGACTTGGTCTTGGAGAGGTTCTTAGGTCAAGGATCTTGGTCTTGGAATTCATCAATTGACGATTCTATAAGAAGAAGAATTCGGTGGGTTTCCCATTGTTTCATTGTTCTTTATGTTTTTGGTAGCTAATTGATGAAGAGAACACATAATATTAAGCAAGTAAAAGAAGAATCAAATGAAGTAAAATTTAAAATACATCACAAACAGTTATCACAAGAAAGAGAAAACATCCAATATCTCTGCCCTAGATTTCTCAACAATGTGGTCATATGATTTTCTGACAATTTGTTTCTTGAAATTCCTAAATCTTTCTAATTATTTAAATATATAACTTATAAATATATACATTATAAAAATGTTTATTGCCACACCTGTGAATACTAAATTCAGGATGGCTGCTGCACTGACACCTGATCTTTTTAAAAACTCCAGTATGCATCTGACACCCTCTCTCCCTCACCCTCTCTTTTTTATACGAAGATCTGCTGTTGTGCTCCTAACTTTCTTCTATGGGTATTAATTTTCGTTGTCAAGCCCAAGGTACTAACTCAAAGAACCAAATTTAACCTTAAGCAAAGCAGAAACTACTAGTAAAATGTTGAGGAAGTCATGCCAATGGTTGTTGACTTCCACAAAAAGGAATTTCGTTAAATATACGAAATATTAGTTCTTGGCTGAAATTCATCCAGCCAATAAAGGACATTGATACTACAAGAGTTAGGGAATTGCAATAAATCATTATTGAGAGAATCAAACCAAAAGAGTATAAGAATGCTCCTAGCTAGTTTAAGTTCAGTGGTTAAATATCATCCATGACAAGAGAATGTTCAGTGATGTATATGTTCCACTACTGCATATAATAAAAATTAAATAGTAAAAGATACATTAAGGCATAGTGATTTTACAAGTCAATGGTGCCAGACATTTTCCAGATTCTGTTGTAATTCCACACATAGCATCCAGATCTTCAGATGTCAATGATGATTGAACAGGCTGTCTGCGAAACCATGAAATTGGCATACTGCTTCTTAGTTTGAAATTCTCAATGTAATCATGAAAGGATGCTACACATTACTACAATTTTACAGCCAACCCCCATAAATCTACCATTGGATACAATACTGCTTTGATAATAAGATTGCTTGTGTGTAACACACAACAGAATAGCAGAAAAAAGGAAATAACAACAAAATAAAATATTAGAGCATAAAAGTTCCCCGAAACCAAAAATACCAACATGAAAGCCTTTACTGATATCCCTTAAAGAGATATGTAAATGTCATATAGTGTTATATAACAGTCCACTAGAAATACAGCCACAAAAGCATGACCCAGAATTCTCGATGAATGTTGTGCTGTGAATTCTCTTCAAGCTGTGTAGAGGCAGAGATAATCTATTTCGAAAATAAGCATGCTAGCTTTGTCATCTTTCGATGGCATGAATGCTGAGTGGGAGTAAGGTATCAAAGACCACAAGGATTTCCGACATTGATTATTAATGTAACTAACTACTCAATGGACATTTTAGAATTTATTTATAGTCTTTAAGTATTTTTACATTACACTTCAATAATTTTAGTACATTAATTTATAAGTAACCCAGTAACAAATGAAAAGTATGTTATGAGAAAGGAGTTAAGTAACCTCTCTTTCTCTCTCACATGCATTCAAATAAGAGATGAGATAAAATGGTTTTATTAATGTCCAACCATTGATCACCAATGTAGGTCAGACTAAAAGAGGTACATCCACTGTAAATGCAGTGCAGGAATGCGAAAGGAACTCCTAGATCAATACAGAGAGCAAAAAAGATAGAGAACTAGATGTCTAACTAAAAGAGACGCAATAATGAATGAAAATAATAGTGAATAATTCACCTAAGACTATGATTATGATCTTCAATGTGTCAAAGTCGGATCCCTCTTCCGACCACTTTCACTTCCAAGAAAAATAGATCAATATGTGATCTTCCTTTTTTCTTGGTGTTCCTTATGGCATGGTTAGGATGGACTTTTAGAGTTGGGGGCAGACAGGTCACAGGTACAGGTTGGTGTCATCAGCAGGCCCAGGGGCCTTTGGAGAGGTTCTGAGGAATCTTCATGAGGTCCGATGGCATTCGCTTGGTATATTCCATCATCCGCACAGTTTGCCTTTCATTCCATTGCATTCCTACAACCTTAAAAAAACAGAATTATTAATGGCCCTGACTCAATTAGTTACACTTAAGGTGGCATTTCGGGAGGAATACTTGGTAGAACACCTTAGTGTAATAGCTCATTGGAACCATAACGAGAAGATCTACAAGATGGGATAGTTAGAAGTGATTTTCAGTGGCCTGAAGAGGCATGGTGGCCAATTTACCATTTTCCCACATTAAAAAGAATATTTTAATTAAGGGAAATATGCTCAATAATTAAAATAATAATAAAATAGGAGTTTCTAGAGAGGTCCATCAAATCTATAAAAAGAGGGGGAGACCTTTAGAAGACATCTTGGATTTATGTTTTCTTCTTGTGGAGAGATTTGGGAACCTGGTTCTCTACATCAGCAGTAGCCCTAGGACAGAAACCCTCGGGTGATTTAGAGAGATTGGGCGAGCACCCATCTCCCCTTGGTGAATTCATCTAAAATTCACATAAGAGCTTAGTAGTGGCAATTCAGTTCAATTTTGGTGGAGGCCCAAGGTAGCATTGGATCAAGTTCTTGAGGCCAGTTCGATCTCAGCTATATCAGTGGTTTTGGCATGTAAAACCCCACTTTATATATTATAAATAAAGCTAAGATTTCCTTATGCTCATTATTGTTATTTGTAGTTCTATGTTGTCAAATTTTACATGGCAATCTTCTGTTTATGAATGGAAACTTTGTCTAAAGTATTTCTGAGTTAAATTTTCAAGAAAACTCCAAATTTTTGCATTTGGAATATTACACAATATACAATGACATACACCTATTTAAGGGTTATCTTTTTTAGACCTCGATCTAGCCTAGTGTCTACAAGGGACATGGCTCCCTTAACCTTCCTAAGAAACAATGCTTCTAGAGCCACTTCCAGGACATCAAGTCCAACATGCACCTCTGAGACATGATCATCAAAGCTACAATCCTCTAAGGCCCTAAGGTCCCATGGAGTAGCTTGCTTCAATCCAATGTTTTAAAACTCAAACTCGGACTCGGAATTGATTGAAAATCATTTCAGAGTTTGACTAGGGCTAGGACTGACTTTGATAGATCTGATTTTAGTGACTTGGTTTACTAAAAACTACATAAAATATTTAAGTTTTAACGAAAATAGTATATTTTAAATATTCCAAACCATTATAGACAAAATACGCAAAGTCTGTTCATGTATATACCTTTAAGGGTGATATATCAAAATGTCCTTGTTGACGACTAAAGTTGTATTTGAATATTTTTTGAAGACTACATGCCCAAAGAAAATTTCAGAGTATTCCCTCACTTTCAGATCATTCAGAGTTTTGGATTTGATCAGGGCCTTTTAAGCCCCTTCCTTCTCTCTCTCTTCATTTTGTACTCGGAATCCGCAACCCTGTGGGGATATTGTAAACATGATGTTAGCATGATGAATAAAGCCATGTAACAGGCCTAGGTATCTTAGGACTTTACTATCAAATGAGTTCAATCTAGAGAGTTTTTTTAATTAATTATTCATGTTTTTTAACACTGAATAACTAGTTGAGTTTTTTCTCCTAGAGGTACCCCCAAAGTTGGAGTGTGGCTTGATGGTAGAGCTTTGGGTGCGTCCTAGTGTCTAGAGTAAATGTATAATACCATGCTATAACATTTGTAAAATTTCGCGAAATTTGATTATGTCTAGGGGTCATTTTTTAATTATTAAAAATTTCCCAGACTCTTTATAAATTTTTATATACATAGAAATAACTAATGTCTAGAAAAGTTGTAGGGGGTATGAGTAATCAAAATTAGACTTCTACACCTCAAATTTCTACTAAGACACACTTTGGGTGTCATAAAATGTGTTTTTACACCTCAAAACCCACTTTTCCTAAGTCTACGCCCTAGGGGAAAATTATGTGCCATGGTTCAAGTTTGAATTCGGGTTTGGCAACGATTAAGCTCGATTCGAATTCGAATAATTTAATAAGGCTCGGACTGATATATATATTATTTTTCATTATTTTATGTTTCAATTTAATTTTATGTTATAATTTTGACATTTATATGTTATATATCTTTTATATAAACTTATTTTAAATTTATATATAACTATTTTTCAATATACATAATTTTAAATTTTAAGTTATTGTGTGTGTAGTTTGTTTTCATTATATTAAACTATAATTTAATTTCAAATTTTTATATATAAACTTGAAATTAAAATACAACTAACGATTATGAAAAAAACGTTAAGAACATATATTAAAATTAAAACCTAAGGTGTTGTCCCTTTTTGTTAAAATTGGCAACTAAGACCAAACTCCATGTAGGTCATCTTATTTATGGTAACTGATATTTTTCTTGGATCCCTCCCATCGAGAGGTGTGGGGTTGATCTAAAGATCATCCAATTTCAATAAGTATTCATGGAGTTATGAATTTATTTGTGTTATAAGACAATTCGTCAAGGTCGGCCAACAACCAAATAACCCACACATGTGCTCAACGTTTTAGTATAAAAGGAGGTGACTTGATAGTCATTTCTACACACACTTCACTCTTTATTTCTCTCCACTTGTTCTGGGTTTTAGTGGAAGAGAAATCTAGGAGAGGAAGCCCTAATGGAGATCACCATGGAAGGAACCTCTACGCTGCCCTAATGCAATCCTAAGCAGGATGCCCTAACATAGTCCTAAGAAGGAGCCTAGCCGCAGTCCAAGGAAGGAGATATAACACCGTGGACGAGGCCCTACTCACTGCCCTCATACGCAGGCCTATTATGCCCTAGCCTCAAGCCATTTCAAGTAACCACATTGCTGGAAGAAGGGCCAAGGATTTCTGCTATAGGAGGCCGAGTTCTAGGGTCGAGAAGGCAAGCAGCTAAGCTGTGTAAAGGAGGAACATAACGTTGTATGGAGAGGCCTAAACTTAGGCCTAATACTGTTGTCATAGAATACCCTAGACACAGTCATTCACTACCATACGCTATTCTAAATGACGTTTGTTCACACTTGTAGAGAGGTCAAGTTTGGAAAGGAGAATTCTGAATTACTGATTGTTTGAGGGCGGCAAAAGGTAAGGTAAGACTGTTTCGGAAGGTTGTTAGTGTGCGACAGAGGTTTGTGGTAGACCACAGGCATAGTCGCTCTGAAACAGGCCAGCGTGGAAGTGTTAGGGGATGTCATATGCTCAGAACAACAGCATGAGGAAGCAACCATCTACCTTGACTAGGCCGCAGTTCATTAAGGTTGTTCAAGGTATGTTTTGGGACATGATTGTTGGGTTGTAGGTTACAATGGGACAACAGCAAGCATGGTGCTGCAAACACAAATGGCATGACAGCAGCGATGACATCGAGCAACAATAACACATTGGGACAACGACATGGTACAACAATGCTTCAATGGGACAGCAACAACATGGTGTTGCAAACATAATTGGGACAGCAGCAAGCATGGTGCTGCAAACACAATGGGACAGCATGGTAAGCATGGTGTTGCAAACACAATGGGGCAACATGGCAAGCATGGTGCAGTAAGCACATTGGGACAACAGTATGGTAAGCAAGGTGCAGCAAGCACATGGTGGCAAGCATGGTGCAGCAAGCACATTGAGACAACAATGGTACATGATGCAATACAGTGATGGGTACAGTCATGGTTGGTAAAGCATGATGGGATGCAGCATGGTGCAGCACAGTGAGGTGCAACATGATGATGAGGAGCAACACAATGATAGGTGTCGCATGGTGATGGAGTCACCTAGGAGAATCATTTGAAGTAGCATGTCTTCAACTGAGTTCAGCTACCTCATGTATCATCTACTTAGAGATGATCTATGCTCTTATTTAGATAAGTCAAAATGTTGACTTCTGTTGTATATGTACTATCTCTCTCTCTCTCTGTTGAACTATTGAAGAACATATAAGAAGAATTGATCAAGGGTTCCCCACTTTGGGGTTTGTCCCTGGCTAGCGCCACATCTTGTGTCCTCTTGTCTTGGCTTGTCTTCTACAATCTATGTTTATGTTCTATCTTCAATTTACTTTAATGTTGATGTGATTGCTAATCTGAAAAAAGATATTAAGCTAACTGTGAAAATTGAAATAAATTGCTCTAAGCATAGAACATACCTAAAATTAACATGGTATCAAAGCTGAGGTGAAGACAAAGCCCAAGCAAGAGTGAAAGAGCAAGGCAGAGCAGTGCAGGGCATTGATGGCAGAGATAGTACAGTCGGAAGTATGGATCAACAGATGGAGTACTCCCTAGTTGAGAGGGAGTGTTAAAATTGGAAACTAGGGCAAACTCCATGTGAGTCTGTTATGAAACCAGCTCACAAAGTTATTTATGGCAGCTAATATTTTTCTTGGATCCCTTTCATCGAGAGGTGTAGGATTGATCTAAAGAACATCTGATTCCGATAAGTATTCATGGAGTTATGAATTTATTTGTGTTATAAGACAATTCATCAAGGTCAGCCAACAACCAAATAACCAACACGTGCTCAACGTTTTAGTATAAAAGGAGGTGACTTGATAGTCATTTCTAGACACGCTTCACTCTTGATTTCTCTCCACTTGTTTTGGGTTTTAGTGGAAGAGAAATCTAGGAGAGGAAGCCCTAATGGAGATCACCATGGAAGAAACCTCTATGCTACCTGTTGACCCCTACTGGTCAACTACCCATGCAGTGCACCCCGTTTTTCTTGACAGAAAGAAGCAGCACCTGATCAGCATGTCCGTGCCATCCTGCCATCATCAGCAGCTTGATCATTTCAGTGGTAAACCCAGTCTACATATATGAACTGTAAATAATCTTAGCAGACATGAAGTCATGTATGTAATTTGCCTAGGTGGACCTAACTTTCTGATGATAATCTACGTCCCGGAAGGTTTTTTGTCTCACCGATCCACGGATCGGCAGAGTTTTCCTTCAAACCTGACCCCAAAGCCGGGATTGATTTTGTCATTTGAACTTTAGGAGAATCCTAGTGTGTTGATCTGCTAGATTATCGTTGTGTCGCAGAGCTGGGTGATTTATGAGGGTCTGTATTAAATGGGTTTGTCCCTTAAGATGTAATTTTGTAAAAGTCATGATGTAATGTGTCCTGAGGGTCGAGAAATGTTTTAAATCCCCTCATGAGTCCTAAGTCCTAGGTCCTAGGTGATGTTTCCGAAAGGCTTAGTTCAGTGATCCATTTTAAAATGATTTAAAAAATTAAAAAATGAATAAAAATATTAAAATAATAAAAAATTAAAAATGAAGCAAAAACCCTAACTAATAAAATAATAATATTTTAAGTTAATAAATCGACGGATGAGATCAAGAGATGTCTTGATCCTCATCAACGGTCGAGATCATTTCTACATGGATCACTCGAACTAGCCGTTAGGATCATTTCCTTTATATAGGGTCTTAGGGAGTCATTTGAGATCATCTGATCTGTGAGTCTGTACTGAAAAGCTCTCTTGTAATCTGATTTTCTGGTTAATAAAAAGACTTTGGGGTCCAAATCGTGTTGGTGTTGCTCTCTGGAATTGCTGTGAGATCTTTAATTTTCTGCATATTTCAGTTTTCAGCCATTAATCATAGCTTGTTTTTAGAGTAGTGTGAGCACAGGTATCTTGTTCACCTGCTAGGGTTTGAGGGCTGCTAGGGTTTCTGAAATAATGGCAGGTATCTCCATTATTTCCTGAGATCTAGCAGCTTTCTCTCTCTCTTTACTGATGGTTGCTTGAGATGTGCAGGAAAACATTTTTTGAAGGAAATTTTGTGGGCATTCGGGGAAGTTCTCGGCTGAACCAGCCAACTCCCGCAAGCACTTTCTGTGCAGAGCCCAGCTAATTGTTCCCTGGGTTAATCTGTTAAAGTTTATTTTCTGTTTTACATTGAGAGATTTTCTTTCTGTTCACAGTGAAGTTCAAAATTTCTGATATTTCGAAAATATTACTGCTGTTATTGCTAAATCTGGCATTTCAGGGGCCACAAATCTGTAAATTTATTTGTTGTCTTAGGGTTTCAAATTTTTCTGTTCTAGGGTTACAATTTCTTTATTAGGGTTTTAAAGCTTTTGTTCTGTACAGTTTTTCATTAGGGTTTTCGGTCTTTGTTTCGTTAGGGTTTTATTTCCTTGAAATTGCAGGCTCTTCATCAAGACTGCCATCTTTTTATTGTTGCAGGAGTCATTCTGCGTAATCCCATCAAGCAACAATTTATCTATGTTCTGAAAAGCATCATGTGGTCCAGACTGGGGGTGTAGCACCATGCATTTTAGAGGATCCTGCTTGACATCCACATGAGACTGCGTAGCCAGGCTGTAGAGTTCATCTGAACAGATTGCACCCACCCATTTTCTCAAGGATGATGCGTCACAGACAGATCTCATGATGTGATTGCAGATTCGCTGCATATTTAACTGTGGCAGATTTATTTTTTCTGAGCCGTCAGTCGCACAGCAAATGGCGTAATTTATACGCTGGATTTTTGGGCAGAGAAGCACGCAGAGAGAAGGGCGTGATCAGTGAAAGCTGCCACTACATTCATGCAAGAAACTCCTTAAATCGCCGCCATCACCTGAGCATCACGTTATTTGTTTTATGGGCCAGACAATACGAAGATCTCAGCGTTGATTCTCAACGTGTGTATGTATCCATGCACAGAGAAAAGGGCGTGACTACGTACGGCCGACGAATAAATTTTTTTTAGTGCTCAGCATGCCCAGGGTCGTCCCGCGGGCCTGTCGAACGCTTCACCTGAGCATCACGTTATTTATGGGCCAAGCATCTTCTGTGAAAGCGCTGAGGGTATAATTTCGCTGCTCCCTCTATTCCATCACCGGCAGCTATTCGGTGAGAGAGATCCAGGTAACGCATTTTTTTGGCATTCAGGGTGAACTGTATGTGCATAGCTCTCCGCCGATCGACTGTGCATCAACCATTCCGCTCCAGCTGAAATACACGTCAAACCAGCAAGGTAAGCAAATCTGTTTTGAAGTACTCTAACGTGAAGATCGATCGAGGCGTCTGTGTGTTTCCTTTCGGGCATACGTTTTGATTTTCGGCCGGCTAGGGTTCATGGTAATACCTGTCCTCTTTCCCGACTTTTTTCTTGGCTGTAGTTTGACGCATTTTCGATTTTTCCTTTATTTTCATGTTATAACCTTTAGAGATAGCGTAGCTTAGTTTCTTTGTTTTTTGTATTTTTTTTAGATTTTAATTTCATTAAGTATAGATTCATAAAAATGAAAAATCGTAAAAAATATTTTGGTTTTTAGTTTTAGTTTTGTATAGTTTTATTTTATTCTATGTTTTAGTTTTTAATGTTTTAGATTAATTTTGTAAAAGATTTTATTTAGTTTTTTTAGACTTAGGTTTATTTTCTTTGTATAGTTTTCATTATGTAGATTTTATTTTAATGTTTTAGATTTAGTATTAGAATAGATTTTAAATTTTAAATTTTTTAGATTTTTTTCATTTTTATAACATGGAAAAATAAAAAAAAAACAAAAATTTGAAAAAGATTTAAAAAACTTTGAAAAAATAAAAATTTTTTGTGGAAAATTATTTTTGCGATATTCAGTTATTATCATGTATATCTTTCATACTGGGATCTAAGTTTTCAAGCTGAAATGCGAAATTGATATCTGGTTAATGGTTTATAATTCTCGTGGTATTTTAAGGCATTTATCTGTTAAAATTTTCAGTTGCTGGATATCGTTTTGGTCATTCTAAGAGCATTGTAATTTCGCTGATGATAAATGATTGTTGTTCATGGTCCATATCTTTTTTATATCATTTAACAAGTAATCGTTTTAACCACAATCTCTTAAGGCACTGGTCTATTAAATCTATAAACCCATCGAGCCCTTTCTATATCGTCTCTCGTGTTTCCCAACCAACTGGTCGACAGTTGGCCTCATCATCTCACAGGGACTACCCCCCTTAGCCGCGGGAAACAGGGTTAAACGGAGGGATCGGGGATCAGAGTGACAGCCCCCGGTCTGAGCGTTGTCGTGTCATTCTGCGCGACAACATTTTTGGCGCCGTTGCCGGGGACAGAGTTTTTCTGTTCCTGGAGTTTCATCGACATTCAGCTTCTCATCTTCTCATCTCTTATTTGAGCTGGCAGATTCAAATATTTTGGCATCTTTTCATCACATATCAGCAACATCTCTTCGGTTTTGTTTCTTGTTTGGGTGGCGACTCCATTTTTTCTTATTTTTTCCCAGACAAGAATCTTTCCTCATATCTGCTTGTGGTTACTTTTTGGATCCTAGAATCAGATTCGTTGTTCAAGTGGCGACTCCACTTCTCTCATCTCTTAATTTTCTTGAGCAGAAATCTCTTTCTATCATCCATTTCATCCCTTGCTGTTCATCATGGATTATTCATGTAAGCCATGTCATTTTACTAATAATCTCCATGATCTTCCGAAAGAGGCCATTTCTAAATTACTTAAGTTCTCGGGTGATGATCTGGTCACTGTTAAACATCATTTAAACATATTTACTTGTGTAAAGATCTTGTATTGTAGATTTCCTCAATATAATCATGAAGACTTCAAGATGCGTCTATTTGTCCATTCTTTAGAGGGTGATGCCTTGAATTGGTTTAATAATTTTCCTAATGATTTTTTCACTTCTTTACAAGACATTCTCGATGCTTTTAAAGATAGATATGATAGTCCAAACAGCTTGCCTTCTACCTCTAAAACTGTGCAAAAAGAAGAAAGTACTCATATTAAAGGTCAAGCTGTTGAAGAAAGTTTTCAGGATCAGAATGTGTCATCCACCGGAAATATTGTAGATCAAGTTCATGATAGTGAAAAATCAGGGACAAATAATAGTGAAAGGGAAGAACAAAAGCAAATTATACAAGATCTAATGATGCTGGTAAGAAACATGGAAAGCAATCAAACTAGTCTTATCAATGATGTTAAAACTTTAGGCACCCACCTGGAAAAACGTAATAGGGAGTTGGAGGTCACGCAAAATCAGCATGCTAAGGAAATTGAGGCCATGAAAATTAAGTATGAAACAGAAATTAGAAGCATGCAAAACAAGATGTCAGTCTTAGAGGAAAATATGGTGACCATGAAAGCTGATCATGATAAGGAAATTGACTCTATGACATTCAATCATAACAATCAGTTGGCTGACATGCAAGCGAAACATAAAGAAGAAATAAATTTCATGCAACATTGCTTGATGGACATAGAGGAAAAGAATGATAAAATGATAAAACACATGAAAGAACACCATGCCATACAAATCAGTACTATAAGGGATGAATGCTCTGGTCAGATGGATGCCATTAGAATACAAGTTCAAAAGATTCAACAATGGTCGGATGATAAGAGAAACCAGGAGCCTTCTTATTTGCCGCAGCAAGTTCCATCATACTATGAGGAGGTCATTAGGTGGATAATTGAAGGTGATCCAGATAAGCTTAAGAATGATAAAGATCAGATGCGGGCTAAAGAGAGACATATCACGCATACTTCATCTAATAGTTTCGAGACGGAAAGTTCCAGCTCATCAGTAATTCATCCTGCCAGAAAGAAAAAGCGCAAGAGGAAGAAAATGAGAAGAAGATTTGACGCATCAGACGGCCGCGAGCAGATTGATTTTCGGATAGGAAGAAGTCCTACCATATGCAAAATGGGACATGGCACATCCGACAAGCAGCCGACAGATTTGCCTGAAAGCAGGCAAATGCTCAGTATGCACTATATTGAAAACATCTGATGCCGTAGGGCATCCTTTGTATCGTATTTCTAACCCTACTCCTTCTTTTCTCCGCATTTTCGTTTCTGTTTTAGATAGTTAATAAATGAAGAGCTTTTATCTTTATTGTGCTTAACGTATATGCTGATTTTTGGATGGACGCTACTTATTTTTGTGTTGTATGGATGCAGATTCTGGATTCTCACATTCCTGCAAGCAGCGACGTGTCCCCAAGTAGAGCCAGATGTTGACCCCTACTGGTCAACTACCCATGCAGTGCACCCCGTTTTTCTTGACAGAAAGAAGCAGCACCTGATCAGCATGTCCGTGCCATCCTGCCATCATCAGCAGCTTGATCATTTCAGTGGTAAACCCAGTCTACATATATGAACTGTAAATAATCTTAGCAGACATGAAGTCATGTATGTAATTTGCCTAGGTGGACCTAACTTTCTGATGATAATCTACGTCCCGGAAGGTTTTTTGTCTCACCGATCCACGGATCGGCAGAGTTTTCCTTCAAACCTGACCCCAAAGCCAGGATTGATTTTGTCATTTGAACTTTAGGAGAATCCTAGTGTGTTGATCTGCTAGATTATCGTTGTGTCGCAGAGCTGGGTGATTTATGAGGGTCTGTATTAAATGGGTTTGTCCCTTAAGATGTAATTTTGTAAAAGTCATGATGTAATGTGTCCTGAGGGTCGAGAAATGTTTTAAATCCCCTCATGAGTCCTAAGTCCTAGGTCCTAGGTGATGTTTCCGAAAGGCTTAGTTCAGTGATCCATTTTAAAATGATTTAAAAAATTAAAAAATGAATAAAAATATTAAAATAATAAAAAATAATAAAAAATTAAAAATGAAGCAAAAACCCTAACTAATAAAATAATAATATTTTAAGTTAATAAATCGACGGATGAGATCAAGAGATGTCTTGATCCTCATCAACGGTCGAGATCATTTCTACATGGATCACTCGAACTAGCCGTTAGGATCATTTCCTTTATATAGGGTCTTAGGGAGTCATTTGAGATCATCTGATCTGTGAGTCTGTACTGAAAAGCTCTCTTGTAATCTGATTTTCTGGTTAATAAAAAGACTTTGGGGTCCAAATCGTGTTGGTGTTGCTCTCTGGAATTGCTGTGAGATCTTTAATTTTCTGCATATTTCAGTTTTCAGCCATTAATCATAGCTTGTTTTTAGAGTAGTGTGAGCACAGATATCTTGTTCACCTGCTAGGGTTTGAGGGCTGCTAGGGTTTCTGAAATAATGGCAGGTATCTCCATTATTTCCTGAGATCTAGCAGCTTTCTCTCTCTCTTTGCTGATGGTTGCTTGAGATGTGCAGGAAAACATTTTTTGAAGGAAATTTTGTGGGCGTTCGGGGAAGTTCTCGGCTGAACCAGCCAACTCCCGCAAGCACTTTCTGTGCAGAGCCCAGCTGATTGTTCCCTGGGTTAATCTGTTAAAGTTTATTTTCTGTTTTACATTGAGAGATTTTCTTTCTGTTCACAGTGAAGTTCAAAATTTCTGATATTTCGAAAATATTACTGCTGTTATTGCTAAATCTGGCATTTCAGGGGCCACAAATCTGTAAATTTATTTTTTGTCTTAGGGTTTCAAATTTTTCTGTTCTAGGGTTACAATTTCTTTATTAGGGTTTTAAAGCTTTTGTTCTGTACAGTTTTTCATTAGGGTTTTCGGTCTTTGTTTCGTTAGGGTTTTATTTCCTTGAAATTGCAGGCTCTTCATCAAGACTGCCATCTTTTTATTGCTGCAGGAGTCATTCTGCGTAATCCCATCAAGCAACAATTTATCTATGTTCTGAAAAGCATCATGTGGTCCAGACTGGGGGTGTAGCACCATGCATTTTAGAGGATCCTGCTTGACATCCACATGAGACTGCGTAGCCAGGCTGTAGAGTTCATCTGGACAGATTGCACCCACCCATTTTCTCAAGGATGATGCGTCACAGACAGATCTCATGATGTGATTGCAGATTCGCTGCATATTTAACTGTGGCAGATTTATTTTTTCTGAGCCGTCAGTCGCACAGCAAATGGCGTAATTTATACGCTGGATTTTTGGGCAGAGAAGCACGCAGAGAGAAGGGCGTGATCAGTGAAAGCTGCCACTGCATTCATGCAAGAAACTCCTTAAATCGCCGCCATCACCTGAGCATCACGTTATTTGTTTTATGGGCCAGACAATGCGAAGATCTCAGCGTTGATTCTCAACGTGTGTATGTATCCATGCACAGAGAAAAGGGCGTGACTACGTACGGCCGACGAATAAATTTTTTTTAGTGCTCAGCATGCCCAAGGTCGTCCCGCGGGCCTGTCGAACGCTTCACCTGAGCATCACGTTATTTATGGGCCAAGCATCTTCTGTGAAAGCGCTGAGGGTATAGTTTCGCTGCTCCCTCTATTCCATCACCGGCAGCTATTCGGTGAGAGAGATCCAGGTAACGCATTTTTTCGGCATTCAGGGTGAACTGTATGTGCATAGCTCTCCGCCGATCGACTGTGCATCAACCATTCCGCTCCAGCTGAAATACACGTCAAACCAGCAAGGTAAGCAAATCTGTTTTGAAGTACTCTAACGTGAAGATCGATCGAGGCGTCTGTGTGTTTCCTTTCGGGCATACGTTTTGATTTTCGGCCGGCTAGGGTTCATGGTAATCCCTGTCCTCTTTCCCGACTTTTTTCTTGGCTGTAGTTTGACGCATTTTCGATTTTTCCTTTATTTTCATGTTATAACCTTTAGAGATAGCGTAGCTTAGTTTCTTTGTTTTTTGTATTTTTTTTAGATTTTAATTTCATTAAGTATAGATTCATAAAAATGAAAAATCGTAAAAAATATTTTGGTTTTTAGTTTTAGTTTTGTATAGTTTTATTTTATTCTATGTTTTAGTTTTTAATGTTTTAGATTAATTTTGTAAAAGATTTTATTTAGTTTTTTTAGACTTAGGTTTATTTTCTTTGTATAGTTTTCATTATGTAGATTTTATTTTAATGTTTTAGATTTAGTATTAGAATAGATTTTAAATTTTAAATTTTTTAGATTTTTTTTCATTTTTATAACATGGAAAAATAAAAAAAATAAAAAATTTGAAAAAGATTTAAAAAACTTTGAAAAAATAAAAATTTTTTGTGGAAAATTATTTTTGCGATATTCAGTTATTATCATGTATATCTTTCATACTGGGATCTAAGTTTTCAAGCTGAAATGCGAAATTGATATCTGGTTAATGGTTTATAATTCTCGTGGTATTTTAAGGCATTTATCTGTTAAAATTTTCAGTTGCTGGATATCGTTTTGGTCATTCTAAGAGCATTGTAATTTCGCTGATGATAAATGATTGTTGTTCATGGTCCATATCTTTTTTATATCATTTAACAAGTAATCGTTTTAACCACAATCTCTTAAGGCACTGGTCTATTAAATCTCTAAACCCATCGAGCCCTTTCTATATCGTCTCTCGTGTTTCCCAACCAACTGGTCGACAGTTGGCCTCATCATCTCACAGGGACTACCCCCCTTAGCCGCGGGAAACAGGCTTAAACGGAGGGATCGGGGATCAGAGTGACAGCCCCCGGTCTGAGCGTTGTCGTGTCATTCTGCGCGACAACACTACCCTAACACAGTCCTAAGGACGATGCCCTAACGTAGTCCTAAGAGGGAGCCTAGCCACAGTCCAAGGATGGAGATATAACATGGTGGAGGAGGCCCTATTCACTGCCCTCATACGCAAGCCTATGATGCCCTAGACGCAAGCCTATGATGCCCTAGCCGCAGGCCATTTCAGGTGACCACATTGTTGGAAGAAGGGCCGAGGATTTCTGCTATAGGAGGCCGAGTTCTAGGGCCGAGAAGGCAAGCAGCTAGGTTGTGTAAAGGAGGAACATAATGTTGTATGGAGAGGCCTAAACGTAGGCCTAATGCTGCTGTCCTAGAATACCCTAGACGCAGTCATTCACTGCCATACACTATTCTAAATGAGGTTTGTTCACACTTGCAGAGAGGCCAAATTTGGAAAGGAGAATTACGGGTTATTTGAGGGCAGCAAAAGGTAAGGTAAGACTATTTCAGAAGGCTGTTAGTGTGTAGCAAAGATCTGTGGTAGACCACAGGCCTAGCCACTCCGAAACAGGCCAGCGTGGAAGTGTTAGGGGCTGCCATATGCTCAGAACAACAGCATAAGAAGGCAACCATCTACCTTGACTAGGCCGCAGTTCATTAAGGTTGTTCAAGGTATGTTTTGGGACATGATTGTTGGGTTGTTGCAGGTTACAATGGGACAACAGCAAGCACGGTGCTGCAAACACAAATGGCATGACGGCAGCTATGACATCGAGCAGCAATAACACATTGAGACAGCGACATGGTACAGCAATGCTACATTGGGGCAGAAAGCATGGTACTGCAAATTGGGACAGCAACATGGTACAACAATGCTTCAATGGGATAGCAACAAGCATGGTGCTGCAAACACAATTGGGACCGCATCATGGTACAACAATGGGACAACAGCAGGCATGCTACTGCAAACACAATGGGACAGCATGGTAAGCATGGTGTTGCAAACACAATGGGGCAACGTGGCAAACATGGTGTAGTAAGCACATTGGGACAATAGTATGGTAAGCAAGGTGCAGCAAGCACATGGTGGAAAGCATGGTGCAGCAAGCACATTGAGACATGATGCAGTACAGTGATGGGTACAATCATGATTGGTAAAGAATGATGGGATGCAGCATGGTGCAGCACAATGAGGTGCAACATGATGATGAGGAGCAACACAATGATAGGTGTCGCATGGTGATGGAGTCACCTAGGAGAATCAGTTGAAGCAGCATGTATTCAACTAAATTCAGCTACCTCATGTATCATCTACTTAGAGATCATCTATGCTCTTATTTAGATAAGTCAAAATGTTGACTTCTGTTGTATATGTACTATCTCTCTCTCTCTGTTGAACTATTGAAGAACATACAAGAAGAATTGATCAAGGGTTTCCCCACATTGGGGTTTGTCCCTGGATAGCACCACATCTTGTGTCCTCTTGTCTTGGCTTGTCTTTTGCAATCTATGTTTATGTTCTTTCTGTAATTTACTTTAATGTTGATGTGATTGCTAATCTGGAAAATATATTGAGCTAACTGTGAATATTAGAGTAATCAAAGTTATTATATCTAAAGATTAGAGTAATTAATAGTTAGTTATAAAAATTATTAAATATATATATCTAGCTATATTTATTCAAATATAAGTCAAAGGGATTGTTCCATATACTAATAAATATTAAATTAATTATAAACTAAATTAATTTTAAATAATAGTTATTTAAAATTAATTTTAAATTATAAACTAAATTAATTTTAAATAATAGTTCTATGCTTTAGAGCAATTTTACTTCAATTCCTTTATTAGCCCAGTATCAATATTCGTACTAGCAATCACATCAACATGATAGTAAAATGCAGATAGAACATAAACATAAATAGTAGAAGACAAGCCAAGACAAGAGGACACAAGATGTGGCACCAACAAGGAACAAACCCCAATGTGGGGAAACCCTTGATCAATTCTTCTTATATTTTTCAATAGTTCAATAGAGAGAGATAGTACAATTTACAAATCTGATAATTTATAACAATGGCAAAAGAACCCTAACCAGAAAAGCCAACGATGGTCAAACAGGGTAGATTTGACCCTCAACAAATTGGTCAACTTCGGCCTCCAAACAGCAAGATGAATCACCCCTCAAAACAGAGCAAAATCAACCCAGTCAAATCTAGTCAAACAGCCAACCTGTAATCAGCCCTAGCTGTAGTCAACGTTGGCCAAATTGAACGTTTGACCTCGATTTTTGTGCCCAAAAGTCTAGCCTGCCCAAACAGAAATACCTCACCCAAAAATGCAGTCAAACAGGTCAATGTTGCTAGTCAACACATGGTCGAACTGTCCCAAAATCTCAGTCAACGCCCAAAACATAAATTTCATCCTCCTTTCCTTCGCACATGTGAGAGAGAAAGCTACCCAGAAATGTGTACCCAATCAATGAGGAGAGAGAGATGTGTGAGGATGAGTGTGTCCAAATGAGACTAAGGCATCATGTATTTATAGCAAATGTTGAGGATGAATAGACGTGACTGTTGGGCTTTTGAGCCTACATAAGTTTGTTGTCCGACCTTGACAATTTGTCCTTTATCAAACTAAATTCATAACTTCATTTGTACATGTCGGAATCGGATGATCTTTAGATCAATCAATCCTACACCTCTCGGAGAGAAAACAAGAAAAATATCAGCGGTCATAAATAAGATGACACATGTGGAGTTTGGCCCTAGTTTCCAATTTTAACACTCCCTCTCAACTAGGGAGAACTCCATCTGCTAATCCATCCACCAATCTGTACTATCTCTACCACCAATGCACTTCTCTGCTCTGCTAAACTATGTAGAAGAAGAAGTGATCGAGAATGTATCATACCATTCTCTACTAACATGAAGTCAATCCCAATAAAAAGAGTGTCTTATACCACTCTTACTGACCCGAAGTCAATTCCAATCAAAAGAGAGTGTCTCATACCACTCTTACTGACCCGAAGTCAGTTCCAATTGATCCTAGATCAATATCAGTCGTCCTAGCATAGGGAGTATGATAGTACACGATGCGTCCATCGGTAGTACTATGTCCCTATCCTCATTTCCCTACTCATTGGCCAGATGAGAGGTACTTCCCATGAGTCCCATATTACATGGGTAGGATGTCTCAACAGGACAAGGATGAACCACTCATAATGCCTACATGTCACCAAGGGGTATCACAGGGGAAGGTTGAACCACTCACCCTATACACAGCAAACCACTAGGGGAACACTGAACCACTCACCCTATGGTTGCTCATCACTCCAAGAAGTAACCCAAGCCCCCGGAACTCCCAGAGCTCAATGTCCATCTCATACAGGACCCTCATAAGAGGGTCTCTCCACGACTCCAAGCCGTTCTCGGAAGGCCAAGAATTTGACCTTCCCCAGGGGCTTTGTCGGAATATCGGCAACCTATTCATCAGTCCCAATGTGATGGAGCCTTATTGCTCCTCGTTGTACCATATCTCGGATAAAGTGTTACCTAATATCTATATGGTTGGAGCGATCATGAAACACGGGATTCTCTGATAATCGAATCCCACTCTAGTTGTCGCAAAGGATCACAGCGGTATCCAGCACATGTCCAAACAGCTCATTGAAGAGCTTCCTCAACCAGACAGCGTCACAGGAGGCCATACTAGCAACTATGTATTCGGCCTCAGCGATCGTCAACGCAACTGATTTCTGCTTCCTGCTCATCTATGATATCGAAGCAGAACCCAAATTAAAACAACATCCAGAAGTGCTCTTGCAATCCACCACACTGCCAACCCAATCAGCATCAGAATAATCATGCAGCCTCACATTTCCGACAGTGTATCTCAGTCCATGAATGATTGTGCCCTGAAGATATCTTAGAAGATTCTTGGCAGCAACCCAATGTATATGATGAGGCTCAACCATGTATTGGCTCAACGTGTTAAATGCAAAACATATGTCTGGACGAGAGTTCACTAAGGACACCAATGCTCCTATGAGTTGACGATACTAAGAAGCATTTCCAAATTCAGGTCCAGCAGCACTACCACATAACTTCTTAAAGTTAAGTTCCATCGGAGTAGTCACGCGCTTGCAGTCCACCAACCCAAATTTTGCCAATATCTTCACAACATATTTTCCTTGAGAGAGGAAAATTTCGCCTGACTTTTGCCAGACCTCCAACATTAGGAAATAGTGCATCGGTCCTATGTCCTTCATCTCAAATTTAGAAGCCAACTCCCTCTTAAATTTGTGAATGAGAGGGTATGCACTTGTCAGAAAGAGGTCATCCACATAAAATACCAGAATGAGAGGTTTATCATTTTAAACCTTAAAGTAAAGGTTCAGATCTTCCTCACTTCTAGTGAATCCCAACGTCATCAGATAGCTATAGATCCTCTCATACCAAGCCTGGGGTGCTTGCTTCAATCCATAGAAGTCTTTCTTCAACATGCATACATAAGATTCCCAGTCATGAACCTCAAACCCCTCGGGTTGTTCCACATAGACTTCCTCTTTGATCGAACCATGCAAGAAAGCAGTCTTTACATCCATTTGAAGTAGATTCCATCCTTGTGAAGCAACAAGGGCTATGATCGAGCGGATGGTGGTGTATCAGGCAACAAGTGCAAATATCTCATTGTAATCTACACCTTCCTTTTGAGAGAAGCCTCGAACAACAAAGCAAGCCTTGAACTTTTCTTCACTACCATTAGCTCCATGCTTGATTTTAAAGAGCTACTTGGAGGTGACAACCGATTTGTCCTGAGGTCTAGGGACCACATCCCAGACATCATTCTTCATAATTGACTCGTACTCTTCATTCATAGCATCCCTCCATACTTGTTGCTTCACAGCTTCTTCGAATGATGAAGACTCATTTTGAATGATAGTGTTCATGACGGTCAAGTATCCTTGATACCTGTTCGGCTTGTTGCTTTCACAGAAAGTTCCCCTTGGTGCAATGTGTCTCTCGACATCTTCAAGAGTCTCCCTAAGCCATGAGGGTCTCCTCTTGGAGGAGGAAGGCTCATGAGGATCTATAGGATCCATAGGTTCATCAACATCAGGCATCATTTCGTCCTCTTTTTCACCCTGATTTCCGGTGTCAGCTTCTTTGTCCTTCCTTAAGATAGGAAGGGTGTTGATCTTCCTAAGGGCCATATCTTTGTTGAAGGTGACATCATAACTTATCTCAACTTCCTTTTGACCAGCCATATAAATTCTATATGCCTTGGAATTTTCACTATAGCCCACAAAGATACCTTTCTTCCCAGATGCACCCAATTTGCATCCTTTCTCTTTCAGCATATGAAAATATATGGGACTTCCAAAAATTCTAAAATGAGAGACATTGGGTTTCTTACCAGTGAACAATTCTTCAGGAATCTTGGAGTCCAATGTTGGATGAGGGCATCGGTTTTGTACATACACAGCGATATTTGCAGCTTCAGCACATAGAAACTTTGGAAGGCCTTGATCATAAAGCATGGCATGAACAACTTCTACGATAGAGCGATTCTTCCTTTCAACCACACCATTCTGCTCGGGGGTGTATGGTGTTGTAGTCTCCCTCTTAATGCCAACTTCTCTGCAATAATCTTGGAATTCATTGGATTGGTACTCAGTCCCATTATCAGTCCTCATTATCTTGTTTTCTTCTCGGATTGGTTTTTGATAAAGGCTTTGAAGTGTCGGAACCAGTTGAACACTTCATCCTTCTTCTTCAAGAAATCTAGGTCTTGCGAGAATAATCATCTGTAAATGTGAGATAATATAAGTATCCCCCCAAAGAGTTTACGGGCATCATACCAGATATGTCGAAGTGGATCAATTGCACTATATCCGTGGTCTTGTTATTACTTGAGGGGAATGGTCCTCTTGTAAGTTTTCCCTTCGGCACATCCCGAACATACACCTTCATGCTCTACTTTGAACTCGGTCATACCTGTCACCATCTGTCTCACATCGGATAGGGCCTTATAATGAAGATGGGAAAACCTCCAGTGCCATAGTTCAAATTGTAGAGATGTGTCACAAGACATGGTTCCCAATGGACTTCCTCCAACTTCATAGAAAATGTCAACCTGAACCCAAGAGTAAAAGCATCTTTAAAAATTCTTTTCTAAACACGTACCTTTCCATTGATAAAATCCACCTTGAATCCTTTGTCTTCCATTGTCGAAATGGACACCAAGTTCTTCTTAAGATCGGGTACATATAGCACTTACAAATGAATAGTGTTACCTTGATTCAATTGAAGGGTAATATTCCCTACTCCCTTCACGTGATAGGTGGCATCGTCTCCAAGGATGATCTCCAAGTTTGTCTCCCTTTCTATCAGATTAGAGAGGGCTTCCTTGTATTCGGTGAAGTGCCTTGAGGCACCACTATCTATCAATCAATTTCCCAAAGTATCAGGAGGAGAGGCAATGGAGAGGGCCGATATAAGATAGTACTATTTTTTCTTATTGTTAACAACATTTGATTCTTCATACCTAGAGTTCTTGATTTCTTGGAGGGTTGACCATTTCCTTGATGTCCCGCATTCCTTTTTCCTTTGCCATTGGACCTGCCATTCCTTTGATTGTTGTTGTTGAAGTTGCCCCTAGAATGATTCTGATCATCATCATGCGATGTGTCTCTTCTATTTGGACACTCCCTTGCATAGTGGCCAAACTTATTACAAACAAAAAACTTGTCCTTCCTTCCTCCTTTAGATCCAGGCTTTCCATGGAAATGACCTCTAGACCTTGCATTATTTCTCCTTTTGGCATGCGCGGAGAATGCAGTGAGGTTGCTTCTATTAGAAGGCATTTCTTGGTCCACCATTCTTGTTTTTTCTTAAATGCATCTCGACATCAATTCTTCAAACCCTGGAATTCGATCATTGTTGAGTACGGTGGTTCTAAATACATACCACTTAGGTGAGAGTCCTTCAAGGGTGGTGAGAGTAAGTTCCTTGTTAGGAATGACTTCTCCAATCGAGAGTAGATCATTCTTGATCTCAATAATCCTCAAGAAATAGGATTGAATGTCTTCGTCCTTGCCCTTCTTAATATCCTTCAACTTATTCTTGAGAAATAAAATTTGATTAGTATCACTAACCTTGAACATGTTGACCAACTTGTCGTAGATCTCCTTGGAGTTGTTCAATTCCGAGATGTATGCCACCAGATGCTTGTCAATGGAGTCCCTGATAGTCTTCTTTGCTTTGACTTCAGCCCTATTATACTTGGTCCTTGCAGCAGCCGGTACATTTGAAGGAGGCTCAGGGATTTTACCCTGCACATAATCCATCACTTCTTTTTCTTCCAAGGCCAAATCAAGAGACATCTTCCATCCATGATAGTCAGATTTATCATGGAGCTTGTCTTCAGCTGAAAAGTAGGATGAGGAACCCATTGAGCCTTTTGTCCTTGTCCAACTACCTTTGGTGATTGCTCTTTCACTCTTTCTTGGGTTTTGTCTTCACCTCAGCTCCGATTCCATGTTAATTTTAGGCAACAATGATATGTTCTATGCTTTATAGCAATTTTATTTCAATTTCTCTATTAGCCCAATATCAATATCCATATTAGCAATCACATCAACATGATAGTAAAATGCAAATAGAACATAAACATAAACAGTAGAAGACAAGCCAAGACAAGAGGACACAAGATGTGGCACCAACCAAGGACAAACCTTAATGTGGGGAAACCCTTGATCAATTCTTCTTATAGTCTTCAACAGATCAGCAGAGAGAAATAGTACAATTTACAAATCTGATAATTTATAACAGCAACAAAAAAGCCCTAACCAACTAAGTCAACGTTGGTCAAACATGGCAGATTTGACACTCAATAAATTGGTCTACTTCAGTCAACTTCGGCCTCCAAACAACAGATGAATCAGCCCTCAAAACAACCCAAAATCAGCCCAGTCAAATTTGGTCAACCAACCAACCTACGGTCAGCCCTAGCTGTAGTCAACGCTAGTCAAAGTCAACGTTTGACCTAGATTTTTATGCCTAGAAGTGAGGCCTGCCCAAAAAGAAATACCGCACCCAAAAACGCAGTCAAACAGGTCAACAATGTTGGTCAACACAGGGTCAAACTATCCCATAATCCCAGTCAAAGCAGTCAACGCCCAAAACATAAATTTCGTCGTCCTTTCCTTCGCACGTGTGAGAGAGAAAGCTGCCCAGAAATGCGTACCCAATCAATGAGGGGGGAGAGAGAGATGTGTGAGGATAAGTGTGTCCAAATGAGGCTAAGGCATCATGTATTTATAGCAAACGTTGAGGATGAATAGACGTGATTGTTGGGCTTCTGAGCATACATAAGTTTGCTAGGCGACCTTGACAATTTGTCCATAATCAAAATACATTCATAGCTTCATTTGTACATGTCAGAATCGGATGATCTTTAGATCAATCCTACACTTCTCGGAGAGAGGAATACAAGAAAAATATCAATTGTCATAAATAAGATGACCCATGTGGAGCTTGGACCTAGTTGCCAATTTTAACAATAATAATTAGTTAAACAAAGAGGCATGTTTCTACGGACATGCCTATTTGTGAAAGGGTACTTACCTGGCTATATATACAAGACCCTCATTCTCATTGTATCATCATTGTTCATACAATTATATATAATAATGTGTATCCTCAATGGATATTTTCATATTCCAAGTCTTCTGGAGTATTGAACAAGAAGTACGAACTTTGTTCATTTCATTGGTATCAGAGTTGTTTGATCCTTTGGACGCTCACTGCTAAAGAGAACCAGTTTGATCCGGCCTTTGGCCATCAATCCTTTGTTAACCTTGTTTTTGTCACAATTGAAGCGTTTCGCTACACAAAGTTGGAGTATCTCTGTTTCGCCAATTTCGTCATTCAGGGCTTTGGCCATTAAACAAACAAAAAAAATATCAAAGAAAAAAAAAAGAGAAAAGAAAAAATAAGTGCATATAAAGATTTAAAAAATAAATAAATAAAATTAAAGAAAAATTTGATATAAAAATATACTATTAAAACAAAGATATATATAGTCCAATGTAAATTTTGAAGGAGAAGATTCACATATATAAAGAGGTTCTACATTATTGATAAAAAGTGCATGATAAAGTCAAAAGGGAATCTTTCGAAATATCTTTAAAACTATACGTAAGAGAAGGAAGAGTAGATAATATTATCTTGATTCTTCATTAAGTGGTTTACAAGCTCATGGTTTTAGCAACCCATGGTAATTGCCCATGGTATTTTCAAGGTAAAAGAAAAACAAAAGGAATACAAAATCTCTTTATGTGAATGGTAAGTTTAACTTTTTACATAGAGAAAATTAACCGAGTCAAAAGCACATAAGTGGACATATTTTATATTATACCCCATAGAGGTGAATAGCCACGTTTTACTAGGGTTGTAACTTTTCAAAAAGAAATACAAAGTGAGTATTATTATAAAAGGTTACTTGAAAAATATGTATATTAAAGTTTATAAAGGGTTAGATCTAGAACTATAAAGAGACATAAGGATAACAAGTTATAACAAAGGAACAATACATTTTAAAAGCATTATAATAAATATAAGGTGTAGTTTATTTAAATAGTGGAGCTATACTAACGTTTTTTAAAGTGGGAAAAAATATATAATTGAGGAAAATAAAAGTTAAAGGAATTTATAAAGGTGTTCAAGTTTATCTAATAAAATGACACTTATTCTCAAGAAGAAGTCCATTTTTGAAGAAAAAAGTGAAGGGAGCTAATTCGAAAATGATGAAGGAAGGTCGATTTTCCTATAAAGGGTGTTGTAATCACACATCACAAGTTAATTACATTACGAAGGACTATCCAAGGGAAAAAAGTTAATATCACTATTAGTACAGGTCACGACGAAAATTACATCAATGTTAATCTGACAAGTCAACTATTAATTCCAGAGTCAAACATAGGGGAAAGAACAGATAATTTTGGCAAAAAAGAATATGAAATTAATGATTTACAAGTGACAATTGACCATTATGAATACATATTTCAATTTAGTGTCATAACTATGCTTGAAGAAGAGGTTGACATAATTCTCGGTCGACCTTGTTTCAAAGAATTAGGTATGTTCATTTTAAACACAGATAACCAAAATTAAAAAATTTAAAAAAAAATTTAAAAAATAAAAATAATAATAATAATAATTGATGTTCCCTTACAAGAGGAAGATGGTCACGTTCCAAGACATGACAACAAAATCAGAACTGATAATGCCTTCATCAAAAGATCTTAAGGATATTTCGAAACTAATGTTTCAAGAGAATCCAAAAACAGTATCAAGGAAGCAGAAAGAACTTGAAGAAGTCATATCCAACAAAAATAAAGAAAATTCGTGTTTGAAGGAGCATAATCAAAAACTACTTACGCAAGTGAGAAAATGTAAAGCTAAGAAACACCAATTAGAACAAGAAAAGAAAAAATCTGAAAAGAAACTCAATGAAAGTCTATTAGGAAAAGAAGAGGAAAGTTTATGCTTAAAAAACCTTAACCAAAGGTTATTAGAACAAATCAATTGTTTAAAGGATGAGAAGCTTGAATACCAAAATAAAGTTGACTCAAGAAATGAGGAACTTTTACGTCTCAGAAGCCATAAACAAAGTCTACTCACTCAAATTAAGAAACTTAAGGATGATAAGAAATCATTGAAAAACAAATTACAAGAACTTATCACGAAAGAAGTATCGAAGTCTCTAGTCCAAGTGGAAGAAATAGGGACAAATATCGATGCAGTCAATATCACAACTCAAAGAGATGAGAAACCAATAGAAGTTAAAACATATTCAGATGTTGCAGTTCAAATGAAGGAAATTCCAAGTGAAGATTTTGTAACCAACTCGACGACATCGAAACCTGAAGTAAATCAGAATCTTGCTACACACATGATAAGGGAAACCAAAAGAACTCTTTATCTACATCTAAATCACAAGAACAAGCATTTCAATCAATCTATGAACCTATATCACTCAGAACATAAACAACAAGCTTTTGTTCCAAAGAATACTGAAGTGCGCACAACTCAGTCCAGTGATAACAATTCATCACAAGTTTTCAGTAATCAAAAGATTAATTTAGGATGGTCAGATCCTTCCTCCATGCGACAATTTTATATATCACTCCAAGGATCATATCAACTTGTATCGAAAAATATGATTGTCCTAAGACAAGAAAACATCCGTAACAGAAAAAGAGATCAAGCCCTTTCATCAACAAGATTTGATGACAAATCTTTTTGAAGGGAAAGGCAATGTTATGCACATAATTTATGTAAAAATAATAAAAATAGATAATAAATAATAATCATAATAATATGTAATTAAATAATAATTAGTTAAACAAAGAGGCATGTCTCTACAGACATGCCTGTTCGTGAAAGGGTACTTACCTGACTATATATACAGGACCGTCATTCTCATTATATCATCATTTTTCATACAATTTATATACTATGTCACACGGTTCGAGTTCGAATTCGAGTTCGACAACGATTACGTTCGATTCGAATTCGAATTTTCCGATTAGGTTCAAATGAGGTTCGACATTAGGTTCGACTATACATATTTTTCATATATATATATATATATATATATATATATAATAAAAAATTCAAAATCGATCCATAAACACATGAATACAAATTCTTATTAGTAAACATACATGAATAATGTAATCATTCTAACATCTAGTTAAATGTAAACATACACAATAGTAGTTTGCAAAAAGAAATGACATAATTTCCAGTTGCTTGTTAAAAGGTTTTTTACATCATGTAAATATGTTTAGCATTTTGACAGGCTGTATATATTGTTCAGCAATTTCACAGGCTGTGATTTATTTTGTATATATGTCTGTTCTTCTTGTTTGCATGCTATTTAGATGGCATATAGACTCATATCTTATAACAATGTATTTCTAATTTGGTCTTTAGCCAGGGTAACTAGGCAGATTTACCATGTGCCATTTCTCTTAATTAAGTTATCATTATTTAAATATCCTATGCAAGGGGGACATGTAACTGAAAATATTTCATCCCAAGCCAAGCCCTATATGTCATTGGTGGGGTATACAAATCTCTAGATGTCATTGGTGGGTTATGCCAAGCCTTTTGATGGAACTTTGTCAATTTTGTTTCACAGAAATCCTTTTAATGGAAGTGAGGGAACCCCTGAGTGGCAAATTCTAAGCAAATATGTTTTGAGGGGATTGGAATCTTGTTGCCCACTGAACCCACCATCCCCCTTGACAATCATAATTGTTTTGGAAGTGAATAGGTGAATCCCCAATGATTACAATTTGGACATGAATTTGTTGTTTGATGATGAAATTGAGATTCTAAAAGCTGTAGCCAGTACCTTTGTAATAAGATTTGTTGAGCTGGCTCTACGTTTAACCATACTAATCTTGTTTCATAACCTTCAAACAACGTGTCTAGCTTTTAATTTAATAATAATAGGCTGCTAATATAAATCTTGGAAACAAGTTTTGCCAAATTTGAGGTTAATTTTTCAGTTTGTCTTTAATCTTAATGTTGTTCTGCAACTGTTAAAATTATTTTGTGCCATATAAATGTTAGCACATGGAGTTGTGATTTAACTTTTATATGTCATAGATTTCATTAGCTGTCTATTTTTAAATTTAGTAAAAGGATGCCTAGTGTTTTATGTTAGAATAATAGACCGAGTAACCATTTTTTTTGGTCAATTTCAAATTTAAGTGTGTCCAAAATCAAATAAAGAATGTTTTTGTAATCTCCTAACCGCATCTAAGATCACCTTAAAGATCTTTTAATGGAACAATAACTTTGCATTGAGGTCCATATGGCTCATTTACTAACACAATAAACCCATTTTTTCTTATGATACCCTGATTCCATTCTCATCTGTCATGCCAGCACTTCAATTTCCTTTTGGAATCTTGAATAACTACCATAATAGTTTAGAGCATGCGATATCGGAATCTAGGAAAACTTTCACACCCAGGCTTGATATTTTTTGGTCACTCCTGAGACTAGCCTACTGTATTCTTAGTTACAGTTACCATATTCAGTCAGCGGTTTCACAAAATATATGCAACTATTAAAATAATTTTCTGCTGTACTTGCTGCCACAACTGGATTATTTGAGATACTTGACCAATGAAAACTATAAATAGATAACGGCCCCATCACATGCAGGTTTGGGATTCAATGATCACAACTACCTGTCTATCATATTTTTGGTTATGAGTCATGACTATCATTTTCCCTTCTCTGTTTCATGAAATAGACGGAACCTTCAAAATATTTTCCTACCATAACTCACTCAGAACTCACTCAACACTTGCAAGCTATGCTAAATCCTTAACGCAGTGTTGTTTATGAAGGATTTTTTTGGCGGGAAGATTGTCGAAAACCAACTGCCAAACCTAATTCGAACCTCAACAAAAAAAAATTGAATTCGATTAAATTCGACTTAAGGTTCGAGTTCGAATGGGGTTTGAGTTCGAACAGGTTTGGCTTTCAAGTTTGACTTTCAGGTTCGGCAAACCTGAACAAATTTCAAAAAAATTTTGAGCTTCGCCGAACCCTGTGACATAGTTTATATATAAGAATATTTGTATCCTCAACGGATATTTTCATATTCCAAGTCTTCTGGAGTATTTAACGAGAAGTACGAACTTTGTTCGTTCCACACCACCACGAATGGATTGGTGAAGGGTCGCAAGATGTCATCCATCAATCTCATGAAGGTTGCAGGGGCATTCATCAACCCAAAAGGCATGGCCAACCATTCGAAAAGGCCCTCCTTGGATTTGAAGGCAATCTTCCACACATCGGAGGGTTCGATAGGCACATGCTGGTAAGAGAAAGATTCTTCGGCGAAAATCACATGGAATCTCATTTGTCGACACGTTTCGAACCAACTAGTGTGGTTCATCGTCAGGACAAGTTGAAGAAACAGATCTAGCTCATCATGCTAAATAGTCTGAGCGGAGCCTCCAACAGCTATCTTCCCTAACGGCTAGTTTGACTCAAGGATAGGGGTCAAAATTATTATAATAGTTTAATTCGTAAAAATAAATAAATTATTATTAAGGTAAATGGTATGAGACCTAATAATTAAAAATTATAAGTTAATTAATAATTAAAAAAGGAAAATTAGTCAAATAAATGACCTTGAAATGCCTAAAAAAGATAAATAATTTTATTTAAAAGTATTAAAAATAAAGGTAATAAAGAAAATCAAAGTTAATAATTCAAAATTTTAATTTAATTAATAATTTAAAAGGAAAATTAGTTACTTAAATGACCTAATAATAAATGGATAAATAAAATGGTAATCGGACTTCAAGTCAATCTTGCTAAAACATTTGGCCCCCTTGAGCTAGTCTAGAAGGTCATCACTCTGTGGGATTGGGTACCTATTCCGGACAATGATCTTGTTCAACGTCCCATAGTCAACATAGAGTCTCCCGGTCTCGTCCTTCTTCTGTACTAATGAAATTGGGCTCCCACAGGGTGATGAGCTTGGCCTCATGTGCCCTTTCTGCAACGGCTCCTGAATCTGCCTCTTGGTCTCATCGTTCTCCAGAACAGAGCGTCGATAGATCGGTCCATTAGGTAGAGGCGCGCCCGGGGTCAGATCGATGGAGTGCTTGACCTGACAGTCCAGAGGTACCCCCGTAGGTGAGGCAAGAATGTCCCTGTACTCCACCACAACCATATCCATCTGATGTTATTGCGCGGAGTAACCCTATTTGGAAGTTGTGGCCACAATCTTCTTCTTACCCTGAGGGCGAATCATAAGGAAAACAAAGTTCCTGGTCTGTGAAATGATCTTACTGCATTGCTTTGCAAAGATCAAAGAGATGGCAGTAGGCCGGGCTACCTCTCGTATCTTGTACAACTTATTGCCCAAAGTAATAATCACAAAGCGAGGTTTAGACTCATATACAGCATGTCGTTTCCATAAGTATGGTTGTCCTAATAATACATCACAAATTTCAAGAGGAGCAACATCACACAGTACCTCATCCGTGAAGGGCTTGATGCTGTAGGGAAGGCGGCACTGTTGGCTGACGCAGAGATCTCGTCCTTGGTGAAGCCACTCGATGTTGTATGGTTGTGGATGTGTTGTAGCTGGTAGACCCAGCTGCTTCACGACCTCTATTGAATGAGGTTCTTTTGGCTCCCGCTGATGACAATGAACTGTAGCGGAGAACCCTTCACCAACATCTATTAGTGGAAGAGGTGTTCCCCATCCTCTAGATCTTCAAGCTCATTCTTTTGGATCTTGGTGGTGGCCATGGTGGCACTAGGCTCCACGTCAAATGATCTGCTTCTCTGTCATTCCCCTTGTCGGGTTTTGACTCAGAGTCGAAACATGCTTCTGATTCGGAGGCTTTCAGCTCGACCACCAGTGATTGTTTGGTCTAACACTCACTTGTAATGTGAGTGGAGCTCTTATGGAACTCACACCATTTTCTTGTGTCCTTCTTTATCTTCGAAGTGTTTTTCTTTTCTTGCGGCTTTGGCTGGTTGTCCTTGGTCGCCCCACCTTGGTTTTGCCCTTTACTCTACGGTTTGGGGGCGCCTTTCCCTTGCTTCGAATTCGAAGATCCAAAGTCTCGTTTCTTCTGTTTAAACTTCTGCTCAATCTTAAGAGCATATCGGTACGTCGTGTCGAGCAAGGAGATGTCCAGGAACTCCATATCATCCTGGATGTATCTATGTAAACAGTCGCGGTACTTGGGTACCAAATGTCGCTCAAAATCCTTGATACCCAACTTCATGCGCAGGGTGTGAAAAACATTGGTAAACTCCAAGGTAGTCATGGGCTTGCAGTTTACTGTTCCACATCCGGAATCCAACTCCCTCTTACTTCTGCAAATGAGAGGGTTTGCACCAGTAAGAAATAGGTCGTCCTCAAAAGGTGCTGATATGAGAGGTCTATCATCCACAACCTTCAAGCAATGGTTTGGATCGGCTTCACTCCTAGCAAATCTCAGTTTCACCAAACAGCATCCTCTCATACTACGCCCGAGGTGTTTTGCTTCAAGCCATAGAGGGCTTTCTTCTACCTGCATACATGAGATTCTCGATCCATGAATCTCAAACCCCTCGGGTTGTTCCAAACCTGTGGACCTGCAACATAAGGGGAATGGTCCCCTTGTAAGATTTTCATTTAGTAAATCTCAGACATGTACCTTCATGCTCTTCTTGAATTCAGGCATCCCTGTCACCATCTGACTTATATCAGGTAGGGCCCCATAAGTAGACCACCAATGTTATAGGTGAGATATGTCAACTGACATGATCCCCAATGGACCATCCTACACCTTGATACAAATTGCCAACCCTAAACCCATGAGAAAAAGCATCTTTGAAAATTTTATTTTCAAACACGTACCTTTCCATCGATGAATGCCCACCCTGAAACCTTTGACTTCCATTGCTAAAATGGACACCAGGTTCTTCTTGCAATCAGGTACATAAAAGAGATTCTATAAATGAATCGAGTTACCCTCATTCAATTGAGGGGTAACATTTCCCACACCCTTTCCGAGATAGGTGGCATCGGCTCCAAGGAATCCCATGATTGTTTCCATCTCTTACCAAATTCGAGAGAGCACCCTTCTATCCCGATGAAGTGCCTTGAAGCACTATAATCAATAAGCCAAATTCCCACAGAATCTGAAGCAGAGGGCCAATACAAGATAATGCTTATTTATTTTATCAGAAACAACATTTGATTCTTCATACCTGGGGATCCTTGCTTTCTCTGAAGAGTCGGTCATTTTCTTGGTGACCTGCGTTACCTGTCATTCCTCTGATCATTGAAGATGTCCCTGGAATGATTGTTATCATCATCAAGTGATGTGTTCCTGCCATTCAGACACTCCTTCGGATAATGGCCAAACTTTTTGCAAACAAGGCATCTGTCTTTCTTTCCACCCTTAGATCCAGACTTCCCATTGAAGTGATCTTTAGGCCATCAGAAACTTTCGCTGCGCCATTCTAATAATATTCTCTGCTTCGACTTCACCCCTAGTGAATTTGAAGAGGGATGAGAAATCCAGTGATCTTTTTGTCCTTTCCCAACTGTCTTCGGTGATGGCTCTTTCACTCTTGATTGGGCATTGTCTTCACCTCACCTCTAATACCATGTTAAGTTTAGGTATGTTCTATGCTTAGAGCAATTTATTTCAATTTTCACAGTTAGCTCAATATCTTTTCCAAATTAGAAAGCACATCAGCATTAAAGTAAACTACAGATAGAACATAAACATAAATCGCAGAAGACAATCCAAGACAAGAGGACACAAGATGTGGCGCTAGCCAGGGACAAACCCAATGTGGGGAAACCCTTGATCAATTCTTCTTATATGATCTTCAATAGTTTAGCACAGAGAGAGAGAGAGAGAGAGAGAGAGAGATAGTAAATTTACAACAGAATTCAACACTTTGACTTATCTAGACAAGAGCATAGATCAGAAGATGATATGTGAGATCAATTGAAGACATGTTGCTTCAACTGATTCTCCAAGGTGACTCCTTCACCTATCGTTGTGTTGCATCTCATCATCATGTTGCACCTCACCATGCTGCACCATGCGGCATCCATAATCACAATGTTGGACCTTTTGACCATGTTGTACACATCATACTGTTGCACCTTATGTTGCACTATTGTCCCAGTGTTTGGCACTGTTGTACTTTGTGCCACTGCTGCACCATGTTGTCACTGTTGTCCCAGTGTTTAGCATAGTTGTACCTTGTGCCACTGTTGCACCATGCTGTCACTGGTGTGCTTGAAACACCATAGCTTCTTTGTGTACTTGCTGCACCAAGTACCATACTGCTATCCCAATGTGCTATACTATTGCAGCACCTGCATACATCATGATGCTGCAACATATCTTACCACTGCACCTCAGCATTGTGTTGTGATACACTTCATTACTATACCCATCATCATGCTACCATAATGTTGTCATATCATATCATATCATGTTGTTGTTCGCTATATTGCTGGAAAACAATTTGGACAGCCTTCATAATGTGGTCATGGACAGGTTAGGGCATCTATGACAGTCCTACCAGCCATCACGCATCAACTGCAACATCCCTACCAAGGCTACGGTCACCCTTCTTCAGCACTCCTACATCCCACGTTGGCTTGTCATACCCCAGCAAGCCTTACACCCTCCTAACGTAGACCTGTAGGTGTGACCATGACAGTCTCTCAGCCTCCACCAAAGTGTCACTACAGCTCCAGCAGTTAACTCAGCCGCCTTCACACTGTCTTAGAAGCTCCCTTTCTTGCTGCGGCTAGGGATTAGGGCTATTGTAGGTGGACTCTTTCTCCTCCACGTAGAGTACTTAGGCTTCTACCATGGCTGCATTAGATAGGGCAGCGTTAGGGCTTCTTGTAATTGAGATAAGTGTTGTCTTTTATGATAGCATTTAGGGTAGCATTAGGGATTGTAAGGACAGCGTAGGTCTCTTCACCATGGCTGCGTTAGGGCTTGACCATAGGGCAGCGTTAGGGCTTCTCCATAGGGCAACGAAGATTCTTCTCCATGAACATAGATCAGGGCAGCATATAGATCTCTTTGTCTAGGGCTAGGGCAAACCTCCTAGATCAGCGTATTCTCTTTAGGGATTCTTCCTTCCATTAAAACCCAAACGCATGGAGAGGAAGAGATCACAAGAGAGTTGTGTGTATCCAAATGACTTTCAAGGCACCTCTATTTATCCTAAAACTTTGAGCACATGTGGGGTTTATTTTGTTGCTGGCCGACCTTGACGAATTGTTGCATAACACAAACAAATTCATTTCTCCATGAATACTTATCGGAATCGGATGATCTTTAGATCAATCCTACACCTCTCGATGAGAGGGATCCAAGAAAAATATCAGTTGCCATTAATAAGATGACCCACATGGAGTTTGGCCCTAGTTGCCAATTTTAACATGAACAAAATTAAATGTACTCCGGTAGGGAGAGGCACCATAGAGTTTCAAATTGAAATATGAACCAGCACTAGTGCTAGTAATGTACTGCATGTGCCAAGATTGGGTATGAACCTAATTTCAATGTCTCAGTTGCAGGACAAGGGGTATGATGTACACTTTGTAGGGAAGAAAGTGTATGTCAAACACTCTAGCTAGAAGAAGGTGAGACAGATTGGAGGTAGAAGCAACAGGTTATATAGGTTGCAGACTAAGTCACCTGACACGGGGATTTGGGATTCGTAGGATTCAGGATTCGTAATATCAGATTCCGACACATTGAACCCCCGGAACAGGACACGTAGGATTTGTTTATATATATATATATATATATATATATATATATTAAAAATTAGATATTTCTTACACAAATTTTAATTAATGATACAAATTTATTGATTTCAAACATTGGGTACTTATGCTATGCCATCTCATGCACTTATGAATGTGGATAACCATATGAACCTCACGGCCTTCACAAAGAGTTTATTCAACACATGCCATAAAAGAAACTTTGATGCATGTATGGACTCCGACCTTTTCAATGCAACATAAAACTTCAACTCTTTTTGTTTTAACACAACGCCATATGTATGACCAGAACGACCAACGTATCAGATAAAAGCATTCAATAAGTAGCATAAGACGTCATACCAAATTCAACGCTCCATTGCATAGACAATTACACCATTCAACCTTCAATTCAATGCAGCGTTCAACAAGAGTCAAGGGTACACAGTGAACACATACTTGAATGCACAGACCGCTTTCAAATTCATCACACAGACTATCAAACAGCTCAAACAATGCAGACCCAAATGATAAACAGCGTGAATGAAATGAAGAAATGCAGCCTTTTTTAACCCGCGGCAGTCACTTTTCTGGGATACGAATCCTGGAATCGTGATTCGCTGGCCAAAATCGGGATTCGTTTAGGATTCAACGAATCCTAATAGGATTCGAAGAATCCGAGTTTAGGATTCGATTTTTGGGCGAATCGTACCAGACACGCAGGATTCCAGTTCGCTGGGCTATATGGACGAATCTGGTTACTTAGGTTGTAGATTGATTCTCCAATGGCACTGATAGGCAAGGACAATAGCAGCGAGAAAGAGTTGAATGAACTATGGCACAAGAGGATGGGACATTTACACCATGGAGCACTTATGATGCTCAAAGAAACTGTGAAGGGTGTTCCAGTTCTTAACACCGAGCACGACGACATTTGTAGAGGCTGCGTACTTGGGAAGTACGCTAAGGTATCATTTTCCAGAAGTGATCACAGAAAAAAGGCGTGTTGGGATTGATACACTCAGATATTTGTGGCCCTATGTCCACTAAATCAATTAGTGGAAGTGAATATTTTGTCATATTTATTTATGACCATTCAAAGAAGACCTGGATGTATTTTCTAAAGACCGAAGATGAGGTCTTTGATCAATTCAAAGAATTCAAGGCACTCGTAGAGAACACAACAGGGAAAAAGATCCAGGTGTTGCGTTCAGATAACGGTGGAGAATACATAGATAAAGACTTCACAAGTTTTTGTGCGCAGGAGGGCATCAAAAGACTATGGATAGCTCCATACAACCCTCAGCAGAATGGAGTAGTGGAGGGGAAGAACAAAACAATAGAATTGGGGTTGCAAAGGCTATGTTATATGACCAGGATTTGCCTAGATTTCTATGGAATGAGGCATGTAACACAATAGTGTACATTCAAAACAGAACACCTTATACAGCATTAGGGAAGAAAACGCCAGAAGGAGTCTTTAGAGGGAAGAAGCCTGAAATAAGTCATTTAAGTATCTGTGGGAGTGTGGCCTACTGTCACATCCCAGATGAAAAATGAAGTAAGTTAGATCAGACTTCAGAGAAGGGGTTCCTCGTAGGATATAGTGAAACCTCAAAGGCATACAAGATCTACATTCCTAGTAGTAGGAAGATTGTAGTAAGGCGAGATGCAAAGTTCATGGAAGATAGAGCTTTCAGAAAATCTCGAGAGATGCATGTAGGAGATCAGTCAGCAGAGGTTTCGTTAGTCCAGCAGCAAGGACAACATGTTGGACAAGCAAGAGAACAGTCACAGGGGTCTAGCACAATGACCAGTACCAGCATCTCCTCAGGGGTAGGAGACCTAGGAAGTTCTCAGCAAATGGAGCAATAGGAACAGGAGGAGGAATTGACTTAACCTCCCACCCAATGTTGCACGAAGCGGAAGCGAAGCGGAAGCGTTTTTTGGAAGCGGGGACGCCGAAGCGTCATTTTCCAAAAATCTAGGAAGCGAAGCATCCGCGGAAGCGTCTGCTATATATATATATTATATTTTTTTGCATTTATACTCAAAACAAACATCCCAAATACCAAATTAATTGTAGAAGACATGAAAACATGCATATTTTTGCATAAATCAAGATAGATATAACATCCATTGTACATTAATGATCTAGAATCTAGATTCTTCTCCTCTTGTCTAGCCTTTGCCTCTACCTCGATTGTCTAGGGATATTAGTCAACATTGCCCAATTTTGACCAAACTACCTAATTCAAAACTTAAAATATGGTAGAAAAAGCTTAACATGTTTGATTGATGATTTTGACTTGATTGAAAGGTAATTTTTTGCTAAGGGCGTGCCGCGTGACAAAGGAGTTCAACAATTAACACCACCAACACTAGGGTACATATAGGGCTTCGTGCTCTTGATTAAATGCTAATCGCATACCTTCATACTTGATATAATCTAATGAAATGCCACAATCCCATTGATCCTGAATTCCTGAAAACTGTTAAATCTGCTAAATTTTGAATAGGATATGAAATTCTATTTTCTCCATATGAAGTCTAATGAGGCTGGAACCACTCTCAAACATCCTGAGTCATTTCATGGTAATGTTAAACATTTAAGTAAAAGGATGAAAATGAAAAATAAAGGAGAATGTCAATTTTACTTTAAGAATTTAACATTACCATGAGGGAGCATCTGCTATATTTATATTTTTTTTTGCCTTCATTCGTCACCCTAACCCAAGGTGGACCCACCCCCAACAAGCAAACTCACCTAAAATTAAAAAAAAATTGAAAAAAAACAATTTTCTAAACGCTTTTCTGGAAGCTTTTCTGGAAGCGTACGATAAGCGTACGCTTCCTCCTCCGAAGTGCCACGCTTCCGACGCCCGAAGCACCGTCCGAAGCGCGCTTCGGTGCTTCCGTACAACGCTTCCAAATTTCCAGGAAGCGGCTAAAAAAGTCGAAGCGGCGCTACTGAGCTTCCGCTTCCGGCCAAGCTTCCTAGGCACTTCCGTATGGGACGCGCTTCGGGGCTTGGAACCGGGGGGGGCGCTTCGTGCAACACTGCTCCCACCAACAGTGGTAGAGTCAGTAGGGAAGTGCACCAGACCTTGAGAGACGTAGAGGAGTTTGTCGAAGCCCCCAGGACAGACAAAAGACAGCGCAGGCAGCGTGACAGATATCAAGCCTCGGTAGCTCAGGTTATAGAACCTTCAAGTTTTCAGGAAGCCGCTCAACATCAAGTGTGGGAGGATGCCATGGTAGAAGAATACATCTCTATCATGACAAATGATGTTTGGGAGGTAGTTCCTTGTCCAGGAGACATGAGAGTTGTAGGTTCCAGATAGATTTACAAGATCAAGTATGCAGTGTGGACAAGTACAAGGCTAGATTCGAGGTAGTGTGGAGAAGTACAAGGCTAGATCTGTGGCAAACGGGTATGCACAAAACGAAGGAATAGACTATGAGGAGACCTTTGCCCCAGTTGCCATATATACCTCTATCAGATTCGTCATATCTCTAGTAGCACAAATGGGATGGGAAATTCCCCTGATGGACATCAAGACAACATTCTTGAACGGAGTGATAGAAGAAGAGGTATACATAGAGCGGCCTGAAGGCTTTGAAACTCATGAGAGACACACTCATGTATGCAAATTGAAGAAATCCCTATATGGGCTCAAGCAAGCAGCCAGGGCGTGGTATGGTCAGATTGACAATTACTTGCAGCAGTTGGGATTCATCAAGACTGATGCAGATCCCAATCTCTACTATCTGATGGTGGAGTATGAGCCTGTCATTCTAGTTTTATATGTAGATGATCTGTTTTTGACAACATCATCTAGGCTTATAAGGGACCACAAAAGGAACCTTGTAGCGAAATTCGACATGAAAGATATGGGCTTGACGCACTACTTTTTAGGATTGGAAGTATGGCAAAAGAATGGGGAGATCTTCCTTGGGCAAGGGAGATATGCTACGAAAATTCTAAAGAGATTCAGAATGCAAGACTACAGACCATGGCAACACCAATGATTACCAACTAGAAGAAGATAGATGCATCAAGGGACAAGGAAGTCGACCCCACCTTGTACAAACAACTAATTGGGTCACTCATGTATCTAATCAACACTAGGCCAGACATTTTCTTCGCTGTCAATACCCTTAGCCAGTTCATGGTTGAACCGAAGTAGGTACATTGGGCAGCAGCAAGGCACATTCTCAGATATTTGCGTGGAACAGTCGGGATCGGGTTGAAATATACTCGGGGAGATGACGTCAAGTTGAGCGCATTCACAGATGCAGATTGGGCAAGTAGTTCTGTGGAGAGGAAAAGTACCTCTGGGTACTGCTTCAACATTGGATCAGGGATGATCTCTTAGTGCAACAAGAAGCAGAAGTCGGTAGCACTGAGTTCAGCAAAAACAGAATATATGGTGGCCAGCATGGCTACATGCGAAGCCATATGGCTTAGGAAATTGTTGGTGCATTTGTTCAGGAAGAAAATGGGAGCAACCAGTGTGTACTGGGATAATCAGAATTACATAAAACTCTCTAAGGATCCAGTATTTCATGATAGGTCGAAGAACATTGATATCAGATGTCATTTCATCAAAGATTGTGTTCAACGTGGGGCAATCCAACTGCAGTATGTCCCCACAGGCGATCAAGTAGCAGACATACGAAAGCTTTAGGGAGAGCTAAGTTCATCCAATTCAGAGAATAGATGGGTATGGTGGAGAATATGTTTCAATAGATTCTCAGCAACAGAATTTGAGAGGGAGTTGCAGTGCAGATGCAGATGCAGTAGTTGATAGCAGTTCAACAGGGTCAGCCTCAGCACAGATGCAATGTTGATTTCTAGTAGCATCGGATTTGCTCTAAGTCTCAAATTTTGCAGGGAGGCTTGGGCACATGTATTCCAAAGAACCTAGAACCCGTTTTGGTAAATTCCACCCAAAGACAGTTTTATTAAAATAATTAATTATTTTTAATGGATCCCTAAGTCTAAACTTAGGAAATTAAAATAATTAATGGGTATTAATCTAGCTGTGGGTGTAACTTCTAGAAGAAGATGAGGATCAAGCAGAAATGATCTTAGCCATTGATTAGCCTCTAATCTGGGTCTTTGAATGTCAACGAGAAGATTATTTAAGGAGGCTTGAGGGTCATTTGGAAGACACACAAAGTGATGATCAAAAGAATGATTTTCAGAAGCAGAGCAGTTGTTGGAAAGAATTTCTAAGGAAAGCTAAAAATATGCTCTAAAGGATGGTGAAGGTTTCATAGAGAAATTTTGCCTCTAAGGTAGTAAAAAATATTTTTTAATGTAACAAGTCATTTATTGGTGCAGAATTGGAGGTAGGCTCATTTGCCTTCTTCAACATGTCCTTGCCTTCTTCATCATAGGGTCACCATATCATAAATGATATGTCGTCAAACATATGCTACATCATGTAGTCTTCCATTATTAGGATCACCAGAGGTAAGGTCATCAAGGATTATGGCTTCACATTATCAGAGGTTTGTCATGTCATCATGTGTTTTTCATCAAGATCATCGGAGGTAGGACATGTCATCATGTGTATGTCACATAAGTCATCAAGAGTTTCTAGATCATCAAGGTGTTGTGCCATCTTTATCAAACATGAGTTATAGTCATCCTCTCGCATGACAAGGATATTTGCCAATGCCAAATTGACATCAACGACAACCTAGATAAACAGTACTATCCCTCTCTGTTGAACTATTGAAGACTAAAAGAAGATTTGTTCAAGTGTTTCCTAGAATTGCAATTTGTCCCTGGCTAGTGCCACATCTTGTGTCCTCTTGTCTTGGCTTGTATTCTACTGTTTATGTTTATGTTCTATCAGCCTTTTACTTACATGTTTATGTGATTGCTACACTGAAATCAATATTGGGCTCATAAAGAAATTGAAGTAAAATTGCTCTAAAGCATAGAACATACCATTGTTGCCTAAAATTAACATGGTATCAGAGCTAAGGTGAAGACAAAGCCCAAGCAAGCGTGAAAAAAATCATTGTAGCAGCCTCATACTTCAAACTGGAGATACTACAATCCCTCCTCGAACTGCATGCCACACCCAGCCTTGGAAAACGAGCCTATAGGTGGTCTTCTCCTATTGTAAACTTGCCTCTCCTTCGGCAAAATAGCAATCTCTGCCTCCCTTCTCCTCCTCCTTGCACCTCTTCTCCAACAATGCTCATGAAGAATGAGAGATCTCTTGCCTTTTTCCCCCTTTCCTAGCTTTCATCAAGATGAGAGAACACTAACCCTTTTGAACTAGGGATGAGATTAGATCTCAACCCTCTAGATCAATGGTGGATATTTTTTCCTCACTTCACCTCCTTTTTCATGTGTCCCCCCTCATTAATGAGTCTCCCTAGTCACTTTATAACTTTAAGTTGTACCTTGTACATTTTTCACATAAAGTCACTTTAAAAACATAAAGTGACTTTAATATTATAAGGTACCATGTACTTTTTCTCATAAAGTCACTTTATAAACATAAAGAAACTTTAATATAACAAAGTACTATGTACTTTTGTACCACATAAAGTGACTAAAGTCACATGACTTTAATAACTCATAAAGTCACTCACTAAAAGGTGTTTTAATATGTTTTCCTAATAAAAAGGGCAAAATCTCTAGGAAACACTTCCCCGATACCCTTTTTCTCAATGCTCCCTCTTACCAAGGAAGTTGTTTCTCACCACTCCTATCTTATCTCTGAAGTGGATATGCTTACCCCTTGGTACCACATTGTCATACACTACACTCGCCATATAACCACCCAACCTCTCTGGCGGTCTTCTCTCCCTCACTGACTCATGTGCTTGTTTCAAGGTATTATAAAGTCGTCTCAACCTCCTCTTCCCTGAAGTAGCCTCCCAAACTAGAGTAGGAACCTCATCCCCTGGAACCTGTGATCCTAATGAAGATGCCTTAATGGCATGTATTGAACCTCTAACTAGTGTACTTGTCACCCCAGAAGTCAGTGATCCTCCTTACCCCTATGAACCTATACCTTTGGAGCCTGAAACCTGTAGTACGCTCCTCTGCTCGGGAGTCTACTACTCTACTCGATCATCCTCCCATGACCTCCTCATGGTCCTAGTAGTTTGAAACATGAACCTGTAAAGTCTCCCATCACAGACACTAATCACTTTAGCAGATGCTATGCTAGATCCCCTAGGATACATAAGCACATGTCCATCCCAAAATACCACTACATATCCACGTTCCTCAATACTGGAAACTGAAATCAGATTCTTCTTCAGGCCTGGAACATATAGGACCTTCGTCACTTTCAAAGGTAGCCATGACTCCCTCTGAAAGGATACAGTCCCCACACCTATTGCTCTGACCTTGGAGTTATCTCCAAGCACCACCTCCAAGTCTACATCATCCTCTTTAAGACTCGTAAAGTGCTCTCTCACTCCAATCATATGGCAAAATACTTCGTTGCCCATAATCCAAGCATTAGAGGATGTAACATTAGTGGCTAAACTCACCACTAAAGAAAACTCTAAGTCAAACTTGGTGGAAAACTCATCCACCTCAACTAATGCTGCCACATCCTTCTTCTTCCCTTTCTTGTTGGGACATAGTGACCCATCTTCCCATAAGCAAAGCGTCTCACTTTTCTCATGTCCTTCTCGAACTCATATTTGCTCTTTTTCTTATTGGCCCCACTGGAAGACCCCTTCTTGGCCTTCTTCCAGCCCTTAGCTGCGAAGGCAACATTCTCCCCCTCATCTACCCAACCACATTGGCTACCACTCTTGGCACTCCTCCTGGTCTCCTCCTGGATGAAATCATCCCACATCCTCCTCCAATCAAGAAAATGCTCTCTGGCAACAATTCCATCTATGAATCCATCCCACTGCTTGGGAAAACCATCCAATGTCGTCCTAACCAACTAGTCCTTAGGGATAACCTCTCCCATTGTAGCCAGCTCCTCTCTCACCTGTGTGATCTTGGTGAGGTATGATGTCACAGTTTCAGCTTTGGTCATCTTGGTGTTTCTTAACTTCTGATGCAACACCATCTTCCTATTCTCATTAGAGCTCTGGTGAAGTGTTACTAGGGAATCCCACATCTCATGGGCAAACTTCTTCCCTGTCACATGAGGGAATAGGTGGTCTTTAATAGCATCGAGAATGATTCTCCTTGCCTTCACATTCCGCTTGTTGAAATCTACCTACTGAACTAGATCAATGGGAGGTTGTACTACATTCTCTACAATATCCCACACCTCAACTTCTTCAAGCAGCAACATCATTCTCTCCTTCCATGGGCCAAAATTCTCAACCCCACTCAGCCTATCTTCAACCCTCGAACCAGTATCCATGAACCTCTCAAGCAACAAAAATTCCTCAATCACTGAAGAGTGTCAAACTCCTCCCTCTCAACCGTTGTTCTCTAGTATATAATAAAGGTTTTAGTTTATTGTTCATTGTTTTTAGCAGGAAAGTATGCTTGTTATAGGTTCATTGATTATCAGCTGAAGGTTTCTATTGTAGGTTCATAGCTCTGATACCATGTAAAAAAGTTTGGGTTGCCTATAGCCCCTCCTAGTTTAGTTTGTTTCGATATAGTTTAATGCCCAAAACCCCACATTTGACTTAACAGATATTTAAACATCATATGCATTAAGAAGAAACATTGCTAGGCTACCTCTACACTTTAACCATTCAACTAATAATAGAAATATAGAAAAGCATTCACACAAATAGAGACTTAGATGTTTTGTTAATCTCTGACCCAAAACCCACAAGGGGAAAGCCAGTTTGGAAGAGGATTTTCACTATGTTTTTCTTGGGAAATTTACAAAGAAGTAAATACAAAATATGAGGTACTCATCTCCATAGAAATTCGGGCCACAGTTAGCTATAGATCTAGACTTCTACCTTGTAACTCGGGCTACTGTCCAATGTGATTTAAGCCTCCTCTAATCAAGTTTCTCAACTCATAAATTTGTGCCACTAGACTGAAACTTCAACTTTTATTTCCAAACCTTTGCACCTTGAAATATGTACTACAACTCAGTGCTTGTACCTTGATTTTTTTTCCACAGTCCAACAATTCACTACCTAGAAAATTGTGCCACTAGCAGACTTACTCTGCCTCGAATTTCGAGACACAAGCCTGCCATTTCTTGATTTGCAGACCTGTCAAAACGAAATAAATGTAGTTTGTTCCTCCTTAAAATCTGTTGGACTTCCTCAAATATCATGTTAGAGACCACCTCGAAAATCACACGAAACCTTCCTTGAATTTCATGTTGTGACAGCATTAAAACCCACGTTGTCCCTCTTCGATTTTCGAGCTGCCTATGACCTCTTTTCTGCCCAACCTTGGAAATTGAGCCTGTTGCCCACCATTTTGTGGATGATATCCCTATGAGAAAAAAATTCTCCAAGATCCTCAGTGGGCAGCCAACAGCCACCAACTAGCTCATTGTACCACTTCTCCGCTACCTGAGCAAGCGATGTGGTCCCTCACCCATCTGTCATGATTGTATGTTTGAAGGTGGGCCTCCCGAACCTAAAGGTATGCCTTGTCATTTGGTAATCGAGTATTGTAGTTTGCTTATCATGGGCACTTCTCGGAATGGATTAATGGGGGGATTTAGCGGAAAGAATGGGCTAGGTCTATGCTCTTGTCCCTTATAGCCCTTTTGGATATTAACCTTGGATTCTAGTTCTGTGGGATCTCTTTTACTGACCATTTTATTTAGGGATGGTATTTCACCGAAAACCCTGATTTTGGGTGCATGGTCCCACTTCCTCATCTGCATATATTCCCCCCTTTCCACTCATTATTACCCCATTCATCATTTCTCCCACCTGGGTCCACATTCCTCCACTGGGTCCACATAGGGCTAGCTCTCCCCTTCCCCTTGCCCACATCTTGGGTCAAGCCTGGAATGATGCCCCTGAGGTTGATGCAACTAAAAAAGAAAAGTAAAAGCAACATTGGCCATATTCAACAAGAAAGCATACAACAAAACGGAAAAGATGGTCGGGTTAAACACATTTAGCACCTGGGCAAAAGCCAATACATGAGCTCTACCCCATCATCATGGCCATCACCATGGTTCCTACAGGTTCTACGAACCTCCTTCATCATATAGGAACCTATGATTGTCCCAACCCCTAGCGGAAAGTGAACCACCCTACCTTAAAACGGGGTATCCACTGGTATATCTCATACATCATGCTCTTACCCCTTGAGCCCCGAGCAATTAATTAAAGAAAAATCATGAAAAGGAAAAAGGCATATAAAGAAGGATGGAAAGGACAAGGTTGGGAAAAACAAGGTGAGCGGTGTTGTGTCGGGTAATGAATGACAGGGATGACGACAGCGGAACAGGGAATCATATTAGAAGAAACTGTGTTCGGAAAAAAACACTGCCAGGACTCTTATTATTCATATGAGAATATAAATCATAAGTGAAAAGGCAAGCATTTGACTTGAGTGAACTGTCGGAACTTTGCAAGGTGATTCCTCTCTATGGCCATTCGGCGATTCCTCTCTATGGCCATCCAGGTACCTTTCAATTCTATAGACAGCGTGCAGAATGGCCTGCTCTTTAGGGTGATCATGATCATGATCAAACTTTTGTGCATGTTGATTACCCCTGCCAAGCTGAGGCCTTTTTTCAAATGAAGTATCCTTTGATTTTGATCCAACTTCCACATATTTTACCCTCTTTTTCTCCTTGTCAATCTTTGAAACTTTTTCACAGGCTCTCTTCTGTTGATCCTTGTTTGTGGCTACATCCATTACACTCGAGCATTGCAAATAAGTCATCTTCACAAACCCTACTGGTTCCTCCACGTTCATCTTCAGAAAAGGATTCTTTAGATTCACAGGATCTACGCAACTTGGAGCCTTCTAATTTCTGAGAGTATCGGTTATAGGAAGTGTCCTATTATGGATATCGATCATCAAAATAGGAACTATACTCTCGATCACTCTCATAATGCTTATTTTCCTTGTAGCGAACCTGTTGCTTAGATTCATCTTTGAAATGTTTACTATCATGGTGTTCTACAGTGCAATCTCGATGAGACTACTCTAGCCTATACTTTTCATCTTTGCTTTTATTATCCTTGTACTTGTCAGCCCTTGGCTTATCATCCATGTACCTCCATGAAAACACTGCGCACAAGGAGTACCGAGAAGGTTCCCATTTCTATATGAGTCTATTGTCCCAGTTGCAACCTCTTTCGGCATTTCAAATAGAGCCTTCCTTAGCTTTCCAGGAGTACAAGAAAAGGTTGGACATTTTTCAGAACTAAAATTGTCAGATGTAGAAGAATTTGGTGATGGAGCAGATTTACTTGTGATGCCAAAATTTTCTTTTATCTTTGCTGGCGAGTTTCTGTGAGATGAAGGCCTTGTCAAGTTAGCTAGCACAACATTTCCATGTGTATATTTCATGCGTTTATGACCTTTAGACAGATTCTTTGTAACTACTGGAGGTGCAGCAACGCAATTCTTTCCATATGCATCATTTGACTGGCTTGCCTTCTACAGTTCCTCTATGGCTTTAGCACTTGACCCTTTTGAAGTGAAGGAAGCCTGGGGTCCAGGGACAGCCTTTTTATGCAAAGAAGTCTCGATAACTTTCATGGCAATGTGCCTTTTTCTAGTAGCTAAATGTTTTGCATTGAACTATGGAAGCCCTAACAGTTGAGCAAGAAGTGTTTCATAGGATGTAGCATTGTGTATCTTATCAGCGTCGTTATCAATGTGATATTGTACATCTCCTTGTTTCTCAAGATAATCCTCATCTTGATTTATATTAGCTTCATCGGAATCATTATCTTGATCATTTTCTGCAACATCTTCATTTTCCTTATCTTCATTCTAGTCAAAATCTTCTTCTCTTGCTTCCCCTTGTTTCGTTTCTTCGTTGTCGCTATTATCTTTATTGTCGATTTCCTTTCGACATGCTTTAAGCTCTGCAAATGATTTTTCTAAACGCTGAAATGCCTCTTGAATTTTACTAAATTGTTCAACGTATTCAGGACGTGAACATAATGGCACATTGTGCGGCAAACAATGTTCAAAGACTCGCATGATTATATTTTGTGCCATGGCTCTGATACCACTAAAGCATAAAAACTGATAGCTTGTTGACTTTAACGTAAAAATACACAAAGGTATTTGTAATAATAATTTATTATATATAAAATTGTACAAGTGATGTTTGTTACAATGAAGACCCGCATATATATAAAAACCTAAGCATGTGTCCTTTCGTGACTGGGCATGTCTTTTTAGACATGCCTTTTCACTTAACTAATGACTATTTAACATAACCAATATTTGATTATTTAATATTTACATTAATTTTATTAATTTTACTAGTTAAGAATTATATTCATAACAGTGTGTCACCAAAAGTTAGGTTATTAGCACCTTATTTTATTTTTGGGGGTTATGTAGGCATAGGAGACTAATTCGAACTCCTCATTAGTGTATAAATACAAGTGAGATGAGTTCATTTCCTCAACATCACTTTGGATTGGATCTCTTCTCTCTCTTGAGAATTTCACACTTTTTTCTTGGAGGATGAATTAGAGCTTTAAGGAAGAATTTTGATGTTTTGATTTGGTTTATCTTATCTTGGAGCTTCTCTATTGTCAAATTGTGGATGGTTGGATATGTTCTATTACATGTAAGTACATGCTTTTAATTTTATTCTTGTTTTACTTTGTCATATACATTGGATTGGGAATTTCGCTATTTTTAGGGCTAATTGTTGCATGCATTTACTACTTAAATTGTGGAATTTTGTCTCTATATAGCATCTCTCAATGTATGGGCCATGTAATTTTGAATGAAATTTCCTAGGGATAATTCTATCAACGAATTCATCTTGATAAGCCATCACCTTTTGCAAGTCGAAGTATAAAAGTTTTAAGGTTGCTTCCCTTTGCCCTAGAAGGCTAGCAAGGTAGTCTTAAGGCCTCCTTGACTAAGAAACAAGGTCCTCATTCATATTTATCATAGACTCCATTCTCCCAAGACTAAAACATTGATCTACCAAGAGGTGGTCACTCAAAATTCAGCTCCTTTTCACCTTTTTCTAGGTCTAGCCAAGTTGGGTCACCTAGGGCATCATTTTGTCGACAAAGTAGACCTCCAAAATGTTCGATCTCCTAGTCTCCCCTGCGTTGGTGTGTCCTCAAGACCTCCTCCAGTTTCAAAGCCATTTTGATGGTCGACTTGTGAGAAAAGCCAAACCCTAGCTCTAAGATCAAACTTTGCCCTAGTATCCCCAAGGTTAGTGCTTCATAGGATCAATTCAACACCTTTAAGTGAAAATTCTTACACTGATCCTTTCCCCCTCCTTGTCTGGGTTAAGAACATCATTGGTTGTTAAATCCTTGTCCCTTGACCTATGCTGGGTCCACCTGGTCCCGTGTGGTCTCACTCCTTTGGAAAGACAATTCTTCAAGAACCATTTGGGATACCAATTTCAATAAGGATTTTAGGGATTGGGAAACTCTTTCACAAGTCATTTTCCATAAACCTAACCATCAAATCCCCACATTCTTCTCCTAGAAGATATCAAACCTTGCTTAGAAAGCAAGCAAGCTCCATTCTTGACCCTCTTCTGGAAAGGAATTATTTGGGTCACTTTAGATCTCAAACCTCTAGATCAATGGTGGAGATATTTTCTTCACTTGACCCTCTTTTTCATGTGTCTCCCCTCATTAATGAGTCTCCCCAGTCACTTTATAACTTTATGTTGTACCTTGTACCTTTTTTCACATATATTCACTTTAAAAACATAAAGTGACTTTAATATTATATGGTACCATGTACTTTTTCTCATAAACTCACTTAATAAACATGAAGTAACTTTAATATAATAAATTACTTTGTACTTTTATACCAGATAAAGTGACTAAAGTCACATGACTTTAACAACTGATAAAGTCACTCATTAAAAAGGTGCTTTAATGTGTTTTCCTAGGCAAAAAGGCAAAAGCTCTAGGAAACACTTCATTGGTACCCTTTTTCTCAATACAAATCAACAAGCTCAAAATAAAGTTCTTAAAAACAGAAAACATGTGTATTTTTAAAATTGCATAACTTTTGTTTGAAAATCAGTTTATTTTTTCAAACTAGCTACATATAATATATCATTTAAGAAAATGTTACCTGTTGATTCCAGCTGAAAGGATGTTGAACCAATTCCTTTGACTGCATATTTTCCATCGTCACCAAGCCCCACCTTTTGTGTAGTCTTCTTTTCCACCAATTTTGTGAGGCTTTCACGATTTTCGATCATATCCCTAGAAGCACCACCATCCACTAGCCAAGTGTCATTTTTATTTGTAATAGAACATATAGGAATAGAAAAGAAGAAATAAATATTATCATTAGAATTGTTATTCTTTGACGTCTTATTATGGTCATCATCAAGGTTTGTAGTTGACGCATGTTGCTTGCCCCTCTTCTTCCTATTATTATTATTTCCTTCAGGACATTTTTCTTGATAATGGCTTACTTGTGGCAACAAAAATAATGAATCATCGACATATCCTTCCTTCCTTCAAAGGGAGGAGGTTTTCTTCTTGGAGAGTATCTTCTTCTTGCATTCCTTTTGAAACATCCCAAAATTTCTCCTTCCTTTCCCATTCTTAGAGTGGGATGCAAAAGCTTGAGAGTCATTGTGTCGAGGTCTTGGAATCTTCCCTTTTGAGGCAAGTCTAGATTCTTATTGAGTACATGAGGTCCATAATTCTTCAAAACTTGAAGATTCCTTTCTATCACAAATACTAAATGCAAACAAATCCCATGAGTCAGGCAAACCATTAAGTGTTGTAGTCACAATCTTCGTATCAGGAATAACTTCATCAATAGCTTGAAGTTGATCTCTCAATTGAGATATCCTCATGAAATAATCATCCTTTGTCATTTTGACATAATGAAATTCATTCTTCAAACTCATTTTCTGACCAATGTTATTAATGGCATACAATCCAACTAGGGCATCTTACAACTTCTTTGGAGAATCCAAACCTGAAACACATGGAATCAAACGATCTCTGATAGATTCAACAATAATCCTCATGGTTGTGGTTTCATTCCTCTGTTAATTTTCATATTGTTTTATGCTGAATCAATAACTTTAGCCCAATTCCAAACTTCAATTAGCAATATTTCCAATTACAATTAGTCTTTCCATTCATCAACAGTAATTGAAGATAGAACAATAAATGCAATGACAAACAAGACAATCAGCATATCAACAAGAGACACTAGATTTGGTCAAAGGCCAGGGAAAAACCCCACTAGGGGGAAAACCCTTTGAAATTCTTCTTTTATTAGATTGTCATAAAAAGTTCAGCAGAGAGTACAATGAGCCCAATACAATATGATCAATAATATAACCCAACTTCAGAAACCAGTTTACAATAGCTGAAGATATTAGAGAAAACTTGATTCAGACTTCAGACCACTTCAAAAAACTTCGGATGGTTGTCAACTATAGTCAAACCCCTAAACACCCCCTTTAGGTTAGCGTGCGTGCATCTATAGCTCGTTGGACGCTACCTTGGACTTAGCATGTGTGCGCCTGTGGATGAGATTTCCATGTGTTGTGCATGCGTCCAAAACAGAAACCCTAATTTTGTGCGAACTTCAGATCTGTAACTTCGGACCCCTATACGACCTTTTCCTTCGCTAATGTATCGAACCAAATCAGATAGAAGAGAAGAAGATGCTTGAATGTGATGATGTCCAAATGAGCTTCTAAGTCACTTGTATTTATAGGCTTCTAGGGGTGAACAACAATGTCCATTTGATGTTGAGGTCGACTTGTCCAAGTGTGCATGAGTGGAGCCGACCTAATCTAATATCCATGAGTGGGTGCACAAAATCAAAAACCAACTTCTGCTTGTCTAAACGAGGTGATCTTTAGGTCGATTTTGGTCCTCTCGAAAAGAGGAACTCAATGCCATCATCATCTCCATCAAATGAGTAGTCCAAAGTGGAATTTGACCGCAGTTTCATATTTTTAACACTCCCTCTCAACTAGGGAGAATTCCACCTGTAAAACCTGTCCATCGATCAATGTGTCATCCTATCATCATGTGTACAAATATGCTCAACTCTATCTGCTGAAACATTCTCGAATCTAAAGAAGAAGAATCATGGGGAGCAAAAGCTACCACCCTCTATCAACAAGCTCCAACCCGGAATATCTATCAGTGGATTACTACCTGGAAATATGTCATCGAGCTACTACCTGGAAATATGTCATTAGGCTACTACCCAAAATATCATGGGGGAGCTACAACTCAACCCATATCGAGCAATAAGTGATGTAGGGAGCTACTACTCAACCCATCCTATTGCCTACTAATCTTCCCAACAATGACCCTTAAGAGTCATGTGGTAGAACACCTGCATCATAATCCTAGCTTGGGCGAGATACCCGACTTACCAAAGGTAAGGATCTCATGCCCCCAAGCCTCCTCACCCGTTGGCCAGACGGGGAGGGATAATCCCAACAAGCCCAGCTTGTGGGTATGATGCCAACTAGGGTATACTCTAAAAAGACCAAGATAGGGTGAGCTACTACTCCAACCCTATGGGTAACAGATAGGGGTGATACCCTATTGTCCAAAGTTCCCTCAACCCTAGGAGCCCTTTATCTCAATTCCTCACCCTGGCAGCTCAGATAGGGGAAGAGTATCGCTTAGTGTCCTAGGTCAGTGGTGCCCCTTTCGACAAAGCCTTGGTGAGAATATCTTTAATCTGTTAATGTGACGATATGTGATGGAGTCGAACAGCTCCTCTCTGTACCATGTCTCGAATGAAGTGATATCGAATCTCTATGTGCTTGGACTTGTCATGAAACACGGGATTCTCTGCCAAACGGATCCCACTCTTGTTGTCACAATGTATCACTATAGTGTCGAGGACCTAAGCAAATAGCTCTCCAAAGAGCTTCCTCAACCAAACTGCTTCGCAACTAGCCATGCTAGCGTCAATATACTCTACCTCGGCAGTACTCAATGCTACAGACTTCTGCTTCCTGCACATCCATGATATCATGTCAGATCCAAGACTAAAACAGCATCCTGACATACTCTATTTGTCGATAACATTTCTCGCCCAGTCAGCGTCGGTGTATCCAAGAAGTCTAACATTTCTAGCAGAGTATCTTAGACCAAATGTAATCACCCCCTGCAAATATCTCAAAATGTGTTTGGCAGCAGTCCAATGTGCATGGAGAGGTTCGATCATGAATTGACTCAACGTGTTCAGTGCATAGCATATGTCCAGACGGGGGTTCACAAGGAACATTAGAGCCCCAATCAACTGTCTATACTCGAATGGATTTGCCAAATCAGGTCCTGCAACTTCTCCACATAACTTCTTGAAGTTCATTTCCATCGGTGTGGGTACGGACTTGCATTCTATCATTCCAAATCTTTCCAACAGCTTCACAACATATTTTCCTTGTGAAAACAAAATCTCACTAGGTATTTGCCTCACCTCAAGGCCTAGAAAATAGTGCATGAGTCCAAGTTCCTTCATCTCAAATTCAAAGGATAGCTCCCTCTTACATTCGACCATTAGAGGCTCACTACCTGTCAAGAATAGATCATCAACATATAAAACCAAAATCAGCGGCACACCTTGGACTACATTGAAGTAGAGGTTAGTATCGACATTGCTTCTTGTGAATCCCAACTTCACCAAATAACTATTTATGTGGGCGTACCATGCTCTTGGGGCTTGCTTCAAACCATACAATTCCTTCTTCAATCTACAAATGTGTGTCTTTCGATCTTCTACTTCAAATCCCTGTGGTTGCTCAATGTATACTTCTTCTTGTAACATGCCATGGAGGAATGCAGTCTTTACATCCATCTGATGAAGGGTCCATCCTTGACTTGCGGAAAGGGAAACTATCGAATGAATGGTTGTATATCGAGCCACAGGTGCAAATATATCATCATAATCTTCTCCCTCTTTCTGGGAGAATCCTCGAGCCACAAACCTCACCTTGTATTTTTCAATGCTTCCATCAATTCCATGCTTGATATTGAATATCCACTTCGAAGTTACCACAGATTTCCCCTTCGATCTCGGCACAACATCCCATACATCATTCTTCATAATCGATTCATATTCCTCGGCCATAGCATCTTTCCAAACTTGTTCTTTTACAGCTTCTTCGAATGTGGAAGGTTCAGCTTGAATCATAGTGCTCATGGCTGCAACATATCCCTGGTACCTGCATGGCTTCTTCCTTTCCACTTCGAAGTTACCACGGATTTCCCATTCGGTCTCGGCACAACATCCCATACATCATTCTTCATAATAGATTCATATTCCTCAGCCATAGCATCTTTCCAAACTTGTTCTTTTATGGCTTCTTCGAATGTGGAAGGTTCGGCTTGAATCATAGTGCTCATGGCTGCAACATATCCCTGGTACCTGCATGGCTTCTTCCTTTCTCTAAACGATCTTTGGACGGGCACATGACTATCAGCATCCTGAAGAGTGTCACGGAGCCAAAGTGGTCTCTTCCTAGTAGGAGGATTACTAGGAGGAGAATCTAAGGGATCCATGGGCTCCATGGGATCATCAACAATATCAATCTTGGATTTGGGCACGGACGGGCCATCCAAGATATCCATATCACCATTCTTCTCGGGAGGAGGAGGCGGAGGAAGGTCTCTTGCTTTTCCAAGAGCGGCATCTTCATCGAATGTAACATCCCTGCTAATTTCAACCTTCCTTTGACCAGGAATATATATTCTAAATGCTTTAGAATTTTCACAATACCCAACAGACATATATTTTCTTCTTGTAGCTTCCAATTTGTTCCTTTTCTCCTTCGGCACATGGAAATATACGGGACATCCAAATATGCAGAGATGACTAATGTCGGGCTTCACACCTGTAAATACTTCTTCGAGAGTTTTGTTTCCCAAAGCTTGATGAGGCACCCTATTTTGAACATATATGGAAGCATGTGAAGCTTCAGCCCAAAGAAATTTAGGTAACTTTTGATCATGGAGCATCGCTCGAGTGGCTTTTACTATAGACCTGTTCTTTCTTTTAGCTAGATCATTTTGTTCGGGAATATATGGCACCATTGTTTCCTTCTTGACACCTTCCTTTTTGCAAAAGTCAATGAATTCATTGACATGTATTCGCCGCCATTATCGAACCTGAATATTTTGATCTTCCCTGTTTTTATTTTCAACCAATGCTTTGAACTCCTTAAATGCTTTGAAGGTTTCATCCTTATGCTTTAAATAGTATATCCATGTCTTACTTGAAATGTCGTCAATTAATGTGATGTCGTAGAGATATCCACTAATAGAGTGCATAGCCATCGGTCCACATATGTCAGAATGAATGAGATGGAGGATGTTAATGATCTTGTTTTCACTAGAGGGGAATGCTCCCATTGTCATTTTTCCACTAGCAAATCCCAGGCATACTCCATCATGTTGAGCATGAACCTGAACCTATTGTTGTTGCTTCTAGTATTATAATGTGGTCCATTGTTCTTCTTAGGGAAATCTCAAGCATAGTGCCCTTTCTTATGACAATTGTAGCATTCAATGTTCACATATTCCTTTCTTCCACCAGAATTTTGAGGAGGAGGCTTTCTTGAATTTGATGGACCTCCTTTCCCTTTCTTCTTCTTCTTGTCATGAGCAATCTATGTAGCGGGTTCTCCTTCTTCGTGCTTTTGAATCCTTCCTCTTGCTATAATCCTTGACTCTTCTTGTGTGATATTTTCAAAATTTTCATCAAATGAAGGGAGGACATTTGTGTTGCTTATAGTAGTGATGAATGTTTCCTAAATAGAAGGGAGACCTCTTAGAGTCATGACCACCAGTTCCCTGTCAAGCACAGCTTCTCCAACTCTTTGCAATTGATCTCTAATACGAGAGATCCTCATTATGTAGGATTGTATGGATTCTCCGTTGTTCATCTTGGTTTCTTTGAGTTGATCTTTCGAGGTGAGGATTTCATTTAAATTGTTGACCTCATACATGTTGGCTACCTTATCATACATGTCTTTAGACCTTCTCAAGTTTCCAACATATGCAAGTAGATTATCTTGTAATCCATCAAGTATAATTTGTTTTGCTTTCAACTCACCTACCTTGTGCTTGTTCTTGGCAATAGCAAATGCATTCTCTAGAGGCCCAGGTACATTTCCTTGAATGTAGTCCAAAACATCATTGTTATCAACTATGATCTCCAACCTAACTTTCCATGCAGCAAAATTAGATGAGTCACCCAGCTTCTCATCACTCTTGAAGTAGGAAGTCATCTTGACTTTGACTAGATCGGTTCTTTCAACTTTCCAAAGATGAGTGCTTCAAGGCTTGTCTCCTTTTGGGCTTGTCCTTCACCTTACCTCTGATACCATGTTAATTTTTAGATTGTTTTATGTTGTATCAATTACTTTAGCCTAATTCAAAACTTCAATTAGCAATATTTCCAATTACAATTAGTCTTTCCATTCATCAACAATAAATGAAGATAGAACAATATATACAATGACAAAGAAGACAACCAGCACATCAACAAGAGACACTAGATTTGGTCAAAGACTAGGGAGAAACCCCAATAGGGGGAAAACCCTTTGGAATTCTTCTTTTATTAGATTGTCATAAAAAGTTCAGCAGAGAGTACAGTGAGCCCAATACAATATGATCAGTAATATAACCCAACAACTTCAGACACCAATTTAGAGTGGCAAAATATATCAAAGACAACTTGATTCAGACTTCAGACAATTTCAAAAAACTTCAGATGATGGTCAACTGTAGTCAAACCCCTAAACGCTCCCTTCATGATAGCATGTGTATGTCTGTAGCTCCTTGGACGCTAGCTTGGCCTTAGTATGCGTGCGTCTATGGACGAGATTTCCCTGTGTTGTGCATGCATCCGAAACAAAAACCCTAATTTTGTGCAAACTTCAGATCTGTGACTTCAGACCCCTGTACGACCTTTTCCTTCACCAATGTGTCAAACCAAATCAGATAGAAGAGAAGAAGATGCTTGAATGTGATGATGTCCAAATGAGCTTCTAGGTTACTTGAATTTATAGGCTTCTAGGGGTGTCCAACAATGCCCATTTGATGTTGAGGTGACCTGTCCAAGTGTGCATGAGAGTGAAGCCGACCTAATCTAATATCCATGAGTGGGTGCACAAAATCAAAAATGAACTTCTGCTTCTCCGAACGAGGTGACCTTTAGGTTTATTTTGGTACTCTCGAAAAGAGGAACTCAATGCCATCGTCATCTACATCAAATGAATAGTCCAAAGTGGAATTTGACCATAGTTGCATATTTTTAACATCTTCTTGTACCTTGTTTTTCTTTCATTATATTGTGGTTCAATAACATTGCCTTTCACATGGTCCAAAACGTCATTCTCTACAAGAAGAAGATCAATCCTTGTCTTCCATGCCCTGAAGTTTGTAGCACCTTCCAGCTTTTATGTCTTGGTATAAGAACCTATGGTCACAAATCTTGTCAAACAATCAAATTGCAGAAGTAGATTTCTTCAAGAGTGATCTCAATGCCCTTTTTCCCTCACCAAAGCTCTAATACCATGTTGATTTTAATAGTGCAATTAAAAACAAGCACAAATTTTCCACCAGATAATTACTTCCAATGATACAATTACTTCTTTACCACATTCCAAAGCATACAACAAATACACTTCAGAAAATTTCAACCATAAATGCAGTAGGGCAATAAAGATCACAATAAACAATGATGCACAATAGACACAAAAATTTATCTTGGAAAAACCCAACAAATCTTTTCTTAGGAGAAATTGTTCAATTCAATCAAAATGTACATCTGATTTTTCAGTCAAAATATCATGCCATTGACCATACTTATTAAAAGTCAAACCAAGTCAAAAGACAAAGAAATTCAAACTTCTACTCACAAATCAAATCTAGTCAAACAGACCAAAATTTGGCCTTCTGCTACTATTGGTCAACTAAGGTCAAAAGGGTCGAATTTTGGCCCTTTATCTCCACGAAAAAAAATGGTCAAACTGCCTAGTTTGACCTACAGCCAAGGCTAGTTAAAACAAAAAATTCAACGCCAAAATCTTTTTCTAGAGAATCAGTCAACCTTCAGTCATAGATGCCAGAATATTCACTCCAAGAAACTAGTCAAAGGTTTAGTCAACATAGCCCCAAAAATGCTAGTCAACGTTGGTCAAACAAAAGTCGAGTAGGTCAAAGTTTGTTAGTCAAAGTGTCTTCTTCGTCATTCACATGTATGTGTAGAAAACCTTCTTGAGCAAATCTAAATTAGTGATGAGATGATGCCAAATGAGGAGGATCAAATCTCCATATATGAGTCAAACCAAGCAGGCTTTGACCAAGGGTCAAACCCCTTCCTGAGGTGTTTTTGACTTGTCGTCTTGGGGCTGACTTGAACAATTAAAATAATAATAATTTCCTTTTGACTTTCTTGACTTAAATACTGACTACAACTACAAAATTTCAACATCTTCATCATAATCATGTGGCTAGCCCCTTTTCCATGAATAATGGGCGCTGACATGGCATTCTCTCAAATTATGGTGGTGAAAACAGGAAGGTCAACTTCTAAATGAAATAACTTTTGTATATGGTATTACGGACTCCAATTGAGGCGATTCTTGCATCGTCCGAAATATCTTTGTGTAGAATATGGAAAAAAAGTGTGGTGCTAAAGAGACAAAGTTTTACCCCTAAAAAACCTTCGTTTGATGCCTCAAAATGCTCCCAGAAGGTTTCATACCCCGATTTGTCAAATTGGGTCCCGCTAGTAAAAATGGTCCTGTGAGTTGATTCCACTTTTTCCACTCTAAAAGCATCGAGATGGATGACAAACAATATAATGATCCAATTTGGATGAAACAAAAATTAAAACAAGTTAATATCATCACAAATTAATCATACAAAATCATCAAGAAGAAAAGTCCCTATTACATTTCAATTGTTTGATCATTTTCTAGAAAAAAAGTAAATTTCAAAAGAAAAACCATTGTAATTTCAAACTTGCAACCTCAGACGCAAAGGAAAATAACAACAAAAAAGCCTCACGATGAAGCGTACTGCACAATGAATTATTCTAAATAATATTAAACATTTTAATATGCAAAAAGGTCTGCAATCCACATAGGCAGCTCTCACATCAACAAAGCTTCTAGAGATATTGCAACAATATAGAAATATTACGCCTTGTAGGAACCCCAACAATTGAATGAAGCATTGTTGCAAACACCCTGAATTTATCACGATAAAATCCTGCAATGTTTCCCGATTTTTACCGATATTTTGGTGGTATTTTAATTTTGTCGATGTTTGCTAATTTTTACCAATATTTTCCCAATTTTTACAATATTTTGGTTTTCCGCAATGTTATCAAACCCAGACCGGAACCAAAACTAGTTTAGTAATGGAACTGGTCAGTTTGGCATCAAACCAACCTTCTTTCACCAAACCACCTAGTTCTGTACCGGACCAGTGGGTTTCGTATAAGTTGATCAAAAATGTTTAAAATGCAACATTTTTAAGAAAAACAAGAATTTTTGAGTGGAGAAGCCTAATATTCAAGCCTATGGCCCTAGTATTGCTATGCAATTCGTAGTAATATTAATTTCTTTAAGTAAAAGTGACATTTTCATTTATCTTTCATTAGCATTACCATGAAATGACTCAGGATGTTTGAGAGTGGTTCCAACCTCAATGGATTTCATATGGAGAAAGTAGAATTTTAGATTTCACTCAAAATCCAGCAGACTTATCAGTTTTTCAGGATTTTAGGATTGGGGGGATTGTAATGTTTCCATCAGATTTGGTCATGTACAAGGGTATGGAACTAGTATTTAATCAAGAGCACCAAACCCTCCATGTACCTTGATGTTAGCGGCATTGGTTGTCGAACTCTATCATGACCCTACTAAAAATGCACCCATCACTCAAACAAAAACTTGACTCGACATGCTACGTTTTTTCTATGTTATTTTAATGCTTAGAGGGTGATATTGATGACGAAAATCCCAATACATGCAATGATTTTGATGATAGGTAGTCATTTGTTGTAGCATGATTTTTTTGGGATGCTAGAGGCCATCTAGAGCCTGTTTGTTGATGTATTTTTGGTTCAGAGATAGATTGCACTCGACGCTATTTTGGACATTTGCAGTCTTACATGCTATATAAATGAACTTATTTGTGCATAAATGATTTGGATGGATACGGATGCACATGAATATATATGTTTTTCTTTAAAATTTTAATATTTTATGTGCTTATGGTCAACCGGTTTTTTGGTCCAGTTCTTTTACCAGTTCCCTGTTCAGAGGGTTTTCCAATTCAGTCACCAGTTTGGTTCTAAGAACATTGGTTTTCTAGACCCTTGCCGATTTTTTCCCAATGCCAATGATTGCAAGAATAGAATGAAGAGACTCTTCAAAGAAGAAAACAAGACAGAACGTAATGGGTGAAACAAACTTCTTACAAATCTATTTGTTCTTTCATTGAAGCATGATATAGCAGTTACTCAAACAGGTTAAACATCCCACATAACAGAAATGCAGTGAATCGTATGCCATTTAATTCCCTCCAAAATTTAGTTGCCTATACGCTTCTCAATTCTGCAAATTATGTGGTCACTCAACTTTCAGCTGAATTATAGGATTACACTTTCACTAGTACTGCCACAGAAAAAATTTATGGTAAAAGTAGCCAGTGATATGAAATGCAATTATATTATTGTCAACCAACGACCAAAATAGGTTGATGGGTCTCAAGAAGATATAAAATAATCACGGAAAAATAAACAGTGCCTGGGCTATCTCCCTCAAATAAATAAATAAAGCAAATGACAGTTTTCTCTTATTACCAAAAAAAGTAGTATATTGTCAAAATACCAGAAAAGGCGGAAATGGAATTTTCATTTCCAAGGGATATCATGATATTTTAAAAATGACATGCATTTTAAGTTGCAATTTCCATTAAAAAAGTGTAAAAAGTACCCAAAAAAAGCATCACAAGTTTTGTTCTCAATGAATTTCAAAAGAAACTCTACAGAGGCTTTAAGACATAAACTTCTTGGGAAACTGTATATGTTGGATATCAGTTCATCACCATCACCAAGTTGAGGATATTTAAAAAAAACACAAGCAATCTTTATGCTGATCCAGTACTTAATTTCAAAGAAGCACACTTCAGGTTCTTTTGGGCCCTTCATCAATCGATATAGCATCAACACAATTAATGTACATCCAGAAAGGATGAAATGAACATACAACTTTGCACGCTTCGATGGAGACATTACACATTCAGAATAACTTGAACTTCCAGGACCAACTGCAGGACCATCGACAGTTAAGCTTCCATCCATTGATGTCGAAGACCCTAGACATAAAATAAAAAATGAGGCAAATAGAAAACCAGCAGAAAACCATATTAAATATACCTAAACTACATATTCACCAGTTGCATAATAGACTGCAGATATTTACTTGTTCACAGGGTTAACAGCCTATGATTGAGAATTAGAGTAAAATATGACCACTGTACAGGCTCTTCATTTCTATGTGAAAAGTACTAGCGTTCAAAATAATTGATCTTTAACATGAAAATAGACTGGGCCTAAAGGGAATATGCAGATACAAGAAGAAGCGGAGATTGATGCTCACTTACAATAAGTTGTTAATAGTATTCAGCTAGATAACCGGATTCGTCCTATAGGCCCCACAAATCCCGAATCCATCGTGTCCGACATGATTCTCTCGAGATTCGTGTCCAAAAACCATGACACGTCGTGTCCTATTTTGACACGTCGAATCCGACTGCGTGTCACGATTTTGGCAGCGTGTCTTGTTTTCCAGGACTCGTTAGGTGGCAAAAGTGACTTGCGCGGGTATGAAAAGGCCGCATTTGGTCATTACAGCCACGCATATTTTCATTTGGCAAGCGTTTTGGCAGCTTAATGATCAAGTCTAGGCCCTAGTATTGATATGCTATTCATGGTAATGTTAAATTCTTAAAGTAAAAGGATGAAAATGTCATCCTTTTACTTAAATTTTTAACATTACCATGAAATGACTCAAGATGTTTGAGAGTGGTTCCGGCCTCATTGGATTTCATATGGAGAAAGTAGAATTTTAGATTTCATTCAAAATCCAACAAACTTATCAATTTTTCAGGAGTTTAGGATTGGGGGATTGCAATGTTTCCATTGAATTTTGTCATGTATTAGGGTATGGAACTCGTATTTAATCAAGAGCACCAATCCCTCTATGTACATTGATGTTAGTGACATTAGTTGTCGAACTCCTGTATCATGAACCTCCTAAAAATGTATGCATCACTCAAACAAAATCTTGACTTGACATGTTATGCTTGTTCTATCTTATGTTAATGCTTAAAGGGTGATATTAATGACAAAGATCCCTATACAGATACAGAGGTAATGACAAAGATACCTCTGGATATTAATGCTTATAGGGCGATATTAATGACAAAGAACCTGATTTTCCAACAAGACTAAAAAATTAGACATTTCTCGTGGTGGCAAGAGGGCCAAGCATAAGAAATAGATAATAGATTGACATGTATTTGAATTTTGTATGTACTATGCATGCTAATAGCTATAGATGAAGATCTATATTTGAAATCAATAAATTTGTATCATTAATTAAAATTTGTGTAAGAAATATCTAATTTTTTATATATATATATATATATATATATATATATTTATATATAAAATAATATATAACGAATCCTACGTGTCCTGTTCTGGGGGGTCAACGTGTCCGAATCCGACACCATGAATCCCAAATCCCCGTGTCAGGTGACTTTGGTATTCAGTAATGATGGATATGGAACCACAATGAAAAAAATAAATAGTAGGCTATGTAATAATCATGTTGATCCTCTAATGGATTTTGTCATTCGAATATTTGAGGTAGGGCTTAGTGAGGTTGCTCCAACCAAAGTTATGTCCAACATGGAGAAATAAGGGGGTTGGAGAGGAGAGGATAGCTAAAAGGTTGGACAGATTCCTAATCTTTGAAGCTTTCTCAAATGATCACATCTGGATCAGGCAGTGAGTTGGCTCACGTGGGGATTCTGATCATTGTCCTGTGGTTTTGGAATTCACATCAGGGGGCCCAAACCCATCAAACCCTTTAAGTTCAATTCAAAGAGGATGAAGGAAATGGATTTTCTTTCTTAGTAAAGGATTCATGCAATCCTTTTGATGAACCTAAGAATCCTTCCACATCTTTAAAGTTTGTAACTAATCTAAAGCAGATTAAGAAGGTGACTGTTATGGATATAATTTATATAAAAATAATGTAAATAAAAATAAAAATAACAATCATAATAATGATTAATTAGTGATTAGTATAGAAGAAGCATGTCTCTAAGGACATGACCATTCATGAAGGGGCACCTACCTAGGTATATAAGCGAGCCCTCATTTGCAAACATATTCTTCATTCATATATATATATATATATATATATATATATATATATCCTCAATGGACATTTTCATATTCCAAGAGATTAGTATAGAAGAAGCATGTCTCTAAGTCATTTTTCTCAGCCCGGAAGGATTGACACAATGCCCAGGAGGAGCTAATCCAGTTCTCACTGTGATTGTGCAGAGCCTGAAGGGCTCAAATTCTTCAGTTGTCGGGCTAAGGGAGCTGAGCAAATTTTGATTTGTGGAGCTGATGGGACATTCTTTCTGTGAGTGCATAACAGTGTCTAACGAGACTAAACCAAGGTAGAGGGAAGTGTTGACCTCTACTGGTCAACTACCCATGTAGTACATCCCCCTTTTCTTGGCAAAAAGGGGCAGCACCTGATCAGCATGTCTGTGCTATCCTGCCATCATCAGCAACTTGATCTTTTTGATTGTAAACCCAGTCTGCATGTATTAATTGTAAATAATCTTAGCAGACATGAGTCATGTATGTAATTTGCCTAGGTGGACCTAACTTTCTGATGATAATCTACGTCCCGGAAGGTTTTTCGTCTCACCGATCCATGGATCGGCAGAGTTTTCCTTCAAACCTGACCCCAAAGCCGGGATGGACTTTGTCATTGGAATTTTAGGAGAATCCTAGTGTTTGATCTACTAGATTATAGTTGAGTCGCAGAACTGGGTGATTTGTGAGGGTCTATGTTAAAGGGGTTTTCTCCCTTAAGATGTAAATTGCAAAAGTCATGATGTAATGTGTCCTGAGGGTCGAAAAATGTTTTAAATCCCCTCATGAGTCCTAGGTCCTAGGTCCTAGGTGATGTTTCCGAAGGCTTAGTTCGATGATCCATTTTAAAACGAATTAAAAAATTAAAAAATGAATAAAAATAATAAAATAATAAAAAATTAAAAAATGAAGCAAAAAGCCTAACTAATAAAATAATAATATTTTAAGTGAATAAATCGACGGATGAGATCAAGAGATGTCTTGATCCTCATCAACGGTCGAGATCATTTCTACATGGATCACTCGAACTAGCCGTTGGAGTCATTTCCTTTAAGTAGGGTGCTAGGGGTCAGTTCAGTTTATCTGATCTGTGAGTCTGTACTGAAAAAGCTCTCTTGTAATCTGATCTTCTGGTTAATAAAAAGACTTTGGGGTTCAAAACTGGCTGGTGTTACTCTCTGGAATTGCTGTGAGATGCAGTGTTACTTGGGAGCGGGAGCGGAAGCGGGAGCGGGAGCGACCATTTTCAGAAGCTCCCGGTTTGGGAGTGAATCCTGGAGCGATTTTTTAAAATATATATATATTTTATATTTTTTAATTTTTGATACATATATGTCAACAAAAACATGTAGAATGATGAAATAGACATAAAAAACATAAAAAAACATAAATTGATCATTGAACCATATCACATCAATCATCTAGAAATTATAATCGTCATCAACCTTAGTAAAATAATAAATTAAAATAACATTCAATTCAATAACATTTATCATCATTGATCACCAAAGTAACAAGTTGTACTTGTAAGCCAAGTTTAACCATTACAAGAAGTAATATCGAAGCTATTTCTAAGTCCTAACTTCTAACTGTTAACATGATATGAAATGTTAAAAATTTATAAAATGAAACATGAATAATGAGATGAAATGAAACAACTTTAGTCTTTCACAAAGCATCATATTCATAATTCACAATCATTACCAATGAGTTATAATTGCCAAGGCCCAACTTCAAACTTCAAATTTTCATTGTCACAGTGATATAAAGTTTACAAAAAATATCATAATGTCATAATGATATGAAAGAGTCAAGAGTCAAGAGTCAAGGACTCAAAACTCAACACTGAACAGTTATGAAAACTAAAGTGACAAGTCTAATAGAAAATAAAAAAGACAAGTAAACTGTAAATCTACAAGTGGCCCTTGCCACGAGAGTCTCCAGGAGTATAAGTAGGTCGTGGTGGTCTTCTAGGAGTCTCCCGCCCAGACCGACGACCAGAACTAGAGCCTCCACGCGAGGGTGTCGATGGAGGTGGCGACAGCAATGGAACAAGACTCGGGCCCCAAGAACTGCTACTGGATGGTGGAGGTGGAGGTGGCATGGCTGCTGCAGCTGCTTCAGCTTCATCCCGTACAAGCTCATCTTCTAGTTCTTCCATATGTACAATGCCATCCTCCAAATTGTCGTCCTCAGGGTGATTGTCCCAAATTTTATATGTGGGATCTTCATTAGCCCGATCACAGTAATGGCTCAACAACCTCAAATTGTAGTGCACATAAACCAAGCTTTCTGCTCGGTTTTCGTTGAGCCTGTTTCTTTTCACATTATGTATATAACTGTAGGTGCTCCAACACCTCTCTGCAGAAGAAGAATTTACAACCTGTGCAAGAACTTTCAATGCCAATTTTCGCAAAAGTCCGTCGCCGCCATATGTTTCCCACCATGTGAGAGAATCAAATTTATCTTTGTCGTCCATTGCATGGAAGTTACCATACAAACCACTGCCAGTGAAGTATCTGCCTATTTCAAGGCGCACAGCTGCACATTCCTCCCTGTCAGGCACCAACTTTTCTAATGCATCCAGATATCCTTTAGTTACCTCTCGATCTAAATGGGGTTTGGTCCTAACACCACCCCCTGCTGCAGGTTTGCCCAACCAAGAATCTGAGTAGTATTTTGGCGTAAGGATATACGCCAAGCAATGTAGTGGAAGGTTAAGCCTTTTCCACCGTTCACACACACAATCGTGAATCAGATTGTACAAGTCGGGATCTCTGTTATTAACAATGTCTTTTATTTCCCCCAACATGGTATCCATTTGCTCATACACCTCGCCAATCACTGGTTTTTCTGTATCTGCAAACCGAATCATGTTATAAATTGGCTTGGTGAAATCCAATACCTATCTCACAGTTGTCCAAAACTGCCCATCAAGAGCAGCCTCCTCCACCGTTTCAAAACCTGCAATGTCAGCTACATTTGTAGCCCTTTCCTTTAACACCTGCCAATTTGGACTTGATACCATGCTAGCTAAACCCTCTCTTACCTTCAAAAGGCGCCTGAAGGTGAGGTAATAGCTACCAAATCTAGTCCTCGCAATCTTCAGCAACTCCAATCTCGAGTGACTGCGGAAAAGGCCATGGGTATTGCTATGATTTGTAATAAATTTTATCATTTTTTTTCCTTTCTTGTACAAATCACCAATCCATTGGTATTGTTCATTTTTGTTTTTGACAATATCATGCAACAGAAGGTTCAATGTGTGAACCAAACATCCAGACCAAAATATGTTCGGGTATCTATCCTCAATAATTGCTCCCGCTGCCTTACAATTAGGAGCATTATCAGTGATGACTTGGATGACATTGTATGGGCCAATACGCTCAATTGTTTCAAGCAATGCTTCTGCAATGTTGATAGCGGTCTTGAACTTGTCTGAGTAATCATGTGCAGCTAGAAAAATGGGACCACTTCGGGACACAGCAAGAACACTTATCAATGGCTTGCCTTTTACATTTGTCCATCCATCAGATACAATGGACACCCCATTGTCAGTCCAAGAACTTGTCATTTTATTCAAAGAATGTGATATTTTTGCTTTTTCATGATCAAGGCCAACAGTTCTTGCCTTGTCATACCCAGGGCTCTTGTATCCTTTAGGGGCATCATTTATGGCAGAAACCATTTCGTGCCAATAAGGTGAGCGTAGAACATTGAATGGTATCCCATTTGCATAGAGGAACCTGTAAATTTTTGAATCCACATCATTCCTACACCCCTCATCAAGGAAATCTGATATGGTTCTACGGCGTAAAGATGATGACCCTGAGCCTCCATGTCCATATCCACTGCCTTGGGAGGATGCTGAAGGAGTTCTTTGTGAGCTTTCAAAGAAACCCCTTGATCTTTTTGCTCTGTATTGGGCGTCCTCCTCTTCCTTTATGTATTTGGCTCTATCTGCTGTTGACACCGCGTTGCAAGTTTTGATTCCTATTTGTTTCTCTCCATCCCATGCCCTTTTCCCGCAAAGGTGTCTTCTAGCACGGGTGTATGAGCCTGTGTAATCAGTGTTGCAATGGGGGCAATGAAATTTAGTGGTTCCACCCCCTCTCCCTGTTTCAGCCCTCTGAACATATTTCCACAATGGAGTTTGGTCTTGTTTAGTTTTTTGACCCTCATGTTCACCCTCCTCCACATCCTCCTCACTGGGGTTTTCACCTATTTGACTTCCTTCGGCTTCTTCATCCACCTCTTCAGTTTCAGGCCCCCTCTGTTTCCTACTCTCCACCACCATAATAACCAGAAAAGGGACCAGGAAGAGGAAAATGCCAATAAAAATCCCCAGGTCCATCGTGTTTGATGTTTGTAGGGTTTGAGTCTTGAATCTGCAAATTAATTTAGTTTATTGGGATTAATTCATTTAATTTATTAATTTAATTTAAATTAATGATCTTTAAACTCAAACAGGTAAATTAAACTAACCAAACTAACTACCTAACCAACTAAACTAACTAAATGATTAAGTTACTTACCTCTGCAAGCTTGCTCCTCGCTCCTTGGCACTTGCTCCTCGCTCCTCAGCTCTGGCTCCTTGCTCCTCAGCTCTTGCTCCTTGCTCCTTTGCTCTTCCTCAGCTCTCAAGCTCAAGCTCAATCTCATTGAAATGATTTTTTTTTGGCCCATTGGGCTTATAAACCAAAAAAAATTAGTTAAATTTTTTTGTTTTTTCGGGTCCGGCGGAATTTTTTTCCGCCGAACCGCTCCCGGTTTTTTAAAATTCGCTCCCGGAGCGTTTTTTAATGCCCGGGAGCGATCAGGGAGCGATCGCTCCCCGATCGCTCCCGGGCATTAAAAAGCGCTCCGGGAGCGCGGGAGCGATCGCTCCCTGAAGCTCTCCCTCACAGACCAGGGAGCGCAAAATTTTTTACGGGAGCGATTTGGGGAGCGCGCTCCCGAGCCGCTCCCGCCCGGAGCGCGCTTCGGGAGCGGGTTCGAAGGGGGGGGGGGGGCGCTCCCCCGCAACACTGCTAGAGCACATTCCTCGCTAAGAGGGAGTGTTGGCATTAGATGTGCTCTAACCTTGAAATTTGGTGGAGGGGCTAAGGCACATGAGATCTCCAAGACCCAAAAATCGTTTGGAGAAATTCCACCCAAATGAGGAGTTATTAAAACAATCAATATTTTTAATAGGTTCCCAAGTCTAAACTTAGGAAAATAAAAATATTAATGGGTATTAATAAAGATAAGGGTGAGAAGCTTCTAAGAGACGAGGATCAAGTCTGTTTTAATCTTAGCCGTTGATTAGAGACTTAATCTCAGCCGTTGAATCGTCAACAGGAAATTTATAAGAGGAGGCTTGAGGGTCAGTTGGAGACACACCAAGAGAGATTAAGAATTCGATTTTCTAGGGAAAGGTTTGCTGAGGAAATCAAGTTAGAGATCAGTTGCGGGGAGGGGCAGTTTAGCAAGTGATTTTCATCCAAGGCTGAAGAATACATAGCAGAGGGGCAGTGAAGTGCCAGGAGAGACAGCGCAAGCCCAAGAAGGGCTAACACAGAGGTCGAAGGAGGCAGTGCAGAGGACACAGAGGGCCATAGATGCTGAAGCAGAAGTCATAGAGGCTGACGCAGAGCATGCAGAGAGCTTCAGAGGCAACACTGGGAGATTCTGTGGGGCAAACTGGGCGCTGCTCAGCAAATCCTGAGCCGAGACGAGAAGACGTTGATCCTAAAGGAGTGATGCAATTCCAGAGGAGTGCTTGGAGCAGCTTTCGTTGTCCAACACAAGGAACAACCAAAGTCGCTTTGGGGTTTGAACATCCGGTTGTTGATTTGCCGAAAAATCTGTCTCTGGATAGAGGTATTACTGCCAGAGATATATTCTCTATTGGGTGAGCCATTTCTGGCACCCTAGTTGTATTCACGAAATTTGCTTAATAATAAAACCCTCATATCTACTACACCAGTTTTCTCGCATTGGGTTTTTCTGAGGACGATTGTCCAAAAATAATGGTGTCCCTTGTGTTATTGTGTGTGTTTACTTTAGTGCATGATTCGTATATATGTGAAGGATGCATTTGTGTTTACTTCGATGTTTATGCAATTAAATAACTTGTTAATGTAAAAAACAAGTAGGAGATAGTAAACTAGAAATTGCAGTAGGGATTTCTGATGTGTTAGATTCAGGAATTTTCACATGATTGAGCCATGATTTCCATGATCTAAAAAAAGTATGTTGTTGTTGGAGAAAAACAAATATAGGAAGTTAGAATGCCCTCAAATCTTCTAGAATCTCTTCAAACATAGTTTTTATCCTTCGCCTGCATAATCTTAAAGCATTTTCCTGTGGCTGATAGTGAAAAAAGAGGGGCAAGTCACATTTTACTACTCTATTTTTCAAGCATTCAACTCTGACACGTTGGGACAAGCTAGCGTTAGTTTTTGTACCATCGGAGGTGTTCTAGTTTTGAAACCTTGCAGAGAGGCTAAAACACGTGACTTCTCCAAAACCCATAAATTGTTTCTGGAAATTCCACATAGAAATGTCTCAATTAAATTAATCAGCCATCATTGAATTTTTCCTTAGTCTAACTTAGAAAAAGTGGTTAATTAATAGTAATTAATTGAGAAAGGTGTGAATTCTCTAAAGACTCACATGGATCGACTTAGAGATGATCTCAACTATTGATTGAGATTTGATCTTAGCCATTGGAGTCCAACTGGAGATTATAGGGAGTCGATGGGTAGATGGAGAACATAATTTGCAGACACTCAGTAATCTAGACATTTTGAGAGATCAAGTTAGAGATCTAGTGGAAAGTCTCAGAGGACACAGATAGTGATCTGGAGAAGGATTTACAATTCCGGAGAGGCAGAAAGCGGGTGACTGAAGTATTCCACAGCGCAGCTAGCCCAAATTAACCACAAGGGTCACGCAAATTTTTCTGACGCTATAGATTAGGGCCGCACGGGTTTTCCCAACACAACTACGAGTTTGCGCAGGTTTTCCCGTCACAGCTGCACAGATGATCAGAAGAAAAATTGGTGTACGCAAGGGTTCACAGCCAATTTTCAGAGGTCAAGATTTGCTTGTGGAGGGAGAGAACATTCTCTCCAAATACTTTACGTCATATTCTTGTTGATTGGATAGCCAACTGGGCTTCCAAAGACTGTAATCAAAATCCACTGCTGCATAATAAAATAAACCATCAATTGTTGCACTGATTTTCCCACATTGGGTTTTTCAAGGGGACGTTTGTCCAAAAATAATTGTCATTTTATGTGTGTGTGCTAGTATTTCTCAATTCCTATTTTTTGCTTCCGCAATATTTTGTCTGTTCAAGAAATTGCAGTGTGATTAATTCAGTATTAATCAGAAAATTAGTAATTGTTCATTAGTTAGGAGAATTAATTCCAGTTGTTGCATTTCAAGGGAATTTTCACATGATATCAGAGAGTATTTCACAAACAGAAGGCTCAGAAGCAGAAAAGAAAAATTTGCAACTCAGAGGGAGTTGCAGAACAAATTTTTCGGACGACTGTGCGAGTTAGCTCAGAACAACCGCAAGAGCCACACGAGATTTTTATGGATAGTCAGGAGAGCAATGCAGGCAGGAGAAGTCGTGGCTCAGATTCTTGTATGGGCACAGAGGGTTTGCAGCAATTCGCTAAAGCAGATCCAGTGCCGAGAGAGAAAGTGCACACACAAAGGGAATTTCTCTAAGAGGGTATTTTTTTAGAAATCCGAATTTCCAGTTGCAGCCCGCAATAGCAGCAGGAAGATTTTCTAACTCCAGGAAGGGAGTGCAAGTAGCAACACTAGCAACCAAGCTGGAAAGAGAAGAGATTCATGCTTATTTTCTCCAGTTATTTGAGCTTTGAAGATTTTGCAGCTTTCTAGAGATGACCGTAAGAGATTGCCAGAAGAGGTCATGCGAGTTTGCCAAAATGCATATCTGGACAAAGATCAACCTCTAGTTGTCAGAGACAAGTGTCAAAGTGAGTATGAGTTATCCAATGCATGTTGCAAAGCAAAGAAGGGTCCTTGAAAGGAGATAGTTGGGCACCAAATCCAAGAGGAGTATGAAACTACAAAGTGCCGAATAGGCAAGATACATGGAAGTGCAGCAGATTAGATCCAGTCGTTACAAATTTCTCACATGGATGAGTATCCTTGCTATGTGAGCCCAACAGAATCAGTAGCAAGAGGATCACAGTGTCAACAAGGATCCTCCTACTACTGATTTTGTTGTCCAGACCTGCATTCTGGCCAATCGTCGAAAGCAGAATCAGCCTACGCAGGGGTTGACAGTCAGTTTTCAGAGGCCAGGGTTTGCTTGTCGAGGGAGAGAATCTTCTCTCCAAATACTTTATATCAGATTCTTGTTGATTGTATAGCTAGTTGAGCTTCCAAAGATTGTACTCAGAATTCACTGCTACATAATAAAATAAACCCTTAGTTGTAGCACCGATTTTCCCACATTGGATTTTTCCGGGGACGTTTGTCCAAAAATAACTGTCATTTTATGTGTGTGTGCTAGTATTTCTCAGTTCTTATTTTTTGCTTCCGCAATGTTTTGTTTGGTGAGAAAATGCAGTGTGATTAATTCGGTATTAATCAGAAAATTAATAATTTGTTAATCAGTTAGGAGAATTAATTCTAGTTGTTGCGTTTCAAGGGAATTTTCAAAGCTAGGGGAACTGTTAGACACAAGTTTGACGTGTCCTGAAACAAGACATGTCAAACTCGTACACATCAAACTTTTGTCTGATACTTGTAGGCAGCATGTCGCTCTATGCCATACCTGACATGTGGGATATGGACAAGCAGGCCCACTGTTGCGGGGGAGCGCCCCAGTGGGATATGGTTCAATCTATGTTTTTTTTATGTTTTTTAATATCTAATTCATTATTCTACATGTTTTTGTTGACATATATGTATCAAAATATAAAAAATATATATATTATATAGAAAATGCTCCGGGATTCGCTCCCAAACCGGGAGCTTCTGAAAATGTCGCTCCCGCTCCCAAGTAACACTGAACAGGCCTATATGGATGTATTCTATTTCTTAACCTCCAATTCATGAGTTTTCTAATTTTGTAATCTATCATGTAGCCCCTCCTGAATTATACAATAGAGCAGAGAATAGCTGGGAGACAAGCATGTCAAAAAATTGACTATTGTAGCAAGAGCAAATGAGACAACACATTAGACAATGCCTTTGCTACAGAATTTAGAAATTTTCATATAGCAGTTAGCATTTCATTCCCAAAAAATATGAGCAATGACCATCTTTCTGTACTTGTAACAGTCATTCTATAGGATTTTTTGAAATAATATTAATTTTAAAAAAAAAAAAACATCTCATAAGCATTTAAATGTAGAAATCCTTAAACACTGGATAATATGATCATATAGAGCAAAACCAAGCATACTTGAAAGATCAAATTTGAAAAAAGAAAAAAAATAAAGAGCATCAACATATTTGAAGATAACCATGAAGTTTGGCTTACTTTTCACTTCTCTACCAATAGAAGAAGCAATTCCTGTTTGACTATCATCAACATTTGCTGATTCTGAAGCAGCATTATCATCCCCATCTAAAGATTCTGATATCTCCTGATCTCCTGCTGTCAAACCTTGGTCTTTCACAATAAGTTAAGGACCAACCGATACAGACCTCACCTTTATGGGCATACCAATAAAAGCAAATGAAAGAAGCAAAAGGCATCACGACAAGAAAACTTTGATATTCATCAACTTATTTCTATTCAAAATTAAGTTCTTATTTTGCTGGAGATATAGGTGCCTCATACTTGGTCCTTTTGTACAATATTTTCAAGCATTTATGCTCCACCTGCTTCTGTTATTGTAATTCCTACAAATTATACTGCCTGAAGATTAAAAAGGTTAGAATATAACTAGAGGGCTCCCACGGTCTCTACTAACCTATTAAATTTGGATGAAATTATCAGTGATAACCAAATTAAACATTTTTACACAAGCATAAACAGCTGTAAACAATTATCATAGATTTGCTATCGATGGGCTACATAGACTTTGAACATCAGTATAAAGTTATAAACACATGGTAAAGCAGAGCAGCAATTGTCCTTGCCTCCTTCCTAACTGCAGACAAGAGACAACTCTCTCCCAGTAAACATTAAAAGCAAAAATTCATGAGAATCTCACCATTTCGTTGCAAATATAACCAGCTGTCATACGCAAATTTCTGAATCCGAATAGTCTGTCCGCTTCTTGAAGAGCAGATTGCTTGCCTAGCTTGAACTGTATTAAAATTCACAGTTCAAAAGAAAGCGTAATGAACTTTGTGAAGCTTGGTTTTTGTGTGTTTGATGTTGTGTTCATAAAATCCATTCCTGCAATAAAAACATATGACCATATATCTAACAATTCATTTGGGTTTATTTGTTATATACAATAAGATTGCAGAATCTATTTAGTGTATCCACTGTTTTAAGTATAGATAGCTCGCATGCTGTCGATGGTATCAACTTTACATAACAGAAGCGAAACTCAATGCAATATGGATTTCTTACACTTTGAATTATAGCATTTAAGTGTTAAAATAAGTAACACCCAATAATATGTTAGGAGTCCTTGGTCCTAGCAATATTAAATAAAGTGCTGTTAGTGCTAATGAAGCTTAGAGTTGTTCAACTCTCAGGGAATTGAAGCTTAGTGGGTCCCTTCACTTGCCATCATATTCACCGTTGAACCACAATTCAATTGACATCCTCATTTTATAAAATATAAAAGCTTTTCTATTTTTTTTGAACCTTAATAAAAATGACTTACTGAGCCCAAAAGCTCCTTGATTACAGAGTCCCACTTCTAAATCTTTGCAACTACATGCTTGGCAACGTCATTGAGTTGATACCATGTTGGTATTTAGAGATACACAACCATAAAGATGAGAAAGGGAGATATGTACAGGGAATGTAATATTTATTAATGGAGTCATTAAATACATCACTGTAAGTGTTTCATAGACATCATGTGATAAGTTATGTAACTACCTCCTCAAATAACCTATATTTAATGTTGGGTCATTAGAGCATTTACTGTGACCATCTATCATTAGGACTCCTAACACGTTATTAATAGTTACACTTTAACAGTTTTGTTCAACCTTTATAATTTTACAGCCTGCATTATATATGTGTCTTAATTTCTATTTCCAGTCATGACTTTGGTCTGTTTTGTTGTCTTCTTGCCATTGTAATTAAACCAGTTAGTTTTCGAAATGAAGTGATTATCAGGTGTGAAGGAATCATTAATAGTGTGAGCTTCATAGCTCCATTTTGGGGATCACCTTGTAAATATGAAAATCATTGATCTTCATTAAAAGGCCATGTCATTTTCTTTACTCCTAAATATTGCTTATATGATCTATTTCATCAAATCACATGTGCACACCTACATTGTGTAGTTGTCACAACCCTAAAATCCTAGCCAAGATATGGTGCTTTTATACATGCTGCAAGCTGATTTCTCAAACGCCAAAACTATTTGACTTAACCAGTGATAAACTTCATAGACAAGTGCAGTGCACACACACTTATCCTAAGCTACAGACCAAATTTTACCTCTCACGAACCTGTTAGGCTTATAAACGCTAAACATGTTGACATTTGTGAACTAGAAATAAATAATATCATAAAACAGATATGATAATACGGCACCATACTTTGTGACTGATTTCAGATTGACAAGGATACTGTCATGAGACATTTGAACTTTTTTCCGTGCCTTCCGAGGTGGTTTCTTGTGTCCAGTGCCCCCATCAAGTTCCAAACCAGTATCATCTGATGCATTTAGTAATCTGCAACGCTCTGCACAAATGTTTCCATGAATAACCAAGTTATTTCTACAAAGTAGACATCAAACTCTCTCAAATGTAAAACATATGTGACTTGCTAGAAAGACAAAACAAACACATTTTGTTTGTATATAGCTAATGGGATTAGATTTGCCAAACAAGCTGTTGTATTATAGATGCCAAAACAAAAAAGAATGATGATATGTCATCATAGACAAATACAAAGAATACAGATACTACCAGCCACTATAGTCATTAATTTGAAAATGCTTCAAATGTAAAGATCAATGATCTAATAGTCATCACATTATGCCATACTTATTAAGAACAAAAGCTAGCAATACAATAAAGTTCCTACTTTGGAAATGATTAAAATACATCAGAAGTCAAGGATATAGTTCTGAACTAGGCATGTAGGTCACTGGCATACAAAACTCAACTATCAATAACTTAACTTCAAAGGAGTATATCATCCCAGTTACAAGAGTATTCCACAATAATACAGAGGCCAGCAATAAACAAAAATTGTTGCTCTTCAAATTCTTTCAATACATTAGAAGTAAAGGATGTAGTTCTAAAGTACACATACAGGCCACTGGCATGCAAAATATCAACTAGCAATGACTTCAGAAAAGGATATCATCTGGTCTCTTTAAAACCTTTTTCTAGGCATTATAGTGAACATCTAACAAATTTATCAGAAGCAGAGGCTTGAACAGGCCAAATTTGTTTTTCATGTCTACTAAACAGCTTTGATAAATACACTACCATGGCAGAAGCAGAAGGGACCAATCAGAAATTCTTAGTACACCAATGATCAAGGAATAATACCAAAACATAATGTACACACTAGTGTCACAGATATATGAAAAGTATAAAAATATTCATAGTAATTGTCTAAAGAAATAAAACAAAACAAAACCGATTTATACACTTCTTTATGACTCAAAAGGGTTGCTTATATTTCATGAAGAGCCAATAGCAAATAGCAGAGCATTCAGTGAAAGCCGTCTGGATAAAGATATACATCAATTTATAATGATTACCCTTTGCAACTGAGAAGTGTATTTTGAATGAAATGACAACAAACTCCATGTCTTATAGCATTTTCATCTTGGAAAAGTTAATAACAGATTGCTAAAACTTACAATTCCCATCTTCTAATTTCATGAAGCTCCATTTTCTCCTCTCACATCCTATATGAATGCATGGTATGCTCTACACCGGTCACCAAACATATATCAATTTATAATGATTACCCTTTGCAACTGAGAAATGTATTTTGAATGAAATGACAACAAACTCCATGTCTTATAGCATTTTTGTCTTGGAAAAGTTAATAACAGATTGCTAAAACTTACAATTCCCATCTTCTAATTTCATGAAGCTCCATTTTCTCCTCTTACATCCTATATGAATGCATGGTATGTTCTACACCAGTCACCAACCTTAACCTTATGTCGACATCTCTTCTTGTATGCATCTTAGTTTTCATTTTACATCTAACATCCATGCAGATTGGTGCATTGTTCTCAGGGAATAGTGTATAAAGCATCTCCAAAATATGCATGTGGTAAAATGTTAATTTTAGGTATTTTCTATGCTTAGAGCAATTTATTTCAATTTTCATAGTTAGATCAATATCTTTTCCAGATGAGCAATCACATCAGCATTAAAGTAAATCGCAGATAGAACATAAACATAGATCGCAGAAGACAAGCCAAGACAAGAGGACAAAAGATGTGGCGCTAGCCAGGGACAAACCCCAATGTGGGGAAACCCTTGATCAATTCTTCTTATATGTTCTTCAATAGTTCAGCACAGAGAGAGAGAGATAGTACATATACAACAGAAGTCAACACCTTGACTTATCTAAATAAGAGCATAGATCATCTCTAAGTAGATGATACATGAGGTAGCTGAACTTAGTTGAAGACATGCTGCTTCAACTGATTCTCCCAGGTGACTCCATCACCATGCATTGTGTTGCACCTTGTCATCATGTTGCACCTCACTGTGCTGCATCGTGCTGCACCCATCATCACTATGTTGGACCTCATTACCACGCTGCACACATCATACTTCTGCACCTTATGCTGCAACATCTTCCTGTACCTTATCGTCTTGCTGCACTTAACAGTGCTGCCTCATCCTGTACCTTACTGTGCCCATCATGCTGCATCTCATTGTAGCATTTAATATCATTGTACTATACTAGCAAGTGCTGCACACAACATGCTACACTTCACATTGTCATGATGCCCATCATTGTGCTGTAGCACTTCACATCATACTGCCCCTTATCACAATGCTGTCACTGCTCACACTGCTGCACCATGATTGCTTACTGTCGTTGTCGTTGTTGTTGTCCCGTTGTGCCATCATTGCACCATGCCATTATACTACTAGCACTGCTGTCCCAATGTTAGTGACATTGCTATTCCATGTTTCTCATACTGCTGTCATACTATTCCATGTATTCTGGGCAGCCTTTATCATCAACAGTCTTCACACTTTGGCATGCTGCTCCAACCCTGTTTGTTAGTGCACATTGCTTCTGTCCCATCATTGCTGTTATCCCATCATGCTGCTGTCCCATTGTTGCTGCTGTGACTGCACCCAACACACAGCAAGACTAGCCCTCTAGCAGCCAGCTTTGAAGAGGCTCCTCCCATGCCACATAATCCTTTAAACGCAGCCGTGGAATAACTCCAACAGCTTGCTATGGCCTGCGGCCTAGCTTGCTGTAGCTTTCAGCGTCCTCAACGTGCCCAAACAGCCACTCAAATTCCATCGTTTAGCTTCCCTCTACTCAGCCTAGTAGCCTGCCCTCTCGGCCCTAGATCCTTGGCCCTCCATCCATCAATTCGGTCACTTGAAGAGACATGCGGCTAGGGCTTAGACAGACCTGCAGTTAGGGCAGATTAGACCTGCGTATAAGGGCGGTGAGTAGGGCCTCCTCCATCGTGTTATTTCTCCATCCTTGGACTGCAGCTAGACTCCTTTAGGCAGCATATAGAAGTAGGGGTCTCCTCCCTTGAATTGCTGCTAGATCATCCTCCTTAGGACTGCATTAGGGCATCCTCCTTAGACTGTGTTAGGGCATCCTCCTTAGGACGCGTTAGGGCTTGTAGAGACCAGCGTATGGGGCAACGTGTAGCCTTCCTTCTTGACTGCATCTAGGTCTCATACTAGGGCTCCTTACCTTCTGCGTTTAGCGCTTCCTCTCTTAGATTTCTCTTCCACTAAAACACAGAACAAATGGAGAGAAATCAAGAGTGAAGTGTGTGTAAAAATGACTATCAAGACACCTCTTTTTATACTAAAACGTTGAGCACATGTGTGGGTTATTTGGTTGCTGGCCGACCTTGACGAATTGTCTTATAACACAAATAAATTCATAACTCCATGAATACTTATCGGAATCAGATTGTTATGAAAAAAATTAGTTAACTTTAGGTTTATTATTTAATTTTAGGGTTCATTAGACGAAAGGGCACGATCATAAGATCATGCCCTTTCCCAAAGGGTGCCCATGGTGGTATATAAGCCAGGAATCCCATTGTAATCATCATCATCTATCTATTCATCTTTTTAATAAAATATTTTTACATATAATTCTGCGTATCAAAAGTTTTATGCTTCATTGGTATCAGAGCAGTTCGGTTCTCTAGGTTGTAAAAGGAATCATCATTCTTATTCTTATTCACATACTTAATATAATATTTATATCCTTAATGGATATCTATATATTCCATGTTTTCTGGAGTAATTAATTTGTAGAAGGAACTTTGTTTGCTTCATTTGGTATCAGAGCGGGTTAGTTATCCCCCACTTCTGCTGTGCTCATAGTCCATCTCTGCAGTTCACGCCAATTTTTCTTCCGCCATACAATTCTCCACACAAACCCGTCCACCCCAACGTTGTCCGTACCCACGTCCCTGTCTTCATTCCTATTCAAACTTCCGCTGTTTGTCATTCTTTTCGTACACGGTCTCAGTTCTGCGGCTCACACTTGGTTTCCGGGTGACCAAAACCTCATACAAACCAGCTGCGGTGGTTCCGTGTGGTGGACCTGCGGCTGCGCGGAATAAATCTCTGCAGTGATTCAGCGAGGGTGACCTATAGCTGCGTGGAATAACCTCTGCGGGAGCTCTGCCACCACGATTATATTAATCGGTCTGCTGTAAGTGTCATTTGCTGCCGGAGGTGACCCCACCGGCGGACGTGACGGTCGGCAAAGACTTGAAATAGATATAACGTGACATATGTTATATATAATATATATATCTAATGTGACATATAATATATATAACTAACATATATATATAATTATATTATATATAATACATATAATTTAATTAATTAAATTTATTTTAATTAATTAAAAATTATAGATATATATATATAAAAGTTAATTTAATTAATTAAATTTATTTTAATTAATTAAAAGTATATATATATATATATAAGTTAGTTAATTAATTAAATCTATTTTAATTAATTAAAAGTTATATATATAAAATTTATTTTTGCTAAAAAAAAAAAGGAGAGGAAAAACATTTTAGCTGGCAAATAAATACACGCCACCGCAAACCCGCTCAATGTCGACAATGACAATGGCGGATTTCCAAAAAAAATTGTTGGACGCGGAGCATAAGATAAATAGCAACCACGACGAGGTCAGTAAAAGATTAAATGAATTCCAGATCAAGCTTGGGGAGCAAGCTGATGAAATCAAAAATCTTCACGATACGACAAATCGAATAGAAATAAAGATGGAAAATTACCATGTCCAAACAGAAGCAAGCATCAGAGAGGTCTTAACAATGCTGAAAATTTTGTGTAAAAGGTCGAATTGTACACCCGAACAACTACTAAAAGAAGGTGAAGAGAATCAAGAACACATCTTGTCAGATTCAACAAAGTCTACAGACTCATGAAAAAGTTGAATCCCCAAAAAAATCAGCGACACCCCACCAAGAAGCGAGTAACACAGCCTTTACAAACAAGCAACTCTGGGATAACTTTACCAATCAACACCCTTTTTTCGCTCAACCATTAGCAACATACCAGCGAAGGGCAAAAGTTGAGATGCCTAAATTCGATGGAAACGAAAAAAACAATGTTGCATGGATAAATAAAGCAGAAGAATACTTTGAGATATATGACATCAATGACGATGACGAAAAGCTCAAGCATGCATCCATGAAAATGGAGGGAGAAGCATATAACTGGTATATGTGGAGAAAAAAGACAACACACGTCATTAGCTGGAGGAAATTTAAAGATGCATTCTTCAAAAGATTCCAAGGTGTAAAGGAAGAAGAGTTCTTTTCAAAACTCATCAAACTACGACAAAAGGAAGTGTGGACGAATACACTCAAGAATGGGAGACCTTAGTAACACGAGTACCTGGGTTATCAGAATCTCGTCTAATTCAGTCATACATCTCGGGACTCAAAACCCATTTACAAGCAGAACTTGAGATGCATGACATTACATCTATAGAAGTAGCAAGACGAAAAGCAAAAACAGCCGAAAAAAAATCCGAACCAATATTTTGGTCAAAAGCGGAAAAAACTTATGCAAGACAAAGGATACCCCAGTATGTGGACTCAAATAATACAATATATGTTCCACCACATCGTCGTGAAGATGAAAAATCTAATATGGAAATGCAAAGGATAAAAGAGGGTAAATGTAAACGCTGTGGTGAGAAGTGGGACCCCAAACATAGATGTGCTAAAAGAAAAGAACCAAAGAACCTCTATAATTGTGAAGCAACCAATGATTCAAACAGTGAAGATTATGACATAGAAGACACAGAAGACACCCCAGAATTCTCACAAGAATTAGATGACGGAAGTATTCCGCAAGTTTCATTATTAGCTATGACAGGTATATCACAACCTCAGACTTTAAAGTTAAAAGGACACATAAAGAAGAACAATGTAATGGTTCTCATCGACTCAGGTAGCACACACAATTTTTTAGATGCAACCGTGGCAAGGAGACTGAATATTTTTTCATTTCCCTTACCAAACATGAAAGTGATGGTAGCTAATGGTAAGAAGATTGAAAAGGTAGGGAAATACCATAAGGTCAATTTGCAAATTCAAGACTTTAATCAAGAGTCTCCATTCTTCACGGTACCGTTAGGAGGAGTAGATGTAGTCCTAGGTATCCAATGGCTACGAACCTTAGGTACTTATGCTGCCAACCATCAAGTACAATTTATAAAATTCAAATGGGGAGGTCAGAAGTACAAACTACACGGATTCCAAACACCAGAAAATCAAGTTGTATCATCATCTCAGATGATGAAGCTGAGTCGAAGAAGAGCACCCGCTTATGCAGTACAATGTCACCAATTAGAAATGTTATCTGCAAATATGACTAGAGAAGAGTCACCAGGGATACAAGATCTGATTCGGAAGCATGAAAAAGTAATTCAAGACCTACCTATCAAGAGGCCGCCTAATAGGGAAATTGAGCATATGATAGAAGTCAAGGCAGGGTCAGACCCTGTCAACATCAAGCCATACCGATATCCACATCACCAAAAAACGGAACTTGAGAGATTAATCCAAGACCTTTTAAAGTGTGGGACCTTGACCATCTTGGAATATCTGATCAAGTGGAAGGACTTACCCGAAGAAGACGCTTTCTGGGAGAATGAATTTCAACAACATCCGTCGTTACTTATGCTTTGAGGACAAAGCATTCTTTCGAGAGGAAGGCAATGTTATGAAAAAAATGAGTTAACTTTAAGTTTATTATTTAATTTTAGGGTTAATTAGACGAAAGGGCACGATCATAAGATCATGCCCTTTCCCAAAGGGTGCCCATGGCGGTATATAAGCCAGGAACCCCATTGTAATCATCTATCTATTCATCTTTTTAATAAAATATTTTTACATATAATTCTACATATCAGAAGTTTTATGCTTCATTGGTATCAGAGCAGTTTGGTTCTCTAGGTTGTAGAGGGAATCATCATTCTTATTCTTATTCACATATTTAATATAATATTTATATCCTTAATGGATATCTATATATTCCATGTTTTCTGGAGTAATTAATTTGTAGAAGGAACTTTGTTCGCTTCACAGATGACCTTTATATCAATCCTACACCTCTCGATGAGAGGGATCCAAGAAAAATATCCGCTGCCATAAATAAGATGACCCACACAGAGTTTGGCCCTAGCTGCCAATTTTAACATAAATGAATAATATGAGATAACAATGATGGGTACACTATAAACAAGATAAAGGATTATAAAGAAACAAAGCTCTCTCAAGGTTACAAAATGTCCAGACTCCAAACCCCATCAACATTAGTAAGGGTTAAACCACTTATGTCCATGTTTTAGCCTTTTTATGCATAAGATGCATGCTTTTTCATGATTTGGGTCTATGCCCACAAGGTGGCTTCATACATTTCAAGGATCTTTGTTCAACACCATATGTATCTCCATAACTTTTCAAATTATATCAAAGTCATACAATCATACATAGCTAAGAAGAAACTAACAATGAGGACAACATGCAAGATGAAAGAAAGATTGGCACCCACTACTTTAGCAGTTGATCAATCTCCTACGATGTTTACTAAGTAATCAAGCTCTATCCTCGCATCAAATTTTCCACCTATAAGGTAGTGTTGCCTCATTGTTAGCACATGAATTACCCAGCAGGCTCTGAGTCATGTGTGCTATAGTTCATCTCATACTCCCCGAGTTTGAAAGATTCATCGCAAACTACATGATGACTGATCATTTTTTGTGACACTCCCATTAACGCCATCATTACATGCACTTTAAGTAGGGAAACCTCTTGGTTCAAATTTGCAATCTTTAACATGAGTACATTAGTAAGAAGCTTCTTCAATAGCTAATAAAGATATTCACATTTTGAGATCCACTAAAGCTTCAAACCCTTCTTTTGTAGTGACATAAGAGGATATGCAATCTAACAAAACCCTTCTATAAATCCCACGTGATATCCAAAAAGATCTTTGAATGATGTAACAGCGATCACATTCTTCAAAGTAAGCCATCAAAAAATTGCTTCAATATTCTCCATACTAGATATTATTCTTTTTTCAAATACGATGCATCCCAAATAATGGACTTGTTTATGTTGATATTTGTAGCTCGGGTAGATACTTCTACACAAGCCTAAGTATCTATGCATGCAAAAGTCACCTAATACACCATTAGCCTTAGCAATTACTTTAGTGATTAAAGTAATTTCCTTTATAGGACAAAAGTGAGTTACTATAATGAAATAAAAAGGTTTTTGCATTAGTGAATTAGATGAATCTCAACTGTGGCTCTCAAGTGAGGTGAGATCTAATCTCAACTGTCAATCACTTTGGAGATTAGCGTTGTGGATCCAGACATAACTCAAACTTATAAAACAAAAAGATAAGGTAAGGGAGAAGATAAACAACACATTGAGTGACCACAAGATATTGAGAGGACATATCATCTCAGTGGTGAGTGGAGAAGGACTTACATTCAAGTGTGCCAAATCCGAGTAAGGTACACATAGTAGCAAGGGAGATCCAGATCAGCCAAGACAAATCGAAAGACAAATCTAGGGTTTGATAAGTTGGATCAGATCCAAGTCGTTGTTGTATACATAATTTCCTCAAAGGGTCATTATCCCGCTTGTTGATAGGTGGTTGTCATTGATGTCAACCCAAGTAGCACCAAGAGCTACCCTGATCTTTGACGGCAAATTTGGCATGGAAATTCGTGGTTTCTTGTCTCCTAATCAATCTAGTTAGATTCTCCTCGAAAAGATCTTTCCGATAATATATGGTACCCCACACAATTCTTTACGGTTTGAAAGTTATTTGCATTTTAAGTTGAAGACCCAGTTTTGTGGGCTAAAACCCCAAAGGGTAGTGACATGACACCTTATCATTAATTCACCTACGGTTGTCAATATATGACAATAATTCTCGCCGCAATCTCATTGTGTATAAGTTGAATAACTTCAAGAACCAAAGACAATAACCCAATCATTGACTTCACAACCTTGGTAGGACCATATGCACTAAGTTAATCATTGATTTCAAATTTTAAATAGGGTTCTTAAGGGTTAGTTATTATTATTTATTAATTATTAAAAGGTGCTTATTGATTTTTGACATAATATTAATTTAGGGAGTGTCCCTTACTGTCTTAAAATAACAAAAACATGATCATAATAACCTTATCAATCCCTCAAGTCCAGCGGCCTTCCTTACTTACAACACAAGGCTTGTATTGTTTGAAGCTTAAATGTTTTAAGGTCCTTATGGAGCCCCTCCTAACCTCCAATGGTCATCCTCTAAAGAAGCCCCTTCAATACTTATAAAAGGAGACACATTATACCTGAAAGAGTGTGAGCTTGAATGAAAAATTATGAACATCTGAATCTGAACTTTTCAGCCTACCCTGAGGCATAACACAGATATCCAAGAGAGGGTTAGGGTTTAATTTTTAATTTGGTTCCGATAATTCATTCGATGTCTTTCTTATTGCACGTTATAAACAATAAGATAGTGTGAGTCATGTAGCTTGAAGGGCAAGACTGCAGGTCTTTTCTTCAACAGTTTATCCCTTGGTCTCTTCAAGAAAAGCTTTCTCCTCTGCGGCTACAAGAGGCAAGATTCATTCAACAAATTAGAAGGAAAAGCCACCTCAATATGTGTCAAAACAGACTCATATAAATCTGATAAGGACAGCAAAGCAAATTTCAGTTCACCGTGAGCATTACAGGACCTTGACCTTCAACAAACAGTGAACATATGTTTACCCTTCAAGACCAGCAAAGCAGTCAATACTTGTGGCCCTCCCAGGGCATCTTTCTGTGCACAATACAAAAGCTATACATGGTTAAATTTTAGTGCTTTAAGACCCTTATGATGCAGTCCTTATGAATTCACTACAGCGACTTAAACTTCAGAAATCTTGGAAGGAATTTCTTAAATATGCCTCAAGAATTAAACAGTGAGGACATACAACAGCAATGATAGCATGATGATCAAGTATACAGTTCAACAGAGAAGTTGTTAAGTAAAGCTATTAGATTAAAAGGAGACCTACAGCACTTAAGGTAACAACAAGACAAGGACAGGCATCTACACTAAACAGTGGCAGCAAAGGTTCACAAGAGTTTTTACGGTTAGTTCATAAGATGAGTTATGTTTGGTATCATTTTTTATTATTGTGCTAACCTGATACAAGAATAAAATGAATAAAGCAGCTTCAGCGATATCAAGATAAATCATATTTTGTATTGTTTATGCTTAGTTTAACAAAATATTTCATGGTAATTGATTGAAATCAGGTGCACTGTCTTATTGTCCTTCATTGATATTGAAGAGATCCTTTTTGTATAAGAATTTTTGTTAGCCTCTCAGGACTAATACTTGTTGCAGGGGAAAGGTAAGTATTTGAGCATCATGAGCACGATCATCCAAAATGAGCCTTCGTCATTCGCAGCAGCTGTCAAGCATCAAGTATGGAAGGATGCTATGACTGAGGAATATGAGTCCATCATGAAAAATGATGTCTAGGATGTGGTCCCCAGACCCTAAGACAAAGCAGTTGTCACTTCGAAATGGCTTTACAAGATAAAGCATGCAGTTGATGGAAGTGCGGAAAAGTATAAGGCTTGTTTTGTCACTCGTGGCTTCTCTCAGAAGGAAGGTATAGACTATGACGAGAAATTTGCACCTGTTGCCCCATATACCACCATCCGCTCGATCATAGCCCTTGCTACTTCGCAATGATTGAACCTACATTAGATGGATGTCAAGACCGCGTTCTTGCATGGTTCGATCAAAGAGGAGGTCTATGTGGAGCAACCCAAAGGATTTGAAATTCATGATCAAGAATCTCATGTGTGCAGGTTGAAGAAGGCCCTCTATGGGCTGAAGCAAGCACCCCGAGCATGGTATGAGAAGATCGATAGCTACTTGATGAAGTTGGCATTCACTAGGTGTGAAGCTGACCCTAACCTTTACTTTAAGGTTGAAGATGGCAATCCCTGATACTAGTGTTGTACATTGACGACCTCTTTCTAACAAGTGAAAACCCTCTCATTCACAAATGTAAGAGGGAGTTGGCTTCTGAATTTGAGATGAAAGACCTAGGACTGATGCACTCTTTCCTAGGACTATAAGTCTGGCAAAAGCCAGGGGAGATTTTCCTATCTCAAGGAAAATATGTGGTGAAGATATTGGAGAGATTCGGTATGGTGGACTGCAAGCATGTGGCTACCTTGATGGAGCTTGACTTCAAAAAGTTAAAAGGTAGCGCTGCCGGACCCATTTTACGAAATGCTACTAAGTATCGTCAACTCATCGGAGCATTGATGTTCTTGGTGAACTCTCGTCGGATTTATGTTTTGCAATCAACACGTTGAGTCAACATATGGTTGAGCCTCACCACTCACATTGGATTGGTGCCAAGAATCTGTTGAGATATCTTCGTGGCACAATCACTCATGGGTTGAGATACACTACCGAAGATGTGAGACTACATGGATATACCGATGTTGATTGGGCAGGCAGTGTGGTGGACCGAAAGAGCACTTTTGGGTGTTGTTTCTCTTTGGGATCTGCCTCGATATCCTGGATGAGCAGGAAGAAGAAGTCGGTGGCTTTGAGCACCGCCGAGGCAAAGTACATTGCTGCTAGTATGGCCTCTTGTGAGGCGGTCTAGTCGCAAAAGCTCTTCAGTGAGCTGTTTGGATTTACATTGGATACCACTATGATCCTGTGTGACAACCAGAGCGGGATTCATTTATCAAAGAATCTTGTATTTCATGATCGCCCCAAGCATATCGATATCAGGTACCACTATATTCAGGATATGGTGCAGTGGGGAGCAATAAGGCTCCAACATATCAGTACAAATCAACAGGTCGTCAACATTTTGATGAAGCCCCTGGGAAAGGTCAAATTCTTGACTTTCCGAAAACGACTTGGTCTCGTTCAGAGACCCTCTTATGAGGGTCGAGTATGATGTATTGAGCTCTAGAAGCTACAGGGGGGCACGGGATATTTCTTGGAGCAACATGCGACCACAAGGCGACTCACCATCCCCTGGTGGTGCACTATGTACAGGGTGAAAGGTTCAACCTTCCCCTGTGACACCCCGTGGCGGCTGTGGAACATGATGATTAGTTCTCCTGTGGGCCAGGATAATTAGTTCTTCGTGGCGACTGTGGAACACGATGATTAGTTCTCCTATGGGCCAGGATGATTAGTTCTCCGTGGCAACTATGGAACAAGATGATTAGTTCTCCTGTGGCGAATGTTGGACAGGATGATTCGTTCTCCTGTGGACAAGATGATTAGTTCTCCTATCAAGGCATCATACCCATGCAATCTGGGACTCATCTGAAGTACCTCTCATCTGATCAATGAGTAGGGAAATGGGGTTAGGGAACATTAGTAGTACTATCGATGGATGCATCGTTGTATCTACCATACTCCCTATGCTAGGATGACCTCCATTGATCTGGGATCAATGAGAGTGGTATGACACACTCTGAGACTGACTTTGGGTCAGTGGAGGATGGTATGATACATCCTCGATCATTTCTTCTTCTTCATAGTTCGAGCAAAGCAGAGCAAAGAAGGGCCAAGCAGTGCAGGGCAGTGCATTTGATGGTTGGGATAGTAGCGATGGTCAGAAGGATTGCAGATGGAGTTCTCCCTAGTTGAAAGGGAGTGTTAAAATTGGCAACTAGGGCCAAACTCCATGTGGATAACCTCATTTAGGGCAGTTGATATTTTTCCTAGAGTCCTCTTGTCTAGAGGTGTAGGATTGATTTAAAGATCATCCAATTCTGACAAGTATTTATGGAGATATGAATTTATTTGTATTTACTCGACAAATTGTCAAGATCGGCCAGCGGTTAAATGTGTGGCACACATGCCCAGTGAATCATATATATACAAGAGAGGTTGATTCATCTTCTCATCATCTCATTTCACTCATTCTTCTCTCTCTCTCCTTAGCTTTGGGTCATACAAGGAGCAACTCACACGTGGGAAGGAGGACGCATTAGGGCAAGGAGGACGCTGAAAGGAGGACGTTGAACTGCTGAAGATCTCTTTGACCTGCGTTGACCAAGCGTTGACTCATCAAGGGTGCGGCTTTGGTGTGGCTGCCTCTCCTGGGCAGGCCGCAGATTTTGGCACAAAAATCGAGGCAATCCGTCCACAAGTTTGACCAACGTTGATTGCCCTAGTTCTGGGCAGCAGGTTGACTTCAGTCAACAACAGTTTAACTGTGTTTTTGGGGTTGTTCAAGGGTTGTTTCTTCAGGTTGTTCGAGGGCTAGTTGATCGGTAATTGACCAAGCACATTGGAGGTCAATTTCAACTCGTTTGACCAAATTTGACTTTGTTGATCTAGGGTTTGTTGTTGCTGATATAAAATTACAGAATTCTGATTTTGTACTATTTCTCTCTGTTGAACTACTGAAGATAAAAGAAGATTTGATCAAAGGATTTCCCCGCATTGGGGTTTGTCCCGGACTAGCCACCACATCCTGTGTCTCTTGTCGTGGCTTGTTTTTTGTTGATCGTTTAATGTTCTATCTGCACTTTACTTAATATGTGATTGCTAATAAGAAGAAAAGAAGTAAACTGCTATAAGCATAGAACATACCATAGTTTAACAGAAGTTCATATAGGCGTCAAAAGGCCAGATTTGGGCCAATGAGCATATAACATGATTTTATTTTGTAGGTTGTGCAGGGGTTGAGAAATCAAGCCATATGGTGATGCAGATTCTGCGAAGGCCAAAGTGGATCAATGCTCATCAACCAAACATCTTTGGGAGAAGCTTCAAAGTCTTTACTTAAAGAAGCATGCAAGTCAAGATGAAGATGATGATGTTGATCATGATTCATATAGAGCAAATACTCAGGTCAAAGAATCTGATGATGATGAAGAAGAAGAAGCAGAAGTGGACATGGAGGGAGAATTGATCAGCGCCTTAAGTGATCTCAACAAAGCAAGGAAGAAAAATCAAATACTTGAAGCTAAAGTTATTCAAAAGCAAAAGGATCTTGATGCAGCTCTAGCTAAAATAAACAGGCTCAAGGAGCAGTTGCAGGATACTAAAAAGAAGGATCATGTCATTAATGAAAAGGAACAAGAAGTGGCTCAGTTAAGTATTAAGATACAAGAAGAAGAAAGAAGAGAAGGTATTTTGACAAGTCATCTCAAGGAAAAATCTGAGAACTTGAGCAAGCTTGAAGTTGATTTTAGTCAATAGGAAAGAAAACTTGAAGAAGAGATCATCTCCCTAAACACCCAACATGAAGAAACAAAAACCAAAGAAGTAATAAAGGCTCAGGTGTTGAAGAAGGAAAATGATGACATCCCCAGTAGCCAAAAATCTTCATGTGTCGAAACAGGTGAAGCTCCATGCATCAAAGGCACAAGTTCTAACCCGTCAAAGAGCAAGATTGAAGAGACGCCTGATAGAAAAATCCTTCAAAGGCCAAATCAAAGTGAAGGACACAAGAAAATTGAAAATGTTGTTGCTCCAAGAAGTAATGCTAAAGTCATCAAGGACAAGGATCAACAAATGCAGATTAGTACAAACCTCCTCTAAGGAAGAATGTCTTCAGAAGATCAACAACATCAAGGCAAGTTGTTTTATCCAAGTAGCCTAAAACATTTTCTGGGTATTTTTTTCATGTACTAGCTTTGGGCATAAGGCTAGCAATTGTGTTAATTTTAGGTATGTTCTATGCTTAGAGCAATTTATTTCAATTTTCACAGTTAGCTCCATATCTTTTCCAGATTAGCAATCACATCAGCATTAAAGTAAATTACAGATAGAACATAAACATAAATCGCAGAAGACAAGCCAAGACAAAAGGACACAAGATGTGGCGCCAGCCAGGGACAAACCCCAATGTGGGGGAACCCTTCATCAATTCTTCTTATATGTTCTTCAATAGTTCAGCAAAGAGAGAGGGAGATAATACGTTTACAACAGAAATCAACACTTTGACTTATCTAGATAAGAGCATAGATCATCTCTAAGAAGATGATACATGAGATCAATTGAAGACATGCTGCTTCAACTAATTCTCCAAGGTGACTCCACCTATCGTTGTGCTGAATTTCGTCATCATGTGGCACCTCACCGCTCTGCACCCATCATCACTATGCTGCATCTCATCATGCTTCATTAATCATGATTGTACCCATCACTGTACTGCATTAAGTGCCATTGTTGCACCATGTTGCCATCCTGACCTATGTGTTGGTTGCACCTTGCTTGCTTGTTGTCCCTTGCTTGCTTGTTGTCCCTAGCATGCTTGTTGTCCTTAGCATGCTTGTTGTTCCTAGCATGCTTGTTGTTCCGGCTTTTCCGATAGTTCCAGCTTTTCCGGATTTTTCGGCAGTTCCGACTTTTCCAGCAGTTCCGGCTTTTCCGGCAATTCCGACAGTTCCAACTTTTCCGGCAGTCCCTGCAATTCCGACTTTTCCGGCAATACCTACAGTTCCGGTTTTTCGGGCTTTTTGAGCAACGTAGAGCTTATTCTCCCATGACTGCATTTAGATCTAGGGCATGTTATCTGGGGCAGCGTATACCCTAGGGCACTCCCTCTAACTCTCATCTTCATCAAACCCAAAACAGGATGAAGTGAGATCACAAGAGCGAGTGTGTGTGTGACAAATGACTCCAAGTCCTCTTCTATTTATATTAAAACGTAGAGGTTGAATAGACATGACTGTTGGGCTTCTGAGACTACATAAGTTGCTCGCTGACTTGACAATTTGTCCATAATCAAAATAAATTCATATCTTCATAAATACTTATCGGAATCGGATGATCTTTACATCAATCCTACACCTCTCGATGAAAGGGATCCAAGAAAAATATCAACTGCCATAAATAAGATGACCCACATGGAGTTTGGCCCTAGTTCCCTCTCAACTAGGGAGAACTCCATCTGTTGATCCATATGTCCGACTGTACTATCTCTGCCATCAGTGCCCTGCACTGCTCTAATCTGCTGAGCTCTGCTCTGCTAAACCATGAAGAAGAAGAATTGATCGAGAATGTCTCAAACCATTCTCTATTGACCCGAAGTCAGCTTCATCTGAAGACAGTGTGACACATCACTTTTACTGACCCAAAGTCAGTTTTATTGATCACATATCAATATCACAAGAGAGTGTCTCAAACCACTTATACTGATCCCAGATCAATGAAGGTCATCCTAGCATAGGGAGTATTGTAGATACAACAATGCGTCCATCAATAAAACTACTATGGTCACTATCCTCATTTTCCTGCTCATTGATCAGATGAGAGGTACTTCCCATGAGTCCCAAACTGCATCGGTAGGATGCCTCGACAAGAGAACGAATCATCCTGTTAGTGGATGCCACAGAGAACGAATCATCCTGGCCCACAGGAGAACGAATCATCATGTTCCACAGTCGCCACAGAGAATGAATCATCCTGGCCCACAGGAGAATGAATCATCCTGTTCCACAGTCGCCACGGAGAACAAATCATCTTGGCCCACAGGAGAACGAATCATCATGTTCCACAGTCGCCACGGAGAACAAATCATCCTGGCCCACAGGAGAACGAATCATCCTGTTCCATAGTTGCCACGGAGAACGAATTATCCTAGCCCACAAGAGAATGAATCATCCTGTTCCATAGCGCACCACCAGGGGAGGGTGAGTCACCCTGTGGTCGTATGAAGCTCCAGTAAGTACCCCAAGCCCCCCAGAGCTCCCAAAGCTCAATGCATGCAACATGCAAGATCCTAGCCCACAAGAGAATGAATCATCCTGTTCCATAACGCACCACCAAGGGAGGGTGAGTCACCCTGTGGTCGTATGAAGCTCCAGTAAGTACCCCAAGCCCCCCAGAGCTCCCAGAGCTCAATGCATGCAACATGCAAGACCCTTATAAGAAGGTCTCTCAACGACTCCAAGTCGTTCGGGAAAGTTACAGATTTGACCTTTCCCCGGGGCTTTGACAAAAAATGTCTACAACCTATGCACCAGTCTCAATGTGATGGAGCCTCCTCGCTCATCGACTTACCATATCCCAGATAAGGCAGTGTCTGATGTCTATCTGTTGGAGCAATCATCGAATATGGGATTCCTCAATAATCGAATCCGACCTCTAGTTGTCACAGAGAATCACAGTGGTATTCATCATGTGTACAAACAGCTCACTTAAGAGCTTCTGCAACCATGTAGCTTCACACGAGATCATACTCGTAGCTGTGTATTCAGTCTCGGCAGTGCTTACAGCAACCGATTTCTGCTTCCTGCTCATCTATGATATCGAAGCAGAATCCAAAGAGAACCAGCACTGAGAAGTGCTCTAGTGATCCTCCACACGGCCTTCCCACTCAGCATTCGAATAATCATGCAGTTTCATATTTCCGGCAGTGTATCTCAATCCATGAGAGATTGTGCCCCGAAGATATCTCAGAAGATTCTTGGCACCAATCCAGTGAGGCTCAACCAAATCTGAGCTCACCATGCTAAATGCAAAACATATGTCTGGACGGAAGTTCACCAAGAACATCAACGCAAATGAGTTTATGAAACTCAGAGGCATTTCCCAAATTTGGTCCGACATCACTACCATATAACTTCTGAAAGTTAATATCCTCGAGGTAGCCACAGGCTTGCGTTTATCATTCCACATTCGGAATCCAACTCCCTCTTACTTCTGCAAATGAGAGGGTTTGCACCTGTTAGAAATAGGTCGTCCTCATAAGGTGCCGGTATGAGAGCTATCATCCACAACCTTCGGGTAATGGTTTGGATCGGTTTCACTCCTAGTGAATCTCAGCTTCATCTGACAACTATCAATCCTCTCATACTATGCCCGGGGAGTTTTGCTTCAAGCCATAGAGGGCTTTCTTCCACATTCTCGATCATGAATCTCAAACTCCTCGGGTTGTTCCAAACCTATGGACCTGCTACATGAGGGGAATGGTCCCCTTATAAGATTTTCCTTTGGTACATCTCAGACATGTACTTTCATGCTCTTTTTGAATTCAGGCATCCCTGTCACCATCTGACTCACAGACCTTCGGTGCTATGTGTCAATGGACATGGTCCCCAGTGGACTTCCTGCAACTTGATACAACCCTGAACTCAAAAACATCTTTGAAAATTCTATTTTCAAACACGTACCTTTCCATTGATGAGTGCCACCCTGAAACCTTTGACTTCCATTGCTGAAATGGACACCAGGTTCTTCTTGCGATCAGGTACATAAAAGAGATTCTGTAAATGAATTGAGTTACCCTCATTCAATTGAGGGATAACATTCCCTACACCCTTTCCAGGATAGGTGGCATCGACTCTAAGTATAAACCCATGATTGTTTCCATCTCTACCAAATTAGAGAGTGCACCCATCTATCCGTTGAAGTGCCTTGAAGCACTACAATCAATAAGCCAGATTCCCCAAGAATCTGAAGGAGAGGGTCAATATAAGATAACACTTCTTTATCTTATCAGAAACAACAATTGATTCTTCATACTTGGGGTTCCTTGCTTTCTTTGAAGAGTTGACCATTTCCTTGATGACCTGCATTACCTATCATTCCTTTGTTCATTGAAGATGTCCCTGGAATGATTGTTATCTTCATTAAGAGATGTGTCTCTGCCATTCGGACACTCCTTCACATAATGGCCAAACTTATTGCAACCAAGGCATCCGCTTTCCTTCCACCCTTAGATCCGAACTTCCCAATGAGGTGATCTTTAGGTAGGCCATAATCCACTGCGTCATTCTGATAATATTCTCTGCTTCGACTTCACCCTTGGTGAATTTGAAGAGGGATGAGGAATCCACTGATCCTTTTGTCCTTTCCCAACTGTCTTCGGTGATTGCTCTTTCACTTTTGCTCAAGCATTGTCTTCACCTCAGCTCTGATACCATGTTAATTTTAGGTATGTTCTATGCTTAGAGCAATTTATTTCAATTTTCACAGTTAACTCCATATCTTTTCCAGATTAGCAATCACATCAACATTAAAGTAAACTGCAAATAGAACATAAACATAAATCGCAGAAGACAAGCCAAGACAAGAGGACACAAGATGTGGTGCTAGCCAGGGGAAAACCCCAATGTGGGGAAACCCTTGATCAATTATTCTTATATGTTCTTCAATAGTTCAGCAGAGAGAGAGAGGGAGATAATACGTTTACAACAGAAGTCAACACTTTGACTTATCTAGATAAGAGCATAGATCATCTCTAAGAAGATGATACATGAGATCAGTTGAAGACATGCTACTTCAACTAATTTTCCAAGGTGACTCCTTCACCTATTGTTGTGTTGCATTTCGTTATCATGCTGCACCTCACCACGTTGCACCATCTTGCACCCATCATCACTATGTTGCATCTCATCACGCTTCATTAATCATGATTGTACCCATCACTGTATTGCATTATGTGCCATTGCTGCACCATGTTGCCATCCTGACCTATGTGTTGGTTGCACCTTGCTTGCTTGTTGTCCCTTGCTTGCTTGTCGTCCCTAGCATGCTTGTTGTCCTTAGCATGTTTGTTGTTGCATGCTAGTGTCCCTTGCATGCTAGCTGTAACATTGCATGCTTGGTGTATTTGCTGCTAAATACCATACAACTATCCCAATGTTAGTTAGTTGTCCCTTGCATGTTGCTCTCCTTCGGAGGCAAATGCTCCAGCTGTTTCGGCAGTTCCCGGCAATTCTGGCAATTCCGGCTGCTTTTGGCAGTTCCAGCTATTCCTACCAGTTTCGGTTGTTCCCGATAGTCCCGGCAGTTCCGGCTTTTCCGGCAGTTCCGACTTTTCTGATAGTTCCGGCAGTCCTAGCTTTTCCAACAGTTCCGGCTTTTCCGGCAATTCCGGCTTTTCCGGCATTTCCAACTTTTCCGGCATTTCCGGCTTTTCCGGCAGTTCCAGCTTTTCCCACAGTTCCGGTTTTTCCGGCTTTTCTAGCAGTGTCGACAGTTCCGGCTTTTCTGGCAGTTCCAGCTTTTCTAGCTTTTCCGGCAATTCCAGATTTTCCGGCAGTTCCGGCTTTTCCGACAGTTCCGGCTTTTTCGACAGTTCCGGCTTTTTGACAACATGGAGCTTATTCTCCCATGACTGCATTAAGATCTAGGGTATGTTATCTAGGGCAGCGTATACCCTAGGGCACTCCCTCTCGCTCTCATCTTCATCAAACCCAAAACAGGATGAAGTGAGATCACAAGAGTGAATGTGTGTGTGACGAATGACTTCAAGTCCTCTTCTATTTATACTAAAACATAGAGGTTGAATAGACATCACTGTTGGGCTTCTAAACCTACATAAGTTGTTGGCCGACTTGACAATTTGTCCATAATCAAAATAAATTCATATCTTCATAAATACTTATAGGAATCGAATGATCTTTAGATCAATCCTACATCTCTCGATGAGAGGGATCCAAGAAAAATATCAGCTGCCATAAATAAGATGACCCACATGGAGTTTGGCCCTAGTTTCCAATTTTAACAGATTGCAAAGCTTATGACACAGATGATTATAAAGGCCACTACAAAAACCCTAGAAGCAAGCTTGCAGGAACACAAGACAGATATCTAAATGGCTTCGTCAGCAGAAGGAATAATGTCATGTCCCTTCTCAAAAACATTATTCACATGGTGCAACTACACATTTTTGGCACAATTTTGACTTAGGAGGACCCCACACTTAGACTTAGGAACTATGGGGCAAATTCGACTTTATTTAGCAACTAGTGGAATGTGGGGGCCACCCACATGGGGAATTCGAACTTGGCCATTCGATGTGCTTGGAGGGAAATCGAATGGGTGGATGGAGGGGCCCACATGAGGCTAAGGAGGCCCAAGGTAATAAAAGGAAGATCAGCTCTCATTTTCAACGAGCATCTACATTTGCAAACAAACACTCACTTCTATGCTTTGTTGCTTAGCAAGTCTACCGGTTGTTTAGCCACGAATCTCTCACGTGGGAGATTCAACCTCTACTTCGGGGGACCATCTATGCCCACCCTAGGGTGGCTGTTCTATAGGAGTTTCAGAGAGACAGGGACAGCAACACACTTCAACGATCAGTGCAGAAAGGGAAATGCATATTCCTGGGAAGCCTGAAAACACACAGGAGGAGTTGGAGGTCAACAAGGGGATTCATTTCTGGCTGAGAGGTCCGAGAATTGAGGAGATAGCATAGAAAAGACATTTTCGCTGGAGTTTGCAGTGAGCTAGACCGGCGCAGTAGTCAGTCGAATTCTTCGACAGAGGAACTACGCAGAGGCCATTCAGCAACAAATTCGTGGGACTTGGGGAGCAGTTGATCATGGCCAAGAACCATCCGGGAGCTAGGAGTTGAATAGCACAGGAAAACCAGCATTTTGGAGCAATTTGCAGAGGGATTTGCGGGTTGTTTCCTGCAAGTCGAAATTTGCAGTCGTGATCCAGGTGGATATTGGTGGCCACCTACCAAGTCCACCTGGACCCCCACCATTGTTTCTCTCAGCATTTTCAGTTTCCTAAATTGTAGCACAACTTACTATTTTTAGCAATTCTTCAGGTCCTGAACTTCCGGAGCCGTTTTGAGGCCGTAAACGACGTTTTTGGGGAAATATGGGGGCAACATGGTTCCATGGACCGATGTTGCCCTTCCAAAGTGGTAGTGCTCGGATAGATCTTTCTAACGAGCTATTGTACACGTCAAACGGAGATCGTATGCCAAAGTTACGGCCCCGGGAAGTTGATGTACCAATTTACCCAAATGGGGCCCACAGTTTGGCGTTTCATCTTCTAGGGTTAAGTTTTGGAATGTTAAGGGTTTTCTATTGTTTTTCAACAATAAACAAGCCTTCGAACCTCATTGTAACACAGTTCAGAGGCATGTAGCCACCACACATCTCTTCTCGGGGATAAGCTAACATAGCCCTAGTTGATTTATTTCCATTACTGTTTGTAAGCATATTTCAATATTTTACATTAATGAAATGAAGTATTATTTCCACTGCATATATGCGTTAATGGTTATCTCTGTAATTTGTTGCGTTCCTGTTTAAGTCCAGATCAGTGGTATCAGAGCGGTCTGCTTTTTCTTTGTTTTTCTTTGCATGTCCCAACGAGGTCAGTATATAAGGAGTTAGGGCATGAACTGGTCGAACCTTTGCAAGACCAGCCTCGCAAATCCTGACGGCCTCCCATGGCAGATGAGAAGAAAGACGAGGGGGCAAGAGATCCTATCAAAATCTTGCTCGAAGAAGCCTTCGAACGACAACAGAACGAGATGATGGACAGCTTTGCCCAGATCTTTCAGTGGCTACCCAGAAGTGACGCATTGGCTTCCAGCAGCTACTCTGGAAATGCCACGCCCTTTAAGGTACAATTTAATTTTGAAAGCCCCATATTCGAGGGTCAGATAGACGCAAATGTCGTAGATAAATGGTTAAATCTGCTAGAGGGTTATTTTTCTGTTCATGAAATTTTGAGTCGGGAAAAGATTGTTTTCGCTCTTCTCAAAGCAGCCCCCCACGTCAAGGAGTGGTGGGAAACCTATTGCGAGCAGAAGGATGAAAATATCGGCTCACTATTTTCAGTCGCGCCCACCTAGAATTCATTTCGAGATGCCATCAAGGAGCAGTACTACCCTGTCGGAAGCTATGAGGATGAATACATAAAGTGGACCACGCTGCGGCAGAGAAGGGACCAAGACGTGTCGGAGTTCACCAATCTTTTCCATACCCTTCGCACAAAGTTGGGTATCAAGGATTCAGAACAGCATTTGATACTCAAATACCACGACTGCATGCACAAGTACATCCAGGAAGAAATAGAATTCCTGAACGTCTCCTCGCTCGGCACAGCATACCGATATGTCGTCAAGGTCGAGCAAAAGTTTAAACAAAAGAAGCGAGATGTTGGATCTGCAAATTCGAAGCAAGGGAAAGGTGCCCCTAAACCACAGAACAAAGGACAAAGCCAAGGCGGGGCAACCCAAGACAACCCGCCAAAGCTGCAAGCAAAGAACAGCGCCGCGAAGCCGAAAAAGGACACGGGAAAATGGTGTGAGTTCCATAAGAGCTCCACTCACAACACAAGTGAGTGTCGGGCCAAGCAGTCACTGGTGGCTGAGCTAAAGGTTTCAGAATCAGATGCATGTTCCGACTCTGAGTCAGAACCCAATAAGGGTAATGACAAAGGGAAGCAGATCATTGATGCGGATCCCAACGCCACTGTTGCTACCGCCAAGATCCAGAAAAATGAACCCGAAGATCCAGGGGAGGAGGAGTGTCTCTTCCACTCCCAGATGTCGGTAAAGGGCTCCCCGCTACAGTTCATTCTCGATAGCAGGAGCCAAAAGAACCTCATTTCGGCAAAGGTCGTGAAGCAGTTGGGCTTACCGACCACAGCACATCCACAACTGTACACCATCGGGTGGCTTCACCAAGGACGAGATCTTCGTGTGAGCCAGCAGTGTCGCCTTCCATACAACATCAAGCTCTTCACGGATGAGGTATTGTGTGACATTGCTCCCCTTGAAGTTTGTGATGTATTATTAGGACAACCATACTTGTGGAAGCGACATGTTGTGTATGAATCAAGGCCCCGTGTTGTTATTATTACATTGGAAAATAAGTTGTACAGGATACCAGAGGTAGCACCGCCTACCGCCATCTCTTTGATTACTGCAAAACAATGCAGTAAGCTCATTTCCAAAACCGAGAAATTTGTTTTCCTGATGATACACCCTCAAGGAAAGAAGAAGACGGTGGCCACGGCCTCCAGACAGGGCCCCTCCACACGACAACTACAGATGGACAAGGTCGTGGAGGAGTACGAGGACATCTTCACCTCCCCCGCAAGGGTTCCTCTGCACTGTTAGGTCAAGCACTCCATCGATCTGACCCCAGGTGCGCCGCTACCCAATGGACCAATTTATCGGTGCTCCGTTCTGGAGAACGATGAAATCAAGAGGCAGATTCAGGAGCTGCTGCAGAAAGGTCACATCCATCCGAGTTCATTGCCTTGTGGGAGCCTAATTGTGTTGGTATAGAAGAAGGATGGGACTTGGAGACTCTATATTGACTATCAGGCGCTGAACAAGATCACTGTCCGTAATAGTTACCCGATCCCGCGGATTGATGAGCTCTTGGACCAACTAAAGGGGGCAAAATATTTCAACAAGATCGATCTGAAGTCAGGATATCACCAGGTACCAATCGAACCCTTTGATGTGTGGAAGACTGCCTTAACTTAAATATACGCTATTGGAGCTGGAATTACCACGACTGCTGGCACCAAACTTGCCCTCCAATGGATCCTCGTTAAGGGATTTAGATTGTACTCATTCCAATTACCAGACTCGATGAGCCCAGTATTGTTATTTATTGTCACTACCTCCCCATGTCAGGATTGGGTAATTAGCGCGCCTGTTGCCTTCCTTGGATGTGGTAGCCGTTTCTCAGGCTCCCTCTCCGGAATCGAACCCTAATTCTCCGTCACCCGTCACCACCATGGTAGGCCTCTTTCCTACCATCGAAAGTTGATAGGGCAGAAATTTGAATGAAGCATCGCCAGCACAAGGGCTGTGCGATCCGTCGAGTTATCATGATTCACTGGAGAAGCGGGCAAGCCCGCACCGGCCTTTTATCTAAAAAATGCATCCCTTCCAAAGATTCGGGACTTGGTGCACATATTAGCTCTAGAATTACTACGGTTATCCGAGTAGTATGGTACCATCAAAAAAACTATAACTGATTTAATGAGCCATCCGCAGTTTCACAGTCTGAATTAGTTCATATTTAGACATGCATGGCTTAATCTTTGAGACAAGCATATGACAACTGGCAGGATCTCTAACAGATCTCCGCAACTTTCTAGGTCTTTCCAACTTCTACACAGGTTCGTGTTGGAGTTTTCTCATATCACTTGGCCCTTGAGTCAAGTCACCAAGGGAGGAGCGAAAGCAAAATTCTTTTGGTCTGAATCTCAACAGAAGGCATTCATAGAGTTGAAAGGTCGCCTCTGCACGGCACCAGTGCTCGCTTTACCAGATTTACAACAACCATTTGAGGTCGAGAGAGATGCCTCTAACTATGCTATTGGGGCAGTCCTTACTCAACACGAGCATCCAGTGGCATATCACAATGAAACACTTTCAGACAGTCCAAAAGTATCCCACTTATGATAAAGACATGTATTCCATTGTGCAGGCCTGTCGACAATGGAAGCATTACATTTTGGGGAAGGAAACGGTCATCCACACAGACCACCGACCCCTGCAGTTCATACAGACCCAATGGAAATTGCAGAATGATCGCCATCAGAAGTGGTCTACATACCTGCAACAGTTCCATTTGAATATCAAGTATAAGAAGGGCAGCACCAATAATGTTGCAGATTGCCTCAGTCGACCACCGATCATGGCGTTAACCACCATGCTCAACTCTTGTGGGCACAAGACTTCTGATTGGCCACTTCTCTACAAAAGCGACCCAGAATTCGGCCACACATACCAGACACTCTTGCAGGGTCGGCATGTTCCAGATTTTCACCTCGAGGATGCCCTGTTATGCCACCTGGGTCACCTTTGTGTTCCTTCAAGCGAGCGTGCCAAGATGATTTGGGAAGCACACTACAGTCGGGCTGCTGGGCATTTTGGGGTCAAGAAAATGGTGGCAGTACTGCAAAAGTATTTCTATTGGTCGAATCTTCGACAGGATGTCGGGAAGTACATCAGATCATGTACTGCCTGTGCCATTGCCAAACCGACCATCAAGAAGCAAGGCCTCTATACCCCGCTGCCTACCCCTAGTCGACCTTGGGAATCCATCTCCATGGATTACATGTCAGGCCTTCCTTCCACTAAGCATGGAAATGACTGTGTTTTTGTGGTTGTCGACAGGTTCTCGAAGATGGCCATTATGGCGGCCTGCAAGAAGAATATCACAGTAGAGGCCACTGCTAAACTCTTCTTTGAACGAGTGTGGGTGCACTTTGGGATCCCACAGTCTATCATCTCAGATCGGGACAGTCGATTCCTCAGTACATTTTGGTCCAGTCTCTGGTCAATGTTGGACACCAAACTCACTAATTCCACAGCCTTCCATCCTCAAACTGATGGCCAGAAACAGGTTGTCAATAGGATGATTGTACACATTCTGCGCATGTACAACTCAAATCATCCACGCACATGGGACGAGAGCCTCCCCTATGTTCAGCGCAACTACAACTGAGCTCTTCACAGCTCGACTAGCCACAGCCCTTTTCAGGTGGGCTTGGGATTCCAGCCACTATGCCTCATTGATGTGGCCATGCCACTTGTAGCTACTCACACAGATTCGGCTCATGTCCAGTCCGAAACAGACAAGGCAACCAGCTTCATTGAGCACATCCAACATATTCGCCAGCAGGTCCATGACATTCTGGAGAAAGCAAATGCCAATTACAAGCAGCAACATGATCAACATCAGGTGCCACACAAGTTTTAGGTGGGCGACAAAGTCTGGTTGCATTTGCAAAAGGAACGCCTTACTGGAGCCTATCGGAAACTAAGACCAATCCGCTATGGTCCTTACACCATTACTAAGGCTGTGGGAGACAATGCATTTGAGCTCAGCATTCCTCCATTCCTTGGCCTGCACCCAGTGTTCAATGTGGACCACCTTCGGCCATACTTTCCACCATTGCTAGACATATCCAACATTGCAGAACAGCTCACACCCACAGAATTAAATCCAGATTGCACGGAACAAGCTGCAACTGATCGGATCATGGACACACAGATCAAGAACACTCGCCAACAGAACATCCAACTGTATCGAGTTGTCAAAGCAAGCCAACTCCTTCACCAGGGCAAGTGGCTCACCAGGAACCAAGTTCAGCAAAAGTTTCTTCATCTCATGGAGGAACTCAACACAATGGGGACCATTGCTTCCTAAGGGGGGAGGAATGATCCAGGTGGATATTGGTGGCCACTTGCCAAGTCCACCTGGACCCCCACCCTTGTTTCTCTCAACATTTTTAGTTTCCTTTATTGTAGCACAACTTACTATTTTTAGCAGTTTTTCGTGTCCTAAACTTTCGGAGCCGTTTTGAGGCCCTAAACGACGTTTTTTGGGAAATCTGGGGGCATCATGGGTCCATGGGCCGATGTTGCCCTTCCCAAAGTGGTAGTGCTCGGATAGATCTTTCTAATGAGTTATTGTACGCGTCAAACAGAGATTGTATGCCAAAGTTACAACCTCGGGAAGTTGATGTACCAATTTACCCAAACAGGGCCCATAGTTTGGCATTTCATCTTCTAGGGTTAGGTTTTGGAATGTTAATGGTTTTCTATTGTTTCTCAACAATAAATAGGCCTTCGAGCCTCATTGTAACATAGTTCAGAGGCATGTAGCCACCACACATCTCTTCTCAGGGATAAGCTACCATAGCCCTAGCTGGTTTATTTCCATTACTGTTTGTAAGCATATTTCAGTATTTTACATTAATGAAATGAAGTATTCTTTCCGCTGCATATATGTGTTTATTGTTATCTCTGTAATTTGTTGCATTCCTGTTTATGTCTGAATCAAGTCGAAGCCGGGAAGAGGCTACAAGGAGGTCGAAAATCCAAAGTCAAAACCAGCTAAATTCCCTTCTGGGTTTTTTTAGGTTTCGTCCAAGGAGTCTGGGGATAAAAGCACACAATTTTCTGGGCAATTTTTGAGCACCTTCTAGCTAGTCGAAGTTCAGCAGGGCAACGTAGAGTGATTCAGCAGTTGGGCAGCCTTCAACTCATCTATTTTCCCACCTGGGGTTGGTCTTGCTTGTTCATTGGAATAAACCCAGGTGCACCATTCCATTTCATATTGTATCTAGCCTGCAGATTTTTAATAATATGGCTCAGCAATTCCTTATTGGCAATGTTTTCATGGATGTTTGATGTGTGTTTTATTTTTTATATGCTGCTGCATAGTTTATTTGCTTAATATCACTTACATTCCTACTTAGGAACATTACAGTGGTATCAGAGCCTAGTTCTTGGCTCAACTGTGGGGATTGTTTCCTATGAGAGAAGGGGACCAACAGAACATCACCTACCGTAGGCAGAGGTACAGGAGCAGAGAAAGGGAGTTAGAAATTACTCCAGACACGGAGGATAGAGGGAAAGCAGTGGCTGGAGAGGAGGAAATGACAGAGCCCAAGAGCAGGGAGGAGATGGCTTTCGACAGCCTCCTGAGGGCCTTGAGTGACTTGGCCAAGGGGCAGAAAGACATGCTGGAGGAGATCAAGTCACAGAACAGAGAAAGGACCACGCCTAGAGGGTTTCTATGTGGGGAAACTTCCGGGGCCTCTCAGCCTTTCGATCACCCCTCACCAGCAGCGCAGCGCCCTTCAGTCAGTGTGCCGACTCATGCTACACTACCTTCTTGGAAACCAATGGCACAAAACGACCCTGCAAGGGAGGTAGAACCTCCTCAGATGGGGGATTACTTTAGAGAGTGGCAAACCATGGACGAAGACTTCAAAGAAGCCCTCTCCTTCAGAGATACCTGCAAGCTCAAGCAAAGTGAGAGGAACAAGGGGTACGGAGGACAAGGGACCCAAAACTATGAGTTGCAGAGAACCATAGGGAGGATGTATTTCCCTACTTTTGATGGCACTGCCAAGTGCACGGCTAGGGCTTGGGTTGAAAAGATGGACACATACTTTCAACTCAACTGAATGACAGAGCAGGAAGCCATTAAGATGGCCACACTGCACCTGGAGGGGGAAGCCCATGATTAGTGGTTCTATGGCTTGACCACCTTAGGGCCAGAGGAGGGGCCTCACCACAGTAGAGTTTGATGGTTTCTCAGTCCTAATGTCGAGTGATCGTACCATCTAGTGCACCAGATATGTGCCCTCCTTGACAGTAGTTATGGAGAACTACTCGATGACTAACCACTTCTTTGTGATTGATGTGCCAAACACCAACATGCAATCGCTAGCTTCAAATAAAATCTTCCTTCAAATCTGCAGCTGCAAATGACAATAACACCCAAAAACGGTATATACAATGATGAAATTAAAAACTCAAAAACCCAGTTAAATTACAATAATTACAAGTTGAAAGCTCTAAGAAACCAGATCTATCAATACACTGCACAAAAATTGAAAGATTTTTTAAATCTTAAAAAAGGTGCTAACTCGAAACCCTTCGTGCATCACCAACAAAAATCTTATGATAAGCCTGGAGCTAATTTAGTTAGGCTCTTCAAGAACTACGGATCGGAAGTTGGCTGGTCCAACTGAAAACTTCCCATAATGCCCGAGGATCTAAAATCAATATTTTGCCTGCAAAACTCAATCCATTCATCAAAAATAGAGCAAGAAAATAATAGTAAAATTCAAACAAATAGAGATACCTACTATTACATTCAAAATTTAAATTATTATTCAAACCCCAACGACTGAGCAAGATACATGTACTCAAATCACTCTTCAAAAGCTATCATCAATGGCTTTAGAAAAATTTATGCATGAAAACAACACATCTTAGAGCATTCCCATGAAGAATAACACCAACAAAATTTAAACCCAATTTCTTTATTTATTATCCAGAAAAAAGATTACACAAGAGCTTCTTGCTAAGCACATGACTCAAACATCTGATCGATCAACTGACAAATGACTTCCTATTTAAAGATAAATCCTCCAACAGCTAGTTCGAGTGATTCTCGTCAAAGCAATCTCGACCGTTGATGAAGATTAAAAAAAAAAAATCTCATCCGTCGAAATATTTAAATATTTAGGGAAATTCGAAATTTTTAATTAAATGCATTTTAATTAACTCAAAAATAGAATTTTTTGAGTTAATTTCCCCAAAAATTTGACTTTGACTTAATCAACATGGATCGAAGGTTTAAAATTTAACAAAATAATTAATTTACCTTAGTCTCAGGACCTTTTAAATTTAATTTTTTAAGACAGACGAATTTTGTCTTTGGAGAATTTAAATTTACCTAGGACCTAGAAATAATTAAATTTATGGCTTATGATTTTATTTAATTTTGGCCAGAAAATTTAATTAATTAACCTATGAGGGGATAAATTATTTTTCCAACCCTCAAAACACTTTACATTATGATTTTCATATTTTTTACAACATAAGGGGGGAAAACCTATTTGTAATAGACACTCACAGACCACCCATTTCTGCGACACAAATATAATCCAGTAGACCAAGCAATTTGTAATAAAATAACCTAACCAGATGGTTAAGACTATTTCCAAATCACTTTTACATAGACTCAATCTAGAACACTAGGACTCACCTAAGATCCTAGAGACAAAATCCATTCCAGCATTGGGGTAAGACTAGAGGGAAAAACTTTGTCAACCATCCGAGAATGAATCGATGAGACGAAAAACCTCCTAGAATGGACATCGTCACTAGAAAGGTAGGTTTACTTAGGTCGTGACATACATGACATGGTTCTGCTGAGATTATTTACATCATATACATGCAGAATGGGTTTACATAACATCTTGGAAATCACACTAATGATGATAGCTAGACGGCACAAACACATTGATCAGGCACTATCCCTTTTGTGAAAAAAGGGGGTGTACTGCTATGGGTCGTTGACACGTAGTGGTCAACAGGACTCATGGATTTTGTCATAGACATAAATCTTTTTGGTAATGCATATTGACAGGTTGAATCAACTTTGGCAAGTTGTGGGAGGCATAGCACGTTAGGGGGAGAAAAGCAGTGAATGAAAGAAAGGCATATTGCAAGAAGACAGAGGAAGATATTGCATCAGGGGGAATAACCATTTGTCATTGATGTCAAAGGGGGAGAGAAATCAAGAGAAGATTAGAAGCATGAAGACATGTGGAGCAGTAATCGCAGGGGGAGTATGTGTGTTGCCATCAATGACAAAGGGGGAGATTGTTGAATGGTGTTGCCATTGATGCCAACATCAAGCTTTGAAAGCTTTTAATCTAAGGAAGCATTGATTGGAAGCTCCACTGGTCAAGAAGCCCTAGACGAATGAGAAGCTCCTACGATGTGGTCATGATGCCCCTCTTTTGATGAAGCATCTAGATGAGAAGCTCAGTGTTTCTACAAGCAAGACCATCTTCATTCGATAGTCCTCGTCATATAAATTCTAACGATAAGTGGCACGCCTCATAACTCCTCGCAGTTCAGGCGATATGCCCCATTAAAGTTAGTGCCATGAATTTGTTGATTTGTGTAGCTTGGGAGGTACTCCAACACCCTAAGTATTTGGTTTGGGAGAAGTTTGACCCGCATGAGGTTTGTGCGCATTGTACCAAAATTGTGGGTTTTGCACCCAAAGTTGTGGGCATGAAACCAAGTGGATATTATTTGTTTTATGCATTGTTGCATGTGGAGCACCCTTAATAGAGCAAAGGGGAACTAAGGCAACCATGGAGGTTGATGCAAGAGCATTCAAACTTCCAAATCAAAATTGTATTTTGACTAGAACTAGGGGTTTTCATTTGCCAAGGGAATTGGTCCCCTAATTGAATATAGTTATTTAATTATCGTATTTCATATGTTTTTAGAGAGTTCTAGAAAAAATATGTCATCAAATCTATTCTTTGGGAGAAGTCTCCAGAATATTGAGAGAGTTAGAGAGATTTGGGGATTAGTTAGATCTTTTGAGGAAAATATGGATCTAGAGGATCTAGTTTAGGTAAGAAAATAGAGTATCTAAACCTGAAATTAGTTCAGGATCATTTTGTATAAATATGTAATTCAACTAGGAAAAAAATAGAGGATAGATAGGAGAGAATGGGAGAGAACAAGAGCAGTGAGAAGAGAGGCCAAGGCATAATGTGCGCATAATCTTGTGTATCAGGCCATGTATATCTAAATTAAATTAATCGATAGTGTTTATATGTTTTTTAGCATCTTTGTATATTGTCTTTGGGTGATTGATTGTATATTTAATTATGTAGTCTGGGAATTGCATGTAATTCATACAAATGTAAGGGATTTGAAGTTGTGTGAGTGAGATTCAAGAGTCGAGTCTGTTCTAGTAATAGAGTATCTATGCATGGATTCTAGCTTATTGATTTAGTTACAGGAAATATAATTTCTGTGGAATAGGGATGTGCGCCCAGCCTTAACAAATGGGTGGAGAAATGAATCAATTTGCCAGTGGTTGTTTGTGCAAATCATTGCAACATGCAAGAAATGGAGATTAAGAGATAAAACGCCCAGCAAAGCGTTGAAGATTGGATAGTTATGCTACAACAAGGATTAGATAGAGACCAATCATGAATTCCAAGAAGTGGAATTGATTTCCTACAGGTTGATATCTACGTGTTGAGCAGCAATCGTTGTGATTTCCAGGGGGAACGCTACATAGGAGGAGTGATCTGCTATTGGTTGAAAAATTGCAGCGATCATAGCTAATAGATTGACAATTGGTCCCTAATTGATGCAACCCTATTCGTGATTCCCATCATTGTTAAATGTAACACTAGATTCATTGCTCCAGATCTCGTAGCAATTGTTGTCTGTCTTGAATGCATTGAGGCTCAACTTCCTTGGTGAATGCGATTTGTTGAAAGGCGTTGAGATGTGAGGGGCATAGCTCGTGCATTGTGGTCTTCGTTACTGTAATTGTGTGTGGAGCATCGCTAGAGGCGTTGGTCTTCAGAACATGGTGTTGGAGAAGCATGAGATTTTTCTTTATTCTTGATATGGTATTCACATAATTCCATAGTATTAAGAAATGTATGCATGCGACTCATCATGAGTGGAAATTCATCTAAGGTTAAGTAAATGGAGGTGCATCTTTTGATTGGGAAGCGATCCTAAGAAAAACGTGGGGTTACCATTATATAAGTGGTCATCCTTGCATTAGAGCCTTTGATCAAATGAGGAAAATAATTTTTTATTTATATGAGTTGGGTTAATGACATTATGTTCAAGTCAGCTAGCCTTGAAAGTTTCCCTCTGGAGGGCTAGTCATCGCACCATGGAAAGATATAAATAAGAGTGAAGGAGGCCTCATTTGACCACACCATCCAAGTGCATCTCTTCAAGGTGAAAGACATCTAAGACGGCCACATACCTTTAGGAGTTGATTTGAAGTGGAGAAAAGGATGTGATTTGGTTTCTTTTCTTGTATTCTGTTGAAGTCAAGTTAGGTGATTGTTGGCCGAGTTGGAGAGGTAGATTCAATGCACGTGTTGAGTGGTATATACTCTGCGTTCTAGGCCGCAGACTAATATGTTCAGGATCATATATTGTCAAGCCCCTGTACCAACTTGTTTGGAGGGCCATGATATTGGAAAATCAAGAGACTTATGTATTTAGATGATTTTCCTTGACTTGATAATTACGTGTGATATGTGTTGGCCTTTTATTTTCTTATTAGATCTTTGTTCATCAAGCAATTACCAAAATAGTGAAGATCACAACAAGACAAAGTACACAAGATATAAGCTCCAAGCCAAGGAAAAACCCCTCCAAGGGTAAAACCCAAAAAATGCTTCTCTTCTTCTATAGAATTTGTTTATAAAAGAGACTGCCAAGATCCAAAGACCAAAGCCAACAAACCCTCCAAGCCCCAAGCAAGCCCCCAGCAAGATCCTCCTTGAGACAGCTTCTAGAACTTCGATACTACTTCTTTGATGTTGCAACTTCAACCCCCTGTAACTGCTTCACAAAATTTCGGCCCCCTGCAACTGGCAGCGTCACAAACCCTAGAGCGAAAAAAGAGAAGATGATCTTTAGATAAATTTCGGCTTTTACCCTTCTTCTCCATCCCTCTAGCTACTCTCTTCCTTCTTCACTATTGCAGATCAAACTTGCTTGAGCGAGTGTGCCAAATGAGTCGAATTGTTGTCCTTTATATAGCCTTTCTTGAGGGTCGAATTCCCTCCCTTTAGGCCAACTTGAGCTGCTCCTTGGGCCAACTTGTTCTTGGGCTTATCCATGGCTTTTCCTTGATAAAATAAATACTTTTCTTCATTACAATGAGTCCAAATGGGGCTATGACACATCACCAATATTATTCTTTATCCTAGAAAGACCTACAAGACCTAAAATCACAAAGAACATGCTTTTGACTCAAACTTGAGTATGAAACCCATACTCCAAAAATAAAATATATATATATTTTTTCCCTTCTTTTCTTTCTTTATAAAGAATATACAATATCATGATTACAATTACATCATAATGAATACCGAACCTAGTTACAATTTTCAACACTCCCTCTTTACTAGGAAGTTATTCATGGTACAAGGAACCTCAATCTTGAAGCATTCTCATAAGAAGAGTCGGATTGATAAGCCATCTTTTGTCAAGCATCTTTATCTTAACCAGCATTGTCCCTTTAAGGCACTAATTGGACAAGCTCATCTTTAATTATAAGCATTATGTTGGGAGGCTTTACGTGAGCTGCCACACTACCTCTCAAGGCACATACCCCATCTAGACATCTACAAGGTATGTCCTTTTAGGAATATTCTTATCTTGGATTCCCAAACCTGGATCATCAAAGAATATCAGTCCTCTTCAACTACTCTTTTCTTGGATGCCCTACCTCATCCTCAAAAAGCATCGGTCACCAACTTCTTTCCCTTAATCCTACAATCCATAAGAAGTTCCAATCTAGATGTTTATCCAATCCTCTGGACTCCATTCTTTCTTTATGGCCTTCACTAAGACTTACGGTTGTTAGTCCTAGTCTAGTGCCTGACCCATAAAGACAAGAATTATCTGATATCACTCCCTCTCAAACATGGAAGAGATATCGACCAAACCAAGCTTACCTCTCAAGTACTCAAGCTTCTCGTTCGGTAATGCTTTAGTTAGCATGTCTGCTACTTGTTCATCTGTAGGTATATAGTACAGCTCCACGACCCCATCTCATACCAGGCTTCTAATGTAGTGGTACTTGTTGTTTATATGCTTCGTCTTAGCATGAAACACTGGGTCTTCCGTCAATCTTATGAAACTCTCATTATCACAATGTATCCATGTAGGGCTAAGTGGTCCTTCAAACAAATCTGATAACAACTTCCTGAGCCAAACTTCTTCCCGACAGACCTCGCTTGCAGCAACATATTCAATTTCAACACTACTCAAACCAACTCTATCCTACTTTCTACTCATCCCTGAGACCATGGAAGATCCTAGGCTGAAGCATCCACCTGTTGTGCTTCTTTTGTCTGTCTCACTACCACCCCAATCTAAATTTGTATATCTCATGTGTTGGATTTCATTACCAGTGTATCGGAGGCAGTGATATATAGTCCCATGCAAATATCTTAGGATATGCTTAGCTGCAATCCAATGATCATGTTTTAGCTACATCTGAAACTGACTTAGGACATTCACTACAAAACAAATGTTTGGTCTTGTGTTTACCAGATACATCAAGGACCCAATCAATTGTCAAGGACTAGATTCTGAACTCCTCAATTTCTTCAAATTAGTAATCATAGGAGTCATCGTAGGCTTGGAATCCATTATGCCAAACTTTTGAAGTATCTTGATGACATACTTACCTTGACCAAGATATATTTCCCCTGGCTTCTGCCATATTTCTATCAATGTTTTTAAAACCGGAACCAGTGATCGGACCGGTCCACCTAATGAACCGGTTTACCGACCCGAACCTGTCTAACCGGGACTGGTTTGGTCTAAACGAACCGGTTTTAGAAAAATACATTAAATAATTATTTTTTAATTAAAAAAACTATTTTTAAGATTTAAAACCATGATTCCAAGCCAATAGAGACAAAATATGCAAAGATTGCTCATTTATATACCATGTAAAGGTGAATATATCAAAATGGCACCGAGTGCAATACATATCATCAACAAAATACATAAGCAATGAGGCACAAGTACAGATACACAAATATGGCACAAGTTTGTGCATTAGTCCATTTACTGCCTGAAGCACAATTTCTAAAACAGTCATCTTCAGTCAGACTTTCAACACACAAAACACTGGTAGCCACATTTGTTTCACTGTTATAAAGTCCTTTTCCTTATGGTCTCAGTGTCATTCAAAGGCATGTCATTACTGTTATACATTCATCAAAGCATAAAGATTAGTGCATATTTCAACTCTGGTACAACCTTCAGTACTATGAAATTTGAATTACATGTATAGTGCTTATGGGTAGATGTATCGTTCTAATAAACAGGTTTTTCCACATACTACTACTACAGGTAATCTCTGAGCATTTAATCATGCATTACTTAGTCAACAGAGGCACATCCATCAATATACCAAAGTTATTGTAATTTAACTTTAAATCTTCCACAGGTAGTTTGATGCTCCCAGCAGCCGATATAGGGAAAAATGTTCTTCAGATCTCTTGCCGGTCCTTGTGTCATTGATGAAAATTGCTATAGTTTGAAGGTTTCAAGGGCTTCAAACTTCTTCAATTCAGACATACTGGTTGTAGGCATATAGCTAGGGCTCCGTCCATTTCTCATATACTTAAATACCTTGCACAGTGATGAAGATCACAGGTACTATGAGCTGTTTAAGCTGATGCAAAACCAGTCAGAAATCCGCTTTTTTCAAGTTATGGTGGGCATGCCTAAAACCGGCCGGTTTAGGACGGAACCGGCCGGTTTGATACAAACCGGCCGGTTTTCACCGGTTAGGGCCAAAAAATGGAGAAACGGCCTTTCAAACCGGGTTTTTTGGCCGGTTCGGACCGGTCAGCTTGCTAACCGGCCGGTTTGACCGGTAACCGGTTTTTGAAAACGGTTTTTAAAACAGCGATTTCTATCCCAAGTAATAATGCATAATCCCAAGATCCTTCATATCGAACTTAGCTACTAACTACTTCTTGCATTCCTAATGCTCTACACGTGACTAGTAGATCATCCACATGCAAGAGTATGATAACTCGTTCACCCTGGACCACCCTGATATATAGGTTAGGATCTACAGTACTCTTGGTAAAACCAAGTCTCAATAGTTAAGCATCCATTCTTACATACCAAGCTCTAGGTGCTTGCTTTAAGCCATATAGAGCCTTCTTCAATCTACAGACATGAGTCACCCTCTAATTTATTTCAAATCCTTGAGGCTGCTCAATGTAAACCTCCTCATCAATGGTCCCATTCAGGAAAGTTGTCTTGACATCCATTTGATGGATGTTCCATCCAATAGTAACAACCAACAAAACAACTGATCTTATTCTTGTATACCTAGTTGTGGAAGCAAAGGTTTCCTCGTAATCAATTCCTTCCTTCTGTGAGAAACCTCTTGCTACAAACCTTACTTTGTATTTGTCAAGGCTCCCATCTACAGTGTGCTTTATCTTGTAAATCCACTTTGAAGTGACTATAGATTTGTCACTTGGCCTAGAGACAATTTCCCAAACATCGTTCTTCATAATTGATTGGTATTCTTCCTACATAGCATTCCATCACTCTTGATGTTTAGCTACATCTTCGTAGGAGGAAGGTTTCGATTCAATAAGCCTTGTCATGTATACAACATACCCTTAATTCCTTTTCGGTCTTTTATTTTCCCTAGAGGTCCCCAAAGTTGTATGTCCTTTTGCTTCTTAAAGAGCAGTTTTTAACCAAAGAGACCTCTTCCGATTTTCTGGGATAATTACTTGTTATATAGGGTCACAAGGACCTTCAACATTACCTTGAGTGGATGTCTAATCTTGACCATCAATGTCCCTAGAAATATCCTCAAAGATATGTATCTCTTCTTCATCAAAGTCAATTGGAAATTTGGAACACCCTTCGATTTCTTGTAAGATATGCTCTCATCAAAGATGACATCCCCGCTTACTTCAATTCGATGATCCTCTTGTTGAAAAATCCAATAGGGTGGCAAGTTAATTGATCTCTTTGATTATGACATTATCTTGTGATGTTTCATTATTAGTTTTCTTCTTTTGATTTAACTTGTTCTTATCATCAAGACTAATGTCAATCAATAAATAGAAAAAGGACACGAAATGTAGGCACCCAGCCAGGGCAAAACCCCTACATAGGGGAAAACCCAGTCAAGAACTCTTCCTTCCTTCAGTAAATTCAATACAATGTTGAGATGACCAAGACCCTTATAACCTAGACTAAAGACTCCCTCCATCAAGTCATTCTTGTTTATTCTTCTTCAGTTCTAAGTCCTTTGTGTAGTATTTCATTCTTCAATGTGTACTCAACACGTCTTTCTTGCAACAATGAGATAACCCTTGACAAATTTCGGTGTGATGCATCAGTCCTGCAACAAAGTCAAGCTTTTGGTCCTATAGTAGTAGTATACAATAACATAGTCCTGTAATAAGTTTCGGTCCTGTGGATGATGACATAATTCTACAATGTGCTTCGGTCCCATAGAAGTATCATACATATAACACAATTTTGTAATAGACTTTGTTCCTGTAGTGGTAGCTTCAGTTTTTGATCGTGTGGAGATAGCACACATATGATCACACAGTCTTGCAACAAATTCATTTCTTGATCCTATGAAGGTAGCCCTAGTTTTAGTTTTGTGGTAGCAGCCCAAACTTTGATCTTGTTGAGGTGATAACCCAGATTTCAGTCATGTGATGGCAGCCCTAAATTTCAGTCTTGTGATGGTGATAGCCCAGACATGACTCTGTCCTCTTATCCGAATTCTTTCCTCTGTATTGCACTGAACTTTTTCTCTAAAATTCTTCGAACTTGTTCTCTGAAATTCTCCATCCAATTGAGCAAAGTCTACATGCCTTTATATAGTTGTTTCCCACTGAAGTTAAGCTAACATGAGATTACTTAGTGAAGCCAATTTATTGATTATTAATTTGGAGGTTGACTGCAAGGAGACTTGATGAGGAGTCTTTCAACAAAATAAATTTTACTTTGACTTATATAAAAATATCCTACAAGCCTACATTGGAGGCTTGACCTATGAAAAAATGACCCAAGCATAAAACCCATGCTTCAACAAGTCAATTTAATTAATAATAAAATTTATTTTTCTTTCTTTTGATAAATATATTTCATTATGACTCAAGTACAATTATGAAGACCAAACCTAGTTACATTCTTCAACACTTCCTTAATATAGATTTTGTATGCCTTTGTTGAAGCGCTATACCCAACAAAGATGCACGTTATACCGGTAGGATCCAACATCTTTCTCTTGTCCTTAGGTATATGAATATACACAGGACATCCAAATATCTAAAGATGATCGACACTTGGCTTCTTACCTGTAAATGCCTCTTCTAGAGTCATATTGTTGAGAATCTTGTGAGGACTTCGATTCTACGGGTAAATGGTTGTCATGCATGCCTCTCCCCATAGGAATTGAGGGAGATCTTGATCATGTAGCATAGCTCTAACACATTCCTCAATAGTTTGATTCTTCCTTTCCACCACGCCATTTTGTTCAGCACTGTAAGGAACAGTGAGCTCCCTCTTAAACCCTACTTCCTCGCAGAACATTATTAATTCCTTGGAGGTGTATTCTCCACCAATGTCAAACCTCAAAGTTTTGATCTTTCTCTCGGTTAGGTTTTCCACTTCATTCTTGAACTCCAGAAATTTTTCGAATACCTCATCCTTATTCTTGAGAAGGTGTAAGCAAGTCTTCCTTGAGTAATCATCAATGGAGGTAACATAATATGGATGCCCAACAAAAGACTTGACTGCCATATGTCCACATACGTCCAAGTGTATGAAATCTAAAATTTCCTTAGAGTTGGTGTCACTACCTGCAAATGGTTTCTTTACGTTCTTGCCTAGAGCTCATCCCTTACAAGGTCCCTTCATGTTCTTCCTTCGATTCGGGAATGCCATTGACCATTTGATTTAGAGATGGCAAAATCTTATAATGAAGGAGTCCATACCTTCTATCCCATAGTTCGAAAGGACTCACATCCAAGTGAACTAGGGCCTGGGCCAGAGGGGTATAGAGGCTATACAATGTCCCCTCACGAATCCCAATTACCCTAGCATCATCAATATTTGAGCCGTTACCCCAAACCAAAATCTTACCATCAACAAAAGAAACTCTATCACCCTTATCCTCTAGACAAGAAATGGAAAGTAAGTTTTTCTTCAAACTTGGAACATATAAAATGTTTTTGAGGTGGATGCTCCCACTAGACTTGAGCTCCAACGAAGTATATGCAATGCCTTTCACTGGATATCTCTTTGTAATGTTCCAAATTTATTTTTTGCAGAAAAATTAATTCAGAAATTTAATTCGTCAACTCCACAAACAATTTGCACAAATTGTAACCACAACTAACGACCAAAAACAAGAAATTAAATCTGCAACTGAAGGATAGACTAAATGAACATGCAGAAAACTCAGCCTTATTTTATTAATATATAATGGGCTGGTACAAGTAGTTGGAAATTGTTGAGGTGATGGCCTCAAAGATCATCAATAATGCTGCAATTGGCCTCTAAAATAAACTAAAAATCAATAGGTGCAACCTTTGAATTTTGGATGAATTCACCAAGGAGAGAGATGGGTACTTGCCCACTCTCGCTGAATCACCCGAGGGTTTCAGTCCTAGGACTACAACTAAAGCTAGGAACCCCCAGTTCTCCAAACCTCTCCACAAGAAGAAAATACTCAACTCAAGGATGTCCCAAATAATGACCTCCTCCTTTTAAAAACTCTATAGATAGATCTCCAAGCCTCTAGAAGCCTCTTATTTTTATTTTATTATTATTATAGGAGCTCCCTCTTGCTCTAAGTGACTTTTTTATTTTAATTTATTTAAGCCACTTTTAGCCTTTTTCCCTATTAATCATTTTCCCCTTTTCTTTTTATTAATTAAGTGACTAATTAAAGTCACTTTTTAATTTGGGAAAACAATAAATCACCCACCATACTCTCTTTAACCACTAAAAGCGACTCATGAGCATCCCATCATGTAGTTCTTCTCATTTGGGTTCGAAGAAGCTATTGCACTAAGGAATTCCACCAAATATTTATCCTGGAATGCCATCTCAAGCATAATTAATTAAGTTAGGCCCAATAATAACCTTGTTTTATGAAAGTTGTCGGAATGCAACAGAATGAAAGACAAGTTGTGTGGATGATGGAATATGCCAAGTGAATGCCATTGGATCTCATAAAAACTCCTCAAAATTCCCTCGAGACCCTTGATGACATCCTCCTACTCTCCTGATCTAGCCATCCCATGCCCTGGAAATCAATCATAGATATACCATAGAGGAAAATAAAAATGGAGACATGACAAATCCTTCTTCTCCAAGATTGTTTGCCCTCAAGCAATCTGCATATGTCCACAACAGAGGCATATGCAAACTGATACCAAGATCCCATATGAACCATTATGCTACATAATGCATCCACGCTAACCGAATATGAATGGATCCCTCAATACCTGGATCCCTCAATACCTGGATCCCAAACAAGCCGCTAACTCAATCTGCCATCAATGTGTCCACCTGGATCCTAAAGCCACCATAGCCAATCATCCTCGTCCATACCCCATGGTTCTGGTAGTGCTTTGTCTTTGGCCATAGATGTTACTCCACCAATAGAATACCAACTCATCACCTCTCTCCAGTCCAACCCTTGGCATAGACCAAGGTCAATCCCACTAGGCTGATGTTGTGATGGAATGTTGATGGATGACTAGCCTACATCCGACTGCCAACTAGAGCATGTGGTATCCCTTATCTCTAAGGGTCCTCATTGCACTATGCCCCTGACTAAGAATATCACACCATCAACAAGATACCAACTCATGACCTCTCGCTAATCCAACCTGTGGGAAGGATCGGATGCATAGACACCTGGATATGGGATAAGTCTCCTATGTTGCATTGTGCCCAAATCATGTAACTCTACCTAGTCAATCACCCTGATCTATCCAAGAAATCCTACCTCTCTCTCCATAATTGGAAAAAGTGGGCAAATTGTGCTGCAAGATCTGGCTCCGGCACCTCTTGGCGACAATTGTCTGCAAATACTACCACCCTACTAGTTGTTTGTACATCTGTCTGCTCCTCATCAATGGCTGATGCTAAGGGTGGCTGCTCATCCTCCTCTATCATGGGCTCAACATGAGCCACTAGCTAACTCTCCAAAGATGGCCGATCACACATATTGTGCTCCACTATGTGTTGCTTATGCTGAATGGGAACAATCTATTGCTCATCAATCTCTTATACCAACATGGTTGCATCTCTGAGTTATTGTCGACAACTCCCCATGACTACTCACGCTCCTTAGAGGTATCCTCTTAAAAACCCATGGGCTCAACCATAGAAGAAGAATCCTCATCCTAAAAGTCAAAAGGAATCTCATACTGATCTACCCTTGTCATCCCCTCAGTGTCACCCATGCATGAGTGTTCAGGTCCCAAGGCTCCTTGTAGATGAAGCAAAGACCCTTCCCCAAAGACCCTTCCCACATCAATCTCTCTCAAAGGCTTACCAAACGATTTATTTTGAAGGGATTTTCCTTGCCATAGCTTGTGAATATTATCATTAAATCTTCATATCTATTTCTTTATGCACTTTATTTGTCAGATTTAGCTACTTTAGAGCCTATTTTTTGATAACCAAGAGCGGAGGTGTCCTCACACTCTTTGGGATAGCAGATCTGTAAATTTTTGTATATATTCTAACTATTTTGTACATAAATCATTTTCCTCTTGTATATATTTGGATCTCCTCTCTATTTTTGTATGGATCTAAAGGAGGATCAAGGGTTTGGCTTGTAGATTTGTATTGAAATTTTTTGCAGGTGGATCTTTGTTATGAATAAAATATAGATATAAATAATGTAAATATAAATAATAATACCACATTATAAATAATGTTTAATTAGTGATTAGTTAGTGAAGAGCTATGTCCCTAACGACATGATCGTTCATAAAGGGACACTTGCCTAGGGTATATAAGTAGGCCCTCCCTCTCATTTGTATCATCATATTCATTCATACATTTTAATATATATGCTTGTATCTTGAATGGAGATTTTCATATTCCAAGTCCTTTGGAGTATTTAACTTAAAGCATGAACTTTGTTCGTTACGTTGGTATCAGAGCATTCCTCTAAGTATACGATCTTTGTTCGTTACATTGGTATTAGAGTTGTTCGACCCTTTGGCCGCTCAACAACTGCACAGAGCGTGTTCTCCGATCCAAGTCCTTAGCCATAAAATTCGTCAACCTTGTTGTTGTTGAAGCATTTCACTACACAAGTATTTGGAGATTCTCCATTTTACTATCAGACCCTTGGCCATTAGAAAAATAATGATAATAATAAAAGATATATTTTTAAAAACTATTAAAAAAATTAAAAAAAAAAAATAAGAAATTAAAAATATTATTAAAAAAATCAAGAGTTTATAAATATATATATATAAGAAAAAATCGAAGAAAAAAAAACCACAACAGGAGCATATATATATATATATATATATATATATTAAAAACATAAAGAAATAAAAAATTGAAAAAAAAGGTTATATATAAAAAAAATAATGAACAAATAAATATTAGTTGTTTCTTACCTGGCTCGCGCAAGCGAAATTCGTTGGGGCCATCACTCCATCAACAGCCTCCATAGCAAACTGGTCAACTTGCGATTGACAGACCCTGCCTCCAAGTCTCGATTGTTGTAGTTTTGTAGCCTCATCCATCATCGAGCCATTACATGGAGAGAGCAACCGCTAGAATCTCTGAAAGCCACACAACTTAACATTGACTACAGCCACAATCGGTTCAGCTGCCGTCAAACCCCTATTCGACCGCTCTTCCACTATTGTGGGACTTAACCTATCCACCGCTGCCCTCCATTGTTGCGTACCAATATTTCCACATCCATCGACCTCGATTCTTGCTATTTTGTTTACCATCATTGGTTGATTCCCTTACTACCACCAAGATTTGTCCTACGCTGTCAACAACACCCATTGATCGATTCAAACATTTGCCTTTCACTGCAATTGACACATACAAAAAAAAAATCAGAAAAATCATTTTGCTATAGTATCACAGTCTACAGAGGGGTCCAGGGTAATCACACAGTCAAAAGGATAATTGAACACTGGGTTAGCCAACAATTACGTATCCAACAATTCCACAGAGTTAAAAGCCACCATTGCAAGTGAATTATCATAACCATTCGGATGAGTTCGGCCATCGCCAACAAAGCATCGTGAACATTGAGACGTGAGATGTGACCATTAGTTCGGGTTGTTTAAATTTGATGTAGGTGTATAAAAGATTAAGTTGAAAAGACCAAGTACAATTTGATTAAAAATCACCGAAGAGTTCAAAAAATATATATGTATTTTAAATCTATTACAAGGAAAAAAAAATATCAAAGTATTATATTAAGGGAGACATTTGTAAAAGTATTATTACAAGATTAAAAAGTGGTGGATTATTTTTCGATACAAAAAATCATAAAAAGAAGAAAAAAAAATATTAAAAGGTACTTTTAAGGAGGCTTGAAGTAGAAAGCCCAAAGGAACTTGAATATACTTAAAAACAAGTCAAGTTACAAAAAAAGAGGTTATAAATTATGGACAGAAGTAAAATGGAGTCTAGTTTGGAAATAAAGGAAGGAAGATTTCCAGAAACCTCACATAACTATGCTTCAATGTTATTTAGAATTAAAGGGTCTATTGCAGGAAAAGATGTTACTATTGCTATCTCACTGATCGAAGATAAAAATTATATAAACCTAAAATCGCAAACCAATTAGTGATTCCTGAGTCAAATATAACCGAAAAATTAGGCATTTTTGGCAACAAAAAATATGACAACCAATTTACAGTTAAACATTAGGGATTATACATTTATATCACAATTTTCAGTTCAATCCCTATGGAACAATCAAGGTGACATTATTTTGGGTTCACCCTGGATGGAAACTCTAGGGTCCATCTTAAATACGAAGTAGTCTTTCACATTTTCATACAAAAAGAAAAAAATAACACTACAAGATATTGCATTGAAGCCAAATTCAATAACACCAAAAGACATACAAGATATTTCAAAAGTAATTTTTCAAGGTAAAAAAGTATTACAAGATATGCAAAAAGAACTTGACAAAATCACCACTGACAAGAATGAAGAAGTTTTTCGGCTTAAAGACCATAGAGAAAAAATACTAACGCAAATTAAGAAGCTCAAGAAGGACAAGAAGTCACTAAAAGACAGGTTAGAACAACGTATTCAAGAAGAAGTATCGAAGTCTCCCGTCATAACAGTCAAGGGAATGAATATCGATCCAGTAACCACAAGATTTTGCAGAAGATTGATTTAGGAAGGTCAGATCCTTTCTCAGTTCGGCAATTTTATTTATCACTCCAAGGCTCATATCAACTTGTATCAACAAAGATGACAGTGCCAAGACGAGAAAACATTCAAAGTAGAAAAAGAGATTAAGCCTTTTCATCAGCAAGCTTCGAGGACAAAGCTTTTTGAAGAGGAAGGCAATGTTATGAATAAAATATAGATATAAATAATGTAAATATAAATAATAATAACACATTATAAATAATGATTAATTAGTGATTAGTTAGTGAAGAGGTATGTCCCTAAGGACATGACTGTTCATAAAGGGAAACCTGCCTAGGGTATATAAGCATGCCCTTACTCTCATTTATATCATCATATTCATTCATACATTTTAATATATATTCTTGTATCTTCAATGGAGATCTTCATATGCCAAGTCTTTTGGAGTATTTAACTTAAAGTACGAACTTTGTTTATTACAATCCTTGAAGATTGAAGGGGGTAATTCAAATTTTTTGAAGACTCCTCCTTTGTTCGTGGATCAAAACCCTTACATAATTTCTTGCTCAGATCCCCTTCAAAAGGGCTAAATGGCTACGGTTTAAAGAAAATTTGAAGGAGATCCATAGATCAAATTTTTGGTGGATCCGTCCATATTTTTTAAGCCCTGTTCTCTTAGTTTAGGGCAAAAGAGAGAGACTCCCTCTCTCTTATGCAAAAATTCCATTTCTCTTGGACATCCAAGCTTAAGTGAAATACCTTGAAGAGAAAGCAAATTGGTTTTTGGAGGATTATCAAATTCCTTTGGAGGAATTTTCTCATTTGTACATTTCACCATAAATTTGTAAATAATTTTCTTATTTTTCTTGGTTCTTCGAGGAAAGGGTATTAGCTCATTGAAGTTCATTTTTGTAAACCCTCCACTAGATCTAAGCCCTCTCTTCTCTCTAAGAGGATTTCAATTTGTAATAATAATAAAAAAAGAATTTTCTTTGAGGAAGCTTGGGGTTTTCTCCCCTTGGCATCACACCTCCTCATTTGGTAGGAGGATCTCTTGGATAGTTAGTCACTAACTTCTTCCATTTATTTTGTTGGCTTAGTCATTAGATCTAATCACTAACTTGCATTGTTAGCTTATTTCATTGCATCACTTGCTAGTTAGATCTAGTATTTAGTTCGCAAGTAGTTATAAATTACTCATCATTTAATTAGCTTGCTTTGATTTTATTGAGTAATTTGGTGAGCTACTTGATCTAATTGGTATTTTCATTGGCATAGTCTTGAGTTTCTTGATCTCATTTACTTTTGCTTTATTGAGTAATTTTCACTTGCATCATTGATCATTAGAATAAGTTAATCTCATATTGATATCATACTTTGTGCGCATATTATTAATTGTTAATTTTGATCATTAAAGTGAAAGCTACTTGCTAATTGATATTCATAGGACATTTCACATTTGAAGCATTTTTATTCTAATTGTCAAACCTCACTTGAAGCAATTGTATTATCTTAGTCTCTAATTTGCATTTAAGATCTCTCAAATTAACCTCCAAGCATAAGCTTGGTTGATAGGCATCTAGGACACTTTCCCTAATTGTCATTCAATTCCCTAAATTTGAGTTTGGAGCAAAGGTTAAAACGTGTGACCTCGCAGTTCTCTTGTGATCGAGCCCTTGTAGGAACAAAGGCACGTGGGTTGCATTGAAATCCTAGAGGGGTATCATTAATAAGGCCTTAGCCTCCTCATCCCGTCCTTCTTGCAACAACCTCAGTCCTCACCAAGTATAAGGAGTTGAGGGGAAGTCAAACCTTAGATTAGGCATTTAATTAAAATTTACCAAGACCACTTTGCCTCACACCCTTCACATACACTTGCTCGCATCTTTCAAACAATTGGTTATTATAGAAGTTAGGTTGTGAGCATTTCATTCAAATTGCAAGCAATTTAATCATATTCTTGTACTTGTTCATTTACATGCTCTTGCCATTTGCCATTTAATGTTATTTCATAGTATTTGAGCATATATCTCTTTAAAATACAAGCTCTATTTCCTTGCTCATATCTCAAAGTTATATACTATGAAACCGGATTCGTCCTAACCCCTGGACGAATCCCGAATCGGACGAATCGGACACGATTCTGTCCTGACACGTGTCATATTTCCATGACTCGTCGTGTCATATCCGGGTACGTCGTGTCATGAGCGTGTCAGAAAAATTTGGAACGTGTCACGATTTTTGGAACGATTTTTGGTTTCGGATTCGTTTTTAGGGGTTTAAGTTCGCTGTTTTCATTCGCATTCACTGCTTCTGTATATACCAACAAGACCACTGTTTCCAAATTGGAAGCTAATACTGATATACATCAATGACTCTGAGACTGGGAGTTGTGCAAAAGCTCTCTGGCAATGACTGTTTTGCTTTATCTTCTTCCTTTTCTTTCATATCAGTCACTGTCAGGCTTCAGCAAATGTTTGTTTCTTGAGCTGATCCCTGGTGGGTTTGCAGAAGCATTGAAGTTAGGTTCTCGTGCAAGTGGGTTCTAGACTTCTAGTGGTTGAGCCTCCAGGGTTTGATCTCCTAATGTTTCCTACTTCATCATTTTGCTACAGCTGTCCTATTAGTTTCATAACAGTGAGAAAATCAAACTTAAATCAACATAAAAACCCCTCACATCTGCAATGTGCATAAATCTAATATGACAGTGGCATAACCTTATTATAATTTTCACTGTTTGTTTCAAAGTGCTCCAGTACAGCTCCGAAAGTACTGAAAATTTTCTAATTATTTGGCACACTTGGCACAGGGAAATTTCATTAGTAACTCATTTATGTGACCAGTACCACTGACATTTATTTGAATTTTGTATGTACTATGCATGCTAATAGCTATAGATGAAGATCTATGTTTGAAATCAATAAATTTGTATCATTAATTAAAATTTGTGTAAGAAATATGCTAATAACTAATTTTTAAGATATATATATATATATATATATATATTTTAAATATATATATATATATATATATATATATATATATATATTTTAATAAAATAATATATAACGTGTCCTAACCGTGTCTTGTTCCGGGGTCAGCGTTTCCCGAATCCGACACCACGAATCCCGAATCCTACGTGTCCTGAATCCTCGTGTCAGGTGACTTAGGTTATATATAATCTCTCGTGTGCTTCACTAACCTCTTGCCTTGCAGCTTCTCTAATTGTGCAACTTGTTGATCTTCTTGATATATCATATTTGAAAGTGTTGTGGATTTATTTGTGAGCATATATTTCTTGCAAGTATATTTGGCACTGGTCTAATTATATTTTTCTTGCAGGATATCTTGTTGAATATAACTGATTTATCTCCATTATTGATTGTCATATGCTCTTAATTATTCAAACTTGCTAATCAATCTCATTTCAAGATATAATCAAGTTGCTAAATTGGTGAAGCCTTAACTAATCTAATTAACATTATAATCTCCTAGAGCTTGCTATCCTTAGCACATTTTCCTCTTAGAATCATCTTTAGGGACCACCCCCCTTGGTTTCACTATGAGAGAACCTAAACGGAGAGAGTTAGTATAAGGCGACAGCCCCTTCTTTGAGAATTTAGCCTTTTCAAGACCACACCTAGTGGGATTGGGGACATTTCCCACATTAATCTAGGTGTGCATCTTAGGCGACAACACCCAGTATGCCAACACTCTGAGACAGTGAATCATATTTTCTGGGATTCAGTTTTCAAGGAAAGGTCGACAGTAGTCCAGCATTAGTACCTGGTTCTTCTCCAAGGGAGGGTTTATTAGAGGGTGCCCTTTTGGGTGATTGCAGTTATTTGGTTCTTACAGTTTCTACTGGCATTTCACACTGCCTAGGGAAATTAGCTACCTTGATTCTTGTTCTTCTAAATGCACTAAAGGAAAACATAAACATGCCATAAGATGCAAAACTCCCTATATCTTCAGTTAGATTTCCTTGAGATTTCTTTAATTTTCTTTTCACAAGTAGCTTTTTAACTCTAATATTCCATTAAAGTTGGATCTTGAGTTTTCTGTAACAAATAACATTAAGATGTCAACAGAGGAATTTGTGTTGCTAAGAACTGGCTAGAACATGTCTCTTATATTTATTCTTAACTGTCCTCCTTTTCTTGAAATGATGACAATTGAAAAGCTTATGTCACTGAACGCAGCAAGCGAACAACATAGTCAATTTTTCCAATGCAAATCATTCTCATAACTCTGTCTCATCTGAAAATATCCCATGTAACATTATAGTACCTTTAGTAATCACACGGCATTGAAAATACTCATGGATTATTCTCAATAATGAGGAATGTCGATACTCATCAACCGCAAACATCTTAATGGTTCAGCCATTATTTCTAACTGTGATGTTCTTTATTTCTTAATACCAAAGCATATATCAATGAGCATTGCATTGAGCAGTCTCTACCATTAATAAGAAGGATTCTAACTGAGAACAACAAACCTGCATGTGCTGCATACTGGCTAGCTTTGATTGGCTTCTTACATGTGTTACAAGATACCTGCAAACCAATTTTTAACGAACAACTCCATGAAAATCTACATTTTTAGTCAATGGAATTATCAATGATTCACAATACATTCTATGATACTTTACAACATAGAGAGAAGTCAGTCAAACTGAAGGGCAGTGTGAAGGAGAGAATGATGATAGACCATTCCCATTTTTTCACCACACTCAAGAAAAGTATAGTCCAAAAATGCAGAGATTTGGTTGTAAAATGCATAAAACAAATTGCACCAGCGATGGAAGACAGAAGTGTTCAAATAACTTGCATTGTGTTTTCGAAAACAATACATAAATGAGAATACAAACTAAGGTGGTTCCTCATTTCCCAAAGTACCTCTTCAAGTTCCACTTAACAAAATGCCTAACCACAAGTGACTTGTGCAACTTCCAACACATGGAATAATAAGTTACAATTACAACTATATACTAAGTACTATTATCTACTTTATTGACATTATTGAATAAAATCACCAGCGTACTTTCTAGTGGAAATGACCATTACACATATTTTATCATCCTCACTTAATGGTGATACTGGAGATTACACCAAGCTTATCTCTTAAAAATAAAAATATACAAACTTATTTGGAACAAGAGGCCTGGTAAATATGCCTGCTGTCTGCTCCTGAGATTTACAATATTGCAGCTCAATTTGCTTGTTCTCAACAAACTGCCAAATGAAGTGACAATGCACTTCCACAAGTATGGCACGACCATGAAACATGTGGTTTCTTTCCGTTAAGTACACTTTGATTGTCAGAAGGAAGTGTTACAAAATAAGCTTGTGTGACTTGTAAAACAGCATGTATTCTCCTTAACCAAACTGCCTCACACGCCGCACTAATTTCTTCTGTATTATCCTCTTTAATGAAGGAAAGTAGCATTGCATGTTGATATTTACCAATCCATGAATCTAAGCTTGTACCGAGGCTGAAAATGTACCCCCTAGTGGAGTTTCTATCATCAGTTGAGCCTACCAAACATCAATCTATAAAACCCGCAAGTCTCACACCCTTACTTCTACCATATTGAATGCCAAACTCTAAGGTACCCTTCACATACATTAGAATCCTCTCTGCTCCTATCCACTGACTGTCTGTTGGGACTGTCATAAATCTAGATACATAATTGACTGCGAAACTTAGATCTCGTCTGGAGGCAGTAAGATAAATCATACTTCCCAATGATTGTCTATAAACTCATTTGTCAGCTTTGAGTCCAATGTAGTTAATAATTTCAGCACAAACTCCAGAGGTGTTCTCACTGATTTACAATCTATATCACAAGGTTCACCAATCTTCAACCTCAAGGTTTAGAATTCGACGAACCTAAAAAAGATTTTGAGGTTCACTAAGGTTTGTTGAAACTCATGGCCGTTGATTGAGTCCACAGCTCAAGCTCGTACTTGTTGAAATTTGGTACCGGAGGACAGGTGGTTCCCTTAGGCTTTGATCTTTGGCCTAGGGAAAAGTGTCCAAAAGAATTTAATTTTTCTCCTAAAGTGACTTTATAATTTTATAAAGTTAAATCTAATTTAAAAGTGACTTTAAGTGATAAAGTTATTAAGTCTAATTTTAAAGTGACTTTTATAAAGTCAATGAAAAATTAGAAAGGAAAAGTGACTTTGGAAATAAATGACTAAGTGGGTCTTTATTAAAGTGGGGTGAATTAAAAAATAGAAAGTGAGATTTAAATGAGCATTTAATCTCAACCATTGATCTAAATCTATTTCAGCCATTGGATTTAGAGATCACCCAAAAGTCACTTGGATCACCCAAAAGTCACTTGGAGTTATAATAAAGGAGGAAAAGGAAGAAAAGGTCATTCATTCTTTCATGAGCAGATTGGGAGAAGGAGAGCAAGAGAGCAAGAGAGATTTCTGAGCAGGAAGGAGAAGGAGACAGCAGCTTGGCACACATTCCAAGGCAGCAGTTGAGCAGATTTGTACAGCTGATTCAGCACATAGTGAAAGGCAGATTTTTGCACAAAAATCGAGGAGCAGTTTGCTGATTTTTCTGCACACAAAACGGAGGTCGTACAGCATTTATTGCTGTCCTGTTTGCTGTAATTTCCAGATTGCTGTGAGGCACGGGAAAGGAGATAAGTTGCAAATTTGCTTGCTGATTTTTTGCTGAATAATTCTCACTGTAAAAAGACAATTTTCAGAAATAAAGAAGAGCTCTCAAACTGGTTTTCCCCAAGAGTTGTAGGGGGTTTTTCCAGGGTCAAGTTGACCAAAAATATCAGTGTTTTAATGTGTTTTAATGGCTGTTTTTAATTGCTGATTTTTAATTCTGCAATTTCCAGCATTCTGAAAAATTTCCAGAATTTGTGTTTTCAGCAATATTTATTTTTTTCAGTCTGTTAAATGTATGGTTATGGGAATGGGCATTTAACTACATGGGAGAAATAAGGAGAAACTGAAAACCGGGGTGGGAAAACAGAAATTTTTACAGTACTCCTGTGTCATCGCTCAAGCTCAAAATCAATCCTTGCAGTTTCCATGTCCTTCGTAACATTTATTATGTTTATTAATGTTTATTTCTTGCTAATTTATGTTATATTTCACTTTAAAGTTTATATATGTATATAGAGAGAGAGAGAGAGGAACCTAATGCCAAACCTCAACTGAAACTCATCGAAAATTCTGAATTATGACCAAGCCTAATCATTGTTGAACTTGAACTTGAAGCCAAACCATCTGACTTAATTTACAATCAGCCATTCTAAACCTTTCAGGCAAGCTTTTGGCACAGTGTGTTTGTCACATAACACTTAGTTACCAGGGTTCGGATACGGATCCGAATCCGGATCCGCTAGATTTCTGAAAATATAGGATCCGGATACGGCAATGATACATCAAGTAAACAAAATATAATAATATTTTTTAAATTTTAAAAAACACTTTTAGAATTCAAAAATCAAAACTATTTATAAATCACAACATTTAGAACTGAAATCATCAGATATATTATAAATATGAAGACTGAAACACTGAAATGATGCATCCTCCCTCATACAAAAAGGATAATATCATAAATGAAAATAGTAAGTACAAAAATGAGCCTCTCATCCATGATCACTCTACTAATCGTTGGATCCTCCTTGGTGATTTGTTGTATGTTGTTGTCTGCAATCTCACATGATTCGGGTTCGAATTCAAGTTTGTCAACGAAAAAAATCAATTCGAGTTAGAAATTTTCCATGAGGCTCAGATAAGGTTCGAAACCCTATATATAAAAATATAAAATTATAATTTATTAAATTTTATATATATATGTGTATATAATTATAATTACAATTTAAATTATTAAAATATTACATATAAATTAACAATTAACTTTTCATAGAATATAATTACAATTCGAAATGATGCATCCTCCCTCATACAAAGAGGATAATATCATAAATGATAATATTAAGTACAAAAATGAGTCTCTCATCCACGATCACTCTACTAATCGTTGGATCCTCCTTGGCGAATTGTTGTATGTTGTTGTCTGCAATGTCACATGATTCGGGTTCAAATTCAAGTTCGACAATGAAAAAATTCGATTCGAGTTCGAAATTTTCCATGAGGCTCGGATAAGGTTCGAAACCCTATATATAAAAATATAAAATTATAATTTATTAAATTTTATATATATATATGTGTGTGTGTGTGTGTGTGTGTGTGTGTGTGTAATTATAATTACAATTTAAATTATTAAAATATTACATATAAATTAACAATTAACTTTTCATAGAATATATATATATATATATATATATATATATATATATATATATATATATATAAAATTAGAATACGATTTGTATTATGCATTTAAATTTTGTTATAACATATAAACTATATGAAATACAAAATAACATGAAAAAAAAAACAAGAAAGGAAATCGTGATTGGAATATGATTTGTGTTTGCATTTAAATTCTGTTATAACATATAAAGTTATAAACTATAAGAAATAAAAAAATAAATTAACAAATTTACCTGTTGTAGCTATTTATAGTATTGTTAGGGGTTTGACTAGGATCCTTAGGTCAAAATTAGCAGTTGGCAATATAGCCGTTGGAGTCTCTGCACACTCTATTTATTCAGCTTAGCCGGATTGGTTCTTCAACTTGTCCTGACGATGAACCACACTGGTTGGTTCGAAACGCGTCGACATAAGATTGGTTATGTGATTTTGCCGAAGATTATCTAAATAAAAATAATGAAATCGTGGTATGTGGGTGGCAAGTTGCAACCAGTGATGTTGTGCCCATGTTCAGCAGCAAGACAGAACCATTGATGTTGTATAGTTGGCAGCGAGTCGAAAGAGCAGACACCTTCCATTGCAAAGTATGTTTGTTCGATGGCACAGGTATGGAAAATGGATAATGGAATCGTCGACTTGCTAGTCGCTTGGTGGAGTAAATTGCACAACAGCACAGTGCCACAATGCAAAGATGAGGGCTCGATGATTAGAACTGATCTGGTCAGTGGTATGGAAAGTACATGCAGAGGTTGACCATACTGCACCATGTTGAAGCGGGTCGACAGTGTGAGACCAAATTTGAGAACGAACCCTAGGTCAAACTAAAACGAATTCAAAAGGATCCGTTTCCACAACATGGGATCTGTTTCCACCATTCAGGATCCATTTCCAGCAAATCTTGATCGGCCACGTGGCTGTTTCTTGACGGATCCAAGCGGGATGCAGATCAGATCCATCGATCCTGGACCCCCTTGTGCCGGATCTGGTAACTTAGGATAAACACGCCAAGTACCAAAATTTTACTCCTAAATAATAGAGGCCTAAATCAATCATGCCAAAAGTTGAGCACATGTCAAATTTTACCTTTCGAATTGCAGTAACGTCACTACCTGTGATGATTATGCCATCCACATAAACCAGTATGATCACATCATCATCACCAATGCCTTTAACATAGAGGTTTGGATCAGAATGGCTTCTTCAATATCCAGACATTGTAAGATGTGTCTCAAGTGAGTGTACAAGGGTCTTGTGGCCTGTTTTGAATCGTGAAGAACTTTACTTAGCCTGCATACAAATGCTCATTACCTAGCAACCCAGAACTCATGACTAATAATGATTCCTCTTCAAGATCAAAATTAAGGAACATATGTTGTACATTCATTTCATATGTTCTCGAGCCAAAGAAGGCTGCCATTGTTGTCATCAATCCGAATGTGACTATATTTGTTATTGAAGTAAACATTTCCTCATAGTCCACTCGTTCCTGCTGGTCAAACCAATTGGCAACCAACCTTCCCTTGTCCTTGCCTACCAAACCATCTGCAATATATTTTGTTTTGTAAATTCATTTATAGCAATGAGATTCTTCCCTGGAAGCAACTTTTGCAACACATTTATTGTTTCTCACAAGTGTATCATATTCAGCCTCCATGGTCACTTCCCACTCATCAAGTCAATTGCCTCATCAAAACTTCATTTAAAAGAGTTATTAACAGCAGTCATTTAAACAAAAATTCACATGTTCTGGCTGGTACGATGTTCTCTAGCATCATCCATAATTTTAAAGTACCATTAAAACCTGACCTTTTCACATTTTGCCTACAAATCAGCACTGTTATCATAGTGATCTGATGTTATTTCAGTCCCAAACAGATTCAGCACGCACATTTTGTCCTGATGACTCCCCTTCTTCCTGCAAATCTTTACATTGTATTTTCATTGGATTTTCTGTATCCAAGAGGCCAATATTATATTATTTTATATCTGATTTTGACTGAAATATACCTATACTCTGATTAAAGATTACATCCTTCTAAACTACTCATTTGTTTCTAGTAATATTCAAAAATCAAAAATCGGCACGGCAAAGGATCCATTTTTGTTGCAATAGCATACCAAAATACTCAAGCCCTATCGACTCCTCCAACAAGACTGTCATTCATAGGACCCATGTCAGGAATACCCAGGTAGGGAATCTTGGATGATGATCCAAAGGCCTCTAATGACTGCCCATTTTCCTACCAATCGTACTACTAAGACCAACTGGATTCTTTTAGCTTTTCAACTTGGGATCTAGTAACATGTCAAAAGAATTATTTTTGAGTCAAAAGTGTCAAACTACCCCTCCAAGACCAAGTCGGCCTAGTAGTGAAGAAGTCATCCTAATTAGGGCTATCTGTCCTCCAGAAAAGGCTATATATATGAGACCATTCGACCTCATTTGGAAAATAAATCACTCACTCATCAAGGATGCAAGAACAAGAAGGAAGAAGGCAAGCGAAGGACTAGAAGGAAGAAGGAAGTCGAAATTTCTGATTTTTACACTCTCTCTCCCTCTCACACGTGCGAAGAAAGGCTAAGGTTTCTGCAGCTCCAAGGCCGAAATTTTCAAGTCATCAAAGGGTCGAAGTTGGAAGAAAGGAAGTTAATTTGGTCACCTACAAGTCTTTGAAGAGGAAGCAGCCCAAGCGAAGGATGGTAGAAGCCTAAGGAGCCCTAATTCACCCAAATGTGCGAAGTTGCAGCTTGTTGCAGGAGGGGGAAAATTTCATACCTGCAGTGAGGGCCAAAATCTGAAGTTGGGGGTCGAAGTTCTGCAATTGAAAGAGATTTAACTTGGTTTGACTTGGTAAGAAGAAGCACATCCTCCAGAAGGTTTGACTTGGTCTTGGAAGGGTCTTGGTCTTGGTCTAGAGGTCTTGGAATTCGTCATTTGAAGAATCTATAAGAAGAGAAGAGATTTTTGTGGGTTTTCCTCTCTAGGAGAGGTTTTGGCCCTGGCTAGTAGCCTACATCTTATGTCCTTGTGTACTATTGATCTTCATGCTTTTGGTAGTTGTTTGATGATAAGAACAACATAATAACAAGAGAAGAAGAAGCTAATAAGAAAAGTAAAAGAATATCACAAGCAATTATCAAGCTTAAGAGAAATCACTTCAATTGTAGCCCTATTGATTTCTCAACATGGTATCAGAGCTAAGGTTGACAAAGGGCATAATGAAGATCACTACATCCTTGAAGAAGTTCTCATTGAAGCAATTCTCCATGATGACAACACATCTCAAGCAAGGCATCAAAGCATTTGGGGATCTCTTATTATCTATCAAGAACTATATGACCAAGACCTCCTCTACAAAGAACAAAGGATTATTCTCAGCACTTAGAGGGACTTTTGAAGATGACAACATATGGGTAATTAACAGAGGAGCTTCTAGACATGTGAAAAGTGAACATGGACAACTAAAGACTCTATCAAAAGGAATATCTTCTCATTCAATCGAGCTTGGAGACAAGAAAAACTATGCAGTCAAAGGAATTGGATCAACCATGTTGCAGTTGGAAGATGGAGGGAACAAACATCTCAACAACATCTTATATGTTCCAGGATAGGTTGCACGAAACAGGGAAACAAGTACGAGTTTCCGAAATGGGAAGCAATACGAAACGCAACCTCCCCAAATTTTAGAAACGGGGAAATGCGAATATATATATATATATATTGAAAATATTTAAATATATATATATATATATATGTGTGTGTGTGTGTGTGTGCAATCATAAAGCATAAATGATACATTATAATTTATTACACTTAAACATTAAGATTTAATTTACATCACATTTACCTATGAATGATCACATAATGAAAATAAAAATATTGGAATATCCAAAAGCAACCTTTATTATATATCCAAATCTCAAAATCAGCCTTTATTTATATTAATATATGAGGCTGCAAGTACAATAAAGACTATAAGGCTGCAAGAGAGAGATCCAAACCAGGATTTTCTGCATCCACATCCCATTCTTTAGAAGGACCACTGTTGAATTGGGAGTCTCCTCCTACATAGTCGAACGACCTTAGTGCTCTTTATTAAATACAAGTTTCATACCCTAGTACCCTACATGATCTTGATTATTGGGAGTTTCCCCTGCATAGAGGGCTTGGTTCTCTTGATTAAATACAAGTTCCATACCCTAGTACATGATAAAATCCAATGGAAACATTGCAATCCCCCTAATCCTGAAATCCTGAAAAACAGATAAGTTTGTTGGATTTTGAGTGAGATCTAAAATTCTACTTTCTCCATATGAAATCCAATGAGGGCGAAACCACTCTCAAACATCCTGAGTCATTTCATGTAATGTTAAAAATTTAGGTAAAAGGATGAAAATGAAAAACAAAGGAGAATATCACTTTTACATTAAGAATTTAACATTACCATGAACTGCATATGCCTCAAACTTCGTGATGAACTGCATATCAACACTAGGGCAAAAATTCACTTTTATAACTTTAGACACGCATCTAGAAGCAACTAGAAGTCACTAACATACCCTAAAAATAAATTAAAAAAAACACAGGTTAATGAGGAAACATGGGTCGTACGGCCGTGAAATGCATTTCCGGCCGTATTGGCCACGTTTCCATTTCGGGAAACGTGGCAGTATAGCCGGAAACGCGTTTCACGGCTGTACCAAACACGTTTCTGTGTTTCGTACCAGTTTCCGTACGGAAACAAACCTCTGTACCATGTTTCCTACAACATAGGTTCCAGGTTTGAAAAAGAATTTACTTTCTATTTCTTATTTAGAGGATAAAGGGGATAGAATTTCTTTTGAAGATGGAAAAGTTATGGTATGGGATAAGGGCTCTAGCATTAATAATGCAAAAATCATTGGGATTCATGAGGGAAGGCTTTATAGATTACTTACACCTCTCTCTCAAGCCTTGGTTCACCTTGAAATCAATCCATGTGAACTTTGGCATAGAAGGTTTGGACACCTTCATTACAAAATCTTACCATCCTTAAACTCTATGGTAAATGGCATCCCTGAACTGAAGGAAGAGCATGAAGGAATTTGTAAGGGATGTGCACTAGGTAAAAATGTAAAGAAACCCTTTGGAAGCAGTGCTTCAAGATCTAAGGAAATCTTGGATCTCATTCACTCTGATGTTTGTGGTCCTATGGCTACAAAATCTCTTGGAGGTCATCTATACTATGTGACTTTCATTGATGGCCACTCAAGAAAGACTTCGATTTATTTAAGTCCAAGGATGAAGTATTTGAAAAATTTCAAGAATTCAAAGCAGAAGTGGAGAATCTTATAGAAAGGAAGATAAAAATACTAAGATCTAACAATGGAGGGGAATACACATCAAAAGAACACATATCTTTCTGTAAGGAGGCTGGAATTAAGAGGGAATTTATAGTTCCATATAATCTAGAAGCAACTAGAAGTCACTAACATACCCTAAAAATAAATTAAAAAAAAACACAAGTTAACGAGGAAACATGGGTCGTACGGCCGTGAAACGCGTTTCCGGCCATATTGGCCACGTTTCCATTTCGGGAAACGTGGCAGTATGGCTGGAAACGCGTTTCACGGCCGTACCAAACACGTTTCCGTGTTTCGTACCAATTTCCATACGGAAACAAACCTCTGTACCATGTTTCCTACAACATAGGTTCCAGGTTTGAAAAAGAATTTACTTTCTATTTCTTATTTAGAGGATAAAGGGGATAGAATTTCTTTTGAAGATGGAAAAGTTATGGTATGGGATAAAGACTCTAGCATTAAAAATGCAAAAATCATTGGGATTCATGAGGGAAGGCTTTATAGATTACTTACACCTCTCTCTCAAGCCTTGGTTCACCTTGAAATCAATCCATGTGAACTCTGGCATAGAAGGTTTGGACAGCCTCATTACAAAATCTTCCCATCCTTAAACTCTATGGTAAAGGCATCCCTGAACTGAAGGAAGAGCATGAAGAAATTTGTAAGGGATGTGCACTACGTAAAAATGTAAAGAAACCCTTTGGAAGCAGTGCTTCAAGATCTAAGGAAATCTTGGATCTCATTCACTTTGATGTTTGTGGTCCTATGGCTACAAAATCTCTTGGAGGTCATCTATACTATGTGACTTTCATTGATGACCACTCAAGAAAGACTTGGATTTATTTACTTAAGTCCAAGGATGAAGTATTTGAAAAATTTCAAGAATTCAAAGCAGAAGTGGAGAATCTTATAGAAAGGAAGATAAAAGTACTAAGATCTAACAATGGAGGGGAATACACATCAAAAGAACTCATAGCTTTCTGTAAGGAGGCTGGAATTAAGAGGGAGTTGATAGTTCCATATAATCTAGAACAAAATGGAGTAGCAAAAAGGAAGAATCGTACAATTGAAGAATGTATTAGAGCTATGTTACATGATCAAGACTTACCTCAATTCCTGTGGGGTGAAGCATCCAAAACAACAGTCTATATTCAAAATCGAAGTCCTCATAAGATACTTGACAACATGACTCCTGAAGAAGCGTTTACCGGAAGAAAACCTAGTGTAGATCATCTTCGAATATTTGGTTGCCCTGTCTACATTCACATTCCAAAAGATAAAAGGAAGAAATTGGATCCTACAAGCATGAAGGGCATATTTGTTGGCTATAGTACCTTGTCAAAGGCATATAGGATCTAATCTACTGGACAGATAGTGTTGTTAGTCAAGGCCTTGCAATATGACAATGTGGGTAGATATGATGAGATGCGCTGATATACGCTGAAAAGATAGCTTATGAGATGGCTTAACAATCCAACTCTTCTTATGAGATCTCTTTAGTATGAGAATGTCCTTGTACCATTATGAATACCTCCCTAGTTAAGAGGGAGTGTTGAAATATGTAACGAACACAATTCGTATACACAGTAGAGTAATCTTCAAAGCACTTGGAAGACGTAAACATCCATAGTAGGACAAGTAATTGTATATTGAATATTAAATAAAAGAATTGATATGAGATGAGATTACAATTGAGGGTCCTGTATATATACCTAGGCGAGTACCCTTTCACAAATGTCTCTGTCTTTAGAGACATGCATTTTCATTAACTAATCACTAGCTAATTAATCCTTAATTATGAATACTATTGCTTCCATTATTTTTTATTATTTCTATAAATTATATTCATAGCATTGCCCCCCTCTCTTCAAAAAGTTTTGTCCTCAAAGCTTGTTGCTGATAATTTTCTTTCACCTTGCCCACACCATTTTCGCATGTCCATTTTTTTCTCGATTTGTTTTATTATTATTATTATTATTATTATTATTATTTAAGTAACTTTATAAAAATTTGTAATGTAATAAAGTGACCTTATAATAAATTTATAAAGTGACTTCAAATTGGTAAGGTTATTATTTCATAATTTCTATATGGAATTAGGCTTGGATTCGAATGGTCACGTCTGTATAGGAACCTCCGCTGCGATCAGTGAGTATGTCGATATCATTAGACAAGTACTCGTTCACGTCGGAGGTGACTGGATTGGTGTTCTTCTTAAGCACCACATACGGGACACAGCCGGAAAAGGTAAAGTAAGGAGTAATAGTGCCCTCTAATTTCAACACCGTCTGGAGAGACAGAGGGCCACTATTTAAAGTGATGGTTGCATGAGCACGAAGTCTGCGAAAAATTTGGCGTATTTCAATCAGAAAGCTTTAGACGGTGTCGTCAAGGTCAATGATGTTTATCCATCTACGTTTCCCCATTTTTCTATGTGCTCGGACGTAGAGGGACGGGAAGCATGACGTTTTATGGGGAAGATATGTAATAGCGTCCCAAAAGCTCTTTGCATATTCGTATGGTTTGTTTTTCAAAGAGTAAACACTGAGGAGTTGATGTAGAGCGCTCGTATGGTTATTTCCAAATCTTGTAATACCGAATAAATCCCATGATATTTATAAGCGGCGTTTTTTTCACAAATTCCACTATGGTTGTCATAGAAGGCTTCCTTTTCATCTAGTTTGTTACTTTAGGCAGATTACAAACCTGTTTTCTAACAAATTTCATGTCGTTGACCACGTCTTGTTCTTTCTGTTGCATATGGGTTGTGGGAGTCTTCATTGAAGTTCCTGGAGTTCTTAGACAACAAACTTCATATTTTTCATCAATGTCAATAGATTTTTCTTTAGGAATCCCTGTTTGGTGTCTAGAAGTAGGTAATGCTTCACTTCCCTCATCGCATGAATTTATTAGTGCAAAAGTTGACACAATGGAGATTGTGACAGCTACCACTGTTGAATATATCATCGTTTTCACTAGGAATCACTTTTCCTGCTGATTTTTCCCCACAACTTCTGAATTGGGTGGTGACAATGCTTCAATCAATTCAATGTCATTATAGGAATGAAAATTACCTACAGGACTAGCCTTTCGCAAGGGTTCATTATCACAATTAGTTGCTTGATGCTTTAGTAGGTCTTCTGCCATTATTCTTTCCACTTCTAAACGTGGATGATCTGAACAGAGGCGCTCAACAAGAGGCAGTTGTTTTTGCTTTTCATCTTGTGGATTTTGGAATGGAATTGGGGCCTCCTTTATCTCTTCTCTCAAGTTTTTGGGGTCACATTGTTCCTCTTCGTCTAGTGAACAAAGATTGGGTGGTGTTGTTTCTTGCTCTTCAACATTTGACTTAGTGATGTTAATGGTGTGAAATTCTTGCATAATAAACTTCCAATAGAGCATTTCCCTCATGATTTGTTGTTGGGTTCTCTTTGTGTGGAGCTAGACCTGATATCTCTTCAGACAATTGAAATTGTTTCAGTACATTGGTTTCACGAATTTGATCATCCCTTGTTGTCATGTACTTCTCTGCCAAAACATTTGGCTCAAACTCATTCTCTTTGACATTAAGGGTAGCTTCTATTGTAGGTGTTGAATCTGATATTTTGAAAGCCTTTAATGATTCTGCAAATGATTTTTTATTTGTTGAATTTGTTGTAATGCTTCTCCAATTTCATTTAACAGTTTAGATTTATGATACTCACTTAATTCCATGATTTCAAGGTATAAACTTAATGGCAGATTGTGTAGCGGATAACATCCAAAGGATCGGATGGCTCTGATGCCACTGAAGCGACAAAACTTAGAGTTGTTTGTGCTTTGAATGTAAATTTTCCTCTTCTTTCTCTAATAGAATTTCAATGATTTTTTTGTCAAAACTTTCTTTTTCTTGTTCTAACTTGTGCTTCTTAGTTTTACACTTTTTGACTTGTGTAAGTAGTTTCTGGATATGATCTTTTAAACAAGAATTTTCTTCGTTTTTATTGGATATGGCCTCCTCAAGCTCTTTTTGCTTATCCGATATTTAATTTTGATTCATTTGAGGAAAATGTTCAGTAACATCTTTAAAGTCTTCTAATGAGGACATTATCGATTTTGACTTCATTGTCATGTCTCGAAATGTGATCATCTTTCCCTTATAAGAAAACATCAAAACTTTTTTCTCTATATTTAATATGAACGCACCCAATTCTTTAAACCAAGGTTCACCAAGAATTATGTCAACCTTTCTATTAAACATAGTTACAACACAGAATTGAAATATGTACTTGTAATGATCTACTGTCACTTGTAAATCACTAATTTCATACTCCTTTTGGCCACAAATATCTTTTCTTTCACCAATGCTTGGCTCTTGAATTAATAGCTGATTTGCCAAGTTAATATTGATGTAATTTTCCTCGTTGCTTGTGTTGATAGCGATATTAATTTTTTTTCCTTGGATACTTCCTTTCAATGTAATTAATCTGTAATCCATAACTGAAAGACCGTTGTAGGAAAAATTTCCTTCCTTTGTATCTGAACTTGACCCCATCTTATTTGAATTAGACTCCAAATTAAGATTAGGGTTTAAAAGCTAAGTCTTTCTTCTTCCCCCTTTTTTTCTTTATTTAATGATGTTTTTTTTATAAAATAATCTTTTAAGTCCTTTCACTAGAATTAGATCCCCTTCTCTTTTTTTCTTTTTTTTTATTTATAACTAGCTACTTATAACTTAGTACTTTAATAGTTTAGTAATAATCACTTTACCCTCTCTTCTCCTCCTAATTTGAATTAACCCATCGGAACCTTCAGTGACTTAACTTTAAACATATCACTTTTTAATAACAATACTTTCAAAACTTTAATAATAATTCTTTTTATAACTTTTTATGATCCCAATCAAACTTGCCATGATTTCGTGTGGCATTAATTTATTTTAATTGTTGCTTTTTAAAGTGTTTTCGGGGGTCTAGCAATATACCCAAAGGGCGCGATGCTTCACTGCGAATATGACATCTTCAGATTAACAATGATTTTTGGATAGGGGTTTGATATTGAAAGTTGAAACCAACCAATCAGATTGGTGTGCATGAACAACAAGTGAACGCTTGATTGGTACTCAGTGGCCAATATCTCTTGTGTTAGGCTGCAATTACAAAGAATTTAAATGAACTATTGAAATTATTATGGGAGGAAATATTTAGTGTAAATATTCTATTTTTATTTTTTTTGGGTCTTGCAAGCACTGCACCAGACCTCAACCGAGCCACTGTAGTAATTTTATTATTTCGGCTACCTACAGATTGCAAGCCTAACCTGCCAATGGAGAACAACAAATTTGCAATGCTTCTGTTTATCCAAGATAAAGCATATAACTTCGAGAAATATGTGACTTGACTGTTATTGTAGTGATACGAACACGGTCTGCAATAGTCGAATGACAACGGCGAGGAATCGCACTGCGCTATGCTACGGTGGGATACACAGGCTGCAACAGCGATGTAGAACACGAGCGATGGTGGCAGGAAACGGTGTAGCAAGGTTGCAATGGTGGTAGGTTTGCTGCATGTGATGGGTGGTGCTCCAATGGTTGTGTGTAGCAAGTGTGGTTGTTGTTGCATTTTTTATTGTGGCGGCTTGACTATGGATTTGCGTCTAGCAGTGAATTCTGACAGCTAGTCGGTAAATTATCAAACGTGTGGCTGCTGGCAGTCTATGGGCAAGTAAGTTTAATGTTGTGTTGTTTATTATTTTTTCAGTTGTTTTTAATATTTTATTATTATTATTTTTATTTTTGATTAATTTTAACTTTTATTAATCAATCTCTCTTTTTTTCATATATGTTTTTTCCAATTTAACCTCCCTTTAAAAAAAATGGCCAATGGCGTGACGTTAACCTTGGAGAACCTCCAAAAGCTTCTTTTGGCTAAAAGCTTGAATTCGAATGGCAACAAATGAAGGGTCGACGGCCAAAGGCTTGGTGATCAACCAATGTGGCTCTAATACCAATGTAGCGACAAAAATTATAGCTGTTATGCTTTTAAAACGTAAGATACACAACGTATTGTAGTAATATTTTTATTAATAAGATAAATGTACAAGGATGAATGAATATTACAACTGAGGGTCCTGTATATATACCTAGGCAGGTACCCTTTCACGAATGGTTGTCTTTAGAGACATGCCTTTTCATTAACTAATCACTAGCTAATTAATCCTTAATTATGATTATTATTATTGTTGACATTAGTTTTTATTATTTTTCTATAATTATATTCATAACAGTTCGGTCTTCATAATATGTAATGTACAAGGGTGAATGAATATTACAATTGAGGGTCCTATATATATACCTAGGCAGGTAACCTTTCACGAATGGTTGTCTTTTGAGACATGCCTTTTCATCAACTAATCACTATCTAATTAATCCTTAATTATGATTATTATATTGTTGACATTATTTTTTATTATTTTTCTATATTCATAACAGTTCAGTCTTCATAATATGTAATGTACTCTTGATTCTTGTATATTGTAAAAAGAAAAGAAAATTATTATTATTATTATTATTATTATTATTATTAACATGGATTTCATGTTGAAGATTATTATTGTTTTTAGTCAAAGCACCCATTGAGTGCTTCTAGACTTTGTCATAAGAAGTCAAAGAGTCATTGGCATATGTAAAAGACCCCATTGGGCATCTTGTAACATGCCAAAAGAATTATTTGAGTCAAAAGTGTCAAATTACCCCTCCAAGACCAAGTCGGCCTGGCAGTGAAGAAGTCGGCCTAATTAGGGTTATTCGTCTTCCTGAAAAGGAAGCAAGAACAATTTCTCACTCATTAACCTCATTTGGAAAACAAATCACTCACTCATCAAGGAAGAAAGACTAAAAAGGAAGAAGGCAAGCGAAGGACTAGAAGGAAGAAGGGTCGAAACTGGAAGAAAGGAAGTTAATTTGGTAATCTACAAATCTTTGAAGTCTCTAGAGTGAAATCGATTTTCCTCAATTAATCAAATTAAATTAACTAGTTTTCCTAAGTTAGACTTAGGAAATATTTAGTTATTGGTCAATTAATCTAACTGGGGTGTTTCTAAGGCATTTCTTGCGAAACCTTTTTTGGGATATGCATATCTTATGTTCCTTAGCATCATAGACACCATAGAGAATAGAACACATGTCCGTTGCTACCAAAAACCAACAATTTACATGTTGGATGATCGCAAACATGAGAGATACACAAGATGACTATGAGCTTGGACACAACTGCAAATGGGAGTTAGGGCCACAAACGAGAGATGGAGTAGGGTTCTGGATACAAACAAGAGCAACAAACTAAAAGCATGGGAGTTGGATGACATGACCATGGTGGTGGACATGGTCTAGAATAGGAGAGATAGAGCACAGACAGGATAGTTAGGTTGTAGATAGAAGAGTTGGGCCACAAACGTGAGAAAACAGGTCGTGAACAAGAGATCAGCTACAAGAGACATCCAAGAGCTAGGAAACCCCTATGAATAGTAAGGCCATAGCTTTATGGAGAGAATACTCTTATCCTCTTGTAAGACTAGCTAAATCCTTTGTTTTATGGAGTAAGAAAACATTGAGTAAACGACACTCTAGTCCTTGTTACCGACCAAAAAGGGTAACCCCATAGGAGGAAATTTTTCTCCTACATTTGACAGTCAAAAACCCCTACCAGCCACCATTTAACAATGATATGCCATGTGCCTCCACCATTTGCATCACCTATGTGCATCTTGCCATTTGGCATTTACACATGGATGAAGGTGGGTTGCTATTCAAAAGGTACTTTAATCATTTTGCGATTGGGCACTTCTACTTGATTGTTTTGGGCATTTAGTATGGATGATGTAGTAATATGGAAGATTGACAGATTTTGACCGGAATTTTGTTCTCTCACCTTATCAGGGGATTAATCCTTAGCCCTAGTCCAGTGGGACCCCTCTTTGAGGCCTTAGGGTTTTAGGAGGGGCTCTACTGGGAAAGCCAAGATTGAGATGGCGTGACGATCCAGCAACTCTCAAGTCTCCTCCAGCATCCAACGACCATCCAGTAGGCAATGATCAAGATAGGCATCTCAATCGATCATATTTCAGTATGAAAAAATTAAAAAAATAAATAAATAATTAAAAAAAATAAAAAATAAAAAAAATTGTTGTTCGAGTTGTTACAGGCCCCTATGGACCTGTCTCAGGGCCACAGAAGCCTTTTGTGGCCTTGTGATAGGCCCACAAAATTTGTTGTTCAAGTTGTTACAGGCCCCTATGGACCTATCTCAAGGCCACAGAAGCCTTTTGTGGCCTTGTGACAGGCCCACGAGTGCCTATAACAACTGGAGTGGCACCACTCCTACTGTTACAAGTGCCTGTGGGCTTGTATTTAAAAAAAAAAATTAAACTTTCTTATGATTAAAACATTTAATTATTTTTTATTTTTTCTTAATTTTTTATAGTTGGTTATTCGTTATTTTTAAAATAATTTTTTTATTTTTATTTGTTATCAGGAAGTCCCACGGGCCTTTCTGGGGGCCGCAGAAGCCTTCTTCGGCCCCGAGACAGACCCGCAAGACCTCTTGATAACAAATTTTTAAAAATAATTTAAAAATTTAAAAATTGTTTTTTTTTATTTTATTTATTATTTATAACTCATGTCTTCCTGTAACAATGACCTCCTATTACAAGCCTTTATGGGCTTGTCTGAGGGCCACAGAGACCTGCAATAGGCCCTCTGCCCGATGCGGTTGTAGGCCTCTGAGGGCCTTTGTTTTCTATTGCAAGCCTCTGCAATACAAAAAAAAAAAAAACAGTTACATTTTTTAATATATTTTTTTGTCTAAAATCATATTGTCATCTTGATTCCATGGCTCCTAAGGCTAAATCCAAGTCTCGAAAGCCCCTTGATGAAGCCTGGGAATATGGTACATGTGAAGATCCCAATTCTCACGGGAGAGTCAAGTGCAACCTTTGTCCCAGTGTGGTGTCTAGGGGCATTAATAGATTGAAATACCCCTTGGCTAGAATACTGGGTAGAGATGTAGTAATTTGTGATCACTACCCTCCAAAAGTAACAGTGAGAATGCAAGCTCATTTGGTTGTCATTCAGGAACAAAATGCCAAGAGAGCAAGAACAAAGCATGAGACTGCAACATTGGGTGGATCTCAAACACAGTCACAAGTTCAACATGTTCCTATAGGTTCTACCTCATCAAATGTTGCAGGAAATGCATCTCATATAACATCTCCTTTCTTCCTTCCTCGCACTGGTCCGAGATCTCAACCAAGATTGGAAAGATTTAATGAAAAAAAAGGAGGCAGATATGGTAGTGAGGAGGTTTTGGTATCATGATAGCCTCCCATTTAACTATGCAAAGTCACCTTTCTTTCAGCCCATGGTAGATACAATTGCATGTGTTGGCTCTGGCTACAAAGCACCTTCCTATAATTCACTTAGGGAGAAAGAGCTTAATTGTAACGACCTATCTATAATTAGAGAACACAAGAATATTAGCATGCATATGATAGCGACGTATGCATGTATCGCATGCACCGCACTAGTATGTATATACTAAATTAACTATAAATATTAAATATCATGACACTCTTTCAAATAGAAGTTATATTCACCCATCAACATCCATATTGCTTAACGCGTCATGATTAATGGGCAAATACCAATGATATAAATTTAAAATGTATAACGTAAAAATAATTATAAAAATCGATGTTTAAAAATTAAGCTAATCTTAAAAGATGGTTATATAATTATATATCTTAGAATATTAATAAATCAATAAAATAATAAAAATAAATTAAAGATAAAATATTTAATATGAACCTAAACCTTTATATTAAAAACAAACAAAAAGGATATTAAACCAAAAATCAATATACCTTTAAAAGAAATATATATATCACGTGACATGGAAAGGGTGTCACCACAAGGAGAAGCGGTGGGTTGCAGGTGGAGGGAGCGACCACCGCCAAGAAACAGCATATAGGGAGCAGGGAACGATTTTGAAAGGGGGAAGAAACAGGAGAAAAATTTGTACACAGAGTTTATCATCAGGAACAATTGAGCCTTGCTTGTTCTGAGGTTTCTGGGCACGGGGGAACAGTCTGCTTCAACTGAGAAGCTTACTGGACTGAGTAGCGAGGTTCCGCTCAGTTTGGATGGGTGGTTTCGGTCTTTTGGTAACTGAAGCAGGAGCAGGTTGAGGCATCATCAACCGCAGGAATACAGGTAGGTACTCTCATCAATTCTGTCAGTTAAATTTATAAAATTTCAGGAAATTGTCACAGGCTCATGATGTTTTTTAAGAAACCCTTTACTACTTTTACAATGGTTGTACAGTCTTTACATTTGGAACCTAGCTCTGATACCAAACACCCCCCTTCAGAAAACTTCGTCCCGAAGTTAGAGTTTTTATCTTATATGAATATTTATGATAGCGATTAATACATTCTTCTTAGGATTGTGTATTGAGGTTAAATTCTTACTTAATGTGAGGGCACTATAAAATTGGTGTTTTGAATACTTTTAGGTTTATAACTTTAATGATCATGTTTTACTTCATCAGGTTCCCCTGGCTATCACAAAATCAGCCTATCCTTCCTAATCTCTTCCGCTCCCATCCTATCAGTCCTCTACTAGAGTATGCCATGGCGTCAGTTATACTGACCTAACCATTCATAAGCTCCAAGGATGACAGCGTCGGCTATGCCGACCTTATCCCTAGTCGGCATCCGGCAGTCATCATCACACGTCTAGGGGAGCGTGACTCGCACAGTCCTCCCATGACTCCAGGGTTCGGAGGATAAACAGTGGGCAACACCTCCACCCCTCCCAGTAGAATCAGGGTTAATACCCTATCATGGAATCTCTTTGAGCCTTAATTGTTCTGAAGTTTTTTTCATCATGTGGTCATTTTGGTAATGGATATTATCTGCAATCATAAACACTTGTCCATGCATTTATAAAATGTGCATTAACATATTCAAAAACAGATAGCTTATATATAATTCCTACATGTCAACTACAATATAACATACTTTGCCATATTCTATTCATGTCATTAGCGTTCATATTAAAATGTAATCATTCTTTGATTTATATCTCATCAATCATATTGATATGCATAAATAAAACAAAATTATAATATCTTAATTCCCATCAGAAGCAAAATTGCGCAATATTTAAACTTTACTTTGATAACTACAATTTAGTAAGATCAATAACATATTATGTCTTGGTATCCATGTACTAGCGGAATTAAACAGATATTATGTCATAAAAATTCACGTTTATATATGATCATTTCAAAATGGTTCTGAGTCTTTGATTTAAAGTAAAGCAAATATATACAAAACATGGTTTAAAGTTCTTCAAAATTGACACAAGTTGGGGTATTTTTGACATATGATCTCCGTATCTTCCCAAATCGCTGATCCAAGACTATACTTGTCCCACTGGACCTTAACTTGGTCTATCAGACGATTCCTGAGCTGTCGAACCCTACATTCCAGTATACGTAATGGTTCGACCGATATGGTTCCTTCGTCTGATACCTGCAGTGCCTTCCATTGAAGGTTATGAGATCGGTCAGCTATGTAATGCCTTAATACAGATACATGAAATACATTATGAACTTTATGCAAGTGAGGTGGCAGTGCAAGACGATAGGCGACAGGTCCAACTCTTGCCATGACTTTAAATGGTCCAATAAATCAAGGTGATAACTTTGTCCTTTTTCCGAATCGAATAGTACTTTTATTCGGTTTGATGCGGATGAAATACTTCTTATCAGTTCTGTAAACATCAACCTAACTCTTTTGTCTATCCTGTGCTTCCTTTAACCGTTGTCTAATTTGTTTTACCTACTCTTCCATTTCTTGTATAATTTTGGCCCTACTATCACTCGATCTTCTAACTTGTCCCAACTTAACAGTGTTCTGCAAGGTCTGCCGTATAATGCTTCAAATGGAGGCATTTCGATTGAACTGTGATAACTGTTATTGTCTGCAAATTCGACTAAGAATAAGTACTTTTCTCAGTGTGATTGTTGATCCATAACATACATCCTCAACATATCTTCAAGTACTTAATTTACCTTTTCTGTTTGCCCATCAGTTTCAGGATGATAAGATGTGCTTAAATTTAATTGAGTTCCTAAGGCTGACTGCATGCAAGTCCAGAATCTTGAAGTAAATCGTGAATCTCTATCTGATATAATCTTCTTAGGTACTCCATGAAATTTGATAATTTCATTTATGAATACTCGAGCTACGTCAGCAACTTCGTAAGTATCTCTTACGGGAATGAAATGGGTGTTTTTCGTTAATTTATCCACTACTGCCAGAATGGCATTATGTCTTTGAGAAGTAAGAGGTAGCCCAGTGATAAAATCCATAGAAATGATCTCCCATTTGGTCATAGGAATGTCATGTGGTTGTAAGAGACCCGCTGAATGACAATGATCTGCTTTTACTTGTTGACATTCCAAACATCTTGCAACAAATTGAACAATATCATGTTTCATGCCCGACCAGAAGAAGAGTTTCTTGGTATCTGTATACATTTTCTTTACTCCAAGATGTGCACAATATACTGCTCTGTGGGCTTCCTTAAGGATGATATCTCGAAGATCCCTATTATCAGGAATATACATCCTTCCATGAAATTGTAAGATTCCATCATCTTCTAGTTCATATCCTTCAAACTTAGATTCTTTTGGCATTTTATTATCAAGACTAGATCTTACTTTTAAATACCAACTATCATTTATGAGATGTTCTAGTACTCGTTGCCTTAAGTCTACCTTGATAGATATGAGAGAGAATATCCGGGTTCTTCTGTTTAAAGCATCTGCCATTACATTTTCTTTTCCTTTAATATATGATATTCCAAAATCATATTCACTTAGGAATTCACTCCATTTTCTTTGTCTAGCATTTAAGTCTCTTTGGGTGAACAAATATTGAAGACTCTGATGGTCGCTTTTAAGCGTAAAACTTCGCCCCACTAGATAATGTCTCCAAATCTTTAAAGCTAGTACTACAACGGCTAACTCTAAATCATGAGTAGCATAGAGTTCTTCATGAGGCTTTAACTTTCTAGAGACATATGCTATTACTCATCTATCCTGCATTAATACTGCACCTAATCCATGCTTGGATGCATCAGTACATACCATAAAATCTTTGTCCATATCAGGGACTCTTAAGATTGGTGCACTGGTCAGTAGTCTTTTGAGTTCAGAGAATGCCTTATTACATTCCTTAGTCCATTCATACTTAACACCTTTACAATCAGGGTTTTCAGGAAAGACTCCCCGAAATTTCTTCAGGGGAGGTAGCTCAAGACCACCTTATGGTAATAGATTTATCCCAAAAAATGTAGGAACAAGAGCTCCCATGGCAGTTAATAATATAGCCGCTGAATCATCAAACACAAATCCATGGAAATCTCGTGGAACTGCTAATAGAGGAAGAAATTTGAGAGGAAGCAGCATGAGAGGACAAAGCTCTTTTTCTAGAAATTCACAATATGATTCAAGAGGACCGACTCCGGTTAATTGTTGGAGATGTGGAGGACCTCATTTTCAACGTAATTGTCCAGAAACTTCATCAGGTGTATTGCATAGGACTGGAAAGGAACCAATACCAAATACCCAAGGCAATCATAGAATTCATGCATTAGTCAACAACAATCAAGCAGCACATCAATCCACTGTAGTGGAATCTTCAGGTATTATTAATGATATAGAACTCAAAATCTTATTTGATATCGGTGCCACAGATAGTTTCATTTCGTCATATGCATTAAACAAATGTGGGTTGGCAGCTCGCAGACAAAATGATTTCAGATAGTTAAAAATGGCCTCAAGAGAACTCCAATCCGTAGACTTAAGTGTGGATCAATGCAAAATTGACCTAGGGGTCTGTTCGACTAAGTTGAAAGTTTATGTCACAACCTTAGGGACTTATGATCTTGTCATAGGTATGGATTGGCTAGAAGCTCATCAAGCTTGGGTAGACTGTTATGGGAAAAGAATTCTAGGTATAAATGATGAAGGAGAAGCAATCCAAATTCAAGGTATCAAGAGAAAAGTATCTTTATGCTACATATCAGTAATGAAAATGAAGCGTTGCTTAAGAAAAGGTTGTCAGGCATATGTAATTCAAGAAGTAAGTAAAGAAAAAGGACCATCCTTAGAACAATATCCGGTATTAGCTGAATTTCTGGATGTATTTCCAAAGGAACTACCAGGATTACCCCCTAAAAGAGAGTTAGATCTCACAATAGAATTGAAACCTAGTACTCAACCAATCTCTAAAACACCTTATAGAATGACAGCTCCGGAACTTCAAGAATTACAAATTCAATTGAAGGAACTATTGGATATAAGACATATTCAACCCAGTATATCACCTTGGGATGCTCCTGTAATTTTTGTCAAGAAGAAAGATGGATCCTTCAGATTATGCATAGATTATCGAGACTTGAATCGAGCTACAATAAAAAATCGATATCCTATGCCTCGAATTGATGATCTTTTCGATCAAATGAAAGGAGTTGCTGTCTTTTCAAAAATTGATCTTCAATCAGGCTATCATCAGCTAAGGATTTCTGAAAGCGATATTTCTAAGACTGCATTCCGGACACGCTTTGGACATTATGAATTTACTGTGGTACCATTTGGGTTAACAAATGCACCAGCAGTATTCATGAATCTTATGAACAGTGTTTTCCGCAAATATCTTGATCAATTTGTACAAGTCTTTTTAGATGATATACTCATCTATTCCAAGAATGAGAAAGAGCATGAAGATCATTTACGGATAGTGTTGTCCTGCCTCAGAAAACATCAGTTGTATGGAAAATTATCCAAGTGTTCGTTCTTTCAGGAAAAGATTCATTACTTAGGTCATATCATATCAGGTGAAGGGATCTCAGTAGACCCTGAGAAGGTAAAAGCAATCATGGAATGGCCAATACCGAAAAACGCACATGAAGTACGAAGTACACAGAGTTTATCATCAAGAACAATTGACCCTTGCTTGTTCTGAGGTTTCTAGGCACGGGGGAACAGTCTGCTTCAACTGAGAAGCTTATTGGACTAAGTAGCGAGGTTCTGCTCAATTTGGTTGGGTGGTTTCGGTCTTTTGGTAACCGAAGCAGGTGCAGCTTCAGGCATCATCAACCGCAGGAATACAGGTAGGTACTCATCAATTTTGTCATTTAAATTTATAAAATTTCAAGAATTTTTATCACAGGCTCATGATGTTTTTTAAGAAACCCTTTATTGCTTTTACAATGGTTGTACAATCTTTACATTAATGAGGTGCTTGAATCTATCAAGGCACAATTCCACAACATTAAAAACTCATGGAAGACCACTAGTTGTACAATTATGTCAGATGGGTGGACAGAGCAGAGGGGTAGTACCAAACATTGAGACAGATGTTTTGTAGCCAACAATGGTTATTTTGGAAAGATTTCACAAAGTTGGATGCCATGGTTGTGAAGGTGCCTATTTTCAAAGAGGACTTGTGGGAGAAAGTCACTTGGAATGTTAAGCTTAATCAATCCCTTTGTGAGAGTCATAAGGATCATGAATGGAGACAAGCCTCCAATGGCCTACATTTATGAGTGCATGGATAGGGCCAAAAGAGGCCATCAAGGTTTTTTTTAGGGGAGATACATCTAAATATCTCCCTATATGGGAAATTATTAATTCCGAGTAGGATAGGAAGCTACATTCACCGTTGCGTGCAGCGGAGGCATATCTAAATCCAAGCATATTCTATAATGAGGGGTCCAATATTCAAAGAGATCCTGAGGTGATGAGAGGTGTCATGATATGCATTAGGAGGATGTTCTCGAGCCAAGAAATTCAAGACAAAATCAATTTGCAACGAGACAATATAAGGAAGCATCTCGCATGTTTGGATTTAGCTCAACCATACGGCTGAGGGGCAAGAAAATGCCATGTAAGATTCAATTTTTAAACTCTATAAATTCTTTAAGTTTGGCATTGCAATTTGCAACACTCTAAACTTTTTTGTTGTTTTTGACAGCCAATTGGTGGATAGGTTGAGGCACTGGGGCACCAGAATTGCAAATATTTGCAATCAAAGTTCTAAGTCGGCCTTGTAGCACTTCAGGATGTGAGTGCAATTGGTCTGTGTTTGAGCACATCCATAGCAAAAAGCGTAATAGCTTGGAGCATGAGCGGTTGCAGAAGCTAGTCTACATCTATTACAACCTTCAATTGCTCACTAAACAAATGCGTCGAAAGGATTTTTATCCAATTGCATTAGATGACATTGATCTAGAGTTTGAATGGGTTGTGGAAGAGTTGCCTACTGATGATTTGAATTGTCTTGACGAGTGTGAAAATTCATTGTCTCGAATTATTTCTTTTATTTGTTAAATTGATTAAACAAATTATTTGCAGCTTTCTACGCAAATATCGAAACATATACACTGCAGCCTACACAAATAAAATTTTGCGGAAAATAAATGCAAGGAAAAATACTAGCACAAATATAACCACAATGACAGTTATTTTTGGACAATCGTCCCCGAAAAAACCCAATGTGGGAAAACCAGTGCAACAGATGAGGGTTTCTTTTATTAATCTTCAGCAATAATTTATGTACAAGATACGGATAGCCAAAATGGAGGAAGAATCACTAAGAGAAATTTACTGATGAATTTCTCACACCACAGGTCCATAACGTTTTTCAGACCCTAAAGAGGACCTTCTGCCCTTTCGCTGGCCTCACTGTGTCATCCTCTGCGCAATAACTACGTAGTACCTGCATCACTCCTCTGTGTTGATGAACAGTGTCCCTCCTCTTTGTTGCCCCTTCCAGTTTTGTCCTGCACTCTCAAACTACTATTGATGCCCTCTCTCTCCCACCTGCAACTCACTTTCTGACTCGATTTTTTCTCGCCGAACTTCAGCCACTAAAAAAATCGATCTGCTTAAGCAACTGAGTATTTGCCCTGGTGTCTTTTCCATCTACCCATTGAATTATTCTTATAATCTTTTGTTGCAGCACCAATGACTAAGATTAAATCATAATCGATGGGCCAGATTAATTTCTTGTCGATCCATGTGAGTTTCTAGATGATTCTCACCACATCTTAATTAGAAATAATTAAAAATTTGATTAATAATCTAATTAAGACATTTCTAGGTGGAATTTCCAAAAACGATTTCTAAGTTTTGGAGAATACATGTATTCTAGCCTCTCCACCAAATCTCGTGGCTAGAACACATCTGATGCTACAAAAACTAACACTCCCTCTTAGTGATGAAAATGTTCTAGTGCTGCAACCCACTGAAGCAACACTCTATCTTTGTTCTGGGTGGAATTTCCAAAAACGATTTCTGGGTTTTGGAGAATACATGTACTTTAGCCTCTCCACCAAATCTCGTGGCTAGAACACATCCAATGTTACAAAAACTAACACTCCCTCTTAGCGAGGAAAGTGTTTTAGTGTTGCAACCCACTGAAGTAACACTTTGTCTTTGCACCATCTCCTATCACTCAACTAATGTCTAGCTACTGTTGCCCATCGACCACTACGCAACTCTGATATGCGTTGCATCTGTGTTGCTGCTGGCCCTATTGAACTACTGCCAACTACTATATCTGCATTGCAACTCCCTCTCCACTGTTGCTGCTGAGAATCCATCAGTTTCTGCTACTGAAACGGGTTCTCCACCATACCCATCTATTCTCTGAACTGGAGGAACTTAGCTCTCCCAAGAGCTTTTGAGTATGTCAGCGACCTGATTTCCTGTGGGGACATATTGTAGCTGGACTGCCCTATGTTGAACACAATCTCTGATGAAATGACATCTGATATCAATGTGCCTCGACCTGTCATGAAATATTGGATTCTCAGAGAGTTTTATACAACTCCTATTAACATAGTAAACACTGATCGCACCCATTTTCTTCCTGAACAAGCTCACTAGCAATTTCCTAAGCCATATGGCTTCACATGTAGCCGTGTTGGCTGCCATATATTTTGCATCTGTTGAACTCAATGCTACGGACTTCTGCTTCCTGCTGCACCAAGAGACCATCCATGATCCAACGTTTAAGCAATACCTGGAGGTACTTTTCCTATCCACTGAACTAGCTGCCCAATCTGCATCAATGAATCTACTCAATCTGATGTCATCTCCTCGAGTATATTTCAATCTGATTCCAATTGTTCCACGCACATATCTGAGAATGTGCCTAGTTGTTTCCCAATGTACCCTTTTCAGTTCCACCATGAACTAACTAAGGGTATTGACAGCAAAACAAATGTTTGGCCTGGTGTTGACCAGATACATGAGTGACCCAAGTAGTTGTTTGTACAAGGTGGGGTCAACTTCCTTGTCCCCCGATGCATCTATCTTTGTCCAATTGGTAATCATTGGTGTTGCCATGGGTCTGCAATCCTGAATTCTGAATCTCTTCAAAATTTCTGTAGCATATCTCCCTTGCCCAAGGAAGATCTCTCCATTCTTCTGCCATACTTCCAACCCTAGAAAATAGTGCATCAACCCCATATCCTTCATGTCGAATTCTGCTACAAGGTTCCTTTTGCAGTTGTTTATGAGCCCCGATGATTAAGTCAAAAACGAACCATCTACATATTAAACCAGAATGAGAGGCTCATTCTCCACAATCAAATAGTAGAGATTGGGATCTGCATCATTCTCGATGATTCCCAATTGTTGCAAGTAACTGTCAATCTGATCGTACCATGCCCTGGATGTCTGCTTGAGCCCATACAGGGCTTTCTTCATCCTGCATACATTAGTGCGCTTCTCATGAGTTTCGAAGCATTTAGGCTGCTCTATGTACACCTATTCTTCTATCACCCCGTTCAAGAATGTTTTCTTGACGTCCATCTGGTGAATTTCCCATCCCATCTACGCTGCTAGGGATATCAAGGATCTGATAGAGGTATATCTGGCAACTGGGTCGAAGGTCTCATAGTCTATTCCTTCTTTCTATGCATACCCCTTTGCCACGAACCTAGCCTTATACTTCTCTACACTTCCATCTGTAGCATACTTGATCTTCTAGATCCATCTAGAACCCATAACTGATCTATCTTCTGGTCTAGACACCACCTCCCAAACATCATTTGTCATGATAGAATTGTACTCTTTTACCATGGCATCCACCCACACCTGATGTTATGCGGCTTCCTAAAAGCTGGAGGGTTCTGCAATCTGAGCCACCAATGTCTGGTATTTGTCAGGCTGCCTGCGTTGCCTCTTGTCGGTTATAGGAGCTCCAACAAACTCTTCTATGTCCTCCAAGATCTGACGTGCTTCCCTACTAGTCCTACCACTGGTGGTGGGAGGTTCAATCTATTCCTCCACCTGATCCTATTGCTCGATCTGTTGAGAACTTCCTAGATCTCCTACTACTAAGGAGATGCTGGTACTAGTCATTGTACTCGAATCTTGTGACTGTCCCCCTGCTTGTTCTACTTGCGATCCCTGCTGCTGTTGGACTAACGAAACATCTGATGACTGATCTCCTGTAGGCATCTCTCGAGATCTTCTGAAGGCTCTGTCTTCCATGAACTTTACATTTCGCCTCACTTCAATCTTCCTGCTGCTAGGAATGTAGATTTTGTATGCCTTTGAGGTCTCGCTATATCCTACGAGATACCCTTTTTCTGCAGTCTAATCCAACTTACTGCACTTCTCATCTGGAATGTGACAGTAGGCCACACTCCTGAATATCCTCAAGTGACTTACCTCAGGTTTCTTCCCAGTAAAAACTCCCTTTGGCGTTTTCTTCTCCAATTCTCTATGAGGTGTCCTCTTTTGAATGTACGTCGTTGTGTTGCATGCCTCTGCCCATAGAAATCTAGGCAAATCCTGATCATACAACATGGCCTTTGCTGCCCCAACTATAGTTCTGTTCTTCCATTCCACTACTCCATTCCGCTATGGATTGTAGGGAGTTGTCCTTTTGATACCTTCCCTTGTGCAGAAATATGTGAAGTCTGTATCTGTGTATTCTCCACCATTATCTGAATGCAGTACCTTGATCTTTTTCCCTGTCATGTTTTCTATGAGAACCTTGAACTCTTAAAACCGATCAAAGACCTCATCCTTGGTCTTTAAGAAGTAGATTTTTTGGAGTGGTCATCAACAAAGGTGACAAAATACTCGCCACCGCTAAGAGCTCTGGTGGACATAGGGCTGCAAATATCTAAGTGTATCAATCCCAACATGCCATTGGCTCTGCTGTCACTTCTGGGAAACGTTGCTTTTGCATACTTCCCAAGTACGCATCCTCAGCATAGATCATCGTGCTCGGTGCTGACAGCTGGAACTCCTGTTACAATCTCTCTGAGCATCCTAAGTGCTCCATGGTGCAAGTGTCCCATCCTCCTGTGCCATAGTTCATTCAGCTCCTTCCTACTATTGTTATCACTGCCTATCAGTGCCATTGGAGAATCGATCTGCAATCTATATAGCCTGTTGCTTCGAGCTCCGATCTATCTCACCTTCTTCCAGCTACGATGCTTGATATATACTTTCTTTCCCACAAAGTATACATCATACCCCTTGTCCTGCAACTGGGATACTGAAATTAGGTTCATACCTAATGCTAGTATATGCAGTATATGCATTACATTAGTAGCGCTAGTGTTGGTTCCTGCTTCCATCTGAAAATCTATGGTGCCTCTCCCTACTGGAGTACACTTAGTTATGTTGCCCATAGTTATCTGGTAGTCCATTTGCTCCTCTTGATAGCTCAAGAAACATTCCCTTACTCCAGTCATGTGAGCTGAAGTTGCGCTATCAATGTACCAGACACCAACTGATGCCGAACCTGACAGACACCCAAACTCATCTTCTAATCTGGAAGTTAATTTTGAGGCTTCTTGACTATCCATAATTTCCTGTGCTATTTTTCCCTCCCAACATTGAATTCTCAGCTACAAAATACGTGTCCTACTCTACGTGGAAACTATTGCGTTGTTCCCTCTGCCTCTGACAAATCTCGATCCGGAAAATTTTATTCTTTGTCGACTCACTAAGAGAATTAATTTTCCACAAAAATTTGCCCACCTAGCCAATGGAATGCGCAGCCTCTCTAGAGTTTGGAATTGTTGCCTACGCAGTGCTTTCGAAATCCTTCTTTCATCTGCAACCAAGCTCTTCTTGCTTCACCTGTGCTCTGATACCATGTGAAAATTCGTTGTCTCGAATTTTACTGCAACAACTGATATTATTTCTTCTATTTGTTAAATTGATTAAACAAATTATTTGCAGTTTTCTACGACAAATATCGAAACATATACACTGCAACCTACACAAATAAAATTTTGTGGAAAATAAATGCAAGGAAAAATACTAGCACATATATAACCACAATGACAGTTATTTTTGGACAATCGTCCCCGGAAAAACCCAATGTGGGAAAATCGATGCAGCAAATGAGGGTTTCTTTTATTAATCTTCAGCAATAATTTTTGTACAAGATACGGATAGCCAAAATAGAGGAAGAATCACTAAGAGAAATTTACTAATGAATTTCTCACACTCCACAGCATTTTTCTAACCCTGAAGAGGACCTTCTACCCTTTCATTGGCCTCACTGCGTCACCGTCTACGTAGTGCCTGCGTCACTCCTCTACGCTGATGAACAGCATCCCTCCTCTGTGCTGCCCCTTCCAGATTTGTCCTGCACTCTCAAACTATTGTTGATTCTCTCTCACTCTCTAACTAGATTTTCTCTTGCTGAACTTCAACCACTGAGAAAATCGATCTGCTTAAGCAACTGAGTATATGTCCTAGTCTCTTTTCCATCTAGCCATCGACTTCTTCTTATAATCTTTTGTTGGAGCACCAACTGCCAAGATTAAATCATAATCGATGGCTCAGATTAATTTCTTGTCGATCCGTGTGAATTTCTAGATGATTCTCACCACATCTTAATTAATACTGATTAATTAACCATATTCCCTAAGTTTAGACTTAGGAAATAATTAAAAATTTGATTAATAATCTAATTAAGACACTTCTTGGTGGAATCTCCAGAACAATTTATGGGTTTTGGATAATACATGTATTCTAGCCTCTCCACCAAATCTCGTGGCTGGAACACATTCGATGCTACAAAAACTAACAATGAGGAGACACAGGATCCCTTTGATCTCCCATCTTCTAAAATGGAAACTCCAAACATGTTGATTTCTGGTAGCATCGAATGTGCTCTAAGCCTCAAAATTTGCAAGGGGGCTAGGACACATGTATTCCAGAATACCCAAAAATAGTTTTGGGAAATTCCACCCGGAGAAGGTTTTATTAAAATATTTAATTATTTTTAATGGATGCCTAAGCCTAAACTTAGGAAATTAAAATAATTAAAGGGTATAAATTAAATTGAGGGTGAAACTTCTAGAAGAAGACGAAAATCAAGCCAAAATGATATGAGCCATTGATTAGAATCTAATTTGGGTCGTTGGTTACTCAACGAGAAGATTATAAAAGAGGCTTGATGGGCATTTGGAAGACACATCGAGTGAGAGATCAGAGATCAATTTTCTCAAGAGAGCAGTGCAGCAGTTGCTCGAGAGGTCATCGAGGAGATTTCTTGCAGTGAGGGGTAGGGATAGTTTCCAAAGGAAGTTTTCCTTATCTAGAGTGTACAAGGCAAGGAAGGCAGAAAGACGTCCAAAGAGGTTAACGCAGGGCCACACAGAGCTACGTTGTGGCAACGTAGAGCTTTAGACGGAGTTCGAAATTCTGCTAAGGAACAGTCAAGATCAAGTGTCGGAGCTGAGATGTGATACCAAGAGGACAGAGGGCCGAAGTTTCCAGCCAGCAGAGAATCAGAGGAGGTGCAGCGCAGTCCCAGCAGCAGTGACACAATGACTGCGTGGGTGTGACACAATACTGCACAGAGACTGCGTAGAGGTAGCACGGAGGCTCATCTCCAGCGCAGATCAGTGCCAAATTTTCCAGTGACGGGGTGAGATCATCTCACTACTTTTTGTCCAATTAGATCTCTATATAGGATTGCCAGTTTGGGCATCCAAAGATATATACTCAGAAATTATTGCTTAATAATACAAACCCTCAGTTGTTGCACCAGTTTTCCCGCATTGGGTTTTTCCAAGGACATTGGTCCAAAAACAACGGTGTCACTTGTGTGTGTTATTTCTTTCTTGCTCAGATTCTTGTTTCCGCATATTATTTAAAGTTGTGAAGGCTACAGTTGTATTTATTTCGATGTTTACAGTATAATACTATAAATAACTTGATTCAGTAGGAGAAATATAATTAGTTGTTGCAATAGTGATTTGGGGCTTCTCAAATTTTCACATGGTATCAGAGCACAGGGGAAGCAAGAGAGCAGACCAGAAGGGTCCAGCGCTGAAGAAAAGGAGAGAGATCGAATCGCTACGTAGGCAGCAAATCGAATCCCCGAAGGGATTGCATAGTCCAAGCCAGGAGGGCAAGGTTCTCAAGGAAGATCTCTCTCTGAGTGAGTCGACAGAGAGGTAAGATTTCCATATCGAGATTTGTCAACGGCAGAGGGAGCAGCGCAGCAGCAGATTCAGTGCAAAGCAGTTTTCTGGTGAGACGCAGTTTTCTGCAGCAGTTGCTGGGGCAAAAAAACGTCAGAAGAGGGAAGGAAACACTACTTGAGGGAATTTTTTCCTCAGAGAATTCCTAGCCAGGGAATTTGATTTCTCATTTGCTGAGCAACAATAGAGAGGAGCAGATCTACTAACTCCAGCAGGGAGTGCGTAGGCTAGCCCAGCAATAGCGCAGAGGAGAGAGGAGGCAGTTCAACATTTTGTTGGCAGAGATGGCAACTAATGGGCTAAGAGATCAAGATCGGTTGGATGGAGCATCCAACTATGTGATCTGGAAGGCTAGGATCTCATGCCTTTTGGATGAGCATGATTTCAAGATGTATGTCGATAGTGTGGTAGTTGTACCCGATGATGCAGATCCACTCAAGAAATACAAGGCTGAGATGGCAAAGGCCAAGCGGTTGATCCTCGATGGAGTGAGGGATCACATTGTATGTCACATTGCTGGCAAAGGGACGACCAAAGAGATGTGGGATGCCTTGGCTACGCTATATCAAGGATCTTCCAAGCAACGGAAGATGTACTTGGAGGAGAAGCTAAGATCAACAAGGATGGAGAAAGGGGAACGCATTGATCTATTCCTATCAAAGCTTCAGGAAGTTCAAGATCAGTTGGCAGTTGTAGGATCAACACCTCAGCCTAAAAAAATGGTGAGGTTGGCCTTGAATTCAGTCTCAGAAGAATGGCAAGTATTTGTCCAGAGTATCCTAGGCAGAGAGAGATTGTCGGATTGGGAGGGAATGTGGGCCACTCTTCAGCAGGAAGAGATGAGGCGAGACTTAGTCAAGTGTAAACTTGATGGCAGCAGCAACAGTGGGATGAAGCCCAAGGAGGAGGAAGAGAATGCAGCCCTTTCATCAAAGGGGCAGTAGGAGCAACAGTAGAAGAAGAAAGATGTCTCAAAGATCAAATGTTTCCAGTGTGGTGAATTTGGTCACTTCGCTATGCAGTGTCCTCTCAAGAAGAAGAACAAGGACGAGAAACATGATATGCAGGCTGCAACTGCAAAGATCGAGGAAGAGGAGTTTGCCATGATTTCCCAGATACCTCCAGGAGAGAGGTGGGGTGATCTAGTACTGTAGTTCAAAAGAACTGCAAATGGGCAGGATCCTTGAGAGTCCACCACTTGGATCAATACCTTCCTATGGGAGCCCATATCAGAAGTAGCAGGATGGACCAAGGTCAGTTGGTGCAGAGAAGTGTCCCAGTGACAGATGCAGTGGCTAGGAACGCCAAAGTCTGAGCAGCGCAGAGATTGTGTTGGCAACAGTGCAGTTAGCACAGAGCAGAGTCACCAGCAATGTAGTTGCTTCAATGACAACACAGAGACTAGCAACAATCATAACTCCAGTAGCAGATGCATCACGCTGAACACCTTTGGTTCAGTATTTTGGATGCTTTTTCGTTGTTGCTGCAGCAGCAGTGACAATAGGAGAGGGTTGTAGTGCAGATGCAGTGTTGGCAGTGGCAGGGCCAGCAACAGCACGGATGCAGCATTTGTGCAGTAGTTGGTGGGCAATGATGTCAGACATCAACAGTGCAGAGGGAGATGTTACAGAGAAGGGTGAAGCTTCAGCAGGTTGTTTACTAGAGCACATTCCTCGCTAAGAGGGAGTATTGATTTCTAGTAGCATCGAATGTGCTCTAAGCCTCAAAATTTGCAGGAAGGCTAGGACACATGTATTCTAGAATACCCAGAAATCGTTTTGGGAAATTCCACCGGGGAAAGGTTTTATTAAAATAATTAATTATTTTAATGAATGCCTAAGTCTAAACTTAGGAAATTACAATAATTAAAGGGTATAAATTAAACTGAGGATGAAACTTCTAGAAGAAGACGAGGATCAAGCCAAAATGATTTGAGCTATTGATGAGAATATAATCTGGGCCGTTGGTTACTCAACGAGAAGATTATAAGAAGAGGCTTGATGGGCATTTGGAAGACACATCGAGTGAGAGATCAGAGATCGATTTTCTCAAGAGGGCAGCGCAACAGTTGTCAGAGAGGTCATCGAGGAGATTTATTGCAGTAAGAGGCAGGGATAGTTTCCAGAGGAAGTTTTCCTGATCCGGAGAGTATAAGGCAGAGAGGAAAGAGACATCTAGAGAGGCTGAAGCAGGGCCACGCAGAGCTGTGTTGTGGCAACGTAAAGCTTTAGAGGGAGTCTGAAATTCTCCTGAGGAATAATCGGGATCAAGTGTCAGAGCTGGGGTGTGAGACCAGGAAGACAAAGCGCCGAAGTTTCCAGCGAGCAAAGGATCAAAGGAGGTGCAGCGCAGTCCCAACAATAGTGACTGCATGGGTGTGACGCAGTGACTGCGTGGGTGCGATGCAGTACTGCAGAAAGGCAGCGTAGAGGCTCATCTCCAGCACAGATCAATGTCGGATTTTCCAGTGACAGGGTGAGATCATCTCACCACTTTTTGTCCAATTAGATCACTATATAGGATTGCCAGTTTGGGCATCTGAAGAATTGTACTTAGAAATTACTGCTTAATAATACAAACCCTCTGTTGCTGCATCGGTTTTCCCGCATTGGGTTTTTCCAGGGACATTCGTCCAAAAACAATGATGTCACTTGTGTGTGTTATTTATTTCTTGCTCAGATTCTTGTTTCCGCCTATTATTTAAATTTGTGAAGGTTGCAGTTGTATCTATTTCGATGCTTACCTTATAATACTATAACTAACTTGATTCAGTAGGAGAAATATAATTAGTTGTTGTAGTAGTGATTCGGGGCTTCTCGAATTTTCACAAAACACACCTGCACCTGTTGTTGTTTGAGGCTTGAGCCCATTGATGTTGGACATTGCATATGGAGAGACTGTCTATTTTTGGTTTTCTAATTATGTTATGATTCATGGAGAACATGCAATGTGCTACCATATGTTATTTTGTTTATGAAATCATTTTTCAATTTGTTGTTAAAAATTTTGAATACAAATCTCAATGATCAGATTTTATGAGATGATGATATGAATTCTCGTGTAAACCATGGTTTTATAACTTGCATGTGTTGGAAACGCCATTAGTTTATCTTTTATGCAAAAAATGAGATATTTTTTAGCTTTTTCTATTTGTCAAGTCTTGCCTGAATCTTCCCAAGTCTTTCCTAAGTTTGTTTGCAAGTCTTTCAGAGTCAACGAATGATATTCCAATCGAGTATTTGCGAGTATGAGCCATGTAACATTGATCTATACACTCGATATGTGGACACCCATTAGTTGGTCCCTTTGACTATGGCACATGACCATGAAGCCATTTCCCCTTCGTTATCATCATATTATACACTAACACATTGATTGAGGGGTGGACCCAAGAACTGCCACTTCCCCTTAAGGGTTGGAAGCACCAACTAGGGTTGACCTTTAGCCACCCCTACTAAGAGAGAAAACACCTTTGTGAGGAATTGGTCCTAATATTGGATGGTGATCTTCGTTTATAGTATTAAATTGCCCTTAACATTCAAGTTTGGTTCACTTAGATTTGTTATTGATCTTAGTCTCTAATGGATGGTTGCTTTCACGTGGTTCAGCAACCCAAGTCTTGAGGGCACCTACTCCACAAGTACCCAGGCCTTTTCAGAGAAGTACATGGCATAAGCAAACACAACATTGAGAGGCTAGAGCCACCTGACAACATTAGCAGATGACACATGTCCAAGAGTACCTCCAAGACCCATGACATTGGTCAATTGATTTGGCTTTGGGGATTCTTCATAGTGACACCACTGGACTCAGTATGCCCTAAGTTGGCCTTGACACAACCTGATGGGTTGGAGATGATTTAGAGCCCAGATGAGGATGGTCTCCCATTACATACTAAGGAGGGCTTGTTGCACTAGAGGAAACCCTAACGCTGGAGAGGAGGAGGACTTAATTAATAGTTGGAGACCCATGGAGACCACTTGATGCTACCCCAGCTGCCCTTGGAACCCCAGAGGAGGATTTGAGGTGAATTTGAGGGTCATCCCTCAAATTTTGGATCATTCATGCACCTTTACACACTTTGACATGTCAAGCACACATTGGCATGGCATTTTAAGCCCCAATTGGGCATGACGTCGACTTTTTGAGAGGTTATGGCTCACACATGTGGGCTAATTTGGTTATTTTCACATTAGCGAATGGGTTGGCTTGTAACCCAAGTTCATTTGAGATCAAACTTTTTTTAGGGGCTTCATTAGGCTAAAATAGGTGAGATAAACCTCATATAAATAATGGTTACTCACATTTCATTTCCATCATCACTTGTGATCTAATTCGGCCCTCAAACAGATTTCAGTCTAGCTAAAATTCACTTTGTATCTTGTGGAGATGTGATCTATTGAAAATTTTTTGCTTATGGAGCTATTCTTTGGTATTGGAGATGTCATTTTGGAGCAATAAAGGATTGATTCATGCATTCTATCTTGTAAGTTTTCCTTGTATTTGATAAATTTTTATATTTTTTGGTTATTGCATGGGATGGCTAATTATCTAGGGTTTTTATGAGCTAGTATATTGTTGAAAACTTGAAATTCATCCTACGGAATCTTAGTAATGGTGTTGTGCGCATTACCCACTTATAGAATTTGTATGACAATCCCATGAGTGAATCTTTCAACTAGCTATCCTCATTGACTTTGCTCCCTCACAAAAATAATAGTTAGGGTTTGAAACCTAGGATTTCAATATTCCCTTATTCCATGCTAGGGTTTAGTGTTTTCACCTAAGTTAAGAATCCCATAGACTCCATCACCCAAAGTCAAGGTGTTGGATTTGTAGCTATGGTCAGTCTTCATATTGATGTACTTGTTAAAATTTTGTATTTATCAAAAAGAACAAAAATTTAAATTTTTTTAAATTTAGTTTTGGCTCCCAAGTGTTCAAGTTGGCCCTCCATCTCCTCAAGTTGGCTCAACTAGCAATGGCACCCATTCAACCTCATAAGTGGCTATAAACACTCATCCTCCTCCAAGGAACAATTCATCTGAACAAACATACATAATTATGGGCATACAAATAAAGTACAGAAGCATGTCGAAGAAGTCTCTTGAATACAAAGTATCTTTGTGAAGTCGCTTTAAGTGATTTGTATCATGTACACAAGTTGAATCTTTGTGTCAAATAATTTGTGGTGATACTTGTCAATAGAGGTTTGAATTATGTGCTAGAAGATCGAGACTGTGGTAATACATTGTGAACAAAGGTTTGAATTATGTGCTAGAAGGTCGAGACTGTGGTAATATATTGTGAACTGAGGTCCAAATTATGTGCTTGAAAGTCAAGCCTGTGGGGACACTTTAGAAACAGAGGTCTGAAGCTATGGTGATTCGAACTAATGACAGAGACCTGAACCTAGTACATAGGTTTGTGGTGACTGGTATCTCAATCTAGTACAGAGGTTTGTGGTGACTGGTGTGATAGAGATTTGAACCTAGTACAGAGGTTTGTGGTAACTTGTGTGACAGAGATTCGAATCTATAACAGAGTTCCAAACATGTGGTTGACAGTGTTGACAGAGGGCCGAATTGGACACTTGGTGAAGTTGGTTACTTTGACCATAACTTAACTTTGATATCTCTTGTTGGATTGATTCTCTAATGAAAGAAGATTGTTAGGTTTTCCCCTTGTCGGTTTTGCCCTGGTCAATGGCCTAGTGGCTCTTGTCTATCTTCCACTGTGATCTCTACTTTCTTGTCATTGCTATTAATTGAATTTTTGAAGTGTGATTATTGCATGACGAAGAAGGATTAAAAGAAGCGCTAATAATTTTAGCCTCTTAAGGAAAGTTTCTAGCTAGGGTTAGGTAATCCATTTCAACTAGGGTTTGCGACATTCCTTAGTGGAGGGATTCAACACTTTGTCGTGAGGTATTTGCCTCAAAATCAACCTCTTTTAATGGTTAATTCCTCCCTTTTAGGCTAAATGTCCCTTGCCCTAGGTAAATTTTTCCCTAGAAAAGGCCAAGTTTGCCCTAGGCTTCAACTTAAGGCTTATTGAAGGCTTATTGTGCCATAAAATGATTGTTTATGTTCATTTTAAGCCTTTCCTTCTTGCTTTTTCTCAAACCCTAGGTCATGTTGTGCCCTGATTAAGCCTCTTGGAGAATGCATTGCCTTAATTGTGCTAGTTGAGACTTGTTCCTAAGAAGAGCATCTCCCCTTGGCCTATTTTGTCACCATCATCCCTTGGACTAGACATATCCTTTAGGTGACCTAATATAGGGAAGCCCCCCTTGTGGTGAAAGTCCACTAAATAGTAGGAGGTAGTGGTTGTGGTAATAGTGAACCACACCTCATAGTGTTGACTCTTAATTTGGTTCTTGCCTTGTGAGTTCCCCTGACAAGCATTGCTATATTTTGAGGCAACAATCCTAATGTGCAAATCAGAAACATTCCCTAAGAAAAAAGTGCAAATTCTTCTATCTAGATTTCACACAACAATTCTAAAAAGAAATTAGGCTTTCCATTATGAATCCAATAGGTACAATAAGTTGCATGTTTCAATCTATAAACCTTCATTTATAATAAATATTTGAGAAGTTAAGATAAATTCTATAGGAAAAGCTAACCTCAAAGAGACTACAATTATGTGAGTGATACATAAAAAATACAAAAAGTGATTCTACAAATTATGATTTTAAAAACTCATCATTTTATACATGCCTACATCAACATAGTGAAAACAAATTTTATACAAGGTTAAGTTTTCAACTCTCTAGATTTCACCTAGAGAGAATACGCTATATTTTTTGTAAGGCTAGCTCAATTCCTTGTTTCACAGTGAGAAAGTATGGCCTACTAGCAATGCATAAATGAAAAGTTTCCCTAGGAAAAAGGATAATTTCAATCTAACTTTGGCAAACAACCAATCATTCAAACAACAAAATTAAATCTTTGGGGCATTACCAAATGCAGAGGATCCATTAGAGGCTTTCGGTCAAAAACATGCATGTCTGCAAAACAAAAGACAATGAGTAATTTGTTGAGTGAAATCGTTCAATTCAGCAACAAAAAAATACTAGTTCCCTACTTTACCAAAATGCATCACAAGAATCGCCACTATAAAAAGGTTATCATTAGAGATTGCAAAAGCATGTTAATGCTACTTCATATATAATTCACTAGACCAATGTCCAAACAAACCTAATAAAATACATGGATTCTAAAGCAAATACAGAATGAGGGGCTTAAATCATACATGAAAACATAGCTAGAAAATCAACATCATCACAAAAAATTGCTATGCTAGCCTAAAAACAAAATATTGCAATTTTTAGTAAAAACCAAGAAATCATATTTTTCACCAAAGAAACTCTATCATGACCATAGAATCACCAATCCAAGGAAAAGTGTCCATAAAGAGGCAAACTTTGTTTCCTTTCTTTTTGTGTGTGCGGCGTACGCTGAGGGGGGAGATTAGTTGTATGTGCAATGAGTGGCAATTGAGACGGAAGGAGTTTATCATCATAAACCATTGATCATAGGAGGACCAAACAATCATTCTCGTCACCGTCAAAGATTTTTTCTTGGAGTGGTGATTGATTCTGATCTACCATTTTCATATTCCTAAATATTTCTTAAAATACCATCCTCTAACTAATTTTCTCCCCAGGATTTATGCAAGAGCTTGCAAGGTACATGTTGCCTACTTCTCATTAGCGAATTTTAATGGGTTATAGAATGATATATAGGTCTCAACCCTTACAAGCATACTTTTATGTAAAAAAAAAAAAAAACTTTTTCTTCCCTAGGTTTGAAGTTTAAACTTTAAAGTTGAAATGCCTTACCACTATGCCAAAGGTTTTGGACCCATTTTGGCAATATGGTCATGTAAGAATGGGACAAACTAGAAAAATTGAATTGTAAGTTGTGTGGATAGTCCATGACAGGAGGGGTCAATGGCTTGAAATACCAACTTGATAGAATTCAAACGCACTAGGATGTGATTTGTACTAGTTCATTCCCAAAATTTAAAACCACTGCCCATCAAGCTATTTATGAAAAGAAAGAAGATGTGAACAGCTCTCAAACTTGAAATTTCCATCAATAGAGTAGTTGGATCCTCAAGAACCAAAGGCACATCTCAAACTCATGGAAATGAGAGTAAGGAAATAGACCAAGTTGTGGGCAAGACTAGTTTTTATAGTGACATACCTTTGACTGTTGCAAAGTACAATGTGTTATACTAGTATACGTTTGATGTTGTCATTGTTGTTGCCCATGGTATAAAGCCCCTACCTATGAGGAGTTGCAAGGGCCAATCCTTCAAGTGTAAAAGGACGATATCAATACTAGATTGTAGCACCTAAGAAAATCATGGGAGGCCACTAGATGCATGGTGATGTCCAATGATCTGATGAAAGGAAAGGGTAGGAGCCTCCATTATTTCTTGGTATATTGTCCCAAGGGTACAATGTTAGTTAAAAATTTTGTTGAAAGGGAAGGGCAGAAGCCTCCATTATTTCCTAGTAAATTGTCCCAAGGGTACAATGTTTTTTAAAAATGTTGAGCATTGATACATATTAAAGATGGACCCTTGTTGTATGTACTATGAATTATTGGATGAGTTTATCCAAAAGGTAGGTGTAAAGTATGTTGTCCAATTAGTAACAACTAATACAACAAAGTATGTGGTCATTGGTAAGTAGCAAATTATGCAACAACCCACGTTTTTATGGACTCTGCATTGTGCATTGCATCAATTTGATGCTCGAGGATGTGGGAAATATGTACTTTATCGAGGAGGCCATTGGTCAAGGAATGAGCAGCACAACATACCTTTATAGCCATGCATTTTCTTTTAGCCTCATGAGGAGATTCAAAGGAAATTGGGAGTAGTTGTGTACTACAATCACAAGTTTTTCCAACAACTTTTATTTCATTTTAGTCTCTATATTATTATCGATTTTTGAAGTAGATGTTCATTTCGATGAGTGGCATAATTGTGAATTTAGCACAAGACAAGATGGCAAAGCCATTTCTAAACTAGTGTACATTGGTTCCTTTTAGGAAGGAGTGAAGGAAGCACAAATGGTTAGAGAACCTTTGGTAAAGGTTATCTACTTGGCTAATGGGTATAAGTATGCAATAAAACACATGTAAGAGACCATTGATATGGCCAAACAAGCTATTCATTCTTATTATGTGAGCAAGGCTTCCCTCGAATATGAAAAATATAAGATGATCTAAAAATTAATTGATCATTAATTCACCGGGATGCTCCATCATCCCATTCATGTAACAATGCTTGTCCTAAAACTCACCTATGTTTATTGATATATAAATTTAATCAGCTCAAGTTTAATAGGACAGAGCTGTACCAATAGATGTTATTGTTGTCATGGCATCTAAAAGAAAATCCAAAAAAATAAAAAAAGGTTTAGATAAATGAAAAGAGACAACCAGTTATTTTTCAAAAAAACTCAATTTCAAAGTACAAAGAAATACTGAAGACTCTGATGTATCAAGAGATGTGAAATATCAGTGGCACAGATACCCTCTTCTTCCAGAAGATTGGCTTCATCTGCCTCGTTCATTTCCTTCTGGATGGATTGAGCTGTTCCTTTCTCATAGCTAGCCTCCTCTGCTGAAAAAGGAAACGTTCATATGGTTGTCACAGCCAAATTCCTTCATGGAGTAATCTAACCAGACATTCTTCAGAAACCCAAACATGAACGAATGTAATATCCCAGACAGTGCACACAAAACAAGCAAAGAAAAAATTTCCACTGAAACCTATTTAGCAACGGTTTCCAGATCTATTAAAACTGTAAGCAAAAAAATAGCAAGAGAAATAGCTGGATGACCTACTCTTCATGAGCTTAAATCTTCAGTATTACCTGATGGCTCCATTGCACTGCCACTGGACAGAAGCCTCTCCATGGCAGCAAATCTTCCTCTCCCTAATGTATGCCCCATTGAAGGCAACCTACAGTTCATCGACCATTGTAAGCTAATGATTATTCAAATTTCAAATTTGTCGCAAGTAGTGGTATAGTCATCAGAGCATACCATAACGAGTCCATACAATTTATATTGTCAATCATAAATGACCAAAAAGGTCAAAAGACAACTGAGATACAGAGAAGTAATTAAAATACCTCAGAAAAGTGATTGATACAATTTACATTAGTCAGATCTCAATTAAATGTTAAATGCAGTAAATGGAAACAAATGATATTAGCATCCAAAGGTAACAAAAATGGGGAATAGGTCCCCAGAGTGCAGCTCAGTTGGTGATCGTCGTGAAATGAAGTATTGTGTAAACCAAGAGATCCAAATTCAAATCCCCCAGAAGTACCCCGGTCTACAGAGAGGAGGACAGGTCATAGGCCCCAGAGGTATAGTGTTAGTGATCATAATCGACCCCGTGTCACACAAGTATGAGCCCAACCCAGTTGCCGATTCCTCTGGATACAAAAAACAAAAAACAAAACAAAAAATGGGGAATAGACAAGTAACAAGCAGCATAAGGGACTACCAAGTTTACAAAAAGGTAGAGAACCCTAACAAAGTACTATAACATCAGTTTTTATCCGAACATGCTATACAGCTAAAGATACCCTCTAAGACAAGGATGGGGATAGAATTTTTATAACATGCAAAACAAAAGGAATCAAAATTACTAAGTAACAAAGGGAAAAGTGAAAAGGAACAAACTTAAAAAAGAGACGATTTCAGCGAATGGATGTCTTGGAGTGTTTCTGGCTTGATACTAAGTCTGACACTCTGACATGCATGCAATTATGTCCGGCAGGAAGGAATCTCCAGTTCTCCCACTCATCCATATAGGGAGCCTCTCATCAATAGGATTCATTGATTATTTTCCAAAGGATGATAGCAAAAGAATGAATACACAAACAAACAAATGAAAAAGGGGGAACTCATGTGTCTGCTAAGAAATGGGAAGAAGTCATGTCATTGGAACTTCCTCCCCAGCAACATCAACTGATTGCCCTGAAATTCACAGATCATGCTTTCGTTGGAACATTTATGGGGTTTTGCCCTTGTAAGGAATCTAGAGTCTAAGATATCAAAGATTTAGATAATCCTATTCTGGAAGGTACAATTGGCCTTCTATCTATTACCACACAATATGTCACTGAAAAATGTAAAGTACAAACCCCTAGGTGAAGACTTGTGTTACTAAGAGGTTGGCCACTGTCACCTCACCAACACTCTTCTGCACTTTAGACAAAGGATGGACCTAAGTCAAGGGGGCTTCCCTATGGATTTCCAGACTCAATTCATGTATGTTGAAAATAGCAATGAGAGAAGGTCCTTTGACTTGTGCCTTAGTCAAAGAGACCACAAGCAGTCCTTCCTTAGCACGCACAAGTTCCTACAATTTTGGACAAATTCCTATAAGTTTGGACAAATTCCTATAACTTAGGACGAGTTCCTATAATTTAGGACGAGTTCCTAAAAGTTAGGGTGAGTTCCTAAAAGTTAGGGTGAGTTCATGTAGCAGTTTAATTCATTCAAATAGTTGGAGCCTCAGATGTTTGCCTACTAGTGCGAGTTATCTTTGGAAAAAGACAAGTGAGTGAGTCTCAAGTTCTAAATTGAGGATGGACGAGTTGCATGAGTCAGTTAGACTCAGTTAACTCATCAATCACTAGTTTGAGTTCCAAAAATATAACTTGTTAGACTTAGCCTATTTGAAAAGCTTATAAGGAGGACCAAGGCACAGAATTATTCATTGTCTTGTGAGCATGAGTTGGTGAGACAAGGCAGTAGAGAACACAGATTTGTGTTTGTGTGTGTGAGCTTGTGAGAGGATCAGCGTACCAAGAGAGGCTTGTGCACAGATTTATAGGAGAATTTCCTTGGGATTTGTACAAGGAAATAGGGAAGCAGGGATCAGAGTCTTGCAGGTGTTTCAGCTTAGTACAAGCAGAGAAAACCAGATTGGTTTCTATTGAAACAAGATTGTTTTTGTAAGAGATCTATTGCTCATTCTTCTATCAATAAAATTCTCAATCAAGCAAAGGGTTTTCCCAGTTGGGTTCCCTAGAAAAATTGTGTTTTTGATATTGTGGCTGTGTTATTTCTGTTCCTATTCCGCTGCAAATTGAGTAGAGAAAATTATGTGTCTTGGGTTATAAGTTAGTTTTAGATTTGTTCATTCAAGAAAATCAGAATTTTCGTGGATTTTCTACATGGTATTAGATCAGGGAACAGAATAAAGACCAGCATAAGTTGGTTCATATATTACAAGAAGCAACGCAATCATAGGAGAAGAACTTTTGAACCAGCCGCAGCCTCTCAGAGCCTTATCAAAGGACGGAGCCGAGTTTCTATTGTGCCTTTCTGTGATTTGGTACAGGCCGAGTTGAAGGGCAGTTTGTGGCTGAGCTTGAGGGCAGTTCTGTGTTTTTTGTGTGTGTAATTCTCTGTGTATCAGGCCAAGATTTTCTGTGCTTAGAAGGAGAGCTGAGCCCTTGTAGTCTCAGTATTGGAGGGTTGGAAGGCCTAACAGGTGGCTGGAACATTCCTTTAGGACAGCGTATGAAGGAGGCTTGTAAAGGGAGGGTTACACAGGTTTTTGTGGAGGTTTAGAGGCCGAGTTGTGGAGGACTGGTGCACTGTGTTCAGGTGCACTAATCAGAGGCCAAGGAATCTCAAAGGAACACCTAGAACCGTGACCTAAGAAGAGCAGAAGAAGTCTGCTAGTTGAGGTATGTTTTGTGTTCTTCAGTGATTGATGCATTGCTAGGTTGTGTAGGGTTGTTCTACAGTTTGTTTGAGCAGCAGTTGGTTGACAGCTTAAGAGCAAATTGGAGGGTTGCTAGAAGGTGTTTTTTCAGCACTAAGTTCAGTCCTTGCGAAGGACTACGAGACTGATAGGAGAGGCAGAATTATTTGAGCCCTAACTACAGCTTCTTGTGAAGAATTACAGGGTTGTTAGTGGGAGAGTGTTGGAGAGTTCTGTAATTAGGCAGAATGGCCTGCCAAGGGTTGAGAATAGATCACTGTTTAGAGGGAGCATCGAACTTCGTTCCATGGAAAGGGAGGATCATGATAGTTTTGGAGAATAATAGGATGGGAGAATTTGCGAAGCAGGTCATACCACCACCACAAGATCCCCAACAGTTGACCCAGCATACTAAGAATGATATCAAGCCAAGGAGGATTATTCTAGAAGGGGTCAAACATCATATAGTTCCTCATATCCGTGAGAAGAAGACAGCTTATGGGATGTTCAAAACTATTTTAGAACTATATTAGAGTACCAGTGACACCAAGAAGCTTGCTATTAAGGAGAAGTTGAGGAGTATCCAGATGAGCAAAGATGAGCCCATTGTCACATATTTGTCAAAGTTCACTCAGGTACGAGATGAGTTGGGTGGTGTGGGCGTGATTGTATCTGATCATGACCTTGCGAGTTTGGTCTTACTAGGACTTTACAAGTCTTGGTATGGTTTCTAGGATGCTATCAGTGGTAAAGAGAATTTTCCCAATTGGGAAAGGTTTTGGACTGACTACTTTCAGGAAGAGATCTGGAAAGCTACTAGAGATGGTAGATCAGTTATGACAATGGACGAGGAGAATCTTGCCCTAGCAGGCAAGGGTAAGGGCAGGAAGGGCCAAGGAGAGGTCGAGTCAAGTCAGAAGGGCAAGAAGAAGGATCTGAGCAAGATCAAGTGCTTCCATTGCCATGAGTTTGGACACTATGCCACTAAGTGTCCTAAGCAGAAGAAGGAGTCTAGTAAGGATCATGTAGTTGCATCAGCAGAGGTAGATGCATTTTCTACCCAGTTCGAGAAAGATTTCTCATTGATTGCTTGCATGGCAAGCTCAGCAGATAGTAGTATATGGTATATTGATTTAGGAGCATCCTTCCACATGATCGAGAACAAGAAGAGTTTCAACCGCCTAAAGGAGAAGGACATGAAATTTCAGATTGAGCTACGAGATGATGATCAATATGTAGTTAGAGGAATTGGTACTGTCATTTTTAGAGGGAGTCAGGTAATCCTCTTCATCTCAGAGATGTTCTCTATGTTCGAGGATTGAGGTAGAATCTTCTTTTAGTAGCTACCCTTGGTAACAAGGGATATGATATCATCTCCAGTAGAAGTAAGGTGTACCTCCAACACTCGACTTCTAGATGTAAGAAGCATATAGGTGTGAGGGTGAAGAATCTCTACAAGTTGCAAATAGAGAAAGGTGCAACCTTGAGCAGCAAGGCAAGGAGAGCTCAAAGTAGAGAAGTGGTGGTTGAGCGAAAGTAGGATAGAGCTCTCAATATGGAGCATCAACCAGTATCACAGTTTGAGTCTAAGCTAGTTGGCAGTTGGGATGACCAGTAGGATGATGAGGAGCATAGCCTACGGTGAGTGTAGACAACAACTCAGTCAGTAACTCCCAGTATAGGGAGATTTCGATCCAAGTGGGAAAAGGATTTGTTTAAGGGAGATCGGGAGAGAGTTGGATCTTCCAGTATCACCTTAAGCCAGAAGAAGCAGCCACAAAGGTACGCAGGGTACATGGCACTTATGACTGAAGTGATGGGCTTATATTGCATGGTGAGAAAGAACAAGTCTTCAGATCAGGTTCCACAAAAAAAAGCGAGGAAGTCTTCTAGTACAGAGGGAGCAGTCGCAACAGCAGAGAATGTGGTAGTATTGGAGACAGATCTAGGTAGATTAGGTTCTTCCAAAAGAACCTTCCTCGCTAAGAGGGAGTGTTGAAAATAGTAGTGAGAGAAGGTCTTTCTTTGACTTGTGATTTAGTCAAAGAGGCCACAACCAGTCCTTCCTTAGCATGCTCAAGTTCCTATTAGTTAGGACGAATTCCTATAATTTAGGATGAGTTCCTAAAAGTTAAGGCGAGTTCATGAAGCAGTTTAACTCATGCAAATAGTTGGAGGCTCAATTGTTTGTCTCCTAGTGTGAGTCAGCTTTGGAAAAAGAAAAGCGAGTGAGTCGCAAGTTCTAAATTGAGGATGAACAAGTTGCATGAGTCAACTAGACTCAGTGAACTCATCAATCACTAGTTTGAGTTCCAAAAATATAACTTGCCAGATTTAGCCTATTCAAAAAGCTTATTCATTGTCTTATGAGCAAGAGTTAGTGAGACAAGGCAATAGACAACACAAATTTGTGTTTGTGTGTGTGAGCTTGTGAGAGGATGAGCCCTTGGGAAAGTGTATTTAGGAGGAGGCCAGAATGCTCTCTAGAGGTAGAATTTCACATCATGAAGATGGGGAACCTACTGCATTTTCGGCCTGTGACAAGAGAAAGAAAGGTAATAAAGGCAATCATCATTTTTCAAAGAAATCTGCTTTCAAATCAAATGATTCCTTTAAAGGGAATCTAAACATGTCAAAACTTAGATGCTTTGACTGTCAAAAGCATGGTCACTTTGCTCATGACTGTAGAGAAAGAAGAACCCCTAGATTCAAAAACAAATTTGATTATAGAAAGAGACACTTATGAAAATCAAAGAAAAGACTCTCTTAAAAATACAAGAAATCAATGGTATAGAAATAATGCAGTGGAAACTGAATCAGAATATTTTCGTGTTTTTTCTCTTTCCATTTCTTCTTTTGCAGATTCATTTGATAGCAGGTTAGTTGTTAATGGTGCTTCCAAACATTTTCGTTGTTACAAAGAAGCACTCTCTAATCTAGTTGAAAGGGAGACTAATTTAAATGTTGTCCTTGGAAATAATTCTACTCACCAAGTTAAAGGTTATGGTTCAATAAGATGATAGAAAATTTATTTTCTGCAATAAGTTTTGTTTGTACCTAGTTTGAAAAAGAATCTTGTATCCATATCTGCTCTAGAAGATAAAGGAATGAAAGTTGCTTTTATTAATGGAAAAGTTATAATCTGGCCTTTGGACTCAAGTATGAGAGAAGCCTTCACTCTTGGATCAAAATGTGAAAGGCTTTACAAAGTCAATGGTAAACCCACTCATGCACTGGTCCATGATACTGATCTTAAGTGTGAGCAATGCAACAGAAGATTCGCTCACCTACACTACAAAGCCTTACCTCATGTAAGGAAGATGGTTACTGGAATGTCTGAAATGAGAATGGATCATGAAAGAGTTTTCTTAGGATGTGCAAGTGGAAAGCATGTAAAGGGACCATTCCCTTCAAGCAGAACAAAAACTAGTCAGGTATTTCAGCTCATACATTTTGATTTATGTGGACCTATGCCTATTACTTCTCTTGGTGGCTACTTGTATTTCATGATTTTTGTTGATGATTATTTTTGCAAGTCTTGGATATTCTTTTTGAAAAACAAAGGGGAAGCATTTGACATGTTCAAAGATTTCAAGGCTCTGATTGAAAGTCAAATAGGAAAATTGATCAAAACTTTCATATCTGATAATGGGGAAGAGTTCACCTCCAATGACTTTAATGATTCTTAAAAAGGCATCAGAATACAGAAAGAAACCATTGTATCATGCAATCCACAACAAAATGGTGTGGCTAAGAGGAAGAACAGAACCATTATGGAAGTGGTCAGAGCCATGTTGCATGATCAAAAGCTACTAAAGTTTCTGTGGGGAGAAGTTGTAAAAATTGGTGTTTATGCGCAAAACATAACTCCTTATCATGCCTTAGATAATAAGACTTTTGAAGAAGTCTTCACTGGTGAAAGGCCTGAGGTGTGTCATTTGAGAATCTTTTGTTGTTTTCTGTACATCCATGCGCTGAAAGAGAAAAGGAACAAACTGGAAGCTTCAAATAAGAAAGGTACATTTGTTGGTTATTGTGATAATTCAAAAGCTTATAGAATTTATGTACCTGGTCAAAGGACTATAGAGTTTAGCGAAGACGCAACATTCGATGCAGATGCAGCTTTTGGAAAAGAAAGAGACTCTCCTCCTCTTGCCATTGCTGAAAGACAAGTTGTTAATTAAAAAAGACATGCATCTGAAGTCTGAACTGGAACCTAAGAATGAGCTTGTTGATAATCCCATGGGTTCCATGGATCCTCTAGATTCTCTACCACATTATCCTCCTACCAGAAAGAGACCATTATGGTTGTGAGATACCTTGCAAAATGTTGAGCAACATGCTACCCCAAGAGAAACGTTCAGAGAAAGTAAGAAGCCAAGTCGATTTCAAGGGTATGTTGATGCCATGAGCAACATCATTCAGGAAAAACCATGCACCTTTGAAGAAGCTGCAAAATAACAAGTTTGGAAAGATGCCATGACTGAAGAATACGAGTCCATCGTCCAGAATAATGTCAGGGAAGTGGTTCCCAGACCTCAAGGTAAATGTAGTGTCACATCCAAATGGTTGTTTAAGAGTAAACATGGTGCAGATGGTAGTATTCAAAAATATAAGGTTAGATTTGTAGCTAGAGGTTTCTCTCAGAAATAGAAAATAGATTATGATGAGATTTTTCCACCTGTAGCTCAATATAGTACTATTCGATCTGTTATTGCCTTAGTTGGTAGCCACGGATGGACTATTCACCAAATGGATGTGAAAATTGCTTTCTTGCATGGCTTCCTCAAGGAAGAGGTATTTGTGGAACAGCCACGAGGCTTCGAAGAACATGACAGGGAAACTCATGTATGCAACCTGAAGAAAGCCTTATATGGGTTGAAGCAAGCTCCAAGAGCTTGTTATGCTCGCATTGATAGCTACATGATGAAACTTGGATTCACCAAAAGCACCGCAGACCCAAACCTCTACTTCAACACTGTCCAAGGTATACCTTTGATTATGGTATTGTAAATTTGTATGTTGATGATTTATTCTTGAAAGAAGGAGAACCTCTTGTCCTCCATTGTAAGAGGGAGTTAGCTTCTAATTTTGAAATGAAAGACCTGTTAAAATTTGGGTACCGGAGGACAAGTGGTTCCCTAAGGCTTTGATCTTTGGCCTAGGGAAAAGTGTCCAAACTTATTTGTACTTTTCTCCTAAAGTGACTTTATAAGTGGTAAAGTCAATTTAATTTAAAAGTGACTTTATAAGTGGTAAAGTTACATTCTAATTTAAAAGTGACTTTATATGTGGTAAAGTTACATTCTAATTTAAAAGTGACTTTATAAGTGGTAAAGTTACATTCTAATTTAAAGGTGACTTTATTAAACTCAATGAAAAATTAGAAAGTGAAAAAGTGACTATGGAAATAAAAGGCTAAGTGGGTCTTTATTTAAGTGGGTGAGTTCAAAAATAGAATTAAATACACATTTATTCTCATCCCTAGATATAAATGAATCTCAGCCATTAGATCTTAGGGTAACCCAAAAGGTCATTTAGAGAATAAAAAGAAAAGAGGAGGAAAAGATCATTCATTCTTTTATGAGCATTTAAGAGAAAGAAAAGAGAGAGCAAGGAGAAAATTTCTAAGCAGTGAGGAAGTGAAGAAGAACAGCAAGAAGACATTTCAGCAAATCTTGGCAGCATCATTTATTGGCACGCATCCCAAGGAAAAATCATACAACAAGAGAAAGGCACAGAAATTGAGGAAGAGGGACAACAAGTTTTGGGCATGTTTTTTCGAGGCTGGTCGTACAACATTTAATGTTGTTTTATTGCTGTAAAAATTTACGTTTTGGTTGTTTGTTGATTGGCACGATTTTCGAGGTGGAGTTCAAGCACGGAAATCGAGATAAGTTGTAATTTGTGGTTGCTGGAATTTTTACTGTGTATTTCAGTCTTTGTAAAAGCATTTTCAGAAGTAAAGAAGAGCTCTCAAACTGCTTTTCCCCAAGAGTTGTAGGGGGTTTTTCAGGGTCACATTGACCAAAAATCACTGTGTTATTTTCTCTGTGTGGCTGTCATAATTTTGTTATGTTTTATTTCTGCAATTTCAGTAGTTGTGAAATCTCTAAATTTGTGTTTTCAGAAAAATTATTGTCATTTCCAGATTTAAGAATTTTTATCATGCTTGGATTTAAAACTAAATGCATGGAGTGATAAGGAAAATTAATAACCGAAGTGGGGGTTCAAATTTCTTCATGGTATCAAGGCTTGGTTGGCTTAAAAGTGCAATTTGAGACAGCAAAGTGAAAATTACAGCAAGCTGATTTTTACACAGAAAACAGAAACCTTTACCACAGATTTGAAAATTTCAGTTTGGTAGGACAGTGAAACATGTCTTTGGGTTTGAGAGTTGAAGACAAATTGGATGGGCAGAACAACCACAGTGCATGGAAGGAGAGAATCCAGAACATCTTGGAGGAAGCAGAAGTATGGGGCATTATGGTAAATACCACACAGAACCCAGTAGCAATATCTGTTGACCCTGTACAGTTGGCAGAGTTTTAACAAAAAAAATGCTAAAACAAAAAGATTGATTCTGGAAGGAACCAAAGATCATGTCATTCCTCATGTGAGAGGAAAGACTTATGCACATGAGATGTGGACAGCCTTGACCAATCTTTACCAGAGCTCAAATGAAAACAAAAAAATGGTCCTAAAGGAGAAACTAAAGGCCATTAAAATGGCTAAGACTGACAATGCTACAGCATACCTCACAAAGATCACTTCAGTGAGAGATGAGTTGGAAGCCGTAGATGAGATCATTGCACCCACTGAGATGGTGAGAATCTCTTTGAATGGTCTTCCCAAGACTTGGGAGAATTTTGTGGATGGCATTGTTGCACGGGAAAACCTTCCCGATTGGGACAGGTTGTGGGATGATTGCATTCAGAATGAGATCAGAAAGAACCATCTTGGGGCAGCCAAACAAGTGGAGGAGGATGACAATGTGGCATTGTTAGCAAGAAGCAAGAAGCGTAGAGCAATGAAGCAAGCTTCCAACAGTGGAGGCAAAGGCAAAGGTAAAGGCAAGCAACAGAACAAGGAGAAGGACTATTCCAAAGTCAAATGTTGAAATTGCCAAAAGTTGGGACACTATGTTGTTGTGTGTCCGGAGAAGAAGAACAAGAAAGGGAAAGACAAACCCATGACAGCTTCTGCAGAGATAGAAAGCTTCTCAAAGAGATTTGATCGGGAGTTTGGGTTCATAGCTTGTGAGGCCACTAGTGCAGGATCATCTGCCATACAGGTTCAGAGGGAGTGTGCATTCCCTGCTACTAGCAGAGCATCTTCTAGCATTTGGTATGTTGACAGTGACGCTTCCCGCCACATGACAGGAGTCAGAGAGTACTTCTCAGAGCTTTCAGAGGGTGATACTGATATGGAGGTAGTACTTGGTGATGACAGCATTGTTAGAGCAGTCGGTGTGGGGACATTGACATTTGATAGGTGACCCAAACCTCCCTTGAAAGTGTCATATGTTCTATATGTGCCTGGAATGAAGAAGAACCTAATATTTGTCTCAGCACTTGAGGGTAGAGGGTATGATGTGTTGTTCAGGAGAGGGCAGGTGCTTATTTATTCTAGGGGAACTCCAGCTTCTTCAGCTAGAGAGATTGGTGTGCGCCATGCCAAGGTGTACAAGTTCTCATTCCAACCCCTGATGGCATTGAGTAACAACACCCAAGACAGGACCGACAGCAAATCTAGCAGTTCAGAGTTGTGTGAGGTTTGGCACCGCAGGATGGGGCACATGTATCATGGGGCCTTGAGTACATTGCAAGAGATCACCACTGGTGTGCCAGATCTTGATGTATGCAAAGGATGTGCTTTGGGGAAGTTTCCAGATCCCCTTTTCCCAGCAGTGACAGCAGAGCGATCAAGATCCTTGACTTGATACATACCGATGTGAGTGGTCGGATGTCTCATGTATCATTGAGTGGCTATGAGTACTATGTTTTATTCATTGATGACCACTCCACGAAGACCTGGATTTATTTCTTGAAGACCAAGAGTGAGGTCTTCAAGCGGTTTCAAGAGTTCAAAGCTCTTGTGGAGACCCACACAGATAGGAAGATCAAGGTCCTCAAGTCGGACAGTGGAGGGGAGTATACCCTTGGTGAGTTTGTTGATTTTTGTGCTGAGGCGGGCATTAGAAGGGAGTTCACAGTTCCTTACTACCCCCAGCAGAATGGGGTTGTGGAGAGGAAGAACAGATCCATTGTAGGGGCTTCCAAAGCCATGCTTCATGATCAGGGGTTACCTTATTTTTTGTGGGTAGAGGCCTTCAACACTGCTATGTACTTGCAGAACAAGAGTCCACATCATGCCTTGGGGAATGTGACTCCAGAGGAGGCTTTTTCTGAGAAGAAGCCTGATGTTGGGAACTTTCGTATCTTTGGGAGCCTTACATATTCCTATGTCTTCAAGGAGAACAGGACCAAGCTAGAGCCCACCGCAAACAAGGGCATCTTTGTGGGTTATCGCGAGACCTCGAAAGCTTATCAAATTTATATTCCTGCACAGAGGAAAGTGGTTGTCAGGCGCGATGTGAAGTTCGAGGAGAGAGCTTTCAGGAGTTCATGGGAGTTAGAGTATCCAGAGTCACCAGACCCTCAGGAGCAGCTGAGTCAATCACAGGGATCCAGTGGTTAGGGATCAGGAGACACATCGATTACAGTGTCAGGTCCATCAGTGAGCAGTGGCTCTCAGAGTCAGGTGGGTGGTTCTTCGGGTAGCATGCAGGGCATTTCGCAGAGCAATTCACAGGGTAGTCCACTAATGGACAATTCGCACGGTACTTCAGCATCTACAGGCACAGGTTCATGCATGAGGTCAGTTGACAGGCCTTCAGGAGTTCAGGCTTCTGATGATAATGAGGATTCTTTCACTCGGGTGGGAGAAGTATGCTCAAGGAAGAAGAAGCCCAAGTGGCTTCAAGATACCTTACGTGAGGCCACATTAGTTGTTGGGCCAAAGGACAGGATAGAGAGAGTAAACCACCTAAGCCGTTCTGTAGTTACATGGCATTGGTAACAAGCATTGTCGACTCTGAGCCTTCTAGTTATGAGGAGGAAACCAGCCAACAAGTTTGGAGAGAGACCATGATGGAGGAGTATTCTTCTATTATGAAGAACGATGTTTGGGAGGTAGTGCCAAGGCCTGAAGGTAAATCAATTGTTACTTCCAGATGGCTCTACAAGATAAAGCATGTTGTAGATGGCAACATCGAGAAGTTCAAAGCTCGATTTGTGGCGAGAGGGTTCTCACAGGTAGAGGGAGTTGACTATGAGGAGACCTTCACTCCCGTAGCTTGGTATACATCTATTCGCTCCATTATATCGATTACAACAAAGATGGGTTGGAAGATCCACTAGATGGATGTGAAGATCGCATTTCTCAATGGCTTCATTCAGGAGGAGGTTTATATTGAGCAACCACAGGGATTTGAGGTGCATGGGAAGGAGTCCCATGTATGCAGATTGAAAAAGGCACTCTATGGCCTAAAGCAAGCTCCTAGAGCTTGGTACTCTAGGATTGATACATACTTGTAGCAGTTGGGTTTCACAAAGAGTGAGGCTGATCCGAACCTATACTTCATTGTGGTGGGTGAGGAGCCTCTCATTCTGGTGTTGTATGTTCATGACTTGATCATCACTGGTGCAGAGAGACTCATTGAGGGCTGCAAGAGAGATCTTGCTTCAGAGTATGAGATGAAGGATATCGGCTTGATGCATTATTTTCTGGGATTGGAGGTGTGGCAGGAGGAGGGGCACTTCTTCATGAGACAAGGGAAGTACATTGTGGATATTCTTAAAAAATTTCACATGGAGGACTGCAAACCCATGTCTACACCTATGTATCACTAACTGGAAGAAGCTTCACGCTTCTGATTCCGAGTTTGTGGATCTTACTCTATAAAGACAGTTGATTGGTTGTTTGATATATTTGGTCAACGCTCGACCAAATATATGTTTTGTAGTTAACACTGTGAGTTAGTTCATGTGTGAGCCCAGGAGAGTGCACTGGGTGGCTGCAAAACACATTCTTCGTTACTTGCAGGGGACTGTGGATTTTGGTCTGGATTATAGACAGGGTGATGGAGTGAGACTGGCAAGGTACACGAATTCATATTGGGCAGGTTGTGCTTCAGATAGTAAGAGTACTTCCGAGTGTTGTTTTGGGTTGGGTTCGGCAATTGTGTCGTGGATCAGACAAAAACAACAGTGAGTTGCATTGAGTTCAACTGAGTCAGAGCATATGGCTGCTAGTTTGGCTAGTTGTGAGGCCATATGGCTTCGCAAGATGTTGTTTGGTCTATTTGGTCAGGCATTGAGACCTTCAGTGATTTATTGTGATAATCAGAGTTGCATAAAACTCACGGAGAACCCAGTTTTTCATTACAAGTCAAAGCATATTGAGATCAAGTATCACTTCATTAGAGACTATGTCCAAAAGGGAGCTGTCAAGCTTGAGTACATTTCCACAAATGAGCAGGTAGCAGACATTTTCACCAAAGCCTTACCACGGGACAAGCATGTCTACTTCATAAACAAGATGGGAGTGCTAAGTAACACTTTCCTCGGTAAGAGGGAGTGGCAAAATTTGGATACCAGAGGACAAGTGGTTCCCTAAAGCTTTGATCTTTGGCCTAGGGAAAAGTGTCCAAATTTATTTGTACTTTTCTCCTAAAGTGACTTTATAAGTAGTAAAGTTACATTCTAATTTAAAAGTGACTTTATAAGTGGTAAAGTTACATTCTAATTTAAAGGTGACTTTATTAAACTCAATGAAGAATTAGAAAGTGAAAAGTGACTATGGAAATAAAAGGCTAAGTGGGTCTTTATTTAAGTGGGTGAGTTAAAAAATAGAAAGTGAGAATTAAATGCACATTTATTCTCATCCCTAGGTCTAAATGAATCTCAACCATTAGATCTTAGGGTAACCCAAAAGGTCATTTAGAGAATAAAAGGAGAAGAGAAAAGGAAAAGATCATTCATCTTTCATGAGCATTTGAGAGAAAGAGAAGAGAGAGCAACGAGACAATTTCCGAGCAGTGAGGAAGTGAAGGAGGGCAGCAAGAAGAAATTTCAACGAATTTGGGTAGCAGCATTTATTGGCATGCATCCCAAGGAAAAACAGTACAGCAGGAGAGGCACAAAAATCGAGGCAGAGGGACAACAAGTTCTGAGCACATTTTTTCGAGGTTGGTCGTACAGCATTTAATGTTATTTTATTGTTGTAAAAATTTCTATTTTGGTTGTTTGCTGATTGGCACGAATTTCGAGGTGGAGTTCAAGCACGAAAATCGAGATAAGTTGTAATTTGTGGTCACTGGAAATTTTACTGTGTATTTCAGTTTCTCTGTAAAAGCATTTTCAGAAATAAAGAAGAGCTCTCAAACTGGTTTTCTCCAAGAGTTGTAGGGGCTTTTTCAAGGGTCACATTGACCAAAAATCACTGTGTTATTTTCTGTGTGTAGCTGTCATAATTTTGCTGTGTTTTATTTCTGCAATTTGAGCAGTTGTGAAATCTCTAAATTTGTGTTTTCAGAAAATTATTGTCATTCCTAGATTTTAGAATTTTTATCATGCTTGGATTTAAAACTAAATGCATGGAGTGATAAGGAAAACTGATAACGGGAGTGGAGGTTGAAATTTCTTCAAGACCTTGGTTTGATGCATTACTTTCTGGGTCTAGAGGTCTAACAAAGACCTGGTGAAATTTATCTTTCTCAAGGAAAATATGTTGTTAAGCTTCTTGAAAGATTTGCTATGGTTGAATGTAAGTCCATGCATACTCCTATGGAAATGAACTTTAAGAAACTATGTGGCAAAGCTGCAGGACCAAATCTGGCAAATTCCATAGAGTATAGACAGCTCACCGGTGCTTTGATGTTTTTGGTAAACACTAGGCCTAACATATGCTTTGTTGTAACACTTTTAAGTCAACATATGATGTTGGCAATCACAATTGTTGTTGGACCAAAACCCGCAAGTGTTAGCCAAGGATGTCATCGCCAGAGATAAGGATCCACGACAGGCAGTTAGTCCATGTCACGAAACACACAGGAAGCATTGTTTATCCAATGTCCAACAATCTCCCCCCCAAAGCGAGTTGGGTGTGTATCGAACTTGTGGCCTACGTTCTGATACCACTTGTTGGGAATCACGATTGTCATTAGACGAAAACCTGCATGTCTTAGCCAAGGATGTCATCGCCAGAGATAAGGATCCACGAGAGGTGGTTAGTCCATGTCACGAAACACACGGGAAGCGTTGTTGGTTTATCCAATGTCCAACATATGAATGATCCCTTTCATGCCCACTGGATTGTTGCAAAATATGTACTCAGATACTTGCATGCAACTAAGGATTGAAATACACTGTTAAAAATTTAAGACTTCATGGATATACTAATGTTGATGGGGCTAGTAACTTTGTTGATAGAAAGAGCACTTTTGGGTTTTGCTTTAGGTTGGGATCTGCCATGAACTCTTGGATGAGCAGAAAGCATAAATCTATTGCACCAAGTACAACTGAAGCTGAGTACATTGCTACTAGCATGGCTAGTTGTGAGGCAGTTTGGCTGAGAAATCATTTTGGGGAACTATCTGAGCAAGTTCCAGACACAACAGTTACATATTGTGACAATAAATGTGGTATTTGTCTTGCAGAAAATCCTATGTTTCAAGACAAGTCCATGCATATTGAGATCAAGTATCACTATATCTAGGATATGGTGCAGAGAGGAGCAGTGAGGCTCCATCACATCTCCACTGATGATCAGATCGTTGACATTCTTACCAAGCCTTTACCGAAAGAAAAGTTCTTGGTTTTTAGAGAGCAGCTTGGACTTATGCGCGGTCACAGTAGATCGAGAACAGTGAGTTGCCTTCCCCCCTGTCAGAGCTCATAGGATTAGGGAATGATGTCGAAAAGCTCCTGAGGATGAAGGACCTCTTGTGTAGTGTGTGCCACAAGAGTGGGCCTCAGTATGCATTTGACCCATAGTCTGGAATGTGGGAAGAGCCACCTATTTGGTCAATAAGTGTGGTGACACTTATTGTTGATTTGGGGTAGCATCGGATGTGCTCTAGCCACGAAATTTGGTGGAGAGGTTGGGGCACATGAGATCTCCAATACCCAGAAAGGGTTTGGGCAGATTCTAAACATATAAGGAGATATTAAAGCAATTAATATTTTTAATGGAGTCCCTAAGTCTAAACTTAGGGAAAATAAAATATTAATGTGTATTAATATGAATCTGTGTTAGAATGGTCCAAAAGACATGGATCAAGCCAAATCTAATCTTAGTCGTTGATTAGGGATTTAATCTCGATAGTTGAGATGTCAAAAGGAAAAGTATAAGAGGGGACTTGAGGGTCACTTGGAGAGTACACCAGAGTGATCAGTGATTCTATTCTCTATAGCAGGGTTTGTTAAGAGAGATAGAATCAGTGATCGGGAGAGCAGCTGAGGGGCATTGAGTACAAAGAAACAGAGAAGGTAGAGATTATGCCGGAAGAGCACTGTAACAACCAAGGAGAGTGACACAGAGCCAGCAAGGGCTGACGTAGGGCCACACAGAGGCAGCTAAGTGCTACGCAGAGTACCAGAGAGGCCAGCGTGTCTAACGCAAAGGCCCAAAAAGCTGACGTAGGACCTCCTGGGGCTAACATGGGCCAAGAAAGGCTGACACAGGGCCAGCATGAGACAGAGAGGGGTTGACGCAGTCCTGATTGGGCAGACGCTGGGGTTGCAAAGCAGTTTTGTGCTGAGGAGCTGCCAGAAGGGTTTTCCATGGCTTCAACCAGGAGATTTCTCTCAAACTGTGAGGTATAGCTGCTAACGAAATTCTCTATTGGGTAGGCCAATTTCGGCACCCAGATTGTACTCTGATATTGATTAATAAGAAAACCCTCAAATAGTTGCACCGGTTTTCCTGCATTGGGTTTTTCCGGGGACATTGGTCCAAAAATAATGGTGTCATGTGGTGTATTTGTTCTTGTTTCTTTAGTTGCTGATCTATAATATGTTGAGCATGCACTGGTGTTTATTTTTAGTATTTACTTTGTAAATAACTTGTTAAAGAAAAATAACAAGTTGGTAGGAATAAATCAAAAAAAAGTGTATGAAGGGTTTCTAAACTAAGTAAACTTAAAAACTTCAACATGGTATCAAAGGGTGATTGCAGATCACAGGAGGACTAAAAGACATCAGCCGAGCAAAGCAATAGCAACAGAAAATAGTTGTCCCAAGGTGACAGAAGTTGTTTCTAGCAGCACAAAAACCAAGGAAGTGTGATGCAGAGCTAGCCAGAGTCACGCAAAAGAAGCCGGGAACTACGCAGAGCCTCAGAGAGGCCAACGTTGTTGATGCAGAGCGCCAAAGGGTTGATGCAAGGCATCCCAGGGCTGACGCAGACCCATCCGGGTGACGTAGAGCCAACGTGAGGCAGAGAGGGGCTGAACCAGTTCACATTAGAATGTTGCAAGATTATTGCAGAGTGGAGTTGGTGAGGTATTGTAGTCAGAAAAGTACTTGACAGGGCAGGGCCAAAGGAGTTGTTACCGAGGGTTTCTAGCCGAGGAACCTGGATCAACAGTGTAGTTGCACAAGACAATCAGAGTAGGGGACATTTCGACAAGCAGCAGAAGGATTTCCAGGAGGGAAATCAGGACTCAAAGGGAGTCCAGAAGAGAACTTCGAGACAAGAAGTAGAGACTCAAAGGAGTCGAACAGAGAACTTCCAAGAGGGAAGTAGAGAAGCGTCATGGCACTACACGGGGTAAGAGACCAGGATAAGCTAGACGAAGCATCGAACTTCGTAGTCTGGAAGGCCAGAATCTTATCAGTGCTTGACGGGAATCGTGTCAACAATTTCGCCTTGAAGGTTATAGCTATCCCAGTCGACCGCAATGATAACGACAAGTATGAAGAGGTGATGGTGAGAGCCAAGTGCATTATCCTTGACGGGGTCAAGGATCATGTGGTACCACATAGAGCCGAGAAGGAAACAGCAGTTGAGATGTGGGAGGCTCTCAAGAACTTGTACCAGCATACTTCTGTGTAGAAAGGAATGCTACTTGAGAACCAGATGAGGTCGTATCAGATGAAGAAGGGTTAATCGATTGACACCTTCCTCGGAGGACTAAATGAGATCAGAGACCAGTTGACTACTATAGGAGTGACATCGGATCAAGAGATTATGATGAGGACAGCCCTGAATGTTGTCTCAGAAGATTGGAAAGTGTTTGTCCAGAGTATCCTAGGAAGAGGGACTCTCCCGCCTTGGGATGAGATGTGGGCAGCTCTTCGCCAGGAAGAGATCATACGGCAGTCGAAGACAGGTAGCAGCAGCAAAGGGATCAAGGTCAAGTAGGAGGAGGAGGATGTGGCCCTAGCATCTAAGGGAAAGCATGAGAAGTGGAAGAAGAAAGATCTCTCCAAGATCAAATGCTTCCACAGTGGGGAGATGGATCATTATGCGACCCAATGCCCAAGGAAGAAGAGTAAGGGAGAGTCTTCGGAGACTAAGGCAACGCCAGCACGGGCAGAGAAGGAAGTTTTGACAAACGATGACTGTGCCATGAGTGCACAGACGCCATTTGAGCGGAAGTGAGAAGACATGAAGCTGTAGTGAGGAGGACTACAGGCAATGAGGGGCAGGATCCTCGAGATACCCAACCTCTTGGATTAGACCTTGCTATGGGAGCCCCGACGAGGAGTAGCAGGACTGGCTGAGTCGGTAGAAATGGATGCGAATGGAGCGGCAGAGAGAGCTACAACGCAGGAGTCCCGAGACAGCGCAGAGCTAGCAGACTGCAGCAGTGCGAGAGGCACAGGAGTGTTGCACTAGTGCAGGAAGGCACAAAGAGGTGTGCAACGATGCGAGATGCAGGGAGTTGTTGCAGCGGCACAAAGGTCAGAGAGGGAGCACTTGTCAGCGGCAGAGGGAGCTTCAGCATTAGTGGGAGTCTCTAGCCCAACAGGGAGGTCGGTCCAACAGGGAGGTCAGTTGGAGATCAGTTACTTACTTCTCAGTAACTAAGTTGCAGTGCAACAATGGAGAGCACGATGCAACATGATGAGAAGAGGTGCAATGCGAATGCAGTGCTAGGAGAAAGGACCAGCAATAGCACGGATACAGAGGGAGCTGTCGTACAGATGCAACAGTGGCAGTGGCAAAACCATGGGCAACAGTACAAGAGGCAGCAGTGCAGAGGATAGTGGGCAGGAAGGCCTAGTATCAACGCAGAGACCGATGCCGGATGATCAAGGTGATACTCAGTGAGGAGTATTGCTAGAGTACAATCCTCGCTAAGAGGGAGAGTTGATTTGGGGTAGCATCGAATGTGCTCTAGCCACGAAATTTGGTGGAGAGGTTGGGGCACATGAAATCTACAATACCCAGAAAGGGTTTGGGCAGATTCTAAACAGATCAAGAGCTATTAAAATAATTAATATTTTTAATGGAGTCCCCAGTTTGGCACCCTATTGTACTGGAGAATTGTTGAATAATAAAATCCTTCCTTGTTGCATCGGTTTTCCCACATTGGGTTTTTCCAGGGACTGTTGTCCAAAATATCAGTGTCGATGTGTTGATTCTTGTGCATGTGTTTGCTTCTATATTATGGTGTGATATTTACAGCAGAATTTATTTTAATGCTTATTGAAGAAATTGCATAAATAACTTATTGATAATAAGTAGGCAAAGTAAATTAGATGTTGCAGTGATAGAATTTTCACATGGTATCGAAGCAAGTAATCAAAGAAAGGAAGGGAAAATCAGTTATGGGTCGAGACCATGATGCAGAGGCATCCACATCAGGGGAATCGCACAGGTTTTCAGAAAATTGCACAAGAGAAAGAGATTTCGATTTCTCAATGTTGGCTTCCAGGCTGGAAGAAGAAGTGGCTTGTATGACTAGTTCTGCATCATCAAAAGTATGGCATATGATGGGAATCAGGGAATGTTTCTCAGAATATCGAGAAGAGAAGATGAACTTTCAGATCACCATGGGGAACAAGGCAAAGTGTACTCCAGTAGGGAAGGGTACCATAGTTTTTCAAACAGAATCGGGAGAACGGTTCCGTGCTACAAATGTGTTGCATGTACCAGGATTGGGGATGAACTTACTTTCCGTGTCGCAACTTCAAGGCAAGGGCTATGACGCCTACTTCATCAAGGAGAAGGTATATGTCAAACACCCAAGCTGGAAAAAGAAAGTGCAAATCGGGATCAAAAGTAACAAGTTGTATAAATTACAACTAGAATCACCAATGGCATTAATAGGTAGTCATGGAGACAAGGACTTGAATGAACTATGGCACAGAAGAATGGGACATTTGCACCATGGAGCTCTGAGAATTTTGAGGAGCACTGTAACAGGAGTTCCAGATCTTAGTACGGAACAAGATGATGTATGCAAAGGATGTGCTCTAGGGAAGTATGCCAAGGTAGCATTTCCTAGGAGTAGACACAAGGCCAAGAGTGTACTAGGATTGATACACTCAAATATCTGTGAACCTATGTCTGTCAAAGCTCTTAGTGGTCCCGAGTATTTCCTTACCTTCATTGATAACCACTCAAGAAAACTTGGATTTATTTTTTGAAAACCAAGGACGAGTTTTTCTGTCGATTCAAAGAGTTCAAGGCTCTGGTGGAGAATCTAACTAGGAAGAAAAAATGTTTTGCACTCAGATAATGGTGGAGAGTATGTCAATAAGGACTTCACTGATTTTTGCACTAAGGAGAGCATCAGAAGAGAGTGGATAGCTCCCTACAATCCGGAGCAGAATGGAGTAGCAGCAAGGAAGAACAAGACTATTGTAGAAGCAGCTAGGGCGATGATGTATGATCAGGATATGCCAAAATTCCTGCGGGCAGAAGCATGCAATACAGCAGTCTATGTTCAAAACAGGACTCCTCATCAGGCGTTGGGCAAGATTACTCCAGAGAAAGTTCTTACAAGGAAGACACCTGAAGTTAGTCATTTCAGGATATTTGGGAGTTTAGCATATTGCCGCATACCCGAGGAAAAGAGGGAAAAGCTGGATCGAACTGCGGAAAAGGGATATCTGATGGGATATAGAGAGAACGCTAAGGCATATAGAATCTATCTTCCAGGGAGCAGGAAGGTAGTAGTTTGATGAGATGTAATGTTCATGGAGGACAAGGCTTTTAGAAAATCTCGTGAGATGCCTTCCGAGGAGCAGTCAAAAGAGGAGTCGTTGGTTAAACCTCTTCAACCAACAGAAGTAAAAAATTCTTCCTCGGGTCAGGAAGATTCACAGGATGAGGAGGAGGAGCTAACAAAAGCACCTGCTGGTAGAGGAAGAACTAGCAGGGAACTTCGTCAGATTCTGCAAGATGCAGAGGACTTCATCGGTGTGCCAAGAAACAATAAGAGGGAGCAAAAACAGCCAGAAAGATATCAGGCATTAGTAGCTCAAGATGGAGAGCCTGCCAATTTCCAAGAGGCAGCTCAACATCAGGTTTGGCTAGATGCGATGGTAGAGGAGTACAACTCCATTATGGTGAACGATGTCTGGGAGGCAGTGCCAAGGCCTCAAGACAGATCAGTGGTAGGTTCGAGATGGATCTACAAGATCAAATATGTTGCAAACGACAGTGTTGAGAAATATAAGGCCAGGTTTGTGGCTAAAGGGTATGCTCAGAAGGAAGGGATTGACTATTAAGAGACCTTCGCCTCAGTAGCCAGGTATACATCTATTAGAACCGTGATATCTCTTGCAGCTCAGATGGGGTAGGGGATTTATCAGATGGATGTCAAAACATCTTTTCTGAATGAGGTAATAGAAGAAGAGGTATACATTGAACAACCAGAGTGCTTTAAGATGCATGAGAAGAAGTCTCATGTATACAGGTTGAAGAAAGCCTTGTATGGGTTGAAACAAGCACCTAGAGCATGGTATTGTAGAACTGATGGCTACTTGCAGAAGATGGGATTTGTCAAGAGTGACGCGGATCCAAATCTCTACTATCTGGTTGTAGAGAATGAGCCGCTGATCTTAGTATTGTATGTGGACAATCTCTTTCTGACAAGATCATCCAGGCTCATTGGGGACTGCAAGAAGAATCTAGCCACATAATTTGATATGAAGGATTTGAGACGAATGCATTATTTCCTGGGGTTGGAAGTTTAGCAGCAAGAGGGAAAAATCTTCCTTGGGCAAGGGAGATATACTACAGAAATCCTAAAAAGATTCAGGATGGAGGACTGTAGACTCATGACTACTCCAATGATCACCAACTGGAAGAAGATTGATGCATCAGCAGGCAAGGATGTTGATCCCACCTTATACAGGCAGCTCATAGGGTCCCTGATGTATCTGGTCAATACCAGGCCGGACATTTGCTACGTTGTCAACACCCTCAGTCAATTCATGGTGGAATTGAAGAGAGTTGGGCAGCAGTTGAACATGTTCTCAGGTATTTACAGGGAACAGTCGATTATGGACTCTTGTACACCAAGAGTAAGGATATCAGATTGAGTGGATTTATTGATGTAGATTGGGCGGGAATCTCAATGGATCGGAAAAGTACCTCTGGGTACTGTTTCAACATTGGATCACGAATAACTTCCTAGTGCAGTAGGAAACAGAAATCCGTGGCTCTGAGCTCATCTAAGGCAGAATATATGGCGGCAAGCACAGCTTCATGTGAGGCAATATGGCTTAGAAAACTGCTTGTGAACCTATTTAGAAGGAAAATGGAGGCGACCAAGATCATGTGCGATAATCAGAGTTGCATCAAGCTCTCTGAGAATCCGGAGTTTCATGATCGGTCAAAGCATATTGATATCCGATGTCATTTTGTCAGAGACTGTGTCCAACGAGGAGTTGTACAATTGAGCTACACTCCTACAGGGAACAGGTGGCAGACATCCTTACGAAGGCCCTTGGAAGAACCAAGTTTGATTATTTTAGGGAGAAGATGGGGATGATAAAGAATCCATTTCAGTAGCAGAAATGAGTATGATGTTGCAGTGGAGATGCAGTGTTGGGAAGAAAGACCAGCAGCAGCACGGATGCAGAGGGAGTTGCAGTGTAGATGCAGTGTTGGGAAAATGGACCAGCAACAGCACGGATGCAGAGGGAGCAGCAGTACAGGATGCAGTAGTACAAGATGCAGTAGTACAGGCTTAGCATCCGCATAGGTATCGATGCCGTATGATAAGAGTAATGCTCAATGTGGAGTATTACTAAAGCACAGTGCTCGCTAAGAGGGAGTGTTGATTTGAGGTAGCATCGAATATGCTCTAGCCATGAAAATTGGTAGAGAGGCTAAAGCACATGAAATCTCCAAGAGCCAGAAATGGTTTGGGCAGATACTAACCAGTTTGGGAGATATTAAATAATTAATATTTTTAATGGAGTTCCTAAGTCTAAACTTAGGAAAAATAAACTATTAATGAGTATTGATATAAAACTAGGTTAGAAGATTCCAAAAGTCATGGATCAAGCCGAATCTAATCTTAGCCGTTGATTAGAGATTTAATCTCGGCCATTGAAGGACCAACAGGAAAAGTATAAAGAGGAGGCTTGACGGTCAGTTGGAAGATACACTGAGGGAGACCAGTAAGTTCAAAATTCGAACTAGTGATCTGGAGAGAAGCAGGAGGCAGCAAGTACGAAACAAAGGGTCAGGCTCAGCAACAAAAGACCAACGCAGAGGCAGGAGAGGCAAATGCAAAGCCTTTCAGGCAAACGTAGAGGCAACAGGAGACTGCGCAGTCACTAAAGGGCCTGCGTGGGTGACGCAGAGAGGCCTAGGGCTGACGCAGAGTGTCTGGAAGCTACGGAGAGGTTAGCCAAGCTGACGTTGGGACTGGGAGAATTGTTGGGGAATTTTTTATATTAGGTAGCCCAGTTTGGCACCCTGTTGTACTGAAGAATTGCTGAATAATAAAATCCTCCCTTGTTGCACCAGTTTTCCCACATTGGGTTTTTTCGGGGACTGTTGTCCAAAATATCAGTGTCGATGTGTTGATTCTTGTGCATGTGTTTGTTTCTGTATTATGGTGTGATATCTGCAGCAGAATTTATTTTAATGTTTATTGAAGGAATTTCATAAATAACTTATTGAAAATAAGTAGGCAAAGTAAATCAGATGTTGCAGTGATAGAATTTTCACAAAAGTACAAAGCAGAAATGGTGAAGGCAAAGAGAATGATCCTCGATGGAGTGAAGGATCATATGGTTTGTCACATTGCCAGCAGAGGGACTGCTAAGGAGATGTGGGATGCGTTGTCTAAGCTATATCAGGGGTCTCCCGAGTAGCAGAAGATGTAATTAGAGAAGAAACTGAGATCTGCATAGATGCAGAAGGGGGAGCGCATAGATCCGTTCCTCACAAAGCTTTAAGAGACCCGTGACGAGTTAGCAGTTGTGGGGTCTACACCTCAAGGGTCCGAGTTGGTTAGACTGGCCCTTAATTCAGTCTCAGATGAGTGGCAAGTCTTTGTCCAGAGTATCCTGGGCAGAGCGCCTTTGCCAAATTGGGATGAGATGTGGCAACTTTGAAGCAAGAGGAGTTGACAAGAGACTTGGTTAAGTGTAAGCTTGACGGAAGCAATAGCAGTGGATCGAAGCCCAAGGAGGAGGATGAGAATGCAACCCTTGCATCCAAGGGACAGCAGGAGTAGCGGAGGCCGAAGAAGGACATCTCGAAGATCAAATGCTTCGGGTGTGGTGAAATGGGTCACTACGCAACACAATGTCCTCTCAAGAAGGAGGACAAAGATGAGAAGCATGATCCGAAGGCTACACCCGTGAAGATCGAGGAGGAGGAGTTCGCCATGATAGCCGAGATACCACAGGAAGGAACAGCGCTGATTTGGAGTTGTAGTTCGAAAGAGCTACAAATGCGCAGGATCCTTGAAGAACGTACCTCTCGGATCAATTCCTTGCTACGAGAGCCCATATCAGTGGTAGCAAGATGGACTAAGTGTTAAATGGCGCAGAGGAGTGTTGGAGCGACAGATGCAGTGGCTAGAACGCCAAGTCTGAGCAGTGTAGTGTAGAGTTGCAGCAGTGCAGGGAAGCAATGTGCAATAGCAACAATGGCGTAGGGGCTTCAGATGGATAGCGTGGGACTATCAGCATTCAAATCTTCAACATCGAGATGCATCTATGTTGAGCACTTGTTCAGTAATCTGGGATGTTTTTCCGTTGTTGATGCAGTAGCAACAGCGGTTTGCAGTGCAGGGGGTAGTTGGCAGTGGCAGTGCCAGCAGCAACACGGATGCAGAAATCCAGAGGGAGTTGTAGTACGGATGCAGTGTTGGCAGTGGCAGTGTCAACAGCAACGCAGTAATTGGTGGATAGCATGTCAGACATCAACAGCGCAGAGGACGATGTTATGAAGTCAAGGTGATGCTTCAGTGGGAGGCATTGCTATAGCACATTCCTCGCTAAGAGGGAGTGTTGATTTTTGGTAACATCGAATTTGCTCTATATCTCAAATTTTGCAGGGAGGCTTGGGCACATGTATTCCAAAGAACCCAGAAATCGTTTTGGGAAATTCCACCCAGAGACAGTTTTATTAAAACAATTAATTATTTTTAATGGGTCCCTAAGTCTAAACTTAGGAAATTAAAATAATTAATGGGTATTAATCTAACTGTGGGTGTAACTTCTAGAAAAAGATGAAGATCAAGCAGAAATGATCTTAGCCATTGATTAGCTTATAATTTGGGTCGTTGAATGTCAATGAAAAGATTATTTAAGGAGGCTTGAGGGTCATTTGGAAGACACATAGAGAGTTGATCAGTGAGATCGAATTGCTGAAGCTAGCAGCAGCGCGGTGATTTGTAGTGATCACGCAAAGAAGGGCAGAGGGAGTTTTGGCTGGAGGATCTTCTCCAGAGCCAAGAATACTAGGGAGAGAGATACACAGAGGAGGCAGCGCAGGGGCCAGAGAGTGTGACGTAGAGCCAAGAAGGGATCACACAGGGCCCATGCAGAGCATCGCAGAGCCTCCCACGCAAAAGTTTGAAATTTGCTGGGGAGTTAGATATTCTGGGCCGAGAGGGTTGGAATTAGCTCTAGAGGGCAAATCGATTCCCAGCAAAGGTGACGCAAGGCCCACGCAGGGGCAACGCAGAAGTAGTCGGGTCAACTGTCGAATCAGTCGAGACTTGCAGTATAGAGTGAGGTAATCTCACTAATTTCTTCTGTCGAGTGATATTCTATGTAACTGGATTTTCGAGAAGGCATCTAGTAGTTGTATTCAGAAATACTTTAGCTTAATAATAAAAATCCACAAATTTGTTGCACCGGTTTTCTCGCACTAGGTTTTTCCGGGGACATTTGTCCAAAAACCACTGTGTCATTTGTGTTGTATCTTTCTCTATTGTTCATTTTCTTGTTTCAGCATATTATTAAATTAGTGTAGGCTGCAGTGTATATATTTCGATGTTTGCCGTAGGAAATTGCAAATAGCTTGTTCATGTAAATCTAACAAGTAGGAGAAATAGCATGAGTTGTTGCAGTAGGGATTCCGGTTTCAAGAATTTTCACAAGCCTAAAGTGAGCAATTCGATTTGGCTGAAGGGAAGATGTTTTCAGTTCCAAAGGCCTAGAAGATTTCCCAAAGGGTCGGAGAAGCATTTTCCAAGTCAACAACAGGCAAGACGGCTAGATTGGCAGTTGTTTCAGGCAGTGCGTGTAGCAGGCAACGCTAGGGTGATGCAGATCTTGCGCAAACCACTTGGACGACTAGCTTTTCAAAGGTCAAACAGTGTCAGGATTGCTCAGAGAGAGGGTAAAATTCCTCAATAAATTTTTGCTAGTATTTCTCTTGGATAGATTCGCTAGTTTGGCGACATTTATTGTACTCATAATTTTCTCACTGCTGCTCAATAATAAAAACCCTCAATTGTTGCACCGGTTTTCCCACATGGGATTTTTCTGGGGAATTTTGTCCAAAAATAACAGCGTACTATTTGTGTGTGTGCGCCAGTATTTTCTCAGTTTCCAGTTTATCTTCCACAGTGTTTTTTATTTGTTAAGGTTGCAGTGTGATTAATTCGTTGTCGTAGCAATAAACTGCATAATTTATTTACAGTTAGAAGAATTAATTCCAGTTGCTGCAATAGAATTTCAGTAGTGAAATTTTCACATGGTATCAGAGCCATTTTGATCAGACGGAGAAGCTCAGAAGCAAAAGAAGAAAAATCGTTGTTTAGAGGGAGCAATAGGACGAATTTTCTGGGGGTTGCTAGGCAGTACGAATTGTTGGGCAGTTTGATTTTTCAATGCAGTGTTGCAGAAAAACTCAGCTTGCCAAAGTGAGTGATTCCAGCAAGACTGATTCTAGCAAGCAAAGGGAGCAACAGTTAAGTATTTTCGTTGACCAAATTCCTTGTTTGGGCACAGGAGGGTTTCGCAATAGTTTGCAGTAGTAGAATCAGTGCCATGTGGAAGAGAAAGTGCACCCACATAGGGAGTTTCTCTCAGAGGGTTTCTAGTTTAGGAATTCAAATTTCCAGTTGCAGACGACAGTAGCTGCAAGTAGATTTTCTCACTCCAGAAGGGAGTGTGAATAGCAAAATCAACAGTCGAGCACGAGAAATAGGGATATTTTCGTTCCAGTTTCAGAGATGGCCACAGTTGGTCTTAGAGATCGGGATAGGTTGGATGGTGCCTCCAAATATGTCATCTAGAAGGCTAGGATGCCCTTCCTGTTAGATGAGCATTGCACTGAAGACCTTTGCAAAGAGCATTGTGGTGGTACTAACCGATACTAATCAGCTGAAAGAGTACATGAAAGAGATGGCCAAGGCGAAGCGGATGATCCTGGATGGAGTCTAGGACCATATAGTCTCACATATATTTGGCAAGAACACTACCAAGAAGATGTGGGATGCTCTCGCTCAACTATATCAAAATCCTTCCAAGCAATGGAAGATGTTCCTGAAAGAGAAGCTGACAAACATCAGCATGTATAAAGGGGAAGGCATTAATCCCTTGCTCACTAGAATTCAAGAAATCTGAGATCAGCTTGCAGTCATTGGGGAGTCACCTTAGTTGACAGAGCTTGTACGTTTGGCACTGAACAGTGTCTTAGAGGATTGGGAGATCTTCGTCCAAGGCATCTTGGGACGAGATACTCTACCTAGGTGGGACAGGATGTGGTCAGACCTGCAGCAGGAGGAGATGAGGCGAGCACTTGTGAAGACCTCCATCGACAAAAAAGCAGTAAGGGTTCAAAAGGTGAGAAGGAGGAAGAGAATGCGGCCCTTGCATCAAAGGGTCTTAGTCAGGGACAAGGGGGGAAAGAAAAAGAAGGACCTATCTAAGGTCAAGTGCTTCAGGTTTGACGAGTTTGGCCGCTATAGTTCTCAAGTAGCATCCACAGAGATAGACAAGTTGTCCTCCAGGTTGGAGGAATATTTCACAATGTTTGCAGCTATACCTCCAGGAGTGAGGTGCCGCGATATGGAGTTATAGTCCCAGAGTTGCGCAGAGGTTTAGGCAGGGCCCATTGAGGTGTCTTCCTCATGTATCATTACCTTGCTACAGTGGCCCACAGTATTCAGTAGCAGGATATAAAAGTGCCAGTTGATGCAGTCAGATTCTATAGTAGTTGCAGACTAGTTGCGGTCAGGGATTGAGGAGTGCAAAGCATTGTTGACAGCAGAGCAAGGGGCTCATTAGCAGAGTCAGCAACAGCGCAGATTCCCCAGTAGACAATGCAGAGGCTAGTAGCAGTCAGATGCTCAGGAGACAGATGTAGCAGAAAGACACAGTTGATTCAGTTTTTCGGATGATTCTCAGTTGTAGTAGTTGCAATAGCAGCAGCAACAATTGAGAGGAAGTTGCAATGCAAGATGCAGAGTTGGCAGCAATATAATAGTGTCAGCAGCGGCACAGATGCAGCGTCAAAGTTGCATAGTGGTTGGTGGTCAATGGTAGGCAGTGACAGCTACCAGACATCAACAACGTATGGAGGATGATGCAGAGACAAAGTGTTGGAAGTAGTTCAGCATTAGAACACCTTCCTTGCTAAGAGGGAGTTGTTAGTTTTTGTAGCATCAGATGGTGTTTTAGTCTCGACAGTTGTCAGAGAGGTTAAGGAATAGTAGGACTCCAAAACCCAGAAAAGGTTTCAGAAAAATCCACCTAGAAATGCCTTAATTAAGTTAATTAATCAGTATTTAAATTTTTCCTAAGTCTCACTTAGGGAAAATGATTAATTAGCAGCAACTAATTGAGGAAGGTGAGATTTTTCTAGCAACTCACACAGATCGACTAGGAAATGATCTCAGCCATTGATTAAGTTCTAATCTTGGTCATTGGAGTCCCACAATGAGATCAATTTCCTTAGGCAGTTCGACTTTCCAGAGAACAGCAACATTATGTCAGAAGAGTTGAAATCAGAGAGGGGACACAAAGACGAAGAGGGGCAAAGAGAGTGAGTCCAGAGGAAGTTTTTCAATTCCGAAGAGTCACAAAGAGGAGGCCGAAAATTCTCCAGGAGGCAGCGCAGAGCTTCAAGTGAGCAGTTCGATTGGCTGAAGGGGAAGATGTTTTGATCTAATGGCCGGGAAGATTTCCCAGAGGGTTCAAGAAGCATTTTCCTAGTCAACAGCAGGCAGGACAGCTAGATTGACAGTTGTTTTGGGCAATAAGTGTCGTAGGCAACGCTAGGGTGATGCAAGGCATGCGCAGACCACTTGGATGGCTAGCTTTTCAGAGGTCAGGTAGTGTCGGGATTGCTCAGAGAGAGGGTAAAATCCCTTAGTAAATTTTTGCCAGTACTTCCTTTGGATAGATTCACCAGTTTGGCGACATTTATTGTACTCAGAATTTTCTCAGTAGCTTAATAATAAAAACCCTCAAATGTTGCACCAGTTTTCCCACATTGGGTTTTTCCGGGGACTTCTGTCCAAAAATAATGATGTTATATTTCTATGCACACCAATATTTTCTCAAACTCCGGTGTATCTTCCGCAGTATTTTTTATTTGTGAAGATTGCAATGTGATTAATTTGTTGTTGTCATAGCAATAAACTACATAATTTATTTACAGTTAGAAGAATTAATTTCAATTGCTGCAATAGAATTTCAGCAATGAAATTTCCACAATCTCGACATATGGAATCCACTTTAAAATCAGATCAATCATGATTATACAAGTTAAGAATTAATATTTTACCCTTACTAGTATTATTATTATTATTATTATGATACTATTATTTATAAAATTGTCTAAAGTCATTCACCTTTAATGGATTAATAAAAATGAATTCTCAATAGTCTCATGTAAAAAGTCAATTAAATTAAGAATCTCTTACTTGGCAAATCGAACCTCTATCTTGAAATAAAATAGTAACTCCACACTTAAGTGAATGTAACTCTCCCTCACTAATGATTAAGAAGGAGCCTCCATCATTTACCAGAAGATAAGTATTTTATTCCTTGTCTCCTCTTTTGTGTTTAGTTTCTCTCTCATATCAATATATGTCTGTATTATATGCTAATAACCTTTCTCTTTATATTTTTCCTTGGCTAGGAAAGCTTGCTAATTGCTCTAGGGTTACAAAGGAGACTTCAAAGAATAGACTTGAAGCATAGAAATAGTTCTAGTACAAAGAAGCCCTTCAAGCATTGATGTCTTACAAGGCTTGTTAAGAAACAACTTAAGGTATGTCTTAGCCTATAAGCTTTGTTACAAAGTTTTCTTCATATAAAAGGTATATTCATTCTCTTTTAAATTTACTTTACATTACTAACATTGTTATGCCTAGGGTTTTGAATCGTAAGAGATTCCTGATTGGGTGATTAATCATTAGATTGAATCTATCCTCATTATATTTTAAATCGTTCGTATGGAACCCTAAAAGTTTCTCTATAAAACGCTAACCTAAGGGTATGTCTATAAAACCATAATCTACTTAAGGTTGATGATGAAGTCTAGAAATTCTATTCTCTTGATGTTTAGAGTCTTGGTAGTGTTTTAGAAACCCTAGTCCTTTAGGGTTTGTTGTTAATGTTTAAATAAAACCCTAGATCTTTAGGGTTTGGAAAATTAGGGTTTTATAAGCCAAACCGTTGTAATATTCATAGTAAAATCCTAGGAATGAAACTCCATGTGTATATTCATTTGTCTAATCAAAACCCTAGTCTTGTCAAAATTGTTGTATTGATGTTTGTATCTTGGGTATATCTAGTAGATATTAGTGTGTATATGCAACTATTCATTGTTCTAGAATACCCTAGTGAATATTGATATTTTAGGACTTGATGAAAATCTAGAGTTTGCATCAAGCCCTAGTAGAGTGTGTCATAGAATATATTTAGTAAACTGTAAACCTTAGATGCATAGTAATATGATTGATTATTATTTGCTTTGTTATCTAAGGTCTTGTATCTCGAAATGGAAAATAGGGCTTATGACAAAACCCTAGTAAGAATTTGAAATCTAACATGCAAATAAATGTGTCTCTTATCAATTATGAACCTAACTAGGTATTTGATGTCTAGAGTCCAAATGCTTCCATTGTATTGACATAATTTTGATATAGTTAACTTCATGCTTCGATTTGTATTTGGTTGTACTTGCTTTTGAAGATTTGCAGGTACATAATCTTCAAGATGATGAAAATGTTCGTATAAGCATGATGAAGGAAGTTATGATTAAAGATGACCTTGATGCCGTGAGCAAGAATGGAGCCATGAAAGATTCTCCGAAGAAGAAAGTGGTTAATCTCCCTAAGTTGAGAGGGAGCCTGGATGGAAGAAAGGATATATCTTCCTAGTTGAGAGAGAAGGCATATAATGATAATGAATACTTTGATGTAAGCAAAAGTAATATCGATAAAAGTTCGTGATTCATGAAGTTGCAAACAAAAGATTTGAGTAGCTCTAAAGGCTATATTTGGGGATGCTGAACAAGTGGTAGAAGAAGGCTTCTGACAAAATTGTATATAACTTGATGATGGTATAAGCAACATCCGAATAAATATGGACCTCGAAGGTTTGTGTTTGCTTGTTTGTATGTTTGAAAGTTTAATATTAATTGGGGTTTGTGTTTGTATAGGTAAATCTCTCCATAAGAAAGTCGAAGCATGCTTGAACAAGTGGATATATCCAGTTTATTACGGAGAGTTGAAGCATCTAATGGCGGATGCTTGGGAGGACATCTCGCCGGCCTGTGTGTTAATGTCAAGATCCTGAAGAGGGAGGGTGGCGTTGGTCTTGGAGCTCTGACCTTGGATATGCACATAGATCCCTGGGTTGACGGTTAGTCAATAAGCCTGATGGTACCTAGATTGACTAAAAGATTTAGTCCATCTTAGCCCCACAAGGATATATAACCCTTGTCAAGTATCTAGTCTGAGGCACTGAGTGTGCCAGAACTCTTCGTAGTTCATTTTGGAGATCTTCCATGTACATTTATATATAGGTAATTATGAATACCTCCCTAGTTAAGAGGGAGTGTTGAAGAATGTAACAAAGTTTGGTCATCATAATTGTACTTGAGTCATGATGTAATATATTGATCAAAAGAAAGAAAGGAAAAAAATATTATTAATAAAATTGACTTCTTAAAGCATGGGTTTCATGTTTGGGTCAATTATTTTTAGGTCAAAGCCTCCACTGCAGGCTTCTATGGTTTGTGTCAAGTGTCCTTGTCCATGTCATAATGTAAAGAACCGTTCTTGGGAATTATTTGTCAAGAAAGAAATTTATTTTATATTAAAATGAGTCTTCTAGGCCTCCACCAAGTCGGCCTCAAAACTGGACAAGTCAACCTAAAACTGGGTAGTAGAATCACTATATAAAGGCAGCAACTTGACCTCATTTGTCACTCACACACAACAAGTTCGATCTGCAATAACTGGGCCAAGAAAAAGTACGAAATTCAAGGAAGAAGAAGAAGGATAGCGAGGAAGGAGCACTCTTTCAATCATAAAAAATAAAATTATCTCTCTTTCCCACATGTGTAAAGTTGTGCATCTGCTGGAAGGGAGCCGAAATTCTGCAGTAACTGAGAGGTCGATAATCTATTGCGGGAGGTTGAAATACTGCAACTGGGAAGTTGAATTTCTAGATTATTGTTGGGTCGAAGTTGTTGGATAAGAAGAGACTAATATATCATCTTGGAAGGCTTACTGGAGGAGGAAAGTTTGATGGTCTAGGGTCTTGGTCCATCTCAATTTGAATTACTGAAGGAAGAGTTCTTGATTGGGTTTTCCCCTATATAAAAGTTTTAGCCCTGGTTGTCCGTCTACATCTGGTGTCCCTGGTCTTCATATTTTGTTTTTAATAATTGCTTGATGAACTAAGATAAAAGGACATAAGAAAGATACAAAGAATATAAAGATATCACAAGTAATTATCAACTAAAGAAAATCCTTCTGCCTTTCTGAATTTCTAATACATCTTCTTCTAGAACTTCATAGGGCATCGACCATCTTTTGACCAGTAGTCATGTCATCCTTTTCCTCATCAAGAAGTGACCTTTTAGTCCACATCTGGCTATCCTTCATACAGCTACCTCTTCCAAATCATGTTTCTTTCAGGATCTTCCATCCAATCTCATGACTACTAGTTGTAGGTATCTTTCTCCAACCCTCTTTTGGTCGCCTTATTTCAATCCAACCAGATGCTTTCATTCAAAAATCAAAATGAACATTAAATCAAAGTTAATCTTTATGATGGCCCATTGTCATGACATCATCTTGAAACATCAACATCCTTTTGCACATTGTATGAATCCATCTCCATACATTACCAGGGTTCTTCTCCAACATACTTATCAAGATCTTCATAGCTTTTCCATGGAGATGTCATAACTAATCCTTCTCAATATCAAACGTTGATCACTTATCTTATCTTACTTGACTATAGATACATCTTTCACGAACTCTTCTTTCATCTTTCTTCACATATTGCTTCCCCAAGATCTTCTATACATAGTTCCTTCATGTATCATTCATAAGGAAGAGTCCTTCTTCAAACATGCTCATGATATGACTTTAACCATTCTATCTGCAACCATGTGATGACATGACTTTATCTATTTATTATCAAATATACACATAACTCTTCCTTCATGTGGTCATCTAGACATTCTTCTAGCAGCTCCCTTTCCTTGCTTGAAGATGAAAATACTTCAACCAACTTGACAAGTTGCGCGTCTTTGTCATCGTATCATTAGCCTTCTAAATAGTGGATCCCACACAAGGTGGAATGTAGACTATCACTTGCTTCTTCTAAGTACAAGTGAATCTTCTAACAAAGATTCCAATGGAGGATATTGATGATCCTTGCTTTCCAAATGTTTTTTGTTGAAAAGTGTAACTAGGTTTGATCTTCATAATGACATGTAATTATGATTTTATGTAATTGATGTAAAGAAGAAAATAAAATTATTTTTGTAGTGCTTGAATCATGGGTTTCATGATCAAGGAATTTTATTTTTATAGTTAAAGCTCCCATTGAGAGCTGTTAGGGTGATCATCATGTCATAAAATCTATTGAGTCAATGTCAAAGATTGAAGACCCATTTGGGCATGTAATTCATTGTAAGAGAAAATTTGTTAACCCTCCAAGACCATGTCACAAGCTCTCCTTGAAGTCGGCCTATGGATGATTCTAGAAAGGCATGTCGGCCTTGTCACAAGTAGAAGTCGGCTTATTTTGATGGACAAACCACTATATATAGGGCAGCTCGGCCTCACTTAGGAAACATCTCGATCAAGGATCTGAAATAGAAGAGAAGGTGCAAGAAACCTAGGAGAAGAAGTCTCACATCAAGCAAGGAGAAGGAAGTCAAGGAGACAAAGTGTATCGATCTATTTTTGGGCAAGATATCCTTCAGACATGCAAAAAAATAGGTGTCATCTACTGCAGGAAGTCGAAGTCATCATAGTCAACTTAGGAGACCGAATTAAGGAGAAAAACAAGTCAATAATACAAGTTGAATTGCAGAAAGGGAAGACTACATCCTAGCAAAGGGAATCAAGGTGTTAATCTCTCTCTCATGTTGCAATTAGGGTTTCTGAAGAAGGGCCAAGAGTTGCAGATCTGAACCAAGGGACCGAAATTAGAAGGATAGCCGAGATAGTGGGAGGAGGAAGTTTGACCATCGTTGACTCAAGGAAGAAAGAGTCAAACTTAGAAGGCTTGTGACTTGGTCTTGGACAGGTTGTTGTGTCAAGGGTCTTGGTCTTGGTATCCGTCAATTGAAGTCTCTATAAGAAGAAGAATTCGTTTTGGGTTTTCCTCTCAAGTTGGAGAGGTTTTTGTTGAAATATGTAACTAGGTTTGGTCTTCATAATGACAGATGTAATCATGATTTTCTATATTTAATGAAAAGAGAAAAATAATTTTATTATTGTGAGTCTTGAGACATGGGTTTCATGCTCAAGAGAGCTTATTTTTATAGGTCAAAGCACCCACTAAGTGCTTCTAGGTTTGTTATAAAGTCATTGAGTCATTGTCATGTATGAATGACCCTTTTGGGCATGTTACATATTGTAAAGAAAATTATTTGAGTCAAATTAGAGTCAAAAGACCCTCCAAGACCAAGTCAATCATGCAAGCATCAAGTCGGCCTAAGGACATGTCAAGTCAGCCTAATAGGAGGCTCAAGGAAGCCTATATATAGGGCACTCGGCCTCATTTGGAGAACACACTCACACTCACACAAGTTCGATCATAAAGAAGAAAAGAAGTGTGAAGAAGAGGAGGTCGAAGGAAGAAGAAGAAGTCGAAGTTTTGGGTTTTGTTTTGGGCTACTTCTCTCCACACATGCGAAGGAATTAGGGCACATGTTGTTGTTGTAAAGCCAAGTTGCAGAAGTGAAGTTAGGTAACCAAAAAGAGTTGTTCTAAAAGTCAAGTTCTCTAAAAATAAGGAATCTACCTAAGCAAAGAAGCAAAGTTGCAGTCGAAGTTGCAGTAAAAGTTGCAGTCGAAGTTGCAGTTTCTGGGCAAGTCGAAGTTGCAATCTCTGGGCAAGTCGAAGGTCCAGTTGCAGGATAGGTCGAAGTTGTTGGGAAGAGGAGCTACTCAAAGAAGCATTGACTTGGTCTTGGAAGGGTTCGTGGTCAAGGGTCTAGATCTTGGAATTCGTCAATTGAAGATTCTATAAGAAGAAGAATTCGTTGGGTTTTCCTCTCAAGCTTAGAGAGGTTTTGGCCCTCGTTGGTCGCCTACATCTTGTGTCCTTTGTCTCATTGTTCTTTATGCTTTGGTAGTTGTTGATGAAGAAAGAACACATAATAATAATCAAGTACAAGAAGAACCTAATTAAGAAAAGTAAAATGTCCTCACAAGCAGTTATCATTATAAGATATATCATATAATATCTCTGCCCTAGATTTCTCAACACGGTATCAGAGCTAAGGTAACAAGTCAAGGAAGGGCAGCGCAATAAAGGACACTTGAGGATCAAATTTTGAGAAAAGTATGAAGGACATCAAAGCATCAAAAAGATTCGCTCATCTACAAGGCATTTCAAGAACAAGGATCACATCATAATCTTGAAGAACGTCAAAACCATAGTTCAATCAAAGGAGCATTCTTCGGATCCGCACTCAATCATCACCTCAAAGAAGGAGACCTCAAAGACCCTATCTCTACTCAAGAAAGGAAGGACTTGGATTTGAAGCATCTTGAAGACTACTCATCCAAGGGTAGCTAGATCAAAGGCGTTGTCATCATCAAAGATATCAAGGCAATCTCCCTCTCTTTGAAGCAAAGGATTTCATCTCAAAAGAAAATCCTTATCTTTGAAGAAGATCATCCAAGAAGCATCAAGACATGATCAAAAAGTTGTCAATCATCATCAACAAAGGGATCAAGTTGAAGAGTTCATCTTCACTTGACAAGTATCTTTATTTCTATAATTAAATATAATAAAATGACTTCATTTTGCAAGGAGAACAACAAGTTGGTTGGGTCATCGAACTTCCTTGCATGGAAAAAGAGGATAGACTTAGTCCTCAAGGAAAATGAAGTTATTGATCATGTTAATGGCAAAGTCTCCAAACCATCTGAAGGGAAAGCACTATCTAGATATATGAAAAAGGATCTAAGGGCTCAAAGGATTCTTATAGAGTTCATCAAAGATTCCATCATCCCCTATATAGTAGAGTTGGAGACATCAAAAAAAATATATGATAAGCTAGTAGAACTATTCTCTGATAGCACGACAAGAAAAATCATATCACTAAGATTTGATCTATACAAATTGAAAGAATCGAAGGATGAAGGGATATCTACATGTCTCACAAAAACATCTCAAATAAGGAATCAACTTCAAGATCTAGGAGAGATGATATCTGATAAAGAAATGATTACCATTGTCCTAAATGCTCTAACTGATGAACAAGGAAACCTTGTATCAAAGGCCTATGAACAGGAGAAAACTATCCCATTCAATAATTTGTGGTCACGAGGCAATATCAAAGAAAACAAGTTGAAGGCAAAAGGTGATACAGGATCAGATGAGTATGGTCAAACATTTGTTGTCATGTCAAGAAGCAAAGGGATATTTGGCAAGTTTGGTCCTCAGAAAAAGAAGATCAATATGTCACAGATCCAATGCCATGGATGTCAAGGATATGGGCACTACAAGAGAGATTGTCCTAAGCTCAAGAAAGACAACAACAAACGAGGAAGGGAAGAAGCCCATATCACTGAAGAAGTGGAAGAAGCAGAAAAGAAGAAATTCAAGGAGGAAGTAAAAGATCTCTACTATTATTGAGATAAGTTTTCCTCACCTAGTCCTTCTCAAGTTTCTATTTTTTGTTATAAAGTATAACTATCATATCAGGAACCATTAGAAGCATGATAGGATGCATCATGTTACGAGACAACATCATAGAAGCATACGATTGAAAGCAAGAGCTTGTGGCATCATCATAAAGAAGCATGAAATATAGCTTAAGTAGAAGTCTATAGTTGTCATCTATAGAAAGATGTAGCTCTTGTAATCTCATTAGAAGCATAAGTAGTACTTACGAGGGAAAAAACGTCATCTAGCATAAAGCTCATCATACATCATTCAAAAAGAGCATTTGCAGGATGAATATGATCAAGATCCTTCATTGGAATCTTCATTGGAAGGTTCACCTACTAAAAGAAGCAATTGTCTCGCCGGGAATTCCAACCTGTATGGGATTCATGGAATGATGGTATGATGTCGAAAGAAATGAAGCAGATCAAGGAATTTAAGTTATTTCAATCAAGGAAATTGCTAAAGGAAGTCTAGATGACCTAAAAGGATAATAAGGTACCTATGTTTGTATTTGATACAATAGAGTCATGTCATATAGTTGCAGGTAACATGGATAAAAGCTCTATCTCAAAAGCATGATCAAAAGGATGGATCTCTTCCTTTGAAAGGATGCAAGGAGGCATGGGTCACACATTGCCTAGATGAAATCAACATAATATGTCCTCATATGAAATATGAGGTGGTTGACAATATTTGTAGGAACTCTAATTGAAAGTTCCTCCAAAGGAAATGTGAGAAGAAAGAAAGAGATCATGAAATATGCAACTATGGAGAAAGCAATCAACGTCCAAGAACTAAACGATTTGACTATGATATCACCATGAAAGATACGAAGACCTTGATGAAGTCCGAAAAAGAAAGAGACCCTTGACAGTATATATTTTTTAGAGATGTGTCAATATGTATGCAGGATGTTGATGCTCACAGGAAGATGTCATGATGAAATACCATCACAAAGATAATTTTGATTTGATGTTTATTTCTTATTTTTGAAAAATATCTGGATGGGCTTATGTGGGGCTGCCAAGGGAAGAGTTGTGGACGTCTTCCACAACTGATGCCCACATCGCAGGATGAAAGATCCTTAAGGAAACATGGCATGAAGAAGGAAGCATGGCATGAAGGAAGACCAGATATGGACTAATGGATCACTTTCCAATGAAAGGAATGATGACATGACTGGCTCATGGATGAAAGTGATGGATGGTCTATGCCCTACAAAGAAGTCCCGAAAAATGTAGACTTTATGACAAAGAAGAAATTCATGACATCAAAGGAAGGAATTCTACAAGCAGCTGGTTGTCCCATGATCTCCACCTAAAGAGCTGCTGGAAGCAAGTCCCTAGTCAAGAGGGAGCTTGGACAAGTCCCTAATTAAGAGGGAGCTTGGGTAAATTCCTTTTATGGAAAGGGTTGGTCATCACTGGTTAAAAGGGAATGACAAATATGGTTCTCTACTTCATGTGTCATGCACTGACCAGGACTAACAGCCGTAAGTCTTATTGAAGGCCCTGAGGAGAGATAGAAACATCATTCTTGTCTTCACCTGGCAAGATAGAATGGAGGATTGGGTAAGCATCTGGCATCCGATACTCTTTAAGGATGTGGTAGGGCTTCCAAGATAAGAGTAGTCGTAGTGGACCGATATTCTTTGAGGACTGGGAATCCAAGATAAGTATAGTTCTGGTGGAACATACTTTGAGAGAACTAGGGTGGGGTATGTTCCGAGAGAGACAATGATGAATGATGAGGGTGTCTATAAATCATTGGTCTCACCAGCTATATAGATGGGTTACCAATTCGACTCTTCTTATGAGAATTCTTCAAATCGAGAATGTCCAAATACCTTGTATGGATTATGAATACCTTCCTAGTTAAGAGGGAGTGTTGAAATATGTCACTAGGTTCGGCCTTCATAATGACAGACATGATCATGATTTTATGTATTTAATGAAAAGAGAAAATTAAATTTATTATTGTGAGTCTTGAGATATGGGTTTCATGCTCAAGAGAACTTATTTTTATAGGTCAAAACACCCATTGAGTGCTTCTAGGTTTGTTATAAAGTCATTGAGTCATTGTCATGTATGAATGACCCTTTTGGGCATATTACATATTGTAAAGAAAATTATTTGAGTCAAATTAGAGTCAAAAGACCCTCCAAGACCAAGTCAATCATGCAAGCATCAAGTCGACCTAATGGAGCAACAAGTCGGCCTAATAGGAGGCTCAAGGAAGCCTATATATATAGGGCACTCGCCCTCATTTGGAGAACACACTCACTCACACAAGTTCGATCATAAAGAAGAAAAGAAGTGCAAAGAAGAGGAGGTCGAAGGAAGAAGAAGTCGTCGAAGTTTTGGATTTTGTTTTGGGCTACTTCTCTCCACATGTGTGAAGGAATTAGGGCACATTTTGTTATTGTAAAGCCGAGTTGCAGAAGCGAAGTTAGGTCACCAGAAAGAGTTGTTCTAAAATCCGAGTTGTCTAAGAGAAGGAATCTACCTAAGCAGAGAAGCGAAGTTGCAGTCGAAGTTGCAGTGAAATTTGCAGTCGAAGTTGCAGTTTCTAGACAAGTCGAAGGTCCAGTTGCAGGATAGGTCGAAGTTGTTGGAAAGAGGAGCTACTCAAAGAAGGAGCATTGACATGGTCTTGGAAGGGTTCTTAGTTAAGGGTCTAGGTCTTGGAATTCATCAATTGAAAATTCTATAAGAAGAATTAGTTAGGTTTTCCTCTCAAGCTTAGAGAGGTTTTGGCCCTAGCTGATCGCCTACATCTTGTGTCCTTTGTCTCATTGTTCTTTATGGTTTGGTAGTTGTTTGATGAAGAAATAACACATAATAATAATCAAGTACAAGAAGAACCTAATTAAGAAAATTAAAAATTCCTCACAAGTAGTTATCATTATAAGAGATATCATCTAATATCTCTACCCTAGATTTCTCAACAATTTTGGCCTTGGTTGATCGCCTACATTCTGTGTCTCTTGTCTCCTTATTGTTTATGCTTTGGTAGTTGTTTAATGATGAAGAACACTATAATAATCTAAACAAAGAGAAGAACCTAATCTAAAGAAGTAAAAAGCATTCACAAGCAGTTATCATCTTGAAGAGAAATCATCTAATCCTAATACCCTAGATTTCTCAACATGGTATCAGAGCTAAGGTGATAAAATCAAGGAAGGGCAATTCAACAACGGACACTCAAGCATTCAAGGACCAAAACTCTGGAAGGGCATCACTTGAATTCAAGAATTTCAAAGAAGTGTCAAAACCCTAGATCGAAGAAGAAGTCTTCACCAAAAGAAGGCTTGGCATATCATCATCAAAAGACCACAGAAACCCTGATCAAGTTGAAGAGATCTACAAATTAAAGTAACTTGAAGTCTATTCATCCAAGAGAAGCAAGATCAAGGACGCTGTGTGATCATCTTCAGAATGTTCTAAGGCGATCTCCCTCTTGTTGAAGCAAGGATTTCATCTCAAAAGAAAATCCTTACCCTTGAAGAAGGTCATCCAAGAAGCATCAAGAAATCATCAAGAAGTCATCATTGATCATCATCAAGAAGGAAATCATCATCAAAATATCTAAGGTGATCTCTCCTCTGTGGAGCCAAGGATCACTCTTGAAGAGAACTACCTTCATTAAGAAGAAGTTTTCTATTAATTATATCTTCATCAAATTCAAGGAAGAAGCAAGTGGAAGAAGCATCTTCACAAGTAAGCATACTTATGTTTACATCTGAATATGCCAAAATGTCTTTTTGCAAGGAAAGCAACAAATTGGTTGGGGATTCAAACTTTCTTGCATGGAAGAAGATCTGAATCTCATTGAGAATGAGGTCATGGAAAATGTTAAGGGCTCAATCACCAAACCTCCAAAAAAATATGCTCAAACACTTGCAAGGTTTATGAAAGGGCTCAATGGATTCTCATAAAATCCATCAAGGATCCCCTCATCCCATATGTATCTAAACTCGAAACTTCAAAAGAAATATATGACAAATTGGTAGAGTTGTTTTCCGTAAGCACTACAGGAGAAGTTATCTCCTTAAGGCAAGAACTCTACAAGCTAAGGATATCAAAAGAAGGAATAGCCTCATACTTTATGAGGATATCTAAAATAAGGGATCAACTTCAAAATTTGGGAGAAATAATGTCTGACAAGGAGATGACCACCGTAGTACTAAATGCACTAACAGAGGAATGGGGTAACTTTACTTCAAGCATATATGGGAAGAATGAAGCTACTCCATTCAAGGATCTATGGTCACTATGCAAGATTGAAGAAACTAGGCTGAAAGCAAAAACTGATGTAGGATCAAGTGAGTAAAATCAAGCATATGCTACAAGGACAAAAAGAAAGGGAAAGTTTGGAAAATTTGGTTCTCAGGAAAAGAAGAAGAACATGGCTAACATTCAATGCTATGGATGTCAAGAATATGGGCATTACACCTAAGCTCAAGAAGGGCAATAAGAAAAGGGGAAGAGAAGAAGCCCATATCACCGAAGAAGTAGAGGAAGCTAAAAAGAAGAAATCGAAGAAAGAGGAAGTAAAAGATCTCTACTATGACTGAGATAGTCTTCCTCGCATAGTTCTTTTCAAGTTTTTGTCTTCAGGTTTTCTGTTGTAAGATATGACTATCATGAGTCACTAAGAAAGAATGATAGGATGCATCATGGCATCATAGAAGCATTAAAAGCAAGAGCTTGTGACATCATCATAGAGAAGCATGAAATATAGCTGAAACAAAAGTCTATGGCAGTCACCCATGGAAGGATATAGCTCTTGGTAACCTCATTAGAAGCATAAGTGGTACTTATGGGAAAAATAAGAAGTCATCTAGTACAAAGCTCATCATACATCAATCAAAAGGAAACATTTGTAGGATGAGGATACTCAAGATCCTCTGTTGGAATCTTCATCGGATGGTTCACCAATCAAGAGGAAGCAAGTGTTTCATCAAGAATTCCAACTTGTACGAATTCATGGGAGGATGGTACGATGGCGAAAGAAGTGAAGCAAATCAAGGAATTGAAAGTTTTTCAATCAAGGAAGCTGTTGAAGGAAGTCTAGATGACCTAAAAGGATAATGAGGTATGTATGATAAAATAGAGTCATGTCATATGGTTGCAGATAACATGGATAAATGCTCTATCTCGAGAGCATGATCAAAAGATAGGATCTCCTCTTTTGAAAGGATGCAGGAGAGCATGGGTCACACATTGACTAGATGAAATCAACATAATATGTCCTCATGAAATATGAGGTGGTTGACAAAAATTGAAGGAACTCTGATTGGAAGTTTCTGGGAAGAAAATGTGTGAAGAAAGAAGGGAAAGAGATCATGAAATATGAAACTATGAAGAAGGCAATCAACATCCAAGGACTGAAATATTTGACTATGATATCTCCATAAAATATGTAAAGACCCCGATGAAGTATGAAAAGAAAGAGACCCTCGACAATGTATATCTTTTGGAGATGTGTCAACATGTATGTAGGATGCTGATACAAACAAAGAGATGTCATGATGAAAGACCATCACAAAGGTAATTTTGATTTAATGTTCATTTCTTTTTTCTGAATAAATATCTGGATAATTTTATGCAGGATTTCCAAGGGAAGAGCTGTGAATGTCTTCCACCACTGATGACCATGAAGCCAAATGAAAGATCCTTAAGGAAACATGGCATGATGAAGGAAGCATGGCATGAAGGAAGACGAGATATGGACTAATGGATCACTTTCCAATGAAAGGAATGATGGCATGACTGACTCATGGATGAAAGTGATGGATGGTCTGTGCCCTACGAAGAAGTCCCAAATGATGTAAACTCTATGACAAAGAAGAAATTCACGACACCAAAGGAAGGAGTTCTACAAGCAACTAGTTGTCCCATGATCTCCACCTAAGCAGCTGGAAGCAAGTCCCTAGTCAAGAGGGAGCTTGGACAAGTCCCTGATTAAGAGGGAGCTTGGGTACATTCCTTTTATGGAATGTGTTGGTCATCCTTGGTTAAGAGGGAGTGACAGATATGGTTCTCTACTTCATGTGTCATGCACTATACCAGGACTAACAGCCGTGAGTCTTAGAAAAGGCCATGAAGATAGATAGACACATCATTCTTGTCTTCACCTGGGAAGATAGAATGGATGATTGGATAAGCATTTGGCATTCGACACTCTTTGAGGATGTGATAGGGCATCCAAGATAAGAGTAAGTCGTGGAACACTGATATTCTTTGAGGACTGGGAATCCAACATAAGAATGGTCCTAGTGGAACATACTCTAAGAGAACCCGGGTAGGGTATGTTCTGAGAGAGACAATGATGAGGGTTTCTATACATCATTGGTCTCACCAGTGTTGAGCTCTAATCTTGTGGAGAGATAGAGTTGTTAGTCAAGGCTTGCTATGTGACAATGCTGGATGATATGATGTTATACAGATGGGCTACAAATCCGACTCTTCTTATGAGAATTCTTCAAATTGAGAATATCCAAGTACCTTGTGTAGATTATGAATACCTCCCTAGTTAAGAGGGAGTGTTGAAAAGTGTAACTAGGTTCGATCTTCATAATGACGTGTAATTATGGTTTTATGTAATTGATGTAAAGAAGAAAATAAAATTATTTTTGTAGTGCTTGAATCATGGGTTTCATGATCAAGGAATTTTATTGTTATAGTTAAAGCTCCCATTGAGTGCTTTTAGGGTTGATCATCATGTCATAAAATCTATTGAGTCAATGTCAAAGATTGAAGACCCATTTGGGCATGCAATTCATTGTAAGAGAAAATTTGTTAACCCTCCAAGACCATGTCACAATCTCTCAGTGATGTCGGCCTATGGATGATTCTAGAAAGGCATGTCAACCTTGTCACAAGTAGAAGTCGACTTATTTTGATGGACAAACCATTATGTATAGGGCAGCTCAGCCTCACTTAGGAAACAACTCGATCAAGGATCTGAAATAGAAGAGAAGGTGCAAGAAACCTAGGAGAAGAAGCCTCACATCAAGCAAGGAGAAGGAAGTCAAGGAGCTGAAGTGTATTGATCTATTTTTGGGCAAGATATCCTTCACATGTGCGCAAAAATAGGTGTCATCTACTGCAGGAAGCCAAATTCATCACAGTCAACTTAGAAGACCGAATTAAGGACAAAAACAAGTCAATAATACAAGCCAAATTGCAGAAAGGGAAGACTACATCCTAGCGAAGGGAATCAAGGTGTTAATCTCTCTCTCATGCTGCAACTAGGGTTTCTGAAGAAGGGCCGAGAGTTGCAAATCTGAACCAAGGGACTAAAATCTGAAGGATAGCTGAGATAGTGAGAGAAGGAGGAAGTTTGACCATTGTTGACTCAAGGATGAAGGAATCAAACTTAGAAGGGCTATGACTTGGTCTTGGAGAGGTTGTTGTGTCAAGGGTCTTGAACTTGGTATTTGTCAATTGAAGTCTCTATAAGAAGAAGAATTCATTTTGGGTTTTCCTCTCAAGTTGGAGAGGTTTTGGCCCTGGTCAATCGCCTACATTCTGTGTCTCTTGTCTCCTTATCATTTATGCTTTGGCAGTTGTTTGATGGTGAAGAACACTATAATAATCTAAACAAAGAGAAGAACCCAGTCTAAAGATGTAAAAAGCATTCACAAGCAGTTATCATCTTGAAGAGAAATCACCTAATCCTAATGCCCTAGATTTCTCAGTACTTTTCTCTAATGAAGATGATGTATAATGATATTTTTCTCTTCTTATCTTGCTAGATGACTTTCTTCAATCATTCAAATAGTTACTTCGATTATCCTTCTATGCTTTCAATGAAGATGCCATGAGCTACTGCCTTTCTATCATGTACTATGACTACTTCAACCATATAGACTTCTACTTCGGCTATCTTTCCATGCCTCTATGATGATGTCATCTCAATCTCTATTAAAATGCATCCTATCATACTTGAGATGCCTTCTATCATAACTGTTATCTTCTACAAACTAAAAGGAACTAAGCATATGACAATATCTCAGTCATATATTTCTTTTGTTGTCTTCAACTTTGCTACATAAGGGATGAGAGAATCCTCGATTGACTCTATAAGGATTTAGCCCTTATCTCTCCTTTCATGTACTTAGATAGTGCTTGAGATTGCTCTTGAGAAGGTTTGGTGATTGATCCCATGACATATTCACTAACTTCATTTTCTATGAGGATCAAATCTATTCTCTTCTTCCATGCAAGGTAATTTGATGACCCAACAAGTTTGTTGTTCTCCTAGCAAAAAGAAGTCATTGTAAATTGAGATATAAAATATAGAATACTTACTTGTCAAGTGAAGATGCTCCTTTGATGATGATATCTTCAACTTGATGCCTTCTTGATGATGTTGACTTCTACTACTCCTTTGTTGTTGACAATTGAAGATGCCTCCTTGATGATGATTGCTTGATGATCTTCTTCAAGGATGTTTGAGATGTGATCATTTCTTCAATGTGAGGGAGATCTCTTTGATTTCTTTGGTGATGATGAATTGCTCTTTCTTGCTTCCTTTGGTTGATGATTGTAGAATGTGTAAGCTTCCCAAGAATGTTTCAAGTGTAGAGTCCTTCTTTGAATGGAGGTAGGGTCTTTGAGGTCTTCTTCTTCTTCCAAGAGTTGTGATGATGTGATCCTTGTGATGTGATGGACAATCCTCCTTGATGCCTTTCATTTTCCTTGATGCTCTCCTTATGCTCAGCCCTTATGTATCCTTCTTCAATTAGATGGTTTTCAAGTTGCCTTTCCTTGTTGTTGTCACCTTAGCTCTCATACCATGTTGAGAAATCAAGGGAAGATGAATTAGAGTGATTTCTCTTACTTTGATAACTGCTTGTGATGTTCTTTTACTTACCTCAATGTACTTTGTGGTTAGCTTCTTCTTTACTTGATTATTATAGTTTCTTATCATCAAACGGCTACCAAAACATAAAGATCAATAGTACACAAGGACACAAGATGTAGGCTACTAGCCAAGGCCAAAACCTCTCCTCTTGAGAGGAAAACCCACAAGAATTCTTCTCTTCTTATAGAATCTTCAAATGACAAATTCCAAGACCTAAGGTGCTTGAAAAAGACCCCTCTAAGATCAAGTCAGCTTCTTTTGATGAGCTTGTCCTTCACAAAGTCAGCCCAAGTTAATACTGCTTCACAACAACTGCAAATTCTCCTTTGAGCACAATTTCAAACCTGCAATTCTTGATTGTAATTCTCGACCTTCCTACAAAAACCCTAGCTCGCACGTGCTGTAGGAATATGGTAGAATAGGTCTCGTTTCTCCTTCGCTTGGTGAGCTTCCCTTTCCTTGATGATTTAGCCTTTAATCTTGATGCTTCTTAACACTATATTTTTCTCCTTGATGTGACTACAATTCAGTCTTGCTGCAACTCAGTGATGCCCTAAAACCTTTTTCACATGTGGGAGATTTAGCCCTAAAACAATCCTCCAAAGTTTCATTTTAGCTTTCTTCTTGATTTCCTATTTTTTTGCTCCTTTTAGCTCTCTTTCTTCTTCCTTGATCAAACTTCTTATTGCTTGATTGAATGTCTTTTGATGAGGTTGAGTTATTCCTTATATATAGGCTTCCCATGGTGGTCGAATAGCCCTTTCATGAGGCCGACTTGGTCTTGGAGGGACTTTGACACATTTTATGACTCAAATAAATTTTCTTGACATAATACAAGATGCCCAATGGGGTCTTTCATATATGACAATGACTCAATTGACTTCTTGACTCTATGACAAACCCTAGAAGCACTCAATGGGTGCTTGACCTACAAATAAATTGACCTTGAGCATGAAACCCATGCTACAAAAAATAATAATAATATTTTTTCTTTCTTTTTACAATATACAAGAATCAAGAGTACATTTCATATTTATGAAGACTAAACCTAGTTACCTATTTCAACAACATTGATTTGATTTTAGAGGATATGGGCATTATCATTTCTATCAAAGATATTGTTGAATCAAGTAGGAGCATCAAAATTTATATATAAATGCATCTTTGCTTAGCTTGAAGAGACAACTCACAAATAACAGGTAGTTAGAGTGTCATCAGATCACACCTTTTGCTGCTAGCTACATATCTCTTCAATATGGGAGGTAAAGAGAATGTTTCTTTTAGATGAGTAGCATGCTTTATCATTTAGCACTAAACTAAAGGGGAAGGCCATAGTCAAGCTAAAGAACCAAGAGAGTTTTTGGGAATGAGTGAAGGAAATGTGTGAATAGCAAACCTTCAATAAATGTTCTTTACTTGGCTGATGGAGACAAGCCCACAATTGGTTACTTGCCAAATAATCCATCTGTGACTATTATAAGGACAAGGGGGGCAAGGGATATGAGAAATAATAATTGATATGGGAGGTGATTGATGAGCAATGGAACAATACTCACCATCACCCCATTCATGTTGCAGAGATCTACCACAACATTGCATTCTCTTACTTTTATGGTTTTAGATTTGATGCTAAGGTTATGGATGGCTCACATGTGTTCAAAGGAACATGCAAAGATTTCTAAAAAACGAAATACAAGATGGCCACTGGAACATTTGGTTTTAACATGGCTTTCAAGACAAGAAGACCAAAATGCTAGGTAAGTTTCATTTTGTTTCAAATTACAATGTCTATTCTTCCTTTTTTTCAAAATTCAATGTCTTTTCTTATGTTTCTCTTATTTGTTGCAGATGTTTGTTGGACAAGCTATGACTCAAGAGTACCCAATTTACAAAGACTTGACACTCGGGTGCTCAACTAAGCATGCAACTCTCAAAGATGTGAGCACAACTAAAGATGGATGAAAAAATAAACCCCAAGGAACATAGTTGTTCAATGATGGACTTCGAAATGCATTAGCGTAGTAGCATTGTGAAAATTTCGAAGCCTAGATGTTTGAAATCCTTATGATCTCAACTAAACAAGTAAATTGTTGAATTTAATTAGTACAAAAATTAAATTCAAACGATAGAATCAATCACACAACAATTGGAAATTAAATAGCAGAAGCATAAAATCAATTTCACACATACACATATAATTATTCCTTCAAAATAAGTTTTTCATTCCTTTGGAAAAACTTACGAGTAAACCTCCACAAGCTACCAAAAAATCACTGCACGGATACCGAAACCACCCCAAACTGAGCAAAACGACCTACCCAAGGACTATGGTTCGTTGTGTCGTTATACAACTAGGCTATATGGTTTGTTCATCCAAACTATACAAGCACATGTATGGTATGTTTGTATGACTATACAAATCTCATGACCCAATCCCTAGATCCTTTCCCTCTACACATCTCCCTCGCATTATGGCTACCCACACTTGGATCTGAGGATTTTCTAATGTTTTCGCATATAGACTTCATGTTTCTACTTTACTTCTTATTCTTATATATATGGGACTTCTTAGAACTCCTGCTTTGTATTGACATCATTATACTCGGCAGTCCCATTTACCTACTTTTTTGGTCACTTATTCGACATTAATATAATTATCGTATCTTATGTTATCTTATCTTGGTCACTCAACTTGCTCAACTACTCACTTGTGTGTGTATGTGAACCATCTATCTTGACCTATCTTTATAATTTTAGTTGAAACCAAAACCCTAATCTATTTTTAAGATTACTCCTAGTCTACAACATGCATGCATTAAATAGACTTTTTAGACTCAACTACTAAATAAAAGACTCTTCACTTTTTTACTAGAGTGAATTACAAAATAAAATTATTTTCAAAAAAAAGAAATATCTCAAACTACATCTTGCATATTCACATTAAACCTATGCAGAAGTTCGTATCCAAACAATATCTATCAAGACTCCCTCTTAGCAAAGAAGGAATTTTGCACCAATCCAAATCTGTCAGTGAATGCCTCAAAATTATCTTTTATCAAGGCCTTGGTCAAAATACCAACTACCTGCTCATTTGTGGGAATATACTAGAGCAACATTGCTCCCATCTAAATTATATCTTGGATGAAGTGATCTATGCTCTCTACTAAGCTAGGTGCCACCATATTTTGCTTCCAGGTAAACTAGGATACAATCACTGATCCCAAGCTAAAGCAACACCCTGAGGTGTTCTTCCTATATGTTGCAGTGCCTACCCAATTTGAGTTTAAATACCCTTGCCATCTCTAGGATATCTCAAACCATACTCCGTTGTGCCCCTCGAATACTAGAGCTACTTTAAGTACACTTCTTCCCACTCACTTCAAAGCCCTAAGGTTGCTCTATGTACACTTCTTCTTCAAAGATCACATTAAGAAAAATTGTCTTCTCATCCATCTAATGTATCCTCCATCACATAAATGATGGTAACAAACAAGACATCATCTCGAGTTAGGTAACTCTTTAGACCTGTATGATAATAGTAATCAACATTATCACTTGAAACTTCTCATGAGTCATCATGATCAAACTCAGTTGGTTGAGTCTCGACTCCTAAACTTTGCAACTACTTGAGTCACAAACTTCTCTATCGGTTCAATGACTTGAGTCTCAAAAGGTATTCTGCCCTATTGAGTCATTTGGTGCTTCACATGGCTTTACATGGCCTCCTATCCCAGCCAAGTGTTGTTTGAACCTGTTAATACCCCCTCCAATAGATTTTTGGCAATATTTGCAGATCATTTTGCCATCAATCATATCACAATGAGCCCATGCAGTATCCTTGGCTTTTGGAGGCATGGTGACTACTACTTAGCTTAAAATCCCTGTTGTTCCACTACTCCAGCAAAAACTCAACACTCTCCAAGCTCCCAATCAAACTCACAAATATTCCAAATGAGATGTGTGAGACAAATGAGAGGGAGAAGGGCCTTTTAAGGCTTGGAGAGGGTGTTTTTGGAGGGAAAGAACCCTTACTTTCCCTCCAAAATACCCTAAACACTTGGAAAACAATGTTGCATAGGTCCTCCGCGACTGTGGCAGCTAACCGGCTGGTTTAGGACAGAAGCGGCCGATTTGACCACAAACCGGCCGGTTAGGACCAATTTGTCCACTTTTTTGGTGAAATGGAGGGTCAAACTCGGTTTTTCTGTCGGTTTGACCCATTGGGCTAGCTAACAATCCGGTTTGACCGATTACCGTTTCAAACCGGTAGGTTTTTAAAACACTGTTCATTAGTTCTACATATGCAACCTTCACCCCAACCACTAAAAGCTGATCACAAACATGTGTGAGCTTCATAACGTCGTTGGTGACTAAGACTGATTTGGTCATTAATATGGATATAAGTTTATTCTGCACTATCATCTTCCTATTTATGTTCTCATTCTAGTAGAAACTTGCCAAGGCATTAGACATCTCCTTCACCATCTTCTTCTTAAACATGTGTGGGATCAAATGCTCCTTTATGACATCCAATATTATCTATTTGGCCTTCATTTTTTTCTTCTTGTGCATTGCTAATTGCTGCAGATTTGTAAGTGGAGTCACAACATCTGTGACAATATCCCAAAGATGATTCTCTTCTAGTAAGAGTGTAACCCTCACCTTCCATGATAAAAAAATACAAGGCACAATCCAATCTACCCTTAAACCTTACACTAGTCGTTGCCATCTCTGAGATCTACTACACAAACTCCCAAATTTGAATTTAAAACTTTGAAACCCTCAAAATTATAGTCCTTCCTTCCAACAATAGCTTTACTGCTACAAATCCTTGAGAATCTGAATCAAAGAAATAACTCTAGTGCCATGTGAAAAGTTCCAAGCCTTGAATCCGTATGATCTCAAGTAAACAAGTATTTGTTGAATTAGATTCAAACCATAGCATCAATCACACAATAGCTAGAAATTAAATAGTAGAAGCATAAAATCAAATTTCACACATAGACAAGTAATTACTCCTTCAAAAGTAGTTTTTGAGTCCTTCAAAAACAAACTGACAACGAAACCTCCACAAGCTGCAAAAAAACAACATTGTACAGATACCAAAAAACTTTAAAAGCCCTGAACTAAGCAGAACAACCTGCCTATGAAGCACGATTTGTTGTATGGCTGCATGGATGACTATACAAGCTGTACATCTTATCCATACAGGTTATTCATAGTAATTTCATACACCTGTATGTGTTGGCTACACAACTGTGCAGACCTATCCATGCAACTATACAGATCCATACAGTCTTATCTGTAAGACTGTATGGAGCTATGCCAATCTCTGTAAGGCTTCTACCCGCTGCCCAAATTCACCTCCATCTCTCTTTCTCCTTCTCAACTGCTCAACCTACTCAACTATGTGTGTGAATCTTCTATATTGACCTGTCTTTATATTTCTAGCTAAGACCAAAACCTTATTCTATTTTTGAGGCTCCTCCTTGTATGAATCATGGATGCAAGACTTTTCATTCTTTTACTATAATAAAATACAAAATGAAAATATCTTGAACCACTTCTAGCATGTTCACACTGAACCTAAGCAAAAGTTCATGTCCAAGCCGTATTTCTAAACAAATATTATATCCATAATGGAAAAAGCATTGTAAGTGCATTTTTGATAGATCTGTTAATCTTGTTTCTTCATAAGAAAGCTTTGGGAAAAGGAGTAAGTGTTAAGTCACAGCCAAAGGTTGCTTATTAAAAATGCCAAAAGATGTTCTGCATCTACATGCTCAGATCTTGTGGCAGCTTTGTCTGCAATTAGGAAACTATCTTGATGTTTCCACATATCTATGTATTAAACATTCTTGATTGCAAAATTCTATGACTTTGTGCATATCTTTCGATTAATATAAGTATTATTTCCCCAAAACAAACACAGTAACTGATGAATTAAGGAAAAAGACCGTTTAGCAAATCTAAACAGAGGTACTAAAGTTTTGCAGCAAGACTTTGAAAGCAAAAAATACTTCAAAATGCCTAACGAAAAATATTCTTGAAACACAACAGGAACTCGTTGATTTTGGTGGAAACGAGAACCAAACCTTTCTGTGAAAATTTTGGGCAATTGTAAAATTTTACAGCTCAAGGAAAAAACCATTGAAAAAATTACAAAATCGAATCAGCCTGAAGGAAAAAAAAAAAAAATCAAATACAACAGAAGAACTAGTTGAATTTGGTATCAATTTCTACGTAAATTTTGAAAAGATATGAGTGCATGAAGAAAAGCTTCAAAGAACAAAAAAATAACGAACTACAGTCAGTAATATCGATGACATCGGCGTAAAATCTTTGGATTATGAATTCTTTTCCAAAAGCCAAAATGTAGCGCCCATAAACCAGAAAAGCAAATACATAATTTCGCAGGCAGAAAAGATATGGTTGATCAAGATTAGCTAATTTTTAATTAGTGATAGAGGGAAAAGCATTAAAGGTCGCACGAATACCTTCTCAGCCCCTCGCGCATCCCGAGGTTTCTCCCGGTCGGACGATCAGCCATTGCCACAATTTCAGTTGTAAAAGGCCGCCAGGGCTTTCAACAGCGAGCTATTAAACATCAGAAGAAGAATCTGCAGGTTTCCATGTATGGAATCGGTCTGCGCTTCTTTGAAGTATGAAGCTGAGAAACAGGGAAACCTCCACAGTTGACGCAGGAAGCTGAGGCCAGTAGCACATACAGCTAAATTAGGGTCGATCACTTGAGAATGCGGGAATTCCTGCGTCAGCTTAGGGGCACACAGCCCCTTTAAGGATGGATAGTTCGATATTTTCTCAGGGATTCCCTTCCGCCGAAGAATCTTTTCGTGCAAACAGTGTGACAAATAGAAAGTTGTGTCTTTTTCCAAGTGTGAGATAGGACACAGCATTAAATTGTAGGCAGAGGAAATACTAAATATAAATTTAGAATTTAAAAAAAAAAAAAATTACGATTTATAATTTTAAGTATTAAATTAAACGAAAATATTTTATTTTTTTATTGAAAAAGTTAATATTGTAATAAAAATTCGGCCAACATAAACCACCAACCAATGTAAAACGAACACCTTACCGAAAAATATGACACGACCCTCTCATTTTTTTAATATTTGAACCATTTCCTTTATTTAATATCCTAAAATTGCGTTTGTAGTGGCCATCAGTCGACGTTGAACCAGGGAATATACGACCCATTGGAAGAACAATAATAATATATAATATAAAAATATAAATAAACGACATGAAAATTATCAAAAGTTCTCTTAACGTACGATTTCAAGCTTCTACACTTTTTGATGTCAGAACAGGAGAATCACGCCCTCTTGTAGGGCTTTACCTTAGCCACCCCTTTTATAGCGTTGCCCTTACCATCCATTTAGTGTATGTTGTGTACAAACTATATTTTAGAAGTTTATGTTGGATGCTTCTATTTCTCCTATTCACTTAAGGGTTCCATTTTACTTAATGAGAAAAAGTTATTTTTCATCGATAGATTATGATGTTTGAAAAATATTGTTGATTTTGAAGGATTTTTTAAATGAATTTGAAAATAATTTATTTTTTTCCCTTTTGTATTTATGTTGGGATATTTTAATATATAGGAAATAGTTAAGTATAATTTGGTTTATTGTAGAGTTAGGTAAAGTGTATTTCTTTATTATGTATTTTGTAACTTACAATTCGACGGTCTCGATATGTTCTAGACATGAAGTGATATTCTCTACTCGGTATTACCAATACTTGATCTGTGGCTTAACACCCGATTGGTCCATGATCTCTACTTAAAGAGCATGGAGAGTCATTTGTAAGATGATTGTTCATGACAAAAGCTTATGTAAATTTTCTTTCTTCTACATTAATAAATTGCCTAAAGTGGTTGTGTTGGCTCAAACATTGGACTGTTTCCCTCTTTGAAGGTTTTAACCACATCAAGAATACTAGTGTATAGATTTGTGACCTGTTTGTGAGCGGTGTCCTTTGGTGTTCTATCTGAGAAACTTGCCCTATAAATTCCTACATGGTATCTTAAATTTAATATTAGAAATTTGATTTTTTGAATTAAAGAAAAAGATTTATTTTACTTTAATATTAGAAATTTGATTTTTATGATTTAAAGGAGAGTGGTAGTTTTTAGTGAATTTGAAAATACCATTTTTCTTTGCTCTTCTTATATTGAAAAGTTTATCTTAATTTCAATGTTAAAAAATTGTTCCTTAAGAATAGGCTTATGAGTTTATCTTAATTTTTAATGCTAGAAATTTGATTCCTTAAAATGAATTTTAAAACACTTCTTTTTAGTAATTTTTAAGTGCGATTTTTTGGACTTTTCAGCAAATTTTGATCGGAATTGATGAAAAAAATTGTAGTCAAATCTTAATTTGTGTTGTTTAAATTGGTTTTTTGATTGCATATATGAATTTAACACATTCAAAAACCCTTAGGGTGCTTCAGTTGTGAAGAGTTCACTTATCAAACTTGTGATTTCAATGAATTCCTGTCAAATTCTAGACAAATCAGCTCAGAAAATAAATAGAAAAACTTTCCAAAAAATCGCAATTAAAAACTATTCTTTTTTTATCTTCTTATATAACAAGTTTATCTTAATCTCAATGTTAGAAATTTAATCGTCTTGAATTAAAGAAGGAAAAACTTACACTAAGTTAAAAAATTTAAAAAGTATCATCAAATTTAATTATTTAAAGATTAAATTTCTCATTATAAATTAAGGCTTACACTAAGTTATAAATTTTAAAAAGTATCATCAATTTAATTAGTTAAAGATTAAGTTTATCATTATAAGATAATAAGAAGAGGAGGTGTACTCCATTGATTTATATTATCAAAATTTAATTCTTTAAGTTTAATTTTAGGTTTTTTTATTTTTAATCTTTCTTATTTTGGGTTTTTACTTATAGGATATTAGGGTGACTTACCTTACTATAAAGATATTGTGACTAATAAAGTGTTTTTTATTCAAAATGTATCTTGGGAACATTGACTTTTTTTATGAAGTTTTTATATTTAGATTGCAACCCATACATTTGGGTGTTTATATGGATGTCAAAATTTAGCCTACATTTACAATATTAGCATATCAACTCTCATATTGTTATTGGGAATACTAGATAATTTTGTTTCTCTAAATCCATATATGGCGCATTTGTCAATTTCTGAGTGGACTCAAATCTCTAATGAGTCAAACACTATAGACCCTTTTTACAGTTACAACTTCTAAATGAGCTTGAATCTCCACTAACTCTCACACTATAAACTATTTTTATAGTTGTGATTTCTAAAGGGTCCTGAATTTGCATTGTTGTGTGGATTTAAACAAAAAAAACTTCCGAAAAAAATCATACTAGACTGCCATTGTTGTAATTAAGTCCAAAAGCTTTAAAGCTTCCTTCAAAAGCCATATCAAAAACCAAGAAACACAAAAATCAAAACTGAAATTGGAGGAAAGCCTATTACCTATCTCTATTTGGTAAAATCAACTCAAAACCTTAATTCCACCTCCCAAGGGAAATCTCATTAGGTTAACATCTTCCTCTCTATGCATTAGGGATAAAAGATTGTTTAAATGGAAAGTGATTCATATGATTCACCCAAATATGAAATAGGCATATGACTATGAAAACCTATGAAATTAAAATGGGACATGTCTTGTCCAGGTTGCACTTTAACTTCTCGATAATTTTTAATATAGAATTCGATATAGTACAATTATAGTATTAAATTATAGAAGAGGGTAGATATGTCTTTCCAATGCTTGACTTTTTTTTCTTTTTTTGAAAAATATATTTAAAGTTTTGCACTTCATATGTTCAACTAGCATAACCCAAAGCAAGAAAGGGGAATGCCAAAAATATCGGGGTTGGATATATGATACAAAAATATGTTTGTAGAGGGTACAAATAATATATAATTAGTATCAAACTTGGCGCGGGAGAAACTATGTTTATGGTTAAAATTTCTTTGAGAATATTGTCCAATTAAAGGTGATTTTGCTATACTGATAAGTCAATTAATTTTTAGCAAAATAATCAATGAACAAATAAATTTGTAAAGATCCATAGCAATTGGGCAACATTGTGCTCCTTATTTTGTGCAATTCTTCCAACACTCATGCTACAAAATTTGTGAAACATGTTGTCCAACAATTTATTAGAGTGCCTACTAAAATACGAAATTATTAAATTAGTACAATAAGAGTATATATGAGCTATGAAATTAAATATATACTCCCTAACACTTGCATATTTGATTTTACCTAAAGAGTTCTACATTGTCATAACACTATGTTGGTAATACCCTTTAGTTTTTTTTTTTAGATCTTGGATTATTTTCACATGAAAACATCTCACTTTCAAATTTATTTCCCATTACATATTTAAGGTAACACGATCTAAACATGTGATTGTGACCTACTAATCAACACCTTGACTGCATTAGTAATCTAAAGATAATTTGGTAACCTAATAACCAACACCTTGACTATATTAGCAAGAGCCCTCTTATTGGAACGTAATAGTGAATCTAGTGCTAATTATGAACACAAGTTGTTTAGGAATCAAGCTTCTATCATGTGTAAAGATAAGAATTGTCTTTATATAATATTCGTGACACTAATTTGTCACACATGTCAATAAGACTAACACCTACTTGACTCATGATGACATGTTATCTCCAAGAAGATTTCTAAGTGTGAATGCACAATTGTAGAGGATTTTGTTCCTATAGTTTTGCAAAAGGTTTATTTTGACCAATATGGATCCATATTGACCAATATAGATCCATCTTTACCACATAACTGTTAAGTACCGAGAGAGATCAAAAATCATGCAAACCTTTTTTTAGAATGCAAAACATGAAGAAAAGTTTACAAGTCAAGAAATTTAATCCCTTTTAGGGCTTGATAATCCATAGTTAAGATGAATTTATAGTGGTTTATTATCTATATATAAACCATGTGCATTTTTTCATTATTTACATTGTATTTTTAAATATTTTAATATTATTATTTTCTTTTATTTTAAAAATTGAATGAATTACACATTTCCTCTTATTAAGAAGCAACCAAATTGTTTTGCTTTTAATTATTTCTTCCTTTCCAACATTGAAATGTTTTACTAGGGTTAACATTAACATATGAATACACACACGCGGGTTCTCTCTCTCTCTATATATAGAAATTCAAATTGTTTATTTAAATTCTATATTGAGATATTTGTAAGATAAACAAAAGATTTTTGTTAACATTTAGTTACTTTATCTCTATAAAGTTGATATAAAATTATATTATTTAACATAGTTATCAAAATATTTTATTTATAGCTCCTATAGTGAAAGTGAAATATTTTTACCACATTTTTTTCATACCAAATTGTAATATTAACAATGAACCACGTGAGTACAATGAGAATGGGATTATTGATGTTTAATAATACTTTTAATTAAAATTAACTTAATAGCCAACATTGTTTTTTTATTTAGAGTTATTTTTTAAGGGGCACATGTCAACTCCAAGTTAAGCACGGACAAAATCACACATTGCCTTCATATTGGGTTGTAGAATGTGCCTCTCAGCGCAATAATATTCGTGACACCAATTTGTCGCACATGTCAACAAGACTAGCACCTACTTGAATTGTGATGACATGTAGTCTCGAAGAAGATCTATGTGTGAATCACAATTGTAGAGGATCTTGTCCCTATAGTTTTGCAAAAGGTTGATTATTATACCTCTTTGATGGCTAGTGCGAGATGTTGTATCACAATGGGTTTGAAACGTCATTCCATTGTCAATTAAAGAACAATGAAAGAATTATTGTGGGGTTTTGTGAAGTTTAAATTCTCTACATTGCCATGATGCAATAGATGGAGTTGTAAAAGAGAGGCTATTTATAGGAGGTATGGGATATAGTCTCCCACAACATGGATAACAAAATTAGTGTTGTTATGACCCATCTCGAAGAAGGATTTCCATACTACAATTATATGGGAAGCATTTATGTCCCAATATTTGTGCAAAGTCTTTAGTAGTTGAGGAAAACTAAATGTATGACGATTAACCTCATTCTTCATGCATCATTAATTTCAGATGTACAAAATTGGCTTTAATCTTTCCATAATACAACCTTTTTAACATTGTTGATCAACCCTCCCTTGTTGAAACCTTTGCTAAAATAACATTTATTCTAGACTTACCAATCCCATGGAGATTCAAGTAAAACCAAGTGCAATATGCAATCTAAGATTACAAGAAAGAGGCCTTATGCACTTGTTACTAAGTAAAGCAATGTTCACCCCATTATGCATGTATAAGTTGCCTATAAATTTTGCTTCTCCATTTGTGTTACTTGATGTTGTAAAAAGTGTGTTTATCAAGGTCTAATATTTACATACATTGTTTAGCAAGCTTGTAGGTTGCATGTTGTTGGATGTATGTTCCAACAACTTATATTCCAACCACATGCCTTCTCTTCCATTGTGAAGGCAAGGGAAAGAGTTATATATATCAAGAATGGCAATGATAATGAAGTAGAAAAAAGAAGAATATCAACTTTCAATAATATATGTAATTCCAATTTATAGATCTAAGCATGCAAAATTTAAGTTTTGTTATGTTATAGTCCATTCAGCTAATCATGGGAAAATCCTTCTGAATCTTGGATAATCCAAGATAGTGATCCCTACTAAACATGTGAGTCCTTTGTTACCAAAATCTTCATTTATTTATGGAAATGTGTCAAAGCTTCATTCAAAAACCTTTAGTAGTTTGTTCTCCAAGAGACCTCCAAATTTTAAATTTCATGTATGTCTGCATCTTTCTTGCTTATTATGTAGCTCAAAACTTGGAAAACCTATTAAAATATGATGAATATTTAGGAACCGCATCATTGGGTATTATTTATCTTTCACTGATTGTATGCTCATTTGTGGAAATGTCTTTCATTAAGAGCATTGTTTCAAATAATATATAATTTTTTGAACCTCAGAGTATTGGTTATTTATTGCATCAAACCTTTCCATCATGGCATACAATGGTCTCAAGTCTCAACATCATTGTATCATATATTTATATCTTTTATTTTATGGGTTGGGAACATAACCTCTCTATCAATTGTTACAAGGTACCATGTTGTTGAATTTAACCTACATAAAAAACAATGATTAAAAACATCAATGGGGATGTTGTGTATCTCAAATGTGCTACAATCAAGGTTTTGGGCTATCAATTAGGTTTTTATACATCAAGATGGCCTCAGACGATAGGTGGTTTACCATGTGACATGGAAGGTGGTTTTTCTTAACATTTGGGAGAGAAAGACTGGGAGATAGATTATTATATCAAAAACCATTTAAGACTGGGTATAATACACCAAGTTTGGGTGATGAAAGTTTTGGAGGATGTCAACTCCTTCAACATAATTATGGAAGAGAATACATGAGTTGAATTTGTAGTTGGTCTTTTAAAAGACATTTTCCAACAAAAATGGTTGAGCACTTTTATAGCTTTGTTATATAAGTCACCCATTACTATAAATAAACAAGTAAATGTACCACAAAGTGGTTACTTCCCATCAACTATAGAAACTGAGAAAGCACACAATTGTTCTTTTGTATTTAGTGAACAAAAGCAAACAATGACATGTGAAAGTTGTTACATGTCACTTTTAGAAATTTACATATCAAATATTTTTAATTTTCTTTTACATGTTTTAAAAATAAATTTATAGTCCTAGGGATTTATGTCATGTCAATAACATCACCATAATTAGACTAGAAGGTGAAATTACATCCTACTATTGTCCAGAAATTCTTAACAAAATAGATAGATCCTTGTATGCCAAAAGCAAAGCTTGTGTGTGTGTGTGTCTTGGAAAAAAAAAATCCCAAAAATTCTTACAACTATATATTCTAAAACAAACACCTAATATTACAATAACTTTGAAAAATATTAAAACTTAAAAAAAAATGCATGGCAATTGTTAGCTTCTTCCAATCCAACATTGGAGGGAATAGAGTCATATTTTCCAAGCTCTTTATCCTTTATATATTGGTGCATTGTGCCTTCTTCCTTCAAATTCCCTTGAGAAAAATTGATTGGCATCCTTTGACTCCAAGCTCTTGACTTATTTCCTTTCCTCAAATTCACAACCGTGTTTCTCAACATATTTTATTCGACTTCCAGAGTGGTAATTTATTGTTTTTCCCAAACATGCATACTTATGATGAAGCCAATTTGGGAGGTGATTTGATGCTTGTTTTTATGGACCTTTGAGGTTAATAAGAAGATGAAATTCTGATTTTACTAGGTATTCAAAGAAATCTTCAAACTTCTTGTACTTTCGTATCATCCATATAAACAGCACGCAGGCAAGGGTGCCAATCCAGAGCTAAATTCCACCTAGAGAACACCTAAAACAAAAAAACAACCCCACAAATCCACAAATTGAGCAACTCGATGAGCACTCCATGAGATCCATAATTCTTGAGGACTAATAAACCTATTAAGCTTGGACGCAACAAAGTTAAGAAACCAAACCCACAAGAGGGGGAACCCACAACACTAGAATACAGATGATCATTATGATCAAGGCCCACATAATGAAGGCAATAGGAACCAAATTATGATTAAGTGCATAAATTCCAAAATACCCAATACACAAAAGGAATTAAGGAACTAGAGCTAGTATGACAACATGCATAGGGCATTCCAAAAGTTGAGGTTTAGATTTGATGCTAAGGTTATGGATGGATTCCTCACATGTGTTTAGAGGACGATGCCAAATCTGCAATAATGTGAATAGATTTCTAAAGATATGAAAATATATGATGGTCATTAGAACATTTGTCTTTGGCATTAATATTCTAGATAAGAAGACCAAAATGTTAAATAAGTTCCATTTTGTTTCAAATTTCAATCTATCTTCACTACAACAAAACCAGCGATTAGCGTCCCTTTTTACTTCTTTTTTTGCATCTAGAGCCCATTTTTGGTGCTATTTGCATCCATTTATCAAATATGGTGCAAAACTTGACACAAAATTTGCATCAAGTTTTGCACCAAATCTTACACCAAGTTTAGCACCAGGTATTGCAATAGGTTTTGCACCACGTTTTGCACCAAATTTTATGCCAAGTTTTATGTCATCCTTTGCACCAGGTTTTGTTCCAGGTTTTGCATCTATTTTGGCATCTATTTTTGTTTGACATACTTTTGCATCCTCATTTGCATCCACTTTTTGCACCTACACTTGCATCAACTTTTGCATCCACTTTTGCATCCTTTTTTGCATCCTTTTTTAAATCATTTTTTGCATCCATTTTTTCATCCATTTGTGCATCACTTTTGCGCCACGTTTTACATCGATTTTTGTGTCTAGTTTTGCATATAATTTTGCATCTACTTTTGTTGCATCCACTTTTCCATCTTGTTTGGCATCCATATTTACATCCTCTTTTGCATCTATTATTGTACCCACTATTGCATCTAATATTTTTGTGCCACAATTGGCGCCTAGTTTGGCACCTCCTTTTGCACCCACTTTTGATTATAATTTTGCATCCACGTTTGCATCCTCATTTGCATCTAGGTTTTCATCAACTACTACATCTATTTTTGCATCCCTTTTTGTATCCAATTTTGGACCAGGATTTGCATCGGGTTTTGTGTCTCGTTTTGCATCTACTTTTGCATTGACTTCTATTGCATCCACTTTTGCATACAATTTTGCATCCACTGTTACACCCATTTTAAATTTCACTTTTTGCATCCCTTTTTACATCTTCATTTGCATCATACTTTGATTCTTTTTTTTCATCTATCATTACATCCACTTTTGTTATGCCATAATTTGCACCATGTTTTGCACTCACTATTGTATCCACGTTTGCTTCCAATTTTGCATCCATGTTCACATCCTCTTTTGCATCAAATATTGCATCTATTTTTGCATCCACTTTTGTGTCAGGTTTATGCATTGGGTTTTGCATCTCGTTTTTTATCTACTTTTTCATCTACTTCCATTGTATCTGTTTTTTTCATCCAATTTTGTTTTGCCTGTTGCATCAATGTTTGCTTCCACTTTTACATCCATTTTTGCATCTTATTTTGCATATTTTTTGTCTATTGTTACATCCACTTTTGTTGCACCATATCTTGCGCCTACCATTGCAACCACATTTGTTTCCACGTTTGCATCCACATTTGCATCCTCTTTTGTGTTCAAGTTTGCATCAGATATTGTGTATGTTTTTGCATCCCCTATTGTATCCACTTTTGTTTCATCCATTTTTGCATCTACTTTTGTGTCCGTTGTTGCATCCACATTTGTTTCACCACAGTTTGTGCCAAGTTTTACACCTACCATTGGACCCATGTTTGCTTCCACTTTTGCCTTCATGTTTGCATCCAAGTTTGCATTGACAACTGCATCTACTTTTGCATCCACTTTTGTGTTAGGTTTTTCATGTTGTTGTGCATCTACTTATGTTGTATCCACTTTTCATCCAATTTTACTTCTATTGTTGCCCCCATTTCTATGTTCGCTTTTGTATCCCTTTTCCAACACTCATCATATTTTCTGCATTGATGATATTCCTTATGGCATTGACAATTATGAACAATTGATGACAATGTCAATAATATTGACAATGATGAAAATGAAGATGATGGCGATGACATGAATTGTGATTATGATGATAAAGACGATAGTGGTTACAATGACATTAATGATGATGATGGCAATGATTATGATGATGACGACGCTAATGACCTTGGCGAATCTTCCCAATTTTAGATGTTGTCATTGTCATAATCATAAGCATTATCTTTGGTGTCATCATCATCATTTTCATCTAGGTCATCATCAAAAACAATAATGGCATGAATGATGATGATGATTACAACAATGTTGATAGAAATTACATTAATGATGATGATGGGGATGATAAAAATGACAATGACGATGATAATGGTGGTGATGATGATGATCATCGATCATCTCTCAAAAATAGAGTTGTTATTTCTCTTACGTATATCAATGTGTCCTAAACAACCCTTTTCTAGCACTGATCACATTTTTTGGGTTGATGATATTTCTTACAACGTCTATAATTATAAACAATTGCAAACAATGTCCATAATGATGATGATGATGGAGCTGATGATGATGGCATGAATGGTGATTATGATGATAATGTAATGATGGCAATAACGATGACAAGGATGATGGTGATGATGATGACAATGATTATGATAATGAGAATGAACAATTACTAGTTTCACTACCATCTTCTGGATACATATTATTGTCATACTTTTTAAATTTTCTGTCTCTCTTGAGGTATATTACTATAATGGTGTTGTCAACACTAGAAAGATATCTTGTTGTAATGGTGGTTCTAATGTTAGCACTAGCAAAGTTTTTGTTAAATTTTGGTTAAAAAAAATCGATTTATGCAATTATTTTGACAATCTATGTAAAAAAGTAAATAACATCCAATTATTTTGACTGTAGTCCCATTGATTATCATGAATTCACCAGTCTGAAGACCATCTTCTACATACATATTATTATTAAACTTTTTGCATTATATCCCTCTTATATCTTGTTGTAATGGCAGTATTAGCACTAAAAAAATATCTTGTTGTAATGGTGATGTTAGTATTAGCACTAAAAAAATCACTAAATTTTGGTAAAAAAAAGTTTATCATTTATTTATTTTTAATTTGGGAAATTTTTGTTTTTATTTTTTTTTGTTTTTAATTCTATTTTTATGCAGTAATATTTTTTTTGGTTGAATTTTGGTAGTAACTAGTTTTTGGTCGAATCATATGTATTAACCATGTTCTTTATGCTACAAGTCTAATTGTTGGGACAAAATTGCTCTTTAAATAAGTTGCAAAAGCTATTTTACATCCATTGTTGCACCCATGTTTACACCCACTTTTACATCCCTTTTTGCATCCTATTTTTCATCTTCATTTGCTTCTTTTTTTGCATCTATCATTACATCTACTTTTGTTGTGACAAAATTTGTTCCATGTTTTGCACATACTATTGTACCCGTGTTTGCTTCCAATTTTGCATCCATCTTCACATCCTCTTTTGCATAAAATATTTCATCTATTTTTGCATCCACTTTTGTGTTGGGTTTTGCATCTCATTTTGTATCTTCTTTTGCATGTACTTCCATTTCATCCATATTTTGCATCCAATTTTGTTTCTCATGTTGCACCCGTGTTTGCATCCACTTTTACATCCCTTATAGCATCTTGTCTTGCATCTAAGTTTGCATATTTTTTGTGTCTATTATTACATCCACCTTTTTTGTGCTATTATTTGTGCCATATCTTATGCCTATCATTGCAACCCACATTTTCTTCCACTATTGCATCCATATTTGCATCCTCTTTTGTGTCCAAGTTTGCATCAAATATTGTTTATGTTTTTTGCATCCCATTTCAAATTTACTTTTACATCCACTTTTGATTTGTCTAGTTTTGCAACTAATTTTGTGTTCACTATTGCACCCATGCTTGGCCCATGTTTACATCCCTTTTTTCATCCAAGTTTTCCTCCTTTTTGCATTCAAGTTTGTGTCCCCTTTTTTTTACATTCATTGGAGTATCCACATTTGTTTCACCACAATTCATGCTAAGTTTTATGCCTACTATTGTGCCCATGTTTTCTTCCACTTTTTCATCCATGTTTGAGTCCTATTTTGTGTTCAAGTTTGTATGAACTATTGCATCTACTTTTTCATCCACTTTTGTTCAATTTTTCTGTCTTGTTCTGCATCTACTTATGTTGTGTCCACTCTTCATCCAAATTTACGTCTATTTTTACCCCCATTTTTTTGTTTACTTTTGCATCCATTTTCCAACACACATCATATCTTTTGCATTGATTATATTTCTTATGACATTGAAAATTATGAACAACTGATGACAATGTCAATAATTATAACGATGATGATAATGAAGATGATGACGATGACATGAATTGTGATTGTTATGATAATGACAATGATGATAAAGACGATGGGAGTTACAATGACAATGATGATGATGCTAATGACCTTGGCCATTCCTCCCAATTTTTAAATGTTATCATGGTAAAAATCATAATAATTATCTTTGGCGTCATCTTCCAAGTCATCATCATCTGATCATTATTATCATTATTTTCATCTTGGTCATAATCAAGAACAATAATGGCATGAATGATGATTATGATGTTCATGATGAAGATGACAAAAATTATGATAAAACTTATATTAGTTATGATGATGGGGATGATGACAATTATAATGACGATGATAATGGTAGTGATGTTGATGATCATCAATCATTTCTAAAAAATAAAGTGGTTATTTTTCTTTCATATATCATGTGTCCTAAGGTTGGTGATATTTCTTATGATACCTATAATTATGAACAATTGACGACAATATACAAAATCATGATGATGATCATGATCATGAAGAAGACATGAATGGTGATTATGATGATAATGAAATGATGACAATAATGATCACATTGATGGTGGTGATGATGGCAATAATGAAGATGATGACCCTCCCTCTAAACTAGCGAGGTACTCATAATGAGACAAAAAAGTACTCTCAAGTTGAAATATTCATATAAGAAGGGATCTAGATTGATAAGCATCAATGATGATTTACATCATCATAGCCAAAATTTTCAAAATAGTAAGGCCTTGACTAACAAGTTTATCTCTCCATTAGATCATAGCACAATGTTGGGAGGCATAAATTTGGACACCACTGCCTTTCAAGGCACTTACCCCACCAAGATGTTTACCAGGTATGTCCTCACATGATCATTTCCTAATCCACTATCATAATATTTGACACCAGAAAATGTCAATCCTCATGACTATTCTTATCTTGGATTAATGTACTTGACTTATGGCGATTAGTCCTAGTCAATGTCCAAATTCTCAAAGAATATTGGTCCCAGATGTTTATCCAATCCACCATTATCCCTACTAGTGCCTTTACTAGGCTTACGATTGTTAATCCTAGCCATAGTACATGACACATGGATAACATGGTGTCTACCCTCACTCCCTCTCAACCAGGGAGGAAACATCCACAAGCATAAGATTTTCTCAAGAATACCCATCATTTTCGTAGAGAATAACATCATTAATTTGTTTTCATCACATGACGACTTTATGATTAAGCATTCATAGATTTGTGGCAAAATATTTCCCCTTTTGTATTTGTGATGAAATACAATAAAAAAGTGAAAGCCAAAATCATTAAACATACACTATATTGATTTATCTAAGTCTAAACTCTAAGGTTGAAGTGAAAATTCATGTAAATCTTATATCTATGAGTTGTGCCAAACTTATGAAAACCTTATTCCCTAAGTCCTATATATAAGAAAATGAAAAAGAAAGAAAAATAAGGGCCAATAAATGGTAACTCATGTATTCACTCCCTCTTTGGAAAATATATGAATATATACACTCCTAGTCACACTTGATCACATGTATGTAATGGTTAAATCATGAATTCTTCTTTTCTCCTTGCATTTTCACTTCATCATTTAAGCACCTAATTGAGGATCTAAGGAATGTTTGTTTCCTAAGGCTTTCATGTCTACTCTTGGTTTACTTATCTCACACTACTGGCAATTTATGTGACAGAGTGAAATACATAAGTTTGTGGAGTTATTATAGAGGTGTATTGAGTTCGTAACCACACACACATGTATTACATCTCATTGATCCACATGTGTGGGTTGGAGACTCATTTCTTGACAACTTTAATGGAGACTACTTTGTGGCTTTAATGGTATAGCTTACAAAATATCTTGTTAAACATTTCAATTCATTCTTTCTTTTCCTCGAGACACTTATAATATTGAAGTCACTCCCAACAATCCATGGAGATGGGGAGTATAAATTACTTGTGCTAGAAATAGAATTGAGAAATAGAGGTTTTCCATTTGCGATATTGGAGTCATAGACATTGGATACATGGTAGTAGTCCTCAATGTCAATTAACTAAAATTGTATTGTCATAATGCGAAAAGAGGTAAACATATTGGTAACCTTGATGTCTTAATCATTTCAAATAATAACCATTCCACCCAAGTATCTCTAAGCATCAATCACTACTACTTGGAAATTCCTCCCCCATTTTCTAATTATATGAGGTTGAACCTCACTTAATATTTTTGCTTCTTATATCAACATTATTTATGGGTGCTTTGCATACCATTTTTCTTTTAGGAGTTTGTTTTCGCTTACTATTGACGCCCCTCATGTTCCAAGACTATTTTCATCAAAAATTTACATAGAAAGAAAGTATAAAGTGACTAAAAAGAAACATGTCTCAAGATTTAAGTGCTTGGACAATTCCACTTCATGACTCCTATATTTCCTTAACCTGGGACCAAATGGTGAACCTGGTGGCCTTAAGGGAAATTGATCAATGAAAATCTAAAAAAGAGGTGATTTTTGACTTTATCACATACAATTTAATATACTAAAAAAAATATCCATAACAATTTCATCAATCAATGAATCATTAAAAAAAATATCCAAAACAATTTCATCAAGCAAAGAATCATTGCATTATAAAATACAATCTATAAACATTTTGGGAAAGTTTTGCTAAAACATGCTTAAAAATCAGCATATTTAATATTAATATTTAACAATAATATGGACAATAACACATTTTGATAAATTAAATAACATATTATCAAGCCTAAAAAATGTCACTAACTGAAAACTACAAAGCATGCAACTAATGGAAGTGACCACTCAAGGCCACCACAAGACAATTAATCTATTAAGACCAAGATTAATGGGGACAAAGATCTATAAAGGACAAAGGAAAACCTATTTTAACTTTATTGTTTTATTAGCCTGGTTCAAGATGAACATTTCAAGGTATCATGAAGAACATAATTAGTTTTATTGCATTAAGAAAACCCAAGCACATTCTATAACTTAGCAAGAAAGAGATGTATAACACCCATCTCAGCAACACGACACATGACATTAAGTTACTTTACTATATATAATTTAAACTCCTATCATAAAATCACAAATTTAGCATGAATGGAATGTTTAAAATCCATTTTTATAAAAACAAAATATAATTTTTCTTATAGAAAAATATACCAAAAACTAAATATATTTTTCTAGAAAAAAAAAATACTAAAACTAAATATATATTTAAAAAAAAACTAAAACATAAGCAAACTAGAATTTGAATTTGACATTCTTGGTCACTTTCGGAAACATATGGTGGAATGTAATCTCTTTATCCTCATCTTTAGCTTTTTCCTAAAAAATAAAAGCATACAAAAGTGGGAAAGAGCCATAAAGCATGGGGAAGCTTTTTCCTAAGCACAAAAGCATCTAAAAAGTGGAAAATTCCTTTTTTATATGAGGAAACATTATTCACCCAAAAGATTTTTCCCAAATTGAACTAATGAGGAATTTTGGAAATCTTCATAGCCTCCACTTTCCTATATATTAGAGGCTTGGCCATTGAAAAAATGATGGGAATTTTGTATTGTCACGCTCTTGAGATCTGTCTTGAGAGGGAGAGTTTTGGAGCTATGAGTTGGGGGAGGTGATGTTGCAACTATATCTGATTGTTGTAACTTTCCTCCAACTCCTTTATTCATATAGATCAGTTGTTCTTCCTTCCATATGTTTCTATTCATTCTTTACTTCTTCTATTTAACTAATGTATGCATGGGTTTTTGGTTTATATTTATTTATTCAATAATATTTATATGTTTTTTATAGTTTTGATTATTAAGATTTTATGTTGTGAAGGTTGCTTTATTCTCTCTCTTACGTGTAGGACCAAGCTTTGGAGCTAGCTAGGAGCGCTTCTTGGCTATACAAAAAACTCCAAGAAGACCTGCATGCGAGGACTCACAAGAATTCATTCTCTTTTTCTTAATCTATACTCTACATCTTGATCTACTAAGAATCCTAAGCCTTAGAACAACCTTTCTCTTAATTGGTTTGTCCTAGGTTTCTGAGATAAACTGAGAGGGTTTTGTTTTCATCTAACCATGCATTAAATCCTACAACAAAATGATATTTAGAAAATTTAATATATTTCACTATGTAAATGAACTTAGTAAAATGAACCCATAGAGGTGGTCATAAATGGAAATAAAAGTAAAACTCTAAACAAGAAGCCAAAAGTGGATTTAACCATGGATGAAAAATTGGGAGTAGAATTGGATGTTAAACTAGCCATCAAAACAATATGCAAACAATGACACAAAAAGGTTTTTAAAGTAAAATTAAAAAAGGGTGCAACACTAGACACAAAGAAGGGAAAAAAATAGGGCATATGAAAGGATACCGAATTGGGTGCAAACAAGGATGCAAAAATGGACACCAAAATGAGGATGCAAAGAATGGTGTAAAATTAGGATGCAAAAAGGATGTAAGAAAAGACACAAAACAAGATGCAAAATGGGACTAAAAAATGGTGAAACCAAGGATGTCAAAGATGATGCATAACTAGATGAAAATTCCAACTAAAATCTAGGTGCAAAATGAGATGCAAATGTGGACACAAAATGTGGTAGAAAAAAGGATGCAAATTTGGAAGCCAAAAGGATTAAAAACTAGATACCAAAAAGGATGCAAATTTGGACATTAAAAATGGTGCAAAATTGGACACAAAAGAAGAAAAAATGGTGCAAAAGTGGGCATAAAAATGGCTCAATTTTGGATGCAAATTGAGATGCAACATTGGATGTAAAATGATGCAACAAATCATTCAAAACTTGGTGCAAAAACAAATGCAAAAGTAGACGAAAAATGGCTCAAAAGTGAATGTAACAATAGACACAAAATGGGATGCAAAGGTGGATGCAATATATGGTTCAACATAGGATGCAAATTTAGATGCTCAAAAGGATGAAAAATTGGATGCAAGAAATGGTGTTAAAAATGATGCTAAATTGGATGCAACAAATGATGCAAAATTAAATGCAAAATATGGTGCAAAATAGGATGCAAAAAAGGGAGATAAATAAAATGCAAAAGTGGATGCAAAAAATGGTGCAAAAATGCATGCGAAATTTGGCACTAAATCAGATTCAACATATGGTGCAAAATTGGATGGAAAAGATGGTGTAAAAAAAGGCAGAAAAATTGGCACAAAAATAGATGTAAAAATAAGTACAAAATTAGAAGCAAAAGATGGCATAAGACCAGATGCAAAAATTGGCACAAATTGGATGTAAAAAAAGGCGCTAAATAAGATGTCAAAGATGGTGTAAAAATCGATGCAAATTATGACACAAAAATAGAAGCAAAGAATTCCACAAAAGAGGAAGCAAAAAATGATGCAAAAATAGATGCAAAAAAAGGCACAAAACTAGAAGCAAAACCTGTTGTAAAACCAAATGAAAATCTTGGTGCAAAATATGATGCAGAAAATTATGGAAAATTTGGCGTAAAAAAGATGCAAAATTTGGTGCAAAAAAGGACGCTTTAAAAATTGTACAATAGAGCCAGATTTAGCGCCAGGTTGCTCATCCCAATTGAGAAAAAAATGCACTAGAATCTGGTGCTAAATCTGGCGCAAATTGCCTGTTTTGTTGTAGTGCTTCTTCTTTCATTTCAAACTTCAATGTTTTTTCTTATTGTTCTCTTATTTTTTAAAGGCACTTGGTGGATAAGTTATGCCTCAAGAGTACCCAATTTACAAAAGCTTGTCGTTCATGTGCTTAGCAAAACATGTAGCTCTTCAGAATTTGAGTGCAACTAGAGTGTGATAAAAAAGCACACACACACACACACGAAAAAAATGCAACAAGCTTAAAATTTTCAAATTAAATTTTGAATTCTCAATAAATTACGTCTTGTCACCCTAAAAAATATGTATTATAATTTATACTTTATGACCCTAATACAGATTTTAATCCCATGGTCTACATCTACTACAATTTTCTATTATGGGTGAAACTTCGTAAACATCTAATGTGGAAGGCAATTTTTTTATGGGATTAACATCATTGTCGAATGAAGGGTTGAGACCAAGAGGACTATCATGGACTTAGCCTCTGATTGGTTATAGGATTAGGTGTAGGAGGTGGTGGGTGCGAGAGTGTGGAAGAGGAGGATGTTCCATAGCTACAACACCGTTATAGGAGGCGCCTATTGACACTAGGAGTTTGCCACCAACTTCACAAACACATACGTAGTCAAAGAGAATGAGTTGGACTTAACAATAGCACTAGCAGAGGATATCAAAGTCTTATATTATCCTTCTTCTTCTAGACGATGTTGGGGTCAAACTTCTGCTTTTTTTAGAGCATATTAGAGTCTAGCACCAACCCCAGGGCCTTCTTCATTTAGAGGCAAAGCCACTACTAGAGCCATTCTCTTTACCTATAAATGGGACAAAGAGAATTTATTTATATGATTTTATTGTAGATTACTCACGATGATGAGATACATTTACCACAATTTTTATGATATTTTGAGCTCAAGAGTTAAGACATGGAACATAATTTAGTATTAACATATGACAATGTATTTATTATTTATGTGATAATGTATATATTTGATGTTGTTGTGTTGTCCACGGGATCTTGGATAGACGGTGATCAGGTGTGTTGTTAAGGCACTCCTAGATGTTAAGTCATCGGTTCAACTCCCTGCCCTATTCAGGTGTTATTCTTAGACATGACCATGATGTAGCCTCACCAATGCTGAACTTACAACAACAAAAAAAAAGATGTTGTTGTGTTTTAGTTGTTTAATAAAATCCCAAAAAAAGGAATACTTTTGTAAATTTTTTAAAGTTTTTTTTTTTTTTTAATATTTCCCCGTATGTGTTGATAAGTTGTTTTCTGGACCCTCAACGATATATCCACCAAGAGGATGTTTGCAACATTGGTCTAGCCTATTGAAATGCTCAGTACAATCATATAGGTCCAAGTATGGCTCAACTAAGGGTCTTGGAATTGAGTGATAGATGATGTCATCTAATGAAGTAACCTAATTATGATGTTGGAAAAAACTTTATCAAGAGAAGATATACAAGCTAAAACATATTCCCCCCACTTGCTCATGATTGTTTGCAATTATTGCAACTTTCTAATTTACCAAAACATTATGGTCACCAAAAAATTCATCATAGAAAGGAATAGGTTCTTCAAAAGATCCTTAAAAAAAAGGTTCTTTAAAAGAGAAATTGGGAGTTCACATGAATAGTCAACATAATGAGGATGAGATCCCCAAAAAAGAAGCTTAAACTAATTATCCTTGCACAATGAGAAGATGTTCACATGTCATTCTTCGTAAAACTCATCTAGCTCCAACCATGTATCTATTCCTTCTCTACACTCTTTTTATATAATTGAAATAATAAATCTAGCACATAAATCCATCATTTTTGCATCAAATTGACATTAGCCACATTTGGATGAGCCCTAGCTTGATTTGAAATGATCATAACTCCTTCATTATAAATGCATATCAAGCAATAATATATCAATTCAAATCTAAGAGGATGTCTTTTCCAATGGACATATTCTTTTAAAAAGCTACTAAAAATCAAATTTTGAAATTTCAATATCTTGGTTTCTCCCAATCTAAATTTAAATTTCAATGATTTTATAACAATATATTTTTTGAGTAGATTTCAAAAACATAGTTTATTTCTACTCACTCTATTGGAGAAGTTCCAAAACCATTCTAAAAATGGTGGCCCTAACTTTATTCTCTTTTATTCTACTCTTTTTAAAACACACAATCATAAAAAATATTGATTAAAGTCACTATGTACTATTCTAATAGCCAAAATGGAATCACTGTAATAATGAACAACAATTCCCCTGATCAGGTTGATTAACGAATGTAGGCAAGATATTAGGGGCAACCCTGCCATCCCATTGCCTCACAAAACATTTAAGAGAGGGGATGATGTGGCCTGCCCTCCCCATGCATCAAGCATTCAAGTGTTGGCCTGCCCTCCCCCATCAAGCATTCAAGTGCTCTTATTGCAGTTTATGGACATAGAAAGTTATCAACTCTATCTCAACTTTGTCTGTAGAGCACACCATCTGCAATATTCATGTTGTCTTAAGGTCCTTCCCCCACCGTAGTTGGGATTTCTTCTAGGGTCCTTTGATATTGAGGGGCAAGTGCATGGAAAATCCGATTTAAACTCGGATAACTTCTGCCTGCTTTTTCCTGAAACATGCTTGTCCGATTCAGGCAATGGAGCTAAGGTGTTCTGGTTTTGTTCGTATTCTAGACAATTAAATGGAGACTAGATGACTTGGTGTTTTCAAAGAGAGTGGGTTGACAATTTAAATGACAATGCTAGCTGCCTTGACAAGGTTTCTCATTGGTTATGGTTTTTTTTTGGGAGTTGTAGTGCATGCTTACCCATTTTTAGCTTGATAGCATTTGTAGACTTTGGCAATGTGGGAGACTTACTTCAAGGTACTTCTGATTTTTCTCGGTTTTGTTCGCATTTCATTTGGCATTGCATTTAATGGTTTTAGTATAGTTTATTATATTATGGTTTCTAGTAATTCGCATTTTGGTCTCTTGTGCGACAACAACTACTGGAAACCCTACCTTGCATGAGGAATTTCAATTGTCACCCTGTCTTCCAATTCTAACCTCTGTTGTTGGTATAATCTGACTAGGCACCCCCCTCAGCGCTCATAGTAGATTTCTTCTTGATGTCCCCTAGTTCTGTCATTCCTTCTCCTTCTTTGGATCATTGACTCTTGCTCTTTGTAATTGGTGTTTCTTTTCCCTATGCACCATACCTCGGGAGCGCATATGTAGTCACCGAGTGGGAGGAGGTCGAGGCCCCTAAGATAGACTCAAGCACATGATGCTGCAACCATCTACCATTCAACTACCCCCCCAATATGTGAGAAAATATTCATCATCTCAATATTCTCATAGCCAATTACCATAAAGATTTCTTAGACTCTGAAATCCTCAAGGAGGTAGCTCACTGGGTTGTTGACCTTGGTCACACCAAGGAAAGATGAAAATAGTACCTCAACTCCATTACCCTTCATCGGTTGATGAAAACCCTCCTAGGTAGGAATCTGAAGGAGAGACAAGAGTAGTACGGCATTTTTCTCTACCTTGAATGACATCAAGTGTGCCTAGAGGTACTAGCATTTGTGCTTGGAGAGTGTGAATGCAAGGATAACCCACTTGAAGAGCCATCTTTAATGTGAGGTAAAGCCTCTAGCTCCTCTGGGGTCCAGTACCAAGGATCCTACTCCAATGACTTCCTCAAATTCCTAATTTTTGTCATGTATTACAATAGCACTTATTTTTGCAGTTTAATAATTGATAGGCTTGTTTATTTCTAGCAGTTGCTTTCATTTTGGTCATAATATCTCTTACGTAGGTGGTCAATATATCAAAATTCCATTGTGGCAGATTGAGATTGCTTACGGTGAACTCAGTAAAATCATGGCCATCTAGCAATTGTAGCTTAATGCTTTGATATTTTGACATAATACCAATATAAATTCACAAAAAAGATAATGAACAACAATTAAGAAAAAAACAAAGCTCTTATACACATACTGTTGGAATGTACCCAAAATTCTATATTCATTTTTTAAAATATGGATAAATACACCTCCATGAAAATAAGGCAAATTTAAATAATAAATCAAATGACTTTTTTCACAACAATTCATAGATATGATTTCAAGATTGTGATTTTTGTTGTTTAAAATATGTTTTCAAATGTATAAATGGATTTAGTGCCCTGAAAAACCTTTGGATGAATGAAAATCTGCAAATTAAACAACTTAAACTCGAAGTTTTTGAAAATATTTGATGGATTTTGGTTAAAATTGACTGGAAAAATGTTTGTAAAAAGGTCACTTTGTCTGCTAGTTAGACTATGCTTGAAAAGAATACAAAAAATAATAATTGATAATTATTGAATTAATTATAAGTGTGTGGAAATAACCCTTTCAATGTAACTCTCAACTAACATCTCTCCACTTAATTGTAGTGATTAATATTTATAAGTAATAATTTTTCATAATGATAACTATTAACTCTTAATTAATTTAATAATAAATTATTAAATAAAATATAATTTTGTAAATAAAAATAACTCACATATAAAATATTTAAAATCTTATTTAACATAAATAAACTTTTATAAAATATTAAATAATCACTTTATTATAAAAATAACTCATAAATTTCATATAAAATAATTCATAAATATAAATTTATTTACACACACACACATATAAGACATCCATGAGTAGCATTTGTATTAATTTTGTGTTCGGACATAACAAAGTACCCGAGAACTGATTACATTGAGTTCTAAATTGCAAGTTCTTCAAAAAAGAACAAGAGAGAAGTTCCAAAATTTGTTGTTAAGGAAACTACTACCGACATACATTCTATCAACCAAATGATAACTAAATGTCCTGCAAAATTGATCGCAAAAAAAAGAAGAAGATCATTGCTCAATAGGGGGATTGATAGGCATCTTATCAGGTTATCTTCCAAAAGTGTCGCTAGCAACGTTGTGTTGGTCACTTGCATTTCTCTGAGTTATACTTTGTTAATTGCCTTCGTATGGCATCAATTTCATCCTCCTGTCTGTTCACTTAGGCTTTGAGCCTTTGCAATTCCTCAACTAGGAATAAGATAGTGTTAGACTATTGTAAGAATTTACATTGAAGGTCCAGGATCTTGGCTTGATTATCAATTGGGGGTGCATACAATTATAACAAGCATTGGCCCATCTGGAAGTGTCTAAGGAAAACATTATGTGCTCCATGAGTGGCTTATCAAAGGATGGGATACAAACAATCAGAGGGACCGAGAGAAAGTTAGGCCTGAAATTGGGATGCAAAGGACAAGGAGTGCCAAAATTGGAGGCGGGGCAAGAGGAGGACTACGGGATGCAGGGCTCTGAAAATGTGATAGATAAAGGGAGAGAAGGGATGTAACCCATTAGAAAATACAAAGCAGGACCAAGCCAAAAACAATTCTAGAAGAAACTTCAAAGCAGGTGGAGGGATACCTTCGAAGTGCTAACAAGCCAAGTTCTAACAAGAGAATTTCGCGCGACCATCGCCATATGCCATAATAACCTTTGCACAAAGTTTGGAGAATTGGAATAGCAGAAACTAGTAGAGAAACATTGTAGCCTTTAGGTAAATCGACAACACCAACTTTAAAGAACCTAAAGTTGTCAGGGATAAAAAATTGCAAATCCACAGCTAGTTCCGTGCTGAACCAGAAGACATGGAGTTCACCACTCCACTCTGAGCTAGAGAGAAATTTTGTCTCTCTTTCGAACTAGGGTAACGACACAGTTCCAGATCTAATTTGACGAGATAAAGCTTCGAACACAACACAAGAGATGCAATATACTCTCTAAAATAATTATGTGGCTTGTTCCTTCATGGATAAGACGAACCCCCACACCATGGGAAAATAACCCGACATTCATTCAACTCACTATTTCCCAAGGCCCGGATACACACTGCCATTCCACCTCTCGTGACTTTAATCACAGTTCCTGAAAACTCACATTCAACATAAATGTAACACCCCTATATCTTGCTTTTCAGACATTGGCTATTTTCAGACTTTTGAACTATTATTGGATTTAATGGTTATGGAAGCTAGAATGGGAATTATGCGATGATGTAGAAATTTTGATTATTATTGAATAAATAAATAAATTGCTTGGAAATATTCAGGATAAAACACTAGAATTTAGAAGACTTCTTGCTAGCTTGTCAAAAGTTGTGGTAGTTAAAGTCCACATGTTGGACCTTCCCTAAAAGTCTCTTAAAAACCCCAGGGAGAAAATAATTAAAAATATTAAGATAATGGGAGAGAAATATTATGTTAATCACTTAGTTGGAGAGAAAAACTAAGTGGGGTGAAATAAATCACATCAGGAGAGAAAGGAAAGCTTTAAAGAAAAAGAGAAGGAAAAAAATTCAAAAAAACTAAAACATAAAGGCCTTGGCAAAAGGCTAACAGACCTTAAAGAAGGATGTTGGACGTTGTTAAAAATCCACTGGGAAGAAATCTACAAAACAAACCACCAAGCAATCAAAGGTATTGTTGATTCGTGAAGGCAAGAAGGTCTTAGCTCGAGGGGAACTGTTGGAGACAATTCATGATTGGGTGGAATGTGCTCGGTTCCTAAATATCCCCCAAGTGTTCTATTATGGTTAGCAATTATTTCTGCCCTACTTTATATGTTTTTGGAGTATTGGATTAATTTTGGAATACAGATTGAAGATGGGTTGTACAAATAGAGTAAATTGCATAAGCATTAGTTCCATGTATATATTAAATTTCCTTACAAGCTAAATTGAACTAAAGACAGGTATGGTCTTCATGTAGTATAGATTGGGTTGTACAAATAGAGTAAACTGCATAAGCATTAGTTCCATGTATATATTAAATTTCCTTACAATCTAATTTGAACTAAAGAGAGGTATGGTCTTCATGTAATAGAGATTTGACATTGCATGTATATTTCTAATAGTAGATTCTACAGTTTTGCACACATGCATATCCTCTCGAATGATGTTTGACATGAGTTAACTTACCGAGACGAAAGAAAATGTATGTGGAGAATAAATATTACTAAAGGATTTGATGATGAAATCATTTTTGCCATAGTATGGTGTGATGTAGCTATTATTGTACTCCCTTTAATTTGGCTGGAATAACTGTTATTTTAAAATATGACCGAGAGAGAAAGGTGAAAGAGGTACGATTGTAGAAATTTTACCTTTACTATTTATTATTAATATTAATTTACCAAAAGACCTAAATATTTGGATAAAATTAATTATTAAGCAGACGACCTTCATTCTTACTTAAAACAAAATAACTCACCTCATAACTATTTAAATCTCACAATTGAGCTCTTCTTCTATCAACATTCAAAATAGTCCTGATGATGGATCCCTGTTGGGATTTGAAACGTTCACGAAAAATGGTTTTTACTGTGGGTTCTCCGGTTACTAAGTTACAAGATCTATATTGTAATCACTTATGTTAGTTGGTATCTTTTATAATTAAAAAGGTATATTGGAAGTGACTAAATAGGAGAATTGAATTGAAGCATAGTTAATAATTAACTAACAGAAACGAGAAATAATATTTCATGTACATTAAGCTTGATGGTACAAAATGTCTAAAATGTCTAGAACAAAATAACTATACACCATGAATGGTTACTGACAAAGTAATAAGATGTTATCATAATAGTATAGAAAGGACCTTAGAGCTAAAATGGCATGGCATGGAGAATAGTCAACTCTTGATTCATATTGTAGGGACCAACCCTATTTATATATATATATATATATATATGTGTGTGTGTGTGTGTGTGTGTGTGTTAAATACAACCAGAAGAGAAAAACATTGGGAATTCAAATCTATTCAGCACTATCTAACACATCGTTGAATTTCATTTCATTGAACATATCATAAAATTACATATATTTAACTAAAGCCATAAAGAAATCATACAAAAGAATATTGTAACACATACGTACCGTTCACCAGAAGACAAGATTCCACTTGATTTGCCGTTACTTGTCTTCCCTTGTTGTCGGTCACCTCTGAGTGTGAATGACGACGTACTTGATCTGAATGCAATGACCCACGGGTTGACCACCCAGCCTACTCCTTGGGTACTCTTCTTCCCCGCGAACCCCCGAGTTGCAATGGGGTTGTACAATGGAGGAATGTAATAGCTGGTAGAGGGGAGCACTCCTTGGCTCAAGAGTCCCCTCTCTAAAGTCCTCTACCTCACCAAATTCACTATAGTTCGTAGTCACTACTCTGACATAGTCTCATCCATCCAACAATAGGGTCCCAAAAAGTCCCTTTTCCCATGGCTTGCCCCTTCTTTTATAGGAGTCCTCAGAGGTGACACTTGGCATGTCATGCATAATTAATTATTTTTGACAATTCAATAGTCTAAATATTCACCCACCCATGTGTCACTCTCTCATCAAGGGTCTCCAAAATTATTTACTTAAATTTTAATTTAAAACTAATATTTTCCTCACCTCAACAAGATTCCTATTTCTTCTCCTAGTTGCCTCTTGATCCCCCCTTTTTACTCCTTAATTTGTGTTCATTACTAAAGTCAATTGATAAGTCAAGATTTGATCCCCTATCTACTCCCTAATTTAACTCAAGTTGTCTCTTAGATGGATATCCTTTTGTTGGTTGTTGCCACATGGAGGTTCTCTAAATTTCTCTAGAATTTAATTTATTAATCCTATTTTAATTCACCATCCTCTTCTCTTAATTAGTTTTAACTAATTTAAGATTAAGGTTAGGGTAGAGTTTTTAAGGTAAAATATTTTATTTCTTCCTATGATTCCCTTAACCCAAGTTTTATTCTTGATTTAATTGCCTCGGTTCTACTCATCATTTACCATTTGATGTGAATTTACATGGTTTTCATATCTTGATTATATTTATTAATTTATTTATTTTTATTGATTCCCAGGGTGCCAAGTTTTTGGTCGTGCCCTTCAAGAACTTCCCTTGAAGTTCCAAGGGTGCCACGCCTAATAGTTTATTTGTGATGCCAAGGGTGCCAAGTTGGTCGTGCCCTTCAAGAAATTCCCTTGAAGTTCCAAGGGTGCCACGCCACTTGCCCTTCAAGCATTCAGTGGCTACGAGGGGAAAGTATAGGTGCAACGACAGAGACCACTATTATCTCTTATGTTGCTAGCTATAGTGAGACTAATGGTGTCGGGGATCAAGGAATCCACCTTGATGCACGCCCCCCGGTAAAATCCTCATGAGCGACCCAAATTTGGGACCTGCCCTCATGACATCGTGATCTTCAAGGCGAAGCTGTTTCAACCTTTCCAATCGAAGTCACGACGGGAGTGCTAGTGGGTGAGATCAGGGACACTGCCCCACCCCTCCCATGCAGTTCCATCCAATTTGTACAACCCCATCACCCTTATGTGAGTCATTCGGCCAAGCAACTAATCTGTGCCTGCAACCACTAACATCTCATCAGAATATAGATAAACATATATATAGCAGGTTTCAAAATTTACTTTGAATTTCAAAGATAAAATAATATAATTTTTCATCAAACCAGTTGTCGTAAACTCGTCACCTGTGAGTGCCTCTGGTGGTTTCCTGCCATACTCAATAATCATCAGTAACAAGGTTTCTCAGTGTTATTCATTGTCATAATAGCCTCATTAACATCACCTAGTCGTTCGCATCATTGTTCATTGTGAACCAGAACTAATGCAAGTAGATAATATAGGGGACACCTCCATCATGGCTATCATCATCAAAACATCAATGGAATCATACATATCCATCAAGCTATCAACATCGTAACATCAATAGAAATATACCTATCCATCAAATTTATCATCATCATGATTTTAATAGAGAGCATACATATCCTTTACTGCCATCATCATCATAAATTCAATAGAGACCAAACTTAACCATTTATGCTCCAATCATCATAATATCAATAGAGAACATGCCTAACCATTAATGTTACAATCATCATAATACCAATAGATAACATACATAACCATTAATGTTATCTTCATCATAATATCAATGGAGAACATACATAAACATCACAACCATTAATATCTCAATCACTAATAATAGAGTCATGTGCCCGGATCCTCAACCTGAGGTCCTCAAAGAATAATGTGTGGGCCTTAGGGCTAAATAAATGTTAGTGTCATATCATTGTCAGTCAACTAGAGTGGGGCACTACATACACCCCCTCTTAATAATAGACTTCGTCTCGAAGTCCTTGGAATAGGTAAGGAAAACGGTGATGCATCTCCTCGGCGTCCTCCCAAGTAGCTGAACTGGGACTATAATTGTCCCATTAGACCTTAACCTGGTCCACTAACCGTCGTCTAAGCTGCAAAGTTCGTTGGTCCAGTATGCAAACTAGTTCGGTCATCACTGTTCCCTCGTCCGAAACCTGCAAATGACCAAAGTCAATAACATGCGAAGGATCTGAAATATAATGACGTAAAATAGAAACATGAAACACATCATGCATACGCGCTAAAGATGGAGGTAAGGCAAGCCTATATGCCATTGCCCCTTTCCTTTCTAATGTTTCAAAAGGTCCCACAAACTGTGGAGACAATTTTTCACCCTTTCCAAATTTTACAGAGCTTTTTTGGGGCCTTACTCTCAGGAACACCCTATCGCCCACTTCATAACTTTGGTCTATCCGATGAGCATCAGCATAGCTCTTTTTTTGATCTTGTGCTTCTTTTAGCCTCCTCCTAATCATAGTCATTTGTTCTTCCATCTCTTGCACCACTTCTGGTCCTATTAATACTCGGTCCTCTAGTCGGTCCCAACTGAGAGGTGTTCTGCAAGGTCTTCCATATAAGAACTCAAATGGCGCCATCTTGATGGAACTCTGATAACTATTATTGTAAGAAAATTCCACAAGTGGTAAAAACTCCTCCCATCTCTTTTGTTGGTCCATCACATACATCCGAAGCATGTCTTCAAGGATTTGATTAGTCCTCTCTGTCTGCCCATCTGTCTCTGGGTGATAAGCAGTGCTGAAGTTCAACTGGGTTCCCAAAGCTTCTTGGAAACTGGTCCAAAATCTTCCTGTAAACACTACTCCCCTATCAGATATGATCTTCCTAGGCACTCCATGCAATCTCATAATCTCATTAATAAAAACTCTGGCTATTTCTGGTGCCTTATATGTAGTCTTAACTGGTATGAAATGGGCGCTCTTGGTCAACATGTCCACCACTACAAATATGGAATCATGTCTTCTTGAGGTCATTGGTAGTCCCACAATGAAGTCCATTGATATAACTTCCCATTTAGATTTTGGTATCTCATGGGGTTGCAATAAACCTGTTGGATGTCTGTGTTCAGCTTTTACTCGCTGACACTCTAAGCATCTTACTACCAAGTTCACGATGTCCTTCTTCATCCCTTTCCAAAAGAAGAGTGGTTTCAGGTCCACACTCATCTTCTTAACACCAGGGTGTGCCATGTATACTGCATGATGTGCTTCATTTAAGATTAATTGGCGTATATCTTCATTTTTTGGCACATCTATCCTTCTCGAAATCGTAGTAGCCCATCATTATCAAGGGAGTATTCCTCATATTTTGGGACCCTCATTTCATCCTCCCTTAGACTTTTGCTAACCTCCTAATACCAGGTGTCTTTAAATTGTAATTCAAGCAGTTTGTCCCTCAAATTTATCTTTAAGGGAATCACTGAAAATATCCGCGACCTCCTACTTAAAGCATCAGCCACCCTATTTACCATTCCTTTGATGTAAGTGATATCAAAATCATATTCACTAATTAGCTCAGACCATCGTCTTTGTCTTGCATTTAAGTGATCTTGAGTGAATATGTGTTGTAGCCCACAGTGGTCAGTCCGAAGATCAAACTTCCTTCCTAGAAGGTAGTGTCTCCAAATCTTTAGTGCATAGACAATTGCTGCCATTTCTAGATCATGGGTTGCGTAGTTTTCTTCGTGGGTTCTAAGTTTCCTTGATGCATAAGACATTACTCTTCCTTCTTGCATCAACACACAACCCAACCCTTCCTTGGAGGCATCAATGCAAACCAAAAATTCTTGTTCCATATCTGGCACCTTCAAAATTGGTGCTGTCGTTAATAACACCTTTAACCTTTGGAATGTCTCTTCACATTTTTTAGTCCAAATGAATTTCTTGTTCTTTCTTTGGAGCTCGGTAATGGGGTTTGCTATCTTTGAAAACCCTTCAACAAATCTACAATAATACCCTACCATGCCCATGAAACTTCATATTTCATGAACATTGGTTGGTGTTGGCCATTCCATGATGGCCTCGATCTTTACCGGGTCTACTGCGATACCATCCCCAGAGATAATGTGTCTAAGATAATGAATCTTGGTTTGGTAAAAGGAATACTTTGACAACTTCTCGTATAATTGGTTTTCTCTACGACATTGTAGGACTATCCTCAAGTGTTCGTCATGCTCTTCTGGGGTCTTTGAGTAGATCAAAATGTCATCGATAAAGACTTGTAAAAACTTGTCTAAGTAATCCCGAAATATTCCGTTCATCAAACTCATGAAAACACCTGGGGCATTTGTTAGTCCAAAGGGTAAAACTACAAGTTCATAATGGCCAAATCTGGTTTTAAAGGCTGTCTTCGAAATATCATCTTCTTTGATTCTCAACTGATGATATCCCGACCTCAGATCTATTTTTGAAAACACAGTCGCCCCCCTCATTTGATTAAATAAGTCATCTATCCTTGGCAAAGGGTATTGATTTTTTATCATGACAATATTCAACTCGCAGTAATCAATGCAAAGTCGTCAAGACCCATCCTTTTTCTTAACAAAAATCACAGGGGCTCCCCAGGGAGATATGTTAGGTCTTATGAACCCCAAGTCCAACAATTCCTTTAATTGGATCTACAGTTCCTTTAGCTCTGGAGCCGATATATGATAGGGTGCCTTTGCAATAGGCTCAGTGCCTAGTTTAAGGTTGATGGTGAAATCGATTTCCCTTTTTGGGGGTAGCCTGGGTAGTTCTTCAGGAAATGCATCCTTAAATTCAACAAGGAATGGATGTTTATCAAGGTTTTTAGAGTCACCCTTATCATTTAGAGCTACCACCGAGAACATTTGACATCCCTTTCACCTAAATTTCATTAGTTGCATGGAGGAGATGAACCTCAGGGACACCCCTCGGTTCTTTCCCCTTAATGATTTTCTTTGGCCATCATCGTCGGTGAAATGTAGAATCTTGTCTTTGTAGTCTAGGAGTGCCTCATGTCGCTCCAACCAATCCATTCCTATAACTACATCATAGACTCCTAGAATTGTAGAGTACAATGATACCTTGGTCTTACATACACCCAGGTCCACCTCACAATCCTTTACCATTCGTCCTACATTTCTTTTCATACCACATGCCATTTCTACATGTCTAAATTCATATTGTGCAGTTGCTTTATGTTTAATCATTGATAATGCATTTAGAGAAATAAATGAATCAGTAGCCCCTGGATCTATTAAAATGACAAAATTCATACCATCAATATTACCTGAGGTTTCCAACACAGTGGACTAGTGTTCAACCTGGCGATTGTTCACCGCTGCATGGATGTGATGAGCCTTCCCCAGATCCCCCACTGTAGTTGCATTCTTAGTTGAGTTGGTATTACCTGTCTTTTGAGGGCAATCCATCTCGTAGTGAGGACCTCCAAAAGTCCAACACCCCCTCTTAGGGGCTTGGCTCCTACTACCAACTGAACCGGGAGTTGGTCTGGAACTCTGCTGGAAAGAGGATCGGTGTTGAGGTGGTGTGACTTGGTGCTATTGCACAGGCAGGTGTGGTTGACGAGTTTGTTGAGGTACCCTGTGCTGATGCTGAGCTGGATGCCTATATGGTGTTCTTTGATTTCTTGCTGACCACCTTTTATGATTGAGCACAGGACCCCCTTGCAAATTTCTACGTTCTATATTGTTTCCACTTGGTACTCCTGATCATGTGGGCCTTGTTGACTTACTAGGTTCACTACTCATGATCTCCTCTGCAATAATTGCCCGTTGAACTGCCTCGTGCAAGGTGCAAGGCATCAAGATTCTAACCTTGGTCCAAATGTTAACATTTAATCCATACACAAATTTGTTCACCTTGAGCTTCTTTGTGTTTAAGTGAGGGGCATAACGGAGTAATTCCATGAAACGTGCCTCATACTCTTGTAGTGAGCGACTCCCTTTCTTTAATGCATTGAATTCATTTAGTTGCCTCTCAAGTAACTCCTTTGATAGGTAACGTTCTTTAAATTTTTCTTCAAATAGCTCCGTATGATATATCCATCCCCAATTGGGTTAATAATGTCTTTCACCAAAGTAGTGTGTTTCCCTTTAGCTAGAATATACCCATCTTGGCCTTCATATTTGAGGTGTAATCTCTTAGGGTAAAGCACATAGCCATGCTTTCTAACCATGCCTCTGCAGATTGACCATCTGTGGACCCCCAAAACTCTGGAAATTTTACCTTTTCCAAATCTCGATGTACATCATTTCTTGTAGTGTCTTGGGGTGCTTCGTTTTGTATGAGAGGTCCTCCATGCTCCCGTTCCAAATGGTTTATTAATGCCTTAGACATGTGTTGGAATGATCTCATTAAGTTCAACACTTCTCCAGCTAGTATCTATTCTTGTGTTGAGATAGTTTCCCCATCATTGGGTGGGGTGGTTGGAATTGGCTGTTGTGGTGGTGCCATGTTGGGCCCTTTTGTTGCCCCACTCCTTCTTGTACCTCTTCTAACCATGGTTCACCTGCCACAATTTAATACAATTTTTCCTTATAAGATAAAAACCAATCAAATAAAAATCATAATCATGTGAATGGTTCTATAATTTATTGTTATTATTATATACTTCCAATTGAACAATTTATGCATTTATAAGTTTTTGATGATATAATTCACCTATCAATTCAAACCTTCCTATAAGATTTAATCATACAGATACAATCAATTTGACTCAGCATAGTAGACTTAGACTACATTATGTCATGTAAATGATAGAGGTGGTTGGTAGCATTATCATAACATAAAATGAGAATGTCTTTAGTAAAAAGAGAGAGAATAAGTTTTAAAAGAATGTAATGATTATGATAATGTTAAACTAGCACAACCATGAAGAGTAAATGACTAGAATAGTGCAAGAGTTAATTGAGATGTTATTTACATTCAGGTAAAAAAAACATATCTACCAAGAGTTGTTGCCCACCATTATTTATGCAATTTTTTTTTTTGCATAATTTAACTTTGAGTAAAAATGTCAATATGTGGATTTACTATGGTTAATGCCCACCAAAATTTATGCAAGTTGTTGAGTAATTTTAGATAATAAAAATATTGATGTTGTATTTAAAAGAATCTTGTTGTATGACCAAATTGTACATTAGTATAAAATATTTTTATAACTGACAAAATATTATTACCATATTGTAATATCTCAAATTCAATATATTATAATTTGTGAATGACCATAATTAAAAATTTAGTAAAAATAGATTCTTTAAAAACTTTTAGACTCAACATTATTTTGCAACTTTAAACACAGGTCACAAAAAAATTCGAAATATTTATATATGATCTGCTTTAAATTCAAACAAAAACCAAAAATGCTTTTCATTTTTCACATTCATCATTCATTCAAAAATGTTGGACGGGTTTCTTGAGTTTGGTTTCACTGGACTTTAGGATCTTAAAAGTTAAAAAAAAATTACTTGACAAATATTAAGAGTCAAAACAATTCACATAAAAAGATTTATGTGGAGGAAGATCTCATCAGAATGTGGAGGATGATCTTCAAGAAAGTGGTGGAGCTTTAAAAGCGCATATGTAGTTAATGCACCGAAGACTATTGCTATGGATTTCTGACCAAATTTATGACTCAAGTCTAGTTAATCTGACCATAATTTTAAACCCAATTCAATAATGTAGTGAAGCATTTGTTACAAATTTTTATTTTTATTTTTGCACTGTGAATTATTAAGTGAATGAATAAACGCTTTCCAAGCGAATCTACCCCTAATAATCGTGTTAAATATCTTAATATGGACAACGAATCCCGTTAAGCATGATCATACTTTTTTATTCATATTATTTTATTGGTGTGTTAAATAATTAAATAATTTATTACAAACGGAAATCTCATTAAATACTAAAAGCATGGAGTATATAAGATCTAATACCAGATTCGACAACACCATCAACGATTTGTGCGGCGTAACAGGGATCTCCTACGCTACACACCCAGTTCCAAATTTTCCCGTTTTATCATTGTTGTGTCTTTTGGGAGTCACAAAAATAAAAATAAATTGTAGGATTGATCTTATAGTTGTGTTGCCAAAATGAGCCATTATTATTTATTAACTGGACTTTTAGTTAATAAACTTGACGACGTTGATAGCGGGGACGTGTTCCAACGGCATTCCTAGCTGCACCAAATGACTGAGATGGGATCATGACTCTATCTTTTAAAATCTTCACATGTTTGTGTTTATGTATTTGTTTCTTTTTTTCTTTTTTTTTTATAACAAATGGACACACGTGGAGAGGCTTGTTGTCTTATGACTTGTGTTAACACGCTGAACAATGAAGAAATGATTCTTAGTTGGATCTGTAATTGAAGACATGGACATGCCCCTCGTTCAATTCCAACTAAAGTTTCATTAATGCGTAGATACAAAGATTATGGAGGGTAGTAGAAACCAAAATGAAATTTCAAACCCTTGATGGTGGATACTGTTAGCGCTTGGAATTCACCTAGGCTGAGATAGACAAACTCTCAAGGCTACATCAAACCATTTCACCTCGTAGCTAGCCCTACGAGGTATGAGAAGGCTCTCTCGGGTCAGATTTGATAGATCTTATAATATAATAAGCTGACCAATTAGGATCAAAGATATTAGGCTAGTAAATTGATAAGGGGGGTTGATTTAAAGATTTTTTTGGGTTTTTGGTGGCAATTGGAGGGAGTGCAATTTAGGGTGCGGGGATTGAGCTCAGTTTTTGCAGGTGGGTCTTTGGGGCAAGGTAGGAGTCTATGCTGATGCCTTTAACTGAAAGAGATGATCAGGGAAGAAAGAAGAGAGGCTAAAGAGGGCAAACAATGAATTCGAATCCTCTCTAGACAGTGGAAAACATAAATTTTAAACAAAATTGAAAGCTGAGCATGGCATGCATGAATTCAAACTTTATCACTTCTTTTGTTTAAATAGCAGCAAGAGATTAAGAAATGGAACACATAAACACACTTACAATAACAGTAGGAGACACACCATCAACATAATAATCCACAAGAATCCACAATGAAGTCTACAAAACCCTGGCCTTCCTTTTCCTCAAATTGCAGAAAATACAAGTCAAAAATACAATAGCACTTCTCCCTCTAGAGTCCAACCATCAAAATGAGAAAGAGAAGGCATAATATAGAAGGTCAAACCTCTTTCCCCACCTCTAGGGGTCGAGCTCAGCTTCCTAGGAGCTGTTGCAACTAATTCTAAATCAGTCACTAGATAATAGGCCAGCTCAACAACTTACCTCTAAAACTTAGGAAGCTTATCTATGCATTAAATATTCACTATTTACATCAAAGAAGCTTCTAGAAGTGGTAAAGAAGAGTAAAAGTATCTAATGCCATGAAATTTACACAATAATCCATCATTTACATGCCCAAATAGTCAACCAAAGTGAAAATAGTGCTTTTCTGGCCGAACTAGTCAAAAACTGGCAAATCTGGAAGTTCTGGTCGCGCCCCTGGAAGTTCTGGTCACGCCCCTTTGCAGCTACTTTTGAGTGGGTTCCACTGATCCAAATCAGGTGCAAGATGGCTCATTGGAAAGCTTGGCCTGTCTACTTTCCATCCCAAGTGGAATTTCTGAATTTGGTGTAGATTTGACCCCTCAAAAACCATTTCTCCCAAGGTCACTTTCTGCAACTCAAAAAGTGGGCAGAAAGTCAATTTTTAGGTGTATTTTGAGCTTTTGGAGGCTCAAAACTCAAAATTAGGCTGCCCCCAAGTACTGGTAATTTTTCTTTTTGCATACCCTTTCCAAAAATGCCAAGTTTGCAAAATTCCGAGCAGCCCTTCAAAATGGTCTCACCCGGGGTGAGACCAAACCGTGGGCAAAACCTGTAATTTTACCAAAAATTTGCAAAATGCTCCAAAATTCTCAAAATTTTCAGATTTTGATGCTAGATCAAGGCTGATCAGTACCATGATGAGTGAGGGATGCCTCAGCCAAGATGCGGAGTGGATTTGTCCTTTTCTTCTTCTTCCGGGCCTCTGACAGCTCTCTTTGGAGAATTTTCATTCTCGCCTTGCAAACATGTAATCTTGCCCAGTAGTGTGTCTTCATGTTCCGGAGCAGCTCTTTATCACAGTTTGCCTTGTCTAACAGTCCCTCCAAGCACCAATTTGCTCGGATGAGCAATAACTCTCTATCCTTGGGCAGTGGGTCCCTAGGCCTCCTGCGGTTGATGACTCGGTCGAATCGAATCCTCCATAACTCATCCAACTCCTTCTCGGTCTCCAGCTGTTTGGTCCGCTGCTCTAAATAAGTGATAGTCCACTGAGCCATCTCAAGCTTCCGCTGCAACACAAGGTTCTCTTCCTTGAGCTCATAGAAATCTGAAGAGGAAGGAGAATGAGCATCACGACCAGTGAAATCATCATGTGCCTCGCCAACTGCCTCATCCTCAACCATGGGCTGCTTGCCCTCTCGTACTGCCTGTGCCGATGAAGAAAGCGAGGCCCCTTCCACCTGGTGTGGAGATAACACTCGCTGCTCTGATGATGAAGACGAGACCCCTTCCACTGGCTGTAGAGAAAGTACTCGTCGGGCTGCTGCAAATAAGGTCCTGTGACCTCTCTGATATGTGACCCGAGGAGAAGAAGGCATGTGTCTCGGGATGCTGGTCTCGGGCTGATGTGATGGCCCTCCCTCCTCATGAACTGCCTCAGGCCCTGAATGTGGCTGTGTGAAAACATCTCGGGAGATGAAATCCGCCCAAGGGATGCCCTGCTGGCTCAGCTGATGGGAAACTACTAACTGAATAAGACCATGATGGCATAGGCTCCGGAGCTGCTGTACTGGAGTCTGTCTCCGAAAGGTAGTGGCTATCCTCTGAATGTCATGAAATAAGTATGCCGAGATGTTCATCATCCTCACTCTGGTGAAGTGCATCATCATGCGGATATGACAAGAAAATACTCGTGAGAATCTCCCCTCGCATGTGAAGTAGTGCATAATGAGTCTCATGGTGTCTATATACTCTGCTCGGAGGAACTTGATAGGAAAGTTCCTTGTCAAGTGATGCACATAGGCAGGCCTAACATATGGCTCATAGTATACCAGGTCCACCCACTTGCGCTTCGGCCACACCTCACCCACATTGGGTATCCCGGTAGCATCTGTGATAGCCTCTGGAGAAAACACAAAATTCACCCCTGCAAGGGTGACCTGCTTGTCATGGAGATGGAGGACAAACAACCGGGCCAAGTCTCTGTGATGTTGGATGTGTGACAGCCTCTCACAAAACTGAAAACAAGCCATATGCTGAAAGCAAGATACTGCCAATGGGCAAGCCTGCAATTCTGTCAATGATGTGGGCTCTTCCCTCCTGTGATGACCACCCTTGCCTCCCCTACGAGGCCTCTGCTGTATCTCAATCTCAGTAGATGATGATCGGTCATCACCTTGCTCATTAGTCTCAGTGGTTGACATGGTGTTATTGAGCAAGGTGGAATAAATAAGTCAAAATGACCGCTGCCCTGCCTGCAAAATGCTGTGAAGTATGCTGTTTTCAAGGGGAAACATCATGAGGGATATGTTAGGGGAGGAAATTTACATATAGGAAAGGGAAAAATATATATATAAGCAGGGAATTCTGAAGGAAAACATCACATAATGCTAAACATATCATTCTATCTTTCATCATTTGCAAATCAATACTTTATTTAGGGAAACTGTGTTTTTCAAGCACCAAGGGAAAGGACAATGAAAATCATCATGATGGAGGGAAGGATGTCATGGGCGGAATAGGGTAGCATCAACTGTGTACAAGTAACAGGCAGCTCATTTCATTTTGTTTAGAATGTCATTGAGGAGCATACTCTGTTTTTACTCATGTGAAAATATCCATTTGATGCTAATAAAAAACAGGGGTTTAGGGTATTTAATTGCAAGATGATGGGAAGGGGTTGCTGTGATTATTCTGCAGCGGAAGGAAGAAGGAATTGGTAACTTGGGAATTAGGGAAAAAAGAGGATATTAGGAATTAGGTTTAGGGGGACCATGAAACCCTCTTTACAAATCACTGCCAATCTAATTTACATAACAGCAATTCATTTAGAACAGAGGCAGCTTCATCATGCTTTTACCATGGGGAATTAGGGTTTCACTGTGTGCTTTGATCATAGGGAGGGACATTCAATTGCATATGGAGTTTTAATGAAGGGAAATGCAATTGAATTAGGGTTTTAATATAGGGAATAGGTGGGGAAAAACAGAGTCTTAAGGATGGGGAAGAATACCATGTTAATGCAAAACCCTAATCACAACAAAAGTAGTCTTTTTTGATAGCTATGCAGCTGATACCTTTAATGAATTTTGTCATGAATTTTATACAACTTGTAGCCTTTGACATTATACAGCAAGATGCCATTTTTCTTTATTTTTTCTAAGGCTATGCAAGTAGCAATTTTCACTGTTTTTTTACAATTCTTGAATGTATGCCTTGTCATCACTTTTCTATTTGTTTTTTTTTTTTACAATGTTTTCTGTTCATTCTTTTGCTGTGCATTTGATATATAATTTGCTTTGTATACTAGTGTTTAGGTTTTGAGCATATAACATGGGGAAAAGGTAGGGTTTGAAATGATTAAAGGGGACTAGGGTTTGATAGGATTTAGGGGTAGGGTTGGTATGATTAATTTGCAAATGAGATCAATAAATATGACATGTTAACATATGTAATTTACATGGGAAAATGAAAGGAGGGAAAAAGGGAAAAATTTCCTTGAAAAATAACAAACTGTCACACATATTGCTTGCAAAAACAACTATTCATTTAACCTATTTCTTTATGGATTTCTTGCACAAAATTTATGATCATTACCTTCCTTTCCAATCCCAACACCATCATCAAACATGTGAATGAGGCATACCTTAATAACTTGAGAGAATTTGAGGGTGATTTCAGCGTTTGAATGAGTTTCAAGGCGGGCAGACTTTTTTGGTCGCGCAAGCTGCCAGTTTGGTCTCACCCCTCCGTTTGGTCGCGCCTGTGTAATTTAACACAGCGCGTTGGCCTTTTTTTGGTCGCGCCCACCCACGTGGTCGCGCAGCAGAATTACCCTTGTAATTTGCAGAATTTTGCCCGAGTTGCCTCCTCTTGCCTCTAACATGAATTTTTGACCTTCATATGCACAATAAGAGTAACTAAAGAGGGAAAATTGCTTTTATAGGTTCATTTTAAAAAAAAAATTAACTTTAGAACCCACTTTCTAATGTTTCCACTTGGACATTCTTTTTTAACACTGTTTTGGAGTCATTTTGTCCTGAAATGAGCCTTTTGATGCGTTTGACTCCTTTCTTTTTGCAGGTTGACCGCCTGAGGGACTGTAGTGAAGGAACCAGGGTTATTGCCGGCACTTTTACAAATTTTTGAGAATTTCTTTATTTTTTCAAATTTCCACATGGCCTTGGACTTAAAAACAGGGTTTTTAAACCCAAGGCATAAAATGAGCTATAGCTGAAGAAAATGATAATGAAACGTATGTACAAGACTCCTTCCGGCTTGCTGGGCACCTACTGACCATGACTCATGACCTTGAAATGATTTTGACTCATAACCCTAGACCTAAGACCATGGAATTTCAAAACAAGAATAAAAACAAGCATGACTCAATTACATTGTGGTATGACCTGATTCAGCAAAGCCAAGAAGGGAACAAAGACCAGCTCCTCCATTTCAGTGTTATGGCATGCCTAGTGGGATGCAAAACTGACACTGATGAGACACCTATAAATGCATATGCAAAGAGTTATTGATCACTGATGGAGGGCTCAAGACCGACACTAACAGATACAACAAAAAAAAAGATGAGATATATAAAATTCTCATTGTAATGGCCCTCGAAATGGCTATAACGCAGCCATTTCCATTCGCTTCACTTGATTTTCGATCAGAAGATGCAAGCAAGAGCAAAGCGAGGCTATTGCCATCACTTCAGCTTCAAGGAGGAGTTGCTAACCAAAACAGTTGTGTTGTGACCAGAGAAGCCATTGCTTCTAATGACATTCTCGAGATCATGAAAAAACTGTGTAATTAGGGCCAAATTAGAGAGGCTCTGCGATTTTAAGGTAAATCAATCCATGCCCACATGAATAAAAATGGAATTGTGCCAATCATATTTTTGACCAACACCCTTATGAACATGTATGCGAAGTTGGGGAGCTTGGCAGATGCACATAAATTGTTTGACGAAATGCTTCATCGAGATGTCTGCTCTAGGAATACACTAATCACATCATATTCTCCCCACGGGCCTGCAGAAGAAGCGTTGAAACTCTTTCACCAGATGCAGAGATCGATTTTCCGGCTTGACCGCTTCACTTATGCCAGCGTTCTCTCGGTTTGTGCCAAGCTAGGAGCTCTAGAACAGGGCATTGAGATTCACCAAGAAATAGTTAGAAGCTAGTGCCAGATTGATGGTTTTGTAGAGAGTGCCCTAGTGGATTTGTATGCAAAGTGTGGGAGAATAGACAAGGCTCGAGAATTGTTTGACAGAATGTCTAAACGAGACAGTCTTGTGGAACATCATGATAGCTGCATATGGAAAGAAGGGACTTGTTGATAAAGCTTTCAATCTTTTCCAAGAGAGATTTGGTTTCATGGAATGCTATAATTACAGGCTATGTGTAGAATGGGCGTGTGGACGAAGCCCAAAAGCTTTTTCGAAAAATACCAAAACCAAATGTTGTTTCCTGGACTGCCATGATCTCAAGATATGCACAGAATGGGCAAAGTGAGGAAGCCCTGAAGACTTTTCAAGCAATGCAGCATGCAGGTGTGAAACCGGATATCTAGGAATTTGCCGTGTTCTTACTGCTTGAGCCAACATGGCAGCTCTGCAACAGGAGATGGAAATCCACGAAGAGATACGCAGAAGTGGGTTTGAATCCAATGCTTTTATGGGAAATGTTTTCATAGATATTTAACAACTACCCAACACAGAATAATACATTTCAGGCAGAAATAACAACCCCGAAATATCACATAATACAGTAGGCTGGGTGAAAAACAACCAGATGCTTAGTTCATACAGATAATCGATGAGGTGTGATAGATGACGTGTGACGTATCCACTTTGCCGTATGAGGATATGCTAGAGTTGGTGTAATTAACTAATGACGTGGATACTTTGTTGACTCAAGTCTTAGCTACGTGTTGTAAAAAGCTACTAACCCGGATCTGATGTTCTGGTGAAAGATAGATCCATATATCCTTATGAAGATATGGATACTTACTGGTCTCCAGTTTTAGTTAAGGATCAACATTCACATATTCTCTGTGGATCATCTTCACCTAACAGTAGATGAAGCATTACCATTGTTATCTTTTTACTAGATATATTTATGATAAGATGGTAAGATTAATTGTTTATCTGTCATATAATTATGTTTATCACAATGATTTTGATCTGGTCAATGTCGTCTTCTGGTTATCTATGTATTTGTTTTGACATTATTTTGCAATCCTTTTTGTTAATTCAATTTTCTTCATCCTGTAATCTACTTCACTTTATTTTAGGAGTAGTTAAAGTTTCTGCATGTAGTCGATTTTCATTCTAATATTTGTGGATATTTAACGTTACTAATTGTTGTATATTCGTCGAAAGCTCTTTTTACAACACAAAGCACTGTTTGGTTTGCGTACAACATTATTCTGTGGTACCATTAGATGTAGAAATGTTTAGATACGCAGCTTATAGTATAGTCAACAATAAGTCCTATCGTTGCTAGCTTAGATACTAACAGTAGATGCAACGTATTGTCTGGCTGGTAATACACAAATATCTACTAATCATTTCTCCATGACATTTAATTTATTTAGAACTTACTTACAAATGAACAGGTGAAGTCCTTCACATATAAATCTCAGACTCCAGTGCCAACCAAAAGAAAACAACAGGAAATCATTACGCATTCCTTATAGCAAAAAAAAAAAAATCAACAATCATGTTTAACAAAACTAGTCATGCATGCATGGGCCTATAGGTCTCAAGGGTTCAACTTAGCTTTGATACCAAGTGTAGGGACCAACCCTATATATATATATATATATTTAAAATACAACCAGAAGAGAAAAACATTGGGAATTCAAATCTATTCAGCACTATCTAACACATCCCTAAATTTCATTTCACTGAACATATCATAAAATTTCATATATTTAACTAAAGCCATAAAGAAATCATACAAAAGAATATTGTAACACATATGTACCATTCACTAGAAGATGAGATTCCACTTGATTTTCCGTTACTTTTCTTCCCTTGTTGTCGGTCACCTCTGAGTGTGAATGACGACGTACTTGATCCGAATGCAATGACCCACCGGTTGACCACCCAGCCTACTCCTTGGGTACTCTTCTTCCCTGCGGACCCCTGAGCTGCAATGGGGTTGTACAATGGAGGAATGTAATAGCTGGTAGAGGGGAGCACTCCTTGGCTCAAGAGTCCCCTCTCTAAAGTCCTCTAGATCACCAAACTCACTATAGTTCATAGTCACTACTCTGACATAGTCTCATCCATCCAACAATAGGGTCCCAAAAAGTCCCTTCTCCCACAACTTGCCCCTTCTTTTATAGGAGTCCTCATAGGTGACACTTGGCATGTCATGCATAATTAATTATTTTTGATAATTCAATAGTCTGATTATTCACCTACCCATGTGTCACTCTCTCATCAAGGGTCTCCAAAATTATTTACTTAAATTTTAATTTAAAACTAATATTTTCCTCACCTCAACAAGATTCTTATTTCTTCTCCTAGTTGCCTCTTGATCCCCCGTTTTTACTCCTTAATTTGTGTTCATTACTAAAGTCAATTGATAAGTCAAGATTTGATCCCCTATCTATTCCCTAATTTAACTCAAGTTATCTCTTAGATGGATATCCTTTTGTTGGTTGTTGCCACATGGAGGTTCTCTAAATTTCTCTAGAATTTAATTTATTAATTCTATTTTAATTCACCATCCTCTTCCCTTAATTAGTTTTAACTAATTTAAGATTAAGGTTAGGGTAGAGTTTTTAAGGTAAAATATTTTATTTCTTCCTATGATTCCCTTAACCCAAGTTTTATTCTTGATTTAATTTCCTCGGTTCTACTCATCGTTTACTATTTGATGTGAATTTACATGGTTGTCATATCTTGATTATATTTATTAATTTATTTATTTTTATTGATTCCCAGGGTGCCAAGTTTTTGGTCGTGCCATTCAAGAACTTCCCTTGAAGTTCCAAGGGTGCCACACCTAGTAGTTTATTTGTGATGCCAAGGGTGCCAAGTTGGTCGTGCCCTTCAAGAAATCCCCTTGAAGTTCCAAGGGTGCCACACCACTGGCCCTTCAAGCATTCAGTAGCTACGAGGGGAAAGTATAGGTGCAACGACAGAGACCACTATTATCTCTTATGTTGCTAGCTATAGTGAGACTAATGGTGTCAGGGATCAAGGAATCCGCCTTGATGCGCGCCCCCCCGATAAAATCCTCATGAGCGACCCAAATTTGGGACCTGCCCTCATGACATTGTGATATTCAAGGCGAAGGTGTTTCAACCTTTCCAACCGAAGTCACGGTGGGAGTGCTAGTGGGTGAGATTAGGGACACTGTCCCACCCCTCCCATGCAGTTCCATCCATTTTGTACAACCCCATCACCCTTATGTGAGTCATTCGGCCAAGCAACTAATCTGTGCCTGCAACCACTAACATCTCATTAGAATATAGATAAACATATATATAGCAGGTTTCAAAATTGACTTTGAATTTCAATGATAAAATAATATAATTTTTCATCAAACCAGTTGTCGTCAACTCATCACCTGCGAGTGCCTCCGGTGGTTTCCTGCCATACTCAATAATCATCAGTAACAAGGTTTCTCAATGTCATTCATTGTCATAATAGCCTCAGAACATCACCTAGTCGTTTGCATCATTGTTCATTGTGAACCAGAACTAATGCAAGTAGATAATATAGGGGACACCTCCATCATGGCTATCATCATCAAAACATCAATGGAAACATACATATCCATCAAGCTATCAACATCATAACATCAATAGAAATATACCTATCCATCAAATTTATCATCATCATGATTTTAATAGAGAGCATACATATCCTTTACTGCCATCATCATCATAAATTCAATAGAGACCAAACTTAACCATTTATGCTCCAATCATCATAATATCAATAGAGAACATGCCTAACCATTAATGTTACAATCATCATAATACCAATAGATAACATACATAACCATTAATGTTATCTTCATCATAATATCAATGGAGAACATACATAAACATCACAACCATTAATATCTCAATCACTAATAATAGAGTCATGTGCCCGGATCCTCAACCTGAGGTCCTCAAAGAATAATGTGTGGGCCTTAGGGCTAAATAAATGTTAGTGTCATATCACTGTCAGTCAACTAGAGTGGGGCACTACACATATGAACAATAAAAATGCATAGAACCATAAAGTGTATATTCTATAAGTAGTATGGAGAAATAATCGAAGTATCTTTGTTTACTATTGTACAAGATAGATGAGTTGATAAATCATCTAGCAAAATAATCGAAGTGTCTTTGTTTTATATTTTAGTATAAATAGTGCAGGACAAGTATACCACTATTGTACATGATAGATGAGTTGATAAATCATCTAATAATTTAAAATATACATACCTATTATGGATCTTGAGATCATTGCAAACCAAAATGCAATCTCACCAAAGGCAAATTGTCTACCAGTACGAAATTGTGACTATGAATTATTTATATAAACCTTAGAAGATGGTAACGTACATAAAAATAGCAAGTGACGAGTATACTAGAAAAAATCCGAAAGGATTTGTAGTTAGTTCTCTATGCATAGCAATAAATTAGATATGCCAATCTTATATATGTATTGCACAAATATAGTGCACAGGTTAAAGGAAAAGAAGAGGTTGTGAACTGAATAAATAGGGTATATTAACTTCCATACATAAATGAAAAATTATCATCACCAAGGCCTTAGGTTGTAGCAACCATTGATAATAGAATTTTATTCTCACAATGTTTTGTCAAACCTTAAGAGGGTTGAAATCATATAAACAAGAGAGACTCAAAGGAAACCCCATGAAATTCTGACAACCCTAGTCACCAAGATAGATGCATTGACGTAGGCATATAGAAGACGAGAGTTCAGAAATGGACGACCTGTAGATAGAAAAAGAGTGAGTTAAAGTGTCGAAAAGAATGAAACTCTGAATCCAGGCCTTAATTATTCCCTCTCGGGACACCAAAAGGCATACCTGCAGGCAAGAGATTAAAGGTCTGGGTCAGAACCCTAAGTGCTAGAACACATTTCAAAGAGGTAAACAAGGATGACTTTCATAAATAAGATACATGTTAATGAGAAAGGTCGTGTTTTTCTCTGACCCTGTGCGGACTAGAAATAAGAAGGCCAATAAGAATGGGAGAATGAGTAGAGATTATTTACAATAAATTGTCTATGGAAACAATGAATTAGAAAAAAAAAAAGGTCAAGGTTCAAGATAAAACAAAACAACCATGAATGCAAAGAACAAAATGAGGAAAGTATTTTGTATAGATGGTAACTAGGTTAATAAGTCCTCATTAATTACAAAACCCTCACTCTGAAGTTATGTGGAACAATTCCAGAAGTCGAAATTCGAAATTTTCTGAAATGGAGCCAAACCCTTTTCAAAAGAATTAAATTCCTTAGTGCAAAAAGAATATGGAAATATAACGGAAGGGTTGGAGCGAATTACCTTGCAATCAATTAGGATGACTTGAATGAAAGCTCCAAAGGAAGAGGTCCTACGTAATGTATGAAATCATAAGAAAAAAATTCTTTTAAAATTTCGGGGACTATATGAAGAAAACATGTGAGACACTGAAGATAGAACCAAACTCCACCTTTGAATGAGAAATTAAGAACCCCAAATCATGGGGTGGGAGTCCAGTAGTTCCTGGAAGCGAGATTTCTGCTTCTCATTATTAGAACCTGAGAAAGAAAACCAAGGAAAATGAATAAGTCTCTTCCAAGCAAAGACATGTATCAAAAGCTAACAAAAACATTGCAAAAATTCTAATGTAAATTACCTGTGAAATTAATAATGAGCCTGAAGGCGTCCTGACGATGCAATCATTCTTTGATGTTGAATTTCTAGGGAAAAAAGCTAGTTGGCCATAAAAGTCTTGGACCTAACTAGTAACGTATTGCAAACTAGCAAAGTGACGCTCTAGTGAAACTTCAAAAATGCTAATAGAAGTCTAATGAAATTGGAGAGATAGGGTAATTTGGTTAGGTTTCTCGATGCAATCCCAGCCCTTCATGTTCCACAACTTAAATTGTTGTGGTTGAGTGTGCCGAGTATAAGAGGCACCAAGAGTTCACGTGGATAGGGGCCGTGAGGCCCATGCCTACAACGACAAGTGTATATGGTGGGACTGCACTCTTGAGGGGTTCTCATTTTTTCATAGAAGAAGATTTAACTGTAAAACAACAGGAGGAAAGAAGGGAGGAAATTTTAAAGGTTAGGGCAGCACGAGATGAAGGCAAGAGAGCATGGATTTATAAAGGCAAAGCTGTGATAACGCGATTTGGACCTCCTTCCAAAATAGAGCAACAAGATGGTAATAAAGAAGAGGCAAAAAACTATTCAACAGGAAATCAGAAAGCAAGGTCAGTATGGGAAAGTAGGGACAAAGACTCAAATGTAAGTATTGCATGTCAAAATAAATAGCAATCAAGTCATACCCAAGTTTCCTTAAGGTTAGTTTGTTGGAATTGCAGAGGTTACCCATGGAGACGAGGACCCCGGTTAGGGCCTATTGCAAAAGATAGAGACATAATTTTCCTCATAGAAACACATGAGCATGAAGGGTGCAAGACACCTTTGTTTGAAGGATACTAGAAGATGGTAGTGTGGAACAAGGCAGTAGGGAATGGCAAAGGGCACAGGGGTATCATGGTTTTAGTAAGGGAGAAAGAAGGTCATCTCATTCAGTTAGAAAAAGAAGACTCAAATAAGCAATTCATTTGGTTTAAAATATCAGAAAATGGAAACCACATCAGAATTACAACATGATATTTTGCACCGCAGGTTTCAAAAATCTACAAAGGTAGAGGGCTTGATCACAAAGATCCATTTGCAGTCTTAAAAGCGGATATTGCAACGTATTTGCAGCTAGATGAATTCCTTATAGTGGGTGATTTCAATGCTAGGACTGCAAGTGAGCAAGCTAGCATTCTTTGTTGTAAAGATGATTGTGACCCTATTTGGCTTATAGAAGAAAGTAATCATCAGTGAGAAAGAATTTCAGAGGACAAGGGCTGCAATCTCTTTGGTGAACAATTGCTTACTGTATGTGGGGCCTTTGATTTAGTCATTTGTAATGGCTTGACTAGATAGGCAAAGTCCAGTAATTTCAATACTTACAATGGAGCAAGTGTGGTAGATTATGTAATTTGCTCGCATGGTTTGTGTGAGAAAATGGAGGAATTTTTGATTGGAGATCAGTTGTGGGACTTGAAATCATATCACAAGCCAATTTATTTATGTTTCTCTTGGATTGGAAAGAAACAATTAGAGTAAAAAATTCAGCATGTCCAACAAAATCTCCCACGGGGCAAAATTATTTTGACCCCAGAAAATTGTAATACCTTCAAAATGATGCTAGAGAGGCTCTTCGAGAATGAGAAAATTACAATTCATAGCCTTCATAGTCATGAATTAACACATTTAATTCAATGCGCACTTGCAAATTGCACAAGAGCAAAAATTAAGAAGTCTGAAACAAATTGCTTTCCGATTAATGCTTGGTTTGACGAGGAATGCAAAAAGGCAAGGAGAATGTGGAAAACGTCGAACAAGGATAACATAAAGCTCAAAGCTAACAAGCAGTTATTAAGCAAGAAAAGGTCGATTTCATGGTTTCAAGGAGGGAAGAACTAATATTCCTTGGGAAAAATAATCCCAAATTCTTTAGGAAGGAGCTCCAACTGAAAAAGATACAAATTGGAAATAATATTACAGCTTCTAAATGGTTTGACTATGCAAGACAACTCTATTGGCAGGTTCCCAAGGTTGACCCTCCCCCTTTGGTCAACACTGATACTGAACTCTTCATGGTACAAGAGGTAGAGATGGGTATCAAGAAGTTGGGTGTTGGAAAAGCAAAAGACTTAGCTGAACTCCAAGCAGAATATCTAAAGTGGGGCTCAAAGATTCTTGCACCTCACATTACAAAAATCTTCAACAACATCATACAATAAGGGCTCCCCACAGATTGGACAACTTGTTTGGAAATACCTCTTTTCAAGAGCGGTGACGTCAATAATCCCTCCAATTATAGGACCATCATGATAAACCCTTTATTTGCAAAGCTATTTGGAAGCATGCTAGAAAACAAAATTAGCAAGTGGGTAGAAGAAAAAGATAAGTGTGCTAAAGGACAAGCAGGTTTTAGACCTAAACATTCCATAGTTGATCATTGTATAACTTTAATGCACATCATTGAAAAAGTTTGGGAGAAAAAGGAAGAAGTCTTTTGTTGCTTTATTGACTTCAGAAAAGTGTTTGACTCGGTTCCTAGGGATAAGCTTTGGCACAGAATGGAGGAACTTGGGGTTCCTAAACATTTGAGAGCAACTGTACATAGGCTGTATGAAGAGGTGAAAGTCAAAATTAGAACTTCAGCAGGCATTTCTGAAAGTTTTAGAAGCGATATTGGGGTCAAGCAAGGTTGCCCACTGACTCCTACCCTTATTGGTTTATATATTGACAAGCTTGAGGAGTGGCTAAATTCGCAAGGGGGTGATGGTATCTATTTGGGTAAGTTTGTTATAGGGCTTCTTTTATATGCAGATGACCTTATTCTGATTGCTAAATCGACTCTTGGTTTGCAAGAGTACTTACTATCCCTTGAGCATTTTTGTAGAAGTGTGGGGATGCAAGTCAATATCAGCAAAACGAAAGTAGTGGTTTTCTCTAAGAAAAGAAAACATAACCAGCATAAAGTTCTACTTTGAAGGCAACATTCTGGAAGAAGTTGCGGATTACAAATACCTCGGAATTGACTTCAACAAAAATCTAAGTTGGAATGGTTGTAGAAAGAAAAGAACTTTGGGGGCTTGGAAAGAATTTTATGCCTTTCAAAATAGGTGTAGAGAGGCAGAGTTATGGAACTGGAGTTTTTGGGCTTCTTGTGATTCCGATGATTCTCTATGGTTGTGAACTATGGACCAGCAGTACATCCAACATGCAGTGGAGACAAATTGAGAAAATTCAGAAGCGTTTCATTACAAACAAATTTAAGATTAAAATTGCAGTTCCTTATGCTATCTTGTTAAGTGAAACACATACTGCTCCTATTGAAGCAATCGCTATGGTGCAAGTCATAAGGTATTTAAAAAGAATTGAGCAAATGGAAGAGGGTAGATGGCCTAAGGTTGTCTTTAATGATAGAATGTGTAAGAGAAAAAAAACTTGGATGCAGCAAAATAACAAATGGTTTAGTAAATGGGTTATTTTCTTGACGTGTGTCCCATAAACAACAAAGAGATAAGAGCTTTTGTTATTGAAAAGTTCCACTAGCGTACTTGGGATAAGGAGCTAGGAAGAAAGAAAAATTACTATATTGAAGTGTTTAATCCCACTCATAGTCATGAACCAAAAGCATACATAGAGGCCAATATCTCTTGGAGAGCCAAAATTCTTATTGCTCAGTTAAGGACTAATTCTCGTCAACTCCATTGTGAAATAGGGCGCTAGAAAAGGCCAAAGGAAGTGTGGGAGGAAAGAGTATGCATTTGTTGTCTTCCAGAAAAGTGGAAACAAAAAAAACATTTCATTTTAGAATGTGAGGCCTTCAAAGACAACATAGAAAGTTATGCAGATATGCTAGCAGCTAGCTCTTTGGATAATCTATTTAGCGAGGAGTTTGTTGAGAAGCTGGGAGCATTTATTTTGAAGCTTCACGGAAAAAGGGCAGAATACATCAAGCAAATGAAGAAGCAATGTATCCCATAGGTTATCTTTAGCCTCGTGGACATTAAAATAATTTATTTCTTCTTCTTTCTTTCTATATCCCACATGAATGTTATGAAGCAACCACATTATTGTTTAAATTAGCTACAAATCGACTATGTAACACAAGTATTAGAGAATGTGAAACAATTATACAATAAGTGGGTATATCATTTGATTACTCGAACCTTAAGGGAAGTTTAATTTATGGTGGATTGGTGGAATTATAATGCTAAGAAGAGATAATAAGATGTACAAAGAATTAATATATAGCCTTTAAAATAAATGTCCTAGTAGGAGAAGGTCAAATTTTAAATATTTATATTTACATATATAATGAAAGTTATTAGCGCAGAAACAAAACTTGAAATAGTTATGTTTATGAAATGTCACTGTGTAAACAATGTTCTGAAATTTTTGAATTCAGGGTTTTGTGATCATAATGAATTATGAAAAGTCTTTCGGTAGAAATCACATAAGAGAAAATTTTCCAACAAGTGTGGTTCAGAGAAATTTTTCCAACGAGTGTGGTTCATCATCAGGACCAGATGAAGAGACTGTCTCTTCATATGGTCCTGATGATGAACCACACTTGTTGGTTCGAAACGCGTTGGCCAAAAAATTTCTCTTATGTGATTTCTACCGAAGACTTTTCTTAATTCATGTTATGAAGTGTTACGAAGTATTATATAAATGATGAGATTCAATGTTCAAATCCCTCGTGGGTAAGTCAAAAAAAAATTGGGTGAAAATTGGGTATGTTACAAGAAATCTCTTCCATATTGAATATCATTAACATCCACCACCTTGGAGCCTTTAATGAATCAGGGGCAATCGGTTTGTAGTATTGTCCGGAAGGAGGAGTTGCCACATCCAAGAACCTAAAGGACTAGGAGAGCGTGTGGTTTGCACGCCCTTCACCAGCCACATCAACCATGACGACAGGTGCATCATTCAATACAATCTCCATATAATTGCCAACATTTTGAGGAGCGACAAACTTATGAAACATTGATAAGCACAATTGAAGCGATGCTCCCTTATAGACATACCCACGAGCACTATTGAAACTATGAGAAGAAATATGTGAAGAATACCTCATGGAATTGCTTTCCATCTTAATATACCATTGGTGACGAGGTGACTTACCTCAAGAATATGAGCCTAATTAGCCTACACATTTGCTTCCTTGTTTTGACTCCTTGGGATATGATAAAAAGACTCGTGAGGGAAATAGTCTGTGATACTAAGGATTCTGCGAAAAAGAAGACTTAGATGATTATTCTTAGGAAGAGATCCTGTATGTAAATGTTGAATGGTGAGAAGGGAATATCCTAAGATTACTATCTTGGAGAGGTTCCTTTATTTAGTCAACTGGAGCCCAAGAAAAGCCCCTACATTTCAGCCAAGTTGTTTGTCCTCTTGCCAAATATCCAAAAATACTTAATTTCTTGATTTTCTTCAAGATTTAAAAGAATCCCTCCCCTTCGAGTCACCCATCACATACAAAAATATTATCAAAAACATAACATAACTTGCTATTAAAAAAACCCTGTGCTAATATTCTGCAAATCATCTATGATTATGTGGAAATGGATATCCCTTAGTCTCAATACTTGCCAAATGTAGCCTGATCATAAAAGAAAACATGAAAAGAAGTTCTTTAGTATCAATACTTACCAAATGTAGCCTAATCGTAAAAGCAAATATTGTATGATTATGTGGGAATGGATATCCCTTAGTCTCGATACTTGCCAAATGTAGCCTGATCGTAAAAAAAAACATGACAAGAAGTTCTTTAGTATCAATACTTACCAAATGTAGCCTAATCGTAAAAGCAAATATGACACTGGTGGGACTGCTTGCAAATCAATTCCAAACACCAAAACTCTAGAGGTCGGAGTTGGTGATGGGACTTGCATTCATATTGCTCGTATCCTCCTACACTACGAGCATATGGATGACGCCTCCAAAGATTTGAACACAAGTGGGACTACTTGTAAATCGATTCCAAACACCAAAACTCCGTAGGCCGGAGTTAGTGATGGGACTTGCATTCATATTGCTTGTATCCTCCTACACTACAGGCGTATGAGTGATGCCTCCATAGATTTGAACACGGGTGGGACTACTTACAAATCGATTCCAAACACCAAAACTACAGAGGCCGGAGTTGGTGATGGGACTTGCATTCATATTGCTTGTATCCTCTTACACTACGGGCGTATGGGTGACACCTCCAGAGATTTGAACATAGGTAAGACTACTTGCAAATTGATTCCAAACAACAAAAACTACTTGCAAATCGATACCAGAGTTGGTCACAATAAGTTTGGTAAAAAAGTATCTTTATATATTTAAAAGGAAAAAAGATATAGAAAGACCGATGACGAAGTTTTACTTCATAAGCACAAGTTTTGGTAATCAATTATCATCCATAAGAGCATGGTAATCCATTATCATCAATAAGAATACGGGAAGAAAATCTGATAGCGTTGATATCGGCAAAACAAACAGTAATTTATTCTTTTGGTTTCCATATGGTTGGGATATTCTTTTAAAAAGATATAGAAAGACCGATGACAAAGTTTTACTTCATAAGCACAAGTTTTGGTAATCAATTATCATCCATAAGAGCATGGTAATCCATTATCATCAATAAGAATACGGGAAGAAAATCTGATAGCGTTGATATCGGCAAAACAAACAGTAATTTATTCTTTTGGTTTCCATATGGTTGGGATATATGGATTGTTGTGGTAGTAATTGTAATATGTGTTGGGTTTTAAACCATCTTGACAAATAACTTATGTATATGGATGGGTAGTTTTATTTAGAATTCTACTGATAATGGACGAAAAGCTTGAAATGTTATTAAAAAAAAAAAACCAGTCTCATCATTCATGCAATGGTGTAGAAACAATACCGAAATAACGAAGCAACATCAATAATTCCGTGACATTAAGAAGGAAATCACATTGACTCTGTTGTGATAGAATAAGTGAGTTCGTCACAGCAAAGCTGCCTTGTAACTTTTTAATCGATCTACCAAATACTCATTGATCATTCTGCACCATTCGGCAAAACTGCACATAATAGTAGTTTTTTTCTTGCCGGGGGGTTGGGGGTGCGATGTTGCTATAATAGTTGTAATTGTTTTCTGCAGCATCTCAAAGGAAAAACCTTCCATGCAGTTTTCATAGAACAATGAGAAAGAAAAAGAAATTCCTGGAATATGAGATGAGAAAACAGAAAAAAGAACGAGATTCATAACACTATGCTGCAATACCACGAAATCAGAATCATGTTTCATATAGCTCTGGGAGTGTCATGGTGCAGGGTTTCTTACATTGGAGAGCTGCTATTATGGGGGATTGTAGTTTCCTTATTCTCTTGCTTAACGACGGGATTCGGAAATGCGTTAATATAGCAGCATTATATCCATTTTAGAAAATGAACTTTGATAGATCTGTTAATTTTGTTTCTTCATTTCAAAAGCTTTTGGAGGAAAAGGTAAGTGCTCATGTCACAGCCAAACGCTCCTTATTCTATTAAAATTGCCAAAAGTTGTTCTGCATATGCATACTTAGATCTTGTAGCAACTTTGCCTGCAATTAAAATGCTATCTTGATGTTTGCACATATCTCTATATTGAATATTCTTACATATATGTATATTGAATATTCTTTACTGTAGTTATCTGTGACTTTGTGCACACCTTTCCATCAATATAAGCAGTATTTTCGCAAAAAGATAGAGAAGAAAAAAAGCCGTTAGCAAATCTCCGAAGACGGAAAAACGATTACATTTATTTAAAATAAATAAATAAATGAATTGTAAAGGTTTGCAAACTTTGAGCAATTGTAAAATTTTACAGCTCAAGGAAGAACAATTCAAATTTTTACAAAATAGAAGCAGCCGGAAAGAAAAAGATTCTTGAAATACAACAGAAGAAGTAGCTAGTTGAATTTAGTAGAAATTTCACGCAAATTTTGAAAAAAATGAGTGCATGAAGGAAAGCTTCAAAGATCATAAAAATAACGAAACACGGTCAGTGATGTCGATGTCATCGGCCTAAAATCTTTAGGATTAAGATTTTTTTTATATTTTTCCAAAAGTGAAAAAAATAGACGATTAACAAGAACAGCAAATACATAGCTTCGCTGGAAGAAACGATTGACTGATCAAGATCAGCTAATTTGTAATTAGTCATAGAAGAAGAAAAAAACAGCATTAAAGATCGCACGAATAATCGTCTCAGTCCCTCGCGCATGCCGAGGTTTCTGCCAGTCGAACGATCAGTCATTGCCGCAATTTCAACTGTAAAAGGCAGTCGGAGCTTTCAACAGCGAGCTATAAAACACCAAAAGTATGAATGAATGCCGTACACGACTCTTTAAAAATATGAACTTGAGAAACAGGGAAACTTCTACACTTGACGCAGGAAGCGAATGCCAGTGGTAGCTACGGGCTGGATTAGGTCCGATCACTTTAGAATGGGGGAATTCCTGCTTCAACTTGGGGACACTGGGGAATTCCTTTCCGAGGAAGAATCTTTTCGCGCGAATAGTGTGACAGATAGAAAGTTGTGCCTCTTTCCAAAGTGTGAAGGAGGACATGCTTTGCAGTTGGAAAAACAAACATGATACTGGGAATTTTGAATGAGGGAAAAATATTATGACCTATATTTTAGGTACTAATTAAATATTATCTTATTTAAAAAAAATATCATGCAACAATAAAAAATGGACTTACATAAAAGCAACCACTGCAAAACGAACACCGCACAAAAAAAAATATGACCCTTCCAATATTTTATGTCGAAAACATTTCCATCGTTTCTGTGGGCCTGGGCCATTGGTCCACGTTTCACAATGAAAGCTGCACCCCATTGAAACAATAAAAACGTATAAATAAACGATATCAAGAGCGCTCTTACCGTATCACTCCTCGTGGTAGGCCCACAACTGAGATTTAGTTTCTCTTAGATGACTTTATTTGTTTAATTGCAAGAAAATAGTCAATTCCTCGATGGCTGCATCGATGGGTTATGTTTGAATAGTGCTCGTTTCTTCGAATGATTCACCTGTGAAGTTGAAGAAACTATTTTCTCTATCTTCTTGCATTAACAAAGTTACCTCAATGCCTAAGCTGTCCTAATTTTTTATATGGCATATTTGTTAACTTCTAAATGGACCTTAATCGTTTAAGGAATTTTAAATTACCATAGTTATATTGGGGTTTAAGAAGTGAACTATAAATATATTAATTTTCAAGATAGGATTGGTATTTGAGTGTTAAGTTATTTTCCAAACTAGGCAAAAACAAAACATTATAGAAATCAAAATTAAATTAGTGGATGGATTTTATTACAAGGTAGAATAAACTCAAGACATTAATTCTACCTCCCAAGGGAAAGGGAAATGGCATTAGGTTAATATCTTCCCCTTCATGCATTGAGGCTAAAGAAAAAGTCATTTTATAAGATATACTAGATGAAATGGTTATGTGATAACGAGAAGTCTATGAAATTAAGATGGGATATGTTTTTGTCAATGTTTTACTTTTATCTTTTAATAATTTTGAAAAATATATTTAAAGTATTGTAATTTAATTATAAAAATAATAGAATTCAAAACAATGAAGTTTATTTTTTAATTTATAAAAGAGAATATATATGGCTTTCTGATGTTTGATTTTTATTATTTTATAATTTTGAAAGTTGTATTTAAAGTATTTCACTTTATATCTTAAATTAGCATATCTCAAAGTAGGGATGGTGAATGCCAAAGAGATTAAGGTTAGGTATATTGTATAAATATGTGTTGTAGAGAGTGTTTTTCTACTTTGATAAGTCAAATAATTTTTGGAATAATAATCGATGAACAATTAAATTTACATAGGTCCTTATCATTGTGCATCCCATTTTGTACAATTCTTCCAACACTAGTGCTACAAAAATTATAAAGTATTTGGCCTGGAACAATTTATTAGAGTGGATAGTAAATATATAACTAGCAAATTAGTAAAGTGCAAGTAAATGGTAGGGATATGAGCTTACATATGTATTCCTTACCACTTATATTGATTTTACGTAAAGGGCTCTACATTTCCATATCACTCTGTTAGTAATATTCCCCCTCATTTTTTATTTTATTTTTCATTTGGATTATTTTGAGATGGATACATCTTTCAAATTCATTTTCTATTACACATTTGGAGTTAAACAATTCAAGCACAGGCTTGTGGCCTAATAACCAACACCTTGACTACAACAAGAGCCCTATGATTGTAACATGGTAATAAATTTAGTGTTGATTATGAACACAAGTTGTGTAGGGCTCAAGCTTTTTCCAAATGTGTATAAAGAGTCATATTCAGATAATACTAATGACACAACTTGTAACACATGTTAACAAGACCAACGCCTGCTTGACTTCCAGTCTTCTATGTTATCTCTATGAAGATTTCCAAGTGTGAATGCACTTTGTAGGGGATATTGTTCCTAAAATTTTGCAAAAGGTTGATTATTACATTGCTTTAATGGTTATTACAAGAAGATGTAAGTAATCACAATGGATTTGAAACACCATCCATTGTCAATATATTAATGATGAAAGAATTATTGTGGGATTTTGTGGAGTTGGAATTTTGTAAATTAACATGATGTGATAAATGGAGTTGTAACAAAGAGGCTATTTATAAAAGGTATGAGATACAGTGTACCACAACATGACTGACAAAATGAGTGTTGTTATGGCCTCCATATCTAAGATGGATTTATGGGCGTCAATTTCATGGGAAGCACTTTTGTCTCAATATTTATGCAACATTTTTAATCGTTGGGGAAAATTAAATGTATGATGGTTAATGTAATTCTTTCATGGATTTTCAATCTTGAGTAATTAACAATGGCTTTAAGCTTTCCATTAGATGGCCTTTCAACATTGTTGATCAACCTTCTTTGGCTAGAATTTTCCAATTCCATGAAGATTCAAGCAAAACCAAGTGCAATATGTATTATCTAGAATATAGGGAAGAGACCTTGTGCACTTATTGTTGAGAAAAACAATGATCATCACATCACACATGTATAGGTTGCCTTTAAATTTTACTTCTCCATTTTTTTAATGTTGTAAAAAATTTTGCGTACAAATGTCTAAGGTTTACATGCATTGTTTAGCATGTTTGTAGGTTTCATGTTTGTTGGGTGTGTGTTCCAACTACATGCATTCTTCTCCATTATGAACATAAGAAAAGGAGTTCTATATACTAATAATGGAAATAACAATGAAATATAGAAGAGAAGATTGTTAAGTTTCAATAGTATATGTATATTCCAATTTATATATCAAAGCATGCAAAAACTTAACTTTTATTGTGTTGTAGTCCATAGGTTTAAGCATAAGAAAATCCATATGAGTTTTGGATAATGCAACATAGTGGTCCTTACTAAAATTATGAGTTCTTTGTTGCCAAAGTCTTCATTTTTCGATGGAAATATGTTAGAGCTTCATCTAAAAACTCCTTATAGTTTATTCCCTAAGATATTTGTAGATCCTGAGCTTCATCTTTCTTATTTATTTTGTAGGTTAGAACTTGGAGAGCTCATTAAAATCTAATGGATATTTAGGAACCACATCGTTTGATATTATTTGTCTTTCATTCATTGTATGCTCATATGTAGCAATACATTTCAATAGGAGATTTGGTTCAGAAAAATTCAACCATTCTTTGAACCTCGAAGTATTGGTTATTCATTGCATCAAACCTTTCCACCATGGTATACCATGGTCTCGAGTGCCAACATATTTGTGTCATATATTTACATTTTCTCTATATGGCTTGGGAACATAACTTATTTGAGCATTGTAGCAAGGTAACATGTTGTTGAACGTTACCTACATGAAAAACGAAGACGTTGTGTATCTTACATGTGCCACAATCAAGGTTTTGGGATATCAATTAGCTTTTTATAGATTAAGATGGCATTAGAGGATAGTTAGTTTACTATGCGACATGAAAGGTGGTTTTAATTTGACTTTTGGTAGAGAATGATTGGGAGATACATTGCAAAGTCAAATCCATTTAAGACATGGTATAAGACACTGAGTTTGGATGATGAAAGTTTTATAGGATGTCAACCCTTCAATAGATGTCTTCAACACAATTATGGAAGAGGATACATTAGTTAAATTTGTAATTGGTCATGAGAAATATATTTATCAATAGATGCCTTCAACACAATTATGGAAGAGGATACATTAGTTAAATCTGTAATTGGTCATGAGAAATATATTTATCAATAAAATTGGTTGAGCAGTTTTATATATTTTATTATATAAGTCACTTGATTTTTGTTATTTTTTTTTATGTGTGGTTCACGGACATCATAGATCGTTGGCCACTACATCCACAAAAAATATCCAGGGAGATCCACCCAAAGGGGTCACTTCCTTTCGGCTCATTAACAGAGCCTAACCCCAAAAGTGTAGAGGAGAATTGACCCGTTGACTTCCCATTAGCAAGGTTCTTTAAGTATGGGAACTCAACCAGAGCTAACCCTTGGGGCTATATAAGTCAATCTATATTATGAATAAACAACTAAATATGATAAAATCAATAGTTCCTATTAATATAGAAACCAAGAAAGTAAATAAGTTATAAGTTGAATATAAAAATTCAGAAAGTAACAAGAAACTATAAGAACATAAAAAAATATAGAATTTGTCACATCATTAAATAATTGTCCTCGTAAAAACATTAAAATGAAAATAAATAGAATTAGTCTCATCAAAGTAAAAATGTCATATGGGAAGTGACAGTGGCTTTTGTTATGTTTTATAATGAACAAAAGTAAATCATGACAATGAAAGTTATCACCAGTTACTTTAAATTTATTTATTTTTATAAAATGCTTTAAAATTTATTTTATGTTTTTTAATAATAAAGTTACACTCCCAAGGATATATGTCTTCTCAAGAAGATCTATAAGAAATTAAATAGGAGCAAATTAAAAAAGGTGACACACCAAACCTTCTCAAGTGATTCCCTTTTTTAAATCCAAAAAGGTAAAATTTCATCTCGATCCATTATTTTTTGAAAATTTGACAATTTGGGTCATCCAAAATAGGCTAAAACCTTTAGGACAACAATTCATGGGCAAAGTTCACATCAATCAAGTGGAGACTGCCAATAAGATTACTTTAAATTTAAAGAAAAAAAATTAATAAAAAAATAATTAAACTTGTCCCCTCACATGCATAAGCGTGCAACTTGAATTCATGTTGGAGGTGATGATTTATAGTCTAATGCACTTTTTGAGTGGTGGTACTTACTTGCAAGGTGGTGCAAGGAGGAAACAATTAGACCCCCTGCCTCATGAGTGAAGGCTAACAAGAAAATTAAGGTGAGGTCGGATGAAACTCTCCGACCTCAGCACAATTAGAGCATTTTGATGTTAATTCCTAAAATGGATACTAGGGTTGTTCATCTGCGTGATGCATGTATGTTTGAACCTGTGGAGCTGATATGGATGAATATTGGTTATGCAATCAGAGATAAAATCTTTGGGGCTCATCGTGGGTTTGGCACTGCGGGCTTTGATGCAGCTCCTCCAATCCTGAGTTTGGCGCTTCTCCTGGCATGCGATGAATGGGTACCTCTTTCTCCTTGCTGGATCTCATTTAATTTTCACGGCTATTCTTTGAAAGTTTCCTGTAATGTCATTGTGAAGGTTTTTATATGTTTCTAGGTCCATTTCTATGCTTGTAGTGGTTTTGAAAGGTTCTCCGGGTTATAGCTTTGGCATCCTTCTTAGGTCAATTTTCACAGTCGGTCATTTTTTGTTGGCTCTCCTTTGGTTGTGGTCAACTTATTTTGGCTCTATGTTCTCTATATCTCTACCTGTTACCACCTCCCTTAAGGTTGTTGTTAGTTTTGGCTCTAATTCAGTAGGGTTATAGTCTGGGTGCTCCTCCTAGGTTGGCACTTTAGTATGTTTTCTATGGTGGCACCCTTTTCTTAGGGTTTGACTTCTCTTGGTTCGAATTTCTCTATATTTTAACTTGTGTCCATCACCCTTTGGTCTATTATTAATTTGGGTCATCTGGCATAGCTAGTTTGGGGTTCGTGATTTCTTTAGTTTGGTGTTGTGTGTCTTGGGTATAAATCCATGGGGCTATTTTTATTTACCTAACATGCAACGCCAGTGTATGTGAAGCGGATGGGGATGGAGGTTGCGGCTCTTAGGGCCACAATCAAGCCCAACAACAGGACCAGGAATCTGCATACACTTGCCATGCAGTTGTCTCCCCGATACCTTGAATGAAATTCACCATTTGGAGTCTCATGTTATTTGTGACAAACAAGCCTTCTCGAATTCTGAGATCTTGGAAGATGTATCTACTTGGATTCCTGACTCGAGGCATACTTAAGGAAGAATGAAGAAATTTTTTAGTGCCCTAGCTCTGTATTAGTAGACGAATACCCTATTGGGCAGGATCTTGATGGACAAACAAGTAGAAAGATACAACATCTTTGTTAGTTTGGAGGAAGTTAAACGGGCTCAGTGTAACCAAAGGTTTATCTTAGAGAGGATTGATGAGAGGTTGGCACACATTGAGCTCCACTTCCAGAGTGAAACTACTCCTCATGTTCATCCAGGTTCCAGTGCTAGAGATCTGACTCCCGTCGTTTCCTCATATCGCTTCCTCAGAGTCTTAAGTATGAATGCTTGTTTTTATTTTTTAGTATTACAATACAATCATAGATAATTTGATTATGCTAGAATCTAGAATTTTGGACAAATTACTCTATTGATAGGTGGTCAACAATATATGTTTTTCCGCTAGGCAGATTGAGACCACCTACCCAGTAACATGTTTGATGATGTTTCTTGTCGAATTTATATGTTTTGCATGATCTTTTGAAATAATACAACTTAAACTTATCAATAAATAATTTTCGCTATCAATAAATAAAATGAATAAAATTTAAAAATTCAATTTGGTAAATTAAATTTCAAAAACATTGAAAAAATTTATACAAATTTATATCATACAATATAAGTCAAAACACCTTACCTCGTAAATAAAATATATACTTTCAAAAATATACGTCTTACTTTGACCAGGGCTAATGAATATATAAAGAACTAAAAAGGAGAAATACACTATAGGTATGAAGTTAGGAAACCAGACTCAAACCATGAAATTAAGAATCAAAACTCTTCATATGTAGGAAGATCTTCCTTTTAAGACTATTCTTCACCCCATGAAAGAGTCATTAAACACTTTTAAGGAATCATGCACTCTCCAATACTAAGAGGAAACCATCTGGTGTGTTATATGCCTAAGATTAATGAGTGTAATACATTATTGCACCGAGAGGTGCTCTACATCCCAGTACATGAGGGAGATGTTGTCACGTAATGCTATGTTACAAAAATTAATATGTGTATGTGTGTGTGTGTGGGGAGGGATATTCTCAGCAGTGAGAAGTTATTTTAGTGGGAGATTTCAATGCTAGAACAACAAACCAACAAGCTAGTATTCTTTGTTGCAAAGAGGATCGCAATCCTATCTAGCTCATTTAAGAGGAGAATCCCCAATGGTTGAGATGTTCAGAAGATGACAAATTTAGCAATCATTTTGGAGAGTAGTTGCTCATGTTGTGTGGTTCTTTCAGCTTAATTACCTGGAAAAGGTCTAGGAATTTCACTTGCAACATATACAATGGGGTAAGTGTCGTTGACTATGTTATTTGTTCACAAAGCTTAATAGAAACGATAGATGAAGTTAAGATTGGAGAGCATATGTGGGACTTAAAGCCAAACCATAACCCAATTTATATAAATCTATCTTGGTTAGAAGAAAGGCATCATAGGAGGAAAACCAATGTTCTCGACAATCGATATCAAGGGGCAAAATTCTTCTAACACAAGAAAATTGCATTATCTTCAAAACAATAGTGGAGATATCACTTCACAAGGGGAAGAGTGGTTCCTAAAGCCTCAACAGTCATGAGTTAACAAATATAATTCAAGGTGCACTTGAGAAGTGCAAAAGAGCAAAAAATACGAAATCAGAATCAAATTGTTTTCCTGTAAATGCTTGGTTTGATAAGGAATGCAAAATGGCAAGGAGAAGATGAATGTAAAGTTATATAAGCATATTTTAAAAAGGAAAAAAGATGAGTTCATGCAAATAATGCGAGAAGAGTTAATATATCTAGTCAAGAATAACCCAAAGCTTTTTTGGCACGAACTTAAACAAATGAAGAAGCAAACTGAAAATAATATTATAGCCAATCAATGGTTTGACTATGCAAGACAGCTTTATGAGAAAGAATCAAAGGATGAGCCTCCTCCCAAGATCAACGCAACTACAAAGCTTTTTCACATTACAGAAAGTGGAGACAAGAATTAAGAAGTTGAAAATAAGAAAGGCAAAGGACTTGGTTGAACTTCAAGCAGAATATCTTAAGTGGGGAATGAATATTCTTACACCGCACATCATGGAAATATTCAACAACTTCATTCGGAAAGGATTCCCAAGAGATTGGACAACTAGTCTAGCAATACCCATTTTTAAAATTGGAGACATTAAAAATCCCTCCAACTATGAATCCATTATGATCAATCCTTTGTTTGCAAAGCTCTTCAGCGACATGGTAGAAAATAGAATCAGTAAGTGGGAAGAAGTAAAAGAAAAGAGGGCAAAAGGGTAAGCGAGTTTTAGGCCGAAACATTCTACAGTAGATCATGGTATCACATTGAGACACATTATTGAAAGATTTGGGGGGACAAAGAAGAAATATTTTGTTGTTTTGTTGACTTCAAAAAGGCATTTGACACGGTCCCTAGAGATAAGTTGTGGAGTAGAATGGAAGAACTTGAAATTCCTTTGAGTCTTCCTCCATATGCTTTATGAAGAGGTGAAAGTCATAATTAGAACTTTAGTAGGCATTTCAAAAAGCTTTAGAAGTGACGTAGGAGTCAAGCAAGGCTACCCCTTATCCCCTACTCTTTTTAGTTTATCTATTGTTAAATTGGAAGGGTGGATAAATCTGGAAGGTGGGAATGGTGTTCGGTTGGGGTAGTTTGTGATAAAACTTCTTTATATGATGATGACCTTGTATTGATTGCTAAATCAGCCCAGGGATTGTAGATCTACCTATATGCCCTTGAGAATTTTTGTAAAGTAGTGGGGATGAAATTCAATACTAGCAAGACCAAAATAATGGTTTTCTCAAATAAAAGGAAGTAGAGCCGACATACATTCTTCTTTGAAGGCAACATTCTTGAATAAGTAAATGAATACAAGCACCTCGGGATTAATTTCAACAACAAGCTTAATTGGGAGGACTGCAGAAAGAAGAGAATTTTAGGAAGGTGGAAAGCATTATATGCTCTTCAAAACAAATGTAGAGAGACAAAGTTGTTGGATTGGAAAATGATTAAAGTGCTTTTTGAGCTCCTATTTTGTCCAGTGATATTATATGGGTGTGAATTATGGGTTAGCAACATCCCTGTCTCAAAATGGAAGCAAATTGAGAAAATCCAAAGACACTTGATCATGAGCAAGTTCAAAATAAAAAGTTCAGTTCCTTATGAGATAATGTTGAGTGAAATAGGAGAAGCTACCATTGAAGCAATTGCTATGGTGTGTCTCATAAGGTACCTAAAAATAATTGAGAAAATGGGAGTAGGTAGATGACTAAAGTTATCTTCAATGAAGGCATGAATGAAAGAAAGAAATCATGGATGAGACAAAACAACAAATGGATGCAAAAATGGAATATTTACCTCAATACATGTCCCACAAATAGCAAGGAGTTAAAGAATTTTATTATGGAGAAGTTCCGTAAGCGTATATGGGGAAAAGTGTTGGGGAGAAATAAGAAGTACTATGTTTAGTAATTCAACCCTACTTGTGATATCCAATGAAAAGAGTACATTGTAGCTAGCATTCCATGGAGAGAAAATATTCTTATTGCTCAATTAAGAACTAACTCACATCAACTTCGGTGCGAAACGGGTCGATGGAAAAGAACTAAAGAAGCTTGGGAAGAACGGGTGTGTATTTTTCCACTTCTAGGGCAGTGGAATCAGAAAAAACATTTCATTTTGGAATGTGATGTTTTCAGAGACATCAGAGACAGTTATGGAAGTATGTTAACATCGGTTCCTTGTCATTGTCTTTTCAGTGAGGGAACTGTTAGAAGGTTGGGTCAGCTCATCATTAATTTGAGTAAGAAAATGATTGAATTGTAAAAGGCAAAAAGGAGGGAGTCTAATGCTCCCATAGACAATTTTTAGTCTCGTGGATGTTAAGATTTATATCTATCTATCTATATATCTATATATATGCAAGAGATGTTGTGCATAACGTTATTTAAAAAAAAAATAACGTTACTTCAAAAATCAATGTCAACCATAAATAAAATACTTTAATTTTCACCTTTATTTTACATCAAAATTTATATATTGAGATAATGTAGTACCTCCTCCCACATTTACCCACTTTCACCGGATTGACCAGGGTAAACATGCCGAGGGCTACTATGATATGATTCAACCTTCTAGATCGCCTTAAGGAAGTGGAATGGACAAACCAAAACCCTTAATGAGTTCTCTATTAGGGGTTATATGAACCCCAAGGGCTAAACCACCCTTCGAGGTGCCCAGACCCTGAATTAAACCTCTTTTTTTCAGTGCCCTAATCTCCCAAATGCTGCCACAACACTACCTAATTTCGACTGAAACCCTCCAGTCACACGCATGATGCCTACAAGGGAGTGACTGTAGTTTTTTTTCACTTAGTTCTATGCCTGCGATCATGGGATTTAAGCCACTTTTTCAGGCTAGGATCCAAACCTCTGCCTAGAACTTAATGACACTTTGCAGAACCTATTGTAGCCAGCAACAACCCCCCTTCTCATTTAGTGTTATTTGTAATACTAAATGTGTGGGGACCCTTAGTTATAAAATCCAGGAAAATCAAAGTAGTGCTTAAATTTCCTTTCCGCAAATAAAGTTACCATCATAAGCTTAGGAAGCTCCTTGGAAACTCTTAAAATCTAAGTTTATGATAAGGTAAAAATCTTTAATTAGGAAAATCGCATCGCAAAAAGATAGCGGGATGCCACCTTACAAGCACAATTCCAACATTTGCGAGATCGCGATAATGAACAAATATCACGTCGCATTCAGCATAACTTACATGAAACACTTCAAAATCTGTCGATATGTGATGACGTCGATCGCAAGATCGCATCTCGCAAGAAACAGGTTAACGAAATTTGTCATACATAACACTCCTGCGATCTGCGATATTGCGATATCCCGATTTCGCGATAAAGCGATGTTGCGATGTCATGCCAGATCAATGCTGCGATGTTGTGTTTTTGCGATTCTGCGATTTTTCAATGTTGCGAAGCAAATCGCAAAATCGCTCCATCACAGATCTTTCGGGCATGTTATTCAAGAAAAGTATTTTCCACAAGGTGACACATGGTTATGCGCTTTAAATGCTAATAAAGGAGTTAGTTGTTAGTTATTAATGGAATATGAGTGCGTGCTTTTCAAAGAATCATTTCACGTAAGGTGGTGTATTTGGTATGTCTGCGGCATTTAAAACTCTCCCATCACCCTTCCTTGTCATTCATTTCTACTTCACTTGTGAATTGTAGGAACGAAGAACAGAGGACGATACAAAGCAATACGCAGGTTGAAATGGGAAAGAAAAGCAAAGCCCTGAGCTCCGAAGAAAAGGAAATGGCGCCTTTGTATACAGACACGGCTTGTAACAGAGACGTGGGAATAGCTACGTGGGAAGGCATGTATAATCTGCTCGAAGAGGAGAATCCCAGAGTAATGGAAGTTACTGCTATTGCAGGCTCACAGAGTCCTTCTGAAGCATCCCTAACAGAGCTAGCTTGCTCATTCTTACATCGGATAGCAGCAAGGCCAAAAATCCTCCCATACACGGACATGGTCAAGTGGATACTGGATAGCGCAGAAATCAGAAATAGACAGTTCAAAATTCATGGTCAAGGACTCATCGGTTCATTCGCTGCGCAGGATTTAAAGCTCATGTATCATCTGCCGGAGCCACAGGCAACTTATAACAAGCAATTTATGGAGAAATTTGTAAAGGAAAATCAGGACCTGGCAGAAACCACCAAAGACTGGTCCAGGAGAGACGAACCGCTGAAGAAAGATAAACACAGTATGTACAGTACTAGTTCCCTTACCTCCCCATATTGCTTTGCTGTTGTCATGCTCTGTAGAATATTTGGAATGCCATATATCAACAAATTTTCATCTGAATGGCTACCATTATTGGATGCTGCCACAAATGCCACTATTGTAGATTGGGCCAAAATTTTATCTGATAACCTAGTCACAACCATTGTCAGTTACCGGTCCAAAAGAGCTGCGGCCCAGAGAATTTATCCTCCTTTTTACCCATCTGCATATATAATGGATTCAATATGCTATGTTTCTAAGTTTCCTGTTATGGGTTGGAAGTGGACAACTCAAGACCCCTTACCCATCCATGTCTATCATAAAGAGTTGTGGGACTCTCAGTTCACTCCATACTTCTACCAGATTTTTCATGGAATTATGTTGCCCTTGTATAGAATGTTGTATCATAAAGACCCCCCGAGGTGCTCGCTTGAAGCAGAGGTAGACATCCTCCCTGTCGCAAGATGGTTCGGAGAGGAATTGTTTACTTATGTTAGGGTATTTGGAAGTTCTGCAACCCCTCATGTCCTACCTTTGTATATCCCTGATAAACTCTTAGCTCGAGAGATTGCCTATCAAACCTGTGGGGAAGGTGGTCTAACTAAAGATTTAAAGGACAAAAAGAAGGCTATATGGCCACAGTTTCCTGTAGCCTGTGGGGCCTTTTCGCTATTTGATGTAGGCCACACATTCACAGAAGTAAAGAATATGACGTGTTTACAGCTATTCAAATTTTCAGGAAGACCATTTGACCCTAATGAGGTTGCCCAAAATTTCACAACTGCAGTCAAGATAAAGGTGTTCTCTGGAGAAAAGGATTTATTTGATGATATATTCCAACAGAAAAGCACACTTGAAGAAATTCTGCACGAAGCCCAATTGCAATTATCTCCAGAAGAATTCCAAAAGTTCAAAATATACAGAGAAAGAAGGTTAGCCAGTATTCCTCTAGAGAAACTACACCTACCCTCAAGAGAACCAACTCCAAGTGTTAGTCTTAGTGGGAGTTCAAGCACTAACGGATCTAAATCCAAGTCTGAAAAAGAAATGTCTGAACACTCTAAAAGATCCGGAAATGAACAGGATAAGAGCGAAGGGTCAGTAAAGGATACTGCCCAGTCAATGGAACTTCTACATCAGTAGGTTATTGCCTCCCCGCAAAGAGATCCTCCCCCTCTCATCATTCAAGCACCGCCAGTCATAACCGAATTAGACAAAGAATGGGAAACCTTCAACGACTTGATCAATCTTGAAGGACAAGCCATAAAAACACCTGTGAGCAATGCACAGGTAGCAAAAGAAGTAGTCACAAGAACAATCAGCGATGTCTCAGATATGGAGCATATTCCTGTTGCCCCATCCTCTGAGCTTATACTCAAAATAGAAGAAATCCCCCCTCTGGATATATTTTATAGCCCACAGCACAAAGCAGTGGTAAGAAGACAGAGGAAGAAAAGGAAATTGGAAAACACGCTCTCTCAAGATGCAGAACAATTAGACGTCTTGTGGAAAGATCCCACTAGCAATCCTACTGAAAATCTCACCAAACTATCTTAGATCGCAGGAGCATACGCCTCTGCAACTATTGATAAAGCATCTGAGGTACAGCAGTTGTTAAAAGAAAGGGAAGACCAGATACAAGTACTGCAACAACAGTTGCAACAAGCTAACACCAATAATGAAGCACAGAAACAGCTTGAGAGGTTGCAGCAGGACTTCCAGCAAATGCAGATAGGATATCAGAAAAGTTTGGATGAGAAAGGAAAGCAGTTACAGGATTTACAGGAGATGCACAAAGACAACCCTAAGCTTACAGAATTTATTACGGAGTCCATTTCCTTGAATGAACAATTACTACAGCAGCAAGAAGCGTTGGGCCAAAAGATATCACAGTGGAGTTATTATTGTGAAATTAGTGATAAAACCACTAATCAAGTGGTAGATTTACGAAGTGACTATGATCTAATTGATAAACGGGTGACTGAATATTTGGCTTGGCAAGAAAAAGATGAGGGAAAAAGAGCAGGTGCACCAAGGATAAATGAAAACCATAAAGAAATGCTCTTTAACAAATGGGACGAGCAAATCAGGGAGGCAGAACAAGCGGCAGAAGGAGCAGCCACGGTAGCAAGTAGTCTTATTGATTGTGTAAATGAAAATTTGCACAGGGCAAATTTGATCGCAAAGACCACTCCAGGATATTTACCGAACGCATAACAACTAGAGGCAGATTGGAAACAGAGAGCGCAAGAAAAGGCAAAAGCAATTCAAGGGCTAAGCAAGTTAAACTGGGATTATTACTGGGCATACTTGGTGAAGCCACATAGCTAGTGGATGACTGTTAAGTGTATCATAAATGCGGCCGAAAAAATGGCACCAGCTCTCGTCGATTCTGTTTTCTCAGCTCAGCTAAAAGCGGAAGTCAGCCAGCCGACTCTCCTTAAACAGATGCTGCATACGTGCGATTTCAAAGACCAAATACAGAAGTAGTTTAATTTTAGGTTCAATTTTAGCTTTAATTTTGTTTTATTTTCCTGAAAAGAGGACGGTCATTTAAACCGCATCCTATATTTTTGTAATAAATATTTTTTAGAATTAGTTAGTAGTATTTAAACCCTTCTCATGCATTTATAGAAGGGTTCAGAAATTTGTCAAAAACTTGTCCTCAGAACAAGCACTTTTGCACCCTCCGAGGAGGTTTTGATGAATGAATGGAACATGATTTGTTGATGTTTGCATTTAATATCTGCTACTGATGTTGCACTTCTGTACTCTTAGTGGATGTTAGATCAAGGAGAGATAAATCATTGTCGCTTGAAGCTCATGAGTAGGACTAGTTATAAATGGTACTTTTATCTCTTAACCATTTCTGCTTATGTGTTAAAGTGATATGCAGTTTTAGTTGTTTATATATTACTGCATGAATGCCTGAGTTATCATTTGGCACTTTTGTACGGTGATAGCTATTTATTTATGCTTAATGTATGAATAGCTCATTATGCGATATGTTTTTCACAACTGTTTCGTCTAACTTTTTATACGAAGTGGTTCATCCTTATTGATTTCTTTTCTCATAATAGCTGAATGATCTTTATTACCAGTTGTTATTTGAAATCTTTTTAGATCGCATAATAGAAGAATTACACCCCGGGTTAGTATAGACTTAGATGTTGTTGCTTATTAGAATACAATAGCATAGCATTAGATTAAAGTTAGAATTAGAATATCTTAATTAGGAACTGTTAGATCAGGAACATCAAATTCTACACACACACACTCATAAATTGGGAAACTGGTCCCATATCCCTAGTCGGACCTGCTATACCAAACAGATAAGGAGTTGCCAACCAAGGTCCGGACCGGGTGGGTATCCCCCTTGTTGTAGACCCGATTTTCGGGGCTTCAACATAATTGGCGCTAGAAGGAGGGCCTGAAACATGTTGTCTGTTGGGGTTTGTTTTCAATTTTAACATTTGAATTACGATGGCCTCTCTTAAACTTCCAATTTGGAGTTGCATCCATGTACGTGCATCTTCCAACACTCCACCCGAAGTGGTAAGACTCTTGTCTCAGGTAAAATTCAATGGTAAGAGAAATTCTTCTGCTTTTAATCATGCCCTTCAATTTATTCAAAATGTTTCAAATTCTAATTTTCAAGGAATTGATGAAGGCATTTTATGCAGAATTTTTACTCTCACATTTGTAGCAGAAGCTAGAAACTGGTGTAGAACCCTTCCGGTTGCCTCAATTCACAGCTGGGATCAATTTGTCACGGTTTTCGTTTGTAAATTTGACTGTTATAATTATGATCAGGTATATGATGAAATTGAGTATCTACAAAAAGAAGATGAGTCTGTTAGAGATTTTAATATTCGATTTCATCTGAATTGTTTGAAATTTGATGTTGAAAATGAACCCATAAGTGAAGAATCACTAGATTGTGTTGATCATAATTATTCTCTGCCTCCTATTCCCGATCCATATGAAATTAGTCCAAGCTTTGTTCAATTCCCTTCTAACATAAATGAGAAATCCAATTTGGATGTGCAAATAAATTGTGATGAAGAAGTTTCCCAAAGCTTAGAGGATATTTCTGATCAAATACAAGAAGACAAAAGCAACAATTTTGGAAGAAAGGTCGCCTTGGAATCTGAAAGCAACTTTGAGGCAAATTCAGAAAATATGATCGCAACTCAACAAATGCAAATGCCAAGGTTAGAACAGCAAAGTAATCTTCTTCCAAAAAACATGAGCACACAAAGGTATGATCTAAAACCTGAAATCTACGATGAACATAATGCACAAGAATTCTCAAAAAGAGATATTTTTAAATGCATTATTTCAGAGTCACATTTTTCTCTTTATCCTGATATTTTTAATGATGGTAATTTTTCCCCTCTCAGTATTAATGATATTTCAGAAAATACAGAGGCTGATCTAAATGAATCACCATTAAGTTTTTTTCAAGATAGAGAAGCAATTATAGAACATTCTTTTGCCATTAACGAACATGAAAGGCTTGTCCCTCCTTGTTTGAATATACTGGATGAAACTGAAGGGAAATCTAGAGAATCTTGTGAAGTCATTTATGATAATTACTTTGACATTGAAGATGTTGATTTATCTCGAGAGAATCATCAGAAACTTCAAATAACATCTGAGAATGAGAGGTATTTTAATTCAGAAATCATTTCAACCGATCCTCATTCTAAAGCAGCAAATCATCTGCATGATTTCACTATCCAAGAAAGTATTCCAGTCTATGATTCATATCATGATCAAGCTTTCACGCCTGTTCATAATCATAATTTGCTTTCTAATTCACAAGATGGAATTCGAAATTACTCGAATTCCATAATTCTGGCCAATCCTTGTGAAAGAGAAAATATTTCAAAACGATCCCAATTGTGCTATAACACTAGTTGTACAGATAGTCATTTCATTCTATTCCGTTTGCACCCATTTTGTATAAAATCAGATTTAGTTTTAGATTTTAATTTTCAGACTTTTGATATATTACGCTGGCATACTGAGCACCTTACTATCAGACATTCAAGTGATGTATTACCCTGTTGGAAAGTTGAAGTTTTTCAAAAGAATGTAGAGCTGTTTCAATTTCAATTTCAATCAATGTCAATGTTTTATCAAAAGCTTCTATCCTATCCAAGACAATATCAACAAAAGGATGTATTTTTAGAAATCTGCCAGCAATTCAATTTAATTGATAATTTTCCTTTGAAAGATTTCCATCCATTCTTCATTGATCCATTCAAAGAAATATATTTGGAAACTTTTCTTTCACCGAAAATTGTCAAAAGCTTAACTTTCACACATAACATTAATAATATGTTACAGGCTGTTAAATCCAAAAATTCATATCTTCAATCTGGCCTGTCATCTCTTTCCTTGAACGTTTATCAATCCGTAATAGAAATCCATCCAGATTTCTATGATCCAATAGGTATTCAATTGGAAAGAAAATTTCATAAGAAGGAGATTTCAAGTAAAATTCTAACAATAGTTGTACATTCTAATTCCACATTTAATGTTCTCAGTTCAGCAAGAACTTTATTTCTAGTACTAATATTTGAAATGTATATATGTGCAGGAATAAAAATGAGAGAATGGTTACACTGGAAATATGACTATACCTAGTCAATTTCATGTATATAGTTAAAATAGGAGTAGAATTAATTTAGTTAGTTTGTTATGTTGATAGTTTATTTTTAACAGTCTGCAGGTAAAAATAAAGGAAGTAATTAGCCCTCTTCATATCATATAAATATCCAAGGGAATAGTTACCTCTCATCTTCTTTAAATATATCTTCCATAATAAAATCTGCTGTCGTTAGTTACATTAGGCATTTACAAATGAGATACCAATTCTCTTTCAGATTTTGATTTTTCGCTTGTATAAATAGCAAATCTTTTGGAAAATTGATCTTTATTATTGAAAGATATAGTTAAAAACTCTAGCCTAGATATGATACTAGTTTCAACTTCATAAAGTTTGATGAAAACAACCTTTAGTGAAGAAATTGTTTTATGTCAGTACAATGAAAGGTATCAATAACAAAATAAAGATTCTCTGTAGAACAGCTATTTCCAAAAACTCTACTATTGTCGTCCAGAGCCATCTTAAGGAAACAATGACTTCCTCCCTGCTAAGGAAATCACAACTTTCAGAGGAACAACCCAAGGATACACTTCATCTTGAAGAATAAGAGGTCTCATCACGAGCCGGCTTATCATAATCACAGATATTATAACTTGTTGACTTTGCCAAATACTGCACACCACAATAGGGAAATGACTCAAGATTGTTGCAATCAAAAGGCAAGGGGTCTCATCACGAGCCAGCTTGTTCAGCAAAGTTATAAATCAAGTGAATGACTATGTCATAAATTGGCTATCAAACCAAGACATTGTTCTTTAAGAGTAAAAAGAAAATCAAAGCAATAAGTGTGGATGTGGATTCTTCTTTGAGAGTTGTAGGTTGCTTTAAGTAGGATACATGATCATTGCTGGGTAACAGGTAACCTTGTCGAGGCTATAAACGCCTGCTGGCAGCAGAGGCTCTACCTACGACAAATGAGCATATTTAAAACTGGTTTACAGAGAAGACTTTGTTTTATCTTTACAGACCAAGTAATGACTAATGTAAATACAAGGACTAGCTTGAGGGAGCAAATAATCAAAGTTGAAAATAGTTGAAACAAAATGTCATTGACAGGTTAGAGCATAATGTACTTTATCTTTCCATAATAAAGTTTAACTTTCTGGAAAATTTTCTGTTTTGGAAGTTTAGAAAATTCAATAGAAAAACAGAGATAACTGGTTCTTCCAAGTGAATCGCCAATTGTTGTAGCCAGCAACAACCCCCCTTCTCATTTAGTGTTATTCGTAATACTAAATGTGTGGGGACCCTTAGTTATAAAATCCAGGAAAATCAAAGTAGTGCTTAAATTTCCTTTCCGCAAATAAAGTTACCATCATAAGCTTAGGAAGCTCCTTGGAAACTCTTAAAATCTAAGTTTATGATAAGGTAAAAATCTTTAATTAGGAAAATCACATCGCAAAAAGATAGCGGGATGCCACCTTACAAGCACAATTCCAACATTTGCGAGATCGCGATAATGAACAAATATCGCATCGCATTCAGCATAACTTACATGAAACACTTCAAAATCTGCCGATATGCGATGACGCCGATCGCAAGATCGCATCTCGCAAGAAACAGGTTAACGAAATTTGTCATACATAACACTCCTGCGATCTGCGATATTGTGATATCACGATTTCACGATAAAGCGATGTTGCGACGTCATGCCAGATCAACGCTGCGATGTTGTGTTTTTGCGATTCTGCGATTTTGCGATGTTGCGATCTGCGATGTTGCGAAGCAAATCGCAAAATTGCTCCATCGCAGATCTTTCGGGCACGTTATTCAAGAAAAGTATTTTCCATAAGCTGACACATGGTTATGCGCTTTAAATGCTAATAAAGGAGTTAGTTGTCAGTTATTAATGGAATATGAGTGTGTGCTTTTCAAAGAATCATTTCACGTAAGGTGGTGTATTTGGTATGTCTGCGGCATTTAAAACTCTCCCATCACCCTTCCTTGTCATTCATTTCTACTTCACTTGTGAATTGCAGGAATGGAGAATAGAGGACGATACAAAGCAATACGCAGGTTGAAATGGGAAAGAAAAGCAAAGCCTCGAGCTCCGAAGAAAAGGAAATGGTGCCTTTGTATATAGACACAGCTTGTAACAGAGACGCGGGAATAGCTACGTGGGAAGGCATGTATAATCTGCTCGAAGAGGAGAATCCCAGAGTAATGGAAGTTACTGCTATTGCAGGCTCACAGAGTCCTTCTGAAGCATCCCTAACAGAGCTAGCCTGCTCATTCTTACATCGGATAGCAGCAAGGCCAAAAATCCTCCCATACACGGACATGGTCAAGTGGATACTGGATAGCGCAAAAATAAAAAATAGACAGTTCAAAATTCATGGTCAAGGACTCATCGGTTCATTCACTGCGCAGGATTTAAAGCTCATGTATCATCTGCCGGAGCCACAAGCAACTTATAACAAGCAATTTATGGAGAAATTTGTAAAGGAAAATCAGGACCTGGCAGAAACCACCAAAGACTGGTCCAGGAGAGACGAACCGCTGAAGAAAGATAAACACGGTATGTACAGTACTGGTTCCCTTACCTCCCCATATTGCTTTGCTGCTGCCATGCTCTGTAGAATATTTGGAATGCCAGATATCAACAAATTTTCATCCGAATGGCTACCATTATTGGATGCTGCCACAAATGCCACTATTGTAGATTGGGCCAAAATTTTATCTGATAACCTAGTCACGACCATTGTCAGTTACCGGTCCAAAAGAGCTATGGCCCAGAGAATTTATCCTCCTTTTTACCTATCTGCATATATAATGGATTCAATATGTTATGTTTCTAAGTTTCCTGTTATGGGTTGGAAGTGGACAACTCAAGACCCCTTACCCATCCATGTCTATCATAAAGAGTTGTGGGACTCTCAGTTCACTCCATACTTCTACCAGATTTGTCATGGAATTATGCTGCCCTTGTACAGAATGTTGTATGATAAAGACCCCCCGAGGTGCTCGCCTGAAGCAGAGGTAGACATCCTCCCTGTCGCAAGATGGTTCGGGGAGGAATTGTTTACTTATGTCAGGGTATTTGGAAGTTCTGCACCCCCTCATGTCCTACCTTTGTATATCCCTGATAAACTCTTAGCTCGAGAGATTGCCTATCAAACCTGTGGGGAAGGTGGTCTAACTAAAGATTTAAAGGACAAAAAGAAGGCTATATGGCCACAGTTTCCTGTAGCCTATGGGGCCTTTTCGCTATTTGATGTAGGCCACGCATTCACAGAAGTAAAGAATATGACGTGTTTACAACTATTCAAATTTTCAGGAAGACCATTTGACCCTAATGAGGTTGCCCAGAATTTCACAACTGCAGTCAAGATAAAGGTGTTCTCTGGAGAAAAGGATTTATTTGATGATATATTCCAACAGAAAAGCACACTTGAAGAAATTTTGCACGCAACCCAATTGCAATTATCTCCAGAAGAATTCCAAAAGTTCAAAATATACAGAGAAAGAAGGTTAGCCAGTATTCCTCTAGAGAAACTATGCCTACCCTCAAGAGAACCAACTCCAAGTGTTAGTCTTAGTGGGAGTTCAAGCACTAACGGATCTAAATCCAAGTCTGAAAAAGAAATGTCTGAACACTCTAAAAGATCCGGAAATGAACAGGATAAGAGCGAAGGGTCAGTAAAGGATACTGCACAGTCAATGGAACTTCTACATCAGTAGGTTATTTCCTCCCCGCAAAGAGATCCTCCCCCTCTCATCATTCAAGCACCGCCAGTCATAACCGAATTAGAAAAATAATGGGAAACCTTCAACGACTTGATCAATCTTGAAGGACAAGCCATAAAAACACCTGTGAGCAATGCACATGTAGCAAAAGAAGTAGTCACAAGAACAGTCAGCGATGTCTCAGATATGGAGCATATTCCTGTTGCCCCATCCTCTGAGCTTATACTCAAAATAGAAGAAATCCCCCCTCTGGATATATTTTATAGCCCATAGCACAAAGCAGTGGTAAGAAGACAGAGGAAGAAAAGGAAATTGGAAAACACGCTCTCTCAAGACGCAGAACAATTAGACGTCTTATGGAAAGATCCCACTAGCAATCCTACTGAAAATCTCACCAAACTATCTCATATCGCAGGAGCATACGCCTCTGCGACTATTGATAAAGCATCTGAGGTACAACAATTGTTAAAAGAAAGGGAAGACCAGATACAAGTACTGCAACAACAGTTGCAACAAGCTAACACCAATAATGAAGCACAGAAACAACTTGAGAGGTTGCAGCAGGACTTCCAGCAAATGCAGATAGGATATCAGAAAAGTTTGGATGAGAAAGGAAAGCAGTTACAGGATTTACAGGAGATGCACAAAGACAACCCTAAGCTTACAAAATTTATTACGGAGTCCATTTCCTTGAATGAACAATTACTACAGCAGCAAGAAGCGTTGGGCCAAAAAATATCACAGTGGAGTTATTATTGTGAAATTAGTGATAAAACCACTAATCAAGTGGTAGATTTACGAAGTGACTATGATCTAATTGATAAATGGGTGACTGAATATTTGGCTTGGCAAGAAAAAGACGAGGGAAAAAGAGCAGGTGCACCAAGGATAAATGAAAACCATAAAGAAATTCTCTTTAACAAATGGGACGAGCAAATCAGGGAGGCAGAACAAGCGGCAGAAGGAGCAGCCACGACAGCAAGCAGTCTTATTGATTGTGTAAATGAAAATTTGCACAGGGAAAATTTGATCGCAGAGACCACTCCAGGATATTTACCGAACGCACAACAACTAGAGGCAGATTGGAAATAGAGAGCGCAAGAAAAGGCAAAAGCAATTCAAGGGCTAAGCAAGTTAAACTGGGATTATTACTGGGCATACTTGGTGAAGCCACATAGCCAGTGGATGACTGTTAAGTGTATCATAAATGCGGCCGAAAAAATGGCACCAGCTCTTGTCGATTCTGTTTTCTCAGCTCAGCTAAAAGCGGAAGTCAGCCAGCCGACTCTCCTTAAACAGATGCTGCATACGTGCGATTTCAAAGACCAAATACAGAAGTAGTTTAATTTTAGGTTCAATTTTAGCTTTAATTTTGTTTTATTTTCCTGAAAAGAGGACGGTCATTTAAACTGCATCCTATATTTTTGTAATAAATTATTTTTAGAATTAGTTAGTAGTATTTAAACCCTTCTCATGCATTTAGAGAAGGGTCCAGAAATTTGTCAAAAACTTGTCCTCAGAACATGCACTTTTGCACCCTCCAAGGAGGTTTTGATGAATGAATGGAACAGGATTTGTTGATGTTTGCATTTAATATCTGCTACTGATGTTGCACTTCTGTACTCTTAGTGGATGTTAGATCAAGGAGAGATAAATCATTGTCGCTTGAAGCTCGTGAGTAGGACTAGTTATAAATGTTACTTTTATCTCTTAACCATTTCTGCTTATGTGTTAAAGTGATATGCAGTTTTAGTTTTTTATATATTACTGCATGTATGCCTGAGTTATCATTTGGCACTTTTGTATGGTGATAGCTATTTATTTATGCTTAATGTATGAATAGCTCATTATGCGATATGTTTTTCACAACTGTTTCGTCTAACTTTTTATACGAAGTGGTTCATCCTTATTGATTTCTTTTCTCATAATAGTTGAATTATCTTTATTACCAGTTGTTATTTGAAATCTTTTTAGATCGCATAATAGAAGAATTACACCCCGGGTTAGTATAGACTTAGATGTTGCTGCTTATTAGAATACTATAACATAGCATTAGATTAAAGTTAGAATTAGAATATCTTAATTAGGAACTGTTAGATCATGAACATCAAATTCTACACACACACACTCATAAATTGGGAAACTGGTCCCATATCCCCAGTCGGACCCGCTATACCAAACGGATAAGGAGCTGCCAACCAAGGTCCGGACCGGGCGGGTATCCTTCTTGTTGTAGACCCGATTTTCGGGGCTTCAATAGAACCATGAATGACACAAGGAAAAATCCTTCCATACAAATGTTAGACAAGAACTTGACCTAATAAGGCTTAGCCATGCCAAACATTTCGTCAAACGCATGATGAACATGAAATGTACAAGTCATGAATACATATATGAACATAGAGATCTGAAACTTGTTTGAGGTTTGACAAGAAGGATTAATGCTTTCTCAAAATAGTTGTCATAACACCAAGGTCATGAATTCTTTAACCATGTATTCAATGAGTAAAATGTGTTAGAGCCATACTTAAATTTGTCATATAATCATGCTTATAACCATATAGATAACAATGACAGAACAACCATTAAAGCCATATAATAACAAGTGAATTTGCTTATAAAAGACAAGAGAAACTTAGCTCTTATTAAGCGTAAGCAGAGCCAACCAAGTCAGGGACTTCCACGTACTACCCGACCATATATTTGGGCTAAACCAAATCTTTCTTTCAACCAATCACCCCTGTGCCATATTCCAAGCATGAATGTCGGATCTCATGGGATAAACCAATCCATAAACAACCAATGGAATCCAGAGGTTAAACCACCTCCACCCTCACCATACCGTGATCTCACCTAAACCAGTTCCAAGATCACAAAACTAAACCAAGCTTGGATTCCTCATAATTCCTTCACCATTCCTTGAGGATTTTTCCTATCTCCACCCACCTATTGAGGGCTTATCGGAGAAAACCATCTCCACCCCCAACCCTTGGGATTTTCCTAAGACCACCTCACTCGGATCCAAAACCTTCCAGAAATCCAAAGCTCAACCGAGAAAGAATCCCATCACACCATGGCTATCTGGAAATGGCAAGGCAAGGCTAAAACCACTATCGAAACTCGACAAAACCCATGCCAATGACAACAAATGAACCAAATACACACATGCATATATCATGCATGTCAAAACCAGCTAGGAAATCATACATGCAACTTGTTACCTGCAAGTATTCCTGCTGAAGCTGCTTGATCCAACCTTTCCTTGCTTGATCCTTGTTTCCTTTGCTTTCCTTGTCCTTCCTTTGCTTGCTTTCTTTACTTCTCCTCTCTGAGACTAACTCTAAAACTGAACTGACAAAAAGTTACTAACTGATCCTCATAAGCCTTTTTTATTAATGAGGCCTCCATTTTCTTCATTTTCCATTATTTTCCTTCATTTTCCTCCTCGCATGCAATCAATGACCTTTCACCTTCCTTTTCTCCTAATTTCCAATATTTCCATAAATAAAATGCTAATAAATGCCATTTTCCTTTCCAAAGCCTTTGTCATTGCCTTTGCTAATTTCCCCTAACCATAATAAACCAAATGAACACCCACAATAGGATTTTTTTCCCAACATTCAGCTTGGAATATGTGTCCCATGACCTTGGTCTTATTTTGCCTTTATTAACTTTATTACATGGAATTTTAACCCGGGGTTGTTACAAACCCCTCCCTCTTAGGAGAACACCATCCTTGATGTTCTATGACACCTAAAACCAACAAAACCGCTAAAAAGAAAAACATACTGATTATGGAGCTTTATAAACATCTTGTTGTAGTATTTACAATGACATCCTGCTGAAAACATGGCACACATACTATTTACTAGAGCTTCATAACAGAACTCATTACGACATTTACAATAACAACCACTTATACTTATGCACATTTGATTCAACCAGCAAATACTCATACCTTTTATGGAGCTTTATACCATAGCTCGATATAGTATTTACAATGATATACACATATGCACATTTTCTCAACCAACAAGTAGAGGGATACAATGTATGTATCTGCAACAAGGGAATCCAGAGGCTCGCACCTCCACCCTCAAAGTAATACCAAGATTCACCTCCTTCCCAGGAAGTCTAGAATCCACTGCCAAAGCCAACTTATATCCAATGTCCAACACTACTATCATGTGCTACTTGTTCCCTCAGTGAACAATTACTGACTCATTGTTCTAGGGTACACTCCCAATGTGCGTCTAATTCCATATGGAAATGATAATAACAAAAAAAAATCATCCCATGACCTTCCCCTCTTTGCTACACAGTCCCTCAGGCAATCCAGTCACCCCCTTCCGTGCAGTCACTCACCTTTCAAGTTCCTCGACATCCCCTATCCTACACGATCGATCCCCTGGAAAGGTTTCCTTGCATCAGAAGGTCCGAAAACCAAGGTATACCCCTGCCTCAAAACCATCATATCAGTCATAACATGCTCATGGAAATCAATAGACACTATTGGGTACTAGCGTTCCACAATGGCCCTGCTCCTAAATAGTTTACCAACATACTGCTGCCTGTTCCAATTCCTTTTGCCATTATTAATTCTTGTAGTTAGTTTCAACCAACCACTCGAACTGGGAATTTCCAAGCATGCTTTCCTGGACCAAGCACATAATTTCCATTAGAGTAAAAAGTAATTGAAACAAATTCAAATCATACCTAATTGGTGACCCATCAATAAGGTACACTTGCAATTCTATTCACTTCCTGTCATATTAAGTCAAACTAGTTGTTTGATCAAATCATCATGTATAAACATATCTCATCTGGTTAGCTCAAAACACAACCATCATAAATCAGAATCATAGATCAAATACATAATTGAAACATAAGTAAAATATTGATACTTATCTTTCAAATGGTTCTTTTGCTTCTTCCTTTGATCTTTGTCCTTTCTGTACACACACTGAATCAGTTGCCAACCCTGACAAGCACCCAATGCCTTATCTTTAAGCAACAAGGGAATCCAGAGACTAAACCACCTCCTCCCTCAATATCAACAACAAGGGTATCCCGAGACTAAACCGCCTCAACCCTCAATAGAAACAGGGTCATCCAGAGACTGAACCGCCTCAACCCTCAATAGCAACAAGGGTATCATGAGACTAAACTGCCTCAATCCTCAATAGCAACAACAAGGGCCCAAACATTCCCATACCTATTTGTCTCATCACAATGTACCAAACATACACATACACGATGTGCAACACAACATATACACCAACACCCAGTGTACAACATGACACATACACCTACACTTAGTGTACAACACAACACATACACCTACATTCGATGTACAACACAACACATACACCTACAACCAGTGTACAAAATGACACATACACCTACACTTGGTGTACAACACAACACATATATGTACACAACATACAATACCATGAATAAACATGTTGCGATACAACAATTGCACAATACTCATAACACCATATCAAATATACACAAAACAACATGTACAACATGTACACATTACCACATGTACATAATGCCACCTGCACAATGTGTACACAACACCCAATGTACACAACACCTCTTGCACAATGTGTACACAACACCACCTACACAACACGTACACAACACCACATGTACAACATGTACACAACACCACATGCACACAATACCATTTGTACAACATGCACACATCGCCATATGTACACAACACCACATGTACAACATGCACACAACACCATGTGTACACAATACCAAATGTACAACATGCACACAACACCATATGTACACAACATCACATATCCAACATGCCCACAACACCATATGTACACAGCACCACATATCCAACATGTGCACAATATGATATGTACACAGTATCGTATATGCAATAAGCACACAACACTATATATGCAACATGCATACAACGCCATAGGTACATCATGTACAAAAAATACACAATAGTAGTATTGCACACCTAGAAGGCACACTGTCTCTACCAGGCAACCTTACTTCTAGTGCCTTTCCACTGTCCTTGCTTGTACCGGCATGCCTCAGATCGCACTACTTTCATTCCGCTAATGTATCCCTTGGCATAGCCTGTCCATAACATAAAAATAGTATAATCACATAATATCAATTCATAACCACATGATATTGACCTCATAGATTTGTCAGGACTACTCTGCCCACATGATTCCTCATAGCTAGGAACCTCTTCATGCCTTTCACCTGCTTAAGCAATCATTCCTCCACAAGAATGATCCCTAACAATCCTATTAGATAGTGACATAAATACATACATGCATACACATTAGCCTAATCATGATCACAACATAATCACCAAATATGATAAGGTCAAGGTTAAGAAAACTTCGTTTTGTCTATGCACAACATTGAGAACAACAATTCCTAACATAGGCAAGGCATCAAATGACTCACATCCATTCACTTTACCTTTCCTGTTACCTTTCTCATGATTGTCCTGCCACTGTCCATTTACCCCAATGGACCCAATCAATCTAACCGACTGTCATACTCTTGCCTTCAGGTATCCTTTACTCATGCACCGACCTTCATCCAGGTCTTACAATACCTGATGGGTTTCATTCAACTCCTCCTAAGCCCCTTTAACTTTCCTCTTTCCCAACCAATTCCTAAGACCCTCAAAACATAAAAGGAAAGAGCAAGAAACAAACAAGAAGAAAACCATGAAAAACCAATAGCAAAACGACACCACAAGCAAAGCGGTATGGCCATACACTAGACATAAACAAAACTACAAATCAAGCGCAAACAAATCACAAAGCACTGAAATCACAAGACTAGACACAAACACCATGACTCAATCCCCATGGGTTCCCAGTGCTTCCAAGGGAAAACTCAATCCGAGCCTTCTTTAAGATTTCATGGCAGTCTCTTTTGCCATGAAACCCCTTGCATCATACTGCCATAAACACATAACTGTCAGTGCATAAATAAACATAACAATATATCGGTTACCTTACCTTGTTGTTTCAAGCACACAACCTTGTAACTGAACATGTCCATGCCATCTCTCAAGGGATTCCAATTCCCTTGACAGATCTAGCTATAACTATAAACTAGCTAATATACCTATCAAATATATGTTCATGAATATAACACACATCCACTTAACGTCGAACGAAATCAAGGTTAAGAAGACTTCTTGTATTCATGCAAAGCACTCATTCGGTTGGAATTGCGGTTTCCAAACACAACCACGGGAATTCTCACCCAATTCATTTATTTTATCTTTTACCTTGCTGTAATCGAGTCTTACTATGTATTGTCACATCACCCAATTGTTAGTTATATAGAAAAATCAACTGTTATCTAGTCATGATAATACTAAGCATGTTGCCCTACAACTGTTCACACATGTCAGCCACATGTTCCAAAGATCAAGGCATCATGCCTATTAATTTGAAATCAGCCTTTACCAAGACTAACATCCATGTCATAATCAACTCATAATCAGAAATCATTATACTACAGCTAGCACCTACTTGTATTCAAGTGCATATCAGTTGTCTCAATACATAATATGTTAGTACAACCGTCTTAAAATAAGATCATCACTTCATGAAATATTATAGACACATGCTCATATCATGCACTTAATCAAACAATCAAACAACATGTAAACATACCATGTTAAATAAACCAAATAGATGACATAATCAAACTCATACCTCAATTTATCTCAAGGGAGGCTATCGCATCTGCACAAGTTAGCCCAAATTAGTACAACACAATATCACAAGCATGTTAACTCATACCTAAATATCATAACCATAACCATAACCATATGCATGGGTCAATCCATATTATCATGATACATATAACAACGAGATCTTAATTGCAATGACCATAGTCATCATGTGTATGTCCGCAATGCATATAACAACAACTTACTACCATTAATTACTATCCGACGCACATGCATATGACCACACTAATCAACTAACATCTATCATGCATGTAACCACAACAAAAATATAATGATAGGCATGTACATAACCATAATGTATATAACAATTGTTAACCAACATACTTGCATACCCAACATACAAACTTGTGTGTCGATTTGTTCTTATCCCGAGATCTAATGATGCAACCTCGCTCTGATGATCTGCATCTCCTGCTCTATCTTGGAAAAATTGTCAGCCTCATAATATACCAACAACATCATAATGACATATAGTACATACAATAACCTTAACCATAACAACGCATGCATAACAACATGCATCTAGCCCATCTGGTCCAAGTATTGAACCATGCTCTGAGCTAAGGGCTACTATGATATGATTCAACCTCCTAGATCACCTTAAAGAAGTGGAATCGACAAACCAAAACCCTTAATGACTTCCCTATTAGGTGTTATAGGACCCCCAAGGCCTCAAACCACCCTTCCATGTGCCCAGACCCTGAATTAAACCTCTTTTTCCAGTGCCCCGATCTTCCAGATGCTTGCACAAGACTGCCTAATTTCGAATGAAACCCTGCAGTCACACGAATGATGCCTACAAGGGAGTGACCGCAGTATTTTTCACCCAGTTTTGTGCCTACGACTGCGGGATTTAAGCCACTTTTTCAAGCTAGGTATCCATAACTCTGCCTAGAACTTAATGACACTTTCCAGAACCATGAACGACATAAGGAAAAAACCTTCTATATAAATCTAAGACAAGAGCTTGACCTAACAAGGGCTAGCCATGACAGAAATTTCGTCAAACACATGATGAACATGTAACCTACAAGTCATGAATGCATATCTTAACATAGAGATCTAAAACTTGTTTGAGGTTTAACAAGATGGATTAATGCCTTCTCACAATAGTTGTCATTACACCAATTAGGTTATGCATTCATTAACTAGACATTCAATGAGTAAAATGTGATAAGATCCATACTTAAATATTTCATATAACCATGCTTATAACCAACATATAACCAGATAAACAACAATGATAGAACAACCATTAAATCCATATAATATTAAGTACATTTTCTTATCAAAGACAGGAGAAACTTAGCTCTTATTAACCATACACAAAGCCAACCAAGTCAAGGACTTCCACGTACCACTCCACCATAGAATGGGCTTAACCAAATATTTCTTTCATCCAATCACCCCCGTGCCATATTCCAAACATGAATATGGGATCTCATGGGATAAACCAATCCATAAACAACTAAGGGAATCCATAGGTTAAACCACCTCCACCCTCACCTTATTGTAATCTCACCTAAACTGGTTCCAAGATCACAAAACCAAATCGAGCTTGGATGCCTCAGAATTCCTTCACCATCCCTTGAGGATTTTTCCTGTGTCCACCCACCCATCTACAGTCCCAACGCTTGGGATTTTCTTGAGACCACCTCACCCAGGTCCAAAACCTTTGGACAATACAAAAATCAATCGAGAAAGAACCGCATCACACCATGGCTATCTAGAAATGGAAAGGCAAGGCTAAAACCACGGTCGAAACTCGACAAACCCATGCCAATGACAATAAATGAACCAAATACAAACATGCATATACCATGCATGTCAAAACCAACTAGGAAATAATACATGCAACCTATTACCTGCAAGCATTCTTTCTGAAGCTGTGTGATCCAACCTTTCCTTGCTTGATCCTTGCTTGATCCTTGCTTTCCTTGTCCTTCCTTTGCTTGCTTGCTTTCCTTCTCCTCTTGGTTCTCTTCTCCTCTCTGATACTAACTCCAAAACTAAAGTGACAAAAATCTACCAACTGATCCTCAGGAACCTTTTGACTAATGAGACCTCTATTTTCTTCTTTTTCCATTATTTTCCTTCATTTTCCTCCCCACATGCACCCTATGACCTTTCAACTTCCTATTCTCCTAATTTTCATTATTTCCATAAATAAAATGCCAATAAATGGCACTTGCCTTTCCAAAGTGTTACACAGTAATTTGTCACTGACCCTGTATCCCCTGATCTCGGATAAAGTCAGTCCCTGAGCGACATCTTCTCTGTGTCATACCTCAAACAAATGTGTCCACATCTTCCCAATCATTCAAGAAGATTAACAAATGCTCTTTAATCTTGAAGATTGACCCTTTTTACCCATGTTTCAATATCGTCACAAGTAAACCTCATTCTGCCTGCGACGATTTCCTGTAATGAACTAGAACGTCGCGTCGTCGTCGCAGGGGTACATTTGTTCTCTGCGACGGTCAGATTTTAGGGCTCGTCGCAAGTCCTTGATATCCTTTTTGCGACGATGGCTCTAAATACACTATTGCCTCGCAACATCGTCTCTGAGTCCTAGTGTTTGACTCGCGACAACCCATATATGGTGAATTAGTTCAAATAGGATGCTTCTGGGTGGTTCTGGAACTAGTTGTTGGGTTAAGGAAGTTCGTCTTTCCCCCTCTGGGATGGTGGTTCGCCTTTTGAGAAACTTCCCTTGAGCATAAGCTCCCTCTCCCTCATTTATGGAGGCTCCTCCTCTTATAAAAGGATTCCCCATTGCTATGATCAGCTAGTTTTTTGTATGGAGCAAATTAGCTAGCTTTAGTGTGAGATTGATAGTTTGCAGTGTGAATTGTTGACAGTCTAACAATTGGTTGTGGATTGCCTTAGCCTTGTACTAGTGCTTTTGAGTGAGAGAGAGAGTTATCAACCTCTTGGGAGACCCTTTTGAGAGTGAATGCTTGAAGAAACATACTGGCTGGACCCTTCGAGGAAGCTTGCGACATTAAGGCTTGGTTGTAAGCTTTGCTTCTATTCATTTTAATACAATCAATGGTGATTTCCTATGTCATGTGTAAATTATAGTTGATAGCTTATGGTTCCTTGACTCTGTAAGTGAATAGTTCATTTTTGTACTCTATTATGTGTTCTATTGTTCTCTTGTGTTGTTTCAGGTGAATCGCTCATCGAGGAAAAGGAAACGATAGCTGAAGCAATGCAACGAAAGCTCCATTGAACACCAGTTTGAGGTAGGCTCTTTCAACAATGACTGTTTAAGGAAATTAGCTGTTGTTTTGTCTTGCTATGACTAGACCCACTCTAGGGCTAGAGGGGTTTCCTTTGTCCGCAGAGGGAACATTACCTACATCACAAGTTGGCGACTTCGCTGGGTGATTTTCGTGCCCTTGGGCACGCTCGTGCAATCAGCATGTCTAAGGACTCTCTGATGATCCGTACACTGCCCGTGCGAGGTCTCTCCCCTCATCGTGATAAACCAGTAAGGAAATATATATCTGTGGATTCAAACTCAACCTCTTGCCCTAGGATGATGAATTTGCCCTCTGTCGGGTTCCATGATCGAATTAATAATTCTAGGAGGTCTAACTGCACTCTCAACAACGGCGTTAGGAAGAATTTGAGCAGTCTGCAGTTCTGGAGGACCTGCAAGCATTGAGGATTAGTTGCCCCTCTCTCATCATCTACATCATGTGTGCGTTCTTGCCACGAAAATGCCATTTTTCACCTTGCACATACAAACATTCTCTTATTAGAAATTGTTTGATCCATTTTTATATGCCACAATGGTGTAAAATATAATTTTTTGTGTTTTCCGCGCTCGTCACAGCTGTTTCTAAAACAGTTGCGACGGTCTGATTAGAACAGTTCGCAATTTCTCGGATCGTCACAGGGGTACATCACTCTCCTGCAACGATGTCGATTTTGGCCCGTTGGAAATTCGCGGTCGTCGCAACCCCGAGGGGAGAATCTGCGACGATCGAGGCGAATTTTTGAAACAAAAATTCTTCCCAAACTTAGCCAAAACATTGAAATTATGGTTAAAATGCACTCAAAACACAAAGGCAAAGGCATAATACTTACTTGGAGAAAGTTTAGAACGAGATGAATCACCACAACTCTGGAAATCGACACCCAATTTCGCAAGGTACGCGTTGTTTGGAGTTTTACCACGGTTAAAAATAAAACAAAGTGAATTATGTTTTTACCATATGCCTTGTTATAGGCCTTTTTTTTGAAATTTAGGGCTTTAACTATAGTTTTTTGGGTTTTTACTATAGTTTTTAGGGTTTTGGCTATGGTTTTTAGGGTTTTTGACTTAGGTTTTCGAACATTAATTATGTATCCTTATGGAATGGGTCTTATGCTTGGGTTTCTCTGTGTAGGAATAGGTGTGTTGGATGCGGGTACTGGTCAATACATGCTTGGTAAAAACTGCGAAAATTTCTTATGAGTCCTCTTTAAGCTCTTTTTTTACTTGTAAAAGATGAAAAGATTGCCAAGTATTTTTCCCTTTTGACTCGTTAAAGAGAATAAGTTGGGACCCGGACTAAGATTACATAAGTTCGGGTTGCGTGGATTAGTTCATGATTTGGATGGTTGCGACCATACCTAAGTCTTTCTGGATGGCTGCAACCATACCTCTATTTTTATATGGTCTTATCGACTGGATGGCTGCGTCCATACCACAGACCAATTCTATCTGTCTTTTGGATGGCTGCGCCCATGCCTAGACTACATGTATTTCTTTCACTATCAGAGATATCAGTTGTACTTGTGCCTGCAGGTTCTCAACGATGGTGTTCCAGTTCGGTTATGGTTTCGTAAAGCATTTCACCCCTCCCACTCTCTCAGCCTTCATGCTTTAGGGGGCATCTGTTACACAGTAATTTGTCACTGACCCTGTATCCCCTGATCTTGGATAAAGTCAGTCCCTGAGTGACATCTTCTCTGTGTCATACCTCAAAAAAATGTGTCCACATCTTCCCAATCATTCAAGAAGATTAACAAATGCTCTTTAATCCTGAAGATTGACCCTTTTTACCCATGTTTCAAGATCGTCGCAAGTAAACCTCATTCTTCCTGCGACGATTTCCTGTAATGAACTAGAACGTCGCGACGTCGTCGCAGGGGTACATCTGTTCTCTGCGACGGTCAGATTTTAGGGCTCGTCACAAGTCCTCAATATCCTTCTTGCGACGATAGCTCTGAATACACTATTGCCCCGCGACGTCGTCTCTGAGTCCTAGTGTTTGACTCACGACGACCCAGATATGGCGAATTAGTTCAAACAGAATGCTTTTGGGTGGTTCTGGAACTGGTTGTTGGGTCAAGGAAGTTCACATTTCCTCCTCTGGGATGGTGATTCCACCTTTTGAGAAACCTCCCTTGAGGATAATCTCCCTCTCCCTCACTTATGGAGGCTCCTCCTCTTATAAAAGGATTCCCCATTACTATGATCAGTTAGTTTTTTGTATGGAGCAAATTAGCTAGCTTTGGTGTGAGATTGATAGTTTGCAATGTGAATTGTTGATAGTCTAGCAATTGGTTGTGGATTGCCTTAGCCTTGTACTAGTGCTTTTGAGTGAGAGAGAGAGTTATCAACCTCTTGGGAGACCCTTTTGAGAGTGAATGCTTGAAGAAACATACTGGCTGGACCCTTCGAGGAAGCTTGCGACATCAAGGCTTGGTTGTAAGCTTTTCTTTTATTCATTTTAATACAATCAATGGTGATTTCCTATGTCATGTGTAAAATATATTTGATAGCTTATGGTTCCTTGACTCTGTAAGTGAATAGTTCATTGTTGTACTCTATTATGTGTTCTGTTGTTCTCTTGTGTTGTTTCAGGTGAATCGCTCATCGAGGAAAAGGAAACGATAGCTGAAGCAGTGCAACGAAAGCTCCATCGAACACCGGTTTGAGGTAGGCTCTTTCAACAATGACTATTTAAGGAAATTAGCTGTTGTTTTGTCTTGCTATGACTAGACCCACTCTAGGGCTAGAGGGGTTGCCTCTGTCCGTAGAGGGAACATTACCTACATCACACAAAGCCTTTGCGATTTCCTTTGTAAATTTCCCTTAGCCATAATAAATCAAATGAATACCCACACTAGGATGTTTTGCTCAACATTCAACTTGGAATACATGTCCCATGACTTTGGTCTTATTTTGCCTTTATTAACTTTATTACATGAACTTCCAGAGTCTGATAGAGTAATTGAAAAGGAATAGTGTGAGGGGTATATAAAAATAAAAAAATGACCCATGGTATTGACCCATAGTATTTATGTGGAATATAACCTATTTTAGCAGAAATTAAACTAGCCTAGATTCATCTAGTTTTATGTTATATTTAGATACATAATTATCCATAGAAAATGATGGCATTTAACCCATGCAACCTGTAAAGGTAAAAATTACTTTTGTTTGATGTTATATTTAGATACATAATTAGCTATAGAAAATGATGGCATTTAAGTCATGCGGGTAAAACTTACTTTTTTATTTATATGTTTGCTTTGGCCAGTTTCTAGATATGTTCGGAGGTGGGGGAAATATTAGGAACAATGTAATTATTACATTTTATCTAATATTTTTGCCTACCTCCATCTATTTTTTACTAGGTTATATTGGGTAAAATATAATATTCATTTTACTCAATATTTTTTTGTAAGCTTGGCACGACTACATTTTTATCATGCCAAGTTATATTGGATAAAATATAATATTCATTTTACCCAATATTTTTTTTTTGTAAGCTTGGCACGACTACATTTTCATCATGTCAAATATAGCAACCCCGATCGGGGTGGGGAATTGAACCAATGACTTCACATCAAGGAGTGCCTTAACAGAGCACCCGATCAACATCAATTGAACCGATGACTTCACATCAAGGAGTGCCTTAACAGAGCACCCAATCAACGTCTATCCAAGGCCCGTGGACTTTATATTTGAAGTTTGAAAGTAATTAGCAGGCGTGGTTAAATATTAAGTAAAATGTAATAATATTACATTTTAATTAGTATATCCCTCCACCCATGGCCATTTTTTATTGGGTGGGGATGGTAATATATATTGGGTAACATATAATATTGTAATAATATATTTCATCCAAGATTTCCCCTCACCCAATTCAATTTTTATTAAATTTTTTATTTATATTTGAGGTTCATAAGTAAACTTAACAACTGTATAAAGATTTGATTCCGGTAAGGTAGAGATGTTGTAATCTTTGACATTTTCACTGTAAAAATAAAATAGAAAACAAAAAATTAATAATTATAATTATATTTATATTTATATATATAATTAATTATAGTTAATAATTAAATGCCTAGAGGGATCAAATTCCTTGAGATGCAAACTTCTTTTAAAATGAAAAGAGAATTGATCCCTCTTGACGCTTGTAGATCCAGTTAAGATAGATCTAGGTTGGTTAATAAGCAACTTGCTTGTGTCTTATGTGTAAAATTAACAAGTACAATATGAAGCCTTGCTACTTAGTACCTACCTTCTCTTATGTAAAAAGCAATTGATAATTTTAAACAATAATAATAATTCTATTGATAATTTTAAAATTATATAAAATTATTGGGCCGAGAGGCGCTCTCTACATCCTAGTACATGAGGGAGATGTTGTTACTTAATGTTATGTTAAGGCTAATATATGTATATGCAAGAAATGTTGTTGGTAACGTTATTAAAAAAAAAAAATTAATAATGCTACTTTAAAAATCAATGCCGGCCATAAATAAAATACTTCAATTTTTGCCTTTATTTTACATCAAACTCTATATAGTGAGATAAAGTTAGAAAAAAAAAAAAAAAAAAAAAAAAAAAACCAACTTAAAAACTTTTAGTGTGAGGGGTATATAAAAATAAAAAATGACCCATGGTATTGACTCATTGTATTCATGAGAAATATAACTTATTTGAGTGAGAAATTAAACTAACCTAGATCCATGTTAGTTTGATGTTATATTTAGATACATAATTAGCAACCTAGATCCATCTTAGTTTGATGTTATATTTAGATACATAATTAGCAACCTAGATCCATCTTAGTTTGATGTTATATTTAGATACATAATTAGCTGTAGAAAATGATGGCTCTGTTTATGTTCAAAGATGGGGGAAATATTAGGAACAATGTAATTATTACATTTTATCTAATATTTTTGCCTACCTCGATATATTTTTTAATAGGTTATATTGCGTAAAATGTAATATTATAATATTCAATTGGTCCACTTCTTATTGTAATTTTTCTATATGTTTGAAGTTTGAAAGTAAACAAACAACTCTATAAAATTAGCAGGGGTGGGGAAATATTGAATAAAATGTAACAATATTACATTTTAATTAGTATTTCCCTCCACCCATGGCCACTTTTTATTGGGTGGGGGTGGTAATATATATTAGTTAATATATAATATTGTAATATTATATTTTATGCAAGATTTTCTCTCACCCAATCGAATTTTAACAACTATGTAAATATTTTGACTTGGTAAAAATAAAAGAAAAAACATAAAATTAATAACTATATTTATATTTATAATTATAATTAATAATTAAACCAGCTTGGATCCATCTTAACTCCGGATCTACCAAACGCTGAGAGGGATCAAATTTTTTGAGATGCAAACCTCTTTTAAAGTGAAAAGAGATTTGATGCCTCTGAGTAGATCTGTTAAAATAGATCTAGGATAGTTGGTAATATGTATATATATATATATATATATATATATAAAATATTTTGATTTTGAAAAATACTTAAAATTTAATCGATCCATTGAAAATTAAGTAACTTAAAAGGTAAAATAAAAATTTGTTGAAAGTTTTAAAATTAATAAATAATTAATTTAAAATTGAAATTGAAAACGTAAGAATTAAAGTATGAATTAATTAAAATAAGAATTGAAAATAAGAATTAACTGAAAAGAATAATTAATAATACTAAAAAAGGAGGTTGGCTGAAAATTAAAAATCAATAATTAAATAATTTAAAATAACAACAAGAATTAGTTAAAATTGGACCAAAATACAAATTAAAGTAAAAGATTAAAATAAGAATTGATTAGAAATTAAAACTTCAAAGTAAGAAAATTATATAGAAGAGTTAATAGTAAAAGAAAGAGTTAATAAAAATGAAAAAAATTAATGATAAAATTAGATTGACCAAATTTCAATTAAAGAGTAACTGATTGAAATAAAATGAATAATTAATAATTAAATAAAATAGGAATTGATGCAACATCCAATAAGGCCTATTGAAAACACTGATAATTGAATAAATAAATTAATATAAAGATGGAGTAATGATCTGAAATGGGGCACTAAAGTCTTCTTGTCAATCAACAAGGACCTCTTCCACTCCAAAGCTTATATATCCCCAAGATCTATGCTTATGATTGACAAATGCGGAATTAAAATAACTTGAAGTAGGTGTATGCTTGTGTTTGCCTTAACTGTTAAGTGCTTTAAGTTGATTTCTTTAAACTGATATAAAAACATATAACATCAAATAATGCAAATAATAGCCAACACACAGAACAACAATATAATTAGGAGTTTACCCAAACCTCTTGGGCTACGTCGCCGTGAGCTCTAGTCAACTCGACTAGGCTCTTTGGGATTATGGCTTGAATTCTTTTACAAGTCTTTGACTCAACTCCATAGGGTTCCAACTAAACCAATGGGTTCAGAATGCCATCTTTATCCCTGGCTATTTGGCTCTCTAGCTCTCGGCTCTCGGCTCTCGGCTCTCAGCTCTTGGCTCTCAGCTCTAGCTCTCGGCTCTTGGCTCTCGGCTCTTAGTTCTCGGCTTTGGCTCTAGGCTCTGGCTCTCAGCTCTTGGCTCTCAGCTTTGGCTCTCAGCTCTGGCTCTCGGCTTTGGCTCTCGGCTTGGGCTCTTACGAGCTTCTAGTTTTGCTTGACCTCCAAGCGACCCTCTGCTTCTGAGTCACCCCAACTCCGCAAACTGCCTCCTCTGGGCTTACACTCAACATTCAAGCATCTCTGAGCCTCTTGGGCTTCTCTGCGCTTCCCCTGTGCATAACTCTGCCTCTCTGTGTTATTAGTGGTTCGCTCGACCTCCAAGCGAATCTCAACAACCTTCATCCGCCTTGTCAATTGAGCTCCCTGTGATTTTTTTAATACATCGGTTACCGTCCTTCATCATTGAAACCCACGCGTTTCAATCGAGAGAACCAGTTTACAATTGGAATGAACCGTCAGTGCGGAAAACCTAGTCGTTTGGCCTTCCTCCTGCCATAATCCCGAAAATAGCAGCATAACGGAAATACACAGGAAAAACGCATCATGAGCCGTTTAACTGGAACTCAAAATGAATTCAATCACATTGATAAACCTATCGAGTCCGTCCTGTCATTGCAAATCGCAATCGCAATCGCACAGGTGGAATGCTTAAAACCCAAGAAATGGCCAAAAACATCAATACACAGGAATACACTTGAAAATATGAAAATTCGGACTTCAAATAATATGCAATCGCATCCCTTACTCTATCGGGTCCGCGCCTTGATCGTTGATCGCAATCGCATTGTCGTATGTGCACTGGCCCTTGTATTGTTGCGATGCGATTCACCGATCGCCGATCGGCGCTATTGCATATCGCACAGTCGCATAATTGCATGTCGCATTGTCCTCCTGCCAGGCCTTTATCCCTTCAACACTCTAATCCGATACATCTTACGGATCCGATAAGGGTTTAGACTGCGGAACATAGTATTTCAGGTCCGCCTCCACATCGCTCCATCGCCAATCGCTTTGTCGCACATTGCAACATCAGCATATCACCAATCGGCCTACCCAGGGTTCCAATGTCGCGTGAAGGCCTTCCTCCGATGCGATATATCGGAGATCACTATCGAGGAGCCCTTAAGGCCTACTGCTCTGCCCTTTAAACCTTTTCGATGCGATTTTCTTTAAGAGATGCATATTCTCCATTAAGTCCCATTTAACAAGAAAATGCCTCCTTTTCAAAGGACAATGGGCAATTTTCTTTTTACAATATCTCCTTCATCCGAAGTCCATTTTCACCCATTCAAATTGCGTTAGATTCAGAATGAAGAGATCTCTGCAATGAGACTATTTCCAGGAGCATCCTTTGACTTCCATTTTTCCTCTGTGAGGAAAATTCATAGACTTAGAAGTCTATGTTAGATCCATTTTGGATCAAGTAAAGTTGAAAATATCAGTGGGTGAGATGGTGGATGACGCCTGTATCCATCCTCTCTATTAAAATTATTAGGGTTCTTCTCGATTTCCAGGGTTTCTCGAATAACGTCCGGGTTATAAAATGGAACATATGATAGGATTTTTTATTGATAAAAAAGAATCAGATGTTTGGACTTAAATGAGGGTTTCTCGAATAACGTCTGGGTTATAAAATGGAACATAGGCTAGGATTTTTTATTGATAAAAAAGAATCAGATGCTTGGACTTAAATGAGTGCTTAGCGACGGAAAATTTTGATAGATGATTATGGTTGGTATCAACTATGTGCTCTTTTAGGAAGGCTTTAAAAGGACAACCTATTCGGCCAATATAGGACTCTCGCATGAATAGGGAATCTGATAAACCCCTAACCCATGCATGGGGTTTGATTTATCTTTGGCCATTCAGAATAATTGCTTGAGGGTTTTATGGGGCTTGAATACGATTTTAATGTTCTTCTTGGCTAGGATATTTGCTATAAGATCCATTCTTCTTTGGGCAAGTGGTATTGGCCATAGTATTGTAACCACATTGTAACAAAGTCTATTTAGAAGTCAATAATATCTATGGTAAAATGGGGGTAAATATCTATGATTAAGAATCTTTTTATATTCTAAGTATTAAGTTTTAATTTAAAAATTGTTTTTGTGTGTAAGTCAACATCCTATTCATTCGGAAAAAAAGCATATACATATGATACTTCAAAAAGCATGTGGTCTCACCCCGACCGGGTTCGTTGACCATAGTCTGAAGAAGGTGGCAAAAATACAAAAGAGATGCCAATAACTGTGCCCAAAAATGAGAGGGCTATAGGCTCCAATAGAAAAACAAAACATAAAGAAAACTAGACGACATACTAATCGTCTGAGGTGACTGAAGTTGGGTTGTCTAGAGCAGTTCCTGAAGGAGGTAGATGATGGAAGTTGCACTGAACATGCCCTTCAAAGTGCACCATCCAATTCTCCAGTTGTTCCACTTTCTTCACTAGATGGTTTTGTCCCCGCTAGACTACCACCACTCGCTCCCTGACCTGGCACTGGAAGTAATGCATGCTTTCCAATGTTTCCATCAACTCATCATGATTTTCCTGATTAATTCATTTTGCCGCATCTACTCGGTCCACCAAGGATTGGATTAGGCCTCGACAGTTTTCCAAGTAGTAGTGCTGCAATCCTTGTGGGTTTGGGGCATCACATCGGCCATTGTTTTGAGCTGCATAAGCCCTCATGCACCCACCACCTCTCTGAGAGCCAAGAGTTCATGTACTGCTACCAATGCAGGGTGTCTTCATGCCGCTGTTGCCGCCATGTTGAGTCAACTTCTCAACTCTGGCCACCTCTTCGAACACAATGAAGTCCACCACCTTGCCCTCCGTGTGCTCCAGTACGTACACCCCAAGCCTTGCCCACCGTTTTTCTCCCGCTTCCATCTACCATGGTTGCCAATGAAAGGGCCTCCTCCTTCCCTATCCCTAGCTTCACGGGAGGTTAGACCACCTCCATCGAAGATTAGGATGCATCTTCCGCCACCGCTGTTACCGCCATGTTGAGTCAACTTCTCAACTCTGGCCACCTCTTCGAACACAATGAAGTCCGCCACCTTGCCCTTCGCGCGCTCCAGTACCTACACTCGAAGCCTTGCCCATTGTTTTTCTCCCGCTTCCATCTACCATGGTTGCCAATGAAAGGACCTCCTCCTTCCCTGTCCCTGGCTTCACCGGGAGGTTATACCACCTCCATCGAGGATTAGGATGAATCTTCCGCCACCCAATCATGCCCAATTCAACCGGTTGTGTCGCCACGTCTATTGAAATGAATTGTTGCTCTCTATCCACCAGACCTAACTTAAGGCAGTGCTGCTAGCACCACCTTCACATTCCCTGCCACACTAGTTAATCCACTGTACAAAGCCGACTACCAGGAGGATGATAGTTCTCCAAAAGCTTGACGCCTCCCAAACACCGCCCTCACCATAGCAATGCTAGCTTTTATAGAGACGCTCCTTACCCCAAGTGAAATTGAAATAGCATTTACCTTCACACCATGCTTGCCAACCCATTCCGACCCTGCAAGGCCCAAGAAAAACAAGGAATTGGGCTCCGTTATATGCAACAAACCATAATTCCCCGAAGAAAATCAAGAAACCGCCAATTTTTCTACACCTTCGATGCCTCTTTCGTCGTTGAGCAGGAGGCCAAGTATAGTTCCACCACCAAACATGAGCACTGAATTGAAAGCCCAACACCTTCCTCATCCCGCTTATCAACCCATTGTCGCTTCCCTTTCCCAATGCGCCGTAAATACTCACACGCCTGAGATCTAAGGCTCTTGTATTCCATTCCCTCCTCTGCATGGTATGAGGGGACCTGGAGGTACGACCCTCCCCACTGACCCATTTTTCACTCCTCATGGGGCCCAACAACCACGTTAGTCTCGGTTCTCACCCCTATCGAGGATTAATTTAAAAAATGTTATAAAATTAAATCAAAATAAAATATTTATAAAATATTTTGATTTTCAAATGAGTTATGGTTTTTGGGCATGTGGTATTGAGAAGCCATGATATTGTAAGAAAACATAAATTACTATGACACTTGGCGAATATAATTGTTTCTTAGATTTTTATTTTTATTTTTTTAATATAATTTTTATCTCTAAAAATTCAATTTAAAACCACATAAAAATAGTCATCAACCAATTAGAAAAATCAATCTACATTTTATAAAATTAAAAAATATTTTTTATTTTTCAAAATATTCAGCGTAATATTTTTTTTCCAAAAAATTTAATAAATTTTATAGAATCTGTTTAAAAATTTCTAAACTAATTGAAAATCAAAGCAATTTTTTTACCAAAATAAAGAACAATATAAAACATGTATATTAGTATATTGGAAAATGTTATACTTAGGCTTAATATAATATGGATTGCAAGGGTTGTGAATGTAATGTGCCCTCTCCTTTAATTCACTCACCTTAGCTTGGTATTAAACATTAAAAAAATATAGTATATATTTATATATTAAGAATGGGATTATCGTAGAAAATCTGCTATGTAGGTTAACATGATAATGCAATATCAGTCAAAGCATAATACTATAACCTACTTCTACTATCGATTTGTGGAAGCTTAAAGATCGAGCTGAACAATATAACTAGAAGAAGAAGAATCTATGCACAATACACACGAAAATACTTTGGGGAAAGCCTCAGCTAAAAAACCCACTATCTGTGTTATCATACAGGTGGAAATACATAGAGATTATACAAAGCCTTAGCTCTCACAGCTAGCCAGCTCTCAGTACAATCCTCATAGATGCTCATAGGCAATCCCGGCTTCTCTCAAGCCTTCCTCTCTGCCCTCCAAGCTCCTATTTCCTTGCGCAGTTCCTCTGGGATGATTCTCCTCCAACCAAGTGGAAAACCTCTTCTACCCAGTGGATGATCTCCTTCTACATGCATGAGTTTTCTTTATAGGAAAACACATGCAACTAATAGTACATTGTCCTTGACTTTACTCTCAACTGGGTCTTTCTCAGAATAAACATGCATGATTTTCTAATGAGGGAATCTTCAGTTAACTGGAGTACACTAGTTGAGTGCATGCATGCATCAACTGACTGTTAACACTCTATTAGTTCCTCAAACAGTTTAGAACTAATTTAACTGGACTTAACTCAGTAAACTTATTTAACTAATTACAACTCAAATATAAGTCAATCTTATCTCGTAATTTAAGGCTTATCTCCTTAATTTAAGGGATAACTCTTGCATGACTTTAGAAAGACTTCTAACTTGAATTTCTCCAACTAATTAAGTCAAAATAACTTAATTAATTATTTTCAAGTAGCTGTTAAGACTAAATTCGATTTTAATTCACACTTTTTTTCCCTTGGGAAAAATCGTAATTTTATTAATAATAACAAAATTACATTTTGTAGATGCAAAAGTGCATATGCGATAAGCAGCACAAAAGTCTGCAGTCAAAAACAGAAAAACCAGAAAATATAGTACAAATGGGGAGGAAATTATGTTTTCCTCCCCTTTTTCTTCTCAACCTTTCGCCACTCCCCCAGAGCCTGTGAGGATGAAAAAAGAACGAGAGAAGAGTCCCCCATAATGCAAGGATTATCCTTGTCTGTATCAGAGTGATCAGGAGAATGCTGTCTTTTAGCTCCACTCGTGTCCTCTAAATCTGGTATCTTCTCCGGCAGAGAGTCCATCAATTCCTGTTCTGCAATTTTTTTTGGATTCTGGGGACTTGTGAAACTGATTGTTAGCCATGGGGATGGATGTCGTGGCATCTTCCCCAATAGGATCATCATCCTGTTCAGGTGGAGGGTTAACTGCCTCCTCATCCTCTGTTTCTTCTTCTGGATTCACTGTGCATTGCCAGCCTCTTGGTTTATGTACTTGTTTCTTGTTCCTTCTATTTTCTCTTTTGATTTGTGGACAGTTATTACGAAGGTGTCCTGTTTTTTGACAGCCTCGACATCTGTAGGCTGTGTTTTCATAATCTAGTGGCTGTTTCCACTGAGTGTTGTTATGGATCAGAATTATGTTGTCAGGTAACCCTTGACTAAGATCAACCTCCACACAGATTCTAGCAAATGTATGAATGCACCTTGCAATTCTTTCCACGTCTTGCTTGATGTATTTACCTATAGCATTCCCCATTGCTTCAAAAACTTTGGGAAACCAGAAGTGTAATGGGAGGTTGTGAAGCCTGACCCAAACCAGCATTTTGGAAACCACCATAGAGGAGGGGTCAAAACCCGGGAACCAGGGGGTCATGAAGAGTCCAGCATTGCCCCAGAACCATGGCCCCTCATGGAGGACATATTTTTTTTCCTTGACCGTGTCGAATTTGACAATAAAGAACCCCTTGGAGCACAAAAGGATGTCACAGTTTGTTTTCCATGTGGAGAAAATCCATTGTCTTAATGCATCTGTTTTAGGCCAAAAACCATTGAATCTGCATATGACAGCCAAGGAAGAGAAATCAGTATGAAAATTGTTTACCTCAGGCAAATCGATTTGCAGTACTGGAGTCTGCGATCTTTGCTCCACAATATAGGGTCCAGGTAGATCTTGTGTTGGTGTTGGCTTGTTGGTGGCTTCCCCCTTCCCTTTGACGACATCCTTGAAAGAACCTGTGCCTTTTGAGAAAGATCCAAAGCTTCCTCCTCTCAGCCTTGTGCTTAGTATGATGGTTGAGTCTCGCACAATGCTATAGTGCTGCACTGTAAATTTATCCTGAAGAATTTTTCCTGCATATACCAAGCTTAGCAGGTTTGCTGGGATGCCTAAATTTTCTTGTATTTCATCCTTTATATTTTTTATCAGCGTCCCTGTCCAGATTTGCTTGCAGATAGTATTCCTTGACAGGGTTTTGATGAATATTTGTGTCCGTTCCTGGTCAGGGTCCTTGAGGGCTAGCTTTGTTTTTTCCCCCCTGAAACTTCTGCTATTTGGGTCACCAAAGCAAAAAGGGGAGCAGGTTCACCGAGGTTATTTTTCCTTTGCTCATGTAAAATACCCACAGGTCCTGTGCGTAACAGGGGAATCCTGTCCACTGGACGAATGGCATTTTTGAAGGGGATGGCCCGAGACTTTGATTTCTTCTCTGCCTTGAAATCATGCTCCCACATCTGTTTGGAGGTGAACAGGGGCGCATCGAAACACTTGTACCACGACCCAAAGCTCTCGCCCCTTCCTTGTTTATCGATCTTTCCTTTAAAAATTTTCCTGAGGACAGCGGTTTGGTCTTCCCTCCCCATTAAGGTTCTCGAAACAACGTCCAGATGAAAATAATCCCCATCACAATGATGCAGCAGAAGGAAAAAGCATTTGTATTTCCCCACAACTAAGAGGAATCCCACCCGGGGAACCCTTAAAAAAAGACTATAGCAAAGGAAAAAACATGGAGAGAGGATTACCCATGCAACAGCGGCTTCTCCATTTCTCTTCGCCCACAACAGCAGATAAATAACATCCGCAACAATGGGCTCGGATCTTTGAGCGTCTGAATGTATGCCCTTCACAGTCTTTTGTCTGTCCACCAAGCAAGATGCTTCCATAATATCGTGCTCCCTTGTTTCGTGAGAAACCCTCGGAACAATATGCCATATTTCCAAAAGAGCCTCTGCCAGAGAAGTCGTTCTATGGCCGCGAATGCAGTTTTTCTTTTTGAATATCTTAGAGCCCAGAAGCCCCCAACAGCCATAGTCTCCAATAGTGGAATGAGCCCAAGCGTTGGGGCCGAACTGCAGAGGGAAGGGGCGTGAAAATCCAACGAGAGCGAGCGCCATGAGTCTCGTTCAAAGGTAATTCACAATTTAATTCAAGGACATATTAAATTGGAATATTCTTGTTGCCACATTTCAACAATTATGAGGTGCGACAAGAGTGGGAGGGGTAATATTTTTCCTGAACGAACAACTTGTATAATTATTTGTGTGGGGTTTAGGTACAACAACAAAAAATAAGGCATAACTTTTAACACTATGGAAAGGCTTGGACATCACTCAAATTCAAAGAATCAAGGAATTAACTGTCATTGGGGATTCTTTACTTGTGATCAAAATATTTTCGAACTCTAACCATGCCCAAGATTTCTTGAGCCTAACCATAGTGAAGAGGATCAACCTACATATCAATAAATCTGAAAAACTGACCCTATTCCATGTACTTTTCCACCTTAATCGCGAGGCCGATTAAATGTAGAATAGAGGAGCAAAAGTAGGGGAGGGAAATATGGAATTAAACAGAATTGACGTGGGGTTTGTCCCCATTCCATAATTGGACCATGACATATATGGAGATCATGGCCATCAATGATGGTGTCAAAAGGATCACAACAGTCGGAATAATAATGCTATGCATGGTGAAGAGGTGGGCTAAGGAGTGTGTCATGTATCCACTTGGCTGTCATATGGAGTTTTGAGGCAGCATGACGCAAATACCACTGGGTTTCATATGGTCGAGGGATGACACCATAGACAATTGTATTAACAATACCCTCAGGAGGATGACATATCATATGGTAGTCTTAATGACGAAGAGACACAGGTAAATTGCACCTCGTGCCACTGTAAATTGGTTGCAAGGTTGGTTTAAGAGGCCCCTTGGGAAGGACAAATATTTAATGGGTATGAAAATTGAATATTTGCAGGCATTAATGACGAATGCATAACTCAGTCAAGGGAGAAGGGAAGACATCTTATATAATCTTACCTTGTCTTCCTATGACGCATCAGTTCGCCTCTCCTTTGAGCATGTTCCTAGAAATCGTGCTTTGTCGTGAGGTTTACTGATGGCATATTCAGGTGAGTAGTCTTCAGGGTCTGATGTGAAAAGATGGAAAAGGGTAGCGAATTTTTTATTTAAACTACTTATGGGGAGGCTCGACCTCCTCACGAGGAGAGTGGAGTTGTTGGAAAAGGATCGCATGGCCAATGTGGATCGCATTAATGTGAAAAATGAAAGTGTTGAGGCCAATATGGAAAGAAAGATTATTAAGCTAGAATTTGATCTCCTATCAAGCAAATTTAAACTGATCAACAACAGATTGTTCACAAAAGCATATGAGATAATTGTAGGGGTGTTTGACCCCACTGTCAACCAACAATCGCTGAACTCTGACGTCGAAGATGATGGAGCAGGAATGCGCAAGGGGAAAACCTCTCTAGCAAGGAAACCGACCCTTCAAATCCTGATTAATGATGTTTAGTTATGCATTGCAAATGTGTTTTTATTTTGGGTCAATTTTGGCCAGTCTATGGGAAATTTCAGTGTAAAATCTTAGCTCACACGGCTCGTAGGGGCAATAAAGTTTTATTTTGGTTATATTGGAACAAAAAAGCAGTTGATAACACTGAAGCAAGTTTTGTTTTTTCTTGATGTAAATGGTTATGGTCGTGCAATCCAGGATTTCTAATATAAAGTAACCATTATGTTAAAAAATGGGATTATGTATTTTGTATTTTTAAAGTGTAATGGTTAAGATTATCGTTGTGAAGATTTGTGTTTATAATGATAAGCCGAAAAACCTGCTTTATATAATGTTAATGCACGATGTTCAATTGTATAGCATTCTCCCCTTTTAATATTACAATTTGTATCATTGCTTTTTACCATTATTTACGTCATTTATTTATTTGACCACATATTATAGAATTAACTTACATGAATAGATTATTTTGACATTATTTTAAAAAGATTTATTATGTTTATTATTTTTCACAATTTTTTTTTGAATTAAATTACTTTATATTCATATCAAAACAGGAGATTTACATTGATAGCTTGAACATCAAGTTCATATACTCCAAAAGAACCAACTTATCTAACAACCACAAGACCAGAGAACCACAAAAACACCATTACAACAATAAGAGAGTCCCATTTCAACAACAACTAAAGATTTGCATCAAGAGTTTAGGCCCATCATAAAATGAGACAATTCCAAAGGATTACTGCACATAAACTGAGAATGAATGTGCTTCAGTAATTACTACCTTGAAAACTAGAAGAAATAAGAGCTCCAAACCTAGAGAAGAGCGAACTTTAATAGAGGGAAACATTAGTAAACTGATCCATAGTCTTCCAAATCATCCTCTACACAAAACCACACCTTCCTTCTAGCATGAAAACAGTAACCACTTACTAAGAGGCAAGCATACCTATTCATCCCAAAACAAGCCAAGTTGAAAGCATATGTTGAAACAAGATTCAATTGGAAAAATATTAGTTAGAGGTTCCCATAAAATGAGAGGAAACATAGTATACTATGATTCTAGCACCAAATCTCAAGTGTCATGTAAACATAAACATAAATCGCCAACAAAAGACCAGGTAAGCATAATATCCACAAAAACAATGGGAATCCTCCACCTCCAGAGCATGTACAATGAGACCAAATGAAGAGCAACTCTAGATACTCCCTCCACCATCGAAAAGACTATAGAGATTCATACAAACTCATATAGGTGACAATAAAACATGATTTCTAGACTTGAGCTCTACAAAACATGCCGAGAAAAGTGGACTATCATACTATCTGTAGCCATGAGCCATTTAGACAAAAAATAACAACAAAAACTCTGAATTCTACCAACCCTAATCTTGATTAGAGGAGATAATAGTGGGAGTTTGTCCATGATCAACTGGAGGATCAGTAAGGTCCCTAAAGGCAAAGTCACTAACTAGATAACCTTCAACACGAGCCAATCGGGAGTCCACACTATCGAAACAATACCAGAGGTTGCGAAGCATTCTTTTGACATATTCAAGGGAAGAAAAGAGATTATAGGTCTCAACATGTTTATTCTGAAGTACCAGGCGAAGAAAAGTAGCCATTTGATGGTGTAAGGCCAACGAGTTGAGAAAATGAAGTCGTTTCTTCCAAGATTTTCCAGGGTCTGGAACCCATTTTAGATCCTCCCCCAACACATAAGAATCTGAGTGACAAGGGTGACCCTCAACCTCTTTACTTTCCAGTAATAAAATCTCTTTTTGAACGTCCAAAGAAACTACATCAAAGAAGGTGCCCACTGAGTCATAGGTGAAAGGAAGGCATCTCCTTGTGATGACGTTGCCTCCTCCATTCCTTCTGCAACTCATCCTTTGCCAAGGATGCACGAGAGAAACTACCAACGAACATTGGGAACAAGAAAAACAATAATCGCTTCCTCCAAAACTAGAAAAGGGCCAAAATATACCTCCATGAAAACTTGACCCGAGTACTAAGAGGTTGTCACCTAAATACCATACAATAGGGGACAATTCTGGTAAATTTGGAATCTCGCTACAACTCATGGACATGATATAATCCCTCCAAATGGAGGTAAACACTGAAAAGCATTGAAAAATATAACGAGACTATGAATACATTCAGAATCCTTTTTACTTTTTAGACAGAGAGACAGGAAAATCAAACCAAACCAGGAAAAATAACCAAAACTCCAACCCAAAAATTACTATCACAACCACTGTTGAAGGGAAAGCATCATGAGGCAAAGGACAAATAAAACACAATTCATCTAATGACTGAAGGTATCATAGAGCTAACTGATCAAAACAAACTAACACAATGAACCAATACTCCAACACAACAATCACTATTCAAACCATCATTAGAAAGCTAGCATCGTGACTAAAATTACAAAGAAACCACGAAACTGCAGATGACTGGAGAGACTAGAGAAAATTATATATGACCTCCAATGAACCAGACAATGAAAGGAACAATATTAGCTTACAATAATCATACCGCCATGTGATACCATGACTAGGGATAGGCTTGACAACTTTCAATAACTGCACCTGAACATGATTGTGCCCTCACATCCAACAAATGATAACATACCACTCTAAACAACCAAGATTGAAGAGAAGCCTCGCCAACTCATAACATCCGAGGGAGGACGAGAAGTAGACCTTGCCTCTAGTCGTACCAACCTCGTACCATAGGCAACCTTTCCATATAAATTCCTATTTAAAGTCATAGATGCAATTGGTAACATTCACTCCCTCCACAATGATCACCTTACACAACATTTAACCATAGATGACACACATCCCAATTATCCACCCATGTCTAGAATGTCACCCCCATTGGGTTCCCTCTTATCTGCCTCTAACAATCTCTAGAGAGAAGCATAATCAAACTCCAAGTTACAAGGGGGGAAACTCTCATCTAGAACAAGATCATGAGATTTACAACCCTAGTTCGCTAAAAAACCGCAACCTTATTACCATCCCTTCTGGAATGTTGAAAAACCACGTATTCTAGCTGATTAAGCAACACATTAATTCTTTCGACTACTCCTTCCAATCTCCAACTCTTCACTAATTTTATAGAGGGTTGATGCTTCAAAAACCTTCAGACACATTGTATTACCACCTGTGAATCACCTGCAATTTGTAACAAAACAAATTTTTCACAAATAGCTATTTGAATTCTTGCTTCTAAAGCCAAAAATTTTGCCATATTATTATTAGTAATCCCTTCACTTTGTACAAAAATTCGCATAGGAGATGAACTATAGTCTCGAAAACACCTCCAAAACTAGTTATACAAGGATTACCCTTTTACGCCCCATAAAAATTCAACTTAAGGAAACCTTTAGGAAGAGGTAAAAAATACACCTCTGAAGAGAAAATTGGGGTCAATTGTGCCTTAAGAAATCCCATTTTCTAGTTCAAATCTAATTTTTGTAGGATTGTAGCCTCCTCATCATTAACATTCCAATATTCAGTAGTCTAAGGAATGGCAAGGATGATTTGTATGATATTTTGGAGGATCATTTCTTTAATCATATCTACCCTCCTCTTCTTATCTCTAAAAATCCTTGCATCCTCTCCTTCCATAGATTCCAAAGAAAAAAACCTTTAGCCAATATCTAAGCTCTATTGACAATAGGGATCTTGAACATAGAAAAATTCCATTGTGCAATCAATTCCACCAAATTATCTTTACTCCATATAACCATACCAAAGATAAAAGGTAGCAGAGACCAAACTTCCTCTGCAAACAAAAAATCAATAAATAGATGATCAATTATTTCTTCTACCTTGTTACATAAAAAACAGATAGATGGCCCCTCAAAATCCCTCCTAATGTGGTCCCAGGCGAGAAGCCTATGCCTCCCCAACAACTAAGTGAAAAAAAATAATTTTTGGACAATGAATACTGGACCAATATTTTTTTCCAAATAATGTCTCTCTCCAAAGCTAGGTGATCTGCTACATAAGTGTAAACTTCCTTTACTGTAAACTCCCCACTAGTTTGTAAACCCAAATACAAGATCATTTTCCTGTGATATTATAATTTTTTTATCCAAGAGCTTTAGTTGAAGGTGATCCCAGGGAAATTCTTGAGGTGGGGAAGGCTAATCTGTTCTATCTTTCCATTGTCACCAGAGTGAAGAAATTGAATCCATCTTCCAAAGATATTTTACCCTTAATGCTCCCAAACTTGTTGTAAATGCTTTTAAAGTACTGAAATCCCCTTTTTCGTTTAAACACCACAACTATTTCTAGTCCCCCTCCCTGAACAAAGTGAAATTTCCCTTTTTAACTTCCCAAAAGGCATATTTTTTCACAAGCTCTCGATTCTCATGCACCCAAAGCCATACATTGGAACTTGCAATAATAGAGTTAAAACAAAGTCGATCCTCTTGGGACACAAACAATGCATACTTCCTCCTCCATATTTGTTTCCATAATTCATGACCTCCTAATACTTAGCACCACCAAATTTTCGCTCCAGAAGTTTGCCTTAACATTTTTGGGTCGTGCATGCTAAAACCCATTGTTAATTTAGGATTTATTAGCTTCTTCCAGGCTATTAAAGACCATAATTTTTCTTTATTCGAGCCCCTGGACCAAAGGAAATCCTTCCACGTTTAGATAAAACAATTTCAAACCACTTTCGGCGCAGGCATAATGGACATCTGGTAAACTGGAATAGTCCAGAGCATCGTTATTGTAAGATTCAATCGCCCTGCCAAATTTAGGGCACGAAAAGTCCAATTTTTTATCTTATTAGTTAACTTATCTAATAAATCTTTCCAACAAGAAATACTCTTCATATTTAGCACTAATGGAACCTTGAAATACTTAGAAGGGAGAGTGTCTCTTTGAGACTCTAACACTCAAGCTAAGTGAATTTGAATAGACTCCTTGCAGTTAAAAAAGAAAATCTTTGTCTTGTCATAATTAATAAGAGTACATGAAGCCTCCATAAAAATCAACATTAAAGAAAATATCTCTTTCACCTCTTTCAGGTTGGGAAGGCCAATTAAACACACATCATTAACGAATTGTTGGTGTGTAACTAGCATATTTGCATTGAATAATCACAAAATTTTTAGTGACCCTTTTTGGCATGAACTTGTAAAGGATCAACCAAGCCCCTCCATAGCTAAAGTGAAAAGTAATGGAGACAATGGATCCCCCTGTCGTAGCCCACGTGGCAAGTTAAAGGTACCGGATAGAGAGCCATTAATCAAAATTGAATAGAAAGGAGTAGAAATAATAGGTATAATCCAAGAGATCCAAAGCCAAGAAAATCCAAAGGCATCTAGAACTTGCAACAAGTAATCCCAATTGATTATTTCACATGCCTTAGACAGATCAAGTTTTATCAACACACTTGGTTTCTTTAGAGTCATAAGAGAATGAAGAACCTCATGAATTGTAAGAATACCATCGGAAATTTGACGACCTTCTACAAAACCAGATTGTTATGAATAAATAATGTCTTGAAGTAGTGATTTTAAACGATTAAAAATGATCGTGGCTATAACTTTATAGATCACATTACACAAAGCAATGGGTTTGAAACCACTAGGATCCTCTGATTTTCATTCCTCGAGAGCTAAAGAAATAAAAGTGGAATTTACACCTACCCACATTGACAAATATTTCATGGATTCCTCTACTATCTCATGAATCTCATGTCCTAAGAAGGTCCAATAGGCTTTAAAAAAATCCAAAGCGAACCCATCTGGCCTAGGCGCCTTATTATGAGGCATAAACATAGTGACATCCTCCACTTATTAAAATGAAATTAACCTCATCAAAGCAAAATTTTGTTCCTAACAAATGAGTTTGGGGATGGAAGTTGTAATCTTATTGATAATTGCCTATCGATGATGGAAATATTTCGTAAGAACGTCCCTGTTATAAGTGATTGATTCTTCTTCAATATCTTGATGTTGTAATTTACGCTTTCCATATCTTCCAATTAGTGAAAAAATGTGAATATTTTGCCTTTGTTGAACAAATTATTTATGGAAAAAATTTGAATTCTTCTCTCCCTCTCTTAGCCACTAAAACCTGGACTACTGGTGCCAAAGAATTTCCTCTTATAATCTTCTGTGCTCAAGCTCAAACAAAGCTTCCCCGTCTTCCTGCACTAACTCAGATGACTGACCTTTTATAATCATACTTTGTTGAATGTCATGCATTTAACATTCCAGAAGTTGTTTCTCCTAAAAAATGTCACTGAAATCCTTTTTATTCCACAATTTAATTTTCTATTTGAGTTCCTTCAATTTCAATTGAAAACTATGCATTTTATTCTTACCTTGAACCATGATTTCCTCCCATCAACCTTTAGCCTTTGCAACAAACTTTGGCTCTTGCAACCAAAAATATTTAAGGTGAAATGGTATATTTTTTGGGGCCTACTTAAGATCTAATTCCAAATGAATTGGCGAACAATGAGAACCTAGACATGGCAAAATCATTGCTTTAATGAATACATCCTTTTCCATGATTACTTTAGAGACTAAAAATCAATCCAGGCAACTAACCACCTAATTTTTACCACCATGCCTATTATTCCATGTGAACGTACCATTAACAGTAGGCAAGTGCACCAACTGCATTTTCTCCAAAAAATCAACAAAAGAGGACAACTCTGAATAAAGTTTACGAATCCCACCCTTTTTCTCTTTGAGATTCCTAATTAGGTTAAAATATCCACCAAGAATCGAGAGAGAGTGATCTGAAATTAAAATTGAAGGTTATTGAAAAAGTTTGTAAGCAATTTATGTCTTGTGAGCAATGGATTGAAATTGCAAAAGCACATAAACTTAGTAATTTTAGTTAAGTTTTTTAGATTTAAACAGAGAAAAATAGACAACATCCAGCATCATAAAACAATAATTTGATGACGGAGTTCACGCCTCCTGGGCTACGTTTCAGTGTCCAACTTCCAATGTTGACCCTATATACTATATTCTCAAAATGTCAATTACATCAACATACAATGCTCAAATCACAAAAATGTTGTTGCTATTGTATCCAGAACACCTAAAAACCCCTGTGTAGGCTCTTCTTGGGCTCAAAAAGGCTGAAAATGGCCAAGTTAGGCCTCCTTCATTTTCCTGCTATATGCTCTGGAGGTTGGTAGAATTGGCTAAACTAGCAATGGATTTCCCACTTGGCGGATCTGCCAGGTGACAATTTGGCGCGGTAATGGAAAAATTATGCTGAAAATGGTGCAAAATGTCAGATGGTTAACTGGGCACTGCGCCCCTAACTTCCGTCCCTTATGTCAGTCACGTGGTAGACAATATGATTGGGGGCACGGGCTAGAGGACTCGCGCCCCACCCCTCCTGTGGTTTTTGTTGAAGGTTATGTTAGTTTTAACAGGACCCTGGGCGAGGACCTTGTGCTCTGTCCTACTCCCCTTAACTCTTGGTCACACGGTATGTGTAATGTCCCCTAATAATAATAAAGATAATAAATAATAAATAATATAATATAATATTAAAATACAAGAAAATAAATGATAAACAATAAAGAAAAGGTAATAATAGTAAATAAATAATAAATAATGAAGAAAATATAATAATAATAAATAAATAAAATAATAAATAACAATACTAGAGTTCTAAATAAATATAAATAAAAATAAACTATAAAAATAGTAAAAATAAGTAAAGTTAACAAAAAGTACAATAAAATAAGAAAGAGTTAAATTAAGAGAACTATAAAAATAGTAAAAAATAAGTAAAGTTATCAAAAAAGTAAAAAAGAATAAAATAAGAAAGAATTATATTAAGAGAATTACTTAAAATAAAGAAATAAAAGTTGCATGTTGACACATGGAGTGTGTGCATGCGGTTCCCTTTCCAATGTTTGCTCTATTTAATAGACGGTGAGGAAGATGAGAGAGCATTCCATGATTCCATCATCCATTCTCTTGGGAGAAAAGTGTTGTGAGACAAAGGATTCCCTGACAATAGTACGTTGATTGAAGGCTCGGGGGTGGTCAGTTGTAGCAAGATTTTGTGCAACTGAGCCTACGGTTGGGTGGAGAATTGTTCCCAAAACTTTGTTGCGGTAAGCGGGATTCAAATAGCGTTCAACTCCGAAATCACAAGTAAGGAATATCATCGCCACAGGTAAGTTGTCTCTGCCCATATCTCTAAAATTCTATGTTAAATAGTTGATTAATTGTAAAACGCCTAATTGATATAATTATTTGTATATTTAAAAATCGGGATTGTTACATATGATATTAGAGCTAGTTTCAACTCTGTACTACCTCTAAATATATATTTATATATTTGTAAAAAAAAAATAAAAAAATAATACACATTCTTTTTTCCTTTCACCATATATACATTCAAATTATTATGTTTTTAAAATTAAATTATTTTAAGTTAAATATTATTATATAGATTATTAAATAAATATGATCCCGTGGAGCTTGCAACCCTAACACCATTATACACCATATATTAAATTCTTTATTTAGTGATGTGTTATTGACTTTTCATGGGTGACTTTGGCTTTAGCCTGAGTGGTATTTTATTAGTTTCCAATTTTTTTGTCGGCAGTTTCCCATGCCTACTCGATACCATTTATTGCTTGACTGGCAACCATTTGAAAACCCTGAAATCCCCTCCGTATGCATTTTCGACTTGACCGCCATATTGTTGATCTCAATTTCGAAAAAGCTCATCTGGTTTGAAGTGTTGCTTCGAATATAGTCTCATGTGCCCACCGTGGCCTAGTTTACTCGTGGTTAAAATTAATACAATCAGTCCACTTAGCAGTTTTGGTTAGTAAATTTACTGCTTTGTCATAAATGACCAAGTCTATTTTTCCTTATTATTTAACAAAGTGTGATTATTAGTTTTTACTAATCACGGTGCGTTATTCCTTTTTTTTGTTCCTTAAATTTCCCTTGCGAGTAAAATATATGCTGGAAATTCATTGTTTTGCTTCATGAAATTCATTTTCTTAAATTTATATTAGTCCTTTGATTTATGAATTATTGAATAAAGAAGACTACCCGTTTAAAATTTGAGCATATTCACATCTTGTTTCTTTGTATGAGTGCGTCAGACATTGAGACTTTAAGATTTGTTTGACATAATTTACTTATTTTTATTTACTTTCAGTTATTTAATAGAAGTATATTATATTTTTATTAAGTTTAAAATATTCTCCCTTCCACTAGGGATCTAGATTCTAAATTTATAATCTCTTTAATCATATTTTTTCCTAATGGTAAAAGTTTGTTTTTTTTGGTATAATGTAATATATGATATTATTTATATTAATGTAAATAATATTATACTTTTAAATATGATACATAGTTTATAGTTTAATAAGAGGAAATAATATACAACTCTAAACTCAAACTCCTATGTGTGTAATATTAAGAAATTTTCTAAAGGAAGATTTTATTATTTAGAAATGGAAGGTAAAATTATTTTACTTATATAATAAATAAGTAAGAATAATATCAAATATTAATAATAATAATGAGTGTTATTATATTATGCAAAACATGTATTAATATAAAGTATAGTATAAAAATGAATGGTTGAGTTTTTAAGGAATGAGAATAAATTTATATGATATGGTTTTATTTATTCAATAAATTAGATAATAGAGTTTGAATTTATTTAATTATTATTAAAGTATTATGTTGAAATAGGTAATAAATGTTGAATTCTTTTAATTAATATTAAGATATTATGTTGGGATTGATAAGTTATTATTTATTGGATGTATGAAGATTTATATTATTTTTACGTATAATATTTTTTGGAGTGTGGTATTTTGAGTTAATAAGAAATTTGAGTGTAAATTAATTATTGACAAAGAATTTATTTGAATATTGTAAAAAAATGATTGAAACTTGAATAAAAAGAAACCTAGTAATAATGATGTGGACTAGTTGGTTAAGGAAGATGAAGTGATTGAAATTTTGGGTTCATGGTGAATGTTGATAGTTTATTAGTTGACTTTTCTCTAAGGATATAGTCTCTTGGAGAAGGGAGAATGGTAATGAAATCCTGACTATGGACATTAATAAGAGACCATTAGATATGAAGTGATGTATAGTTATATAATATACTCAACTAACCGAGGCAATATGAAGAAGTTAATAAGACATTATCTATTCACATAAGATGTGGAGATATTATAAGTGATTAAATAGAGAAAATAGTATAATAGTTCACTGAAGATACACATCAAATGAAGTCGAATATGGAAGAAAAATAATTTAAGATAGTATGCAATTAAGTTGGAAGGACAATAAAATATTAGTAGAATGAGATGATTGAGTATGAAGTATAATGAGACAACAATTTTAAGAAAGGAATGAAAGTTTCTAGGTTTGATCTCCAAAACTAGTAGTATTTAGGAATGAAAGAAGGTGAAATGGAAGAACTTATACAATTTCCTATAATGATAATGAATGGTAACCTTGTAACAATACCCAACTTGGAAGGAGGATATAAATAGAAAAGATTTAGAGAAAGACACACTAAGTGAGTAGAGGCGTCACAAACCAATATAATATATCAACAAGAAGCAATAACCTATCCTAGAACATGATAACAAATTTTGGAATAGTTAAAATATTCTAAAGGTGCTCCCTGAATGTACAACTCGAGGGAAAGAGGTTGTGGAATCATATAATTATTTTCATATAAGAACATGGTGAGAATCACTATAAGGTTGATTTAAGGATGATGCATATAAGGAAGGAGACATTGATGATCAACTAATGGAGTTGAATATCAAAGAACGTCATTTTCAAGGGCCCTGAGGGATATGATAACATTGGATTACAAAAGCGAACCCATAATAAATTGAGCAATTGGAGGAAACAAGTATGTGATCGGAGGAATAATATCAACATTTCCAAGTGTAACAATTTATGCATTTAAGAGAGGAGGAAAAGAAACCATGATGACTCAACATGAGAAATCAAGGCCAATTTGATATTTCCATCTTTGAATATAGTAGACATGGAATACTAGGAAATTGAGACTACTGGAGAAAACAAAAATATATCTATGAATATTTGGTATGAGTAAGTGAAGGGGTGATTCTATCAAGAAAGTTTTATAAGGATATTGATGAGTGGAATGATCAACATGATTGGTATGAGTCAATATGATGACCTATATCATTTATAAGTGTCAAGATAGGGAGTTGTGAGCACTTGTAATTGGTGAGAAACGACAAGTGGTAAACTAGGAAAATGTTTCAAGGATAACGACTATTGGTAAAGGAAATACACTATGTAGACTAACGATAAAACGCCGAACATGAAGCGTAGGAACACATACTCTTGGGAATTCTATACTGAAACTTTAAGAATGATTACACATAAATTTCCAAAGGAAGTAAGAATCAACTAATAAAGGGTGTATTTGAATAAATGTTACTCACAAGTGGATTGATGATCTAGTACTACTTCACATAAAACAACTTACTAGTGTGTCATTAGTATTGAAAGAAGTTATTTCCAAACACATTGGGCATACCAAAGCATTCAGGGATGATAATGGTTGTAGTGGTTCCAAACATTTCAAATTCTAAACTAAATATTTAATGAGTGGAAATTAAGATGGAATAATCCCTTGTCCAACTTGAAGATGGGTGAATCTACGATAAAATAGATCACATGGGAACTTGATGAGATAAGCAAATCTTTTTAAGATAAACAATGAAAATTATGTGAGTGATGGATAAATCACCTGGGGACAACAAGCCCTCATGCGGGTGGATTAAGCATAACATGAGACTTAAATAAGGATGACCTCGTGTATGTGTGCCATTTGGATAAACAAAATATGTATAGTGTTCATGGAATTTTAACTTGATATTGATGACGTAAATGATTGTACAGACGGTAATATCTTAACAATGAATTTCACTAAAATTTCCTTAGGGAAGGATCTATCTCTGATGAGATAATAAGGCTCAAGATGATGAGGCTCATTTGAAATTTAACGATGTACTTAGATGACTATACCTACGGTGTAAATGGTCAACTTCCTAATAGAAAGAACAAGAAATGATTATTGAAAAAGTAATTGGTATCTTGATGAAAACACTACACTAATAGTACCGATGAAATAACATAGACCCTAGATGGATGTTGAATAATCTTGGTTCATAATTGGTATTCAATGTTTATACAAGCAAATGAAATTCATTTTTATGATGAATCATGATAAGAATGTCTATAGTGTATTATTCTATATTTAATGAGTATTGAGATGATTCTCATATTGATTATGTTTCGGATATGATGGTATGAGGATAATGATGCACATGTGGTTCTTATTCATGTAGCTTGATATGATAATGATGTTGTATATTCATGATGGATATGATATGCATATGGATTATGATGTTACAATACAATGTATATTGACACGTGGTTCATTATTATGTGATATCATGATATATATTTGATACAGATATGTTGATGTTATAACTTATGATGGTATTTCATAAGGTGAAGCATGTGGTAATTGCATACAGATTTTATGACATGCATGACTATGCCAATTTTTTTACTATTCAGAATGTGATGATTAACAAGTATGTTATGTAATTATGATGGCATGCAAGGGTTGGCATGTGGATTATTTTCTATGATATTATGATTATAACTAATGCATTGGATGTATGTTGAGATGTGGTGACTAACAGGAAATCCACAAATGGGCTGAGAGGGCCAGTTTATTTGATGATCTCGTTGGAGCCCATACCTGTGAGGGAGAATATGTAACACCATATGGGCTGGGGACATACGTAATCAACACTACATATGCCAGTGGTTCTTTTGTCTTGTATATCTCTTGATGGATAGCTCTTGAGGGGCTATGGGACCATCTTGAGGAGGCCTAGTGCCTGATATTACAGGTTAGGTGCCTAGTATTGGATTGGGATGTCGAAGTCTAGTGGGGGTGTAAGGACTTCGATGCTTGGGGTTGTGCACCTTAGTAGTTGTGGAGGGAGTGGGCCAACCTTGCGAGATTTCCGGAGTCATTGAGTACCATACAGGATGTTTGCCTTGGGGCAGATGAGGTCTGAGTCGGGCGCGAATAGAACGTGATGACATCCTTGTTAGCTTTGACGTAGTGTCCTTATTCACCAAGATTCCTCTTGATGAGGCCGTTCAGGTTATAAAAGATGTTACTGATCCAGGAACTGTAAAATTAGCCTAAATCTGCTTGTGATCAACTGTTTTCACCTTCCAAGGAATATATTATGAGCAGACATTTGGTGTGGCAATGGGTTCCCCCCTTTCACCAATAGTGGCCAACTTATACATGGAATACTTTGAAAAGAAAGCCCTTGAATCATACCCTTTGAATCCAGCTTGGTGGAAGCGATTCGTGGATGATACCAATATAAAATGGACACATGGTAAAACAGAGCTTGACAAGTTTTTTATTCACCTAGATTCTATCTCCCCAGAAATAAAATTTACAATGGAGATGGAAGAAAACAAGAGCATCCCATTTTTAGACGTACTCATCATCAGAAAAGAGGATGGCTCTTTAGGGCATAAGGTTTTCAGGAAGTCAACCCACACAGAAAGCTAACTTCACGCTGATTCTCATCATCACCCAACCCAGAAGTTTGGTGTTCTAAACACTCTTGCTATCAAGGCCCTTCGAATTTCAGACGTTGAGCATCTAAATGAAGAGAAGGAGCATTTAGTCTCAACCTTTCAGAGTATAGGCTACAAAGAAAAAGAGATTAAAAGAGTAATAGAGAAAGCTGAAAAAAGGATGTTATCTCGTGAACCTAAGGCCAAGACTAGCCTCAGTATGGTAGAGTATTTCTACCTTATATTCATGAAGTAACAGACAAGATTGCTAGAATCCTAAGGAAGAAAAACATAAACACACAATTCTCAGCACCTGGAACTATTAGGCAAGGTATGAGATCGGTCAAGGACAGTATTGATAGACACCAACTTAAGGGTGTCTATAAAATAGATTGTTCATGTGGAAAAAGCTACATTGGTGAAACATGTCGCTCCCTGCAGACAAGACTCAAAGAACATGGCGCTGATATTAGAAATGAAAGGTCTTGTATTTCAACCCTGGCAGAACACTCCTCAAAAACTAAACACCATGTTTGTTTGGAAAATGCCTCAATTGTCGCAAGGGAAGAACAACATAATAGGCGAAAGATTAGAGAAGCTCTTGAAATTATCAAACATCCGCATAATCTCAACAGAGACAATGGTATGGAGATTAGTAGAAGCTGGCTTCCCCTAATCAGAAAAATTAGGGTCACCAATACATCTCAGGTATAACATTTAGTGGTAGGTTTCCCTCTCCCATTCTAATAGTTTAATAGCTAAGTAGCATTGCTTTAATAATTTAAGTATAATAATAATAATAATTAGTGCTTAGTTACGACATTTACAGTAATAGCTATTTATCAAAAAAACAAAAAAAACCTACGAATTAGTTAATTATTAGAAATTAAAAAACAAAGCATTCAATCATCAATTATTAATATTAATATTAACTATTTATTATTGATTAATTATGAATATTAATATCAATATTAAAATTAAACTTATTTAATAAATATTAATATTAATATTAATTAATTATTAATTATTTACATTAATTATTAGGTCTTGATATTAATTATAAATTATTAATATTAAATATTTATTATTAATTAATTTTTAATTTTTAAAATTACTTATTATTAATAATTAATATATATGTATTACTAATTTTAATTTTAATACAACACTCTTATATTAATATTATTATTCATTAATACCATTTTATAATAAATTTATCACATACTATTTTATAATAAACACTATACTAACATATAATATATATATTAAATATTAAATACAAAATACTAAGATTACTAATGCAAATATATATTGATATTAAACAGTTCACATACTATTAATAATACTATACTAATATTAAATGCTTATATGAATTAAAATTTATAATAATAACTACTATACTAAAATCAATTTATTATTAATAATATTAAAATTAATTAAAAGATTTTTATAATAATGATTAACATAATAATAATTTATAATATTTTGAAACAATTGATATTAAAACAGTCGACATTCATCTCATTTTTTAATCTTCTCCCCTCATTACTATTTAATTCCCTCAATTTAGCTCTTCTTCTATCAAGGATTCAAGCGTCCTGATAATGGATCCCAGTTGGGATTTGAAACATTGACAGAAAATAAGTTTTACTGTGGATTCTCCGGTAACTATGTCTAAAGTAAATAACAATACTAGAGTTCTAAATAAATATAAATAAAAATAAAAATAACTATAAAAAGAGTAAAAATGAGTAAAATAAAAAAAAAATACAATAAAATAAGAAAGAGTTAAATTAAGAGAACTATAAAATAGTAAAAATAAGTAAAGTTATCAAAAAGTAAAAAGAAATAAAATAAGAAAGAATTATATTAAGAGAATTACTTAAAATAAAGAAATAAAAGTTGCATGTTGACACATGGAGTGTGTGCAGGCGGTTCTCCTTCCAATGTTTGCTCTATTTAATAGATGGTGAGGAAGATGAGAGAGCATTCCATAATTCCATCATCCATTCTCTTGGGAGAAAAGTGTTGTGAGACAAAGGATTCCTTGGCAGTAGTACGTTGATTGAGGGCTCGAGGGTGGCCATTTGTAGCAAGATTTTGTGCAACTGAGCCTACGATTGGGTGGAGAGTCGTCCCCAAAAATTTGTTGGTTAACAGGATTTAAATAGCGTTTAACTCCGAAATCACAAGTAAGGAATATCATCGCCACAGGTAAGTTGTCTTTGCCCATATTTCCGAAATTCTATGTTAAATAGTTGATTAATTGTAAATCGCATAATTGATGTAATTATTTGTATATTTAAAAATCGGGGTTGTTACAGTATGTAACACGACCACGGCTTGGTTTGGTCAAGTGAGCTCGTCGGCCCAACCCTCCCCCCTAAACTGCCACTTGTTACATGTTGAATGAAAGTGACCCACTACGTATAACAAGCAATAATGCATGGCTTAGCGATAAGGTAGGTGATTTGTAATAGTGAGGTCGTAGGGTCGAACCCTGCCGAGGTCAATCGGTCACCCAAAAAAAATTGTGCATGAAATTCGAGGGCCACATGGTGCCTCCTGATTGGTCAAACCAAATCTGCACGAACCAATAGAAAACTGCCAAATCACCTTGTATGATCATGCCATGTGTTAGCACGTGATTGGCTCGTCTAACCACCATACTTGCACACTTAGCTGCTAACATCAGTGCCACATCATCGTACTGCTTGCCGAGTCATCCCTGCAAGTTGACGTTTGAGTTATTTTCCAAAAAATTTAGATTGATGCGATTCAAGCATCGTTGGAATCAAAACAACGAGATCTATGATTTGGATATGATTTCATAAGATTTTGAGCAATTTTATTTTTGAGCATATTTTTGATCCCCTAGATCATTGCTCCCTATTGGAAGATTTTGGACCACCAAAAGTCTACTTTTACTCATCAAGTAAGTGAGGGTATAACTCCCTCACTTTCTTGATATCAATTCACTTTACTTTACTTGGATTGGTACCTTTGAGCCCCACTTGAAGCTACTCCACATTGCCTCTGCGTGAAGTCCTTATTCTCTTGTGAAGAATTGAGTCTTCCTGCAACTCATTTAAATATTTAGGAGAAAAATCTCCTATAGATGGAATCTGCACATTCTCTTCATGATCAACAATAATTGGAGGCTCATACAATCTCAAGTTTTCCACATTCACAATAGAATAAATTTGCATGTAAGGTGGAAAATCTATTTGGAAAGCATTGTTCCCAATCTTCTCCAAGATTTTGAAAGGACCATATCTGATTGGCTTGAGCATTTTACCCTCACCTTGAAGTCTTTTCTTTCTGATATACAACCAAACTTGATCTCCTACTTGGAAATCATGGTCAAGTTGATGTTTTTCATGTCTTGCTTTGTACTTCGCTTTGCTTTTCTCCAGATGCTCTTGTACTCTTTGATGCACTAGTTGAATTTGTTTAATGAAATTATTGGCTTTGTCAACATCACTATGTCCATCTACTACAATATCTTTACCAAAGATTAAATCTAAAGGATACTTTGGCAGATAACCCAAACAAGCTTCAAATGTAGATAATTGCATAGACGAATTCTTAGAACGATTGTAGGCATGTTGGATGTAATGCAATTGCTCATCCCAAAGTTTAGGACTGATCCGGATTTAGACAGGAACGCAATAGATTACAGAGATAACCATAAATACAGAGATGCAATAACCATAAACACAGAGATACAACGGAAATAATGCTTCATTTCATTAATGGAAAGTACTGAAATATGCTTACAACCAGAAATGGAAATAAACCAGCTAGGGCGATGGTAGCTTATCTTTGAGAAGAGATGTGCGGCTACATGCCTATGAATTGTTCTAAAAACTGTGTTACAATGAGGCTCGAAGGCCTATTTATTGTTGAGAAACAATGGAAAACTTTTCACATACCGAAACCTAACCCTAGAAGATGAAACGCCAAATTGTGGGCCCCGTTTGGGTAAATTGGTACATCAATTTCCGGGGTCGTAACTTTGGCATACGATCTCCATTTGACGCGTACAATAGCTCGTTAGAAAGATCTATCTGAGTACTACCACGTCATTTAGGGCCTCAAAACGGCTCCGGAAGTTCAGGACCCGAAAACTACTAAAAATAGTGAGTTGTGCTACAATTAAGGAAACTGAAAATGCTGAGAGAAACAATGGTGGGGGTCCAGGTGGACTTGACAGGTGGCCACCAATATCCACCTGGATCATTCCTCCCCCCTTAGGAAGCAATGGTCCCCATTGCATTGAGTTCCTCCACGAGATGAGGAAACTTTTGCTGAACTTGTTCCTTGGTGAGCCACTTGCCCTGCTGAAGGAGTTGGCCTGCTTTGACAACTCGATACAGTTGGATATTCTGTTGGCAAGTGTTCTTGATCTGTGCATCCATGATCCAATCAGTTGCAGCTTGTTCCATGCAATCTGGATTTAATTCTGTGGGTGTGAGCTGTTCTGCAATGTCGGATGTGTCTAGCAATGGTGGAAAGTATGGCCGAAGGCGGTCCACATTGAACACTGGGTGCAGGCCAAGGAATGGGGGAATGTTGAGCTCAAATGCATTGTCTCCCATAGCCTTAGTAATGGTGTAAGGACCATATCGGAGTGGTCTCAGTTTTCGATAGGCTCCAGTAAGGCGTTCCTTTTGCAAATGCAACCAGACTTTGTCGCCCACCTGAAACTTGTGTGGCACCCGATGTTGATCATGTCGCTGCTTGTACTTGGCATTTGATTTCTCCAGAATGTCATGGACCTGCTGGCGAATATGTTGGATGCGCTCAATGAAGCTGGTGGCCTTATCTGTATCGGAGTGGACATGAGTTGAATTTATGTGAGTAGCCGCAAGTGGCATGGCCACATCAATGGGGCATAATGGCTGGAATCCCAAACCCACCTGAAACTTGTGTGGTACCCATGTGGGTGAGGAGAAGTTGTTCCTGTGTTTTATCATGACCGTATCCCTTTGCTGCTGCTGGTGCGTGGAGGAACCCTTTGCAGGGGTCATGGATGTAGCAACGATCTTCCCCTTACTTTGGGAGTGAACCAGACAGATGAATTTCCTGGTCTGTGATATGAGCTTGCTGCCTTTTTTGGTAGTGATCAAAGAGGTGGCAGTAGGTGTGGCTACCTCTGGTATCCTGTATAATGAATTATTCAAAGAAATAATGACAGCACGAGGCCTTGACTCATACACAGCATGTCGCCTCCACAAGTATGGCTGGACTAATAATACATCACAAACATCCAGAGGTGTAACATCACATAGTACCTCGTCTGTGAAGGGTTTTATGCTGTAGGGAAGGCGGCATTGCTGGCGAACTTTCAGATCTCGTCCTTCATGAAGCCACCCGATACTGTACGGCTATGGGTGCGGTGTAGTCGGTAGGCCCAACCGCTTCACGACCTCTGCTGAAACGAGGTTCTTTTGGCTGCCACTGTCGACAATGAATTGTAGCGGCGAACCCTTCACCCACATCTGTGAGTGGAAAAGACGCTCCCCTTCCTCTGGATTTTCGGGCTCATCTTTTCGGATCTTGGTGGTGGCAACAGTGGCACTAGGATCCGCATCAATGATCTGCTTCCCTTTTCCATTCCCCTTGTCAGGTTCTATCTCAGGGTCGGAACATGCATCTGATTCGGAAGCCTTCAACTCAGCCACCAGCGACTGCTTGGTCCGACACTCACTTGTGTTATGAGTGGGACTCTTGTGGAACTCACACCACTTCCCTGTGTCCTTCTTCGGCTTCATGGTGTTGTTCTTTTCTTGCGGCTTCGACGGGTTGTCTTGGGTCACCCCGCCTTGGCTTTGTCCTTTGGGCTTCGGATTTGCAGATCCAAAGTCTCGCTTCTTCTGTTTGAACTTTTGCTCGATTTTGATAGCGTATCGGTACGCCGTGCCGAGCAAGGAGATGTTCAAGAACACCATCTCTTCTTGGATGTATCTGTGTAGGCAGCCGCGGTATTTGAGTACCAGATGAAGCTCAGTATCTTTGATACCCAACTGTGTGCGAAGGGAATGAAAAATGTTTGTGAACTCCGGCACATCTTGGTCTCGTCCCTGCCGCAGTGTGGTCCATTTGATGTATTTGTCCTCATAGCTTCCGACAGGGTAATACTTCTCCTTGATGGCATCCCGGAAGTCATTCCAAGTGGGTGTGGCTGAAAATAGTGAGCCTGTACTTTCATCCTTCTGCTCGCAGTAGGTTTCCCACCAGTCCTTGACGTGGGGGGCTGCTTTGAGAAGAGCGAAAACAATCTTTTCCCGACTTGAAAATTCATGAACAGAAAAATACCCATCTAGCAGATTTAACCATTTATCTACGGCATCTGCGTCTATTTGACCCTCAAAGATGGGGATTTCAAAATTAACTTGTACCTTAAACGGTGTGGCATTTCCAGAGTCGCTGTTGGAAGCCGATGCGTTGCCTCTGGGTAGCCGCTGAAGGCTCTGCGCAAAGCTGTCCATCATCGCGTTCCTTTGCCGCTCGAGCGCTTCTTCGAGCAAGATTTTGATAGGATCTCCTGCCCCCTCGTCTTTCTTCTCATCCGCCATGGGAGGCCGTTAGGATTTGCGAGGCTGGTCTTGCAAAGGTTCGACCAGTTCAAGCCCTAACTCCTTATATCCTGACCTCGTTGGGGACATGCAAAGAAAAACAGAGAAAAAGCAGATCGCTCTGATACCACTGATCCGGATTTAGACAGGAACGCAATAGATTACAGAGATAACCATAAATACAGAGATGCAATAACCATAAACACAGAGATACAGCGGAAATAATGCTTCATTTCATTAATGGAAAGTACTGAAATATGCTTACAACCAGAAATGGAAATAAACCAGCTAGGGCGATGGTAGCTTATCTCTGAGAAGAGATGTGCGGCTACATGCCTCTGAACTGTTCTAAAAACTGTGTTACAATGAGGCTCGAAGGCCTATTTATTGTTGAGAAACAATGGAAAACCCTTCACATCCCATAACCTAACCCTAGAAGATGAAACGCCAAATTGTGGGCCCCGTTTGGGTAAATTGGTACATCAATTTCCCGGGGTTGTAACTTTGGCATACGATCTCCGTTTGACACGTACAATAGCTCGTTAGAAAGATCTATCCGAGTACTACCACTTTGGGAGGCAACATGGGTCCATGGACCCATGTTGCGCCAGATTCCCAAAAAAACGTCGTTTAGGGCCTCAAAACGGCTCCGGAAGTTCAGGACCCAAAAACTGCTAAAAATAGTGAGTTGTGCTACAAGTAAGGAAACTGAAAATGCTGAGAGAAACAATGGTGGGGGTCCAAGTGGACTTGACAGGTGGCCACCAATATCCACCTGGATCAAGGATGCTTACCACAATATCCTCGAAGGATATGCACTACTATTCTGTGCATTACTTCTGTATGGCCATCAGTTTGTGGATGAAATGTGATGCTCTTCTTCAACTTGGTGCCCATGTGTTCCCATAAACTTGACCAAAACTTCCCAAAAAATTGAGAATCTCGATAAGAAATAATAGAAGTGGGCACCCCAAAGTGAACCCATACATTTTGTAGAACATCTTTGTGATCTGTTTAGCTATAACTTGTTTCTTACATGGCATCAACATAGACATTTCGTTGAAACGATCCACAACAACATATAAATAACCATGACCTTTCCTAGACATTGGTAGTCCCCCTACACAATCCATAGAAATACTTTCCCAAGGACAATAAGGAATAGGAAGTGGAGTGTAAAAACACAATTTCCTATTTCTAGGCTTACTAGTAGCACACGTGGAACATCCCTTTAAATATCTTGAAACAATTCCATTCATGCGAGGCCAATAACAATACCTCTGAATTTGTGTAACTGTTTTTCCTACACCAAAGCGACCAACAATAAGAGAAGTGTGGGCATCCCTTATGACATTGACTCTTTCACCCAATGGAACACATAACTTGCAAAGATGATACACCAACTTGTTATGAACATGATAATCCAACTCTTCAACGTGATTGACTCAAAGTTGCATAAACATATTTAAAATTTTCATCTTGATCATACTATTGAATATAATGTTCATACATGATTGAGTTATGATTAAGAATAATAGATGCATTAACAATAGGCCTTGATAACATATCAACAACTTTTTTATATCTACCTTTCGTGTACCTGGTTACCAAATGAAATTGTTGTAGGAAACCCATCCACCTAAAATGTCTAGCTTGTTGTAGCTTGGTTTGCTACTGTAAATATTGCAAAGATTGATGGTCAATATGAATAATCTTTTATTTACCCATCATATAATGCCTCCATTTCTTCACATTTTATACCAAAGCATACGACTCTTTATCGTAAGTTGGATAGTTAATTAAGGCATTTGTAAAGGTTTCAGAATGATAACAAATAGGCTTACCATGCTGCATCAAAACTGCTCCCATAGCATAATTGATTGCATCAATTTGAATCTCAAATGGTTGCTTAAGATCTAGAAGTCCTAGAAATGGTGTTGTACAAATTTTCTCTAAGTTTGAAACAGGTCCGTGATTTTGGTTTCATCACCAGAATCAGATCCTAGATCTTGTTGAGTTGTAACAATAGTCTTTTGCTTCCCCTTGTTATTGAACTTCTTTGGTCTCATTTCTGGATGTAGTTTCAAAAAATGGTCTTCATCATGGCCTTATTTTGAACAATATTTACAGGTAAGTTTGTTTCCCTCTTTCTTGATTGTATCATTATTTTTCCCTTTTCCTTTAAACTTCCCCTTTCCTTTGAATCCATATTTGGAAGGTTTCTTGCTAGTCTCTTGAGGGCCATTCTTGCCTCTTAGCTCTAAATGAGTTGTGTGATCACATACTTCACCTAGATTGGTGGGATTAAACATAAGTATAGTATGTATCAAATAACTATGTAATCCACCTATGTACTTAAGGAGAGTATCTTGTGAAGACAAATGAACACCCAAGATTAAATCTCTTCTTCTAAATTCTTGTGTGTAACTTTGGACACTGTAACCTGTTAGAGTCGGTCTAGTAGCCCTCCACCAGAGATTAAAACTCTTTGCATTTCATGATTAGGTGTCCCATCAGTGTGATCATGTTGCATTCCGTTAGGCATGCCATAATCTTGGTGGAGGGAGTTTGTGTCTTTTATTCCCCTCTTGTTTGGCACTGCTGGTTCAGGTTTGTTTAAGTTAATAAAATCTTCAAAGGGTCATTCATCTTGCTTTAAGTTTCGAGGTCTTAGGTCTAGGGTTGAGTCAATTTTTGTCTTGAGAGGTCATAAAGGACCAGCAGGCCAGAGGGATGTCCTTCATAAAACATCATTTCAATAATTCTCACTATTGTACAGCTAAATTTTCACCTTGTTTTCAAAAACTCTGTTTTTGAAAAACAAGGGTCATTATCTCATTTTTGTAAAAATTGTAAAAATTTCAAATTTTTCAAAAGTTGAAGCGCAGCCTTGGTCTCCTTTGCCAAAGCATCTTAGAAGTTATCCCTGCAAAATTTTTTAGAAGAAATCATCATTTCAACCAATTTTTCAAAGAAAGGAAACCAAAAGTCAGAGCCAATTAATTCAAAGAAAGTGTCAACACTCAAACATTATAAAGTGGGTTTTGGGCAAATGAAAATCTAAAGGAAGCCTATAAAAGCACATCACTCTTCATTAGCAACTCATTTGCCTCTCACAAGCTAAGTGAATCCTTGCAAAGGCGATTTCAAGAGTTTTTGAGCAAATTGGGCAGTTTCAGAGGCGCGCTACGCATCAGGGAGGGCGCGCTACGCGTCAGGGGCGCGCTACGCATCAGGCTGCCATTCTCAGAACAAATTTGCACGTGCGCTACGCGTCAGAGGCGCGCTACGCGTTGGGTGAGGCGTGCTATGCGTTGGGTTTTCTGCTCAACAAATTGCCAGCAAGCTATCAAATCGACTTTTCTCTCAAGCAATTGCAGGTAGTCCTCTCCTCCAAGGCTTGATTTGGTTTTGCAAGATGAATGAGAAATTAATATGTTTAAATGCCATAAAAATGAGAAGTCAAAACCCTACTTTTATGTGGAAGATTTAAAGCCTTTATGGTGCTAGGGTTTCAAATTTCTTTTGTTGTCCAAGGTTGCCCATTTGTAATCCCTCTTTTCCCTTATTTCCATCAACATTCTCCTTCAAAGTTTCCCATAAAATTTCATACTCTAAAATCCCTAAAACTTACTACATTCCCAAACCCCATTTCCACTTTAAAGTCCCACAATATTATAATTTCCCATGTTGCTTTCCCTAAATTCCTTATTTTTGTTTATTGTCCCTAATTCCCTCATGTTCCCCTTTCCCTAACAATCCCCTTGTATTTATGTCCCCTTGGTGACAGCATTTGAAAAAGTCAAACATCAGTTAATTGGGTGCAAAGTCAGCATTACATTTCAGCTATCTTGCCTTCAAAACCATGTCAGAAACCAAATCAGATTATCAGCAGAGTTATGACAGTGATTCAACACCGGAGGTAGAAGTGCCAAGGAGGCATCACAAGGGTGGTAAGGGTGGTCGGCATGTCAGGGAGGAGCCCACTTCTCTGGCTCATTTGCAAGCTTGTCCACTTGCAATGACATGTTTTCAGTATCAATCATGCCTTGGATATTGTGAGCGAATCTCACAAATTCAATATCACAGAGAACTAGTCGGCTTGTTTTTCCTACATTTGCACAATGGTCATGTGAACCTTGCAGGAGTGGATTTCACTCTATGACCTGAAATTGTTGCTCAAGCCACCGGGATACCAAATGTTGGGGAGGAGTGGACCAAGTGCAAGCAGCTAGACGGATTTCATTATCAACCATACATCAAACCCGGATGCATGAGACACCTAACTTCTGTTTTTCCTTTCAGATTCCTAAGGGATGAGTATGCACCCTTGATGAGGCTCATTATGCGCTATTTCACTTGTGAGGGCAGATTTTCACGTTTATATTCGTACCATATCCGTTTGTTGATGCATTTCTCCCGGGTACGAATGATGAACATCCCATTTTTCATGTGCCGAAATATAGAGAAGATGGTGCCCGTAGTGCAAAGGAAGAACTCAACACAACAACACAAAAGTATATATCATTATGCACTGATTGAGATCATAGTGATGCATCAGTTGGCACAACAGGGTATTGCTTGGGAGGATTTCATTTCTCGCGACTTCTTCATGGTGCCACAGCCACCTCCTGAGATTGTCCATGATGAGGGGGGGCCTTCACAACAGTTTCACATTCCAGAGCCCGAGCACGTCAGCACTCCAGCATGTGTTACATATCAGAGTATTATCAGGGCCTTATTTGCATCTGCACGGTGAGTATTATCTCCACACCAGGTGGAAGGGGTCTCGCCTTCTTCATCAGCACAACGAGTGTTATCTCCACATCAGGTGGAAGGGGCCTCGCTTTCGACAGCAGCACAGGTACAGGAGAGAGGCAAGCAGCTCATGATTGATGAGGGACCATCAGGTGATTCGGACATAGACATCATTGACCTTGACATCAGTTCTCCTAGCTCGGAGCCAAAGGAGATCATTCAACAACTAAAGGCTGAAAATCACTTGTTGCAGCAAAAGTTGGAAATGGAAAATTGGACAATCACATACTTAGAGCAGCGCAACAAGCAATTAGAGGATGAACACACTCTTGATGAGTTGCGGAGGACCTGAGAAGACCGGAACTTGGCTCGCAAGAGACCAGGTGATTTGACACCTATTGAGCAAGGGTCTATGCTCATTCAGGTGAACACTCATTTAGAGAAGTTGATAGCCAAGGCAAACAGGGACAAAGATATGCTCCACCACATGAAGAATCATTATTGGGCCCGCATGCATGTGTGTAAAGCAAAAATGAAGGTACTCAAAGCACGCTTGGCCAAGGCACTAAAACGGAGGAAAAGGCCCGATCCACTCCAAATTTTGGCTGAAGCCACCTTGAAGGAGCATGGTGCTCAATGATACACCCCCAGCTCAAAATTCAGAAAATTTGGAGCAATTTTGGTCAATTTTAAATTTTTTGTGCTAAAAACAAGTTTTTGCCCTCAACGCGTAGCGCGCCGCGCGCTACCCTTAAGTTGGGGAGATCCATTTCACAAAAACTCAGCATTTTTGGATTTGTCATGACAAATTACACTTGCTCAGCCACTGCCAAGACATTTCATGGAGATTTGGGCCCCCAAAAGGTCAAAAAACAAGCAAAAAATGACCTTCTGCCACTTTTTGGACACACAGGAAGCAGTCTTGGGCGATTGCATTTTTGGAGGGGAAAATGGCCACCAAATTGAGAAATTCCACTTGGGCTGGAGAGTAGACATCCAGACCTTTCCAAAAAGCCCACTTGTGCCTCATTTGGATGCCGGGAAGTGCCCCAAAAGTGGGCTCAAAGGCACGCTACGCGTTGAGAAATGGCGCGCTACGCATCAGGACATTTTCTCAATTTTTCACCTTCAGCTCAGGAAAACGTAGCATTTGACCAGTTTTGACTTTTTGGTGGGATTTTTCATCCTCCTTGATGTAATTTATGTAATTTCATGTTGACATGACACTTTTTTACCTATTCTAGAAGATTCATTCATAAAATGGCAAAAAATTAATGAATGAATTGGTTTCCTAGCTTATAGAGGCAAGTTGTTTTGATTGCCTAGATTGTAGTGCTCAGTTTAGAATTGGTTGAAACAGCTCCTAGGATGATGAGCTCGACCCCTAGAGGCAAGGGAATGTGTTAGATTGCCTATATTATGTATTTTCTTACTCATTTTCATGGTTGGACTCTTGAGGGATAAGCTTAGACTGTATTACTCTTTGTATCTCTGCAATTTTGGCAAAGGAAGGACCAAGGTTTTGCAGCACTATTTTGGATTCCTGTGGTGATTTGTGTTGATGGTGTGTTTCTCTCATGTACTTGTAAGTTTGTTATGTGTATCATTTTCCTACTCTTCTCTTCTGCAAATTAAGTAAATGAAGTGTTAAGGTAGAATTCATGGTTTCTATGCTCTGCCTTTAAGTTTGCTTAATATCTATGTTTTCATCTGTTTAAGGAGAACTCTCGATGGTTTCTTGCTCTCCTTAGCTCCTCACCGGTCATATCTATCCATTCACTTATTTCAAAGGCATCAAGACAATCTCCTACCTTGCCCCAAAAAGACCTCTGCAAAAACTGTGTCTCATCCCTACACCCAAAATTGCTGTGCTCAGTTTTCCAACAAAACCCTAAAAATTTAAAATCAAACTTTCCCTATCAGTTTACTAGCCTAAATTCAGTGTTCTTTATTGGTCATCTCAGCCCTTTGAAGACCTTTTGCCGAGATAGACCCGGAGAGAGCCCTCTCGTGTCACCGTAGGGCTAGCTACGAGGCTAAATGGTTTGATGTTGCCTTGGATTTTGTCTTTTTCAGCCTGAGGCCAAATTCAAGCGCTAACATAACCTTTATATTGTCTAGAATTTTACCAATCCATAATTTATTTTTGCATGTAAGCTAATGGATAAAATTGCCTTCTTAATGCAGTTATAAAATCATTCCAAGAAGAGATAATTTTACCACTTTTCTTCAAATATTCTTAAGTTATGTCCTCCCACCAGATGAGGGATGAAATTTCCAAATGAATAGAAGCAAGGTAGATATTTGTAACATCATCAAGAATATATTAAATCCTGGAATAGACTTCAATTTGACGAACCCAATTATCAAACTTTTCAGCATTTACTTCCCCATTGTACATATGAAACTCAAACTTGACATCAAGCTTAAGCAAAGGAGACTTAAAATATCCTTTTGGAAACCTAGGAGGAGTATGTATAGGTTTTTAAGGAGGTGAGGATGGAGGTAAAGGAGGAGGTGGAGGTGGAGGCTTTCTCCCATCACCACCATTACCTTTTTGTTAATTAGAATTATCTCCTTACAACCTTTTTGTGCTTTCATTGTACAACACTTTTACTATCTCAGACATATCATAGAATCCTTTCAAAAAGATCTATCATCCTCAAACATCATCTCCTATCCTTCTTCATGTGCCATGACTAGTGGATTTTGAGGAGTTTGTGACCTCCTTGAACAAATTTGAGGGTTTGGTTCTTCAAGCACTCCTCCTCTTATAAACTTAGAGCTTGTAATCTTTCAAGAAAACAAGTGCAAAAACTGTCAAACCATCAAAACGACCATGCTTTGATACCAAACTGATCTTAAATTAAAAATTGAAGGTTTTTTGAAAAAGTTTGCAAGCTAGTTTATGTCTTGTGGGTAATGGATCAAAATTGCAAAAGCACATAAACTTAGTAATTTTAGTTAACTTTTGCAGATTTAAGTTTTGGCTCTTTATATTATATGCTCAAAATATCAACTACATAAACATATAATGCTCAAATCATAAAAATAATGTTGCCATTGTGTCTACAACACCCAAAAACCCTTGTCCAGGCTCTTCTTGGGCTAAAAAAGGGCCAAGTTAGGCCTCCTTCTTTATTTTCCTGCTAGTTGGTCTGCAAATTCACAAAATTGGCTAAAATGGTAATGAATTCCCCTCTTGGCAGATTCGCCAGGTGATAATTTAGTGTGAGAAAGGAAACAAAATCATAAAAAATGGTGCAAAATGTCAGATGGTTCACTGGGCATCGCCCCTAACTTCCACCGCTTATGTTGGTCACGTGGTAGCCAATATGATTGGGGGCATGGGCCAGAGGCCACGCGCCCCACCAACCCCGACATGTAGTCATGTGAAATGGCATATGGTCGCGATCTGGAAAATGGTGGTTTTTACTGATGGTTATGATGGTTTTAGTAAGAGCCAGGGCTAGGGCCTTGTGCCCTGCCCCACTCCCCTTAACTCCCGGTAATATGGTATGTGACACGACCGCCGGTTGGGCTGGTCAGGTGACCCCGTCAGCCCGAACCTCACCCCAAAATATCACCCGTTACATGTTAAATGAAATTGGTGCACTACATATAACAAGCACCAATGCAATACCATGTGGCGCCTCCCGATTGGTCAAACCAAATCTTCATGAACCAATAGACAACTGTGAAATCACCCTCTATGATCATGCCACATGTCAGCATTGGATTAGCCCGTCTGACCACCATACTTGCATAGTCACCTACTGATGTCAGTGCCATGTTATCATATGAATTTCCCAGTCAACCCTGCAAGTTGAGCTTTTAGTTCTTTGCTAAAAATTCCAAAACATGATAACTTTCACATACGATGTCAGACAAAAATGATTTGAGCATCGTTGGAATTAGAACAACGAGATCTACGATTTGGCACCAATTTTGAAAGATTTTGAGCACACTTATTTTTGAGCATATTTTTTATCCCCTAGATTAGAGAGTCCCCCATAATACTCTTATGATCTTTTATAATTTCCGAAAACCCCAATTTCTCCCCCCCGCCCCCACTAAAGGGTTGTACATTGCAGTCAATCTCATTGTACCACTTGAACCAATGTTCTGAAATCAACCTGTCAAAATGCAAGGACTAACCAACCAGTGTTGGAAAATGACTTCTAATAGGTTCCACAAAATAGCTAAACCACCTGCACTACCTTTAACGTCCAGAGCCATAATGTCCCAACCCTTCCAACAAAAATTACCTATTTCTTCCAATTTGGTCATAGAAACCTTAGTGTTATAGGCCATTTTGTCACATTTGGTCAATAGGCCTTCAACTGGATCAATCAACATCCTTTGACCTCGTTTTTGTCATCCTTGCACAAAGACCTAAGCATGAATCATTCTAATCCCTGAGTTTCTACCTGAAAGCACCTTGTTTCAGTCATAAGGACCAACGCTCCATGGCGTCTTACTGGACAATGTTGAGTACCAAGTTTCCCTACTTTGCTCCTACGTTGATCACCAACAAGTTTCTCAGTGTTGGGAGTGCGTGGATTCTAGAAATTCATGAAAAAGAGAGAGAATCCTGAAGCCTCTTCTTCCAAAAGCTTCCAAGATCCATTATAACCATTTATATAAGATAAAAGTCTAAAATCCTATCCTATCATACCTTGGAGTTTTCATACCTTATCCCTTGATCTCATCCTCCCATCTAGAGTGGATCTCAAGCCCAGATTGGTAAAAGGATAAGAATTCATGAAATACCTCCTTCACCTATATATTTATTGCCATCCATAGGAAATGGGTTGGCTTTTGGAGAGTGATTCTACCCTTATGTTGTTGATGTGAAAGATATCTTTCCATGCATTAAGGTGATTAGAGGTGCACTTTGTGACAAGGAAAGGACAAGTAAACTTGGAGGAGCTCTTTCACATGATCAACACCTATTTTTGGTTGTAACTCACTACATTTCTATTAATGCAAACATTTCTTTGTTTTCCTATAAATTATGTTATGGTTTCATATATTTCAATACCATGTTGATCTATTGAATAAAGTGATTATATGATGCTACATAGGTTTTGTGGATCGTTGCCTTGTGTTATTTGATTGTGTTGGTTCTAATAATAGATGCATTTGAGCTAGGATTCGAGCATTCAGACCAAGGAAGGAGTGATGCATACAATAGATTCTAGGTAAGATTCATCCTGCTATCTATTTACTTTAAGGGAAACATTAGTCCCTTTGTCTTTTTGTTGTTCTAGGTCAATCCACCAAGCCTAGGGAAGATACTTTTGTTCGTAGTCGTAGATTCTGTATAACAAATTAGTGACCATACTGGGGAACGATATATTCCCTTAGTGGTTTCTTTCTCCATTTTTCTTGTCTTACCTCTTCTCCGGTATTTATTGTCTTATTCAGTCAAGAATAGATCTAGGAAGACCTTTAATTGAGTCTCAATTGTAATCCTTGAGTCATAAATTCGCATCCCTAGACCAATGCACTCTCTGGTATTCTGATAGAGCATTGCACCATAGCTGAGAATTCTCTATGCCTACATTGCATAGCACTGGTGCCTCCTTTGCACCTGTGTTGGCCCCTGTTCATGCACAAGTTTGTTTTTGCCTTGATTTTCTCTCTGATCAGCCTTGTTCGAGTTGATCTTCCTTGAGTCCATGAGTGTCTTATGGTCCCTTTGAAGTCTCCATTTGGTTTGATTTTGTTTTAATACCTTTGGTAAGGATTTGTTTAAATATTTTCCTTTGTTCTTATCGTTAGGTTGTTTGCAAACTAATTTTGCTTGATCATTTAGTGCTTAGATGAATTGGAGTTCTAGTCATCATTCTAAAAATCTTATTTGAATCAGTGATTAGATTTTGCATCTTAGTTTTATTCATTTTTGAAACTTAAGTGACTTGAAAAGAAAAATCTTTGCATTGGCATCTATGGTTTTGTGTGTAAAAGTTAGAATTTCATAGTGTGAAATTGCATTTTTTTTCTTTCATTTTTGCAAAAACTTTCCCCCCTCAATCACCGGGGGGGGGGGTGGCTATATTGTGTATGAGTGTTAATCACCTCTGAGTGACATCACATTTTTCATAAGATTTTGTTTCGTTCTTTCTTTCTTCTTGTCAAATTCGAGTTCTTTTCATAGATTGATTGTTGAATTTGAAAAGACACTTTTACATTACAGTTAAAGTCTATGTGGCTTCTTTTCGTTAGCGATCAATTTTCATCCATATGTTTCTTTGCATTTGAAACATTAAAAGAAAAGGAAAGAAAAGACTCTTTGCATCACAGATAAGGCTTTGATTTTGATTGGAATAGTGAGGAGATCGATTGTTGGATCACTTGTTTGTTGCATTGTTGATTGATTTCTTCTTCCCCTACTTAGTTAGTCCTTTCATTATTAAAAGGAAAATTAAAAGAGTTATTCTCATCACATTAGTTGCATCATAGGTGTGTTCAGGTGACATTGAGTTGAGCCTTGAAATTGAAAAATAATTCAAGATAAACTCTAAAATTCATCTCAATTAACCTAAGGAGAATTTGAGATTTAATGACACACGTAAAGGTCTAGGCTAGAGACGTTTTCCGATGTCATTAAACGTAGGAGTTGTCATTGTTTTCCAACGTTGTATCGAGGGGGTGAAATTTCGTTCCACATAAGTAAGTGTATAGGATAATTTTCCACGTACCTTAGGGTATATTGGACGATGCTCCATGCATGAAAAGTATATGGGAACACTCTCATCGAACAGTTACGCATTAGACAACACTAATATGGACTGCACTTCCACGTACCATCAAGTATATTTTGGAATTCCACCCTAGGTTTCTTTCCATCCATAGGTAACCAAGTCAACCCCCTTATACACTGTGATACATCGAACACAACATTCGAGGATATTTCCTGCATGTACATTAAGTCCTTGGTTCTCCAAGGTGTATATTGTGTATATTATAGTTCACAGTTGCTTGGTAAACCTTTATGCCTAGTTTACCCTCTTCGATTTATTTTTGTTGTTAATTTATAAAATAAATTAATTGACCACTGAACAACATCGTTTCTGTGGAACAACTCCTTAGTAGATCTTAGGCTAATACTAATGGCAGCAGTTCCCAAGTCCACTAGTCAAGGAAACTCCTCTTACGGGAATCCTGGTCCTTTTTCTTCTTTTGGAAATATTGGTGCTCCTTATATGGAAACATTGTCCCTTCCCAGATTCACCATTGGTTTTCCAGTTTGGTTGTTTTCGACCACTATGGTTTCAAATGTCCAAACTACTTCTCAACTAAGTTCTCCTCCACCTGAACAATATCAACCTCAAGTTGATCCTAAAGTTGACCCTTTTGCTTCTTCAACTATTGTTTCTTCATCCATTTCTTCCTCTTCCCCTGTTGAAAGTCTTGATTCTAGTAATCAGGAAGCTAAGAAGAAGAAGAAAAGGACGACGAAGAAGAAGCAAAATAAACAAGGGGGCAAGCAAACAACCATTGCTATTGATGCAACTAGTATGGGAAAATCTTCCAATCAATGTCATAAAGTTAAATTCCCTTGCAAGCTTTGTAAGGGTGATCACTTTCTAAGATATTGTCATGGTATTCACCAAGGTATTAGAAGCGTGGTCCACAAGCTCACATCATAGTACATGCCCTTCAAGATCATAATACAAGCTTATAATGTTTCTGTACCTAGCACAATCATAGATGAGGGCACATCTGTTAGTAGTTTATCCTCAACTTCTTGGCAAGCTTCAGGTTCTTCACAGCGTGCGCACGTCAACCATAATTTGTTGGCTTTTAACAAAGGAACCAATCAACCGTTAAGGATCCTTCCTAAGTGATCTGATTAAGAATATTAGATTGCTGTGCTAAGATCCTCCTAAGATTAGAAACAAAATGCTTTCATTGTGCTTAAGGATTCATGAGTTTTACAAGTGTAAAATGAGTTTTTATGTTAATTTTATGAGCATAAAAATGTACAGAACATCACCAAAAACATATCACAACAGGAACATGATGACCCCTCCTGGACTATGTTTCCTTTGTCCAGCTTCCAATGGCTCAGGCCTCTTTATTATGCTCAAAATTGTAAAAATATGTGTTTACTGTTACGCTTCTATACTAATAGGTGTCATATATCATGATTGACTTGATGAGCTATGTAATATGTTCATACCTTTCCTTGTTGCAAAGGTTTTCCATATTTTCAAAAAAAAAAAAAAAAATTAAAAATGTAAAGAGGGTATACCCTAAAAGAAAAATCAAAAGCTAAAAAAGAATAAGATGGTCCAAAAAGTGAAATAAAATGAACCCCACCAAAAATAAAGACCAGGAAAGTGTGCAAGTCTAAATGCCACTACTTTTTACTCTTGTACTTACTCTTGTACAATAAACAAATTGTGTGCAACTTGTTAACTTATGCCACAATTGATGAACAGTCAAACAACTTAAGCTTGGCTAGTTCATATTTGAATTTTATGTTTTAGAGATAGAGAATAAAATCTGACCAAACTGTTTAATCTTGGCAGATAAGTAGATAGGTAGAGTGAATAAAAGGAGTTCAACAGTTTAATCTGAGCCCTTGGATGTACTAATAAGAACAGATTTACACAGATATCTACATGTAAAAGAAAAGAAAAGTTTGATAAGGGTGTGCCAGTCTAAGTGCACCCAAATAAAGAAGAAAAAATGTTAGGTTAAAATAGGTAGGGTAGGTAGATGATGTTGCAGAATTAAATGTGATGAATGATGATTCTAAATGTGTTAATCTTTACTTTCATCGCAAGTATAAGGCAGACTTTACACTGAAAGCATTTCAAAAAAAGCAAAGTAAAATACTTAACTTCCCCCTAAATTGTCACTAATTTCCCCTAAGTACTAAGGCATTTGCTAAATTAGAGGGGCTCAGAGCATTTCTCTGACTTCTAGAGGGACCGGACCCTCGGCCCAATAATTTATAAAGCCTAAAGTACTTAAACTATTCATAAGATCACTCTTTCACCTTCATAATTCTTTTCCTAAGTAAAATCCTATTTTACTTAGGAAAATTGAAAATATTTCTCATATAAACCCTTTTTCATCCTAACCCTAAATTTAACTAAACATGTTAAATGTTTTTATACTTAGCGTTTTCATTTTATTGTCATATTAACTTTTAACTTATATTGTATAAATCCCTTATAATATTTTCCCTTCCTCGTATTATTTAATATATTAAATATTCCTGAAATATTATATATCCCACCCCGGGTTGAATACAACCATAATCTGCGTTTAAAGTAGGATTAATGAGTTAATTCGTAATTCATTAAGAACCTTAATCCCCTACCGTACAAAATGGGATTAATTAACACCCCAGGTTAATTAATAACCTTAACCAATCCCGCCACTCCCGATATGATTAAATTAACTCTTAAATCTATTGGGCCCGCCTTTGTTAAAAATCCGCATATCGCTTCTTGCGTCAACCGTCTGATCAGGTCCTCAAGATTTGACGGTTATTATCAATATCGTGCGACCCTTTGTGACTGCACGTTAGCGCGCGATCACAAAGCAGTTTTCTCCCAGCACCTCTGCCACGCGTCAAATGATCTATGGAATCGTTGGCTCAAGGTCCATTACCACCTTTCCCCAAAAGCGGTGCGATATGAAACCACTTACCACCCTTTCGCATACAAAAAAAACATCACATCTTTTGTCGCTAACGTCGCGCGCCCAAAATCCAAAACCCCGCCAACCTTTGACTTTGTAAATAAAACAAAAGGTCACTATCACTGCTTCATACTGTAAACTTGTGCGCCCATGCAAAAGAACGTCAAGGTCAACTAGTTCAAGCTTCCAGTCACCAACCTGCTCTAAAATCTTGCAGCCGATGCCAACCGGAACCCTCCAGCTGTGCCTAGCACCTGCATTTCATTACTCATTTCCCAAAAGAGGTATTTATCAAAAATCCTAGCTAAACCCTACAAATACTTCTTTTTCACTGTTCATTGATGAAAATCCCAAAATTCATAGTAATTTAGTCAATATTTTCGTCACTTAAGTCTCCTACAACTTCTGTGTTGCCTATTTTTACATAGAAATTCACAGTTTCCATCTGAATCCACGAGAACCAGACATGGAAACCCCTTTGGCTTTGAATGTTGCACCTTTAAATGCTCCCCACCAAGATTTAGACTATCTACCTTTGGCTGATAAGGACTTCCAGATAAAAGACCTCACCACTGACAAAACTCACCTAAGAGTCTTTTTCCAAAGCAGAGATAACTACCTGAATGGCTCTGATATCCTAGTACTGTGGGATTCTAACCTTCCTATGTATTTTTTACCCATAGTTCATGTTCTCCCAGAAATAATTCATCATTGCCATGCCAATTATGACCCTAATTGCCAAGCAGTCATGTTTCCGAGCCAAACAATCCTTTTTCCAATAACTACTGAGTCAATTAACGAAATGTTACAATTTCATTCCAGTCAAGCCCTGACTCCTCTTTCCATGGGAGATTTACTTGAGAAATCAACTAAATTGTCCCAGGACGAACTCAATCGCCTCTGTCAAACTTTCATGTCACCGAAACATCAGCCTGATGGCCCACCTCCTTACATGCAAACTTTCTTCATAGATATGGGACAACTCATAATCTACATGATATCCTTCAGGGAAAATTTTAAGAACCCCCCCTAAATTTATAAAAATAATAAATGGGCGAATCTCCATGGTATATAGGAAAAATGGTAGGCGATTTTATCAATAATATAATATGTATATATAATTTTTTGGCGAATCTCTCACCAGGCATGGCGAATATTTTACTCAATTATAAAATCTTGTAAGATCTTGGCGAGTCTTTCACTAAATAATAAAACTTTGTAAATTCCTAGTGAATCTTAGCATAGGCTACATGCTAGTTTAATTCCCCCATTTAAATAGGCTACATTCCAGGTGAATACCATGGGTCAATACCATGTGCCATTTTTGTTTTTATTAATTCTAATATTAGGGTTAATAATGGTTTTTTGCATGGTATTAATAACAATCTAGTCCATGGTATTTGTCCCATAGTATTTTGGCCATAGGTTTCACCTAAATATAACCAATTTTTTGAGTGTTCGTAAATATAAGGTGACTTATGGAGTAAATATAAAAAAATGTTTTATTTGTTTACCATACCTCTGGTTTATTTATATTTTTATTATTTACCATACCTTTTTTACAAATATGGTATTTGGCCCATAGGATTCACTTAAATAAAACCTCTTTCTTGAGCCTTCATAAATAGAACGAGGGTTATGGACTAAATATAAAAAGAGGTTTTATTTATTTACGATACGTCTAGTTTATTTATATTTTTATTTATTTACCATACCTTTTGAGTAAGTATAAAAAGACGTTTTATTTATTTACCATACCTCCACTTTACTTATATTCTTATTTTTTTACACCCTTACATGTATATAAGGTGACTTATGGAGTAAATATAAAAAACGTTTTATTTATTTACCATACATCCACTTTACTTATATTTTTATTTGTTTACACCCTTACATGTATATAAGGTGACTTATGGAGTAAATATAAAAAATGTTTTATTTATTTACCATACCTCTCATTTATTTATATTTTTATTAATTTACCATACCTCTTTTATAAATATGGTATTTGGCCCATAGTATTCACTTAAATAAAACCTATTCTTGAAAATGGGCGAATGGATTCACTTAAATAAAACCTATTCTTGAAAATGGGCGAATGGAAGGTTGTAAGTCCTAATTTCAAGGGCTAAATTTACCTTTTTTACCCTCTCCCTTAAAATAAGGTGGGCTATTTGAGGTGATTTGTAAAAATGTACTATGATACAAAATATTCGCCCACTAAAAATTTAAAACCCCTTAATTTCGCCAAAGGGCGAACATTCGCCCCTAAAATTATCCTTGAGACAATTTTTACTCCTGGACAGCCCCCTGCTGTCAAATATGACTTTGCCTCTTACATTATTGACAAGATTCATGACCAGTTCATGAGACTGGAAAATGAAAGAGTTTTCAAGTATACCACCTTTATATACCATCTCATGCTCTATTATCAGTCAGACAATTTCCCATTCCTTGTCCTAAAGCTTGACACCAGAGAAAATCCAAGGTCTGTAATCTTCTGGTCTGCGGTCTTCCATGATTCCTTTGAAACCCCTTACTCCTATAATGAATTCATTGATCTACTTGTTCATCCAGCAACCACCTTGTTGAGAGGGGTTTCCCCTCTCAGGATCAGTGGTGATATTAAAAAGACCCTTCAACTTTCTAAGCATTACAAAGTGGGAGACTGGTATCTATACCAGAACTTCATAGAATTCAGGATATATGGTTGTGAGCTTGTCCCCTTCAAGTTACTAAAGTATGTTCCAATGCGACTGTTTGCATTGGAGTACTATAGGCAAATGAGTAATTCAGATTTGATCCATTTTACCAAAGCCAAAAAGAAAGCACAGCTCAGGATCAAACATGAAATGGGCCCTTTCGTCTGCAACAGTAGAGAAGCAGGGGATGCAACAGAAAGAATTCTAGAGAACTACCTTAGATTACAAAAAAGCTTTGGTTGGGCCCCATATGACCCTCATGTATTTATCTGTGATAGAAGAATGAAGAATAGGTTGTCCCCTATATGCATCATAGGATCCTAGAAATTGAACAATTTTCCAACACGGATGAATGGAGAGAGGGTACCTTAGTAGCTACTGATATTGAACAGGTGAACATTGAAAATGTAATGAGAGATATTGAAAAGACTCTTGACTTAGATTCTTCTAGGTAGGTACATTATGATAGTTCTCAGAGATCAGCATCAGGAATAAGTGTCTCAGCAGCTGGGACCTCTGAAAGGCACTCACAGCAGGCCAATACACCAACCACAGGGACCTCCAAGGGTAAAGAAACAGAGACTAGTACACAGGCTATTGAACAATCTATAATGTCTAAATAGCCTGAAGCACCCAAAGAGCAAGAAAACACCCAAAGAGAAAGCAAACATCCGAATTCCTCCAACTCAAGTGTAGACTCCTCTGAATGAGGAGAGAACTAAAAAGAGAGACAAGGAATTAGCCACCCCTGTCAGTCCACCCTCTGAACAACCCGGTGCTAAAAGGCATAGGCTGAATCCTCTTTGAGAAGAAGAATTCTATGAAGAAAATACTCATAGCCAAAGAAGAGAAGGTGTTGATAATCATTAGACTTTCCCGGTAGGAGGGACACCTTCCGGCTCACAAAGACATGAGTGGGAAAGACAACAGAGTGCAGAAGTGTCATCCTTCAGGCCTCCAGGAAAAGAAAATCTAGATATTAAGAAAAATTTCAAATAAATCAAAGCAAAAAATGAGCCATTAAGGATCCAAGTTTACAATCAATATTTGAAAATGGCTCCCACAAACCAGAACAGGTTGATGTCAGCCTATGACATCAAAGAAGGAAAAATGATTATGAGTTTTTTCAAGCCCAAGGTGCAACAACCTCAAATAGCTGCAGATTACTTCAAAACTAATTTTGAAGTTATGGCAAAAGACATCCATCCCCTAGACCAGATTGAATTGCACAAACAGGTAGGAGAGATGGTCTATTCTACAATGACAAGTAAGGCCATGATGGCCCAAAAGCTGCAAAATTCTCTTAACAATACAACTGCCCAACTACAGTTGGAGAAAGCCTCTTCACAGGCTAAAGACAACAAGATTAAAACATTAGAAGAATTGATCATTGGGTTGGGTCATGATTCTAAATATGTGAAGGCTGCAAAAGCCTTAATTAAAAAGAAGGATGAAGACATCGCTGCTTTGAGAAAGCAACTAACATTGCCACCTTCACAACACCCACAAACAGTTGAGGTTATACAACAAAGAACTGAAGAAGAACTGATGGATTTAGTTCTGAAACTTAATGAGCATCTAAAGGCCTTGTAACAACTCTGGCACCTAATGTTCCAGTGGTCACAGCAGAGGCAGTAATAGTAACAACAACAACAGGTACAACACAAGTAGGAATTTCAGGTCTTAGCCCAGATGAATTAATAAAATAAATGGAGGAATTGAAGCTCCAAGTTACAGAACTACAAAAGGTAAAAGAACAATTTGCTACCCTGGAGCAAAAGTATGAGCTTTCAAAGATCAATTTTGCAAAGAAAGTGAGGGAAAACAAAGGATTAGAACAGAGGGTGAAATCATTAGAAAAGGATCTCACATTTGATAAACCCTTGGCAGAAATTAGAAAAATCCTTTGGGCCAACATTACTCAGTCAATAAATGATGTTTGGCCATCTATCCAAATTATTTTTGAGCAGATGGAGTTGATAAAACTAGCTCTTGAAGAGGTCAAGAGAACAAAGGAAGAATTAGGAAGGATTCCTGAAGAGGCTACCAGACTGATCAATATTTTGAATACTAGGAATAAAAATAAACTTGAAGAACTAGGCATTAGAGACAGAACAGGGACAATTTTGGAAATAAAGAAGGTTTTGACTAAAAAGTCCTTGACGCAGAATTTGGAAAGGAGATGCCTAAACATGCAGGAAGAAATTGATGACTTCATGAAGAAATTCGATGTATTGCAGAGTAAAGGACTTCCCAGTCCTTTAGTTATCAATGACAAGCTGATGACTCAGTTGGATTACCTTAACAAACTGGATAAATATGCAAACAACCAGGCCAACTCATCTTCCAGTACAGTCAAAGCAATACCTACAGGCAGAGTGCTTTTTGACAATCTTGAGAACTTGTTCTATGTGGAGCACGAGATAAAACACCTCTTCCAAGTTCAGCCTGATTTTTTCAGATATACCGAGGCTGATGAAATCCTTAGAAAACTTCAAAGGATCCGAATACCTCAGGAAAACTGGTGGGCAGAAATGATAGAAATTTTGTGATTTACATTTGGTAAAAAGGTAAATTCTCAGTTTTACTAGAGTCAATGATGGTAACTGAAGATAAACAAGGATTACACAGGTAAAAGAGTATCAGACCAGGTAAAGAGTATCAATGAAAACAGGGCAGCCAACACAGAATTACAAAGAAGACAACAACATGCCCAATCATAGGGCCTGCCTCCAACGCATTCACGGAAATAGGAATAGCAAAACATCATTTTGCCCTTTCTTCTATCTATGAGACCATCTGTCTCTATTTTTCTTGTAACTTACTGATAGTCATCCTAGAATATATCTCACTTTGTTATGAGATATTTTTTGTAAAGTTTTTTGTATAAATAATACCTCAATTGGAGTATTGTGTGTGGATTCTTAGACATTGTTGTATAATTGATTACTTTGGAATAAAGTGCTGTTGGACAAATTTTTGTATGGCTGGTTGGATGAAGAATTAATGCAAAGGACTTTTCATAGGATTCATGTGTCAGACATCGGATCAATAAGTATTCTATATCTCAAGTTTTAATGTTTTCTGGTTTATTATTATCAACTGTGTTCCATATCTGAATAGTAAAACGAAAAAGAATAATTCAGAAAGTGCTTAAGTGCAATCTTTTTTCAATCATTTTTATTCTTAATGTTGTCCTCTAAACTAGCATAAGTAGTGAATTCTTAATTGCTCTTGTTTCCTAGTTTAACCATCTTTGATTATTTAATAAAGAATTCTTAATTTCTCTTTATTGTTAATAATCCAAGTTCCATCTTTTTAAAACATGATGAAGGATTCTTAATTGCCCTTCATCCCTTTTAAGTCCATCACATCTTTTTAAAGTCTCTATTGCTCCCTATTTAGCTATCTTGCCCTGTGAAACCATCCCTTGTTAAGAAACCAAATCCAGTTAAGCCATATTCTTTGACTTCATTAGCCCAATGGCCTAAACTATTCAGTCCTACCCCTCTACTATTGAATTTCACCACCAAACACAATCAAAACCCCTAAACTTTCATAACTAGCCTAATATATTTCAAAACAAAGCTAAAACTTAAAGAGAGAGCCCTCTCTAGGTATAGATTGGCTAGATTCTGTACCCAAAAGTTGGTTTGTGGTTACCTAGGACCCCTTTCCTCTTCCCAACAACTTCTAGGAAAATCTGAGTGATAACATAGTGGCGAATCCGCTGGGGAATGAATAGTTTGTTTGTTACTATTGTTTATTTTATAAACTACAGGCGGAGCCTGAAGTTAGCTAGGTAGCCTTTTAACTGTTCTTGCTTTGCAATTGCATATTAGATGAACACTGCTTCAGTCTATCTCCGGTCTAGTTTATGGACTAAACATCTAGTTTCCAAACATTTGACCAGTTCCTTTTGTCAAATAAGTCTTTAAGAAAGTTCAAATCCCATATCTAAAACCTCTTAAAGAAACTATTGAAGTTGTGTTGTTAATTTCATTTAAAGAAAAACCAAAAATACCCCTAGAAATTTGGCTTCAGAAAGGACTCATTACACCAGAGCTAATCCTGATCCCAATCCACCACAAGTGTTTGAAAATCCTAATCTGATCCCTAGAATTCTTAGGAGACAGGAAAGCCAAGAAAGTTCTGCCAGTTCCAGACCCCCTTTCAGATCAAGATCCTGCCTTGTAAGGTGGATTTACCTTAAGGACGAACCCTTTGATGAGCAATTTGAGACCTCTTTGTTCGTAACATTTTCTGACTCTGAGTTGGTCTGCTTGGTTCCAGACCCAGTATTTATTGAAGAGTTACAATTTGAAGCTGTCAGTTCTTCAATTGACAGACATTTGCAAAGTTCAATACAATCTGAGCTTACTTCTGAAAGAACACCTGATCCGTCTACAATTATTGTTGCTTCTGCAAGTTCCTCACCATTTCCTCAAACATCTCAACCTCAAACCACCCCTTCTACCCCTCCATCTACCACTCCAACACCCATCATTATCCCAACTCCAGCTGTTGTTTCATCACTACCTGCTGCAATGGAAAACAGATATACTCCCTTGGTATTACCAGCCAATTTAGGGGCTATTCCCCAAGACTACCAAATTAAAATCACTCCATTTGATGTTCTGGTACCTACACTGCTCAACAACATACCAAAAGAATGATTGATTACTTTGAAATATATGAAATAGATGCTGATGATGTAAGAATGAGAATATTTGTTCAAAGTCTAACTGGAGAAGTTAGAACCTGGTTTAGAGCCCTACCTGCAAACAGTATAAACGACCTAGAAAATCTTTATAGGCAATTCTTAAATAGATGGGAAAAGAAGAAAGATCCTCTCCAAATCTTATCGAAATATGAAAACCTGAAGAGAGGAACACAAGAAACTGTGCAAGACTACTGCACTAGGTTCAATAATGTTTACAATGCTATTCCTCAAAACCTCAGACCTCCTCCCGATTTAGCCTTAATCAAATTCCTTGATGGATTTGATTCTGACATGGCCTACCAGCTTAGGGAAAGAGCTCCTCGAACTTTAGAAGATATGAAAAGTATAGCCGTTAGTGTTGAAGCCAACCTGATATCTAAATGAGCCAAGGCCAGAAGTGAAAGGAGAATACCATTGAAAGAAGAACCCTCAGCCTTTGAACAAAAACTGGATGCTATTATTAAAGGGATGGATAAGCTAGGAGATAGAGTAGAAACAATTGAAAGGAAAGCCCCTTGGGATGGTCAGCCAACCAATACTGGAAGAAATCCAAATTTCAGGAAAAACCAAATCCAGAACACTGGAAAGACTGGTCCTGACCAAAACATTAGGCCCCCATTCCAGGAAAATTACGTTGAAGCCTCAAATTCTGATGAACCAATAGAAGATACTCAAATATGTTAGACTTTAAGCTTCTGTGGTGGTTTTTTGGAGTAGCATGATCCAGATTATCCACAGTGTTATGTTTTTTATGTTGACGTTTCGAACCCCAAAGGGGGTCCATCCTCAGGACCAAATTTTGATAGAATATGAATGACAGTTATTTTGAGAGAAGAATCTTCCGACCAGAGTATAAATACAAAACCTAGAAATTTTTTATATATATAAGCTGACCTATGAATTTTTATTTTTTTATTTTATTTTATTTTAATTTTAATTACTTTTGTTATTAATAATTATAATTTTAACTCAATAATGAACAACAAGTTTTCTTGACCCAAGACGATCAGGAGGCTCACATTTTCAAACAATTCCAAACTCAGTGAGGTGAATCCTTTGACTTCAGGGATGGATATGATACAACCATTTATGAAGTCCACAAACAATATAATCTGAGGAGAAGAAGAATTGATGTCCCCGAAACCAACAAACAGAAAGCTACAAAACAACCCATCAAAGGTAAGACGAATTCTACACCTGTACATATTCTTTCTAGATCAGATCCTAATCCTGCTAGTCCAATAATTGAAGATGTGTTCGACAATCAACCAAATAAAAAACAACCCTCCACTCCTCCTTCTCCCAAAGGAAATGTGGAAGAACCTCCAGAAAGTGATTTGGAAACAACTTCAGTTCATAACCCCACTCCTAAGAAGGAGAAAAGTAAAGAAAATACAGAGGATAAAGAGAATACCACTGTTTGAAATACAAGAGCTCAGACTGAAAAACCTTTTAATTTGGAGACTGAAGTAGGCAAACTAAAAATAGTTGTTCCATTGTTTGAGTTAGCTAAACATGATGCCTACCAAAGCCAAATCAATAGATCACTCAAAATCACTGGAAATGAAGACTCAGTAAATGTTTTTGATGACCAACCATAATTGATCTTTGGCCCTGAAGTAAATGGAAAACCCTTAGATGGAGGAATTCCTCATTTCTATGTAAGTTTGAACATACATGACAAAATACTTCATAATGCCATGTTTGATTCAGGGGCATCTCACAACCTAATGCCCAAGTCTGTAATGGAAAAATTAGACCTAGATATCACCAGGCCATACAAAGACCTCTTTTCTTTCGATTCAAGTTAGGTGAGATGTTTAGGATTAATAAAATATTTGTGTGTTTCACTAGTTCAATACCTTGCAAAGACAATTTTAATGGATATAGTGGTAGCAGATATTCCACCAAAATATAGCATGTTATTGTCCAGATCCTGGGGTGCAAAGCTTCAGGGATCTCTCAATTGGACATGTCATATACTACTATCTCAGTTTTCGGCCAACCCAAGAAGCTATACAGAGAAACTTTAATGAACTATGTAGTAAGTAGTCAGGAGAAACCCCAAAATTTCCCCATCTACTCAGTACACTCTGATATGGATTCTTTCATTCTTTACAATTATGAAATTGATCCCTCTAATGAATTAGAAGTTTTAGCAGCAGAACTAAAAGAAATTAAAAAAGAAAAATCTAGTGTTCAAATATAGGAAATATCCGAGAACAATGAAATATGAGACACCCAAGAGAAACCAGAAGAAAGTAAAAAACCAGATCTCACAGTTAAACAAATTCCTGATACTCCTGATACCAACTATGAACATGAAATTCTTTGGCACTTAGAATTTGATGGTTCAGTCAATAAATTAGGAGCAGGAGCAGGAGTTTGGGTGTACAATCTTGAAAATGACCATGCTGAAGGCCATGCCTACAGGTTAGACTTTAAGTGCACCAATAATATGGCAGAGTATGAAGCTCTCATGCTAGGTCTTAAACTTGTCAAAAGATTAGGAGAAATTAGAGTATTTGTCATAGGAGATTCTGATTTAATCATTCAACAGATCAAAGAGAAGTATCTAACTAATGATCCTAGATTGAGATACTACAGAGGAACAATTATTGAGATTCTTAATACTTTTTTGGAAACTTAGCTTGCTAAAATCCCTAGAAAACACAATTTGCAAGCCCACAGTCTGGCAATGCTTGCCAGCACCTGCAAATTACCGTTTGAACCTAATCATCAGTTTACAACTGAGATTAGACACAGACTAGCTATACCAGACAATGTAAAGAACTGGCAAGTGTTTGATAGTGATGAGCAGATAAATAATTTTTTGACTTTAGATGAAAAATTTTTTAACAGTCACATTGATGTAGATACAGTTACTGAATTTGATCAAACAAATGAGGTAGAAATAGACATTTCAGAAGAAAGTACAATTCAAATGCTTCATCCCACAAAGTTCACTGAAAAAGAAATGCAGGACCTTAAACAAATCGATATTGATGAGGTTATTGAAGGAGAATCAGATGTCATTGATTTAAAGGACAATCATCTACCTAAAGGATTAACTCCTCTAGAAGACCTCTTTGATTCTAATGATATTCCAGAGAAACCTAATATGGAACCACTAAAAATAGGCATTGAAGAATATAACTTAGGAACGGATGAAAATCCAAAAATGATAAAGTTATCCAAATCTTTGCCTCCAGACCAAAAATTAAAATATGTTTAACTAATGAGAGAATTCCAAGCTGTCTTTGCCTGGAGCTATGAGGACTTGAAATCATATGACACCTCTATAATTCAGCATACAATACCTTTGAAAGAAAATCAGAAACCATTCAAATAGAAACTTAGAAGGATTAACCGTGTACTGCTACCATTAATTGAAAAAGAAATTAAATGTATGTATGAAGCAGGAATAATTGCCCCTATTAGGTTTTCAGAGTGGGTGTCTAATTTAGTACCTACTAGGAAGAAAACTGGGGAAATTAGATTATGTGTTGATTTAAGAAATGTGAATAAGGTTTCTCTGAAGGATAATTACCCTTTACCTAAGATGGATCATATTTTGCAAAGGGTAGTAGGTTCTTCTAGAATTTCACTCTTAGATGGGTTCTCAGGGTATAACCAGATTCTGGTTCATCCTGATGACTAGGAAAAAACTGCTTTTACAACACCATGGGGCACATTCATGTACATCAAAATGCCATTTGGACTTAAAAATGCAGGGGCAACCTTCCAAAGAGCAATGGACATAGCATTTGCTTAAGAGATTCATGATTTCCTTGTTATATATTTGGATGACTTAACTATTTTTTCTAAATCAGATCAGCATCATTTGGATCATCTCAGACAAGTATTCCTAAAATGCAGAAAATGTTGTATCTCTTTAAATCCAAAGAAGTCCTTGTTTGGTCTAGAGGAAGGTAAACTCTTGGTCCATATAATTTCCAAAGATGGCATTCGAATTGATCTTGCTAGAATAGAATCTATTCTGCAGATACCTCATCCAAGAAATATCAAAGAACTTCAATCTTTCTTAGGAAAGATATTTTTTTTGAGAAGATTCATATCTAATTTAGCTAAACTAATTAGGTTGCTTAATGATATGTTAAAAAAGGATTCAAGTGTTAAATGGACAGTAGAAGCCAAACAAGCATTTGAAGAAATCAAAATGGCTTTAACTAGAACACCGGTCCTTACTAGTCCACAATTTGATAGAGACTTCATAATATTTTCATTCGCATCAGAACACACTATAGCAACTGTTTTATTACAAAAATATGATCAAGGATGTGAGAAACCCATAGCCTTTTTTAGTAAAGCACTCAAAGATGCATCATTAAAATACAAAATCATGGAGAAACAAGCCTTTGCACTTGTAAAAGCCATTAAAGACTTCAGAGTCTATATATTATACTCTCATGTGATAGCCTATGTACCAAATGTTGTTGTCAAAACCATCTTAACCCAGGATGGAATCGAGGGCAAAAGAGGTAAATGGATTGCTACCATATTAGAATATGATATTGAAATAAAACCTACAAAGCTAATAAAAGGACAGGGATTGGCCAAACTCATGACAGAAACAAATTATCAAACCCTGGATATTAATGAACTGGATAACGAACAGGAGATGGCGACTCCACAAAGCAGTCAGGGCTTCTTAGATTCACCTTGGTATGTTGATGTAATTTATGTTTTCTAAACCTGCAGGCTCCTCCAGGGTTATCCAGAACATAGCAATACCGGTCATAGCATGCTCATGGAAATCAATGGACACTATTGGGTACCCGTGTCCCACAATGGCCCTGCTCCTGAAGTTCTCTACCAACATGCTATGGCATTTTCCAATTCTTTTTGCTGACGCTACTAATTCTTGCAGTCAATTTTAACCACCCAACTGGACATGTTCATGCATTCCTGTTCCAAGGACATCATTTCCATTAGATTGAAAATAAATCGAAATAAATTCAAATCATACCTCATTGGTAGCTCATCAATGAGATACATTTGAAATTATGTTCGCTTCCTATCATAACAAGTCAAACTAACATCTTTGTCCAAATATTCATGTATAACATATCACAGTAGGTTAGCTCGAAACACAACTATCATAGATCCAAATCATAAATCACACGTAACCAACTGTTGATGGTGCTGGACCCGCCAACATGTCAGGGGATATCCCTTGTAAGAAGTCCCAATTAGACCTCAGACTGTTTGGTGTAAGAGTCCCAACAGTGGGTCGTATGGTAATGCCTTGACCACGATTTCACACAGAGGCAAGTAAGATAACTCTGTTGGTAGCAAGGGTGTGACAGCTGCAGCAAGCCAAGGAAGGTGCATGAGAGGTTATAACAACATAGGGGTTGAGATGAGGGCACCCCTTGGAAACTTGTGATAGCACGTAGTTAAGAAGGGAACACACGAGAAAAGATACATCACAAAATGGAAGGCAAGTTATCAAGCAATCCAAAGTGATGGTTAAACCAAAAACACATTTCAGAAAGATTCGTACATGCATAAACACATAGCTATACATGCATGCGTAAGTAAACCAAATCATATATCATTTAGATTAAACCATATAACATAGAATAAAATACAACATATGCATGAAACATGCTGGCTCTTGTTATATTAAGAAGTGTAAGTTCTAGTCATACAATACATCCATGTCCGACCACTAGTCCTGATAGCAGAACGTTACAACCACAACCGCCTGCTCCTCCAAAGAGATGTACTAGCTCTGAGCAGTGGAGAAGCCAAGGCTTGTTACAATACTGTCCAAGCTCTCTCCAAGATGGTCTTATCAAAAGCTTGGCTGACAAAAAGCCTATACAATGAGTCACGAGGGACTATTTATAGCAAAGGGTGGGGTGACCCTTGACATTCCCCTTTGTGACAGTTCAACTACCCACATGACTCTTCATCTACTCTATGACTGTGACATCCAACTATCGACGCTTGACTTACACCTAACATGACGTTACATTAAAATGCACATATACCCATGTGAGACAAAATGGCTTGAGTAAGCCATGCTAGACATCACTCTGACTTAGAAAACCATGGAAGTCCAACTCCTCAACATCCTCGCGATGATCAAAAGTAACATACTGATGCCAAGTTCGGTAGTCCTTGATGGTGTCTGTGTGCACCAAGGTGACATCTTTTTGGAACCTGACTCTTGCCTCCATAATATCCGGTACACTGCTGGAGCTCCTCTTTCCAACTCGTCTATAAGCATGCGCATCATTGTCTTCAATGCGGCTGGACCAACAACATACTTGTGCATGGTGTCTGCATTGATGGGCAAGTCTGGGCTGGTAGCAATGCACATCAACTCGTCGAAGTACGAGTCAAGCTCTAGTCAGACATGTGACCTTGTTTTCATCTAGGTGAGAGTCCTAATAGATGGGATTGCATGTGAATGCACCACAACATTCATACTCTTGAACACACGTGCATGGGAAGCCTGTATGCTAGTGATGAGCTGCATGAGCTCTTCATAGTTTCGGATCTGACTCTGACTGCACTGGCCTTCATCATCTTAGGTAAGTGAAGCAGGGCTATCTTGTATCTCATCGTCCATGCTTGCATGTAATCAACATCAACATGAAAGTTCATCAAGAAACGTTCTCTTTTAGCACATCGTTGCTGCCATCCGTTGAGATGGACAACTACCTTATGCATGGTAGCAAACTTGAAGTACAACGCTCGCATAACTGTGTCAAGGGACAATACTTCATCTAGTATTGCCATCTTCAGTTTAGCTTAGGCAGATGTTGTCACCAACTCTCCTCCTTTCTTGGCCATCTCTAGTTCCTTAGCCATTCGCTCATTCTCAACTATCAAAAAGCAAACACTTGAGCTAGTGGCTTAGGCATACACTCTAGTTGCATCGGCCAAGGTTGTTGGATGTTTGTGCACATCAGATATGACCACTCATTCCTCAACTTGCACAGGAGATGTATGACCATCCAAAGTCGACACTCTGCGATACAACACAACTCTATGTTAAGACTCGCCAAATGAGATGTTGTGCATCTCTTCTTCTGTCTGATCTCTGAGGATCTCAATGATTCCTCGGTCGCTTGAGACTTGATTATCATCTAGATGCAGTGAAGCAGGTAAGTTGACCTCTTGGTGATAAGGCATAAGGTCTATGTCCTGTTCCAATTCCCGTTGCTCCATATCCGTATCCAACTATTGAAGTGATTTCTCTATCTCATAAGTGAAGTCCTACTCCTACGATGGTTCACCCTGTTTGCTTGATGTCAACTATTCTGATGAATCCACTACTAGTACGAGCGATGTTTCACTTGTTTGCACATGTTGCACCCCCTGTGGTATCTATTGCTGCTGTGCTTCCCTCTCCCGTTTGTGCAGCTCTTGTTCCTTCCGAAGTTGCTCCTTCAACTCATGCAACTCCTTCTCTGCTTCCTCCATTCTTCTCTTCTCCCTCTGCCTTTGTGTGATTTGCTTGTTGCGTTGTTGCCTCTTCGCCTCTATAGCCATAGTTTCTTTCTCTACCAATGGATCTACTCGGAACTTGCAGCTTTTCTCTTCCTTTATGTGATCAACAATCTTCCTCTTTCCCTTGTCGTGCACTAGTATGCTTGCCTCTGCTGCTATTGGTGTTAGTGCTGGTGCTCTCTGGGATGCTGCTTCACGTTGCTTCGCTAACCACTCCACAATGAAGCCGACCAATTCATTGAGTCTGGAGGATTTGTAACAATAGCTCCATGGGTCCTCCTCCACCTAATGACATGCCCTGTGGATCCAGTTGAACTGTACTCTCGTGCAATGATCTTTCACAATACAATGTGGGTCATACGGATTGTAACTTCGAAGGTTGAATGGATACTTCTTCATCAATTCTGCTTCGACATCCACTTGCTTGAAACTCTAGATCTCATATAACCCAATCCATAATGGAAGATCGGGCCAAGGTGTCTTCTTCTTCCGGTGCAGTCTAGCTGTCAATCCTGCCGAGTTGTGATATGCTACTTCCTGCATGATGAGCATGTCCAAGGAAAACTTCGGTAGAACATGTAGAGGCTTCTTCATGCTAAACATTTAGATGAAGGTGTCGGACGATGAGGCATACCAATCAGCAATGTCTATCAGTGCCTCCATTGCTTCCTTCGACATGCAGGGTGGATCTTTTTCGAATATCATCTTGTAGACTGGGGTGATAAAATGATCGGACAGTCATGTGATTACTCCTCTGAAGCTGCATTTAGACAAAAACTTACAATATATGTTCATAGCAGTCTCCGCTGGTGACCATGCCCACTCCAAGCCCGAGAAATCCTGTAGGGCATAGATTGCATCTAAGATGTAGGCAGACATGTAGATCTCTACTTGCATGCCTCTGGGTGACTGTCGAGCCTTCGATACCTGTTCCTTCAGCTAATGAGCCAACATGCCTGCCTAGTTACATGGTTTACCTTCTCTGGCCAGTTGGTCCAGTGCGATCACCCATCTCTATGGGAAGGTTTTCGTGCTTTCTTGGCCATCTAGTCGACATGAAAATATGACCAAGTATTGATACACCTTCTGTAGTATCTTCATCTTATAGATCTGGTTGGGTGTCATCCTGAATCTAGCTGGCTTCTTTACCCGGTTATTCAGAATGTCTCTGGAGTTGGCATTGTTGCTAGGCAAGCTGAAAGGAGTCTCCATGATAGTCACGGGCTTCGACATCTAATACATCTCATCATATTCCTAGAGCCTTCCTTCTCCAGATTGCGTAATGTTGTCTGGGCGAGGCAGAGTCCAGGCCAAGGCTTCCCAGACCCGCCGATGGGTAACTAAAAGAAAATTTGAAAGTGAATGCATGGCGACACTAAGTGAAATCAGAAGTGATTGATCATGCATGTAAACATCGAATGTAAGATTCAGTGAACAAATCAACATGCATATGGGTGAAGCGAGTTGCTGAATCAGCGATCGTTCGTGCAAAACAATTTCATGCATGAAACAACAGTAGAAACGAAAATTGAAACGGTGATAGTACAAGCTAGTATGCATGTAAATGAAAACAAACATTCAAAGAAATCAATCAAACATCACTCACACAAGAGAAAACACAAAAAGCGACAGAAATGCTGAAAAAGACAAGTTGAGACCACTTACCCGTGAATAGCTGAGCCAGACGTGTCGAAGAGTCCTGGATGTGTTGTGGGATGTTAGAGCTCCAAGATAGATGTGAAAGAATGAGCTCTGATGTGTCGAATAAATAAATTTGATCTCATGCCTCGCATGCCACAAATCTAGGAGAAAGTGACACTTCGAGGAAAGTTTCTAGAACGAACTTTGCATGTAGCCTCCTGCTGCTAAAAATATCTCCCTAAAACATGGGATGATTTTTTCATGTTGCCTTTTGGTATTCCAGGAAAAAGAAAGCCATGCATGCAATTCAAGTTTCCTTGGTCCTGGGTGGAACTGGTCAACCCAACTACTCATGCATGAGGCTGCTCAACTACTGGGAGAAAATTCGCATTTCTGGATGGAAGCTGGGCTAGCTGCTGAGCATATTTGCACAATTCCTGGGCAGAGCAACCAACTGCTGCCTAGGATTGCGCAATTCCTGGGCTGAGCAGGCCTGCTGGGAAGGATTGCGCAGTTTTCTGGGTGAAGCCTGACTGGAAGGATTGCACAATTCTGGAGCCTAGCAAGCTGCCAGACATAATTGCGCAATTTTTTGAGGGAAGGTTGGTTTCCCTCCAGAATTATGCAATTTATTGGGGAATCTTCTCATCCTGTAGCTGGACCAAGTCCGAGTGATTAGCCTATGAGGGGAATGCATCAAGATTTGATCAACAGGCTGTATTTGTGCAAGAAAAACACTGAAGCTTGTGTACTTGAAGAAGCAAGACAAGGTGCTATGAAAGGTTGGTAGGGAGGCTCCAAAATGAAGCTAAGGAAAAATTTTGGAGGGTGGTTGTAGCCGCTACAACACATGGCGACACACTGGTAGAAATCCATCTCTCTGACTGGACCTTGTTCGTGAAAAGCAAGTCTAACACCTCCGGAAGTATTGTTTAGATCTTAGTTTGTCTTGGTTTCATACTAGCTTGATTGTAAGATGTAGCATCGACCAAGCTCTTGGTCGATCGACACACATTCCAAGCCAAAGGCAACATAGTTTTTTCGATTGGGACTGAGGGGTATATTGGTGCACAAGTAGTATAGTTGTCAAAGTCTTAGTTTCATCTCTGGTGTTTCTCCGTTACCAGCAGGCCTCGACAGTACCCCGACAGAGTCACATAGGAACACAAGCATGGCTACGATGCTAGCGAGCATGTTTAGTACCCCGGTTGAGCTACTTGCATCATCCCTCTGCGTAGGAAACCTTTCTCTTCTTTCACCTTATTCAGCTTATTTTGATTTTTTTCACTTTTCATTTTTCATTTTCAATTTTTCATAACTGTGCATAACACTTATTCATTTCAGAGGTGGAAGAGGGATCCTGACTTATTGAGAGAATAAGAGGATTTCTAGCAGAGAAGTAGTTTATTATACCTTTGACGTCCCTGTTAAGGTTTTCCCTCTCACCTTACTCTACTTGACCAGGCTGACAAGGGTTAACCCAAAAACAACTAACTAGAGTAGGTGACACTAGCTAGCACACAAGCGTTGTTCTTTCACCAAGGTTCACTTCGAACAGTACATATTTTCCTTCGATGTATCATGGATTAAAAGTAACAAGTTCTTGATACAGAGGCATGATGATAGATAACCAAGTAGTGATAGCTGTACAAGGCCTCTTGTATTTTACCCAGCTTATTTCAAAAGTCATACATGGTTTCATGCGAAACTAACCTACGAACAAAACAAGAAAAGAAATAAACAACAATGCAAAGCAAGAGCAAAAGCAAAAGCGAAAGAAAATCTAGTAAGCAAACAAGCAAGCAAGCAAACAAACAAAGCAAAGCAAATAAGCAAACAAGCATGCGGGCAAACCAACTGAAAGAAAACACTACTCCTACTCCTAAACTAATGGTGCATGGGCCAAATCACATGAAGTGATATTTCTAATGTAGCCACCGATGCATTGGTTGACCCACGTTGGTGAAGGCTTTGTCCACGAGAAAACCAATTGAGTGAACCAGCAAGCAAAAAAGATATTACAATGAAGACAACCACACTTTGTGTTTCAAAGTGCCCACAAGACATAAGTGAGTGAAACTATATGAAGAGTAGTCCATGGACATATCATTGTGCTGTGCGACAATGTATGCAACTTTGAAGCATAAGCACACTCTTGACTATGATATGCAAGCAAACAAAATAAAAAAAGACAACTTGCGTCGTGCACATGTGCTTGGAATGTAAGATTCCTCCAATGCATGAGAAATAGGATCGTGCAGTTTGATTAGAGGAATTATGATCTATGCATGAGATTGATCTTCAATGCATACAAATGAGTGATGAGGAGTCTTGGGTAATTGAACAGTTTCCTGACCGAGAGTGAGAGTAACCCCAAGAGAGTGAGGGCCTGACATAACCATCAGCTTGGGCTGAAGTGCCTCAATAGTCTTTGGTGTTTTGACTTAATCGTCAAATAGATCATCATAGACCAGTGGCTTCGAAAAATCAACTGCAATAGAAACATGATCGTGATTGAATATGGGAGTAAATGGATCACGATAACCACAATCAGAAAATCAATGATTTCATCGGCATCCTCATGATCTGATGAATCAAACAGAGGGGTAGATGAGAAGCAAACAAATTCATCTTTGTGTTTCTGGAAAAGACAGATGAAAGATCATGTGGCTTTTAAATGAATAAATTATCCTCCCCTTTGTCAGATGATGGACCAACATATGGCGTGTCTTGCGAGTGATCAACAATGGGTGCATCCATGGATGAAGATACACATGAAAAATCATGAATGACATGTTCACCAAAGATGTCAGGAAAGAAAAGAGGGGGCTTGGACGGAAGGGAGTCATCCTTCGACGAGTGTTGATGCTCAATCTCCCACTCATACTCTTCATGAATGACATTGCATGTTAGTTGTGCAACACCAACTCCATCAGTGGTTTGTTCCTCATTCACAACAAGTGTAGAGTCTGGAATGGAAGAACACAAGATAACATCATCCGGAGGAACAACTGAGTGTGAAGATGAAGATTGTGGAACAAAAGGCATATGACAACTCGATGGACTTACAACCAAATCTGCGTGAAAATTAAGTGAAGTGATGTTGGGAGTATGTGATAGTTGAACATGTGTGTGAGAATGAACCTCAACATCACTCTGCAGTGGTGGAACTATTTGATGAGGGGAAGGCGGAAAATCACTTGCGATAGTGACCATCTCCGTCTGAGATTGCACAACTCCATCACTGAAGAATTTTGAGCGAGGTTTCATTTGAAACTTCTTCGTGGGATGAGTAGATTTCTTAACACAATACTCAAACCGGTCCCAAAGATAGAAAAATTTCATCTGGCTCTTCAGAGCTTGAAATTGCAAGTCACAGAAGCGTTGTTAAAAATCCATGATCGATTCATGCGGAGCTTTCCGTTGTTGTAACAGTTTTTGGTCAAGATGGTCTGGATCAAAATGATGGAAAGTGCCTTCAATAAGATCACATAAGTGCTCAAGTGAGTGCACACTATCAGTTTTTAGGCTGCACAACCATCGAAGTGGAGATTCACGAAGTGTGTATACAAGCAGCAAGCTGATGCATTCATCAGAACACCCATCTTCCTCATGAAGCATGGAAAGAAATTCATGTAAGAACTCAGGCTAGGCCACTTCGCCTTCACCATCATACATGTAAGTGGACGAGATCAAAGAACTCCCTCGTGATGGTGACATCTTCATGATTCGAAAAACAATGTGGAGGGAGAAGAGTGAAAGAATCCGTGACAGATATGCAAAGGTTCAAAACAGGATGAGAGGACACAACTTGTCGTTTGGGCTTCCTTCTAGTGCAATAAATGTTGACGGTTTTGGACCTACCAACATGTCAGGGGATCTCCCCAGTAAGAAGTCCCAATTAGACCTCAGATCATTTGGTGTAGGAGTCTGTCATATGGTAATGCATTGACTATGATTTTGCAGAGAGGCAAGTAATATAACTCTGTTGGTAGCAAGGGTGTGACAATTATAGTGAGCCAAGGAAGGTGCATGAGAGGTTCTAACACACGGGGGTTGAGATGAGTGCGCCCCTTGGAAACTTGTGATAACACGTAGTTAAGAAGGGAACACATGACCAAAGATACATTACAATATGGAAGGAAAGTTAGCAAGAAATCCAAAGTGATGGTTAAACCAACAATACATTTAAGAAATATTCATACATACATACACAGATAGCTATACATGCATGCGTAAGAAAACCAATACATATATCATTTACAGTAAACCAGATAACATAGAATACAATACAACATATGCATGAAACATGTTGTCTCTTTTTATATTAAGAAGTGTAAGCTCCAGTCATACAATACATCCATGTTCAACCACTAGTCCCGAAAGCGAAACATAGCCACAATAGCTTGCTCCTCCAAAGAGATGTACTAGCTTTGAGCAGTGGAGAAGACAAGGCTTGTTACAATACTGTCCAAGTTCTCTCCTAGATAGTCTTATTGGAAGCTTGGCTGACCAAAAGCCTATACAATGAGTTATGAGGGACTACTTATAGCAAAGGGTGGAGTGACCCTTAACATTCCCCTTTGTGACAGTTCAACTAGCCTCATGACTCTTCATCTACTCTATGACTGTTACATCCAACTATCGACACTTGACTTACACCTGACATGACGTTACATTACAATGCACATGTACCCATCTGAGAGAAAATGGATTGAGAAAGCCAAGCTCGACATCACTCTGACTTAGAAAACCATGGAAGTCCAACTCCTCAACATCCTCGCGATGATCAAAAGTAACATACTGATGCCAAGTTCGGTAGTCCTTGATGTTGTCTGTGTGCTCCAAGGTGACATCTTTCTGGAACTTGAATCTTGCCTTCATAACATCCAGTACACTGCTCGAGCTCCTCTTTCAAACTCGTCTATAAGCATGTGCATTATTGTCTTCAATGCGGCTGGACCAACAACATACTTGTGCATGATGTCCACATTGATGGGCAAGTCTGGGTTGGTAGCAATGCACATCAACTCGTCAAAGTACGAGTCAAGCTCTAGTTGGACCTGTGAATTTTTCTTTGCCTAGGTGAGAGTCCCAATAGATGGGATCGCATGTGCGTGCACCACAACATCCATACTCTTGAACACATGTGCATGGGAAGCCTGTATGCTAGTGATGAGTTGCGGGAGCTCTTCATAGTTCTAGATCTGACTTCGGATATGTGCCTTCAGCTCCACCACACCGGTGTTCATCATCTTAGGAAAGTGAAGCTGGGCTCCCTTGTATCTCATCGTCCCTGCTTGCATGTAATCAACAACATCATACAATTTCGTGAAGATACATTCTTTTCTAGCACATCGTTGTTGCCATCTGTTGAGATGGACAATTGCTTTATGCACGGTGCCAAACTTGGAGTACAACGCTCGCATAAATGTTTCAAGGAACAATACTTCATCTAGTATTGTCTTCTTTAGTTCAGCTTAGGTGGACGCTGTCACCAACTCTCCTCCTTGCTTGGCCATCTGTAGTTCCTTAGCCATTCGCTCATTCTCAACTATCAGAAAGTGAACACTTGAGCTAGTGGCTTTGACATACACTCTAGTTGCATCGGCCAAGGCTGCTAGATGTTTGCGCACGTCAAACATGATCACTCATTCCTCAACTTGTGCAAGAGATGTATGATCATCCGGAGTCAACACTCTACGAGACTGCACAACTCTATGTTGAGACTCGTCAAATGAGATGTTGTGCATCTCTTCTTCTGGCTGATCTCCGAGGATCTCAGTGCCTCCTCGGTCGCTTGAGACTTGCTCATCATCTGGATGCAGTGAAGTAGGTAAGTCGACCTCTTGGTGATGAGGCATAAGGTTGATGTCCTATTCTGATTCCCATTGCACCATATCCGTATCCAACTGTTGAAGTGCTTGCTCTATCTCATGTGCGAAGTCCTGATCCTGTAATGGTTCACCCTGTTTTCCTGATGCCAACTATTCTAATGAATCCACTACTAGTACAGGCATTGTTTCACCTATTTGCACATGTTGTGTCCCCTGCTGTACTTGTTGCTACTGCACTTCCCTCTCCCGTTTGCGCAACTTTTGTTCCTTTCGGAGTTGGTCCTTCAACTCATGCAACTCCTTCTCTGCTTCCTCTATTCTTCTCTTCTCCCTCTTCCTTTGAATGATTCTCTTGTCGCACTATTGCCTCTTTGCCTCTATATCCATACCTGCTTTCTCTACCAATGGATCTGCTCGGAACTTGTATCTTTTCTCTTTCTCCATGTGATCGACAATATTCCTCTTGCCCATGTCACTCACTGGTATGCTTGCCTCTGTTTCTACTGCTACTAGTGTTGGTGCTCTCTGGGATGCTGCTTCACATTGCTTCGCTAACCACTCCACAACAAAGCTGAATGGTTCATTGAGTCTAGAGGAGTTGTAACAATATCTCCATGGGTCCTCCTCCGCCCAATGACATGCCCTGTGGATCTAGTTGAACTATACTATCGTGCAGTGATCTTTCAAAATACAATGTGGTTCTTACGGATTGTAACTTCAGAAGTTGAATGGATACTTATTCATCAGTTCTGCTTTGACATCCGCTTGCTTGAAACTCTAGATCTTATATAACCCAATCCGTAATGGAAGAGCGGGCTAAGGTGCCTTCTTCTTCTGGTGCAGCCTAGCTATCAATCCTGTCGAGATGTGATATGCTACTTCCTGCATGACGAGTATGTCCAAGGAAATCTTCGGTAGAACATGCAGAGGCTTCTTCGCGTTGAATATTCGGATGAAGGTGCTAGGCGATGAGGCCTACCAATCAACAATGTCTATCAGTGCCTCCATTGCTTCCTTCGACATGCAGGGTGGTTCTTGTTCGAATATCATCTTGCAGAATGGGGTGACAAAACGATCAGACAACTGTGTGATTACTCCTTTGAAGCTGCATTTGGACAATAACTTACAATATGTGTTCACAGTAGTCTCCACCGATGACCATGCCCACTCTAAGCCCGGGAACTCCTGTCGGGCACATATTGCATCTAAGATGTAGGCAGACATGTAAATTTCTGCTTGCATACCTCCGGGTGACTGTCAAGGCTTCATTCCCTACTCCTTTAGCTGATGAGCCAACATGCCAGACCAGTTACATGGTTTACCCTCTCTGGCTAGTTGGTCCAGCGCGATTGCCCAACTCTGTGGCAAGGTTTCCATGATTTATTTGCCATATAGTTGACATGAAAATATGACCAAGTATTGATATGCCTTTTGGCAGTATCTTCGTCTTGTAGATATGGTTGGGTGTCATCTTGAATCTAGCCGGATCCTTTACCCAGTTCTTCAAAATTTCTCTAGAGTTGGCATTGTTGCTGGGTAAGCTGAAAGGAGTCTCCATGATAGTCACGGGCTTTGACATCTGATACATCTCATCATAATCCTGTGCCCATAAGGTGGTAAGCTTCATCCCACTAACACTGCTCAGATTCATCGTCTCGGGATTAGTGTGTGAGACGATCCATCATATCATGTCCGCTCATGGGAACATGGAGGATCTGCATGCAATCCAGTACAAGTCGGACTTGTGAATGTTAAAATACACTTGAAGTTTTTCTAGGTATTCCCCAAAGGTGCCTACATATGCTTCATTGACCTCTTGCCATTTCAGTTTGATGTCCTTGTCTAGAAACAACTCGGTATCTTCGTAGATCGGCAGACATGCGAACACCTGCTCAACTTCTGCTCCAGTTTCACTTCCTTTAATGTCCTTTGATCCTACTCTCTTGGAGGCCATTGATTTTGTACTCCTATGAGGCGGATGAACACTTGAAATATCTGGAGACAAAGCAACATGCATGGGAAGAAATCTGTCAGTGAAAACCAAAGAAATTCAGGGAATATATTCACACATACCTGGGGAATGATAGGCAAAGATTATGCAATTTCTTCTGGGAGGTTGGGTTACTGGCTACCAGAACTATGCAAAAGGTAGTTCGGGCTTTCTGGGAGGCAATACTGGCTGCTGTATTTGCACAATGCATAATCCAGGCTGACTGCTGATTGTTGGGATTGCACAATGCGCAATTCCAGATGGTAATGATTGGAGGCTCAAGGACTACATTGTGCAATTTTTTGGGCCATCAATCATTGTCCCTTAGAAATGCGCATTTTTGGAGAGGAAGATAGATCCTTCTCCATATTGCGCAATGCTATTTGGGCGAGGAAGAGTCCAGGCCAAGGCTGCCCAAACCCACGGATGGGCAACTGAAAGCAAATCTGAAAGTGAATGCATGGAGACACTAAGTGAAATAAGGAGTGATTGATTGTTCATGCAAACATCGAATGAATTATTCAGTGAAAAGATCAACATACATGTGGGTGAAGCGAGTCACCGAATTGGCGATTATTCGTGCAAAAAAGTTTCATGCATGTGACAACAGTGAGATATTGAATCGGTGCTAATACAAGCTAGTATGCATGTAAATGACAGAAAGCATTCAAAGAAATCAAGCAAACAACAATCACACAAGCGAAAACAAAAAAAGCGACAGCAATGATGAAAAAGACAAGTTGAGATCATTTACCTATGAATAGCTGAGCCAGACGTGTCGAAGTGTCCTGGATGTGCTGTGGGATGCCAGAGCTCCAATATTGATGTGAAAGAATGAGACTTGATGCGTTGAATAAATAAGTTTGAGCTCATGATGCGCATGCCACAAATCTGGGAAAAAGTGACACTTGGAGGAAAGTTTCTAGAATGAACTTTGCATGTAACCTCTGACTGCTAAAAATATCTCCCTGAAACATGGGATGATTTTTTCATGTTGCCTTTTGCTATTCTGGGAAAAAGCAAGCCATGCATGCAAGTCAAGTTTCCTTAGTCCCGGGTGGAACTGGGTCAACACAACTGCTCATGCATGAGGCTGCTCAACTGCTGGGAGAAAATGCACATTTTTTGATGGAAGCTGGGCTGGCTACCCAAGAGATTTGTGTAATTCCTGGGCAGGGAAACTGACTACTACTGAGGATTTCAAAATTCCTCGGCTTAGTAGTCCTGTGGGGAAGGATTGCGCAGTTTTCTGTGTGAAGCCTGACTCGCAGGATTGCGCAATCCTAGAGCCTAATAGGTTGTCAGACAGAATTGTGCAATTTTTGGAGGGAAGGCTGATTTCCCTCCAAAATTGCGTAATTTCTTGGGGAAGCTACTTAGCCTGTAGCTAGACCAAGTCTGGGTGATCAGCCTCTGAGGGGAAAGCATCAAGCTATGATCAACAGGCTGTCTTTGTGCAAGAAAAACACTGAAGCTTGTGTACTTGACAAAGCAAGACAAGGTGTTGCGAAAGGTTGGTAAGGAGGCTCCAAAACGAAGCTAAGGAAAAATTTTGGAGGGTGGTTGTAGCCGCTACAACACCATCATAAACTAGAACCATATATCACATGTAATCATCATAGACCAGAGTCATAAATCACATGCATAATAAAACTGAAATAAAATATTTATACTTATCCTTTAATCATTCCTTGGCTTCCACCTTTGTCCTTATTTTGTACGCACTTTGGATTGGTTTCCACACCTGACAAACACCCAGTGCCTTCTCCTCAACTATGCACACACACAATGTACATTCCACACATACAACCACACACGACATACCACACCATGCAATACATGCATCTACACATGATATACAACATCTACACCTACACCCAATGTACAACACAACACAATACATACACTTGCACCTGATGTGCAACATGATGATCTGATAATCACCCTATGAGTGACCTCAGTTAAAAATTTATTGAACAAAGGTATTACAGACTCATGTGCTGGTGTGTGTGTCTATGTTATTTAAGCAACGGATCAATCAGATTTCCAATACACAGACAGTTGAAATGGAAAGACAGCAGAGAAATACAATAAGCAATACAAAAACACAAGAAATTAATAAGGAGTTCACCCTATTCTTTAGGGCTACATCTCTGGTCCAGCTTTCAGTGGTGGCCTTGTTTTATTGTGTCTTAAGCAGAGAATTAAAATGCAAGGGCTCAATATGAGTAACCTGAAACAGACTTTCTTGGCAGGGTGGTTCTTGGATTCCCCAAGCCACTGGAGTCCATAGAATTGTTTGCCTACCAGCTCTTGTGACCTTCTAGTCTATAATGGAGAGAGCCCAATGTGGTGCTCAGTCTGGACAGATCCTCTCTGGGATGGCTTGAATCTCTCAAGCTCTCTGGTGCTCGATGCTGCCTTTGGTCAGCTCGGCCCTCTATTTTCCTCTGCTTTTGCTTCACTGTCTTCTTCTCTCTGTTTCTGTCTCCCTGTGTTTCGTCCTCCTCTCGGGATTCTATTCTCTCTGTCTTCTGTCTCTATTCATGGCTTTGAAGCCATTCGTTCCCATGTCTGTTCGGTTCCTCTTCCGCCTCCGTCAAATCACCTTCTGCAATTGCGCTTGGAGTTCCCTGTTCAACGTCATCATCAGCTCTCAGGGAGTGGCCACATGTCCTCCTGTAACTCGCGCCAGCCTGCTTCGTGGTTCAGTTCCTCAGTTACATTCATGGAATGAGTCTTCCTCCACCGTGGCAGTCAAAGCGGACTTCAAATTCTTCTAAATCGCGGCTTAATCCTTCGTCAATTCTGTTTCCCCATCGGAGGCGATCTCAACCGTTAGATCTGGGGCCTCCAGATCTGACACCATATGCACATTTCGTGTGGTTGACTTGCTCGACCATTAGCACACGATCAACGGTGGTTTTCTCTCACCTCCGCTTGCCACGCATCGATAGTTGAGTGGAATCGCTCCACTTTCGTCCAAAACCACTTACCGCTTGAGGAACCCCTGATCAATACCACCGGTTTCGAAGTGGGTCCCGCCTTTTCCTTTAGTTCTTTTCACCTTTTGCCCACGATTCTTCGGCTCCCCACACGACTGAGTGCTAGGGGCTTCCCCATTTCGAGCCTTTTCGCCCAGCGAGGCGCTAATCGCGCATCAAAAACCTCCTCTGTTTCCCGATCTGGGCCTCCCAGGGGATAATTTTGTCTCCCACTCCATGGGCCTCGGTCAGCACGCTTTGACCGAGGTCCTCGTCGTTCCACACTGGCTGCCATTGCCACTGGTTCAGGGTGTTTTTGATCGCTGTTTTGGAATTTTTTTATGTTTGTCCCAACTTGATACAGTCATGGTTCTTTAGACAGTTCTTTATGGATCCAATTTGGATCACGGCCTTCCCACTGAAAAAGCTTTTGGACCACCAAAATTTGGTTTTCAAGCATCGACTAAGTGAGGGTATTGTTTTCTCACTTGCCCAATCTCAATCCACTTTGCACTGCTCGACTTTGAACCTTTGAGACCAATCCTGAGGTACTCCACATTTCCCCTGCGCGTTGTCCTCACCTTCCTATCCGGCATTGTGTCTTCCTGTAACTCATTAAGATACTCAGGTAACAAGTCATCAATAGAAGGCAATTGACTCTGCTCTTCAGAGTCCTCAATCATTGAAGGTTCAAACAATCTCAAGCAATATGCATTTATGACTGAGTAGATGTACATGTAAGCTGGTAAATCAAGGTGAAAAGCATTTTCACTAATCTTCTGAAGTATCCTAAAGGGTCCATACCTGATAGGCTTTAGCTTTTTACCTTCACCTTGCATCTTGTCCTTGCTGATATATAGCCAGACCTAGTCTCCAACTTGAAAACTATGCTCCATCTGATGCTTATCATGCCTAGCCTTGTACTTGGCTTGGCTCTTTTTCAGTTGTTCCTGTACTGCCTGGTGGATCTCTTGGATCTGTTCAATGAACCTAGTTGCCCTGTCCACATCACTATGTCCATCTACCATGGTATCTTTACCAAAGACAAAATCCAAAGGAGACATTGATATGAAACCAAAACAGGTCTCAAAAGGAGATATCTGTGTAGAAGAGTGTTTTGCTCTGTTGTAAGCATGCTGCACATAACACAAGTGTTCATCTCAAAGCTTAGGATGTTTGTTGCAATATCCTCTCATTAACTAGATCACTGTCATGTTTACTACTTTTGTCTGGCCATCTGTTTGTGGATGAAAAGCCGTGCATTTCTTCAGTTTGGTGTCCATCAGTTCCCACGGACTAGACCAAAACTTCCCCACAAACCGGGTATCTCAACCAGATACAATGGAAGTGGGTAATCCAAAATGAACCCATACATATTCAAAGAATATTTTTGCAGTCTATTCAGCTATAATCTGTTTATTACAAGGTATCAAAATACACATTTTGCTGAACCTATCCACAACAACATATTGATAATCATGACCTTTCCTAGATTTAGGCAGTCCTCCAACAAAATCCATGGAAACACTTTCCCAAGGGTGAGAAGCAACTGGCAATCGAGTGTACAAGCCTAGTTTTCTATTGCTAGGCTTGCTTTTAGCACACATAGCACACCCTCTTACATATCTAGAAACTGTCTCATTCATTTTCGGCCAATAGCAGAACCTTTGCAGCTGTGCAATTGTTTTACTTACCCCAAAGTGACCTGATATCAGATTAGTGTGTGCTTGCCTAATTATCTTTACTCTCTCAGTTTGTGGAATGCAGAGTTTCCCACAATGATATAAGATTTGGTCCTTGACATGATAGTCCAATTCTTCTACTCTTTTGCCTTGACTCAAAGTTGCATATACATCTTTAAAGGCCATATCCTGAGCATATTGTTCAATTTAGCTTTCATGTAGTACAAAATTATGCTTAAGTATGGTAGATGCATTTATAATGGGTCTAGATAACATGTCTACAACCTTGTTATGTATGCCCTTTTTATATCTGATGAGTAAATGAAATTGTTGTAGAAAACCCATCCATTTGTAGTGTCTTGATTGCTGCAACTTAGTTTGGGAGTGCAAATATTGAAGTGGTTGATGATCAGTATGTATTACTGTCTCTTTGCCCATTAAGTAATGTTTCCACTTTTTCACACTCTGAACTAATGCATACAATTATTTATCATATGTAGGATAGTTAACTACTGCAGGATTAAAAGTCTCAGAATGATAACATATGGGTTTACCGTGTTGTGTCAACACTGCTCCCATGGCATAGTCATTGGCATCAGTTTGGATCTCAAATGGCTTTGTAGATCTGGTAGTGCTAGTACAAGTGCTGTACTAATCTTTTCTTTCAAGGTGTTGAAGGCTTTCTGATGTTTGCCTCCCCACTGAAACACCTTATTCAATCCTGTTAAATCATGTAAGGGAGCTGCAAATGAGGAAAAGTTAGAAATGAACTTCCTCCAATATTGTGCTGCCCCTAAGAAGCTTCTCACTTCTGTAGTAGACTTGGGTTTAGGCCAGTTTACAATGACTGCCACTTTAGAGGGATCTATTTTCAATTCATCTTCCCCTACTATATGACCCAAGTAGTTTAGAGATGTTTTGCCAAATTCACATTTTGAGAGTTTAACATAAAGTTTTTCTCTTTTCAAAACATCTAATGTCTGCTTAACATGCTTTAAATGTTCTTCCCACATTTACTAAAAATCAGAATGTCATCCAGGTACACAATAACAAAATCATCAAGAAAAGGTCTGAGTACATCATTCATTAATCTCATGAAAGTAGCAGGAGCATTAGTTAAACCAAAAGACATAACCAACCATTCATACAATCCCTGCTTTGTTTTGAAAGCAGTCTTCCATTCATCTTTCTCTGCAACTCTGACCTGATGGTATCCACTATGAAAATCTAGCTTAGTGAAATAAACATCTTCCTTTAATTGATCTAAAAGATCATTTATGCAAGGAAGGGGTGTTACACAGTAATTTGTCACCATCCCTGTTACTCCTCTTGTCGTACCTTGGAGGACTCATCCCGGGAGTTATAAGAAGTGACAAAGTCTAAAAACACTTGCATTATGTTCCCCTGAGTATGTACTTCATGTTCCCTGAAGACACCTTCTACAGATTGTCCCTGAAAAGTGCTCTTTTTCCATTGGCGCAGGTCCATAGTATCTTACCAGTGCCAATCATGGAGATCCTCAAAAGAGGGCGCGATCATTGGCGCTCTGTCTTAGAGCAGCAGTCGCGCCAACCAAGTTTGGTCATGCTTTTTGCCTTAACGCACGTCCGAATGCTGTTTCCTTCATTACATGGAGCTTTTTGAGGATAAAAAATCAGTCTTATGTCGAGCTCTATCCTATCTCCATCTTTAATGGCTTTTGGGGATAATGTTAATCCACAATAGGTGTCCCGGTTCATCGTATCCTCCTCCCTTCTTCATCTATATAAGCTTGTCCTTATGCATTTGACAAGCTAGTGATAGTCGTTAGTCATGGAGTGCTAGATGTTGAGTTCTTGAGTTCTTGGAGGAATGCTAGTGAATGCTAGAGAGGTTATGCTGCCGGAGAGGAGATGCATTGCAAGACACATATAGTTACTCGCCCAGCCAGGAGAGGTTCAACGTCAGAACCATGGTTGTAACTTTTCCTGTTTATTATTAATTAATGAGCGACTGCTATTATAGTTCCAATCTCATTGTCTATTATGGTGATGTGTTGATTTATTTCCTTTCTGACTGAAATATAGTTGTGCCTTGGTAGATTTTATGTTGGCATCTGTCTCTTCCTTTGCATGTGCAGGTGTTGGTTTATGATCTGCTGGAGCGAGGGAGCGGGAATATCAACTCTGCTTCAATCATAGCGTTGGATTCCAGGTTGGTCTTCTTAATTCACCTTCGATGCATAACTAGGAACTTGCGTAGCAGCGTGGTTTGATTGTGGCTAGTTCTGTTTTAGGCTAGTGGGATCGCCTCTGTCCGCAGAGGGGATTTACCTACCAACAATTTGGTGACTCCACTGGGGAGAAGCTATTTGGAATTTGTCTTGCATGTTAATTTTCTTCTGCTTGCTTGAGTGAATGAGCTTCCTGAGTCAGTTTTGAGTTTATTCTTTACTGTTTGACCCATCTGAGCACTGTCAACCCGACCTGAGGTCGTATCATTTATTTTTCTAGCCGGCAAGCTTAATTGGCACGGTTATTACTCTGACAGTCGCGCCAGTTGGCGCATGTTGCTCAAAAGCAACTCGCGCCAATCCTGTGGTAGCGCAAGTTGCAGGCTGACAGTCGCGCCAGCCCTGTAAATTTTGCCTGTGTGTGGGTGGAAAGCTCTTTCAGTCTCTTTTTATATCTCTTACAGCCTCTGGAAGTGTGTTGAACCTCTGCTTGACTGGTCTTAGCCTTTATCCTTCAGCTGTTTGCTTATTTCTATTGATTTTCGTCTCAGCCCTAGGACATCTAGTGACTTTGCATGTCTAGCCTTCTGTGGGAAGTTTTGATCTCTTGATTATCCAGTCAACTTGTTGGTTGTGTTCTGCACCTATCCAGTGATTTGTTAAAGCTTGATCTTCTATACTCTGAGTGATTCACTTCTAACCTCTTTGGATTTCACTTGACTTCATTCGAACTTAGATTACATGGTTCAGTGAAAGTCTTTGTGTTTTTCCTTGCTTGCATAGTTCATTTTGGTGTTTCAGAATTGGTTCTATTTCATTGAGTGAACTTGGATTGTGCATATCTCTTAAAATTTGTTTAAATGCATCATGCCATCTTAAAGGAAAGAAAAACAAAAAATATTTTGCATCATATTAGTTAGCATTTGTTGTTATTTGTTGCTATTAAAAAGAAAAAGAAAAAATTTCATTTCTTGTTATTAGCTGCATTAGGATCTTTGTTGTTGGTTGAGTGATCATTTCGTTTGTAAAGATCTCAACCCTCCTGTAGATAGAATTCATCGAATCAAATGATATAATTTTGGCATATAGTTTGCATTTAAGAAGTTTTTGAGGTATCACATACGGTAGGACCAAAAACTGAAACATAATCGAAGATAAAATTTAAAATACACTCAATGAACATAACAACGCATTGGAACATAACGCAAATACTCTAGAGGTCTAGGTTAGAGACGTGTTCCGGCGTCTTTAAACCTGGTAGTTTATCGTCGAGTGGTTGGGTGATTCCTCCACGGTGAAACGATAGGTGCCAATACGGACTGTGCTCCCACGTACCGTCGCGTATATATTGGGAGACCCCTATAGGAATAAAGCCTTTATCCATAGAAAGCCGTGTCAGCCACCCTACGATTCGCAATGCAGTGAACACAACATTCACGAAGATTGACCACCCGTACCCTAAAAAGTATTTTGTGGTTTTGCGAAAAGTTTGGCACACCCTCTACCTAGAATTCCAGAGCAGTCACTTTTGATCCTTTTCGGACTCCTTAAACGAAAAGGTGCCTGTGAGCGTCTTGTCACTTCGTGCTCATTAAATATTCGAAGGAGACTAGAGTCACCTTTTATCCTTTTCTCGACTCTTAAAAAATGAAAAGGTTAAGTTCAGTGTCTTAAAATTTATTGGCCACGATAACATCTACCCAATTAGATTTCGTTTGCGTTAGCTTGAGTAGGATTATTTCTCGTTCAATGGCAGCCTTCCCGGTGCCCACCGGCCAAGGTGTTCCTCCTGATGGGAACCCTCGTCCATTTCCTTCTGTTGGAAATGTCGGTGTTCAGTATATCGCAACATTGTCTTTGCCTGGGTTGACCATTGGTTTACCTGCATGGTTGTTTTCAAACTCGGTGGTCTCAAGTGTGATGACTCCTGTTCCGCCAGCACCTCCTCCACCCGAACAACACCATGTTGATTCTAAGGTGGACCCCTTCCCTTCTTCGCCCATTGCTGCGTCCTCATCTTCTACTTCGCCTGGTGAAACCTTGGATTTCAGTAACCAGGTGGCTAAGAAGAAGAAGAAGAAGACCAAAAAGAAGAAGTATCCTAAGGGAAAGGTCACATCTACCACGAAAATATCTGACGTGGAACCACCTTCTGCTCCTCCGCGGAAGGCTAAGTCTCCTTGTCGATTATGCAAGGAGGACCATTTTCTTTCTGATTGTCTTGGTATTCCCAGGATCCTAGATATATGGTCCCGTGACCCGACTCACTCCTTGTCGTCGCAAAATCGATGATACCTTGTCAGTTGGTAAGAGAAAAGGGAAGGTTCGTTTCCCTTGTCGACTTTGTGAAGGTAATCATCTCCTTCGCCTTTGTCCACTTATGGATGAAGCCTCCCGTCTTTTGGCAAGTCTGTCGGCTTCCTTACCCCAACTACCCACTGGATATCAGCGTCTTTTTGCAACTGCAGATCATCTCTCCACTAACCAAGTGATCAAACATGATTCCTCTTTGGTCCAGCCCTCTCTTCCTGAACCTACCTGTGCTCCGCCTGCTCCAGACCAGTCCCTGGTCGAAACGAGTGTTGATTTATATTCATCAACTACGCACCACTCTATCATCAAAGATGAACCACCTGAGTCCAAACCAAACGAAAGTCCACAGTTCCAGATTACAGTTGACCCGGTCTTTCAAAAGGTCCAGCTTACAAGTGACCCGGTTTTGCCTTCAGAAGTTCCAGCCTTAGATGATCTTACATCTGAATCCAAACCAGACAAAAGTCAAAAGGTCCAGCTTACAAGTGACCCGGTTTTGCCTTCAGAAGTTACCTCCTCAGATGATGTTATCACTGCAAAGAATGAAGATCCCACCGTCCAAATTCTATTCATCAACATAGACTTTAATGATCAAGTGAGCATCCCTCTCATTCCTTCGCACCAGGAAGAAAGTCCATCAGAATCATATCCGGCTGTCTATCCAGTCCCACCTCCAAGCAACCTAGTTGTTTCCTTCAATTGGGATCAACTAGTCAATCCTCGGTTACCAGCCTCCATAACATTTCGAATTATAGTCCAAGTCTACCGCATGGTTATGGCCGGTACAATTATTGATGAGGGATCTCCTGTGAGTATCCTTTCTTCAACAGCTTGGGAAGCACTTGGTTCCCCACTGCTTCTGCCTGAGATGAGAAACCTTACAGGTTTCCATCAAGAAATCACTCGACCTTTAGGAATTCTTCCCAATGTACCTATCACGTTAGAAGGGAAGACTATTCAAATGGGTGTCATGGTAGTCCAAGGTCCGTTAGATTACAATTTACTCCTTGGACGAGACTATATTTATCGCATACGTGCTATTGTGTCCTCACTCTTCAGAGTGATGTGTTTTCCGCATGAAGGAAGGACGATCAAAGTCGTAGACCAACTTTCATTCCCCGGTTCACATTTCACATATAGTCATCTACCATTCATAAATGGTCTTATTTCCACAGGAAATGCCCCAGCATCCACTCCGTCATTCTGATGACGGCATCTAGCCCGGGGGGGCATGCATCCTCCTTCAAAATCGAGTCTTTCCAAGTAAACCTTCATTCCATCCACTTCGTGAATGCCATGAAGCTTGGGGGGCATGTACCTCGATTTTGCATTATCATGCTGGGGGCATGCAACAAAAAAATTTAACAAGCAAAGTTCTCCATGGTTCAAGCTTGTGTAAAAATGAACCCATACCTGATTTACATCCCGTGATTGCCTTTTATCTGCTAAATTCTGCTAGATGAGCCTTGGTTGTTTCATTCCATCGCCACCATATCTTTGGCCGATCATATGCTTTCACTTGGTTGTTTCTCCTTTCCTGAGGAACCGCAGCGATGAGTGGTTTTATTAGCCAGCCTCTTAACCTTTACATGTTTCGAGTAAGTTCCACCATTACCGGAACCAGTTGCTATCCTTTATACCACTCGTTCCTTCAGGACGAGTCACCTTTACGCTCTTTTCTGACTCGTAAAATATGAAAATATTGCCGAGTATTTTTCCTTTTTGACTCGTTAAAGAAAATAAAAATGGAGGTCCGCTTTCAGCTCTTTTCTGACCATTTAAAGAGGAAAAGATTGCCGAGTCGCTCCTCTTGACTCGTTAAATGGTAATAAGGGGCGGTCGTTTTAAGTTCTTTTTGTCGACCGTTAAAACATAAAAAGATTACCGGGTTTTTGTCGTTCCAAACTCGTTAATGGTTACGAAACGACGTGGTTTTGACCGCTTTTTTACTTTTTCAGGTCGAAATCACTAATTATGAAAAGTACTCCTCGATCATAATGATCGGGCGGTTCTTTCGGGTATTATTTTATACTTTTTCGGGCCCGAGAGACACAACTTTACGAAAAAGGACATCCCTGGAGTTTCCTTTTCTGTTGTCTTTTCAAACTCTCTAAACATGAAAAGACGCCGAGTTCTTCCTTTGTCAGACTCGTTAAAATTTAATGACATCGGATTTTGTCACAACACAAGCATATGCTATCCCCATCAAGCTTGTTAAAAATAACTGGGGTACTCGCCAGAAATGGCGGGGGGGGGGGGGAAAGAAAATTTTTGAACCGTAATTATTACCGTGACGGCAGTATGTCGCTCTTGAACATGGCACTTTTCTGCTTTCGTGTCCAGGGTAGGGATATCTCATCTCATATCTTTTACTTGCTTCCATGGACTTGGGTACCTTATTTGACCTCTCATCCACTCATTGCCTTGTCATCATGACCTTTGATACATTGATGTCGAATACTGCCAATTCCATTAATGTGCCGCCGATATGTTCAAGAGAAGTTGACCTCTGCAAAAGAAACAACCTCCCTCTGATAGTTCGCACAATCTTGATTCACAACATTATCTCTCTGTCTCGTGTCGATGATGTGGGAAACATTATGGCCCACCTTCGATCAAGGTCACTTCCTGTCGACTTCAACTCATTATCCAGGAAGTTGATCTAGAGACTCCTTTCCGGTGCCTTGGAGCCTGCATGCCTCAATGGCAGGTTCTTCGTGTTTGACGTGAGGTTTTCATCATTGGCCTCCGATCGAATGATTCTACGGGCGTTCAACTTCAGATCATTAATTCACGCGCCGTAGATTGTACCCATAGTACCTTGAGGACCATTGTCATTATTGGTGGTACCTCTCGCGTCTGTTAACAGTTTCCACTATTGACTGGTAATCAGACGATGTTCATGCATGTTCGACTTCAGCTCATATATTCACATGCTTGAACTTGTACTCTTGTTCGGGTCGAGATGGAGCGCAAGACCCTGGATTGTGTCTGTTGTAATCCAGACGTGATTCTTGATACTTGACTCATTAACTGGATGGCTGCGACCATACCTGAGTCAATTCATTGATCCTAACCAAATGGCTGCGTCCATACTATGGATCTAGATTATTTATGTACTCTCTTATGGATGGCTGCGACCATACCACGTACATCATGTAATTGAACTATCAGTCATATCTCTTAACGCAGATCCTCGGCGGCAGTAACTATATGTGTTCTTATGTGTTCTTGTGTGTTCTTGTAAAGCATTTCACCCCTCTCCACCTCTCGGACTTCATGCTTTAGGGGGCATCTGTTACACAGTAATTTGTCACCATCCCTGTTACTCCTCTTGTCGTACCTTGGAGGACTCATCCCGGGAGTTATAAGAAGTGACAAAGTCTAAAACACTTGCATTATGTTCCCCTGAGTATGTACTTCCTGTTCCCTGAAGACACCTTCTACAGATTGTCCCTGAAAAGTGCTCTTTTTCCATTGGCGCAGGTCCACAGTATCTTACCAGCGCCAATCATGGAAATCCTCAAAAGAGGGCGTGATCATTGGCGCTCTGTCTTAGAGCAGCAGTCGCGCCAACCAAGTTTGGTCATGCTTTTTGCCTTAACGCACGTCCGACTGTTGTTTCCTTCATTACATGGAGCTTTTTGAGGATAAAAAATCAGTCTTATGTCGAGCTCTATCCTATCTCCATCTTTAATGGCTTTTGGGGATAATGTTAATCCACAATAGGTGTCCCAGTTCATCGTATCCTCCTCCCTTCTTCATCTATATAAGCTTATCCTTATGCATTTGACAAGCTAGTGATAGTCGTTAGTCATGGAGTGCTAGATGTTGAGTTCTTGAGTTCTTGGAGGAATGCTAGTGAATGCTAGAGAGGTTATGCTGCCGGAGAGGAGATGCATTGCAAGACACATATAGTTACTCGCCCAGCCAGGAGAGGTTCAACGTCAGAACCATGGTTGTAACTTTTCCTGTTTATTATTAATTAATGAGCGACTGCTATTATAGTTCCAATCTCATTGTCTATTATGGTGATGTGTTGATTTATTTCCTTTCTGACTGAAATATAGTTGTGCCTTGGTAGATTTTATGTTGGCATCTGTCTCTTCCTTTGCATGTGCAGGTGTTCGTTTATGATCTGCTGGAGCGAGGGAGCGGGAATATCAACTCTGCTTCAATCATAGCGTTGGATTCCAGGTTGGTCTTCTTAATTCACCTTCGATGCATAACTAGGAACTTGCGTAGCAGCGTGGTTTGATTGTGGCTAGTTCTGTTTTAGGCTAGTGGGATCGCCTCTGTCCGCAGAGGGGATTTACCTACCCAACAAGGGGATAACGATTTTTGATTGTTATCTTATTCAGTGCTCGGTAATCAATACATATTCTCCATGAGCCATCTTTCTTTCTCACCAAAATGATTGGTGACCCACATGGTGATGTGCTAGGCCTGATGAACCCTTTCTCGAGCAACTCCTGCACCTGCTTCTTGATTTCAGCATTCTCTAAAGCAGACAACCTGTACATCCCAATGTTAGGCAATGGAACATCTTGCTGCAAAATAATATTATGTACTATTCCCTTTTTTGGTGGAAGACCTTTAGTTTCTTGAAATAAGACATCATACTCTGAAACAACCTTTTCTATATCATCTTGCTGTTCATCATTACAACCCTCAAATACATTGGTTTTATCAGGTTTTTTTTCCTTTACAACCATTAGTAAGAATTGTTTGCATGAATTTATCATTCTTTTCATCTGCCCTGAGTTTATGAGAGTATAACTATTCTTGAGCTTGTGAGCTCTTACAAAGTATTTGATTCCATCTTTAACAAGTAGATACTTGTTCTCAGCTCTATAGAAAATAGCCTTTCTATCAAACAAGTAAGGACTTCCTAAAACAATTCCACATATAGCCAAAGGAATTATGTCTAACTCAACCTCATCTACAAATGCTGACCCAAAAGAAAACTTGAGTTTGCACTGTCTAGTCACTTGTAGCTGTGCTTTATCATTCAACCATCCTAATGGGTATAGTTTCTTGTGAGGTATAATTGCTAATCCCAATTTATTTCAATTTCTTCAGAAGTTAGATTTACTTGTGAGCCACTATCAAACAAAGTATCGATCTTTTGATTTTTGGAAACAACTCGAATATGGAAAAGCTCATGTCTTTTTCTCTTATTTTCTTCATCAATAACAGATTGAGCAGAATTACTAGTAGATGCTTCAGAATTCTTACCTTTTATACCTATGGTTGCAATAGTTGTTTCATCTCCCGAATCTGACCCAAAATCTTTCTGAATAGCTGCAACAGTCTTCTTCTTCTTGCCCTTAGACTTCTTAGGTCTCAGCGCTGGATGCAGAATCCAACAATGCTCATCATCATGCCCATCCTTTTTACAGTGAGTGCATGAAGCTTTGCTTTTCTGTGCAGTGTTAGCCTTCCTTGCTTTCCACTTCTGCTTTCTTTTCTCCTTGCTCTTGCTTGCAGTGGGTTGGGATGGTCCCCCAACTTCTGGATTTCCATTCTTTCCTCTATCTTCTAGATGAGTAGCTTGTACAGATACCTCATCTATACTAGTGGGATTGAACATGAGGATGGTATGCCTCATGTAGTTGTGTAGACCACCAATGTACTTCAAAAGAGTCTCTGGTGAGTCTAATGAGATACCCAACATCAATGCTTTCTTCTAAAATTTTGAGTGTACCCTTGCACACTTTGCCCTTTCAATTGTCGAAGAGTTTGCCAACTCATCATGGCTTGTTGCATGTAGGCCAATGGATAGAACTTCTTTTTTATTGCAGCAACAAATTCACTCCAGACATAGATGGTCTTACCATGTCTTTTCATATCAGCTCGGGTTCTGCCTTCCCACCAAACCAAGGCAGTGCCTCCTAGGCGTAGGCTTGCCAGCTGAATCTTACTCTTGTCTAAGTCTATGTTATGTACTCTGCAATATACATCAATTTCTCTAATCCAATTGTCCAAATTTTCAACATTTAGCTCTCCATCATATATAGGCAAGTCAAATTTAACATCTAGCTTGATCAAAGATGCTTTCTTATTATGCACAGGGCTATTAGGATGTGTGAGAAAGATTTCCTCTTTCCCTTTTCATTTGGAGTGGTCATGGAAGTGAGACTCATCATCTTCTTTATCTTGTTTAGAACTTGAGGAGTCTTCATCCTTATGATTTCTAAAGTCCTTATACATTTCTTCTACCATAGAATTTATAGCTAGGAAACTTTCTATGAATTGAGGGTCTGGCCCCACAGAACCTTCCTCTGACATTGTCTTCCAAGGATAGACTCTCCCAATTTCAGGATTAGTTTCCACCAACTCTTCTTCTCCTAATTTGAGCTTTGATCTAGTGAGCATTCAATAGCTAAACCAACACAAGCTTGTCTAACCTTACAGCCTAGAGCTCTGATACCACTTGATCTGATAATCACCCTATGAGTGACCTCAATTAAAGATTTATTGAAAAAAGGTATTACAGACTCATGTGTTGGTGTGCGTGTCTATTTTATTTAAGCAGCAGATTGATCAGATTGCCAATACACAGACAATTGAAATGGAAAGACAACAAAGAAATACACTATGCAATACAAGAACACAAGAAATTAATAAGGAGTTCACCCTATTCTCCAGGGCTACATCTCTGGTCCAGCTTTCAGTGGTGGCCTTGTTTTATTGTGTCTTAAGAAGAGAATTACAATGTAGGAGCTCAATATGAGTCATCTGAAATGGACTTGCTTGGCAGGGTGGTTCTTGGATTCCCCAAGCCACTGGAGTGCACAGACTCGTTTTCCTACCAGCTCTTGTGATCTTCTGGTCTATAATGGAGAGAGCCCAATGTGGTGCTCAGTCCAGACAGATCCTCTCTGGGATGGCTTGAATCTCTCAAGCTCTCTGGTGCTCGATGCTGCCTTTGGTCAACTCTGCCCTTTGTCTTCTTCTACTTTTGCTTCATTGTCTTCTTCCCTCTGTTTCTGTCTCTCTGTGTTTCATCCTCCTCTCAGGATTCTCTTCTCTCTATCTTCTATCTCTGTTCATGGCTTTGAAGCCATTCATTCCCATGTCTGTTCGGTTCCTGTTCTGCCTCCGTCGAATCACCTTCTGCAGCTGCGCTTGGAGTTCCCTATTCAATGTCATCATCGACTCTAAGGGAGTGGCCACATGTCCTCCTGTAACTCGTGCCAGCCTGCTTCGTCGATTCAATTCTTCAGTTACATTCGTGGAATGAGTCTTCCTCCACCATGGTAGTCAAAGCGGACTTCAAATTCTTCTAAATCGCAGCTTAATCCTTCGTCGATTCCATTTCCCCATCAGGCGCGATCTCAGCCGTTAGATCTGGGGCCTCTAGATCTGATGCCATACGCACATTTCGTGGAGTTGACTTGCTCTACCATTAGTGCACGATCAACGGCGGTTTTCTCTCACCTCCACTTGCCACGCGTCGATCGTTGAGTGGAATCACTCCACTTTCGTCCAAAACCACTTATCGTTTGAGGAGCCCCCAATCAATACCACCAGTTTCAGAGCGGGTCCCACCTTGTCCTTTAGCACTTTTTGCCTTTTTCCCACAGTTCTCTAGCACCCCACACGATCGAGTGCTTGGGGCTTCCCCATTTCGAGCCTTTTCACCCAGCGAGGCGCTAATCACGCATCAAAAACCTCCTCTGTTTCCCGATCTGGGCCTCCAAGGGGCTAATTCGACCTCCCGCGCAGTCTCCATGGGCCTCGGTCAACGCGCCTTGACTGAGGTCCTCGTCGTTCCACACTGGCTGCCATTGCCACTGGTTCAGGGTGTTTTTGATCGCTATTTTGGAATTTTTTGATGTTTGTCTTGACCTAATACAGTCATGGTTATTTAGATAGTTCTTTATGGATCCAATTTGAATCACACGACACAACACGTATACGTACACAATGTACATCACAAGACAAACATCCACACATGACGTGATACACCAAAAATGCATACACATACACTCGATATACAACACAACTCATACATCTATACCCAATGTACAACACCACACAATACCACATGTACACTAGTACCATATGTACAACATGTCCACAATACCACCTGTACAAAGCACCATCTGTACAACATGTGTTCAACATCACATGTACATGGCATCACCTGCACAATGTATGCACAACACCACATGTACATCGTGCCACCTATACAACGTGTAGACAATACCACATGCACGACATGTACACAAAACTACATGTGCACAATGCCACATGCACGACATGTACACAACACCACCTACACACAACACCACTTGTAGCAGATGTACACGACATCGCATCCTCAAAACACCACTTGTACAATCATGCACACAACACCATATGTACATAACACCATATGTACAACATGCACAAATTTCCATATGCACATAACACTGCTTATACAACATGTACATAGCACCATACAGAACACTGCATATCCAACATGCACACAACACCATATGCACACAACACGGGATATCCATCATGTACATATCACTATCTATACCCAACACTACATATGAAACATTCACACAACACTATCTGTGCTACCTTGTACATAACATTGCATAAACAACATGTACACACACTATATATACACAACAGCGCATGCGCACAACATCACAGACACAACATGTACAACATATACAACACATGCACAACAATAGTACCACACATCCAAACCACACTGTCTCTACCAGGTAACCTTGCTTGCAGTGTCTCTTCGCCATCCATGCTTATCCTAGCATGCCACAAACCACATGAATTTCATTTTGCTGATGCATCCCTCGGTATAACCTGTCCATAACATATACATAATATAATCACATAATATCAACTCATAACAACATGATACGGAACTTGTAGATATGTTAGGCTACTCTTCCCATTTGATTCCTCATGAACTAGGAATCTCTTCATGCAATTCACCCACATAAGCAATCATTCCTCTGCAAGAATGATCCCTGAAAACCTTGTTAGACAGTGACATAGATACATATATACATACATATATAATCATTAGCATAAGACAATCATCATTCTTCCAGACAACGACATACATACATACTTATATAAACATCATCATAATCATGATCATAACATAATTATAAGGTCTAGGTTAAGAAAACTTTTTTATTTGTGTACAACATGCACAACATTGAGAACCACCATTCCAAACTTGGTTAAACCATTTGACACCTCAGCTCCATTTACTTTACATTTTCTGGTTACCCTTCTCATGTTTGTGTTGCCACCGTCCATTTACCACAACAGACCCAACCAATCCTACCGATTGTCATAGTCTTACCTTCCGCTGCACTTACTCATGCACCGAGCTTCATCTGAATCTTACATTACCTTTCGGGTACCACACAGCTCTCCCCGATCTCCATTTAATTTCCTCTTTCTCAACTAATTCCCAAGACTCAAAACTTGAAATGCAAGCAAAATAAACAAACAAGAAGAAAACCATGAAAACCAATACCAACACAACTCTGCAAAAAAAGTGGTATGTCCATACACTAGACATAAACAAAGCCGCCAATCAAGCACAAAAAATCACGAAAGACCAAAATCACAAGACTAAAAACAAACACCATGACTCAATCCCCATGGTTCTCAATGCTTCCAAGGAAAGCTCAACCCGAGCATTCTTCAAGATTTCATGGAAGTATTTTTGCTATGCAATCTCCTGCATCATACCACGATAAACACATAATTGTCAGTGCATAAATAAATATTACCATACACCAGATACCTTATCTTGTTGTGCCACGCACGTTGCCTTGTAGTTGAACACGTCCATGCTATCTCTCAAGGGACTCCAATTCCCTTGACAAATCCACCTATAACTAGAGACTAGCTAATATACCTGTCAATTACATGTCCATGAATATAGCACATATCCACATAATTTCAGACAAATCAAGGTTAAGAAGAATTCCCGTGTCATGCTTAAAAATCGTTGGAATTTTAAGACTTTTCAAAGACGTGATATTTTATCTTTAATGTCATGCTTGAAAATTGTTGGAAATTTAAAGTTTTTCAGAATCATGATATTTTGTTTTTAACATCATTATTAAAAAATGTTGAAAATGTACCCTGAAAAAAAGACATTATTCCGGCATCAACACTTCTCGATTTCAAGGTGTTTTTTGCACCAAACAAAATGGATTTTATTGTTTTTCACTGTTATTTATAAAAAATATTGAAAATTTACTCTGAAAAAAATGTTGATGCAGAATCAACACTTTTTATTTTTAGGTTGTTTCTTCATGTTTTTTTTGGGGTTTTTGGGCTCGAGTACCCGTTTTGAGGTAATAGTTCGCGTTTGATTGGTAACCATATAATTTTAGTTCCAACTCTTATCATTGTTGATTAGGATTCAACAAGAGCTTTCGTCTTCTTCTTCCATGCTCGTGTCCAAAATTATTTTGATGAAGGTGGAGTACTTGCAAGTTATTCCAAGCCTAGAGGATCTTGAACTGGGGATTCTTCATGAGCTAAAGATTCAAATTCATCAACTTGATTTTCCCAACTTGTTATTGATTGGGCGCTTTATTACCATGTAATTCTGGTCCCGAGTCATGGGGGATAGGGAATTATATCTTTAGTATTTTGGAAACATTTCCTTGTTGTGTTTAATAGGAAATTGTAGTCACTTGAGGTGGAGAAGTGGCCCGTGGAGACTCATCCTACAAGACTAGATCTACAAAATCAATACACCAAGTTGATTTTCATTGTTTCTTCCTATTTTTCTTGAACCCATTTGGACATTGAGTATCTATATGTCCTATTTCAAAACAATCCCTACACCATAGGGAGACTCACTCATAGTCTAATTTTTGAGCCTAGGAAAAGTATTTTTTACTTAAATAATTTCAGTTGGGAACCTTAAGCTAAAATCCATTTCCACACATATTCTAGCATATGTTGCAATACTCCACCTTTGAGTTTCATGAGAAACAAAATGGAACTTTCCAAGAGTGGATCCAATGGCTTGAAGAGAGGATAAACCCCAAGTTGCATTGACATATTTAGAAGTTGTGCCTGAACAACATTGGTACTTGTCAGCACCTCCATTAATGGATTGAAAGTGGGAGACCAAGGCTTCAATAATATGCTTACGTTACCCCAAATCATAGACTAGATTTCAATATCAGATCTCTATCTTCAACACGTTTAAAGTAAACAACAAAAAATCCCTTTATATAGCGGTGGATGAAAACATCTTGCTTGATCATAGGGATCCAATATTTTGCTACTCTTGCATGAATACCAGTGATGCATGGCCAAAACCCAAAGAAATAGTAAACCAAACTACCAAACAGAAGAAAATTAGCTTTCTCAATTGCAATAAAGCGAACGAGGCTGGAGATGGAGGGGACTTCACATGCCAAAGGAGAGGATGAGTGAGTCGAAGGTTGTTGAAGAATTTCATGCTTGAACGAAACACCACTTGAAGGACCATTGATGAGTTTGAGAACTAGCTGAATGCATAAGGAAGAGCTAGAGGGGGTCCCACACTTAGTAAAGTTTGTAGGCCCAATATAACTCATAGGATAGGACAAGACGATAGCGCCTTCAATTTCATTCGAAGGTCAGGGAGGACAAAGATGAAGGGTTCATAGCCAACCATAGTTGTGATGGGATTTGGAAATCGAAAAGGGAGTAGCACAAGTAGTTAGGGTTAAACCCTAACCATTACAAATGGGATGGGTGCCATCTAATCAAGGGGAAAATTTTCTTAGATTTTTTGACCACACATTTTTATTATATATATATATATATATAATATCATATATTTTATTTCAATATTTTAGTATACTGTTTTTAATCAATTTTTACTATATTGATGAACATTAAGGAAATAAATAAAAAATTACCTAGTCGTACTCCACTCCCTTGTTTCTCATAATTTCATATGCAAGTTATCAGCTCACTTATCTCATATAATCATTCAAATACCTCCTATTAAAATGTTGTATATGTTGTATAGTCAAGAAACTTTCTCATAAGGCACATTTGAACTTTTCTCATAATGAGCACAAAAATTTTCAACTATTATTAACATTAACAACTATTGAAATGATATGGAGAATTTTACATCATAAAAAACATTTCGCCTTTGAAATAAAGCTAGTTTCATTCTCGTATCTCTTACCTCACCATTTGCATTCCAAAAGAATAATTATCATATATCTATGTTATATATAGACCCAATTCATCTCCAAATTTATTGTTTCATTGGATGGGAAAAACAAAACGTTATCATTTATTATTTGACTTGATTAATGTCACAAACTAATTTCCTCTTTTTCTTTTCTTTTTTAATAATAAATGAAACACCATGTCGCAAGGGAAAACAACACTAATAAAACTAAACACCATGTCTGTTTGGAAAATGCCTCAATTGTCGCAAGGGAAGAACAACATAATAGGCGAAAGATTAGAGAAGCTCTTGAAATTATCAAACAACCGCATAATCTCAACATAGACAATGGTATGGAGATTAGTAGAAGCTGGCTTCCCCTAATCAGAAAAATTAGGGTCACCAATACATCTCAGGTATAACATTTAGTGGTAGGTTTCCCTCTCCCATTCTAATAGTTTAATAGCTAAGTAACATTGCTTTAATAATTTAAGTATAATAATAATAATAATTAGTGCTTAGTTACGACATTTACAATAATAGCTATTTATAAAAAAAAAAACAAAAAAAAACCTACGAATTAGTTAATTATTAGAAATTAAAAAACAAAGCATTCAATCATCAATTATTAATATTAATATTAACTATTTATTATTGATTAATTATGAATATTAATATCAATATTAAAATTAAAATTATTTAATAAATATTAGTATTAATATTAATTAATTATTAATTATTTACATTAATTATTAGGTCTTGATATTAATTATAAATTATTAATATTAAATATTTATTATTAATTAATTTTTAATTTTTAATTTTTAATTTTTAAAATTACTTATTATTAATAATTAATATATATGTATTACTAATTTTAATTTTAATACAACACTCTTATATTAATATTATTATTCATTAAATACCATTTTATAATAAATTTATCACATACTATTTTATAATAAACACTATACTAACATATAATATATATATTAAATATTAAATACAAAATACTAAGATTACTAATGCCAATATATATTGATATTAAACAGTTCACATACTATTAATAATACTATACTAATATTAAATGCTTATATGAATTAAAATTTATAATAATAACTACTATACTAAAATCAATTTCTTATTAATAATATTAAAATTAATTAAAAGATTTTTATAATAATGATTAACATAATAATAATTTATAATATTTTGAAACAATTGATATTAAAACAGCCGACATTCATCTCATCTTTTAATCTTCTCTCCTCATTACTATTTAATTCCCTCAATTTAGCTCTTCTTCTATCAAGGATTCAAGCGTCCTGATAATGGATCCCAGTTGGGATTTGAAACATTGACAGAAAATAAGTTTTACTGTGGATTCTCCGGTAACTATGTCTAAAGTAAATAACAATACTAGAGTTCTAAATAAATAAAAATAAAAATAAAAATAACTATAAAAATAGTAAAAATAAATAAAATTAAAAAAAAATACAATAAAATAAGAAAGAGTTAAATTAAGAGAACTATAAAAATAGTAAAAATAAGTAAAGTTATCAAAAAGTAAAAAGAAATAAAATAAGAAAGAATTATATTAAGAGAATTACTTAAAATACAGAAATAAAAGTTGCATGTTGACACATGGAGTGTGTGCAGGCGGTTCTCCTTCCAATGTTTGCTCTATTTAATAGATGGCGAGGAAGATGAGAGAGCATTCCATAATTCCATCATCCATTCTCTTGGGAGAAAAGTGTTGTGAGACAAAGGATTCCCTGGCAGTAGTACGTTGATTGAGGGCTCGAGGGTGGCCAGTTGTAGCAAGATTTTGTGCAACTGAGCCTACGATTGGGTGGAGAGTCATCCCCAAAAATTTGTTGTGGTTAACAGGATTTAAATAGCGTTTAACTCCGAAATCACAAGTAAGGAATATCATCGCCACAGGTAAGTTGTCTTTGCCCATATTTCCGAAATTCTATGTTAAGTAGTTGATTAATTGTAAATCGCATAATTGATGTAATTATTTGTATATTTAAAAATCGGGGTTGTTACAGTATGTAACACGACCACGGCTTGGTCTGGTCAAGTGAGCTCGTTGGCCCAACCCTCCCCCCTAAACTGCCACTTGTTACATGTTGAATGAAAGTGACCCACTACGTATAACAAGCAATAATGCATGGCTTAGCGATAAGGTAGGTGATTTGTAATAGTGAGGTCGTAGGGTCGAACCCTGCCGAGGTCAATCGGTCACCCAAAAAAAATTGTGCATGAAATTCGAGGGCCACATGGCGCCTCCTGATTGGTCAAACCAAATCTGCACGAACCAATAGAAAACTGCCAAATCACCTTGTATGATCATGCCACGTGTTAGCACGGGATTGGCTCGTCTAACCACCATACTTGCACACTTAGCTGCTAACATCAGTGCCACATCATCGTATTGCTTGCTGAGTCATCCCTGCAAGTTGACTTTTGAGTTATTTTCCAAAAAATTTAGATTGATGCGATTCAAGCAACGTTGGAATCAAAACAACGAGATCTATGATTTGAATTTGATTTCATAAGATTTTGAGCAATTTTATTTTTGAGCATATTTTTGATCCCCTAGATCATTGCTCCCTATTGGAAGCTTTTGGACCACAAAAAGTCTATTTTTACTCATCAAGTAAGTGAGGGTATAACTCCCTCACTTTCCTGATATCAATTCACTTTACTTTACTTGGATTGGTACCTTTGAGCCCCACTTGAAGATACTCCACATTGCCTCTGCTTGAAGTCCTTATTCTCTTGTGAAGAATTGAGTCTTCCTGCAACTCATTTAAATATTTAGGAGAAAAATCTTCTATAGATGGAATCTGCACATTCTCTTCATGATCAACAATAATTGGAGGCTCATACAATCTCAAGTTTTTCACATTCACAATAGAATAAATTTGCATGTAAGGTGGAAAATCTATTTGGAAAGCATTGTTCCCAATCTTCTCCAAGATTTTGAAAGGACCATATCTGATTGGCTTGAGCATTTTACCTTCACCTTGAAGTCTTTTCTTTCTGATATACAACCAAACTTGATCTCCTACTTGGAAATCATGGTCAAGTTGATGTTTTTCATGTCTTGCTTTGTACTTCGCTTTGCTTTTCTCCAGATGCTCTTGTACTCTTTGATGCACTAGTTGAATTTGTTTAATGAAATTATTGGCTTTGTCAACATCACTATGTCCATCTACTACAATATCTTTACCAAAGATTAAATCTAAAGGATACTTTGGCAGATAACCCAAACAAGCTTCAAATGTAGATAATTGCATAGACTAATTCTTAGAACGATTGTAGGCATGTTGGATGTAATGCAATTGATCATCCCAAAGTTTAGGATTGATCCGGATTTAGACAGGAACGCAATAGATTATAGAGATAACCATAAATACAGAGATGCAATAACCATAAACACAGAGATACAGCGGAAATAATGCTTCATTTCATTAATGGAAAGTACTGAAATATGCTTACAACCAGAAATGGAAATAAACCAGCTAGGGCGATGGTAGCTTATCTCTGAGAAGAGATGTGCGGCTACATGCCTCTGAACTGTTCTAAAAACTGTGTTACAATGAGGCTCGAAGGCCTATTTATTGTTGAGAAACAATGGAAAACCCTTCACATATCGAAACCTAACCCTAGAAGATGAAACGCCAAATTGTGGGCCCCGTTTGGGTAAATTGGTACATCAATTTCTCGGGGTTGTAACTTTGGCATACGATCTCCGTTTGACGCGTACAATAGCTCGTTAGAAAGATATATCCGAGTACTACCACTTTGGGAGGCAACATGGGTCCATGGACATGGACCCATGTTGCCCCAGATTCCCCAAAAAACATCGTTTAGGGCCTCAAAACGGCTCCAGAAGTTCAGGACCCGAAAACTGCTAAAAATAGTGAGTTGTGCTACAATTAAGGAAACTGAAAATGCTGAGAGAAACAATGGTGGGGGTCCAGGTGGACTTGATAGGTGGCCACCAATATCCACCTGGATCATTCCTCCCCCCTTAGGAAGCAATGGTCCCCATTGCGTTGAGTTCCTCCATGAGATGAGGAAACTTTTGCTGAACTTGTTCCCTGGTGAGCCACTTGCCCTGCTGAAGGAGTTGGCCTGCTTTGACAACTCGATACAGTTGGATATTCTGTTGGTGAGTGTTCTTGATCTGTGTGTCCATGATCCGATGAGTTGCAGCTTGTTCCATGCAATCTGGATTTAATTCTGTGGGTGTGAGCTGTTCTGCAATGTCGGATGTGTCTAGCAATGGTGGAAAGTATGGCCGAAGGCGGTCCACATTGAAAACTGGGTGCAGGCCAAGGAATGGGGGAATGCTGAGCTCAAATGCATTGCCTCCCATAGCCTTAGTAATGGTGTAAGGACCATATCGGAGTGGTCTCAGTTTCCGATAGGCTCCAGTAAGGCGTTCCTTTTGCAAATGCAACCAGACTCTGTCGCCCACCTGAAACTTGTGTGGCACCCGATGTTGATCATGTCGCTGCTTGTACTTGGCATTTGATTTCTCCAGAATGCCATGGACCTGCTGGCGAATATGTTGGATGCGCTCAATGAAGCTGGTGGCCTTATCTGTCTCGGAGTGGACATGAGCTGAATTTATGTGAGTAGCCGCAAGTGGCATGGCCACATCAATGGGGCATAGTGGCTGGAATCCCAAACCCACCTGAAACTTGTGTGGTACCCATGTGGGTGAGGAGAAGTTGTTCCTGTGTTTTATCATGACCGTATCCCTTTGCTGCTGCTGCTGCGTGGAGGAACCCTTTGCAGGGGTCATGGATGTAGCAACGATCTTCCCCTTACTTTGGGAGTGAACCAGACAGATGAATTTCCTGGTCTATGATATGAGCTTGCTGCCTTTTTTGGTAGTGATCAAAGAGGTGGCAGTAGGTGTGGCTACCTCTGGTATCCTGTATAATGAATTATTCAAAGAAATAATGACAGCACGAGGCCTTGACTCATACACAGCATGTCGCCTCCACAAGTATGGCTGGCCTAATAATACATCACAAACATCCAGAGGTGTAACATCACACAATACCTCGTCTGTGAAGGGTTTGATGCTGTAGGGAAGGCGGCATTGCTGGCGAACTTTCAGATCTCGTTCTTCATGAAGCCACCCGATACTGTACGGCTGTGGGTGCGGTGTAGTCGGTAGGCCCAACCGCTTCACGACCTCTGTTGAAACGAGGTTCTTTTGGCTGCCACTGTCGACAATGAATTGTAGCGGCGAACCCTTCACCCACATCTGTGAGTGGAAAAGACGCTCCCCTTCCTCTGGATTTTCGGGCTTATCTTTCCGGATCTTGGCGGTGGCAACAGTGGCGCTAGGATCCGCATCAATGATCTGCTACCCTTTTCCATTCCCCTTGTCAGGTTCTAGCTCAGGGTCGGAACATGCATCTGATTCGGAAGCCTTCAACTCAGCCACCAGCGACTGCTTGGTCCGACACTCACTTGTGTTATGAGTGGGACTCTTGTGGAACTCACACCACTTCCCTGTGTCCTTCTTCGGCTTCATGGTGTTGTTCTTTTCTTGCGGCTTCGACGGGTTGTCTTAGGTCACCCCGCCTTGGCTTTGTCCTTTGGGCTTCGGATTTGCAGATCCAAAGTCTCGCTTCTTCTGTTTGAACTTTTGCTCGATTTTGACAGCATATCGGTACGCCGAGCCAAGCGAGGAGATGTTCAAGAACACCATCTTTTCTTGGATGTATCTGTGTAGGTAGCCACGGTATTTGAGTACCAGATGCAGCTAAGTATCTTTGATACCCAACTGTGTGCGAAGGGAATGAAAAATGTTTGTGAACTCTGGCACATCTTGGTCTCATCCCTGCCGCAGTGTGGTCCATTTGATGTATTTGTCCTCATAGCTTCTGACAGGGTAATACTGCTCCTTGATGGCATCCCGGAAGTCATTCCAAGTGGGTGCGGCTGAAAATAGTGAGCCTGTACTTTCATCCTTCTGCTCGCAGTAGGTTTCCCACCAGTCCTTGATGTGGGGGGCTTCTTTGAGAAGAGCGAAAACAATCTTTTCCCGACTTGAAAATTCATGAACAGAAAAATACCCATCTAGCAGATTTAACCATTGATCTACGACATCTGCGTCTATTTGACCCTCGAAGATGGGGATTTAAAAATTAACTTGTACCTTAAACGACGTGGCATTTCCAGAGTCGCTGTTGGAAGCCGATGCGTTGCCTCTGGGTAGCCGTTGAAGGATCTGCGCAAAGCTATCCATCATTGCGTTCCTTTGCCGCTCGAGCGCTTCTTCGAGCAAGATTTTGATAGGATCTCCTGCCCCCTCGTCTTTCTTCTCATCCACCATGGGAGGCCGTCGGGATTTGCGAGGCTGGTCTTGCAAAGGTTAGACCAGTTCAAGCCCTAACTCCTTATATCCCGACCTCGTTGAGGACATGCAAAGAAAAACAGAGAAAAAGCAGACCGCTTTGATACCATTGATCCGGATTTAGACAGGAACGCAATAGATTACAGAGATAACCATAAATACAGAGATGCAATAACCATAAACACATAGATACAACAAAAATAATGCTTCATTTCATTAATGGAAAGTACTGAAATATGCTTACAACCAGAAATGGAAATAAACCAGCTAGGGCGATGGTAGCTTATCTCTGAGAAGAGATGTGCGGCTACATGCCTCTAAACTGTTCTAAAAACTGTGTTACAATGAGGCTCGAAGGCCTATTTATTGTTGAGAAACAATGGAAAACCCTTCACATCCCGAAACCTAACCCTAGAAGATGAAACGCCAAATTGTGGGCCCCGTTTGGGTAAATTGGTACATCAATTTCCCGGGGTCGTAACTTTGGCATACGATCTCCGTTTGACGCGTACAATAGCTTGTTAGAAAGATCTATCCGAGTACTACCACTTTGGGAGGCAACATGGGTTCATGGACCCATGTTTTCCTAGATTCCAAAAAAAACATCGTTTAGGGCCTCAAAACGGCTCCAGAAGTTCAGGACCCAAAAACTACTAAAAATAGTGAGTTGTGCTACAATTAAGGAAACTGAAAATGCTGAGAGAAACAATGGTGGGGGTCCAAGTGGACTTGACAGGTGGCCACCAATTTCCACCTGGATCAAGGATGCTTACCACAATATCCTCGAAGGATATGCACTACTATTCTGTTCATTACTTCTGTATGGCCATCAGTTTGTGGATGAAATTTGATGCTCTTCTTCAACTTGGTGCCCATGGGTTCCCATAAACTTGACCAAAACTTCCCAAAAAATTGAGAATCTCGATAAGAAATAATAGAAGTGGGCACCCCAAAGTGAACCCATACATTTTGTAGAACATCTTTGTGATCTGTTTAGCTATAACTTGTTTCTTACATGGCATCAACACACACATTTTGTTGAAACGATCCACAACAACATATAAATAACCATGACCTTTCCTAGACATTGGTAGTTCCCCTACACAATCCATAGAAATACTTTCCCAAGGACAATAAGGAATAGGAAGTGGAGTGTAAAAACACAATTTCCTATTTCTAGGCTTACTAGTAGCACACGTGGAACATCCCTTTAAATATCTTGAAACAATTCCATTCATGCGAGGCCAATAACAATACCTCTGAATTTGTGTAACTGTTTTTCCTACACCAAAGTGACCAACAATAAGAGAAGTGTGGGCATCCCTTATGACATTGACTCTTTCACCCAATGGAACACATAACTTGCAAAGATGATACACCAACTTGTTATGAACATGATAATCCAACTCTTCAACGTGATTGACTCAAAGTTGCATAAACATATTTAAAATTTTCATCTTGATCATACTATTGAATAGAATGTTCATACATGATTGAGTTATGATTAAGAATAATAGATGCATTAACAATAGGCCTTGATAACATATCAACAACTTTTTTATATCTACCTTTCGTGTACCTGGTTACCAAATGAAATTGTTGTAGGAAACCCATCCACCTAAAATGTCTAGCTTGTTGTAGCTTGGTTTGCTATTGTAAATATTGCAAAGATTGATGGTCAATATGAATAATCTTTTATTTACCCATCATATAATGCTTCCATTTCTTCACGTTTTATACCAAAGCATACGACTCTTTATCGTAAGTTGGATAGTTAATTAAGGCATTTGTAAAGGTTTCAGAATGATAACAAATAGGCTTACCATGTTGCATCAAAACTGCTCCCATAGCATAATTGATTGCATCAATTTGAATCTCAAATGATTGCTTAAGATCTAGAAGTCCTAGAAATGGTGTTGTACAAATTTTCTCTAAGTTTGAAACTGGTCCGTGATTTTGGTTTCATCACCAGAATCAGATCCTAGATCTTGTTGAGTTGTAACAATAGTCTTTTGCTTCCCCTTGTTATTGAACTTCTTTGGTCTCATTTCTAGATGTAGTTTCAAAAAATGGTCTTCATCATGGCCTTATTTTGAACAATATTTACAGGTAAGTTTCTTTCCCTCTTTCTTGATTGTATCATTATTTTTCCCTTTTCCTTTAAACTTCCCCTTTCCTTTGAATCCATATTTGGAAGGTTTCTTGCTAGTCTCTTGAGGGCCATTCTTGCCTATTAGCTCTAAATGAGTTGTGTGAACACATACTTCACCTAGATTGGTGGGATTAAACATAAGTATAGTATGTATCAAATAACTATGTAATCCACCTATGTACTTAAGGAGAGTATCTTGTGAAGACAAATGAACACCCAAGATTGAATCTCTTCTTCTAAATTCTTGTGTGTAACTTTGGACACTGTAACCTGCTAGAGTCGGTCTAGTAGCCCTCCACCAGAGATCAAAACTCTTTGCATTTCATGATTAGGTGTCCCATCAGTGTGATCATGTTGCATTCCGTTAGGCATGCCATAATCTTGGTTGAGGGAGTTTGTGTCTTTTATTCCCCTCTTGTTTGGCACTGCTGGTTCAGGTTTGTTTAAGTTAATAAAATCTTCAAAGTATCATTCATCTTGCTTTAAGTTTCGAGGTCTTAGGTCTAGGGTTGAGTCAATTTTTGTCTTGAGAGGTCATAAAGGACCAGTAGGCCAGAGGGATGTCCTTCATAAAACATCATTTCAATAATTCTCACTATTGTACAGCTAAATTTTCACCTTGTTTTCAAAAACTCTGTTTTTGGAAAACAAGGGTCATTATCTCATTTTTGTAAAAATTGTAAAAATTTCAAATTTTTCAAAAGTTGAAGTGCAACCTTGGTCTCCTTTGCCAAAGAATATTAGAAGCTATCCCTGCAAATTTTTTTAGAAGAAATCATCATTTCAACCAATTTTTCAAAGAAAGGAAACCAAAAGTCAGAGCCAATTAATTCAAAGAAAGTGTCAACACTCAAACATTAAAAAGTGGGTTTTGGGAAAATGAAAATCTAAAGGAAGCCTGTAAAAGCACATCACTCTTCATTAGCAACTCATTTGCCTCTCACAAGCTAAGTGAATCCTTGCAAAGGCGATTTCAAGAGTTTTTGAGCAAATTGGGCAGTTTCAGAGGCGCGCTACGCATCAGGGAGGGCGCGCTACGCATCAGGCTGCCATTCTCAGAACAAATTTGCACGTGCGCTACGCGTCAGAGGCGCGCTACACGTTGGGCGAGGCACGCTACGCGTTGGGTTTTCTGCTCAACAAATTGCCAGCAAGCTATCAAATCGACTTTTCTCTCAAGTAATTGCAGGTAGGCCTCTCCTCCAAGGCTTGATTTGGTTTTGCAAGATGAATGAGAAATTAATATGTTTAAATGCCATAAAAATGAGAAGTCAAAACCCTACTTTGATGTGGAAGATTTAAAGCCTTTATGGTGCTAGGGTTTCAAATTTCTTTTGCTGTCCAAGGTTGCCCATTTGTAATCCCTCTTTTCCCTTATTTCCATCAACATTCTCTTTCAAAGTTTCCCATAAAATTTCATACTCTAAAATCCCTAAAACTTACTACATTCCCAAACCCCATTTCCACCTTAAAGTCCCACAATATTATAATTTCCCATGTTGCTTTCCCTAAATTCCTTATTTTTGTTTATTGTCCCTAATTCCCTCATGTTCCCCTTTCCCTAACAATCCCCTTGTATTTATGTCCCCTTGGTGACAACATTTGAAAAAGTCAAACAACAGTTAATTGGGTGCAAAGTCAGCATTAAATTTCATCTATCTTGCCTTCAAAACCATGTCAGAAACCGAATCAGATTATCAGCAGAGTTATGACAGTGATTCAACACCGGAGGTAGAAGTGCCAAGGAGGCATCACAAGGGTGGTAAGGGTGGTCGGCATGTCAGGGAGGAGCCCACTTCTCTGGCTCATTTGCAAGCTTGTCCACTTGCAATGACATGTTTTCAGTATCAATCATGCCTTGGATATTGTGAGCGAATCTCACAAATTCAACATCACAGAGAACTAGTCCGCTTGTTTGTCCTACATTTTCACAATGGTCATGTGAACCTTGCAGGAGTGGATTTCACTCTATCACCTGAAATTGTTGCTCAAGCCACCGGGATACCAAATGTTGGGGAGGAGTGGACCAAGCGAAAGCAGCTAGACAGATTTCATTATCAACCATACATCAAACCCGGATGCATGAGACACCTAACTTCTGTTTTTCCTTTCAGATTCCTAAGGGATGAGTATGCACCCTTGATGAGGCTCATTCTGCGCTATTTCACTTGTGAGGGCAGATTTTCACGTTTATATTCGTACCATATCTGTTTGTTGATGCATTTCACCCGGGTACGAATGATGAACATCCCATTTTTCATGTGCCGAAATATAGAGAAGATGGTGCCCGTAGTGCAAAGGAAGAACTCCACACAGCAACACAAAAGTATATATCATTATGCACTGATCGAGATCATAGTGATGCATCAGTTGGCACAACAAGGTATTGCTTGGGAGGATTTCATTTCTCGCGACTTCTTCATGGTGCCACAGCCACCTCCTGAGATTGTCCATGATGAGGGGGGGCCTTCACAACAGTTTCACATTCCAGAGCCCGAGCACGTCAGCACTCCAGCATGTGTTACATATCAGAGAGGCCACAGGGCCTTATTTGCATCTGCACGGTGAGTATTATCTCCACACCAGGTGGAAGGGGTCTCGCCTTCTTCATCAGCACATCGAGTGTTATCTCCACATCAGGTGGAAGGGGCCTCACTTTCGACAGCAGCACAGGTACAAGAGAGAGGCAAGCAGCCCATGATTGATGAGGGACCATCAGGTGATCCGGACATAGACATCATTGACCTTGACATCAGTTCTCCTAGCTCGGAGCCAAAGGAGATCATTCAACAACTAAAGGCTGAAAATCACTTGTTGCACCAAAAGTTGGAAATGGCAAATTGGACAATCACATACTTAGAGCAGCGCAACAAGAAATTAGAGGATGAACACACTCTTGATGAGTTGCGGAGGATCCGAGAAGACCGGAACTTGGCTCGCAAGAGACCAGGTGATTTGACACCTATTGAGCAAGGGTCTATGCTCATTCAGGTGAACACTCATTTAGAGAAGTTGATAGCCAAGGGAAACAGGGACAAAGATATGCTCCGCCACATGAAGAATCATTATTGGGCCCGCATGCATGTGTGTAAAGCAAAAATGAAGGTACTCAAAGCACGCTTGGCCAAGGCACTAAAACGGAGGAAAAGGCCCGATCCACTCCAAATTTTGGCTGAATCCACCTTGAAGGAGCATGGTGCTCAATGATACACCCCTAGCTCAAAATTCAGAAAATTTGGAGCAATTTTGGTCAATTTTGAATTTTTTGTGCTAAAAACAGGTTTTTGCCCTCAACGCGTAGCGCGCCGTGCGCTACCCTTAAGTTGGGGAGATCCATTTCACAAAAACTCAGCATTTTTGGATTTTTCATGACAAATTACACTTGCTCAGCCACTGCCAAGACATTTCATGGAGATTTGGGCCCCCAAAAGGTCAAAAAACAAGCAAAAAATGACCTTCTGCCACTTTTTGGACACACATGAAGAAGTCTTGGGAGATTGCATTTTTGGAGGGGAAAATGGCCACCAAATTGAGAAATTCTACTTGGGCTGGAGAGTAGACATCCAGACCTTTCCAAAAATCCCACTTGTGCCTCATTTGGATGCCAGGAAGTGCCCAAAAAGTGGGCTCAAAGGCACGCTACGTGTTGAGAAATGGCGCGCTACGCATCAGGACATTTTCTCAATTTTTCACCTTCAGCTCAGGAAAACGTAGCATTTGACCAGTTTTGACTTTTTGGTGGGATTTTTCATCCTCCTTGATGTAATTGATGTAATTTCATGTTGACATGACACTTTTTTTACCTATTCTAGAAGATTCATTCATAAAATGGCAAAAAATTAATGAATGAATTGGTTTCCTAGCTTATAGAGGCAAGTTGTTTTGATTGCCTAGATTGTAGTGCTCAGTTTAGAATTGGTTGAAACAGCTCCTAGGATGATGAGCTCGACCCCTAGAGGCAAGGGAATGTGTTAGCTTGCCTATATTATGTATTTTCTTACTCATTTTCATGGTTGGACTCTTGAGGGATAAGCTTAGACTGTATTACTCTTTGTATCTCTGCAATTTTGGCAAAGGAAGGACCAGGGTTTTGCAGCACTATTTTGGATTCCTGTGGTGATTTGTGTTGATGGTGTGTTTCTCTCATGTACTTGTAAGTTTGTTATGTGTATCATTTTCCTACTCTTCTCTTCTCCAAATTAAGTAAATGAAGTGTTAAGGTAGAATTCATGGTTTCTATGCTCTGCCTTTAAGTTTGCTTAATATCTATGTTTTCATCTGTTTAAGGAGAACTCTCGATGGTTTCTTGCTCTCCTTAGCTCCTCGCCGGTCATATCTATCCATTCACTTATTTCAAAGGCATCAAGACAATCTCCTACCTTGCCCCAAAAAGACCTCTACAAAAACTGTGTCTCATCCCCGCACCCAAAATTGTTGTGCTCAGTTTTCCAACAAAACCCTAAAAATTTAAAAGCAAACTTTCCCTATCAATTTACTAGCCTAAAATCAGTGTTCTTTATTGGTCATCTCAGCCCTTTGAAGACCTTTTGCCGAGATAGACCCGGAGAGAGCCCTCTCGTGTCCCCGTAGGGCTAGCTACGAGGCTAAATGGTTTGATGTTGCCTTGGAGTTTGTCTTTTTCAGCCTGAGGCCAAATTCAAGCGCTAACATAACCTTTATATTGTCTAGAATTTTACCAATCCATAATTTATTTTTGCATGTAAGCTAATGGATAAAATTGCCTTCTTAATGCAGTTATAAAATCATTCCAAGAAGAGATAATTTTACCACTTTTCTTCAAATATTCTTAAGTTATGTCCTCCCACCAGATGAGGGATGAAATTTCCAAATGAATAGAAGCAAGGTAGATATTTGTAACATCATCAAGAATATATTAAATCCTGGAATACACTTCAATTTGACGAACCCAATTATCAAACTTTTCAGCATTTACTTCCCCATTGTTCATATGAAACTCAAACTTGACATCAAGCTTAAGCAAAGGAGACTTAAAATATCCTTTTGGAAACCTAGGAGGAGTATGTATAGGTTTTTAAGGAGGTGAGGATGGAGGTGAAGGAGGAGGTGGAGGTCGAGGCTTTCTCCCATCACCACCATTACCTTTTTGTTAATTAGAATTATCTCCTTGCAACCTTTTTGTGCTTTCATTGTACAACACTTTTACTATCTCAGACATATCATAGAAATCCTTTCGAAAAGATCTATCATCCTCAAACATCATCTCCTATCCTTCTTCATGTGCCATGACTAGTGGATTTTGAGGAGTTTGTGACCTCCTTGAACAAATTTGAGGGTTTGATTCTTCAAGCACTCCTCCTCTTATAAACTTAGAGCTTGTAATCTTTCAAGAAAACAAGTGCAAAAACTGTCAAACCATCAAAACAACCATGCTTTGATACCAAACTGATCTTAAATTCAAAATTGAAGGTTTCTTGAAAAAGTTTGCAAGCTAGTTTATGTCTTGTGGGTAATGGATCAAAATTGCAAAAGCACATAAACTTAGTAATTTTAGTTAACTTTTGCAGATTTAAGTTTTAGCTCTTTATATTATATGCTCAAAATATCAACTACATAAACATATAATGCTCAAATCATAAAAATAATGTTGCCATTGTGTCTACAACACCCAAAAACCCTTGTCTAGGCTCTTCTTGGGCTAAAAAAGGGACAAGTTAGGCCTCCTTCTTTATTTTCCTGCTAGTTGGTCTGCAAATTCATAAAATTGGCTAAAATGGTAATGAATTCCCCTCTTGGCAGATTCGCCAGGTGATAATTTAGTGTGAGAAAGGAAACAAAATCATAAAAAATGGTGCAAAATGTCAGATGGTTCACTGGGCATCGCCCCTAACTTCCACCGCTTATGTTGGTCACGTGGTAGTCAATATGATTGGGGGCATGGGCCAGAGGCCACGCGCCCCACCAGCCCCGACATGTAGTCATGTGAAATGGCATATGGTCGCGATCTGGAAAATGGTGGTTTTTACTGATGGTTATGATGGTTTTAGTAAGAGCCAGGGCTAGGGCCTTGTGCCCTGCCCCACTCCCCTTAACTCCCGGTAATATGGTATGTGACACGACCGCCGGTTGGGCCGGTCAGGTGACCCCGTCAGCCCGAACCTCACCCCAAAATACCACCCGTTACATGTTAAATGAAAGTGGTGCACTACATATAACAAGCAACAATGCAATACCATGTGGCGCCTCCCGATTGGTCAAACCAAATCTTCATGAACCAATAGACAACTGTGAAATCACCCTCTATGATCATGCCACATGTCAGCATTGGATTAGCCCGTCTGACCACCATACTTGCATAGTCACCTACTGATGTCAGTGCCATGTTATCATATGAATTTCGCAGTCAACCCTGCAAGTTGAGCTTGTAGTTCTTTGCTAAAAATTCCAAAACATGATAACTTTCACATACGATGTCAGACAAAAATGATTTGAGAATCGTTGGAATTAGAACAACGAGATCTACGATTTGGCACCAATTTTGAAAGATTTTGAGCACACTTATTTTTGAGCATATTTTTTATCCCCTAGATTAGAGAGTCCCCCATAATACTCTTATGATCTTTTATAATTTCCGAAAACCCCAATTTCTCCCCCCCACCCCCACTAAAGGGTTGTACATTGCAGTCAATCTCATTGTACCACTTGAACCAATGTTCTGAAATCAACCTGTCAAAATGCAAGGACTAACCAACCAGTGTTGGAAAATGACTTCTAATAGGTTCCACAAAATAGCTAAACCACCTGCACTACCTTTAACGTCCAGAGCCATAATGTCCCAACCCTTCCAACAAAAATTACCTATTTCTTCCAATTTGGTCATAGAAACCTTAGTGTTATAGGCCATTTTGTCACATTTGGTCAATAGGCCTTCAACTGGATCAATCAACATCCTTTGACCTCCTTTTTGTCATCCTTGCACAAAGACCTAAGCATGAATCATTCTAATCCCTGAGTTTCTACCTGAAAGCACCTTGTTTCAGTCATAAGGACCAACTCTCCATGGCGTCTTACTGGACAATGTTGAGTACCAAGTTTCCCTACTTTGCTCCTACGTTGATCACCAACAAGTTTCTCAGTGTTGGGAGTGCGTGGATTCTAGAAATTCATGAAAAAGAGACAGAATCCTGAAGCCTCTTCTTCCAAAAGCTTCCAAGATCCGTTATAACCATTTATATAAGATAAAAGTCTAAAATCCTATCCTATACTACCTTGGAGTTTTCATACCTTATCCCTTGATCTCATCCTCCCATCTAGAGTGGATCTCAAGCCCAGATTGGTAAAAGGATAAGAATTCATGAAATACCTCCTTCACCTATATATTTATTGCCATCCATAGGAAAGGGGTTGGCTTTTGGAGAGTGATTCTACCCTTATGTTGTTGATGTGAAAGATATCTTTCCATGCATTAAGGTGATTAGAGGTGCACTTTGTGACAAGGAAAGGACAAGTAACTTGGAGGAGCTCTTTCACATGATCAACACCTATTTTTGGTTGTAACTCACTACATTTCTATTAATGCAAACATTTCTTTGTTTTCCTATAAATTATGTTATGGTTTCATATATTTCAATACCATGTTGATCTATTGAATAAAGTGATTAGATGATGCTACATAGGTTATGTGGATCGTTGCCTTGTGTTATTTGATTGTGTTGGTTCTAATAATAGATGCATTTGAGCTAGGATTCGAGCATTCAGACCAAGGAAGGAGTGAAGCATACGATAGATTCTAGGTAAGATTCATCTTGTTATCTATTTACTTTAAGGGAAACATTAGTCCCTTTGTCTTTTTGTTGTTCTAGGTCAATCCACCAAGCCTAGGGAAGATACTTTTGTTCGTAGTCGTAGATTCTGTATAACAAATTAGTGACCATACTGGGGAACGATATGTTCCCTTAGTGGTTTCTTTCTCCATTTTTCTTGTCTTACCTCTTCTCCGGTATTTATTGTCTTATTCAGTCAAGAATAGATCTAGGAAGACCTTTAATTGAGTCTCAATTGTAATCCTTGAGTCATAAATTCACATCCCTAGACCAATGCACTCTCTGGTATTCTGATAGAGAATTGCACCATAGCTGAGACTTCTCTATGCCTACATTGCATAGCACTGGTGCCTCCTTTGCACCTGTGTTGGCCCCTGTTCATGCACAAGTTTGTTTTTGCCTTGATTTTCTCTCTGATCAGCCTTGTTCGAGTTGATCTTCCTTGAGTCCATGAGTGTCTTATGGTCCCTTTGAAGTCTCCATTTGGTTTGATTTTGTTTTAATACCTTTGGTAAGGATTTGTTTAAATATTTTCCTTTGTTCTTATCGTTAGGTTGTTTGCAAACTAATTTTGCTTGATCATTTAGTGCTTAGATGAATTGGAGTTCTAGTCATCATTCTAAAAATCTTATTTGAATCAGTGATTAGATTTTGCATCTTAGTTTTATTCATTTTTGAAACTTAAGCGACTTGAAAAGAAAAATCTTTGCATTGGCATCTATGGTTTTGTGTGTAAAAATTAGAATTTCATAGTGTGAAATTGCATTTTTTTTTCTTTCATTTTTGCAAAAACATTCCCCCCTCAATCACCGGGGGGGGGGGGGGTGGCTATATTGTGTATGAGTGTTAATCACCTCTGAGTGACATCACATTTTTCATAAGATTTTGTTTCGTTTTTTCTTTCTTCTTGTCAAATTCGAGTTCTTTTCATATATTGATTGTTGAATTTGAAAAGACACTTTTACATTACAGTTAAAGTCTATGTGGCTTATTTTCGTTAGCGATCAATTTTCATCCATATGTTTCTTTGCATTTGAAACATTAAAAGAAAAGGAAAGAAAAGACTCTTTGCATCACATATAAGGCTTTGATTTTGATTGGAATAGTGAGGAGATCGATTGTTGGATCACTTGTTTGTTGCATTGTTGATTGATTTCTTCTTCCCCTACTTAGTTAGTCCTTTCATTATTAAAAGGAAAATTAAGAGAGTTATTCTCATCACATTAGTTGCATCATAGGTGTGTTCAGGTGACACTGAGTTGAGCCTTGAAATTGAAAAATAATTCAAGATAAACTCTAAAATTCATCTCAATTAACCTAAGGAGAATTTGAGATTTAATGAGTCATGACACACGTAGAGGTCTAGGCTAGAGACGTTTTCCGATGTCATTAAACGTAGGAGTTGTCATTGTTTTCCAACGTTGTATCGAGGGGGTGAAATTTCGTTCCACATAAGTAAGTGTATAGGATAATTATCCACGTACCTTGGGGTATATTGGACGATGCTCCATGCATGAAAAGTATATGGGAACACTCTCATTGAACAGTTACGCATTAGACAACACTAATATGGACTGCACTTCCACGTACCATCAAGTATATTTTGGAATTCCACCCTAGGTTTCTTTCCATCCATAGGTAACCAAGTCAACCCCCTTATACACTGTGATACATCAAACACAACATTCGAGGATATTTCCTGCATGTACATTAAGTCCTTGGTTCTCCAAGGTGATATTGTAGTTCACAGTTGCTTGGTAAACCTTTATGCCTAGTTTACCCTCTTCGATTTATTTTTGTTGTTAATTTATAAAATAAATTAATTGACCACTGAACAACATCGTTTCTGTGGAACAACTCCTTAGTAGATCTTAGGCTAATACTAATGGCAGCAGTTCCCGAGTCCACTAGTCAAGGAAACTCCTCTTACGGTAATCCTGGTCCTTTTTCTTCTTTTGGAAATATTGGTGCTCCTTATATGGAAACATTGTCCCTTCCCAGATTCACCATTGGTTTTCCAGTTTGGTTGTTTTTGACCACTATGGTTTCAAATGTCCAAACTACTTCTCAACTAAGTTCTCCTGCACCTGAACAATATCAACCTCAAGTTGATCCTAAAGTTGACCCTTTTGCTTCTTCAACTATTGTTTCTTCATCCATTTCTTCCTCTTCCCCTGTTGAAAGTCTTGATTCTAGTAATCAGGAAGCTAAGAAGAAGAAGAAAAGGACGATGAAGAAGAAGCAAAATAAACAAGGGGGCAAGCAAACAACCATTGCTATTGATGCAACTAGTATGGGAAAATCTTCCAATCAATGTCATAAAGTTAAATTCCCTTGCAAGCTTTGTAAGGGTGATCACTTTCTAAGATATTGTCATGGTATTCACCAAGGTATTAGAAGCGTGGTCCACAAGCTCACATCATAGTACATGCCCTTCAAGATCATAATACAAGCTTATAATGTTTCTGTACCTAGCACAATCATAGATGAGGGCACATCTGTTAGTAGTTTATCCTCAACTTCTTGGCAAGCTTTAGGTTCTTTGCAACGTGCACACGTCAACCATAATTTGTTGGCTTTTAACAAAGGAACCAATCAACCGTTAAGGATCCTTCCTAAGTGATCTGATTAAGAATATTAGATTGCTGTGCTAAGATCCTCCTAAGATTAGAAACAAAATGCTTTCCTTGTGCTTAAGGATTCATGAGTTTTACAAGTGTAAAATGAGTTTTTATGTTAATTTTATGAGCATAAAAATGTACAGAACATCACCAAAAACATATCACAACAGGAACATGATGACCCCTCCTGGACTATGTTTCCTTTGTCCAGCTTCCAATGGCTCAGGCCTCTTTATTATGCTCAAAATTGTAAAAATATGTGTTTACTGTTACGCTTCTATACTAATAGGTGTCATATATCATGATTGACTTGATGAGCTATGTAATATGTTCATACCTTTCCTTGTTGCAAAGGTTTTCCATATTTTCAAAAAAAAAAATAAAAATAATTAAAAATGTAAAGAGGGTATACCCTAAAAGAAAAATCAAAGGCTAAAAAAGAATAAGACGGTCCAAAAAGTGAAATAAAATGAACCCCACCAAAAATAAAGACCAGGAAAGTGTGCAAGTCTAAATGCCACTACTTTTTACTCTTGTACAATAAACAAATTGTGTGCAACTTGTTAACTTATGCCACAATTGATGAACAGTCAAACAACTTAAGCTTGGCTAGTTCATATTTGAATTTTATGTTTTAGAGATAGAGAATAAAATCTGACCAAACTGTTTAATCTTGGCAGATAAGTAGATAGGTAGAGTGAATAAAAGGAGTTCAACAGTTTAATCTGAGCCCTTGGATGTACTAATAAGAACAGATTTACACAGATATCTACATGTAAAAGAAAAGAAAAGTTTGATAAGGGTGTGCCAGTCTAAGTGCACCCAAATAAAGAAGAAAAAATGTTAGGTTAAAATAGGTAGGGTAGGTAGATGATGTTGCAGAATTAAATGTGATGAATAATGATTCTAAATGTGTTAATCTTTACTTTCATCGCAAGTATAAGGCAGACTTTACACTGAAAGCATTTCAAAAAAAGCAAGGTCAAATACTTAACTTCCCCCCTCATTTTCCCCTAAATTGTCACTAATCTCCCCTAAGTACTAAGGCATTTGCTAAATTAGAGGGGCTCAGAGCATTTCTCTGACTTCTAGAGGGACCGGACCCTTGGCCCAATAGTTTATAAAGCCTAAAGTACTTAAACTATTCATAAGATCACTCTTTCACCTTCATAATTCTTTTCCTAAGTAAAATCCTATTTTACTTAGGAAAATTGCAAATATTTCTCATATAAACCCTTTTTCATCCTAACCCTAAATTTAACTACACATGTCAAATGTTTTTATACTTAGCGTTTTCATTTTATTGTCATATTAACTTTTAACTTATATTGTATAAATCCCTTATAATATTTTCCCTTCCTCGTATTATTTAATATATTAAATATTCCTGAAATATTATATATCCGACCCCGGGTTGAATACAACCATAATCTGCGTTTAAAGTAGGATTAATGAGTTAATCCGTAATTCATTAAGAACCTTAATCCCCTACCGTACAAAATGGGATTAATTAACACCCCAGGTTAATTAATAACCTTAGCCAATCCCGCCACTCCCGATATGATTAAATTAACTCTTAAATCTATTGGGCCCGCCTTTGTTAAAAATCCGCATATCGCTTCTTGCGTCAACCGTCTGATCAGGTCCTCAAGATCTGACGGTTATTATCAATATCGTGCGACCCTTTGTGACCGCACGTTAGCGCGCGATCACAAAGCAGTTTTCTCCCAGCACCTCTACCACGCGTCAAATGATCTATGGAATCGTTGGCTCAAGGTCCATTACCACCTTTCCCCAAAAGCGGTGCAATATGAAACCACTTACCACCCTTTCGCATACAAAAAAAACATCACATCTTTTGTCGCTAACGTCGCGCGCCCAAAATCCAAAACCCCGCCAACCTTTGACTTTGTAAATAAAACAAAAGGTCACTATCACTGCTTCATACTGTAAACCTGTGCGCCCATGCAAAAGAACGTCAAGGTCAACCAGTTCAAGCTTCTAGTCACCAACCTGCTCTAAAATCTTGCAGCCGATGCCAACCAGAACCCTCCAGCCATGCCTAACACCTGCATTTCATTACTCATTTCCCAAAAGAGGTATTTATCAAAAATCCTAGCTAAACCCTACAAATGCTTCTTTTTCACTGTTCATTGATGAAAGTCCCAAAATTCATAGTAATTTAGTCAATATTTTCGTCACTTAAGTCTCCTACAGCTTCTGTGTTGCCTATTTTTACATAGAAATTCACAGTTTCCATCTGAATCCACAAGAACGAGACATGGAAACCCCTTTGGCTTTGAATGTTGCACCTTTAAATGCTCCCCACCAAGATTTAGACTATCTACCTTTGGCTTAATAGGACTTCCAGATAAAAGACCTCACCACTAACAAAACTCACCTAAGAGTCTTTTGCCAAAGCATAGATAACTACCTGAATGGCTCTGATATCCTAGTACTGTGGGATTCTAACCTTCCTATGTATTTTTTACCCATAGTTCGTGTTCTCCCAGAAATAATTCATCATTGCCATGCCAATTATGACCCTAATTGCCAAGCAGTCATGTTCCTGAGCCAAACAATCCTTTTTCCAATAACTACTGAGTCAATTAACGAAATGTTACAATTTCATTCCAGTCAAGCCCTGACTCCTCTTTCCATGGGAGATTTACTTGAGAAATCAACTAAATTGTCCCAGGACGAACTCAATCGCCTCTGTCAAACTTTCATGTCACCGAAACATCAGCCTGATGGCCCACCTCCTTACATGCAAACCTTCTTCATAGATATGGGACAACTCATAATCTACATGATATCCTTAGTAATGGGTTTCAATACTAGTGAATTTGTTGATGAGTTAACCGTAGTATTGTTATCAATTTTTACTCCTGGACAGCCCCCTGCTGTCAAATATGACTTTGCCTCTTACATTATTGACAAGATTCATGACCAGTTCATGAGACTGGAAAATGAAAGAGTTTTCAAGTATACCACCTTTATATACCATCTCATGCTCTATTATCAGCCAGACAATTTCCCATTCCTTGTCCTAAAGCTTGACACCAGAGAAAATCCAAGGTCTGTAATCTTCTGGTCTGCGGTCTTCCATGATTCCTTTGAAACCCCTTACTCCTATAATGAATTCATTGATCTACTTGTTCATCCAGCAACCACCTTGTTGAGAGGGGTTTCCCCTCTCAGGATCAGTGGTGATATTAAAAAGACCCTTCAACTTTCTAAGCATTACAAAGTGGGAGACTGGTATCTATACCAGAACTTCATAGAATTCAGGATATATGGTTGTGAGCTTGTCCCCTTCAAGTTACTAAAGTATGTTCCAATGTGACTGTTTGCATTGGAGTACTATAGGCAAATGAGTAATTCAGATTTGATCCATTTTACCAAAGCCAAAAAGAAAGCACAGCTCAGGATCAAACATGAAATGGGCCCTTTCGTCTGCAACAGTAGAGAAGCAGGGGATGCAACAGAAAGAATTCTAGAGAACTACCTTAGATTACAAAAAAGCTTTGGTTGGGCCCCATATGACCCTCATGGCTTTATCTGTGATAGAAGAATGAAGAATAGGTTGTCCCCTATATGCATCATAGGATCCCAGAAATTGAACAATTTTCCAACACGGATGAATGGAGAGAGGGTACCTTAGTAGCTACTGATAGTGAACAGGTGAACATTGAAAATGTAATGAGAGATATTGAAAAGACTCTTGACTTAGATTCTTCTAGGTAGGTACATTATGATAGTTCTCAGAGATCAGCATCAGGAATAAGTGTCTCAGCAGCTGGGACCTCTGAAAGGCACTCACAGCAGGCCAATACACCAACCACAGGGACCTCCAAGGGTAAAGAAATAGAGACTAGTACACAGGCTATTGAACAATCTATAATGTCTAAATAGCCTGAAGCACCCAAAGAGCAAGAAAACACCCAAAGAGAAAGCAAACATCCGAATTCCTCTAACTCAAGTCAATGTGGTAGAAACACCCATCTTGTAGACTCCTATGAATGAGGAGAGAACTAAAAAGAGAGACAGGGAATTAGCCACCCCTGTCAGTCCACCCTCTGAACAACCCGGTGCTAAAAGGCATAGGCTGAATCCTCTTTCAGAAGAAGAATTCTATGAAGAAAATACTCATAGCCAAAGAAGAGAAGGTGTTGATAATCATTAGACTTTCCCGGTAGGAGGGACACCTTCCGGCTCACAAAGACATGAGTGGGAAAGACAACAGAGTGCAGAAGTGTCATCCTTCAGGCCTCCTGGAAAAGAAAATCTAGATATTAAGAAAAATTTGAAATAAATCAAAGCAAAAAATGAGCCATTAAGGATCCAAGTTTACAATCAATATTCAAAAATGGCTCCCACAAACCACAACAGGTTGATGTCAGCCTATGACATCAAAGAAGGAAAAATGATTATGAGTTTTTTCAAGCCCAAGGTGCAACAACCTCAAATAGCTGCAGATTACTTCAAAACTAATTTTGAAGTTATGGCAAAAGACATCCATCCCCTAGACCAGATTGAATTTCACAAACAGGTAGGAGAGATGGTCTGTTCTACAATGACAAGCAAGGCCATGATGGCCCAAAAGCTGCAAAATTCTCTTAACAATACAACTGCCCAACTACAGTTGGAGAAAGCCTCTTCACAGGCTAAAGACAACAAGATTAAAACATTAGAAGAATTGATCATTGGGTTGGGTCATGATTCTAAAGATGTGAAGGCTGCAAAAGCCTTAATTAAAAAGAAGGATGAAGACATCGCTGCTTTGAGAAAGCAACTAACATTGCCACCTTCACGGCACCCACAAACAGTTGAGGTTATACAACAAAGAACTGAAGAAGAACTGATGGATTTAGTTCTGAAACTTAATGAGCATCTAAAGGCCTTGTAACAACTCTGGCACCTAATGTTCCAGTGGTCACAGCAGAGGCAGTAATAGTAACAACAACAACAGGTACAACACAAGCAGGAATTTCAGGTCTTAGCCCAGATGAATTAATAAAATAAATGGAGGAATTGAAGCTCCAAGTTACAGAACTACAAAAGGTAAAAGAACAATTTGCTACCCTGGAGCAAAAGTATGAGCTTTCAAAGATCAATTTTGAAAAGAAAGTGAGGGAAAACAAAGGATTAGAACAGAGGGTGAAATCATTAGAAAAGGATCTCACATTTGATAAACCCTTGGCAGAAATTAGAAAAATCCTTTGGGCCAACATTACTCAGTCAATAAATGATGTTTGGCCATCTATCCAAATTATTTTTGAGCAGATGGAGTTGATAAAACTAGCTCTTGAAGAGGTCAAGAGAACAAAGGAAGAATTAGGAAGGATTCCTGAAGAGGCTACCAGACTGATCAATTTTTTGAATACTAGGAATAAAAATAAACTTGAAGAACTAGGCATTAGAGACAGAACAGGGGCAATTTTGGAAATAAAGAAGGTTTTGACTAAAAAGTCCTTGACGCAGAATTTGGAAAGGAGATGCCTAAACATGCAGGAAGAAATTGATGACTTCATGAAGAAATTCGATGTATTGCAGAGTAAAGGACTTCCCAGTCCTTTAGTTATCAATGAAAAGCTGATGACTCGGTTGGATTACCTTAACAAACTGGATAAATATGCAAACAACCAGGCCAAATCATCTTCCAGTACAGTCAAAGCAATACCTACAAGCTGTTGTGGGGAAAAATGCCTATGCAGGACGATCCTATCCACCTAAGGTGTGACAGTGCCTTAGCAACAAACAGACACAGCTATTCTAGTATTCTTCCTTTATGAATTAAGAATGAAGAGAGATGGATGGACTAACCGGTGTCTTCCGTTTGTCCCTCAATCCGGTTTCTCTTCTCTTTGAGAGTTCCCAGCCACTTGCCTTCTCGCTCACCCAGCTTCAACAGGTTCCTGCAAGATCACAAGAAGAGAACACTACACAAAGACATAGATTCACATTCATAACTAGTTCAGGATTAGAAATAAACTAAACATACTAATGCAATCATACATCAAAGATACATCAGTATATAGGAGAAACCAAGATAGCTTTATTGATGAATAACAAGGTTCAGGAGGAGATACAACCAAGAGGGTTCCAATCCAGCATCTCCTTCCCAGCAAATGAAATTCCTATCTTCACCTCCCTTCAAAGCATTAAGCACCCAATGATTCCAATCTCAAACCAACAGCAATTCTTTGCAATAACAAAATTCCAGCCTCCTGGATCTCATGGAGGAGAGATCCATATATAGATGTTTGGAGAGAGGATGAGTCAGCTTGAGATCTGACTAGTGTCCTCTCCCTCTGTCAGTTCTTGCTTCCACTTGGAGACTAAGAGCCTCTTACTCATCACTAGTCGAATTCATTGACGCAAGTGTCATTGGAGAAGATTCTGGAAGCTTCCAGGGTCTTTCCACCTCGTTGAATGAACTTGCCATTTGTCACTTCCCACTCAGCGCACCCTGGTAGTGCTTCTACCTGCGTTGCAGTGCACCTAGCCAGTGTAATCTCTGCATTTCAGCGCAGACAGCTAGTGGAGCCTCTGAATTGATCCTGAATTGACTTGTTTTTGAGCAGTTTCTGGTGGAGAACTTCTGTGAATTGATGTGGTATGTTAGCCTTGTTCCTCTAGGGGTGGGAACAACATGTTTAGGGACTTTGGATCCCTTAGATTATGGACATTTCATGCTTATAGCTGTAAGGCACAAAAATGTCTATAACAGTTGCCCCCTAAAGTATGAGGCCGTTTATCGGGTGAAATGCTTTATTAGGAGGATCCGAAGTTCATCCAATGCTGGGAGGAGACCTGTGATAAGATACAATACAATACATTATTTTTCATACTGCTTTCATGATCTAGCTGAGGCGGGCATTCCCATGCTCAGCTTTATAAATTCATTTTTCTGTACATAGAACAGACAATCGTCTGATGGTAGACTGATAATTTTGATGAAATTATCATCCTTTGGGTAGGATGATTATCTGCTGCAATGATGTACATGTCAATGTCTTTATCTTTCCTGAATATATATCGCAGCCCGGATGGATGAAACTAGATTTGGGGTCTTCAAACTCGTCCGATCTTCACTCTAAGTACAAGTCGATCCATGTGAGAAATGTTCTGAAGTCGAACATGGAAAGACATCGCTTGATTACCGGTCAATGAGGTAAACCGTTAACAAGCGCGAGAGGAATCACCGATAATGATAATGACCCTCAAGGTACTGCAGTACAATTCACGTGGTGTGAATAAAGGACTTGGCGTCGAACACCACGCAAAATCTTTCGGTCGAAGGTCATTGATGTATACCTGTTGCCGAAAGTGAGAAACTTGCCATTGAGGTATGCAAGCTTCAAAGTACTGAAGGGGTTGTTCCTAGATCTACTTCTTGGATAATGAGCTGATGTCGACAAGAAGCGATCCGTCAAAGGAGGGCCTTAATGCATCCCACATCAGTGACACGGAACAGAGCAAATGGAGGTGAAAACGATCTGATGACATATGATTCAGGGTGGCAGTCATGAAAAGAATGAAGGATAATGTATGGTAGTGGATGGGACACAGGTGACTTCTCTGAACGACTTCTCTTGAACATATGGCGACACTTATGCGATGGATCGGTAGCATTACCCCAAATATGGATGGTATGGCGAGACCATGGTGATGTGACCGGTGAATGAAACAACCCAACCCGACTGTGGTACGGAGGAAAAGTGTCATGTTCAAGAGCGACTTGCTACCATCAAAGTTTTCTTGAGTTTCTCCCAATTTTTCCCCAGTCATTGCTGACCAGTACCTCTTTATTTTTGTTAAGCTTGAGGAGGATAACATATGCTTGTTCTATAACTTGCCCTTAGGGCAAGCCCATCGCTATGTTTTAACGAGCCTAGCGATAGTGAAACTCGTTCTCGTCTAAAGACAAGTTTGTCGCTATTTAATGCTTTTAACGAGTCTAACGACAAAGATAACTCGGTCCTTTTCATTTTTAGAGAGTCTGAAAAGGTACGTAAAGTCAACTCCGAAAGTCCTTTTTCTTCATCTAATCCCTTAAGTCCGAAAAAGTATAAAACAATACAGAAGGGATGAGTTTTCGATAGTTTTAACGAGCCGAACAAAACAAGCGCTCGATCTTTTTGTGCAATAATCCCTCAGGTCCAAAAAGATTAAAATCTAGAGGATGGATAGCACTTCTGGTCGCTTTAACAAGCTGGAAGGCCAAAACTCGGCAATCTTTTCATATTTTACGAGTCAGATGAAAAGAGCTTAAAGAAGACTCGTCTTTTGAGGAACGAGTGATAAAACGGGTTAGCAGCTGATTCCAGGTACGGGTTGGAATTTTCCAATCACGGCAGTGTCACAAGGATGTCTAGTGAAATCACTCTTCGCAGCTGTTCCTCAAAATGGGTAAACAATCATATGGAGGTGAACGATCGGCCAATGGAAAAGTGGAGGTGACGGTGCAAACACGACCAAAGCTTTAATGGCTGATAATGTTACATTCACGGTGGTTATTTACCGGAAGATAGTTCATTTTTTAACGAGCTTAAACGCGGAAAAACACTGCTCAGTCTTATGTTTATTTTTTAACGAGCATGAACTATGTGCTAAAACTGCTCGGATCTTGCGTTTATTTTTTAACGAGCATGAACTATGTGCTAAAACTGCTCGAATCTTGCGTTTATTTTTTAACGAGCATGAACTGTGTGCTAAAACTGCTCGATGATAAGTTTGTATGCCCCCAGCATAATAACACAAAACGAGGTGCATGCCCCCCAAGCTTCATTGCATTCAACTCGGTGGTTGGAATGAAGATTTACCTTTGAGATTTGTAAAGGGGATTGTTTCATTTTTTAATGAGGTTGACACAGTAAAAGAACTATCCTCATGACTCCTTGTTTCATTTTTTAACGAGGTTGACACGAGATAAGAACCGTCCTCGGAGTCCAAATCCATTAGATATAGAAGGTTTCATATTCCACTGTGGCCACTTCCGCCAGATTACTCGGAGGCGGTAGGGAAAAAGTACCCATTAAGGCAGGGTCTTTTAGGAGACCTACTCCGATATTTTGGAGCGAATGATTCCTTCCATGGATCATTGGAATGCTTCTCGTAACTTGTGAACTGTTGGGGAGAAATGTTTGTTGGTCGACGATTGTAACTCCTCCTTGGAAGGGAAATGCAATCTCCCTGAAGTAGGTCGACACAACTGCGGCCATGGCATATATCCAAGGTCTTCCCAATAGGATGTTGTAATCAAGGTTTTCGTCGATTACTTCAACATCAATTTCTACTGTTTTCCCTCCTAGTTCAACTTTCAAGTTATTTAGAATACCATATGGGGTATATGTCTGTCCATCAAATGCTTTTAATGTCGTCAAAGATTGCGACAAGGTTGGAGATCCTAAAGTTTTCCAGCAACTCATCGACATAATGCATGTAGATGCCCCCTCATCAATAATTGTTCGATGAACAGTTTTGTTGAGGGCTTTCACTTGAATAAGGAAAGCTAGTTGAGTTGGTAACTGCGGGTCATATCCTTTAAGATTAAAGGCCACAAGATTGGAATCCATTGGGTCAATCCCACCTATTGCTGATAATAAAGCTTGCTCTTGGGACAGGCAATTTTGCGGTACCTCAAGTGTCGACATAGCAGACGGCAATTGGGCCAGGTCCTCTATCATATTATAATTCTGTGCTATTTTTGCACGAGGATTAAATGTCGATTTGTGCACTACTCCCTTTGGCGACTTTATCATTTGTTCAGGAATGATGGGTGGCACAACTTTGGTCAAAGTTGTTGTCGAACTACTAGGTTGTTCATTAGCCTTGTTATTCGACACCTGTGGATTCCCGTAATCTTTATTCCTTGCCAAAGCATCATTTTGCTACTTTGAGATAGACAACATAAGCACTTGGGATCGGGAAGCATTTTGATTAGCAACCAGTTTGGTTCCCGGGCTTGGAAACGGATCAGTCAATACTGCTGGGGTTTTTGAACTCTTAAAGAGTTTCTTAACTTCAGCTATATGTGGACAATCTCTCGTCCAATGATCCTCATCGCATATATGACACCCCGCAGGGGGTTTCCTTTTTCTCCCTTTCTTTTTCTTGTTGCCCCCTGGTTGCTTCAATTGTTTGCCCTTGTCGGTCGACACGGCATTTACTTCCGAGGCAAGAAGTTCCTCATTTGTATTTTGACTGGACATCTTACAGGCCTTTTTAGATGTAGCCTTTGTCGATTTTGTGTCTGTTGTGCCAATCACGCCATCGATGGCATGAGAGTCATTGTTTGATTTAGGAGGAGGAGGAATTAAGAATTCCGGTCTAGGGGCGTCAGGTATTTTGTCGTAGAGCGTGCCAGACTGAGTATAGACCAAGTCCAGATATTGCGCACGAGCGATGACTTGCTCTTCCGTTACGACTCCCCCCTTTGCCACATCTTCCGTGATTGTAGGAAGTAAGGACTTGATAAACCATTCAGCTAACAGCTGATCGGGAACGTACGTTTTTACCATCCTACGACGACGTCGCCACTCATGTATATGATCAGATATGTGAGTGGCCGTCGTCTGTTTGAAGTTGGTAAGGAGTTCTGTTCCCGTTTCATACCTTATCGGTAATTGAAAATGGGTTAAAAAGGTTGTGGCTAGGGTACTGAAGTTGTCGAATGAAGCTCTAGGCAATTCGATATACCATTTTGCTGCCGGACCAGTTAACGTCCTCTGAAAAAGGCGAAGCCTAATCGAATCATCGTTTAGGGTGTTTGATGAACACCACAGATGAAATGTCATCACATGATTCGATGGATCTTCACCCGGATTTCCATTAAATTTAGGAATATCTGACGGAAGTTTATGCGGAATCGCTGGCCACCAAAGGGCATAAGCAATTGGATCATTCGTCAGCCAGTTTAGATCTGGTAATTCTAGAGTTTCTACAAAGGGCAACTGTTGATTCAGATTAGGCGAAGCATACCCAGGATAAGATGGAATCGCCTGAGCAATGGGTCTTTGCATACCAACATAATGTATTTGATGTTGGCAACTTTGACAAGGTTGATGGGCATAACCACTATAATATGGTTGTTGATAACCGCTTTGGAAATGTGGTTGCCCATTACTTACAAAGACTTGTTGCTCAGGTCCTTGATATGATTGCTGGAATGGCGGTTGTTGAGTTTGAACCAGCTCTGGTTGTTGGACCATTTGCTGTTGACCAATACTGGATGATTGACCATGATGAGGAGTCACAGTACTTGTTTGATCCTGAGTCGCTCCAGATAAGGAGGCACTAACCTGAGGTTGTGATTGAGTTGTTGAGACAAGAGGCTGTTGTATTGCAACCTGAGAAACTTGTGGTTGACATACAACAGGTAACGCTTGTACTTGCGATGCAGTCACCATAGCAGGTATAGTGGGAGTATTCGACACAGGGTGGACTGGTTGCATTGAATATACAACCCTTGGTTGCTGAGGCAGTATTGGTACCCAACCGCTGGATGTAATTCCAGTTTGACCTGAACTTTGTTGTAAACTCTCATATGGTTGTTCTCTGGGAGGGAACAATGAAAAGGCATACTGCCCTCCATATGGTGGCAATCCAGTACTTAAAGGGTAGATTGGCCTTTGAAGACACATTGGATCAATTTGTTGAGTTTCAACATAAGAAATACCAGATGATAATCCGGATGAAGAAATAGGAACTAACCATGTCGTCGAAGCAGTCCCTGATGGGACTCCGGATTGTTGTTGATAACTTGCCGGGACAGATGGTATACCATTGAACATCGTTGGAGTAGCAGTAGGAGGCTGTGCCACTGCTGTGTCGGACGACACAGTCCTGGATGTCGACGGTTGTTCAGACATATTTAGTCTATCCAAAAGATTTTCTAGCGATTCTATAAGAACTTGCGATGGAAAGAGACTAACTTCGAAGACCAACGAGGGAATGGTGATGATTATTCCGTTTAAAATAAATTTTAACGATGCTTAGACACAACTTGCTTTTTCAATTTTAAAGAGTCGAGAAAAAGCTAAAGATGACTCTAGTCTCCTTCGATGTTTTAACGAGCCCGAAGTGACAAATGCTCGGATGGACTTTTTCCGTTATAGAGTCTGAAAAAGGCCAAAAGGAACTGCTCTGGAGTTCTAGGTAGAGGGTGTGCCAAACTTTTCGCAAAACCGCAGAATACTTTTTAAGGTAAGGGCGATCAATCTTCCCAAATGCTGTGTTCAGTGCATTGCGATCAGTAGGGCGGCCGACACGGCTTCCTAAGGATAAAGGTTTTATGCCTATAGGGGTCTCCCAATATATACTCGACGGTACGTGGGAGCACAATCCGTACTGGCGCTATCGTCCCTCAGGAGGAATCACCCAACCATCAGCGAGATCGACAGTCACCAGGTTTTACGACGCTGGAACACATCTCTAGCCTAGACCTCTATGTTGTGCGTTAAGTTACAAAGCGTTGTTAAGTTCATTCAATTTATTTTAGGTTGATCTTTCTTAGAAGTTTGCCTTTTTGGATCACCATGAGATGTATGATACAATTCCTAAATGCAGTCTAAAGATGATAAGAAAGCTTTTATATCTTTTCAACAATGAAAATCCTAGCTACAAGGGGAAAAGGAAGATACAACTTTTCTCAAAGAGCATAGAGCACACTGTAATGCACTTTTCCTAAATCAAGCACGCAAACTATCAAGATGCAAATGCACAATGCAGGTGTTTGTTTTCCGCTCTCTTAATATTGATGCCTAAAAAGAAAGCTTTTTGTACAACTTTGAATTTGCTTTTAAATGACAAATACAAACAAGTTTACTTTTTCGAAATCAGAAAGGGTAGAAGAGAATACAACACTTTACGACTTTCGAAATGAACACTTGTTTCGACACTTAAAAGAGACAAACTCAAACCAAAGGCAAAAGTAAATGTATAATCAACTGTAAACAGCCAATGAACTCTCTCCTAAGATCACAATCAACAGATCTGAATCAAGGGCTACAGGATGACTATTTCACTCTTGCAAAGGAAAACTGTAAATGACGCCACAAACACATAAAAACACTCACAATCTTTTTGTACAAAAGGAGGCGGAATTTAAGCAGAGAAAAGGAGTTATCAGACAGGTACCTATGCTGGTTACAGGCTGCAAAAATCAGAGATCAAAACAAGGCAAAACAAAGCAGAGAACCCCAGCTGCACAAGGCCTAACTGGATCAGCGCACTCCCAACACAGAGGTTTTGACATTCAGTACAGGTAACCTTCACGGGACTTGCGTTGAAATGCATAACCTCTTCACAGAGTCTGCGCTGAAGCAGAAACGAGAGTTGTTTCTGGGTTCTGGGTTACAGTTTGCTATTTAATCTACAGTTTCAGGCCAAATCAAAGCAACAAGCAAGGTACAATCAAAGGGATGCTTTGAAGGAGGACTAAGATCTATCACAAAGGATCATCAAATCATTTGTGAGTCCATTGTTCAGATCATAGACAAATCCAGTGATTGGATCAAAGCAACAACTGTCTACTTTGCATCTGAGAATAGCAGATGCAGTTCGATTGTTGCTGTTGAGTCTATGAAACAAACAATGATAGAGACACAAATAAAATGACTAAACAGATCTCCCCAGCGGAGTCGCCAATTTGTTGTGGGGAAAAATGCCTATGCAGGACGATCCTATCCACCTAAGGTGTGACAGTGCCTTAGCAACAAACAGACACAGCTATTCTAGTATTCTTCCTTTATGAATTAAGAATGAAGAGAGATGGATGGACTAACCGGTGTCTTCCGTTTGTCCCTCAATCCGGTTTCTCTTCTCTTTGAGAGTTCCCAGCCACTTGCCTTCTCGCTCACCCAGCTTCAACAGGTTCCTGCAAGATCACAAGAAGAGAACACTACACAAAGACATAGATTCACATTCATAACTAGTTCAGGATTAGAAATAAACTAAACATACTAATGCAATCATACATCAAAGATACATCAGTATATAGGAGAAACCAAGATAGCTTTATTGATGAATAACAAGGTTCAGGAGGAGATACAACCAAGAGGGTTCCAATCCAGCATCTCCTTCCCAGAAAATGAAATTCCTATCTTCACCTCCCTTCAAAGCATTAAGCACCCAATGATTCCAATCTCAAACCAACAACAATTCTTTGCAATAACAAAATTCCAGCGTCCTGGATCTCATGGAGGAGAGATCCATATATAGATGTTTGGAGAGAGGACGAGTCAGCTTGAGATCTGACTAGTGTCCTCTCCCTCTGTCAGTTCTTGCTTCCACTTGGAGACTAAGAGCCTCTTACTCATCACTAGTCGAATTCATTGAGGCAAGTGTCATTGGAGAAGATTCTGGAAGCTTCCAGGGTCTTTCCACCTCGTTGAATGAACTTGCCATTTGTCACTTCCCGCTCAGCGCACCCTGGTAGTGCTTCTACCTGCGTTGCAGTGCACCTAGCCAGTGTAATCTCTGCATTTCAGCGCAGACAGCTAGTGGAGCCTCTGAATTGATCCTGAATTGACTTGTTTTTGAGCAGTTTCTGGTGGAGAACTTCTGTGAATTGCTGTGGTTTGTTAGCCTTGTTCCTCTAGGGGTGGGAACAACATGTTTAGGGACTTTGGATCCCTTAGATTATGGGCATTTCATGCTTGTAGCTGCAAGGCACAAAAATGTCTATAACACAGGCAGAGTGCTTTTTGACAATCTTGAGAACCTGTTCTATGTGGAGCACGAGATAAAACACCTGTTCCAAGTTCAGCCTGATTTTTTCAGATATACCGAGGCTGATGAAATCCTTAGAAAACTTCAAAGGATCCGAATACCTCAGGAAAACTGGTGGGCAGAAATGATATAAATTTTGTGATTTACATTTGGTAAAAAGGTAAATTCTCAATTTTACTAGAGTCAATGATGGTAACTGAAGATAAATAGGATTACACAGGTAAAAGAGTATCAGAGCAGGTAAAGAGTATCAATGAAAACATGGCAGCCAACACAGAATTACAAAGAAGACAGCAACATGCCCAATCATAGGGCCTGCCTCCAACACATTCACGGAAATAGGAATAGCAAAACATCATTTTGCCCTTTCTTCTATCTATGAGACCATCTGTCTCTATTTTTCTTGTAACTTACTGATAATCATCCTAGAATATATCTCACTTTGTTATGAGATATTTTTTGTAAAGTTTTTTGTATAAATAATGCCTCAATTGGAGTATTGTGTGTGGATTCTTAGACATTGCTGTATAACTGATTACTTTGGAATAAAGTGCTGTTGGACAAACTTTTGTATGGCTGGCTGGATGAAGAATTAATGCAAAGGACTTTTCATAGGATTCATGTGTCAGACATCGGATCAATAAGTATTCTATATCTCAAGTTTTAATGTTTTCTGGTTTATTATTATCAACTGTGTTCCATATCTGAATAGTAAAATGAAAAAGAATAATTCAGAAAGTGCTTAAGTGCAATCTTTTTTCAATCGTTTTTATTCTTAATGTTGTCCTCTAAACTAGCATAAGTAGTGAATTCTTAATTGCTCTTGTTTCCTAGTTTAACCATCTTTGATTATTTAATAAAGAATTCTTAATTTCTCTTTATTGTTAATAATCCAAGTTCCATCTTTTTAAAACATGATGAAGGATTCTTAATTGCCCTTCATCCCTTTTAAGTCCATCACATCTTTTTAAAGTCTCTATTGCTCCCTATTTAGCTATATTTCCCTGTGAAACCATCCCTTGTTAAGAAACCAAATCCAGTTAAGCCATATTCTTTGACTTCATTAGCCCAATGGCCTAAACTATTCAGTCCTACCCCTCTACTATTGAATTTCACCACCAAACACAATCAAAACCCCTAAACTTTCATAAATAGCCTAATATATTTCAAAACAAAGCTAAAACTTAAAGAGAGAGCCCTCTCTAGGTATAGATTGGCTAGATTCTGTACCCAAAAGTTGGTTTGTGGTTACCTAGGACCCCTTTCCTCTTCCCAACAACTTCTAGGATGAGTGATAACATAGTGGCGAATCCGCTGGGGAATGAATAGTTTGTTTGTTACTATTGTTTATTTTATAAACTACAGGCGGAGCCTGAAGTTAGCCAGGTAGCCTTTTAACTGTTCTTGCTTTGCAATTGCATATTAGATGAACACTGCTTCAGTCTATCTCCGGTCTAGTTTATGGACTAAACATCTAGTTTCCAAACATTTGACCAGTTCCTTTTGTCAAATAAGTCTTTAAGAAAGTTCAAATCCCATATCTAAAACCTCTTAAAGAAACTATTGAAGTTGTGTTGTTAATTTCATTTAAAGAAAAACCAAAAATACCCCTAGAAATTTGGCTTCAGAAAGGACTCATTACACCAGAGCTAATCCTGATCCCAATCCACCACAAGTGTTTGAAAATCCTAATCTGATCCTTAGAATTCTTAGGAGACAGGAAAGCCAAGAAAGTTCTGCCAGTTCCAGACCCCCTTTCAGATCAAGATCCTGCCCTGTAAGGTGGATTTACCTTGAGGACGAACCCTTTGATGAGAAATTTGAGACCTCTTTGTTTGTAACATTTTCTGACTCTGAGTTGGTCTGCTTGGTTCCAGACCCAGTATTTATTGAAGAGTTACAATTTGAAGCTGTCAGTTCTTCAATTGACAGACATTTGCAAAGTTCAATACAATCTGAGCTTACTTATGAAAGAACACCTGATCCGTCTACAATTATTGTTGCTTCTGCAAGTTCCTCACCATTTCCTCAAACATCTCAACCTCAAACCACCCCTTCTACCCCTCCATCCACCACTCCAACACCCATCATTATCCCAACTCCAGCTGTTGTTTCATCACTACCTGCTGCAATGGAAAACATATATACTCCCTTGGTATTACCAGCCAATTTAGGGGCTATGCCCCAAGACTACCAAAGTAAAATCACTCCATTTGATGGTTCTGGTACCTACACTGCTCAACAACATACCAAAAGAATGACTGATTACTTTGAAATATATGAAATAGATGCTGATGATGTAAGAATGAGAATATTTGTTCAAAGTCTAACTGGAGAAGTTAGAACCTGGTTTAGAGCCCTACCTGCAAACAATATAAACGACCTAGAAAATATTTATAGGCAATTCTTAAATAGATGGGAAAAGAAGAAAGATCCTCTCCAAATCTTATCAGAATATGAAAACCTGAAGAGAGGAACACAAGAAACTGTGCAAGACTACTGCACTAGGTTCAATAATGTTTACAATGCTATTCCTCAAAACCTCAGACCTCCTCCCGATTTAGCATTAATCAAATTCCTTGATGGATTTGATTCTGACATGGCCTACCAGCTTAGGGAAAGAGCTCCTCAAACTTTAGAAGATATGCAAAGTATAGCCGTTAGTGTTGAAGCCAACCTGATATCTAAATGAGCCAAGGCCAGAAGTGAAAGGAGAATACCATTGAAAGAAGAATCCTCAGCCTTTGAACAAAAACTGGATGCTATTATTAAAGGGATGGATAAGCTAGGAGATAGAGTAGAAACAATTGAAAGGAAAGCCCGTTGGAATGGTCAGCCAACCAATACTGGAAGAAATCCAAATTTCAGGAAAAACCAAATCCAGAACACTGGAAAGACTGGTCCTGACCAAAACATTAGGCCCCCATTCCAGGAAAATTACGTTGAAGCCTCAAATTATGATGAACCAATAGAAGATACTCAAATATGTTAGACTTTAAGCTTCTGTGGTGGTTTTTTGGAGTAGCATGATCCAGATTATCCACAGTATTATGTTTTTTATGTTGACGTTTTGAACCCCAAAGGGGGTCCATCCTCAGGATCAAATTTTGATAGAATATGAATGACATTTATTTTGAGAGAAGAATCTTCCGACCAGAGTATAAATACAAAACCTAGAAATTTTTTATATATATAAGCCGACCTATGAATTTTTATTTTTATTTTTTATTTATTTTATTTTAATTTTAATTACTTTTGTTATTAATAATTATAATTTTAACTCAATAATGAACAACAAGTTTTCTTGACCCAAGACGATCAGGAGGCTCACATTTTCAAACAATTCCAAACTCAGTCAGGTGAATCCTTTGACTTCAGGGACGGATATGATACAACCATTTATGAACTCCACAAGCAATATAATCTGAGGAGCAGAAGAATTGATGTCCCCGAAACCAACAAACAGAAAGCTACAAAACAACCCATCAAAGGTAAGACGAATTCTACACCTGTACATATTCTTTCTTGATCCGATCCTAATCCTGCTAGTCCAATAATTGAAGATGTGTTCGACAATCAACCAAATAACAAACAACCCTCCACTCCTCCTTCTCCCAAAGGAAATGTGGAAGAACCTCCGGAAGGTGATTTGGAAACAACTTCAGTTCATAACCCCACTCCTAAGAAGGAGAAAAGTAAAGAAAATATAGAGGATAAAGAGAATACCACTGTTTGAAATACAAGAGCTCAGACTGAAAAACCTTTTAATCTGGAGACTGAAGTAGGCAAACTAAAAATAGTTGTTCCATTGTTTGAGTTAGCTAAACATGATGCCTACCAAAGCCAAATCAATAGATCACTCAAAATCACTGGAAATGAAGACTCAGTAAATGTTTTTGATGACCAACCAGAATTGATCTTTGGCCCTGAAGTAAATGGAAAACCCTTAGATGGAGGAATTCCTCCTTTCTATGTAAGTTTGAACATACATGACAAAATACTTCATAATGCCATGTTTGATTCTGGGGCATCTCACAACCTAATGCCCAAGTCTGTAATGGAAAAATTAGACCTAGATATCACCAGGCCATACAAAGACCTCTTTTCTTTCGATTCAAGTCAGGTGAGATGTTTAGGATTAATAAAATATTTGTGTGTTTCACTAGTTCAATACCTTGCAAAGACAATTTTAATGGATATAGTGGTAGCAGATATTCCACCAAAATATAACATGTTATTGTCCAGATCCTGGGGTGCAAAGCTTCAGGGATCTCTCAATTGGACATGCCATATACTACTATCTCAGTTTTCGGCCAACCCAAGAAGCTATACAGAGAAACTTTAATGAACTATGTAGTAAGTAGTCAGGAGAAACCCCAAAATTTCCCCATCTACTCAGTACACTCTGATATGGATTCTTTCATTCTTTACAATTCTGAAATTGATCCCTCTAATGAATTAGAAGTTTTAGCAGCAGAACTAAAAGAAATTAAAAAAGAAAAATCTAGTGTTCAAATATAGGAAATATCTGAGAACAATGAAATATGAGACACCCAAGAGAAAGTAGAAGAAAGTAAAAAACCAGATCTCACAGTTAAACAAATTCCTGATACTCCTGATACCAACTATGAACATGAAATTCTTTGGCACTTAGAATTTGATGGTTCAGTCGATAAATTAGGAGCAGGAGCAAGAGTTTGGGTGTACAATCTTGAAAATGACCATGCTGAAGGCCATGCCTACAGGTTAGACTTTAAGTGCACCAATAATATGGCAGAGTATGAAGCTCTCTTGCTAGGTCTTAAACTTGTCAAAATATTAGGAGAAATTAGAGTATTTGTCATAGGAGATTCTGATTTAATCATTCAACATATCAAAGAGAAGTATCTAACTAATGATCCTAGATTGAGATACTACAGAGGAACAATTATTGAGATTCTTAATACTTTTTTGGAAACTTAGCTTGCTAAAATCCCTAGAAAACACAATTTGCAAGCCCACAGTCTGGCAATGCTTGCCAGCACCTGCAAATTACCGTTCGAACCTAATCATCAGTTTACAACTGAGATTAGACATAGACTAGCTATACCAGACAATGTAAAGAACTGGAAAGTGTCTGATTGAGCAGATAAATAATTTTTTGACTTTAGATGAACAATTTTCTAACAGTCACATTGATGTAGATACAGTTACTGAATTTGATCAAACAAATGAGGTAGAAATAGACATTTCAGAAGAAAGTACAATTCAAATGCTTCATCCCACAAAGTTCACTGAAAAAGAAATGCAAGACCTTAAACAAATCGATATTGATGAGGTTATTGAAGGAGAATCAGAAGTCATTGATTTAAAGGACAATCATCTACCTAGAGGATTAACTCCTCTAGAAGACCTCTTTGATTCTAATGATATTCCAGAGAAACCTAATATGGAACCACTAAAAATAGGCATTGAAGAATATAACTTAGGAACGGATGAAAATCCAAAAATGATAAAGTTATCCAAATCTTTGCCTCCGGACCAAAAATTAAAATATGTTGAACTAATGAGAGAATTCCAGGCTGTCTTTGCCTGGAGCTATGAGGACTTGAAATCATATGACACCTCTATAATTCAACATACAATACCTTTGAAAGAAAATCAGAAAACATTCAAATAGAAACTCAGAAGGATTAACCCTGTACTGCTACCATTAATTGAAAAAGAAATTAAATGTATGTATGAAGCAGGAATAATTGCCCCTATTAGGTTTTTAGAGTGGGTGTCTAATTTAGTACCTACTAGAAAGAAAACTGGGGAAATTAGATTATGTGTTGATTTAAGAAATGTGAATAAGGTTTCTCTGAAGGATAATTACCCTTTACCTAAGATGGATCATATTTTGCAAAGGGTAGTAGGTTCTTCTAGAATTTCACTCTTATATGGGTTCTCAGGGTATAACCAGATTCTGGTTCATCTTGACGACTAGGAAAAATCTGCTTTTACAACACCATGGGGCACATTCATGTACATCAAAATGCCATTTGGACTTAAAAATGCAGGGGCAACCTTCCAAAGAGCAATGGACATAGCATTTGCAAAAGAGATTCATGATTTCCTTGTTATATATTTGGATGACTTAACTATTTTTTCTAAATCAGATCAGCAGCGTTTGGATCATCTCAGACAAGTATTCCTAAAATGCAGAAAATGTTGTATCTCTTTAAATCCAAAGAAGTCCTTGTTTGGTCTAGAGGAAGGTAAACTCTTGGTCCATATAATTTCCAAAGATGGCATTCGAATTGATCTTGCTAGAATAGAATCTATTCTGCACATACCTCATCCAAGAAATATCAAAGAACTTCAATCTTTCTTAGGAAAGATAATTTTTTTGAGAAGATTCATATCTAATTTAGCTAAACTAATTAGGTTGCTTAATGATATGTTAAAAAAGGATTCAAGTGTTAAATGGGCAGTAGAAGCCAAACAAGCATTTGAAGAAATCAAAATGGCTTTAACTAGAACACCGGTCCTTACTAGTCCACAATTTGATAGACTTCATAATATTTTCATTCGCATCAGAACACACTATAGCAACTGTTTTATTACAAAAATATGATCAAGGATGTAAGAAACCCATAGCCTTTTTTAGTAAAGCACTCAAAGATGCATCATTAAAATACAAAATCATGGAGAAACAAGCCTTTTCACTTGTAAAATCCATTAAAGACTTCAGAATCTATATATTATACTCTCATGTGATAGCCTATGTACCAAATGTTGTTGTCAAAACCATCTTAACCTAGGATGGAATCGAGGGCAAAAGAGGTAAATGGATTGCTACCATATTAGAATATGATATTGAAATAAAACCTACAAAGCTAATAAAAGGACAGGGATTGGCCAAACTCATGACAGAAACAAATTATCAAACCCTGGATATTAATGAACTGGATAATGAACAGGAGATGGCGACTCCACAAATCAGTCAGGGCTTCTTAGATTCACCTTGGTATGCTGATGTAATTTATGTTTTCTAAACCTGCAGGCTCCTCCAGGGTTATCCAGAACATAGCAATATCGGTCATAGCATGCTCATGGAAATCAATGGACACTATTGGGTACCCGTGTCCCATAATGGCCCTGCTCCTGAAGTTCTCTACCAACATACTATGGCATTTTCCAATTCTTTTTGCTGACGCTGCTAATTCTTGCAGTCAATTTCAACCACCCAACTGGACATGTTCATGCATTCCTGTTCCAAGGACATCATTTCCATTAGATTGAAAATAAATCGAAATAAATTCAAATCATACCTCATTCGTAGCTCATCAATGAGATACATTTGAAATTATGTTCGCTTCCTATCATAACAAGTCAAACTAACATCTTTGTCCAAATATTCATGTATAACATATCACATTAGGTTAGCTCGAAACACAACTATCATAGATCCAAATCATAAATCACACGTAACCAACTGTTGATGGTGCTGGACCCGCCAACATGTCAGGGGATATCCCCTGTAAGAAGTCCCAATTAGACCTCAGACTGTTTGGTGTAAGAGTCCCAACAGTGGGTCATATGGTAATGCCTTGACCATGATTTCGCACAGAGGCAAGTAAGATAACTCTGTTGGTAGCAAGGGTGTGACAGCTACAGCAAGCCAAGGAAGGTGCATGAGAGGTTATAACACACAGGGGTTGAGATGAGTGCACCCCTTGGAAACTTGTGATAGCACGTAGTTAAGAAGGGAACACACGAGAAAAGATACATCACAAAATGGAAGGCAAGTTATCAAGCAATCCAAAGTGATGGTTAAACCAAAAACACATTTCAAAAAGATTCGTACATGCATACACACATAGCTATACATGCATGCGTAAGTAAACCAAATCATATATCATTTAGATTAAACCATATAACATAGAATAAAATACAACATATGCATGAAACATGCTGGCTCTTGTTATATTGAGAAGTGTAAGTTCTAGTCATACAATACATCCATGTCCGACCACTAGTCGTGATAGAAGAACGTTACAACCACAACCGCCTGCTCCTCCAAAGAGATGTACTAGCTCTGAGCAGTGGAGAAGCCAAGGCTTGTTACAATACTGTCCAAGCTCTCTCCAAGATGGTCTTATCAAAAGCTTGGCTGACAAAAAGCCTATACAATGAGTCACAAGGGACTATTTATAGCAAAGGGTGGGGTGACCCTTGACATTCCCCTTTGTGACAGTTCAACTACCCACATGACTCTTCATCTACTCTATGACTGTGACATCCAACTATCGACACTTGACTTACACCTAACATGACGTTACATTAAAATGCACATATACCCATGTGAGACAAAATGGCTTGAGTAAGCCATGCTAGACATCACTCTGACTTAGAAAACCATGGAAGTCCAACTCCTCAACATCCTCGCGATGATCAAAAGTAACATACTGATGCCAAGTTCGGTAGTCCTTGATGGTGTCTGTGTGCACCAAGGTGACATCTTTTTGGAACCTGACTCTTGCCTCCATAACATCCAGTACACTGCTCGAGCTCCTCTTTCCAACTCGTCTATAAGCATGCGCATCATTGTCTTCAATGCGGCTCGACCAACAACATACTTGTTCATGGTGTCTGCATTGATGGGCAAGTCTGGGCTGGTAGCAATGCACATCAACTCGTCGAAGTACGAGTCAAGCTCTAGTCAGACATGTGACCTTGTTTTCATCTAGGTGAGAGTCCCAATAGATGGGATTGCATGTGAATGCACCACAACATTCATACTCTTGAACACACGTGCATGGGAAGCCTGTATGCTAGTGATGAGCTGAATGAGCTCTTCATAGTTGCGGATCTGACTCTGACTGCACTGGCCTTCATCATCTTAGGTAAGTGAAGCAGGGCTATCTTGTATCTCATCGTCCATGCTTGCATGTAATCAACATCAACATGAAAGTTCATCAAGATACGTGCTCTTTTAGCACATCGTTGCTGCCATTCGTTGAGATGGACAACTACCTTATGCATGGTAGCAAACTTGAAGTACAACGCTCGCATAACTGTGTCAAGGGACAATACTTCATCTAGTATTTCCTTCTTCAGTTTAGCTCAGGCGGATGTTGTCACCAACTCTCCTCCTTTCTTGGCCATCTCTAGTTCCTTAGCCATTCGCTCATTCTCAACTATCAAAAAGCAAACACTTGAGCTAGTGGCTTCGGCATACACTCTAGTTGCATCGGCCAAGGCTGTTGGATGTTTGTGCACATCAGACATGACCACTCATTCCTCAACTTTCACAGGAGATGTATGACCATCCAGAGTCGACACTCTACGATACTACACAACTCTATGTTAAGACTCGCCAAATGGGATGTTGTGCATCTCTTCTTCTGTCTGATCTCTGAGGATCTCAATGATTCCTCGGTCGCTTGAGACTTGCTTATCATCTAGATGTAGTGAAGCAGGTAAGTTGACCTCTTGGTGATAAGGCATAAGGTCTATGTCCTGTTCCAATTCCCGTTGCTCCATATCCGTATCCAACTATTAAAGTGATTTCTCTATCTCATAAGTGAAGTCCTACTCCTACGATGGTTCACCCTGTTTGCTTGATGTCAACTATTTTGATGAATCCACTACTAGTACGAGCGATGTTTCACCTGTTTGCACATGTTGCACCCCCTGTGGTACCTATTGCTGCTGTGCTTCCCTCTCCCGTTTGTGCAGCTCTTGTTCCTTCCGAAGTTGCTCCTTCAACTCATGCAACTCCTTCTCTGCTTCCTCCATTCTTCTCTTCTCCCTCTGCCTTTGCGTGATTTGCTTGTCGCGTTGTTGCCTCTTCGCCTCTATAGCCATAGTTTCTTTCTCTACCAATGGATCTACTCGGAACTTGCAGCTTTTCTCTTCCTCCATGTGATCGAAAATCTTCCTCTTTCCCTTGTCGTGCACTAGTATGCTTGCCTCTGCTGCTACTGTTGTTAGTGCTGGTGCTCTCTGGGATGCTGCTTCACGTTGCTTCGCTAACCACTCCACAATGAAGCTGACCAATTCATTGAGTCTGGAGGAGTTGTAACAGTATCTCCATGGGTCCTCCTCCACCTAATGACATGCCCTGTGGATCCAGTTGAACTGTACTCTCGTGCAATGATCTTTCACAATACAATGTGGGTCATATGGATTGTAACTTCAAAGGTTGAATGGATACTTCTTCATCAATTCTGCTTCGACATCCACTTGCTTGAAACTCTAGATCTCATATAACCCAATCCATAATGGAAGATCGGGCCAAGGTGTCTTCTTCTTCCGGTGCAGTCTAGCTGTCAATCCTGCCGAGATGTGATATGCTACTTCCTGCATGACGAGCATGTCCAAGGAAAAATTCGGTAGAGGCTTCTTCATGCTAAACATTTAGATGAAGGTGTCGGACGATGAGGCATACCAATCAGCAATGTCTATCAGTGCCTCCATTGCTTCCTTCGACATGCAGGGTGGATCTTTTTCGAATATCATCTTGTAGACTGGGGTGATAAAATGATCGGACAGTCATGTGATTACTCCTCTGAAGCTGCATTTAGACAAAAAATTACAATATATGTTCATAGCAGTCTCCACTGGTGACCATGCCCACTCCAAGCCCGAGAAATCCTGTAGGGCATAGATTGCATCTAAGATGTAGGTAGACATGTAGATCTCTACTTGCATGCCTCTGGGTGACTGTCGAGCCTTCGATACCTGTTCCTTCAGCTAATGAGCCAACATGCCTGCCTAGTTACATGGTTTACCTTCTCTGGCCAGTTGGTCCAGTGCGATCACCCATCTCTGTGGGAAGGTTTTCGTGCTTTCTTGGCCATCTAGTCGACATGAAAATATGACCAAGTATTGATACACCTTCTGTAGTATCTTCATCTTATAGATCTGGTTGGGTGTCATCCTGAATCTAGCTGGCTTCTTTACTCGGTTATTCAGAATGTCTCTGGGGTTGGCATTGTTGCTAGGCAAGTTGAAAGGAGTCTCCATGATAGTCACGGGCTTCGACATCTGATACATCTCATCATATTCCTATGCCCAGAAGGTGGCAAGCTTCGTCCCACTGACACTCCTTAGAGTCATCATCTCAGGATTAGTGTGTGAGACGATCCCGTGTATCATGTCCACGCATGGGAACGCGGGGTATCTACATGCAATCCGATACATTCCAGACTTTTGAATGTTCACATACACCTGACGGTCTTTGAGGTCTTCCCCAAAATTTCCTGCAAATGCTTAATTGACCTCTTTCCATTTCAGTTTAATGTCCTTGTCTAGAATCAACTTGATATCTTCATAGATCGGTAGACATGTGAACACCTTCTCAACTGCTACTCCAGTTGCACTGCCATCAGTGTCCTTTGATCCTACTCTCTTGGAGGCCATTGATTCTATACTACTAAGAGGCGGATGAACACTTGAAAGATCTGGAGACAAAGCAACATGCATGGCAAGAAATCTGTCAGCGAAAACCAAAGCAAATTCGGGGAATGACTTAACACATAACTGGGAATGATAGGCAAAGATTGGCAATTTCTTCTGGGAGGCTAGGTGACTCGCTTCCAAAACTGTACAAAAGGAAGGATGGGCTATCTAGGAGGTAAGACTGTCTGTTGGATTTTCACAATGCGCAATCCAGTCTGACTGCTGACTGCTGAAATTGCGCAAAGTGCAATTCTAGCGGGCAATGACTGCAGGCTCAAGGACTGCATTGCACAATTTTATGGGCCAACAGTCACTGTTCCTCAAAAATATGCAAAACAGTCCTAGAGGATAGTGTCTGGGAAAAAATACGCATTTCTGGAGAGGAATATAGAGCCTTCCTTCTCCAGATTGCGTAATGTTGTCTGGGCGAGGCAGAGTCCAGGCCAAGGCTTCCCAGACCCGCCGATGGGTAACTAAAAGAAAATTTGAAAGTGAATGCATGGCGACACTAAGTGAAATCAGAAGTGATTGATCATGCATGTAAACATCGAATGTAAGATTCAGTTGTTATAGACATTTTTGTGCCTCGCGTCAAGGAGCATGGAATGTCAATAATTACAGGGATCCTCAGTCCCTAAATATGTTGTTCTTACCCCTAAAAAGAACAAGGTCATCAAACAACAGCACTTCCAATCAGTTCTCCACCTGAAAACACTTCAAAACAGGCTTATTTTGGATCATGTCAGCTGCTTAACTGAGCATCTGCGCTGTATTGCAACTGTCCCACTCTGTACCTGCGCTGGAAGTCAAAAACAATGAAGGCTACCTGCGCTGGGCGAGATTGGCCAAGTGGCGCAGTCATCCTGCAAGGTGTCAATTGCCCAGGAAGCTTCCAAAATGACACTTGGTTCATGAGATTCGCCCTGTGATGAGTAAGAGGTACTTGATCACCATGTGTAAGCAAGGATCTCCAAGTGGACACACGAACTGAAGATTAACTGAAGATGGAGAGGACACTAGTCAGCTATATGCCAGCCTCCAGCTGACTCATCCTTTCCTCTTCCCTCCTATATATAGAGCTCTTCTATGAGGTCTAGGGAGGCTGGAATTTTGTATAAGCAAGGAGGTGCTGTTGGTATACCGCCAGGATTATTGGGTGATTGTTTTACTAGAGGTGAAGAGGAGAGTTCTTGCTGCCGAGGAAGTGCTGCTGGATTGGATCCAACATCATTGGTTGTAACTTCCTCTGGAACCCTGTTACTTTCTATCAATAAAGTTTGCATGTTCTCCTATATACTTGTTTTACATAGATGCTTTGTGTTTACATGTATATTTGATGCACCCTAATCCATGCTTCAGTTATGAGTACATGTATCTTGTAGTTCGCTCTCTTGTTTTGTGCAGGATCTGTATGTAGCTGGATCGGCTAGGAGAGCAAAGAGCTGGGAGCAGGATACAAAGAGAGAAGGACAAGGATCGACTAAGCGCAAGACACCAGGTTGGTTGACCTTCTTACTATTCTCTCTGTACTTTCATAAAGTGGAACATGAAAACTTTATCATTTAGTTGTTGCTAAAGACTGTCACCTTTAGAAGGGTTAGTGTCATCCGCATCAGATACTTTTCCCCACAACAAACTGGCGACTCCGCTGGGGAGCCTAGTATCTTGTTGTTGTTTGTAGTATTTTTCTATTCATTTCTTGAAGAAAAGAGTACCAAATCGAAAAGCTTTTGACTATATCAAAAGCGAAGTAGAGGGACTGCTACTCTTGCTCCTTTGCTGAGCAAATTCAAGATTTAAAGAGCTAATCTACAGATGAATCTTTACTCTTTGTGATAGATCTTTATCCTCTTGATCATCCCTTAGCCTGTACTTGACCTATAGCTTTTTATTTCAGCAAATATAGTGCATTTTTGAGCTTTTTATGACCCGGAATTCTTAGCAGACGTAACTCTCGTAAGTCAGTGCAGGCTGTCCACAGGCAGTCTGCATTACAGCGCAGGTGCTCCCTTCGGGAACTGCGCTGAGAGTGAGATTGGCAGACTAGAACCTGCGCTGGTCCAGTTAGCCCTTGTCTTGCTCAGTCTTCCTATTGTGTCTTGGCCCTGTTTGCACTTGTTTTTGGCTGATTGCTTGCTGGTCATTGTATTTGCTGTAGACCACTTCTCCTTGACTTTATTCCGCCTCAGTTGTGTGATGAAACTGTGAATGTTCTTTCAGTATTTCTTACTTCAGTTACAGTTTCCCATTGTGAAAAGCGAACCAGTATAGCTGTGACCTCTTAGATCCTGAACTGTAAAAGTGTCTTTGTGATCTTATGAGCTAGTTTTATTACTGTTCATGGCTGTTTGAGTTTGTTTGCTTTTCACTTTTATGGTTTGAATCTATACTTTTCCTGTGTTTAAACAAGTCTATCATAAGGTGTCTTTTTGATTGTGGACAAACTTGTTTATTTCTACTTGAAAGTTGATTCAAAAATCATACAACAGTTTCCTTTTGTTAGCATCAACATTAAGGATAACGAAAAGAAATACATGCATTGTGCATTTTGCATTTGACTGTGTGCTTGACGATTTAGGAAAATGTGCATTTTAGTGTGTGTTCTTTGATCTGTGGAAAAAGTTGTGTCTTTCTTTTCCCTCAAGTAGATTAAGGTTTTCAAAAGTTGAAAGATTGAAAAGATTTGCTTCTCATTCTTAGATTGCATATAGGAAGTTGTATATATACATCTCGTGGCGAACCTGAAAGGCAAACTGTTAAGAAAGATCAACATTAAAATAAACTCAATTTACATAACAACGCTTTGGAATTTAACGCAAACATCTAGAGGTCTAGGTAGAGACGTGTTCCGGCGTCGTTAAACATAGTGACTGTCGATCTCTACGAAGGTGGGTGATTCCTCCTGAGAGTCGGTGGCACTAACACGGACTTGAGCTCCCGCGTACCGTCGCGTATATTGGGAGACCCCTATAGGCTTTTATCCTTTATCCTTAGGAAACCGTGTCGGCCGCCCTACTGATCGCGATGCAGTGAACACAGCATTCACAAAGATCGACCACCCGTACCGTAAAACGTATTCTGTGGTTTCGCGAAAGGTTTGGCACACCCTCTGCCTAGATCTCCAGAGCAGTTTCTTTTGGCCCTTTTCAAACTCTATAACTGAAAAGGTCCAACCGAGCATTTGTCACTTCGGGCTCGTTAATACATCGAAGGCGACTAGAGTCATCTTTAGCTTTTTCTCGACTCTTAAAACATGAAAAAGCAAGTTTGTGTCTAAAAGCGTCGTAAATAAAATTTATTTTAAAGCGGAACATAATCACCTGTTATTCCCACGTTGATCTTTCAGTTGAAAAGTATGGAGCCTACCAACCAAGGAAGTAACCTTGGCGGAAATCCAAATCCCTTCTCCTCTTGGGGAGATGTTGGTGCGCCTCATATGGCTACATTGTCGCTTCCAGGATTGACAATCAGCCTCCCTGTATGGCTCTTTTCAACTAATGTAGTCCAGATCGCCACTAATCCTGAGCATTCGAATCAACAGTCAGAACAATCTAGAACTACCCACCAGCCTTCCACTTCTTGTGATACTTCCTCTGATCCTTCATCTTCGCAAGGTAGAGCTGGCAAAAGTCAGCCTCCCAAGGAGAAGAAGGAAAAGAAGAAGAGAGAAAAGAAGCAGAAGGAGCCTCTGGCGAAGGCGACTGGGGGCAAACAGAAGAAAGCTGACAAAAACCCACACACTGCACCGACCGGGCCTAAAACGCCATGTGTCATTTGCAAAGGGATCCACTTCCATCGTGATTGTCCTTGTATTCCCCGGATACTAAGGGACTGGTCCCCAAGGTTGCACAATCCGGTAGCATCAACCTCTGGTTGTCAAGTTGATTGCATTCCGTCAACTAGCGAGAGTGAAGGACGAAGAAGGGGACCAAGATCACCCTGTCTATTGTGTGAAGGTCATCATGCCATCCACAAATGTCCATTCTTAGATGAGGCCAAGAGAGTTTTGGAAGATCGCCCGGTGTCACCGGTGCAACTTCCTCCTGGATACCGAAAACTCGCGCCTAATCCCTCGATAGTTGAAAATCCAGTTGAACCACTCAGGTGGTCAGCTGAAGTGTCGGTCATTGAGAATGAACCTACCGAATCTAGACCAGACGAAAGTCTAAAGGTCGATACGGCAGTCGGCCCGGTTCTTCCTTCAGAGGTTCTATCGTCCAATGACCCCGTCATTGAAGACCCGTCTTCAAATGACACCGTCGCCGAAGAGTCATCTTCATGCGACACCCTCACTGATGAGAACAAGGATGACACCATCCAGGTTCTTTTCATCAGCACCGACTCAGATGAGCATCAGGGCAATGCGCCCATTCCTTTATCGCAGGAAGGAACATCATCAGAGTCATATCCGGCCGTATATTCGGTCCCACCACCAAGCAACCTGGTTGTATCCTTTGATTGGAATCAACTAGGCAGACCCCGGTTACCAGCCAGTGTTCCATTCAGAATCATTGTCCAGATCTATAGAATGATTATGGCTGGTACTATCATTGATGAAGGAGCGTCTGTGAGTATCCTTTCCTCTGTTGCTTGGAAAGCACTGGGTTCCCCAGCGCTTTTACCTGAGTTGAGAAATCTCTCAGGTTTTGATAAAGGAACCAGTCGACCATTAGGGATCCTCCCCGATGTACCTGTTACATTGAAAGGGAAGACCGTCAGGATGAACGTGTTGGTAGTTCAAGGACCCTTGGATTATAACCTACTCCTTGGACGCGACTATATTTATTGCATGGGAGCGATAGTCTCCTCACTCTTTAGAGTAATGTGTTTTCCGCACGAAGGAAGGGTGGTCAAGCTCGTAGACCAACTTTCATTTCCGGGATCTCGCATCGCAAATAGTCAAATACCAATCCTAAATGGTCTGTTCACTCAAGATTCGCCTCCGCCCCCAGTCCTCCTTCCCGATGAGCGCGAGTAATTCGGAAAGAAAGACTAGGACCCAGGGGGCATGCACCCTGGTCTGCTTCGGGCAGAAGAAACTCCGGGTATAAGGAAGAATTTCCGCAGAAGAACATGACTAGTCTGTACCCCGTCCGAAGGAAGTGGGGTTGTTCTGGAATAATGATCTTTTGTTAAAGTTATGTGTTTGGGAATCATTCACCTTTGTCTAAAAAAGTGGGCAATGCCCAAGTAGGAATTCCCTTATTGTAACAAGTAGTCACCATCTTTAAATTCAAGCCTCGCCCATCGAAACATATGTTTTGAAGGATAAGCAGGGGCAGTCAACTAAGAAGGAGACCGTATTGTTGTAACAGAGGGTAACCATCTTTGGACAACCCAATGATAGACACCGCCGAAGAAAGAGATGGATTTGCGGCAGCGAATAGAATCACTCTTCGGATAATAAGAAAGAGGCAAGCCTCCCTCAATAATACCAATGTTTTATCTTTGAGTAGTGTTCTTCTATTGTCACAAATAGCTGTTTGTTCAAAGTGGGCCGACAGGAAGTCTGAGTACTGCGTAAGACCCCTTAAAATAACGAGAAGACAAGTATCGTTAACATTAGATTAGCAAGATGACAAATAAGTAAGAACACCCAAAGAAAAACAGAAGTAGGGGAGAGGAGGGGCAGCCTCGAAATTCTATCCTATACCTGGGGGCATGCAAACTTTCTGGAGTGCAAGCTAGGGGCGGTTATTTATCTGGTTTTAAGATTAGCCGTTTCCGAACTTGCATGAAAGAAAGCCTGTGGGGCAGAAGTAAAATTTGCCAAAAGAGAGCACAGCTGTGGTAAGGCATAAGCTCTATAAAAATTGGTCCTTACGAGAGGCGTTCTTCAAATGACTGGTATATCGAGCAGTTTTAGCATATAGTTCATGCTCGTTAAAAAATAAACGCAAATCCGAGCAGTTTTAGGCCTGAATTTAAGCTCGTTAAAAAATAGAAAAGTGTGAGCAAAAGTTTCCCCCAGAGTTCAAGCTCATGGAAAAAATGAACCGGTAAATGACCTTTTGAGATCGTAAATTCATCAGCCATAAGAACCTTGATCGTGTTTTCATCCATCACCTCCACTGTTCATTTGGTCGATCATTCACTTCCATTTGTGTGTTTACCTCTTTTGAGAAACAGCTGCGAAGAGTGATTTCACCTAGCCATCCTTGTGACACTGCCGTGATTGGAAAATTCCAACCTGTACCTGGAATCTGTAGCTATCCCTGTTTATCACTCGTTCCTCAAAAGACGAGTCTTCTTTCAGCTCTTTTCACTGACTCGTAAAATATGAAAAGTTTGCTGAGTTTTGGCCTTCCAGCTCGTTAAATGACCGGAACGCTATCCCTCCTCTAAATTTTAATCTTTTTGGACTTGAGGGATTATTGCACAAAAGGATCGAGCGCTTGTCTTGTTCGGCTCGTTAAAAGTACCGAACAGCCATCCCTTCTGTATTGTTTTATACTTTTTCGGACTTAAGGGATTTGCTGACGAAAAAGGAATTATGGAGTTAACTTTCTGTACCTTTTTAGACTCTCTAAAAATGAAAAGGACCGAGTTTTCTTTGTCGTTAGACTCGTTAAAATGATTAAATAGCGACAAACTTGTCTTTAGACGAGAACGAGTTTCCCTATCGCTAGGCTCGTTAAATCATAGCGATGGGCTTGCCCGAAGGGCAGGTTATAGAACAAGCATATGTTATCCTCCTCAAGCTTGACAAAAATAAAGAGGTACTGGTCAGAAATGACTGGGGAAAAATTGGGAGAACATCAAAGTTTAAAGGTAGCAAGTCACTCTTGGACATGACACTTTTCCTCCGTACCTTATCGGGTTGGGTTGTTTCATTCACCGGTCTCATCACCATGGTCCTCGCCACACCATCCACATTTGGGGTAATGCTACCGATCCATCGCATCAGTGTCGTTATATGTTCAAGAGGGGTCATCCTGGAAGTGTCAACCGTGTCCCATCCACTACCATACATTATCCTTCATCCATTCATGATCGCCACCCTGAATCATATTTCACAGTTTGTTTTCACCTCCACTAAAGTCATTAGCTCTGTTCCGTGTCATTGATGTGGGATTCATTAAGGCCCTCCTTTGACGGATCGCTTCTTGTCGACTTCAGCTCATTATCCGAGAAGTTGATCTAGGAACACCCTCATCAGTACTTTGAAGCTTGCATGCCTCAATGGCAAGTTTCTCACTTCCGGCGACAGGTATACATCAATGACCTTCGACCAGAAGATTTTGCGTGGCGTTCGACGCCAAGTCCTTTTTCACGCCACGTGAATTGTACTGCAGTACCTTGAGGGTCATCGTCATTATTGGTGATCCCTCTCGCGCTTGTTAACGGTTTTCATTATTGACCGGTAATCAAGCGATGTCTTTCCATGTTCGACTTCAGCGCAATTCTCACATGGATCGATTTGTACTTAGAGTGAAGATCGAACGAGTTTGAAGACCCCGGATCTAGTTTCATCCATCCGGGCTGCGATATATATTCAGGAAATATAAAAACATTTGCCATGTACATCATTGCAGCAGATGATCATCCTATTCAAAGGATGATAGTTTCAGCAGAAAATTATCAGTCTATCTTCAGACGATCGTCTGTCATATGTACCAAAATGTATTTATAGAAAGCTGAGCATGGGAATGCCCGCCTCAGCTAGATCATGAGAATAATGATGAATGAAAAATAATGTATTGTATTGTATTGTATTACAGGGCACTCTCCTCAGCACTGGAACGAACTTCGGATCCTCTAGCTAAAGCATTTCACCCGATAAACGGCCTCATACTTTAGGGGGCAACTGTTATAGACATTTTTGTGCCTCGCGTCAAGGAGCATGGAATGTCAATAATTACAGGGATCCTCAGTCCCTAAATATGTTGTTCTTACCCCTAAAAAGAACAAGGTCATCAAACAACAGCACTTCCAATCAGTTCTCCACCTGAAAACACTTCAAAACAGGCTTATTTTGGATCATGTCAGCTGCTTAACTGAGCATCTGCGCTGTATTGCAACTGTCCCACTCTGTACCTGCGCTGGAAGTCAAAAACAATGAAGGCTACCTGCGCTGGGCGAGATTGGCCAAGTGGCGCAGTCATCCTGCAAGGTGTCAATTGCCCAGGAAGCTTCCAAAATGACACTTGGTTCATGAGATTCGCCCTGTGATGAGTAAGAGGTACTTGATCACCATGTGTAAGCAAGGATCTCCAAGTGGACACACGAACTGAAGATTAACTGAAGATGGAGAGGACACTAGTAAGCTATATGCCAGCCTCCAGCTGACTCATCCTTTCCTCTTCCCTCCTATATATAGAGCTCTTCTATGAGGTCTAGGGAGGCTGGAATTTTGTATAAGCAAGGAGGTGCTGTTGGTATACCGCCAGGATTATTGGGTGATTGTTTTACTAGAGGTGAAGAGGAGAGTTCTTGCTGCCGAGGAAGTGCTGCTGGATTGGATCCAACATCATTGGTTGTAACTTCCTCTGGAACCCTGTTACTTTCTATCAATAAAGTTTGCATGTTCTCCTATATACTTGTTTTACATAGATGCTTTGTGTTTACATGTATATTTGATGCACCCTAATCCATGCTTCAGTTATGAGTACATGTATCTTGTAGTTCGCTCTCTTGTTTTGTGCAGGATCTGTATGTAGCTGGATCGGCTAGGAGAGCAAAGAGCTGGGAGCAGGATACAAAGAGAGAAGGACAAGGATCGACTAAGCGCAAGACACCAGGTTGGTTGACCTTCTTACTATTCTCTCTGTACTTTCATAAAGTGGAACATGAAAACTTTATCATTCAGTTGTTGCTAAAGACTGTCACCTTTAGAAGGGTTAGTGTCATCCGCATCGGATACTTTTCCCCACAACATCAGTGAACAAATCAACATGCATATGGGTGAAGCGAGTTGCTGAATCAGCGACCGTTCGTGCAAAACAATTTCATGCATGAAACAACAGTAGAAACGAAAATTGAAACGGTGATAGTACAAGCTAGTATGCATGTAAATGACAACAAACATTCAAAGAAATCAATCAAACATCACTCACACAAGAGAAAACACAAAAAGCGACAGAAATGCTGAAAAAGACAAGTTGAGACCACTTACCCGTGAATAGCTGAGCCAGACGTGTTGAAGAGTCCTGGATGTGTTGTGGGATGTTAGAGCTCCAAGATAGATGTGAAAGAATGAGCTCTGATGTGTCGAATAAATAAATTTGATCTCATGCCCCGCATGCCACAAATCTAGGAGAAAGTGACACTTCGAGGAAAGTTTCTAGAACGAACTTTGCATGTAGCCTCTTACTGCTAAAAATATCTCCCTAAAACATGGGATGATTTTTTCATGTTGCCTTTTGCTATTCCAGGAAAAAGAAAGCCATGCATGCAATTCAAGTTTTCTTGGTCCTGGGTGGAACTGGTCAACCCAACTACTCATGCATGAGGCTGCTCAACTACTGGGAGAAAATTCGCATTTCTGGATGGAAGCTGGGCTAGCTGCTGAGCATATTTGCACAATTCCTGGGTAGAGCAACCAACTGCTGCCTAGGATTGCGCAATTCATGGGCTGAGCAGGCCTGCTGGGAAGGATTGTGCAGTTTTCTGGGCGAAGCCTGACTGGAAGGATTGCACAATTCTGGAGCCCAGCAAGCTGCCAGACATAATTGCGCAATTTTTTGAGGGAAGGTTGGTTTCCCTCCATAATTGTGTAATTTATTGGGGAATCTTCTCATCCTGTAGCTGGACCAAGTCCGAGTGATTAGCCTATCAGGGGAATGCATCAAGATTTGATCAACAGGCTGTATTTGTGCAAGAAAAACACTGAAGCTTGTGTACTTGAAGAAGCAAGACAAGGTGCTATGGAAGGTTGGTAGGGAGGCTCCAAAATGAAGCTAAGGAAAAATTTTGGAGGGTGGTTGTAGCCGCTACAACACATGGCGACACACTGGTAGAAATCCAACTCTCTGACTGGACCTTGTTCGTGAAAAGCAAGTCTAACACCTCCGGAAGTATTGTTTAGTTCTTAGTTTGTCTTGGTTTCACACTAGCTTGATTGTAAGATGTAGCATCGACCAAGCTCTTGGTCGATCGACACACATTCCAAGCCAAAGGCAACATAGTTTTTTCGATTGGGACTGAGGGGTATATTGGTGCACAAGTAGTATAGTTGTCAAAGTCTTAGTTTCATCTCTGGTGTTTCTCTGTTGCCAGCAGGCCTGGACAGTACCCCGACAGAGTCACATAGGAACACAAGCATGGCTACGATGCTAGCGAGCCTGTTTAGTACCCCGATTGAGCTACTTGCATCATCCCTCTGCGTAGGAAATCTTTCTCTTCTTTCACCTTATTCATCTTATTTTGATTTTTTTCACTTTTCATTTTTCATTTTCAATTTTTCATAACTGTGCATAACACTTATTCATTTCAGAGGTGGAAGAGGGATCCTGACTTATTGAGAGAATAAGAGGATTTCTAGCAGAGAAGTAGTTTATTATACCTTTGACGTCCCTGTTAAGGTTTTCCCTCTCACCTTACTCTACTTGATCAGGCTGACAAGGGTTAACCCAAAAACAACTAACTAGAGTAGGTGACACTAGCTAGCACACAAGCGTTGTTCTTTCACCAAGGTTCACTTCGAACAGTACATATTTTCCTTCGATGTATCATGGACTAAAAGTAACAAGTTCTTGATACAGAGGCATGATGATAGATAACCAAGTAGTGATAGCTGTACAAGGCCTCTTGTATTTTACCCAGCTTATTTCAAAAGTCATACATGGTTTCATGCGAAACTAACCTACAAACAAAACAAGAAAAAGAAATAAACAACAATGCAAAGCAAGAACAGAAGAAAAAGCGAAAGAAAATCTAGTAAGAAAACAAGCAAGCAAGCAAACAAACAAACAAAGGAAATAAGCAAACAAGCATGCGGGCAAACCAACTGAAAGAAAACACTACTCCTACTCCTAAACTAATGGTGCATGGGCCTAATCACATGAAGTGATATTTCCAATGTAGCCACCGATGCATTGGTTGACCCACGTTGGTGAAGGCTTTGTCCACGAGAAAACCAGTTGAGCGAACCAACAAGCAAAAAAGATATTACAATGAAGACAACCACACTTTGTGTTTCAAAGTGCCCACAGGACATAAGTGAGTGAAACTATATGAAGAGTAGTCCATGGACATATCATTGTGCTGTGCGACAATGTATGCAACTTTGAAGCATAAGCACACTCTTGACTATGATATGCAAGCAAACAAAATAAAAAAAGACAACTTGCGTCGTGCACATGTGCTTGGAATGTAAGATTCCTCCAATGCATGAGCAATAGGATCGTGCAGTTCGATTAGAGGAATTATGATCTATGCATGAGATTGATCTTCAATGCATACAAATGAGTGATGAGGAGCCTTGGGTGATTGAACAGTTTCCTGACCGAGAGTGACAGTAACCCCAAGAGAGTGAGGACCTGACATAACCATCAGCTCGGGTTGAAGTGCCTCAATAGTCTTTGGTGTTTTGACTTAATCGTCAAATAGATCATCATAGACCAGTGGCTTCGAAAAATCAACTGCAATAGAAACATGATCGTGATCGAATATGGGAGTAAATGGATCACGATAACCACAATCAGAAAATCAATGATTTCATTGGCATCCTCATGATTTGATGAATCAAACAGAGGGGTAGATGAGAAGCAAACAAATTCATCTTTGTGTTTTTGGAAAAGGCAGATCAAAGATCATGTGGATTTTAAATGAATAAATTATCCTCTCCTTTGTCAGATGATGGACCAACATATGGCGTGTCCTGCAAGTGATCAACAATGGGTGCATCCGTGGATGAAGATACACATGAAAAATCATGAAAAACATGTTCACCAAAGATGTCAGGAAAGAACAGAGGGGGCTTGGACGGAAGGGAGTCATCCTTCGACGAGTGTTGATGCTCAATCTCCCACTCATACTCTTCATGAATGACATTGCATGTTAGTTGTGCAACACCAACTCCATCAGTGGTTTGTTCCTCATTCACAACAAGTGTAGAGTCTGGAATGGAAGAACACAAGACAACATCATCCGGAGGAACAACTGAGTGTGAAGATGAAGGTTGTGGAACAAAAGGCATATGACAACTCGATGGACTTACAACCAAATCTGCGTGAAAATTAAGTGAAGTGATGTTGGGAGTATGTGATAGTTGAACATGTGTGTGAGAATGAACCTCAACATCACTCTGCAGTGGTGGAACTATTTGATGAGGGGAAGGCGGAAAATCACTTGCGACAGTGACCATCTCCATCTGAGATTGCGCAACGCCATCACTGAAGAATTTTGAGCGAGGCTTCATTTCAAACTTCTTCGTGGGATGAGTAGATTTCTTAACAGAATACTCAAACCGGTCCCAAAGATAGAAAAATTTCATCTGGCTCTTCGGAGCTTGAAATTGCAAGTCACAGAAGCGTTGCCAAAAATCCATGATCGATTCATGCGGAGCTTTCCGTTGTTGTAACAGTTTTTGGTCAAGATGGTCTGGATCAAAATGATGGAAAGTGTCTTCAATAAGATCACATAAGTGCTCAAGTGAGTGCACACTATCAGTTGGTAGGCTGCACAACCATCGAAGTGGAGATTCACGAAGTGTGTATACAAGCAGCAAGCTGATGCATTCATCAGAACACCCATCTTCCTCATGAAGCATGGAAAGAAATTCATGTAAGAACTCAGGCCAGGCCACTTCGCCTTCACCATCATACATGTAAGTGGACAAGAGATCAAAGAACTCCCTCGTGATGGTGACATCTTCATGATTCGAAAAACAACGTGGAGGGAGAAGAGTGAAAGAATCCATGACAGATATGCAAAGGTTCAAAACAGGATGAGAGGACACAACTTGTCGTTTGGGCTTCCTTCTAGTGCAATAAATGTTGACGGTTTTGGACCTACCAACATGTCAGGGGCTCTCCCCAGTAAGAAGTCCCAATTAGACCTCAGATCGTTTGGTGTAGGAGTCTGAACAATGGGTCATATGGTAATGCCTCGACTGTGATTTTGCAGAGAGGAAAGTAATATAACTCTGTTGGTAGCAAGGGTGTGACAATTACAGTGAGCCAAGGAAGGTGCATGAGAGGTTCTAACACACGGGGGTTGAGATGAGTGCGCCCCTTGGAAACTTGTGATAACACGTAGTTAAGAAGGGAACACATGACCAAAGATACATTACAATATGGAAGGAAAGTTAGCAAGAAATCCAAAGTGATGGTTAAACCAACAATACATTTAAGAAAGATTCATACATACATACACAGATAGCTATACATGCATGCGTAAGAAAACCAATACATATATCATTTAGAGTAAACCAGATAACATAGAATACAATACAACATATGCATGAAACATGTTGTCTCTTTTTATATTAAGAAGTGTAAGCTCCAGCCATACAATACATCCATGTCCAACCACTAGTCCCGAAAGCGAAACATAGCCACAATAGCTTGCTCCTCCAAAGAGATGTACTAGCTCTGAGCAGTGGAGAAGACAAGGCTTGTTACAATACTGTCCAAGTTCTCTCCCAGATAGTCTTATTGGAAGCTTGGCTGACCAAAAGCCTATACAATGAGTTATGAGGGACTACTTATAGCAAAGGTTGGAGTGACCCTTAACATTCCCCTTTGTGACAGTTCAACTACCCTCATGACTCTTCATCTACTCTATGACTGTTACATCCAACTATCAACACTTGACTTACACCTGACATGACGTTACAATACAATGCACATGTACCCATCTGAGAGAAAATGGATTGAGAAAGCCAAGCTAGACATCACTCTGACTTAGAAAACCATGGAAGTCCAACTCCTCAACATCCTCGCGATGATCAAAAGTAACATACTGATGCCAAGTTCGGTAGTCCTTGATGTTGTCTGTGTGCTCCAAGGTGACATCTTTCTGGAACTTGAATCTTGCCTTCATAACATCCTGTACACTGCTCGAGCTCCTCTTTCAAACTCGTCTATAAGCATGTGCATTATTGTCTTCAATGCGGCTAGACCAACAACATACTTGTGCATGATGTCCACATTGATGGGCACGTCTGGGTTGGTAGCAATGCACATCAACTCATCAAAGTACGAGTCAAGCTCTAGTTGGACCTGTGAATTTTTCTTTGCCTAGGTGAGAGTCCCAATAGATGGGATCGCATGTGCGCGCACCACAACATCCATACTCTTGAACACATGTGCATGGGAAGCCTGTATGCTAGTGATGAGTTGCAGGAGCTCTTCATAGTTCTAGATCTAACTTCGGATATGTGCCTTCAGCTCCACCACACTGGTGTTCATCATCTTAGGAAAGTGAAGCTGGGCTCCCTTGTATCTCATCGTCCCTGCTTGCATGTAATCAACAACATCATACAATTTCGTGAAGATACATGCTTTTCTAGCACATCGCTGCTGCCATCTGTTGAGATGGACAATTGCTTTATGCACGGTGCCAAACTTGGAGTACAACGCTCGCATAAATGTGTCAAGGGACAATACTTCATCTAGTATTGTCTTCTTTAGTTCAGCTTAGGTGGACGCTGTCACCAACTCTCCTCCTTGCTTGGCCATCTGTAGTTCCTTAACCATTCGCTCATTCTCAACTATCAGAAAATGAACACTTGAGCTAGTGGCTTTGACATACACTCTAGTTGCATCGGCCAAGGCTGCTAGATGTTTGCGCACGTCAGACATGATCACTCATTCCTCAACTTGTGCAAGAGATGTATGATCATTCGGAGTCAACACTTTACGAGACTGCACAACTCTATGTTGAGACTCATGAAATGGGATGTTGTGCATCTCTTCTTCTGGCTAATCTCCGAGGATCTCAGTGCCTCCTCGGTCGCTTGAGACTTGCTCATCATCTGGATGCAGTGAAATAGGTAAGTCGACCTCTTGGTGATGGGGCATAAGGTTGATGTCCTATTCTGATTCCCATTGCACCATATCCGTATCCAACTGTTGAAGTGCTTTCTCTATCTCATGTGCGAAGTCCTGATCCTGTAATGGTTCACCCTGTTTTCCTGATGCCAACTATTCTAATGAATCCACTACTAGTACAGGCATTGTTTAACCTATTTGCACATGTTGTGTCCCCTGCTGTACTTGTTGCTACTGCGCTTCCCTCTCCCGTTTGCACAACTTTTGTTCCTTTCAGAGTTGGTCCTTCAACTCATGCAACTCCTTCTCTGCTTCCTCTATTCTTCTCTTCTCCCTCTTCCTTTGAACGATTCTCTTGTCGCACTATTGCCTCTTTGCCTCTATATCCATACCTGCTTTCTCTACCAATGGATCTGCTCGGAACTTGTATCTTTTCTCTTTCTCCATGTGATCGACAATATTCCTCTTGCCCTTGTCACTCACTGGTATGCTTGCCTCTGTTTCTACTGCTACTAGTGCTGGTGCTCTCTGGGATGCTGCTTCACATTGCTTCGCTAACCACTCCACAACAAAGCTGACTGGTTCATTGAGTCTAGAGGAGTTGTAACAATATCTACATGGGTCCTCCTCCGCCCAATGACATGCCCTGTGGATCTAGTTGAACTATACTATCGTGCAGTGATCTTTCAAAATACAATGTGGTTCTTACGGATTGTAACTTCAGAAGTTGAATGGATACTTATTCATCAGTTCTGCTTCGACATCCGCTTGCTTGAAACTCTAGATCTTATATAACCCAATCCGTAATGGAAGAGCGGGCTAAGGTGCCTTCTTCTTCTGGTGCAGCCTAGCTATCAATCCTGTCGAGATGTGATATGCTACTTCCCGCATGACGAGTATGTCCAAGGAAATCTTCGGTAGAACATGCAGAGGCTTCTTCGCGTTGAATATTCGGATGAAGGTGCTAGGCGATGAGGCCTACCAATCAACAATGTCTATCAGTGCCTCCACTGCTTCCTTCGACATGCCGGGTGGTTCTTGTTCGAATATCATCTTGCAGAATGGGGTGACAAAACGATCAGACAACCGTGTGATTACTCCTTTGAAGCTGCATTTGGACAACAACTTACAATATGTGTTCACAGTAGTCTCCACCGATGACCATGCCCACTCTAAGCCCAGGAACTCCTGTCGGGCACATATTGCATCTAAGATGTAGGCAAACATGTAAATTTCTGCTTGCATACCTCCGGGTGACTGTCAAGCCTTCGTTCCCTGCTCCTTTAGCTGATGAGACAACATGCCAGACCAGTTACATGGTTTACCCTCTCTAGCTAGTTGGTCCAGCGCGATTGCCCAACTCTGTGGCAAGGTTTCCATGATTTATTTGCCATATAGTTGACATGAAAATATGACCAAGTATTGATATGCCTTTTGGCAGTATCTTCGTCTTGCAGATATGGTTGGGTGTCATCCTGAATCTAGCCGGATCCTTTACCCAGTTCTTCAAAATTTCTCTAGAGTTGGCATTGTTGCTGGGTAAGCTGAAAGGAGTCTCCATGATAGTCACGGGCTTCGACATCTGATACATCTCACCATAATCCCGTGCCCATAAGGTGGTAAGCTTCATCCCACTAACACTGCTCAGATTCATCGTCTCGGGATCAGTGTGTGAGACGATCCATCATATCATGTCCGCTCATGGGAACATGGAGGATCTGCATGCAATCCAATACAAGTCGGACTTGTGAATGTTAAAATACACTTGAAGTTTTTCTAGGTATTCCCCAAAGGTGCCTACATATGCTTCATTGACCTCTTGCCATTTCAGTTTGATGTCCTTGTCTAGAAACAACTCGGTATCTTCGTAGATCGGCAGACATGCGAACACCTGCTCAACTTCTGCTCCAGTTTCACTTCCTTTAATGTCCTTTGATCCTACTCTCTTGGAGGCCATTGATTTTGTACTCCTATGAGGCGGATAAACACTTGAAATATCTGGAGACAAAGCAACATGCATGGGAAGAAATTTGTCAGTGAAAACCAAAGAAATTCAGGGAATATATTCACACATACCTGGGGAATGATAGGAAAAGATTATGCAATTTCTTCTAGGAGGTTGGGTTACTGGCTACCAGAACTATGCAAAAGGAAGTTCGGGCTTTCTGGGAGGCAATACTGGCTGCTGTATTTGCGCAATGCATAATCCAGGCTGACTGCTGATTGTTGGGATTGCACAATGTGCAATTCCAGATGGTAATGATTGGAGGCTCAAGGACTACATTGTGCAATTTTTTGGGCCATCAATCACTGTCCCTTAGAAATGCGCATTTTTGGAGAGGAAGATAGATCCTTCTCCATATTGCGCAATGCTATTTGGGTGAGGAAGAGTCCAGGCCAAGGCTGCCCAAACCCACTGATGGGCAACTGAAAGCAAATCAGAAAGTGAATGCATTGAGACACTAAGTGAAATAAGGAGTGATTGATTGTTCATGCAAACATCGAATGAATTATTCAGTGAATAGATCAACATACATGTGGGTGAAGCGAGTCACTGAATTGGCGATTATTCGCGCAAAAAAGTTTCATGCATGCGACAACAGTGAGATATTGAATCGGTGCTAGTACAAGCTAGTATGCATGTAAATGACAGAAAGCATTCAAATAAATCAAGCAAACAACACTCACACAAGCGAAAACAAAAAAAGCGACAACAATGATGAAAAAGACATGTTGAGATCATTTACCCATGAATAGCTGAGCCAGACGTGTCGAAGAGTCCTGGATGTGCTGTGGGATGCCAAAGCTCCAAGATTGATGTGAAAGAATGAGATTTGATGCGTTGAATAAATAAGTTTGAGCTCATGCCACAAATCTGGGAAAAAGCGACACTTGGAGGAAAGTTTCTAGAACGAACTTTGCATGTAACCTCCGACTGCTAAAAATATCTCCCTGAAACATGGGATGATTTTTTCATGTTGCCTTTTGCTATTCTGGGAAAAAGCAAGCCATGCATGCAAGTCAAGTTTCCTTAGTCCCGGGTGGAACTGGGTCAACACAACTGCTCATGCATGAGGCTGCTCAACTGCTGGGAGAAAATGCACATTTTTTGATGGAAGCTGGGCTGGCTACCCAAGAGATTTGTGTAATTCCTGGGCAGGGAAACTAACTACTACTGAGGATTTCAAAATTCCTCGGCTTAGTAGGCCTGTGGGGAAGGATTGCGCAGTTTTCTGTGTGAAGCCTGACTCGCAGGATTGCGCAATCCTAGAGCCTAATAGGTTGTCAGACAGAATTGTGCAATTTTTGGAGGGAAGGCTGATTTCCCTCCAAAATTGCGTAATTTCTTGGGGAAGCTACTTAGCCTGTAGCTAGACCAAGTCTGGTTGATCAGCCTGTGAGGGGAATGCATCAAGCTATGATCAACAGGCTGTCTTTGTGCAAGAAAAACACTGAAGCTTGTGTACTTGACAAAGCAAGACAAGGTGTTGCGAAAGGTTGGTAGGGAGGCTCCAAAACAAAGCTAAGGAAAAATTTTGGAGGGTGGTTGTAGCCGCTACAACACCATCATAAACTAGAACCATATATCACATGTAATCATCATAGACCAGAGTCATAAATCACATGCATAATAAAACTGAAATAAAATATTTATACTTATCCTTTAATCATTCCTTGGCTTCCACCTTTGTCCTTATTTTGTACGCACTTTGGATTGGTTTCCACACCTGACAAACACCCAGTTCCTTCTCCTCAACTATGCACACACACACACTGTACATTCCACACATACAACCACACACGACATACCACACCATGCAATACATGCATCTACACATGACATACAACATCTACACCTACACCCAATGTACAACACAACACAATACATACACTTGCACCTGATGTGCAACATGATGATCTGATAATCACTCTATGAGTGACCTCAGTTAAAAATTTATTGAACAAAGGTATTACAGACTCATGTGCTGGTGTGTGTGTCTATGTTATTTAAGCAACGGATCAATCAAATTGCCAATACACAGACAGTTGAAATGGAAAGACAGCAGAGAAATACAATAAGCAATACAAGAACACAAGAAATTAATAAGGAGTTCACCCTATTCTCTAGGGCTACATCTCTGGTCCAGCTTTCTGTGGTGGCCTTGTTTTATTGTGTCTTAAGCAGAGAATTACAATGCAAGGGCTCAATATGAGTAACCTGAAACAGACTTTCTTGGCAGGGTGGTTCTTGGATTCCCCAAGCCACTGGAGTCCATAGAATTGTTTTCCTACCATCTCTTGTGACCTTCTAGTCTATAATGGAGAGAGCCCAATGTGGTGCTCAGTCTGGACAGATCCTCTCTGGGATGGCTTGAATCTCTCAAGCTCTCTGGTGCTCGATGCTGCCTTTGGTCAGCTCGGCCCTCTATCTTCCTCTGCTTTTGCTTCACTGTCTTCTTCTCTCTGTTTCTGTCTCCCTATGTTTCGTCCTCCTCTCGGGATTCTCTTCTCTCTGTCTTTTGTCTCTATTCATGGCTTTGAAGCCATTCGTTCCCATGTCTGTTCGGTTCCTCTTCCGCCTCTGTCGAATCACCTTCTATAGTTGCGCTTGGAGTTCCCTGTTCAACGTCATCATCAACTCTCAGGGAGTGGCCAATGTCGTCCTGTAACTCGCGCCAGCCTACTTCGTTGGTTCAGTTCCTCAGTTACATTCATGGAATGAGTCTTCCTCCACCGTGGCAGTCAAAGCGGACTTCAAATTCTTCTAAATCGCGGCTTAATCCTTCGTCAATTCTGTTTCCCCATCAGACGTGATCTCAACCGTTAGATCTGGGGCCTCCAGATCCGACACCATATGCACATTTCGTGTGGTTGACTTGCTCGACCATTAGCGCATGATCAATGGTGGTTTTCTCTCACCTCCACTTGCCATGCGTCGATCGTTGAGTGGAATCGCTCCACTTTCGTCCAAAACCACTTACCATTTGAGGAACCCCCGATCAATACCACCGGTTTCGGAGTGGGTCCCACCTTTTCCTTTAGTTCTTTTCACCTTTTGCCCACGATTCTTCGGCTCCCCACACGACTGAGTGCTCGGGGCTTCCCCATTTCGAGCCTTTTCGCCCAGCGAGGTGCTAATCGTGCATCAAAAACCTCCTCTGTTTCCCGATCTAGGCCTCCCAGGGGATAATTTTGTCTCCCGCTCCATGGGCCTCGGTCAGCACGCTTTGACCGAGGTCCTCGTCGTTCCACACTGGCTGCCATTGCCACTGGTTCAGGGTGTTTTTGATCGCTGTTTTGGAATTTTTTGATGTTTGTCCCAACCTGATACAGTCATGGTTCTTTAGACAGTTCTTTATGGATCCAATTCGGATCACGGCCTTCCCACTGAAAAAGCTTTTGGACCACCAAAATTTGGTTTTCAAGCATCGACTAAGTGAGGGTATTGTTTTCTCACTTGCCCAATCTCAATCCACTTTGCAGTGCTCGGCTTTGAACCTTTGAGCCCAATCCTGAGGTACTCCACATTTCCCCTGCGCGTTGTCCTCACCTTCCTGTCCAGCATTGTGTCTTCCTGTAACTCATTAAGATACTCAGGTAACAGGTCATCAATAGAAGGCAATTGACTCTGCTCTTCAGAGTCCTCAACCATTGAAGGTTCAAACAATCTCAAGCAATATGCATTTACGACTGAGTAGATGTACATGTAAGCTGGTAAATCAAGGTGAAAAGCATTTTCACTAATCTTCTGAAGTATCCTAAAGGGTCCATACCTGATAGGCTTTAGCTTTTTACCTTCACCTTGCATCCTGTCCTTGCTGATATATAGCCAGACCTAGTCTCCAACTTGAAAACTATGCTCCATCTGATGCTTATCATGCCTAGCCTTGTACTTGGCTTGGCTCTTTTCCAGTTATTCCTGTACTGCCTGGTGGATCTCTTGGATCTGTTCAATGAACCTAGTTGCCCTGTCCACATCACTATGTCCATCTACCATGGTATCTTTACCAAAGACAAAATCCAAAGGAGACATTGATATGAAACCAAAACAGGTCTCAAAAGGAGATCTCTGTGTAGAAGAGTGTTTTGCTCTGTTGTAAGCATGCTGCACATAACACAAGTGTTCATCCCAAAGCTTAGGATGTTTGTTGCAATATCCTCTCATTAACTAGATCACTGTCATGTTTACTACTTTTGTCTGGCCATCTGTTTGTGGATGAAAAGCCGTGCTTTTCTTCAGTTTGGTGTCCATCAGTTCCCACGGACTAGACCAAAACTTCCCCACAAACCGGGTATCTCAACCAGATACAATGGAAGTGGGTAATCCAAAATGAACCCATACATATTCAAAGAATATTTTTGCAGTCTATTCAGCTGTAATCTGTTTATTACAAGGTATCAAAATACACATTTTGCTGAACCTATCCACAACAACATATAGATAATCATGACCTTTCCTAGATTTAGGAAGTCCTCCAACAAAATCCATGGAAACACTTTCCCAAGGGTGAGAAGCAACTGGCAATCGAGTGTACAAGCCTAGTTTTCTATTGCTGGGCTTGCTTTTAGCACACATAACACACCCTCTTACATATCTAGAAACTGTCTCATTCATTTTCGGCCAATAGCAGAACCTTTGCAGCTGTGCAACTGTTTTACTTACCCCAAAGTGACCTGATATCAGAGAAGTGTGTGCTTCCCTAATTATCTTTACTCTCTCAGTTTGTGGAATGCAGAGTTTCCCACAATGATATAAGATTTGGTCCTTGACATGATAGTCCAATTCTTCTACTCTTTTGCCTTGACTCAAAGTTGCATATACATCTTTAAAGGCCATATCCTGAGCATATTGTTCAATTTAGCTTTCATGTAGTACAAAATTATGCTTAAGTATGGTAGATGCATTTATAATGGGTCTAGATAACATGTCTACAACCTTGTTATGTATGCCCTTTTTATATCTGATGAGTAAATGAAACTGTTGTAGAAAACCCATCCATTTGTAGTGCCTTGATTGCTGCAACTTAGTTTGGGAGTGCAAATATTGAAGTGGTTGATGATCAGTATGTATTTCTATCTCTTTGCCCATTAAGTAATGTTTCCACTTTTTCACACTCTGAAGTAATGCATACAATTCTTTATCACATGTAGGATAGTTAACTACTGCAGGATTAAAAGTCTCAAAATGATAACATATGGGTTTACCGTGTTGTGTCAACACTGCTCCCATGGCATAGTCATTGGCATCAGTTTGGATCTCAAATGGCTTTGTAGATCTGGTAGTGCTAGTACAAGTGCTATACTAATCTTTTCTTTCAAGGTGTTGAAGGCTTTCTGATGTTTGCCTCCCCACTGAAACACCTTATTCAATCCTGTTAAATCATGTAAGGGAGCTGCAAATGAGGAAAAGTTAGAAATGAACTTCCTCCAATATTGTGCTGCCCCTAAGAAGCTTCTCACTTCTGTAGTAGACTTGGGTTTAGGCCAGTTTACAATGACTGCCACTTTAGAGGGATCTATTTTCAATTCATCTTCCCCTACTATATGACCCAAGTAGTTTAGAGATGTTTTGCCAAATTCACATTTTGAGAGTTTAACATAAAGTTTTTCTCTTTTCAAAACATCTAATGTCTGCTTAACATGCTTTAAATGTTCTTCCCACGTTTACTAAAATCAGAATGTCATCCAGGTACACAATAACAAAATCATCAAGAAAAGGTCTGAGTACATCATTCATTAATCTCATGAAAGTAGCAGGAGCATTAGTTAAGCCAAAAGACATAACCAACCATTCATACAATCCCTGATTTGTTTTGAAAGCAGTCTTCCATGCATCTTGCTCTGCAACTCTGACCTGATGGTATCCACTATGAAAATCTAGCTTAGTGAAATAAACATCTTCCTTTAATTGATCTAAAAGATCATCTATGCGAGGAAGGGGATAACGATTTTTGATTGTTATCTTATTCAGTGCTCGGTAATCAATACATATTCTCCATGAGCCATCTTTCTTTCTCACAAAAATGATTGGTGACCCACATGGTGATGTGCTAGGCCTGATGAACCCTTTCTCGAGCAACTCCTGCACCTGCTTCTTGATTTCAGCATTCTCTAAAGCAGACAACCTGTACATCCCAATGTTAGGCAATGGAACATCTTGCTGCAAAATAATATCATGTACTATTCACTTTTTGGGTGGAAGACCTTTAGTTTCTTGAAATAAGACATCATACTCTGAAACAACCTTTTCTATATCATCTTGCTATTCAGCATTACAACCCTCAAATACATTGGTTTTATCAGGTTTCTTTTCCTTTACAACCATTAGTAAGAATTGTTTGCATGAATTTATCATTCTTTTCATCTGCCCTGAGTTTATGAGAGTATAACTATTCTTGAGCTTGTGAGATCTTACAAAGTATTTGATTCCATCTTTAACAAGTAGATACTTGTTCTCAGCTCTATAGAAAATAGCCTTTCTATCAAACAAGTAAGGACTTCCTAAAACAATTCCACATATAGCCAAAGGAATTATGTCTAACTCAACCTCATCTACAAATGCTGACCCAAAAGAAAACTTGAGTTTGCACTGTCTAGTCACTTGTAGCTGTGCTTTATCATTCAACCATCCTAATGGGTATAGTTTCTTGTGAGGTATAATTGCTAATCCCAATTTATTTCAATTTCTTCAGAAGTTAGATTTACTTGTGAGCCACTATCAAACAAAGTATCGATCTTTTGATTTTTGGAAACAACTCGAATATGGAAAAGCTCATGTCTTTTTCTCTTATTTTCTTCATCAATAACAGATTGAGCAGAATTACTAGTAGATGCTTCAGAATTCTTACCTTTTATACCTATGGTTGCAATAGCTGTTTCATCTCCGAATCTGACCCAAAATCTTTCTGAATAGCTGCAACAGTCTTCTTCTTCTTGCCCTCGGACTTCTTAGGTCTCAGCGCTGGATGTAGAATCCAACAATGCTCATCATCATGCCCATCTTTTTTACAGTGAGTGCATGAAGCTTTGATTTTCTGTGCAGTGTTAGCCTTCCTTGCTTTCCACTTCTGCTTTCTTTTCTCCTTGCTCTTGCTTTCAGTGGATTGGGATGGTCCCCCAACATCTGGATTTCCATTCTTTCCTCTATCTTCTAGATGAGTATCTTGTACAGATACCTCATCTACACTAGTGGGATTGAACATGAGGATGGTATGCCTCATGTAGTTGTGTAGACCGCCAATGTACTTCAAAAGAGTCTCTGGTGAGTCTAATGAGATACCCAACATTAATGCTTTCTTCTAAAATTTTGAGTGTACCCTTGCACACTTTGCCCTTTCAATTGTCGAAGAGTTTGCCAACTCATCATGGCTTGTTGCATGTAGGCCAATGGATAGAACTTCTTTTTTATTACAACAACAAATTCACTCCAGACAGAGATGGTCTTACCATGTCTTTTCATATCAGCTCGGGTTCTGCCTTCCCACCAAACCAAGGCAGTGCCTCCTAGGCGTAGGCTTGCCAGCTGAATCTTACTCTTGTCTGAGTCTATGTTATGTACTCTGCAATATACATCAATTTGTCTAATCCAATTGTCCAAATTTTCAACATTTAGCTCTCCATCATATATAGGCAAGTCAAATTTAACATCTAGCTTGATCAAAGATGCTTTCTTATTATGCACAGGGCTATTAGGATGTGTGAGAAAGATTTCCTCTTTCCCTTTTCCTTTGGAGTGCTCATGGAAGTGAGACTCATCATCTTCTTTATCTTGTTTAGAACTTGAGGAGTCTTCATCCTTATGATTTCTAAAGTCCTTATACATTTCTTCTACCATAGACTCTATAGCTAGGAAACTTTCTATGAATTGAGGGTCTGGCCCCACAGAACCTTCCTCTGACATTGTCTTCCAAGGATAGACTCTCCCAATTTCAGGATTAGTTTCCACCAACTCTTCTTCTCCTAATTTGAGCTTTGATCTAGTGAGCATTCAATAGCTAAACCAACACAAGCTTGTCTAACCTTACAGCCTAGAGCTCTGATACCACTTGATCTGATAATCACCCTATGAGTGACCTCAATTAAAGATTTATTGAAAAAAGGTATTACAGACTCATGTGTTGGTGTGTGTGTCTATTTTATTTAAGCAGCAGATCGATCAGATTGCCAATACACAAACAATTGAAATGGAAAGACAACAGAGAAATACACTAAGCAATACAAGAACACAAGAAATTAATAAGGAGTTCACCCTATTCTCCAGGGCTACATCTCTGGTCCAGCTTTCAGTGGTGGCCTTGTTTTATTGTGTCTTAAGAAGAGAATTACAATGCAGGAGCTCAATATGAGTCATCTGAAATGGACTTGCTTGGCAGGGTGGTTCTTGGATTCCCCAAGCCACTGGAGTGCACAGACTCGTTTTCCTACCAGCTCTTGTGATCTTCTGGTCTATAATGGAGAGAGCCCAATGTGGTGCTCAGTCCAGACAGATCCTCTCTGGGATGGCTTGAATCTCTCAAGCTCTATGGTGCTCGATGCTGCCTTTGGTCAGCTCGGCCCTTTTTCTTCTTCTGCTTTTGCTTCATTGTCTTCTTCTCTCTGTTTCTGTCTCTCTGTGTTTCGTCCTCCTCTCAGGATTCTCTTCTCTCTATCTTCTATCTCTGTTCATGGCTTTGAAGCCATTCGTTCCCATGTCTGTTGGGTTCCTGTTCTACCTCCGTCAAATCACCTTCTGCAGCTGCACTTGGAGTTCCCTATTCAACGTCATCATCGACTCTAAGGGAGTGGCCACATGTCCTCCTGTAACTCATGCTAGCCTGCTTCGTCGATTCAGTTCTTCAGTTACATTCGTGGAATGAGTCTTCCTCCACCATGGTAGTCAAAGCGGACTTCAAATTATTCTAAATCGCGGCTTAATCCTTCGTCGATTCCATTTCCCCATCAGGCGCGATCTTAGCTGTTAGATCTGGGGCCTCTAGATCTGACGCCATACGCACATTTTGTGCAGTTGACTTGCTCTACCATTAGTGCACGATCAATGGCAGTTTTCTCTCACCTCCACTTGCCACGCGTCGATCGTTGAGTGGAATCACTCCACTTTCGTCCAAAAACACTTACCGTTTGAGGAGCCCCCAATCAATACCACCAGTTTCAGAGCAGGTCCCACCTTGTCCTTTAGCACTTTTTGCCTTTTTCCCACAGTTCTCTAGCTCCCCACACGATCGAGTGCTTGGGGCTTCCCCATTTCGAGCCTTTTCACCCAGCGAGGCGCTAATCGCGCATCAAAAACCTCCTCTGTTTCTCGATCTGGGCCTCCCAGGGGCTAATTCGACCTCCCGCGCAGTCTCCATGGGCATCGGTCAACGCGCCTTGACTGAGGTCCTCGTCATTCCACACTAGCTGCCATTGCCACTGGTTCAGGGTGTTTTTGATCGCTATTTTGGAATTTTTTGATGTTTGTCCTGACCTAATACAGTCATGGTTATTTAGATAGTTCTTTATGGATCCAATTTGAATCACACGACACAACACGTATACGTACACAATGTACATCACAAGACAAACATCCACACATGACGTGATACACCACAAATGCATACACATACACTCGATATACAACACAACTCATACATCTATACCCAATGTACAACACCACACAATACCACATGTACACTAGTACCATATGTACAACATGTCCACAATACCACCTGTACAAAGCACCATCTGTACAACATGTGTTCAACATCACATGTACATGGCATCACCTGCACAATGTATGCACAACACCACATGTACATCGTGCCACCTATACAACGTGTAGACAATACCACATGCACGACATGTACACAAAACTACATGTGCACAATGCCACATGCACGACATGTACACAACACCACCTACGCACAACACCACTTGTAGCAGATGTACACGACATCGCATCCTCAAAACACCACTTGTACAATCATGCACACAACACCATATGTACATAACACCATATGTACAACATGCACAAATTTCCATATGCACATAACACTGCTTATACAACATGTACATAGCACCATATAGAACACTGCATATCCAACATGCGCACAACACCATATGCACACAACACCGGATATCCATCATGTACATATCACTATCTATACCCAACACTACATATGAAACATTCACACGACACTATCTGTGCTACCTTGTACATAACATTGCATAAACAACATGTACACACACTATATATACACAACAGCGCATGCGCACAACATCACAGACACAACATGTACAACATATACAACACATGCACAACAATAGTACCACACATCCAAACCACACTGTCTCTACCAGGTAACCTTGCTTGCAGTGTCTCTTCGCCATCCATGCTTATCCTAGCATGCCACAAACCACATGACTTTCATTTTGCTGATGAATCCCTCGGTATAACCTGTCCATAACATAGACATAATATAATCACATAATATCAACTCATAACAACATGATACAGAACTTGTAGATATGTTAGGCTACTCTTCCCATTTGATTCCTCATGAACTAGGAATCTCTTCATGCCATTCACCCACATGAGCAATCATTCCTCTGCAAGAATGATCCCTGAAAACCTTGTTAGACAGTGACATAGATGCATATATACATACATATATAATCATTAGCATAAGACAATCATCATTCTTCCAGACAACGACATAGATACATAGATACATACTTATATAAACATCATCATAATCATGATCATAACATAATTATAAGGTCTAGGTTAAGAAAACTTTGTTATTTGTGTACAACATGCACAACATTGAGAACCACCATTCCCAACTTGGTTAAACCATTTGACACCTCAGCTCCATTTACTTTACATTTTCTGAGTACCCTTCTCATGTTTGTGTTGCCACCGTCCATTTACCACAACAGACGCAACCAATCCTACCGATTGTCATAGTCTTACCTTCCGCTGCACTTACTCATGCACCGAGCTTCATCTGAATCTTACATTACCTTTCGGGTACCACACAGCTCTCCCCGATCTCCATTTAATTTCCTCTTTCTCAACTAATTCCCAAGACTCAAAACTTGAAATGCAAGCAAAATAAACAAACAAGAAGAAAACCATGAAAACCAATAACAACACAACTCTGCAAAAAAAGTGTTATGTCCATACACTAGACATAAACAAAGCCGCCAATCAAGCACAACAAATCACGAAAGACCAAAATCACAAGACTAAAAACAAACACCATGACTCAATCCCCATGGTTCTCAATGCTTCCAAGGAAAGCTCAACCCGAGCATTCTTCAAGATTTCATGGAAGTATCTTTGCTATGCAATCTCCTGCATCATACCGCGATAAACACATAATTGTCAGTGCATAAATAAATATTACCATACACCAGATACCTTATCTCGTTGTGCCACGCACGTTGCCTTGTAGCTGAACACGTCCATGCTATCTCTCAAGGGACTCCAATTCCCTTGACAAATCCACCTATAACTAGAGACTATCTAATATACCTGTCAATTACATGTCCATGAATATAGCACATATCCACATAATTTCAGACAAATCAAGGTTAAGAAGACTTCCTGTGTCATGCTTAAAAATTGTCGGAATTTTAAGACTTTTCAAAGACGTGATATTTTATCTTTAATGTCATGCTTGAAAATTGTTGGAAATTTAAAGTTTTTCAGAATCATGATATTTTGTTTTTAACATCATTATTAAAAAATGTTGAAAATGTACCCTGAAAAAAAGACATTATTCCGGCATCAACACTTCTCGATTTCAAGGTTTTTTTTGCACCAAACAAAATGGATTTTATTGTTTTTCACTGTTATTTATAAAAAATATTGAAAATTTACTCTGAAAAAATGTTGATGCAGAATTAACACTTTTTATTTTTAGGTTGTTTCTTCATGTTTTTTTGGGGTTTTTGGGCTCGAGTACCTGTTTTGAGGTAATAGTTCCCGTTTGATTGGTAACCATGTAATTTTAGTTCCAACTCTTATCATTGTTGATTAGGATTCAACAAGAGCTTTCGTCTTCTTCTTCCATGCTCGTGTCCAAAATTATTTTGATGAAGGTGGAGTACTTGCAAGTTATTCCAAGCCTAGAGGATCTTGAACTGGGGATTCTTCATGAGCTAAAGATTCAAATTCATCAACTTGATTTTCCCAACTTGTTATTGATTGGGCGCTTTATTACCATGTAATTCTGGTCCCGAGTCATGGGGGATAGGGAATTATATCTTTAGTATTTTGGAAACATTTCCTTGTTGTGTTTATTAGGAAATTGTAGCCACTTGAGGTGGAGAAGTGGCCCGTGGAGACTCATCCTACAAGACTAGATCTACAAAATCAATGCACCAAGTTGATTTTCATTGTTTCTTCCTATTTTTCTTGAACCCATTTGGACATTGAGTATCTATATGTCCTATTTCAAAACAATCCCTACACCATAGGGAGACTCACTCATAGTCTAATTTTTGAGCCTAGGAAAAGTATTTTTTACTTAAATAATTTCAGTTGGGAACCTTAAGCTAAAATCCATTTCCACACATATTCTAGCATATGTTGCAATACTCCACCTTTGAGTTTCATGAGAAACAAAATGGAACTTTCCAAGAGTGGACCCAATGGCTTGAAGAGAGGATAAACCCCAAGTTGCATTGACATATTTAGAAGTTGTGCCTGAACAACATTGGTACTTGTCAGCACCTCCATTAATGGATTGAAAGTGGGAGACCAAGGCTTCAATAATATGCTTACGTTACCCCAAATCATAGACTAGATTTCAATATCAGATCTCTATCTTCAACACGTTTAAAGTAAACAACAAAAAATCCCTTTATATAGCGGTGGATGAAAACATCTTGCTTGATCATAGGGATCCAATATTTTGCTACTCTTGCATGAATATCAGTGATGCGTGGCCAAAACCCAAAGAAATAGTAAACCAAACTACCAAACAGAAGAAAATTAGCTTTCTCAATTGCAATAAAGCGAACGGGGGTGGAGATGGAGGGGACTTCACATGCCAAAGGAGAGGATGAGCGAGTTGAAGGTTGTTGAAGAATTTCATGCTTGAACGAAACACCAATTGAAGGACCATTGATGAGTTTGGGAACTAGCTGAATGCATAAGGAAGAGCTAGAGGGGGTCCCACACTTAGTAAAGTTTGTAGGCCCAATATAACTCATAGGGATAGGACAAGACGATAGCGCCTTCAATTTCATTCGAAGGTCAGGGAGGACAAAGATGAAGGGTATCATAGCCAACCATAGTTGTGATGGGATCTGGAAATCGAAAAGGGAGTAGCACAAATAGTTAGGGTTAAACCCTAACCATTACAAATGGGATGGGTGCCATCTAATCAAGGGGAAAATTTTCTCAAAATTTCTGACCACACATTTTTATTATATATCTATATCTATATATATATATATATATATATATATATATATATATATAATATCATATATTTTATTTCAATATTTTACTATAATGTTTTTAATCAATTTTTACTATATTGATGAACATTAAGTAAATAAATAAAAAATTACCTAGTCGTACTCCACTCCCTTGTTTCTCATAATTTCATATGCAAGTTATCAGCTCACTTATCTCATATAATCATTCAAATACCTCCTATTAAAATGTTGTATAGTCAAGAAACTTTCTCATAAGGCACATTGGAACTTTTCTCATAATGAGCACAAAAATTTTCAACTATTATTAACATTAACAACTATTGAAATGATATGGAGAATTTTACATCATAAAAAACATTTCGCCTTTGAAATAAAGCTAGTTTCATTCTCGTATCTCTTACCTCACCATTTGCATTCCAAAAGAATAATTATCATATATCTATGTTATATATAGACCCAATTCACCTCCAAATTTATTGTTTCATTGGATGGGAAAAACAAAACATTATCATTTATTATTTGACTTGATTAATGTCACAAACTAATTTCCTCTTTTTTCTTTTCTTTTTTAATAATAAATGAAACACCATGTCGCAAGGGAAAACAACACTAATAAAACTAAACACCATGTCTGTTTGGAAAATGCCTCAATTGTCGCAAGGGAAGAACAACATAATAGGCGAAAGATTAGGGAAGCTCTTGAAATTATCAAACATCCGCATAATCTCAACAGAGACAATGGTATGGAGATTAGTAGAAGCTGGCTTCCCTTAATCAGAAAAATTAGGGTCACCAATACATCTCAGGTATAACATTTAGTGGTAGGTTTTCCTCTCCCATTCTAATAGTTTAATAGCTAAGTAGCATTACTTTAATAATTTAAGTATAATAATAATAATAATTAGTGCTTAGTTACGACATTTACAATAATAGCTATTTATCAAAAAAAACAAAAAAAAACCTACAAATTAGTTAATTATTAGAAATTAAAAAACAAAGCATTCAATCATCAATTATTAATATTAATATTAACTATTTATTATTGATTAATTATGAATATTAATATCAATATTAATATTAAAATTATTTAATAAATATTAATATTAATATTAATTAATTATTAATTATTTACATTAATTATTAGGTCTTGATATTAATTATAAATATTAAATATTAAATATTTATTATTAATTAATTTTTAATTTTTAATTATTAATTTTTAAAATTACTTATTATTAATAATTAATATATATGTACTACTAATTTTAATTTTAATACAACACTCTTATATTAATATTATTATTCATTAAATACCATTTTATAATAAATTTATCACATACTATTTTATAATAAACACTATACTAACATATAATATATATATATTAAATATTAAATACAAAATACTAAGATTACTAATGCCAATATATATGGATATTAAACAGTTCACATACTATTAATAATACTATACTAATATTAAATGCTTATATGAATTAAAATTTATAATAATAACTACTATACTAAAATCAATTTATTATTAATAATATTAAAATTAATTAAAAGATTTTTATAATAATGATTAACATAATAATAATTTATAATATTTTGAAACAATTGATATTAAAACAGCGGACATTCATCTCATCTTTTAATATTCTCCCCTCATTACTATTTAATTCCCTCAATTTAGCTCTTCTTCTATCAAGGATTCAAGCGTCCTGATAATGGATCCCAGTTGGGATTTGAAACATTGACAGAAAATAAGTTTTACTGTGGATTCTCCGGTAACTATGTCTAAAGTAAATAACAATACTAGAGTTCTAAATAAATAAAAATAAAAATAAAAATAACTATAAAAATAGTAAAAATGAGTAAAATTAAAAAAAAATACAATAAAATAAGAAAGAGTTAAATTAAGAGAACTATAAAAATAGTAAAAATAAGTAAAGTTATCAAAAAGTAAAAAGAAATAAAATAAGAAAGAATTATATTAAGAGAATTACTTAAAATAAAGAAATAAAAGTTGCATGTTGACACATGGAGTGTGTGCAAGCGGTTCTCCTTCCAATGTTTGCTCTATTTAATAGATGGTGAGGAAGATGAGAGAGCATTCCATAATTCCATCATCCATTCTCTTGGGAGAAAAGTGTTGTGAGACAAAGGATTCCCTGGCAGTAGTACGTTGATTGAGGGCTCGAGGGTGGCCAGTTGTAGCAAGATTTTGTGCAACTGAGCCTACGATTGGGTGGAGAGTCGTCCCCAAAAATTTGTTATGGTTAATAGGATTTAAATAGCGTTTAACTCCGAAATCACAAGTAATGAATATCATCGCCACAGGTAAGTTGTCTTTGCCCATATTTCCGAAATTCTATGTTAAGTAGTTGATTAATTGTAAATCGCATAATTGATGTAATTATTTGTATATTTAAAAATCGAGGTTGTTACAGTATGTAACACGACCATGGCTTGGTCTGGTCAAGTGAGCTCGTTGGCCCAACCCTCCCCCCTAAACTGCCACTTGTTACATGTTGAATGAAAGTGACCCACTACGTATAACAAGCAATAATGCATGGCTTAGCGATAAGGTAGGTGATTTGTAATAGTGAGGTCGTAGGGTCGAACCCTTCCGAGGTCAATCGGTCACCCAAAAAAAATTGTGCATGAAATTCGAGGGCCACATGGCGCCCCCTGATTGGTCAAACCAAATCTGCACGAACCAATAGAAAACTGCCAAATCACCTTGTATGATCATGCCACATGTTAGCACGGGATTGGCTCGTCTAACCACCATACTTGCACACTTAGCTGCTAACATCAGTGCCACATCATCGTACTGCTTGCCGAGTCATCCCTGCAAGTTGACTTTTGAGTTATTTTCCAAAAAATTTAGATTGATGCGATTCAAGCATCGTTGGAATCAAAACAACGAGATCTATGATTTGGATCTGATTTCATAAGATTTTGAGCAATTTTATTTTTGAGCATATTTTTGATCCCCTAGATCATTGCTCCCTATTGGAAGCTTTTGGACCACCAAAAGTCTATTTTTACTCATCAAGTAAGTGAGGGTATAACTCCCTCACTTTCCTGATATCAATTCACTTTACTTTACTTGGATTGGTACCTTTGAGCCCCACTTGAAGATACTCCACATTGCCTCTGCGTGAAGTCCTTATTCCCTTGTGAAGAATTGAGTCTTCCTACAACTCATTTAAATATTTAGGAGAAAAATCTTCTATAGATGGAATCTGCACATTCTCTTCATGATCAAGAATAATTGGAGGCTCATACAATCTCAAGTTTTCCACATTCACAATAGAATAAATTTGCATGTAAGGTGGAAAATCTATTTGGAAAGCATTGTTACCAATCTTCTCCAAGATTTTGAAAGGACCATATCTGATTGGCTTGAGCATTTTACCTTCACCTTGAAGTCTTTTCTTTATGATATACAACCAAACTTGATCTCCTACTTGGAAATCATGGTCAAGTTGATGTTTTTCATGTCTTTCTTTGTACTTCGCTTTGCTTTTCTCCAGATGCTCTTGTACTCTTTGATGCACTAGTTGAAATTGTTTAATGAAATTATTGGCTTTGTCAACATCACTATGTCCATCTACTACAATATCTTTACCAAAGATTAAATCTAAAGGATACTTTGGCAGATAACCCAAACAAGCTTCAAATGTAGATAATTGCATAGACGAATTCTTAGAACGATTGTAAGCATGTTGGATGTAATGCAATTGCTCATCCCAAAGTTTAGGATTGATCCGGATTTAGACAGGAACACAATAGATTACAAAGATAACCATAAATACAGAGATGCAATAACCATAAACACAGAGATACAGTGGAAATAATGCTTCATTTCATTAATGGAAAGTACTGAAATATGCTTACAACCAGAAATGGAAATAAACCAGCTAGGGCGATGGTAGCTTATCTCTGAGAAGAGATGTGCGGCTACATGCCTCTGAACTGTTCTAAAAACTGTGTTACAATTAGGCTCGAAGGCCTATTTATTGTTGAGAAACAATGGAAAACCCTTCACATACCGAAACCTAACCCTAGAAGATGAAACGCCAAATTGTGGGCCCCGTTTGGGTAAATTGGTACATCAATTTCTCGGGGTCGTAACTTTGGCATACGATCTCCGTTTGACGCGTACAATAGCTCGTTAGAAAGATCTATCCGAGTACTACCACTTTGGGAGGCAACATGGGTCCATGGACCCATGTTGCCCCAGATTCCCAAAAAAAAACGTCGTTTAGGGCCTCAAAACGGCTCCGGAAGTTCAGGACCCGAAAACTGCTAAAAATAGTGAGTTGTGCTACAATTAAGAAAACTGAAAATGCTGAGAGAAACAATGGTGGGGGTCCAGGTGGACTTGACAGGTGGCCACCAATATCCACCTGGATCATTCCTCCCCCCTTAGGAAGCAATGGTCCCCATTGCGTTGAGTTCCTCCATGAGATGAGGAAACTTTTGCTGAACTTGTTCCCTGGTGAGCCACTTGCCCTGCTGAAGGAGTTGGCCTGCTTTGACAACTCGATACAGTTGGATATTCTGTTGGCGAGTGTTCTTGATCTGTGTGTCCATGATCCGATGAGTTGCAGCTTGTTCCATGCAATCTGGATTTAATTCTGTGGGTGTGAGCTGTTCTGCAATGTCGGATGTGTCTAGCAATGGTGGAAAGTATGGCCGAAGGCGGTCCACATTGAAAACTGGGTGCAGGCCAAGGAATGGGGGAATGCTGAGCTCAAATGCATTGTCTCCCATAGCCTTAGTAATGGTGTAAGGACCATATCAGAGTGGTCTCAGTTTCCGATAGGCTCCAGTAAGGCATTCCTTTTGCAAATGCAACCAGACTCTGTCGCCCACCTGAAACTTGTGCGGCACCCGATGTTGATCATGTCACTGCTTGTACTTGGCATTTGATTTCTCTAGAATGCCATGGACCTGCTGGCGAATATGTTGGATGCGCTCAATGAAGCTGGTGGCCTTATCTGTCTCGGAGTGGACATGAGCTGAATTTATGTGAGTAGCCGCAAGTGGCATGGCCACATCAATGGGGCATAGTGGCTGGAATCCCAAACCCACCTGAAACTTGTGTGGTACCCATGTGGGTGAGGAGAAGTTGTTCCTGTGTTTTATCATGACCGTATCCCTTTGCTGCTGCTGCTGCGTGGAGGAGCCCTTTGCAGGGGTCATGGATGTAGCAACGATCTTCCCCTTACTTTGGGAGTGAACCAGACAGATGAATTTCCTGGTCTATGATATGAGCTTGCTGCCTTTTTTGGTAGTGATCAAAGAGGTGGCAGTAGGTGTGGCTACCTCTGGTATCCTGTATAATGAATTATTCAAAGAAATAATGACAGCACGAGGCCTTGACTCATACACAGCATGTCGCCTCCACAAGTATGGCTGGCCTAATAATACATCACAAACATCCAGAGGTGTAACATCACACAATACCTCGTCTATGAAGGGTTTGATGCTGTAGGGAAGGCGGCATTGTTGGCGAACTTTCAGATCTCGTCCTTCATGAAGCCACCCGATACTGTACGGCTGTGGGTGTGGTGTAGTCGGTAGGCCCAACCGCTTCACGACCTCTGCTGAAACAAGGTTCTTTTGGCTGCCACTGTCGACAATGAATTGTAGCGGCGAACCCTTCACCCACATCTGTGAGTGGAAAAGACGCTCCCCTTCCTCTGGATTTTCGAGCTCATCTTTCCGGATCTTGGCGGTGGCAACAGTGGCGCTAGGATCCGCATCAATGATCTGCTACCCTTTTCCATTCCCCTTGTCAGGTTCTAGCTCAGTGTCGGAACATGCATCTGATTCGGAAGCCTTCAACTCAGCCACCAGTGACTGCTTGGTCTGACACTCACTTGTGTTATGAGTGGGACTCTTGTGGAACTCACACCACTTCCCTGTGTCCTTCTTCGGCTTCATGGTGTTGTTCTTTTCTTGCGGCTTCGACGGGTTGTCTTGGGTCACCCCACCTTGGCTTTGTCCTTTGGGCTTCGGATTTGCAGATCCAAAGTCTCGCTTCTTCTGTTTGAACTTTTGCTCGATTTTGACAGCGTATCGGTACGCCGTGCTGAGCGAGGAGATGTTCAAGAACACCATCTCTTCTTGGATGTATCTGTGTAGGCAGCCGCGGTATTTGAGTACCAGATGCAGCTAAGTATCTTTGATACCCAACTGTGTGCGAAGGGAATGAAAAATGTTTGTGAACTCCGGCACATCTTGGTCTCATCCCTGCCGCAGTGTGGTCCATTTGATGTATTTGTCCTCATAGCTTCCGACAGGGTAATACTGCTCCTTGATGGCATCCCGGAAGTCATTCCAAGTGGGTTCGGCTGAAAATAGTGAGCCTGTACTTTCATCCTTCTGCTCGCAGTAGGTTTCCCACCAGTCCTTGACGTGGGGGGCTGCTTTGAGAAGAGCGAAAACAATCTTTTCCCGACTTGAAAATTCATGAACAGAAAAATACCCATCTAGCAGATTTAACCATTTATCTACGACATCTGCGTCTATTTGACCCTCGAAGATGGGGATTTCAAAATTAACTTGTACCTTAGACGGCGTGGCGTTTCCAGAGTCGCTGTTGGAAGCTGATGCGTTGCCTCTGGGTAGCCGCTGAAGGATCTGCGCAAAGCTATCCATCATCGCTTTCCTTTGCCGCTCGAGTGCTTCTTCGAGCAAGATTTTGATAGGATCTCCTGCCCCCTCGTCTTTCTTCTCATCCGCCATGGGAGGCCATCGGGATTTGCGAGGCTGGTCTTGCAAAGGTTCGACCAGTTCAAGCCCTAACTCCTTATATCCCGACCTCGTTGGGGACATGCAAAGAAAAACAGAGAAAAAGCAGACTCCTCTGATACCACTGATCCAGATTTAGACAGGAACGCAATAGATTACAGAGATAACCATAAATACAGAGATGCAATAACCATAAACACAGAGATATAGCGGAAATAATGCTTCATTTCATTAATGGAAAGTACTGAAATATGCTTACAACCAGAAATGGAAATAAACCAGCTAGGGCGATGGTAGCTTATCTCTAAGAAGAGATGTGCGGCTACATGCCTTTGAACTGTTCTAAAAACTGTGTTACAATGAGGCTCGAAGGCCTATTTATTGTTGAGAAACAATGGAAAACCCTTCACATCCCGAAACCTAACCCTAGAAGATGAAACGCCAAATTGTGGGCCCCGTTTGGGTAAATTGGTACATCAATTTCCCGGGGTCGTAACTTTGGCATACGATCTCCGTTTGACGCGTACAATAGCTCGTTAGAAAGATCTATCCGAGTACTACCACTTTGGGAGGCAACATGGGTCCATGGACCCATGTTGCCCCAGATTCCCAAAAAAACGTCGTTTAGGGCCTCAAAACGGCTCCGAAAGTTCAGGACCCAAAAACTGCTAAAAATAGTGAGTTGTGCTACAATTAAGGAAACTAAAAATGCTGAGAGAAACAATGGTGGGGGTCCAAGTGGACTTGACAGGTGGCCACCAATATCCACCTGGATCAAGGATGCTTACCACAATATCCTCGAAGGATATGCACTACTATTCTGTTCATTACTTCTGTATGGCCATCAGTTTGTGGATGAAATGTGATGCTCTTCTTCAACTTGGTGCCCATGGGTTCCCATAAACTTGACCAAAACTTCCCAAAAAATTGAGAATATCGATAAGAAATAATAGAAGTGGGCACCCCAAAGTGAACCCATACATTTTGTAGAACATCTTTGTGATCTGTTTAGCTATAACTTGTTTCTTATATGGCATCAACACACACATTTCGTTGAAACGATCCACAACAACATATAAATAACCATGACCTTTCCTAGACATTGGTAGTCCCCCTACACAATCCATAGAAATACTTTCCCAAGGACAATAAGGAATAGGAAGTGGAGTGTAAAAACACAATTTCCTATTTCTAGGCTTACTAGTAGCACACGTGGAACATCCCTTTAAATATCTTGAAACAATTCCATTCATGCGAGGCCAATAACAATACCTCTCTATTTGTGTAACTGTTTTTCCTACACCAAAGTGACCAACAATAAGAGAAGTGTGGGCATCCCTTATGACATTGACTCTTTCACCCAATGGAACACATAACTTGCAAAGATGATACACCAACTTGTTATGAACATGATAATCCAACTCTTCAACGTGATTGACTCAAAGTTGCATAAACATATTTAAAATTTTCATCTTGATCATACTATTGAATATAATGTTCATACATGATTAAGTTATGATTAAGAATAACAGATGCATTAACAATAGGCCTTGATAACATATCAACAAATTTTTTATATCTACCTTTCGTGTACCTGGTTACCAAATGAAATTGTTGTAGGAAACCCATCCACCTAAAATGTCTAGCTTGTTGTAGCTTGGTTTGCTATTGTAAATATTGCAAAGATTGATGGTCAATATGAATAATCTTTTATTTACCCATCATATAATGCCTCCATTTCTTCACGTTTTATACCAAAGCATACGACTCTTTATCGTAAGTTGGATAGTTAATTAAGGCATTTGTAAAGGTTTTAGAATGATAACAAATAGGCTTACCATGCTGCATCAAAACTGCCCCCATAGCATAATTGATTGCATCAATTTGAATCTCAAATGGTTGCTTAAGATCTAGAAGTCCTAGAAATGGTGTTGTACAAATTTTCTCTAAGTTTGAAACAAGTCTGTGATTTTGGTTTCATCACCAGAATCAGATCCTAGATCTTGTTGAGTTGTAACAATGGTCTTTTGCTTCCCCTTGTTATTGAACTTCTTTGGTCTCATTTCTGGATGTAGTTTCAAAAAATGGTCTTCATCATGGCCTTATTTTGAACAATATTTACAGGTAAGTTTCTTTCCCTCTTTCTTGATTGTATCATTATTTTTCCCTTTTCCTTTAAACTTCCCCTTTCCTTTGAATCCATATTTGGAAGGTTTCTTGCTAGTCTCTTGAGGGCCATTCTTGCCTCTTAGCTCTAAATGAGTTGTGTGAACACATACTTCACCTAGATTGGTGGGATTAAACATAAGTATAGTATGTATCAAATAACTATGTAATCCACCTATGTACTTAAGGAGAGTATCTTGTGAAGACAAATTAACACCCAAGATTAAATCTCTTCTTCTAAATTCTTGTGTGTAACTTTGGACACTGTAACCTGTTAGAGTCGGTCTAGTAGCCCTCCACCAGAGATCAAAACTCTTTGCATTTCATGATTAGGTGTCCCATCAGTGTGATCATGTTGCATTCCATTAGGCATGCCATAATCTTGGTGGAGGGAGTTTGTGTCTTTTATTCCCCTCTTGTTTGGCACTGCTGGTTCAGGTTTGTTTAAGTTAATAAAATCTTCAAAGTGTCATTCATCTTGCTTTAAGTTTCGAGGTCTTAGGTCTAGGGTTGATTCAATTTTTGTCTTGAGAGGTCATAAAGGACCAGCAGACCAGAGGGATGTCCTTCATAAAACATCATTTCAATAATTCTCACTATTGTACAGCTAAATTTTCACCTTTTTTCAAAAACTCTGTTTTTGAAAAACAAGGGTCATTATCTCATTTTTGTAAAAATTGTCAAAATTTCAAATTTTTCAAAAGTTGAAGCGCAGCCTTGGTCTCCTTTTCCAAAGCATTTTAGAAGCTATCCCTGCAAAAATTTTCAGAAGAAATCATCATTTCAACCAATTTTTCAAAGAAAGGAAACCAAAAGTCAGAGCCAATTAATTCAAAGAAAGTGTCAACATTCAAACATTATAAAGTGGGTTTTGGGCAAATGAAAATCTAAAGGAAGCCTATAAAAGCACATCACTCTTCATTAGCAACTCATTTGCCTCTCACAAGCTAAGTGAATCCTTGCAAAGGCGATTTCAAGAGTTTTTGAGCAAATTGGGCAGTTTCAGAGGCGCGCTACGCATCAGGGAGGGCGCGCTACGCGTCAGGGGCGCGCTACGCATCAGGCTGCCATTCTCAGAAAAAAATTGCACGTGCGCTACGCGTCAGAGGCGCGCTACGTGTTGGGCAAGGCGCGCTACACGTTGGGTTTTCTGCTCAACAAATTTCCAGCAAGCTATCAAATCGACTTTTCTCTCAAGCAATTGCAGGTAGGCCTCTCCTCCAAGGCTTGATTTGGTTTTGCAAGATGAATGAGAAATTAATATGTTTAAATGCCATAAAAATGAGAAGTCAAAACCCTACTTTGATGTGGAAGATTTAAAGCCTTTATGGTGCTAGGGTTTCAAATTTCTTTTGCTGTCCAAGGTTTCCCATTTGTAATCCCTCTTTTCCCTTATTTCCATCAACATTCTACTTCAAAGTTTCCCATAAAATTTCATACTCTAAAATCCCTAAAACTTACTACATTCCCAAACCCCATTTCCACCTTAAAGTCCCACAATATTATAATTTCCCATGTTGCTTTCCCTAAATTCCTTATTTTTGTTTATTGTCCCTAATTCCCTCATGTTCCCCTTTCCCTAACAATCCCCTTGTATTTATGTCCCCTTGGTGACAACATTTGAAAAAGTCAAACAACAGTTAATTGGGTGCAAAGTCAGCATTACATTTCAGCTATCTTGCCTTCAAAACCATGTCAGAAACCGAATTAGATTATCAGCAGAGTTATGACAGTGATTCAACACCGGAGGTAGAAGTGCCAAGGAGGCATCACAAGGGTGGTAAGGGTGGTCGGCATGTCAGGGAGGAGCCCACTTCTCTGGCTCATTTGCAAGCTTTTCCACTTGCAATGACATGTTTTCAGTATCAATCATGCCTTGGATATTGTGAGCGAATCTCACAAATTCAACATCACAGAGAACTAGTCCGCTTGTTTGTCCTACATTTGCACAATGGTCATGTGAACCTTGCAGGAGTGGATTTCACTCTATCACCTGAAATTGTTGCTCAAGCCACCGGGATACCAAATGTTTGGGAGGAGTGGACCAAGCGCAAGCAACTAGATAGATTTCATTATCAACCATACATCAAACCCAGATGCATGAGACACCTAACTTCTGTTTTTCCTTTCAGATTCCTAAGGGATGAGTATGCACCCTTGATGAGGCTCATTATGCGCTATTTCACTTGTGAGGGCAGATTTTCACGTTTATATTCGTACCATATCCGTTTGTTGATGCATTTCACCCGGGTACGAATGATGAACATCCCATTTTTCATGTGCCAAAATATAGAGAAGATGGTGCCCGTAGTGCAAAGGAAGAACTCTGCACAGCAACACAAAAGTATATATCATTATGCACTGATCGAGATCATAGTGATGCATCAGTTGGCACAATAGGGTATTGCTTGGGAGGATTTCATTTCTCGCGACTTCTTCATGGTGCCACAGCCACCTCCTGAGATTGTCCATGATGAGGGGGGGCCTTCACAACAGTTTCACATTCCAGAGCCCGAGCACGTCAGCACTCCAACATGTGTTACATATCAGAGAGGCCACGGGGCCTTATTTGCATCTGCACGACGAGTATTATCTCCACACCAGGTGGAAGGGGTCTCGCCTTCTTCATCAACACAGCGAGTGTTATCTCCACATCAGGTGGAAGGGGCCTTGCTTTCGACAGCAGCACAGGTACAGGAGAGAGGCAAGCAACACATGATTGATGAGGGACCATCAGGTGATCCGGACATAGACATCATTGACCTTGACATCAGTTCTCCTAGCTCGGAGCCAAAGGAGATCATTCAGCAACTAAAGGCTGAAAATCACTTGTTGCAGCAAAAGTTGGAAATGGAAAATTGGACAATCACATACTTAGAGCAGCGCAACAAGCAATTAGAGGATGAACACACTCTTGATGAGTTGCGAAGGATCCGAGAAGACCGAAACTTGGCTCGCAAGAGACCAGGTGATTTGACACCTATTGAGCAAGGGTCTATGCTCATTCAGGTGAACACTCATTTAGAGAAGTTGATAGCCAAGGCAAACAGGGACAAAGATATGCTCCGCCACATGAAGAATCATTATTGGTCCCGCATGCATGTGTGTAAAGCAAAAATGATGGTACTCAAAGCACGCTTGGCCAAGGCACTAAAACGGAGGAAAAGGTCTGATCCACTCCAAATTTTGGCTGAAGCCACCTTGAAGGAGCATGGTGCTCAATGATACACTCCTAGCTCAAAATTCAGAAAATTTGGAGCAATTTTGGTCAATTTTGAATTTTTTGTGCTAAAAACAGTTTTTGCCCTGAAAGCGTAGCGCGCCGCGAGCTACCCTTAAGTTGGGGAGATCCATTTCACAAAAACTCAGCATTTTTGGATTTTTCATGACAAATTACACTTTCTCAGCCACTGCCAAGACATTTCATGGAGATTTGGGCCCCCAAAAGGTCAAAAAACAAGCAAAAAATGACCTTCTGCCACTTTTTGGACACACAGGAAGTAGTCTTGGGAGATTGCATTTTGGGAGGGGCAAATGGCCACCAAATTGAGAAATTCCACTTGGGATGGAGAGTAGACATCCAGACCTTTCCAAAAAGCGCACTTGTGCCTCATTTGGATGTCGGGAAGTGCCCCAAAAGTCGGCTCAAAGGCACACTACGCGTTGAGAAATGGCGCGCTACGCATCAGGACATTTTCTCAATTTTTCACCTTCAGCTCAGGAAAACGTAGCATTTGACCAGTTTTGACTTTTTGGTGGGATTTTTCATCCTCCTTGATGTAATTGATGTAATTTCATGTTGACATGACACTTTTTTACCTATTCTAGAAGATTCATTCATAAAATGGCAAAAAATTAATGAATGAATTGGTTTCCTAGCTTATAGAGGCAAGTTGTTTTGATTGCCTAGATTGTAGTGCTCAGTTTAGAATTGGTTGAAACAGCTCCTAGGATGATGATCTCGACCCCTAGAGGCAAGGGAATGTGTTAGCTTGCCTATATTATGTATTTTCTTACTCATTTTCATGGTTGGACTCTTGAGGGATAAGCTTAGACTGTATTACTCTTTGTATCTCTGCAATTTTGGCAAAGGAAGGACCAGGGTTTTGCAGCACTATTTGGGATTCCTGTGGTGATTTGTGTTGATGGTGTGTTTCTCTCATGTACTTGTAAGTTTGTTATGTGTATCATTTTCCTACTCTTCTCTTCTGCAAATTAAGTAAATGAAGTGTTAAGGTAGAATTCATGGTTTCTATGCTCTGCCTTTAAGTTTGCTTAATATCTATGTTTTCATCTGTTTAAGGAGAACTCTCGATGGTTTCTTGCTCTCCTTAGCTCCTCACCGGTCATATATATCCATTCACTTATTTCAAAGGCATCAAGACAATCTCCTACCTTGCCCCAAAAAGACCTCTGCAAAAACTGTGTCTCATCCCCGCACCCAAAATTGCTGTGCTCAGTTTTCCAACAAAACCCTAAAAATTTAAAATCAAACTTTCCCTATCAGTTTACTAGCCTAAAATTAGTGTTCTTTATTGGTCATCTCAGCCCTTTGAAGACCTTTTGCCGAGATAGACCTGGAGAGAGCCCTCTCGTGTCCCCGTAGGGCTAGCTACGAGGCTAAATGGTTTGATGTTGCCTTGGATTTTGTCTTTTTCAGCCTGAGGCCAAATTCAAGCGCTAACATAACCTTTATATTGTCTAGAATTTTACCAATCCATAATTTATTTTTGCATGTAAGCTAATGGATAAAATTGCCTTCTTAATGCAGTTATAAAATCATTCCAAGAAGAGATAATTTTACCACTTTTCTTCAAATATTCTTAAGTTATGTCCTCCCACCAGATGAGGGATGAAATTTCCAAATGAATAGAAGCAAGGTAGATATTTGTAACATCATCAAGAATATATTAAATCCTGGAATAGACTTCAATTTGACAAACCCAATTATCAAACTTTTCAGCATTTACTTCCCCATTGTACATATGAAACTCAAACTTGACATCAAGCTTAAGCAAAGGAGACTTAAAATATCCTTTTGGAAACCTAGGAGGAGTATGTATAGGTTTTTAAGGAGGTGAGGATGGAGGTGAAGGAGGAGGTGGAGGTGGAGGCTTTCTCCCATCACCACCATTACCTTTTTGTTAATTAGAATTATCTCCTTGCAACCTTTTTGTGCTTTCATTGTACAACACTTTTACTATCTCAGACATATCATAGAAATCCTTTCTAAAAGATCTATCATCCTCAAACATCATCTCCTATCCTTCTTCATGTGCCATGACTAGTGGATTTTGAGGAGTTTGTGACCTCCTTGAACAAATTTGAGGGTTTGGTTCTTCAAGCACTCCTCCTCTTATAAACTTAGAGCTTGTAATCTTTCAAGAAAACAAGTGCAAAAACTGTCAAACCATCAAAACAACCATGCTTTGATACCAAACTGATCTTAAATTAAAAATTGAAGGTTTCTTGAAAAAGTTTGCAAGCTAGTTTATGTCTTGTGGGTAATGGATCAAAATTGCAAAAACACATAAACTTAGTAATTTTAGTTAACTTTTGCAGATTTAAGTTTTGGCTCTTTATATTATATGCTCAAAATATCAACTACATCAACATATAATGCTCAAATCATAAAAATAATGTTGCCATTGTGTCTACAACACCCAAAAACCCTTGTCCAGGCTCTTCTTGGGCTAAAAAAGGGCCAAGTTAGGCCTCCTTCTTTATTTTCCTGCTAGTTGGTCTGCAAATTCACAAAATTGGCTAAAATGGTAATGAATTCCCCTCTTGGCAGATTCGCCAGGTGATAATTTAGTGTGAGAAAGGAAACAAAATCATAAAAAATGGTGCAAAATGTCAGATGGTTCACTGGGCATCGCCCCTAACTTCCACCGCTTATGTTGGTCACGTGGTAGTCAATATGATTGGGGGCATGGGCCAGAGGCCACGTGCCCCACCAGCCCCGACATGTAGTCATGTGAAATGGCATATGGTCGCGATCTGGAAAATCGTGGTTTTTGCTGATGGTTATGATGGTTTTAGTAAGAGCCAGGGCTAGGGCCTTGTGCCCTGCCCAGCCCCTTAACTCCCGGTAATATGGTATGTGACACGACCACCGGTTGGGCCGGTCAGGTGACCCCGTCAGCCCGAACCTCACCCCAAAATACCACCCGTTACATGTTAAATGAAAGTGGTGCACTACATATAACAAGCAACAATGCAATACCATGTGGCGCCTCCCGATTGGTCAAACCAAATCTTCATGAACCAATAGACAACTGTGAAATCACCCTCTATGATCATGCCACATGTCAGCATTGGATTAGCCCGTCTGACCACCATACTTGCATAGTCACCTACTGATGTCAGTGCCATGTTATCATATGAATTTCCCAGTCAACCCTGCAAGTTGAGATTTTAGTTCTTTGCTAAAAATTCCAAAACATGATAACTTTCACATATGATGTCAGACAAAAATGATTTGAGCATCGTTGGAATTAGAACAACGAGATCTACGATTTGGCACCAATTTTGAAAGATTTTGAGCACACTTATTTTTGAGCATATTTTTTATCCCCTAGATTAGAGAGTCCCCCATAATACTCTTATGATCTTTTATAATTTCCGAAAACCCCAATTTCTCCCCCCCGCCCCCACTAAAGGGTTGTACATTGTAGTCAATCTCATTGTACCACTTGAACCAATGTTCTGAAATCAACCTGTCAAAATGCAAGAACTAACCAGCCAGTGTTGGAAAATGACTTCTAATAGGTTCCACAAAATAGCTAAACCACCTGCACTAGCTTTAACGTCCAGAGCCATAATGTCCCAACCCTTCCAACAAAAATTACCTATTTCTTCCAATTTGGTCATAGAAACCTTAGTGTTATAGGCCATTTTGTCACATTTGGTCAATAGGCCTTCAACTGGATCAATCAACATCCTTTGACCTCCTTTTTGTCATCCTTGCACAAAGACCTAAGCATGAATCATTCTAATCCCTGAGTTTCTACCTGAAAGCACCTTGTTTCAGTCATTTCAAGGACCAACGCTCCATGGCGTTTTACTGGACAATGTTGAGTACCAAGTTTCCCTACTCTGCTCCTACGTTGATCACCAATAAGTTTCTCAGTGTTGGGAGTGCGTGGATTCTAGAAATTCATGAAAAAGAGAGAGAATCTTGAAACCTCTTCTTCCAAAAGCTTCCAAGATCTGTTATAACCATTTATATAAGATAAAAGTCTAAAATCCTATCCTATCCTACCTTGGAGTTTTCATACCTTATCCCTTGATCTCATCCTCCCATCAAGAGTGGATCTCAAGCCCAAATTGGTAAAAGGATAAGAATTCATGAAATACCTCCTTCACCTATATATTTACTGCCATCCATAGGAAAGGGGTTGGCTTTTGGAGAGTGATTCTACCCTTATGTTGTTGATGTGAAAGATATCTTTCCATGCATTAAGGTGATTAGAGGTGCACTTTGTGACAAGGAAAGGACAAGTAAACTTGGAGGAGCTCTTTCACATGATCAACACCTATTTTTGGTTGTAACTCACTACATTTCTATTAATGCAAACATTTCTTTGTTTTCCTATAAATTATGTTATGGTTTCATATATTTCAATACCATGTTGATCTATTGAATAAAGTGATTAGATGATGCTACATAGGTTTTGTGGATCGTTGCCTTGTGTTATTTGATTGTGTTGGTTCTAATAATAGATGCATTTGAGCTAGGATTCGAGCATTCAGACCAAGGAAGGAGTGAAGCATACGATAGATTCTAGGTAAGATTCATCCTGTTATCTATTTACTTTAAGGAAAACATTAGTCCCTTTGTCTTTTTGTTGTTCTAGGTCAATCCACCAAGCCTAGGGAAGATACTTTTGTTCATAGTCGTAGATTTTGTATAACAAATTAGTGACCATACTGGGGAACGATATATTCCCTTAGTGGTTTCTTTCTCCATTTTTCTTGTCTTACCTCTTCTCCAGTATTTATTGTCTTATTCAGTCAAGAATAAATCTAGGAATACCTTTAATTGAGTCTCAATTGTAATCCTTGAGTCATAAATTCGCATCCCTAGACCAATGCACTCTTTGGTATTCTGATAGAGCATTGCACCATAGCTGAGACTTCTCTATGCCTACATTGCATAGCACTGGTGCCTCCTTTGCACCTGTGTTGGCCCCTGTTCATGCACAAGTTTGTTTTTGCCTTGATTTTCTCTCTGATCAGCCTTGTTCGAGTTGATCTTCCTTGAGTCCATGAGTGCCTTATGGTCCCTTTGAAGTCTCCATTTGGTTTGATTTTGTTTTAATACCTTTGGTAAGGATTTGTTTAAATATTTTCCTTTGTTCTTATCGTTAGGTTGTTTGCAAACTAATTTTGCTTGATCATTTAGGCTTAGATGAATTGGAGTTCTAGTCATCATTCTAAAAATCTTATTTGAATCAGCGATTAGATTTTGCATCTTAGTTTTATTCATTTTTGAAACTTAAGTGACTTGAAAAGAAAAATCTTTGCATTGGCATCTATGGTTTTGTGTGTAAAAATTAGAATTTCATAATGTGAAATTGCATTTTTTTTCTTTCATTTTTGCAAAAACATTCCCCCCTCAATCACCGGGGGGGACTATATTGTGTATGAGTGTTAATCACCTCTGAGTGACATCACATTTTTCATAAGATTTTGTTTCGTTCTTTCTTTCTTCTTGTCAAATTCGAGTTCTTTTCATAGATTGATTGTTGAATTTGAAAAGACACTTTTACATTACATTTAAAGTCTATGTGGCTTCTTTTCGTTAGCGATCAATTTTCATCCATATGTTTCTTTGCATTTGAAACATTAAAAGAAAAGGAAAGAAAAGACTCTTTGCATCACAGATAAGGCTTTGATTTTGATTGGAATAGTGAGGAGATCGATTGTTGGATCACTTGTTTGTTGCATTGTTGATTGATTTCTTCTTCCCCTACTTAGTTAGTCCTTTCATTATTAAAAGGAAAATTAAAAGAGTTATTCTCATCACATTAGTTGCATCATAGGTGTGTTCAGGTGACATTGAGTTGAGCCTTGAAATTGAAAAATAATTCAAGATAAACTCTAAAATTCATCTCAATTAACCTAAGGAGAATTTGAGATTTAATGACACAAGTAGAGGTCTAGGCTAGAGACGTTTTCTGATGTCATTAAACGTAGGAGTTGTCATTGTTTTCCAACGTTGTATCGAGGGGGTGAAATTTCGTTCCACATAAGTAAGTGTATAGGATAATTATCCACGTACCTTGGGGTATATTGGACGATGCTCCATGCATGAAAAGTATATGGGAACACTCTCATCGAACAATTACGCATTAGACAACACTAATATGGACTGCACTTCCACGTACCATCAAGTATATTTTGGAATTCCACCCTAGGTTTCTTTCCATCCATAGGTAACCAAGTCAACCCCCTTATACACTGTGATACATCGAACACAACATTCGAGGATATTTCCTGCATGTACATTAAGTCCTTGGTTCTCCAAGGTGTATATTGTAGTTCACAGTTGCTTGGTAAACCTTTATGCCTAGTTTACCCTCTTCGATTTATTTTTGTTGTTAATTTATAAAATAAATTAATTGACCACTGAACAACATCGTTTCTGTGGAACAAATCCTTAGTAGATCTTAGGCTAATACTAATGGCAGCAGTTCCCGAGTCCACTAGTCAAGGAAACTCCTCTTACGGGAATCCTGTTCCTTTTTCTTCTTTTGGAAATATTGGTGCTCCTTATATGGAAACATTGTCCCTTCCCAGATTCACCATTGGTTTTCCAGTTTGGTTGTTTTCGACCACTATGGTTTCAAATGTCCAAACTACTTCTCAACTAAGTTTTCCTCCACCTGAACAATATCAACCTCAAGTTGATCCCAAAGTTGACCCTTTTCCTTCTTCAACTATTGTTTCTTCATCCATTTCTTCCTCTTCCCCTGTTGAAAGTCTTGATTCTAGTAATCAGGAAGCTAAGAAGAAGAAGAAAAGGACGACGAAGAAGAAGCAAAATAAACAAGGGGGCAAGCAAACAACCATTGCTATTGATGCAACTAGTATGGGAAAATCTTCCAATCAATGTCATAAAGTTAAATTCCCTTGCAAGCTTTGTAAGGGTGATCACTTTCTAAGATATTGTCATGGTATTCACCAAGGTATTAGAAGCGTGGTCCACAAGCTCACATCATAGTACATGCCCTTCAAGATCATAATACAAGCTTATAATGTTTCTGTACCTAGCACAATCATAGATGAGGGCACATATGTTAGTAGTTTATCCTCAACTTCTTGGCAAGCTTTAGGTTCTTCGCAGCGTGCGCACGTCAACCATAATTTGTTGGCTTTTAACAAAGGAACTAATCAACCGTTAAGGATCCTTCCTAAGTGATCTGATTAAGAATATTAGATTGCTGTGCTAAGATCCTCCTAAGATTAGAAACAAAATGCTTTCATTGTGCTTAAGGATTCATGAGTTTTACAAGTGTAAAATGAGTTTTTATGTTAATTTTATGAGCATAAAAATGTATAGAACATCACCAAAAACATATCACAACAGGAACATGATGACCCTTCCTGGACTATGTTTCCATTGTCCAGCTTCCAATGGCTCAGGCCTCTTTATTATGCTCAAAATTGTAAAAATATGTGTTTACTGTTATGCTTCTATACTAATAGGTGTCATATATCATGATTGACTTGATGAGCTATGTAATATGTTCATACCTTTCCTTGTTGCAAATGTTTTCCATATTTAAAAAAAAAAATAAAAAATAAAAAATGTAAAGAGGGTATACCCTAAAAGAAAAATCAAAGGCTAAAAAAGAATAAGACGCTCCAAAAAGTGAAAGAAAATGAACCCCACCAAAAATAAAGACCAGGAAAGTGTGCAAGTCTAAATGCCACTACTTTTTACTCTTGTACTTACTCTTGTATAATAAACAAATTGTGTGCAACTTGTTAACTTATGCCACAATTGATGAACAATCAAACAACTTAAGCTTGGCTAGTTCATATTTGAATTTTATGTTTTAGAGATAGAGAATAAAATCTGACCAAACTGTTTAATCTTGGCAGATAAGTAGATAGGTAGAGTGAATAAAACGAGTTCAACAGTTTAATCTGAGCCCTTGGATGTAATAAGGCTAGATTTACACAGATATCTAAATGTAAAAGAAAAGAAAAGTTTGATAAGGGTGTGCCAGTCTAAGTGCACCCAAATAAAGAAGAAAAAATGTTAGGTTAAAATAGGTAGGGTAGGTAGATGATGTTGCAGAATTAAATGTGATGAATAATGACTCTAAATGTGTTAATCTTTACTTTCATCGCAAGTATAAGGCAGACTTTACACTGAAAGCATTTCAAAAAAAGCAAGGTCAAATACTTAACTTCCCCCCTCATTTTTCCCTAAATTCTCACTAATTTCCCCTAAGTACTAAGGCATTTGCTAAATTAGAGGGGCTCAGAGCATTTCTCTGACTTCTAGAGGGACCGGACCCTTGGCCCAATAGTTTATAAAGCCTAAAGTACTTAAACTATTCATAAGATCACTCATTCACCTTCATAATTCTTTTCCTAAGTAAAATCCTATTTTACTTAGGAAAATTGCAAATATTTCTCATATAAACCCTTTTTCATCCTAAGCCTAAGTTTAACTACACATGTCAAATGTTTTTATACTTAGCGTTTTCATTTTATTTTCATATTAACTTTTAACTTATATTGTATAAATCCCTTATAATATTTTCCCTTCCTCGTATTATTTAATATATTAAATATTCCTGAAATATTATATATCCCACCCCGGGTTGAATACAACCATAATCTGCGTTTAAAGTAGGATTAATGAGTTAATTCGTAATTCTTTAAGAACCTTAATCCCCTACCGTACAAAATGGGATTAATTAACACCCCAGGTTAATTAATAACCTTAGCCAATCCCGCCACTCTCGATATGATTAAATTAACTCTTAAATCTATTGGGCCCGCCTTTGTTAAAACTCCACATATCGCTTCTTGCGTCAACCGTCTGATCAGGTCCTCAAGATCTGACGGCTATTATCAATATCGTGCGACCCTTTGTGACTGCACGTTAGCGCGCGATCACAAAGCGGTTTTCTCCCAGCACCTCTGCCACGCGTCAAATGATCTATGGAATCGCTGGCTCAAGGTCCATTACCACCTTTCCCCAAAAGCGGTGCGATATGAAACCACTTACCACCCTTTCGCATACAACAAAAACATCACATCTTTTGTCGCTGACGTCGCCCGCCCAAAATCCAAAACCCCGCCAACCTTTGACTTTGTAAATAAAACAAAAGGTCACTTTCACTGCTTCATACTGTAAACCTGTGCGCCCATGCAAAAGAACGTCGAGGTCAACCAGTTCAAGCTTCCAGTCACCAACCTGCTCTAAAATCTTGCAGCTGATGCCAACCAGAACCCTCCAGCCGTGCCCAGCACCTGCATTTCATTACTCATTTCCCAAAAGAGGTATTTATCAAAAATCCCAGCTAAACCCTACAAATACTTCTTTTTCACTGTTCATTGATGAAAATCCCAAAATTCATAGTAATTTAGTCAATATTTTCGTCACTTAAGTCTCCTACAGCTTCTGTGTTGCCTATTTTTACATAGAAATTCACAGTTTCCATCTGAATACACAAGAACCAGACATGGAAACCCCTTTGGCTTTGAATGTTGCAACTTTAAATGCTCCCCACCAAGATTTAGACTATCTACCTTTGGCTGATAAGGACTTCTAGATAAAAGACCTCACCACTGACAAAACTCACCTAAGAGTCTTTTGCCAAAGCAGAGATAACTACCTGAATGGCTCTGATATCCTAGTACTGTGGGATTCTAACCTTCCTATGTATTTTTTACCCATAGTTCATGTTCTCCCAGAAATAATTCATCATTGCCATGCCAATTATGACCCTAATTGCCAAGCAGTCATGTTCCCGAGCCAAACAATCCTTTTTCCAATAACTGCCGAGTCAATTAACGAAATGTTACAATTTCATTCCAGTCAAGCCCTGACTCCTCTTTCCATGGGAGATTTACTTGAGAAATCAACTAAATTGTCCCAGGACGAACTCAATCGCCTCTGTCAAACTTTCATGTCACTGAAACATCAGCCTGATGGCCCACCTCCTTACATGCAAACTTTCTTCATAGATATGGGACAACTCATAATCGACATGATATCATTAGTAATGGGTTTCAATACTAGTGAATTTGTTGATGAGTTAACCGTAGTATTGTTATCAATTTTTACTCCTGGACAGCCGCCTGCTGTCAAATATGACTTTGCCTCTTACATTATTGACAAGGTGCATGACCAGTTCATGAGACTGGAAAATGAAAGAGTTTTCAAGTATACCACCTTTATATACCATCTCATGCTCTATTATCAGTCAGACAATTTCCCATTCCTTGTCCTAAAGCTTGACACCAGAGAAAATCCAAGGTCTGTAATCTTCTGGTCTGCGGTCTTCCATGATTCCTTTGAAACCCCTTACTCCTATAATGAATTCATTGATCTACTTGTTCATCCAGCAACCACCTTGTTGAGAGGGGTTTCCCCTCTCAGGATCAGTGGTGATATTAAAAAGACCCTTCAACTTTCTAAGCATTACAAAGTGGGAGACTGGTATCTATACCAGAACTTCATAGAATTCAGGATATATGGTTGTGAGCTTGTCCCCTTCAAGTTACTAAAGTATGTTCCAATGCGACTTTTTGCATTGGAGTACTATAGGCAAATGTGTAATTCAGATTTGATCCATTTTACCAAAGCCAAAAAGAAAGCACAGCTCAGGATCAAACATCAAATGGGCCTTTTCATCTGCAACAGTAGAGAAGCAGGGGATGCAACAGAAAGAATTCTAGAGAACTACCTTAGATTGAAAAAAAGCTTTGGTTGGGCCCCATATGACCCTCATGGCTTTATCTGTGATAGAAGAATGAAGAATAGGTTGTCCCCTATATGCATCATAGGATCCCAGAAATTGAACAATTTTCCAACACGGATGAATGGAGAGAGGGTACCTTAGTAGCTACTGATAGTGAACAGGTGAACATTGAAAATGTAATGAGAGATATTGAAAAGACTCTTGACTTAGATTCTTCTAGGTAGGTACATTATGATAGTTCTCAGAGATCAGCATCAGGAATAAGTGTCTCAGCAGCTGGGACCTCTGAAAGGCACTCACAGCAGGCCAATACGCAACCACAGGGACCTCCAAGGGTAAAGAAACAGAGACTAGTACACAGGCTACTGAACAATCTATAATGTCTAAATAGCCTAAAGCACCCAAAGAGCAAGAAAACACCCAAAGAGAAAGCAAACATCCAAATTCCTCCAACTCAAGTCAATGTGGTAGAAACACCCATCTTGTAGACTCCTCTGAATGAGGAGAGAACTAAAAAGAGAGACAGGGAATTAGCCACCCCTATCAGTCCACCCTCTAAACAACCCGGTCCTAAAAGGCATAGGCTGAATCCTCTTTCAGAAGAAGAATTCTATGAAGAAAATACTCATAGCCAAAGAAGAGAAGGTGTTGATAATCATTAGACTTTCCCGGTAGGAGGGACACCTTCCGGCTCACAAAGACATGAGCGGGAAAGACAACAGAGTGCAGAAGTGTCATCCTTCAGGCCTCCAGGAAAAGAAAATCTAGATATTAAGAAAAATTTCAAATAAATCAAAGCAGAAAATGAGCCATTAAGGATCCAAGTTTACAATCAATATTTGAAAATGGCTCCCACAAACTAGAACAGGTTGATGTCAGCCTATGACATCAAAGAAGGAAAAATGATTATGAGTTTTTTCAAGCCCAAGGTGCAACAACCTCAAATAGCTGCAGATTACTTCAAAACTAATTTTGAAGTTATGGCAAAAGACATCCATCCCCTAGACCAGATTGAATTGCACAAACAGGTAGGAGAGATGGTCTATTCTACAATGACAAGTAAGGCCATGATGGCCCAAAAGCTGCAAAATTCTCTTAACAATACAACTGCCCAACTACAGTTGGAGAAAGCGTCTTCACAGGCTAAAGACAACAAGATTAAAACATTAGAAGAATTGATCATTGGGTTGGGTCATGATCCTAAAGATGTGAAGGCTGCAAAAGCCTTAATTAAAAAGAAGGATGAAGACATCGCTGCTTTGAGAAAGCAACTAACATTGCCACCTTCATGGCACCCACAAACAGTTGAGGTTATACAACAAAGAACTGAAGAAGAACTGATGGATTTAGTTCTGAAACTTAATGAGCATCTAAAGGCCTTGTAACAACTCTGGCACCTAATTTTCTAGTGGTCACAGTAGAGGCAGTAATAGTAACAACAACAACAGGTACAACACAAGCAGGAATTTCAGGTCTTAGCCCAGATGAATTAATAAAATAAATGGAGGAATTGAAGCTCCAAGTTACAGAACTACAAAAGGTAAAAGAACAATTTGCTACCCTGGAGCAAAAGTATGAGCTTTCAAAGATCAATTTTGCAAAGAAAGTGAGGGAAAACAAAGGATTAGAACAGAGGGTGAAATCATTAGAAAAGGATCTCACATTTGATAAACCCTTGGCAGAAATTAGAAAAATCCTTTGGGCCAACATTACTCAGTCAATAAATGATGTTTGGCCATCTATCCAAATTATTTTTGAGCAGATGGAGTTGATAAAACTAGCTCTTGAAGAGGTCAAGAGAACAAAGGAAGAATTAGGAAGGATTCCTGAAGAGGCTACCAGACTGATCAATTTTTTGAATACTAGGAATAAAAATAAACTTGAAGAACTAGGCATTAGAGATAGAACAGGGACAATTTTGGAAATAAAGAAGGTTTTGACTAAAAAGTCCTTGACGCAGAATTTGGAAAGGAGATGCCTAAACATGCAGGAAGAAATTGATGACTTCATGAAGAAATTCGATGTATTGCAGAGTAAAGGACTTCCCAGTCCTTTAGTTATCAATGACAAGCTGATGACTCAGTTGGATTACCTTAACAAACTGGATAAATATGCAAACAACCAGGCCAACTCATCTTCCAGTACAGTCAAAGCAATACCTATAGGCAGAGTGCTTTTTGACAATCTTGAGAACCTGTTCTATGTGGAGCACGAGATAAAACACCTGTTCCAAGTTCAGCCTGATTTTTTCAGATATACCGAGGCTGATGAAATCCTTAGAAAACTTCAAAGGATCCGAATACCTCAGGAAAACTGGTGGGCAGAAATGATAGAAATTTTGTGATTTACATTTGGTAAAAAGGTAAATTCTCAGTTTTACTAGAGTCAATGATGGTAACTGAAGATAAACAAGGATTACACAGGTAAAAGAGTATCAAAGCAGGTAAAGAGTATCAATGAAAACAGGGCAGCCAACACAGAATTACAAAGAAGACAGCAACATGCCCAATCATAGGGCCTGCCTCCAACACATTCACGGAAATAGGAATAGCAAAACATCATTTTGCCATTTCTTCTATCTATGAGACCATCTGTCTCTATTTTTCTTGTAACTTACTGATAGTCATCCTAGAATATATCTCACTTTGTTATGAGATATTTTTTGTAAAGTTTTTTGTATAAATAATACCTCAATTGGAGTATTGTGTGTGGATTCTTAGACATTGTTGTATAACTGATTACTTTGGAATAAAGTGTTGTTGGACAAATTTTTGTATGGCTGGCTGGATGAAGAATTAATGCAAAGGACTTTTCATAGGATTCATGTGTCAGACATCAGATCAATAAGTATTCTATATCTCAAGTTTTAATGTTTTCTGGTTTATTATTATCAACTGTGTTCCATATCTGAATAGTAAAACGAAAAAGAATAATTCAGAAAGTGCTTAAGTGCAATCTTTTTTCAATCGTTTTTATTCTTAATGTTGTGCTCTAAACTATCATAAGTAGTGAATTCTTAATTTCTCATGTTTCCTAGTTTAACCATCTTTGATTATTTAATAAAGAATTCTTAATTTCTCTTTATTGTTAATAATCCAAGTTCCATCTTTTTAAAACATGATGAAGGATTCTTAATTGCCCTTCATCCCTTTTAAGTCCATCACATCTTTTTAAAGTCTCTATTGCTCCCTATTTAGCTATCTTGCCCTGTGAAACCATCCCTTGTTAAGAAACCAAATCCAGTTAAGCCATATTCTTTGACTTCATTAGCCCAATGGCCTAAACTATTTAGTCCTACCCCTCTACTATTGAATTTCACCACCAAACACAATCAAAACCCCTAAACTTTCATAACTAGCCTAATATATTTCAAAACAAAGCTAAAACTTAAAGAGAGAGCCCTCTCTAGGTATAGATTGGCTAGATTCTGTACCCAAAAGTTGGTTTGTGGTTACCTAGGACCCCTTTCCTCTTCCCAACAACTTCTAGGAAAATCTGAGTGATAACATAGTGGCGAATCCGTTGAGGAATGAATAGTTTGTTTGTTACTATTGTTTATTTTATAAACTACAGGCGGAGCCTGAAGTTAGCCAGGTAGCCTTTTAACTGTTCTTGCTTTGCAATTGCATATTAGATGAACACTGCTTCAGTCTATCTCCAGTCTAGTTTATGGACTAAACATCTAGTTTCCGAACATTTGACCAGTTCCTTTTGTCAAATATGTCTTTAAGAAAGTTCAAATCCCATATCTAAAACCTCTTAAAGAAACTATTGAAGTTGTGTTGTTAATTTCATTTAAAGAAAAACCAAAAATACCCCTAGAAATTTGGCTTCAGAAAGGACTCATTACACCAGAGCTAATCCTGATCCCAATCCACCACAAGTGTTTGAAAATCCTAATATGATCCCTAGAATTCTTAGGAGACAGGAAAGCCAAGAAAGTTCTGCCAGTTCCAGACCCCCTTTCAGATCAAGATCCTGCCCTGTAAGGTGGATTTACCTTAAGGACGAACCCTTTGATGAGAAATTTGAGACCTCTTTGTTTGTAACATTTTCTGACTCTGAGTTGGTATGCTTGGTTCCAGACCCAGTATTTATTGAAGAGTTACAATTTGAAGCTATCAGTTCTTCAATTGACAGACATTTGCAAAGTTCAATACAATCTGAGCTTACTTCTGAAAGAACACTTGATCCGTCTACAATTATTGTTGCTTCTGCAAGTTCCTCACCATTTCCTCAAACATCTCAACCTCAAACCACCCCTTCTACCCCTCCATCCACCACTCCAACACCCATCATTATCCCAACTCCAGCTGTTGTTTCATCACTACCTGCTACAATGGAAAACATATATACTCCCTTGGTCTTACCAGCCAATTTAGGGGCTATGCCCCAAGACTACCAAATTAAAATCACTCCATTTGATGGTTCTGGTACCTACACTGCTCAAAAACATACCAAAAGAATGATTGATTACTTTGAAATATATGAAATAGATGACGATGATGTAAGAATGAGAATATTTGTTCAAAGTCTAACTGGAGAAGTTAGAACCTGGTTTAGAGCCCTACCTGCAAACAGTATAAACGACCTAGAAAATCTTTATAGGCAATTCTTAAATAGATGGGAAAAGAAGAAAGATACTCTCCAAATCTTATCGAAATATGAAAACGTGAAGAGAGGAACACAAGAAACTGTGCAAGACTACTGCACTAGGTTCAATCATGTTTACAATGCTATTCCTCAAAACCTCAGACCTCCTCCCGATTTAGCCTTAATCAAATTCCTTGATGGATTTGATTCTAACATGGCCTACCAGCTTAGGGAAAGAGCTCCTCGAACTTTAGAAGATGTGCAAAGTATAGCCGTTAGTGTTGAAGCCAACCTGATATCTAAATGAGCCAAGGCCAGAAGTGAAAGGAGAATACCATTGAAAGAAGAACCCTCAGCCTTTGAACAAAAACTGGATGCTATTATTAAAGGGATGGATAAGCTAGGAGATAGAGTAGAAACAATTGAAAGGAAAGCCCCTTGGGATGGTCAGCCAACCAATATTGGAAGAAATCCAAATTTCAGGAAAAACCAAATCCAGAACACTGGAAAGACTGGTCCTGACCAAAACATTAGGCCCCCATTCCAGGAAAATTACGTTGAAGCCTCAAATTCTGATGAACCAATAGAAGATACTCAAATATGTTAGACTTTAAGCTTCTGTGGTGGTTTTTTGGAGTAGCATGATCCAGATTATCCACAGTGTTATGTTTTTTATGTTGACGTTTCAAACCCCAAAGGGGGTCCATCCTTAGGACCAAATTTTGATAGAATATGAATGACAGTTATTTTGAGAGAAGAATCTTCCGACCAGAGTATAAATACAAAACCTAGAAATTTTTTTATATATAAGCCGACCTATGAATTTTTATTTTTATTTTTTATTTTTTTATTTTATTTTATTTTAATTTTAATTACTTTTGTTATTAATAATTATAATTTTAACTCAATAATGAACAACAAGTTTTCTTGACCCAAGACGATCAGGAGGCTCACATTTTCAAACAATTCCAAACTCAGTCAGGTGAATCCTTTGACTTCAGGGACGGATATGATACAACCATTTATGAAGTCCACAAGAAATATAATCTGAGGAGCAGAAGAATTGATGTCCCGGAAACCAACAAACAGAAAGCTACAAAACAACCCATCAAAGGTAAGTCGAATTCTACACATGTACATATTCTTTCTAGATCAGATCCTAATCCTGCTAGTCCAATAATTGAAGATGTGTTCGACAATCAACCAAATAAAAAACAACCCTCCACTCCTCCTTCTCCGAAAGGAAATGTGGAAGAACCTCCAGAAGGTGATTTGGAAACAACTTCAGTTCATAACCCCACTCCTAAGAAGGAGAAAAGTAAAGAAAATACAGAGGATAAAGAGAATACCACTGTTTGAAATACAAGAGCTCAGACTGAAAAACCTTTTAATCTGGAGACTGAAGTAGGCAAACTAAAAATAGTTGTTCCATTGTTTGAGTTAGCTAAACATGATGCCTACCAAAGCCAAATCAATAGATCACTCAAAATCACTGGAAATGAAGACTCAGTGAATGTTTTTGATGACCAACCATAATTGATCTTTGGCCCTGAAGTAAATGGAAACCCCTTAGATGGAGGAATTCCTAATTTCTATGTAAGTTTGAACATACATGACAAAATGCTTCATAATGCCATGTTTGATTCAGGGGCATCTCACAACCTAATGCCCAAGTCTGTAATGGAAAAATTAGACCTAGATATCACCAGGCCATACAAAGACCTCTTTTCTTTCGATTCAAGTCAGGTGAGATGTTTAGTATTAATAAAATATTTGTGTCTTTCACTGGTTCAATACCTTGCAAAGACAATTTTAATGGATATAGTGGTAGCAGATATTCCACCAAAATATAGCATGTTATTGTCCAGATCCTGGGTTGCAAAGCTTCAGGGATCTCTCAATTGGACATGTCATATACTACTATCTCAGTTTTTGGCCAACCCAAGAATCTATACAGAGAAACTTTAATGAACTATGTAGTAAGTAGTCAGGAGAAACCCCAAAATTTCCCCATCTACTCAGTACACTCTGATATGGATTCTTTCATTCTTTACAATTCTGAAATTGATCCCTCTAATGAATTAGAAGTTTTAGCAGCAGAACTAAAAGAAATTAAAAAAGAAAAATCTAGTGTTCAAATATAGGAAATATCCGAGAACAATGAAATATGAGACACCCAAGAGAAACCAGAAGAAAGTAAAAAACCATATCTCACAGTTAAACAAATTCCTGATACTCCTGATACCAACTATGAACATGAAATTCTTTGGCACTTAGAATTTGATGGTTCAGTCAATAAATTAGGAGCAGGAGCAAGAGTTTGGGTGTACAATCTTGAAAATGACCATGCTGAAGGCCATGCCTACAGGTTAGACTTTAAGTGCACCAATAATATGGCAGAGTATGAAGCTCTCTTGCTAGGTCTTAAACTTGTCAAAAGATTAGGAGAAATTAGAGTATTTGTCATAGGAGATTCTGATTTAATCATTCAACAGATCAAAGAGAAGTATCTAACTAATGATCCTAGATTGAGATACTACAGAGGAACAATTATTGAGATTATTAATACTTTTTTGGAAACTTAGCTTGCTAAAATCCCTAGAAAACACAATTTGCAAGCCCACAGTCTGGCAATGCTTGCCAGCACCTGCAAATTACCGTTCGAACCTAATCATCAGTTTACAACTGAGATTAGACACAGACTAGCTATACCAGACAATGTAAAGAACTGGCAAGTGTCTGATAGTGATGAGTAGATAAATAATTTTTTGACTTTAGATGAACAATTTTCTAATAGTCACATTGATGTAGATACAGTTACTGAATTTGATCAAATAAATGAGGTAGAAATAGACATTTCAGAAGAAAGTACAATTCAAATGCTTCATCCCACAAAGTTCAATGAAAAAGAAATGCAGGACCTTAAACAAATCGATATTGATGAGGTTATTGAAGGAGAATAAGAAGTCATTGATTTAAAGGACAATCATCTACCTAAAGGATTAACTCCTCTAGAAGACCTCTTTGATTCTAATGATATTCCAGAGAAACCTAATATGGAACCACTAAAAATAGGCATTGAAGAATATAACTTAGGAACGGATGAAAATCCAAAAATGATAAAGTTATCCAAATCTTTGCCTACGGACCAAAAATTAAAATATGTTGAACTAATGAGAGAATTCCAGGCTGTCTTTGCCTGGAGCTATGAGGACTTGAAATCATATGACACCTCTATAATTCAGCATACAATACCTTTGAAAGAAAATCAGAAACCATTCAAATAGAAACTCAGAAGGATTAACCGTGTACTGCTACCATTAATTGAAAAAGAAATTAAATGTATGTATGAAGCAGGAATAATTACCCCTATTAGGTTTTCAGAGTGGGTGTCTAATTTAGTACCTACTAGGAAGAAAACTGGGGAAATTAGATTATGTGTTGATTTAAGAAATGTGAATAAGGTTTCTTTGAAGGATAATTACCCTTTACCTAAGATGGATCATATTTTGCAAAGGGTAGTAGGTTCTTCTAGAATTTCACTCTTATATGGGTTCTCAGGGTATAACCAGATTCTGGTTCATCCTGACGAATAGGAAAAATATGCTTTTACAACACCATGGGGCACATTCATGTACATCAAAATGCCATTTGGACTTAAAAATGCAGGGGCAACCTTCCAAAGAGTAATGGACATAGCATTTTCAAAAGAGATTCATGATTTCCTTGTTATATATTTGGATGACTTAACTATTTTTTCTAAATCAGATCAACAGCATTTGGATCATCTCAGACAAGTATTCCTAAAATGCAGAAAATATTGTATCTCTTTAAATCCAAAGAAGTCCTTGTTTGGTCTAGAGGAAGGTAAACTCTTGGTCCATATAATTTCCAAAGATGGCATTCGAATTGATCTTGCTAGAATAGAATCTATTCTGCAGATACCTCATCCAAGAAATATCAAAGAACTTCAATCTTTCTTAGGAAAGATAATTTTTTTGAGAAGATTCATATCTAATTTAGCTAAACTAATTAGGTTGCTTAATGATATGTTAAAAAAGGATTCAAGTGTTAAATGGACAGTAGAAGCCAAACAAGCATTTGAAGAAATCAAAATGGCTTTAACTAGAACACCGGTCCTTACTAGTCCACAATTTGATAGAGACTTCATAATATTTTCATTCGCATCAGAACACACTATAGCAACTGTTTTATTACAAAAATATGATCAAGGATGTGAGAAACCCATAGCCTTTTTTAGTAAAGCACTCATAGATGCATCATTAAAATACAAAATCATGGAGAAACAAGCCTTTGCACTTGTAAAAGCCAATAAAGACTTCAGAGTCTATATATTATACTCTCATGTGATAGCCTATGTACCAAATGTTGTTGTCAAAACCATCTTAACCCAGGATGGAATTGAGGGCAAAAGAGGTAAATGGATTGCTACCATATTAGAATATGATATTGAAATAAAACCTACAAAGCTAATAAAAGGACAGGGATTGGCCAAACTCATGACAGAAACAAATTATCAAACCCTGGATATTAATGAACTGGATAACGAACAGGAGATGGAGACTCCACAAATCAGTCAGGGCTTCTTAGATTCACCTTGGTATGTTGATGTAATTTATGTTTTCTAAACCTACAGGCTCCTCCAGGGTTATCCAGAACATAGAAATACCGGTCATAGCATGCTCATGGAAATCAATGGACACTATTGGGTACCCGTGTCCCACAATGGCCCTGCTCCTAAAGTTCTCTACCAGCATACTATGGCATTTTCCAATTCTTTTTGCTGACGCTGCTAATTCTTGCAGTCAATTTCAACCACCCAACTGGACATGTTCATGCATTCCTGTTCCAAGGACATCATTTCCATTAGATTGAAAATAAATCGAAATAAATTCAAATCATACCTCATTGGTAGCTCATCAATGAGATGCATTTGAAATTATGTTCTCTTCCTATCATAACAAGTCAAACTAACATCTTTGTCCAAATATTCATGTATAACATATCACATTAGGTTAGCTCGAAACACAACTATCATAGATCCAAATCATAAATCACACGTAACCAACTGTTGATGGTGCTGGACCCGCCAACATGTCAGGGGATATCCCCTGTAAGAAGTCCCAATTAGACCTTAGACTGTTTGGTGTAAGAGTCCCAACAGTGGGTCGTATGGTAATGCCTTGACCATGATTTCGCATAAAGGCAAGTAAGATAACCCTGTTGGTAGCAAGGGTGTGACAGCTGCAGCAAGCCAAGGAAGGTGCATGAGAGGTTATAACAACATAGGGGTTGAGATGAGTGCACCCCTTGGAAACTTGTGATAGCACGTAGTTAAGAAGGGAACACACGAGAAAAGATACATCACAAAATGGAAGGCAAGTTATCAAGAAATCCAAAGTGATGGTTAAACCAAAAACACATTTCAGAAAGATTCATACATGCATACACACATAGCTATACATGCATGCGTAAGTAAACCAAATCATATATCATTTAGATTAAACCATATAACATAGAATAAAATACAACATATGCATGAAACATGCTGGCTCTTGTTATATTAAGAAGTGTAAGTTCTAGTCATACAATACATCCATGTCTGACCACTAGTCCTGATAGCAGAACGTTACAACCACAACCGCCTGCTCCTCCAAAGAGATGTACTAGCTCTGAGTAGTGGAGAAGCCAAGGCTTGTTACAATATTGTCCAAGCTCTCTCCAAGATGGTCTTATCAAAAGCTTGGCTGACAAAAAGCCTATACAATGAGTCACGAGGGACTATTTATAGCAAAGGGTGGGGTGACCCTTGACATTCCCCTTTGTGACAGTTCAACTACCCACATGACTCTTCATCTACTCTATGACTGTGACATCCAACTATCGACACTTGACTTACACCTAACATGATGTTACATTAAAATGCACATATACCCATGTGAGACAAAATGGCTTGAGTAAGCCATGCTAGACATCACTCTGACTTAGAAAACCATGGAAGTCCAACTCCTCAACATCCTCGCGATGATCAAAAGTAACATACTGATGCCAAGTTCGGTAGTCCTTGATGGTGTCTGTGTGCACCAAGGTGACATATTTTTGGAACCTGACTCTTGCCTCCATAACATCCGGTACACTGCTCGAGCTCCTCTTTCCAACTCGTCTATAAGCATGCGCATCATTGTCTTCAATGCGGCTGGACCAACAACATACTTGTGCATGGTGTCTGCATTGATGGGCAAGTCTGGGCTGGTAGCAATGCACATCAACTCGTCGAAGTACGAGTCAAGCTCTAGTCAGACATGTGACCTTGTTTTCATCTAGGTGAGAGTCCCAATAGATGGGATTGCATGTGAACGCACCACAACATTCATACTCTTGAACACACGTGCATGGGAAGCCTGTATGCTAGTGATGAGCTGCATGAGATCTTCATAGTTGCGGATCTGACTCTGACTGCACTGGCCTTCATCATCTTAGGTAAGTGAAGCAGGGCTATCTTGTATCTCATCGTCCATGCTTGCATGTAATCAACATCAACATGAAAGTTCATCAAGATACGTGCTCTTTTAGCACATCGTTGCTGCCATCCGTTGAGATGGACAACTACCTTATGCATGGTAGCAAACTTGAAGTACAACGCTCGCATAACTGTGTCAAGGGACAATACTTCATCTAGTATTTCCTTCTTCAGTTTAGCTCAGGCGGATGTTGTCACCAACTCTCCTCCTTTCTTGGCCATCTCTAGTTCCTTAGCCATTCGCTCATTCTCAACTATCAAAAAGCAAACACTTGAGCTAGTGGCTTCGGCATACACTCTAGTTGCATCGGCCAAGGCTGTTGGATGTTTGTGCACATCAGACATGACCACTCATTCCTCAACTTGCACAGGAGATGTATGACCATCCATAGTCGACACTCTACGATACTACACAACTCTATGTTAAGACTCGCCAAATGAGATGTTGTGCATCTCTTCTTCTATCTGATCTCTGAGGATCTCAGTGATTCCTCGGTCGCTTGAGACTTGCTTATCATCTAGATGTAGTGAAGCAGGTAAGTTGACCTCTTGGTGATAAGGCATAAGGTCTATGTCCTGTTCCAATTCCCGTTGCTCCGTATCTGTATCCAACTATTGAAGTGATTTCTCTATCTCATAAGTGAAGTCCTACTCCTACGATGGTTCACCCTGTTTGCTTGATGTCAACTATTCTGATGAATCCACTACTAGTACGAGCGATGTTTCACCTATTTGCACATGTTGCACCCTCTGTGGTACCTATTGCTACTGTGCTTCCCTCTCCCGTTTGTATAGCTCTTGTTCCTTCCGAAGTTGCTCCTTCAACTCATGCAACTCCTTCTCTGCTTCCTCCATTCTTCTCTTCTCCCTCTGCCTTTGCATGATTCGCTTGTCGTGTTGTTGCCTCTTCGCCTCTATATCCATAGTTTCTTTCTCTACCAATGGATCTACTCGAAACTTGCAGCTTTTCTCTTCCTTTATGTGATCGACAATCTTCCTCTTTCCCTTGTCGTGCACTAGTATGCTTGCCTCTGCTGCTACTGGTGTTAGTGCTGGTGCTCTATGGGATGCTGCTTCACGTTGCTTCGCTAACCACTCCACAATGAAGCCGACCAATTCATTGAGTCTGGAGGATTTGTAACAGTATCTCCATGGGTCCTCCTCCACCTAATGACATGCCCTGTGGATCCAATTGAACTGTACTCTCGTGCAATGATCTTTCACAATACAATGTGGGTCATACGGATTGTAACTTCGAAGGTTGAATGGATACTTCTTCATCAATTCTGCTTCGACATCCACTTGCTTGAAACTCTAGATCTCATATAAACCAATCCATAATGGAAGATCGGGCCAAGGTGTCTTCTTCTTCTGGTGCAGTCTAGCTGTCAATCCTGCCGAGATGTGATATGCTACTTCATGCATGACGAGCATGTCCAAGGGAAACTTCGGTAGAACATGTAGAGGCTTCTTCATGCTAAACATTTAGATGAAGGTGTCGAACGATGAGGCATACCAATCAGCAATGTCTATCAGTGCCTCCATTGCTTCCTTCGACATGCAGGGTGGATCTTTTTCGAATATCATCTTGTAGACTGGGGTGATAAAATGATCGGACAGTCATGTGATTACTCCTCTGAAGCTGCATTTAGACAAAAACTTACAATATATGTTCATAGCAGTCTCCGCTGGTGACCATGCCCACTACAAGCCCGAGAAATCCTGTAGGGCATAGATTGCATCTAAGATGTAGGCAGACATGTAGATCTCTGCTTGCATGCCTCTGGGTGACTGTCGAGCCTTCGATACCTGTTCCTTCAGCTAATGAGCCAACATGCCTGACTAGTTACATGGTTTACCTTCTCTGGCCAGTTGGTCCAGTGCGATCACCCATCTCTGTGGGAAGGTTTTCGTGCTTTCTTGGCCATCTAGTCGACATGAAAATATGACCAAGTATTGATACACCTTCTGTAGTATCTTCATCTTATAGATCTGGTTGGGTGTCATCCTGAATCTAGCTGGCTCCTTTACCCAGTTATTCAGAATGTCTCTGGAGTTGGCATTGTTGCTAGGCAAGCTGAAAGGAGTCTCCATGATAGTCACGGGCTTCGACATCTGATACATCTCATCATATTCCTATGCCCAGAAGGTGGCAAGCTTCGTCCCACTGACACTGCTCAGAGTCATCATCTCGGGATTAGTGTGTGAGACGATCCAGTGTATCATGTCCACGCATGGGAACGCGGGGTATCTACATGCAATCCGATACAATCCAGACTTTTGAATGTTCACATACACCTGACGGTCTTTGAGGTCTTCCCCAAAAGTTCCTGCAAATGCTTAATTGACCTCTTTCCATTTCAGTTTGATGTCCTTGTCTAGAAACAACTTGATATCTTCATAGATCGGTAGACATGCGAACACCTTCTCAACTGCTACTCCAGTTGCACTGCCATCAGTGTCCTTTGATCCTACTCTCTTGGAGGCCATTGATTTTGTACTACTAAGAGGCGGATGAACACTTGAAAGATCTGGAGACAAAGCAACATGCATGGCAAGAAATCTGTCAGCGAAAACCAAAGCAAATTCGGGAATGACTTAACACAAAACTGGGAATGATAGGCAAAGATTGGCAATTTCTTCTAGGAGGCTAGGTGACTCGCTTCCAAAACTGTACAAAAGGAAGTATGGGCTATCTAGGAGGTAAGATTGGCTGTTGGATTTTCACAATGTGCAATCCCGTCTGACTGCTGACTGCTGAAATTGCGCAAAGTGCAATTCTAGCGGGCAATGACTGCAGGCTCAAGGACTGCATTACACAATTTTATGGGCCAGCAGTCACTGTTCCTCAAAAATATGCAAAACAGTCCTAGAGGATAGTGTCTGGGCAAAAATACGCATTTCTGGAGAGGAAGATAGAGCCTTCCTTCTCCAGATTGTGTAATGTTGTCTGGGCGAGGCAGAGTCCAGGCCAAGGCTTCCCAAACCCGCCGATGGGTAACTAAAATAAAATTTGAAAGTGAATGCATGGCGACACTAAGTGAAATTAGAAGTGATTGATCATGCATGTAAACATCGAATGTAAGATTCAGTGAACAAATCAACATGCATATGGGTGAAGCGAGTTGCTGAATTAGCGATCGTTCGTGCAAAACAATTTCATGCATGAAACAACAGTAGAAACGAAAATTGAAACAATGATAGTACAAGCTAGTATGCATGTAAATGACAACAAACATTCAAAGAAATCAATCAAACATCACTCACATAAGAGAAAACACAAAAAGCGACAGAAATGCTGAAAAAGACAAGTTGAGACCACTTACCCGTGAATAGCTGAGCCAGACGTGTCGAAGAGTCCTGGATGTGTTGTGGGATGTTAGAGCTCCAAGATAGATGTGAAAGAATGAGCTCTGATGTGTCGAATAAATAAATTTGATCTCATGCCCCGCATGCCACAAATCTAGGAGAAAGTGACACTTCGAGGAAAGTTTCTAGAACGAACTTTGCATGTAGCCTCCTGCTGCTAAAAATATCTCCCTAAAACATGGGATGATTTTTTCATGTTGCCTTTTGCTATTCCAGGAAAAAGAAAGCCATGCATGCAATTCAAGTTTCCTTGGTCTTGGGTGGAATTGGTCAACCCAACTACTCATGCATGAGGCTGCTCAACTACTGGGAGAAAATTCGCATTTCTGGATGGAAGCTGGGCTAGCTGCTGAGCATATTTGCACAATTCCTGGGCAGAGCAACCAATTGCTGCCTAGGATTGCGCAATTCCTGGGCTGAGCAGGCCTGCTGGGAAGGATTGCGCAGTTTTCTGGGTGAAGCCTGACTGGAAGGATTGCACAATTCTGGAGCCCAGCAAGCTGCCAGACATAATTGCGCAATTTTTGGAGGGAAGGTTGGTTTCCCTCCAGAATTGTGCAATTTATTGGGGAAGCTTCTCAGCCTGTAGCTGGACCAAGTCCGAGTGATTAGCCTATGAGGGGAATGCATCAAGATTTGATCAACAGGCTGTATTTGTGCAAGAAAAACACTAAAGCTTGTGTACTTGAAGAAGCAAGACAAGGTGCTATGAAAGGTTGGTAGGGAGGCTCCAAAATGAAGCTAAGGAAAAATTTTGGAGGGTGGTTGTAGCCGCTACAACACATGGCGACAGACTGGTAGAAATCCAACTCTCTGACTGGACCTTGTTCGTGAAAAGCAAGTCTAACACCTTCGGAAGTATTGTTTAGTTCTTAGTTTGTCTTGGTTTCACACTAGCTTGATTGTAAGATGTAGCATCGACCAAGCTCTTGGTCGATCGACACACATTCCAAGCCAAAGGCAACATAGTTTTTTCGATTGGGACTGAGGGGTATATTGGATCCTGACTTATTGAGAGAATAAGAGGATTTCTAGCAGAGAAGTACTTTATTATACCTTTGACGTCCCTATTAAGGTTTTCCCTCTCACCTTACTCTACTTGACCAGGCTGACAAGGGTTAACCCAAAAACAACTAACTAGAGTAGGTGACACTAGCTAGCACACAAGCGTTGTTCTTTCACCAAGGTTCACTTCGAACAGTACATATTTTCCTTCAATGTATCATGGACTAAAATTAACAAGTTCTTGATACAGAGGCATGATGATAGATAACCAAGTAGTGATAGTTGTACAAGGCCTCTTGTATTTTACCCAGCTTATTTCAAAAGTCATACATGGTTTCATGCGAAACTAACCTAGTAAGCAGAAGCAAAAGCGAAAGAAAATCTAGTAAGCAAACAAGCATCATGCAAACAAACAAACAAAGCAAATAAGCAAACAAGCATGCGGGCAAACCAACTGAAAGAAAACACTACTCCTACTCCTAAACTAATGGTGCATGGGCCTAATCACATGAAGTGATATTTCCAATGTAGCCACTGATGCATTGGTTGACCCACGTTGGTGAAGGCTTTGTCCACGAGAAAACCAGTTGAGCGAACCAGCAAGCAAAAAAGATATTACAATGAAGACAACCACACTTTGTGTTTCAAAGTGCCCACAGGACATAAGTGAGTGAAACTATATGAAGAGTAGTCCATGGACATATCATTGTGTTGTGCGACAATGTATGCAACTTTGAAGCATAAGCACACTCTTGACTATGATATGCAAGCAAAAAAATAAAAAAAAGACAACTTGCGTCATGCACATGTGCTTGGAATGTAAGATTCCTCCAATGCATGAGCAATAGGATCGTGCAGTTCGATTAGAGGAATTATGATCTATGCATGAGATTGATATTCAATGCATACAAATGAGTGATGAGGAGCCTTGGGTGATTGAACAGTTTCCTGACCGAGAGTGAGATTAACCCCAAGAGAGTGAGGGCCTGACATAACCATCAGCTCGGGCTGAAGTGCCTCAATAGTCTTTGGTGTTTTGACTTAATCGTCAAATAGATCATCATAGACTAGTGGCTTCGAAAAATCAAATGCAATAGAAACATGATCGTGATCAAATATGGGAGTAAATGGATCATGATAACCACAATCAGAAAATCAATGATTTCATCGGCATCCTCATGATCTGATGAATCAAACAGAGGGGTAGATGAGAAGCAAACAAATTCATCTTTGTGTTTCTGGAAAAGACAGATGAAAGATCATGTGGATTTTAAATGAATAAATTATCCTCTCCTTTGTCAGATGATGGACCAACATATGGCGTGTCCTGCGAGTGATCAATAATGGGTGCATCCGTGGATGAAGATACACATGAAAAATCATGAATGACATGTTCACCAAAGATGTCAGGAAAGAACAGAGGGGGCTTGGACGGAAGGGAGTCATCCTTCGACGAGTGTTGATGCTCAATCTCCCACTCATACTCTTCATGAATGACATTGCATGTTAGTTGTGAAACACCAACTCCATCAGTGGTTTGTTCCTCATTCACAACAAGTGTAGAGTCTAGAATGGAAGAACACAAGACAACATCATCCGGAGGAACAACCGAGTGTGAAGATGAAGGTTGTGGAACAAAAGGCATATGACAACTCGATGGACTTACAACCAAATCTGCGTGAAAATTAAGTGAAGTGATGTTGGGAGTATGTGACAGTTGAACATGTGTGTGAGAATGAACCTCAACATCACTCTGCAATGGTGGAACTATTTGATGAGGGGAAGGTGGAAAATCACTTGCGACAGTGACCATCTCCGTCTGAGATTGCGCAACTCCATCACTGAAGAATTTTGAGCGAGGCTTCATTTCAAACTTCTTCTTGGGATGAGTAGATTTCTTAACAGAATACTCAAACCGGTCCCAAAGATAGAAAAATTTCATCTGGCTCTTCGGAGCTTGAAATTGCAAGTCACAGAAGCGTCGCCAAAAATCCATGATCGATCCATGCGGAGCTTTCCGTTGTTGTAACAGTTTTTGGTCAAGATGGTCTGGATCAAAATGATGGAAAGTGCCTTCAATAAGATCACATAAGTGCTCAAGTGAGTGCACACTATTAGTTGGTAGGCTGCACAACCATCGAAGTGGGGATTCACGAAGTGTGTATACAAGCAGCAAGATGATGCATTCATCAGAACACCCATCTTCCTCATGAAGCATGGAAAGAAATTCATGTAAGAACTCAGGCCAGGCCACTTCGCCTTCACCATCATACATGTAAGTGGATGAGATCAAAGAACTCCCTCGTGATGGTGACATCTTCATGATTCGAAAAACAATGTGGAGGGAGAAGAGTGAAAGAATCCATGACAGATATGCAAAGGTTCAAAACAGGATGAGAGGACACAACTTGTCGTTTGGGCTTCCTTCTAGTGCAATAAATGTTGACGGTTTTGGACCTACCAACATGTCAGGGGATCTTCCCAGTAAGAAGTCCCAATTAGACCTCAGATCGTTTGGTGTAGGAGTCTGAACAATGGGTCATATGGTAATGCCTCGACTGTGATTTTGCAGAGATGCAAGTAATATAACTCTGTTGGTAGCAAGGGTGTGACAACTACAGTGAGCCAAGGAAGGTGCATGAGAGGTTCTAACACACGGGGGTTGAGATGAGTGCGCCCCTTGGAAACTTGTGATAACACGTAGTTAAGAAGGGAACACATGACCAAAGATACATTACAATATGGAAGGAAAGTTAGCAAGAAATCCAAAGTGATGGTTAAACCAACAATACATTTAAGAAAGATTCATACATACATACACAGATAGCTATACATGCATGCGTAAGAAAACCAATACATATATCATTTAGAGTAAACCAGATAACATAGAATACAATACAACATATGCATGAAACATGTTGTCTCTTTTTATATTAAGAAGTGTAAGCTCCAGTCATACAATACATCCATGTCCAACCACTAGTCCCGAAAGAGAAACATAGCCACAATAGCTTGCTCCTCCAAAGAGATGTACTAGCTCTGAGCAGTGGAGAAGACAAGGCTTGTTACAATACTGTCCAAGTTCTCTCCCAGATAGTCTTATCGGAAGCTTGGCTGACCAAAAGCCTATACAATGAGTTATGAGGGACTACTTATAGCAAAGGGTGGAGTGACCCTTAACATTCCCCTTTGTGACAGTTCAACTACCCTCATGACTCTTCATCTACTCTATGACTGTTACATCCAACTATCGACACTTGACTTACACCTGACATGACGTTACATTACAATGCACATGTACCCATCTGAGAGAAAATGGATTGAGAAAGCCAAGCTAGACATCACTCTGACTTAGAAAACCATGGAAGTCCAACTCCTCAACATCCTCGCGATGATCAAAAGTAACATACTGATGCCAAGTTCGGTAGTCCTTGATGTTGTCTATGTGCTCCAAGGTGACATCTTTCTGGAACTTGAATCTTGCCTTCATAACATCCAGTACACTGCTCGAGCTCCTCTTTCAAACTCGTCTATAAGCATGTGCATTATTGTCTTCAATGCAGCTGGACCAACAACATACTTGTGCATGATGTCCACATTGATGGGCAAGTCTGGGCTGGCAGCAATGCACATCAACTCGTCAAAGTACGAGTCAAGCTCTAGTTGGACCTGTGAATTTTTCTTTGCCTAGGTGAGAGTCCCAATAGATGGGATCGCATGTGCGCGCACCACAACATCCATACTCTTGAACACATGTGCATGGGAAGCCTGTATGCTAGTGATGAGTTGCGGGAGCTCTTCATAGTTCTAGATCTGACTTCGGATATGTGCCTTCAACTCCACCACACTGGTGTTCATCATCTTAGGAAAGTGAAGCTGGGCTCCCTTGTATCTGATCGTCCCTGCTTGCATGTAATCAACAACATCATACAATTTCGTGAAGATACATGCTTTTCTAGCACATCGCTGCTGCCATCTGTTGAGATGGACAATTGCTTTATGCACGGTGCCAAACTTGGAGTACAACGCTCGCATAAATGTGTCAAGGGACAATACTTCATCTAGTATTGTCTTCTTTAGTTCAGCTTAGGTGGACGCTGTCACCAACTCTCCTCCTTGCTTGGCCATCTGTAGTTCCTTAACCATTCGCTCATTCTCAACTATCAGAAAGTGAACACTTGAGCTAGTGGCTTTGACATACACTCTAGTTGCATCGGCCAAGGCTGCTAGATGTTTGCGCACGTCAGACATGATCACTCATTCCTCAACTTGCGCAAGATATGTATGATCATCCGGAGTCAACACTTTACGAGACTGCACAACTCTATGCTGAGACTCGTCAAATGGGATGTTGTGCATCTCTTCTTCTGGCTGATCTCCGAGGATCTCAGTGCCTCCTCGATCGCTTGAGACTTGCTCATCATCTGGATGCAGTGAAGTAGGTAAGTCGACCTCTTGGTGATGGGGCATAAGGTTGATGTCCTATTCTGATTCCCATTGCACCATATCCGTATCCAACTTTTAAAGTGCTTGCTCTATCTCATGTGCGAAGTCCTGATCCTGTAATGGTTCACCCTGTTTTCCTGATGCCAACTATTCTAATGAATCCACTACTAGTACAGGCATTGTTTCACCTATTTGCACATGTTGTGTCCCCTGCTGTACTTGTTGCTATTGCGATTCCCTCTCCCGTTTGCGCAACTTTTGTTCCTTTCGGAGTTGGTCCTTCAACTCATGCAACTCCTTCTCTGCTTCCTCTATTCTTCTCTTCTCCCTCTTCCTTTGAACGATTCTCTTGTCGCACTATTGCCTCTTTGCCTCTATATCCATACCTGCTTTCTCTACCAATGGATCTGCTCGGAACTTGTATCTTTTCTCTTTCTCCATGTGATCGACAATATTCCTCTTGCCCTTGTCACTCACTGGTATGCTTGCCTCTGTTTCTACTGCTACTAGTGTTGGTGCTCTCTGGGATGTTGCTTCACATTGCTTCGTTAACCACTCCACAACAAAGCTGACTGGTTCATTGAGTCTAGAGGAGTTGTAACAATATCTCCATGGGTCCTCCTCCACCCAATGACATGCCCTGTGGATCTAGTTGAACTATACTATCATGCAGTGATCTTTCAAAATACAATGTGGTTCTTACAGATTGTAACTTCAGAAGTTGAATGGATACTTATTCATCAGTTCTGCTTCGACATCCGCTTGCTTGAAACTCTAGATCTTATATAACCCAATCCATAATGGAAGAGCGGGCTAAGGTGCCTTCTTCTTCTGGTGCAGCCTAGCTATCAATCCTGTCGAGATGTGATATGCTACTTCTCGCATGATGAGTATGTCCAAGGAAATCTTCGGTAGAACATGCGGAGGCTTCTTCGCGTTGAATATTCGGATGAAGGTGCTAGGCGATGAGGCCTACCAATCAGCAATGTCTATCAGTGCCTCCATTGCTTCATTCGACATGCAGGGTGGTTCTTGTTCGAATATCATCTTGCAGAATGGGGTGACAAAACGATCAGACAACCATGTGATTACTCCTTTGAAGCTGCATTTGGACAACAACTTACAATATGTGTTCACAGTAGTCTCCACCGATGACCATGCCCACTCTAAGCCCGGGAACTCCTGTCGGGCACATATTGCATCTAAGATGTAGGCAAACATGTAAATTTCTGCTTGCATACCTCCGGGTGACTGTCAATCCTTCATTCCCTGCTCCTTTAGCTGATGAGCCAACATGCCAGACTAGTTACATGGTTTACCCTCTCTGGCTAGTTGGTCCAGCGCGATTGCCCAACTCTGTGGCAAGGTTTCCATGATTTATTTGCCATATAGTTGACATGAAAATATGACCAAGTATTGATATGCCTTTTTGCAGTATCTTCGTCTTGTAGATATGGTTGGGTGTCATCCTGAATCTAGCCGGATCCTTTACCCAGTTCTTCAAAATTTCTCTAGAGTTGGCATTGTTGCTGGGTAAGCTGAAAGGAGTCTCCATGATAGTCACGAGCTTCGACATCTGATACATCTCATCATAATCCTGTGCCCATAAGGTGGTAAGCTTCATCCCACTAACACTGCTCAGATTCATCGTCTCGGGATCAGTGTGTGAGACGATCCATCATATCATGTCCGCTCATGGGAACATGGAGGATCTTCATGCAATCCAGTACAAGTCGGACTTGTGAATGTTAAAATACACTTGAAGTTTTTCTAGGTATTCCCCAAAGGTGCCTACATATGCTTCATTGACCTCTTGCCATTTCAGTTTGATGTCCTTGTCTAGAAACAACTCGGTATCTTCGTAGATCGGCAGACATGCGAACCCCTGCTCAACTTCTACTCCAGTTTCACTTCCTTTAATGTCCTTTGATCCTACTCTCTTGGAGGTCATTGATTTTGTACTCCTATGAGGCGGATGAACACTTGAAATATCTGGAGACAAAGCAACATGCATGGGAAGAAATCTGTCAGTGAAAACCAAAGAAATTCAGGGAATATATTCACACATACCTGGGGAATGATAGGCAAAGATTATGCAATTTCTTTTGGGAGGCTGGGTTACTGGCTACCAGAACTATGAAAAAGGCAGTCGGGCTTTCTGGGAGGTAATACTGGCTGCTGTATTTACGCAATGCATAATCCAGGCTGACTGCTGATTGTTGAGATTGCACAATGCGCAATTCCAGATGGTAATGATTGGAGGCTCAAGGACTACATTGTGCAATTTTTTGGGCCATCAATCACTATCCCTCAGAAATGCGCATTTTTGGAGAGGAAGATAGATCCTTCTCCAAATTGTGCAATGCTATTTGGGCGAGGAAGAGTCCAGGCCAAGGCAGCCCAAACCCACTGATGGGCAACTGAAAGCAAATCTGAAAGTGAATGCATGGAGACACTAAGTGAAATAAGGAGTGATTGATTGTTCATGCAAACATCGAATGAATTATTCAGTGAACAGATCAACATACATGTGGGTGAAGAGAGTCACCGAATTGGCGATTATTCGTGCAAAAAAGTTTCATGCATGCGACAACAGTGAGATATTGAAGCGGTGCTAGTACAAGCTAGTATGCATGTAAATGACAGAAAGCATTCAAAGAAATCAAGCAAACAACACTCACACAAGCGAAAACAAAAAAGTGATAGCAATGATGAAAAAGACAAGTTGAGATCATTTACCCATGAATAGCTGAGCCGGACATGTCGAAGAGTCCTGGATGTGTTGTGGGATGCCAGAGCTCCAAGATTGATGTGAAAGAATGAGATTTGATGCGTTGAATAAATAAGTATGAGTTCATGATGCGCATGCCACAAATCTGGGAAAAAGCGACACTTGGAGGAAAGTTTCTAGAACGAACTTTGCATGTAGCCTCCGACTGCTAAAAATATCTCCCTGAAACATGGGATGATTTTTTCATGTTGCCTTTTGCTATTCTGGGAAAAAGCAAGCCATGCATGCAAGTCAAGTTTCCTTAGTCCCGGGTGGAACTGAGTCAACACAACTGCTCATGCATGAGGCTGCTCAACTGCTGGGAGAAAATGCACATTTTTTGATGGAAGCTGGGCTGGCTACCCAAGAGATTTGTGTAATTCCTAGGCAGGGAAACTGACTACTACTGAGGATTTCAAAATTCCTCGGCTTAGTAGGCCTATGGGGAAGGATTGCGCAGTTTTTTGTGTGAAGCCTGACTCGCAGGATTGCGCAATCCTAGAGCCTAATAGGTTGTCAGACAGAATTGTGCAATTTTTGGAGGGAAGGCTGATTTCCCTCCAAAATTGCGTAATTTCTTGGGGAAGCTACTTAGCCTATAGCTAGACCAAGTCTGGGTGATCAACCTGTGAGGGGAATGCATCAAGCTATGATCAACAGGCTGTCTTTGGCAAGAAAAACACTGAAGCTTGTGTAATTGACAAAGCAAGACAAGGTGTTGCGAAAGGTTGGTAGGGAGGCTCCAAAACGAAGGTAAGGAAAAATTTTGGAGGGTGGTTGTAGCCGCTACAACACCATCATAAACTAGAACCATATATCACATGTAATCATCATAGACCAGAGTCATAAATCACATGCATAATAAAACTGAAATAAAATATTTATACTTATCCTTTAATCATTCCTTGGCTTCCACCTTTGTCCTTATTTTGTACGCACTTTGGATTGGTTTCCACACCTGACAAACACCCAGTGCCTTCTCCTCAACTATGCACACACACATAGTGTACATTCCACACATACAACCACACACGACATACCACACCATGCAATACATGCATCTACACATGACATACAACATCTACACCTACACCCAATGTACAACACAACACAATACATACACTTGCACCTAATGTGCAACATGATGATCTGATAATCACCCTATGAGTGACCTCAGTTAAAAATTTATTGAACAAAGGTATTACAGACTCATGTGCTGGTGTGTGTGTCTATGTTATTTAAGCAACAGATCAATCCGATTGCCAATACATAGACAGTTGAAATGGAAAGACAGCAGAGAAATACAATAAGCAATACAAGAACACAAGAAACTAATAAGGAGTTCACCCTATTCTCTAGGGCTACATCTCTGGTCCAGCTTTCATTGGTGGCCTTGTTTTATTGTGTCTTAAGCAGAGAAATACAATGCAAGGACTCAATATGAGTAACCTGAAACAGACTTTCTTGGCAGGGTGGTTCTTGGATTCCCCAAGCCACTGGAGTCCATAGAATTGTTTGCCTACCATCTCATGTGACCTTCTAGTCTATAATGGAGAGATCCCAATGTGGTGCTCAGTCTGGACAGATCCTCTCTGGGATGGCTTGAATCTCTCAAGCTCTCTGGTGCTCGATGCTGACTTTGGTCAGCTTGGCCCTCTATCTTCCTCTGCTTTTGCTTCACTGTCTTCTTCTCTCTGTTTCTGTCTCCCTGTGTTTCGTCCTCCTCTCAGGATTCTCTTCTCTCTGTCTTCTGTCTCTATTCATGGCTTTGAAGCCATTCGTTCCCATGTCTGTTCGGTTCCTCTTCCGCCTCCGTCGAATCACCTTCTGCAGTTGCGCTTGGAGTTCCCTGTTCAACATCATCATCAGCTCTCAGGGAGTGGCCAATGTCCTCCTGTAACTCGCGCCAGCCTGCTTCGTTGGTTTAGTTCCTCAGTTACATTCATGGAATGAGTCTTCCTCCACCATGGCAGTCAAAGCGGAATTCAAATTCTTCTAAATCGCGGCTTAATCCTTCGTCAATTCTGTTTCCCCATCGGACGTGATCTCAACCGTTAGATCTGGGGCCTCCAGATCCGACACCATATGCACATTTCGTGTGGTTGACTTGCTTGACCATTATCGCATGATCAACGGTGGTTTTCTCTCACCTCCGCTTGCCATGCGTCGATCGTTGAGTGGAATCGCTCCACTTTCGTCCAAAACCACTTATCGTTTGAGGAACCCCCGATCAATACCACCGGTTTCGGAGTGGGTCCCACCTTTTCCTTTAGTTCTTTTCACCTTTTGCCCACGATTCTTCGGCTCCCCACATGACTGAGTGCTCGGGGCTTCCCCATTTCGAGCCTTTTCGCCCAACGAGGCGCTAATCGCGCATCAAAAACCTCCTCTGTTTCTCGATCTGGGCCTCCCAGGGGATAATTTTGTCTCCCGCTCCATGGGCCTCAGTCAGCACGCTTTGACCGAGGTCCTCGTCGTTCCACACTGGCTACCATTGCCACTGGTTTAGGGTGTTTTTTATCGCTGTTTTGGAATTTTTTGATGTTTGTCCCAACCTAATACAGTCATGGTTCTTTAGACAGTTCTTTATGGATCCAATTCGGATCACGGCCTTCCCACTGAAAAAGCTTTTGGACCACCAAAATTTGGTTTTCAAGCATTGACTAAGTGAGGGTATTGTTTTCTCACTTGCCCAATCTCAATCCACTTTGCACTGCTCGGCTTTGAACCTTTGAGCCCAATCCTGAGGTACTCCACATTTCCCCTGCGCGTTGTCCTCACCTTCCTGTCCAACACTGTGTCTTCCTGTAACTCATTAAGATACTCAGGTAGCAGGTCATCAATAGAAGGCAATTGACTCTGCTCTTCAGAGTCCTCAATCATTGAAGGTTCAAACAATCTCAAGCAATATTCTTTTACGACTGAGTAGATGTACATGTAAGCTGGTAAATCAAGGTGAAAAGCATTTTCACTAATCTTCTGAAGTATCCTAAAGGGTCCATACCTGATAGGCTTTAGCTTTTTACCTTCACCTTGCATCCTGTCCTTGCTGATATATAGCCAGACCTAGTCTCCAACTTGAAAACTATGCTCCATCTGATGCTTATCATGCCTAGCCTTATACTTGGCTTGGCTCTTTTCCAGTTGTTCCTGTACTGCCTGGTGGATCTCTTGGATCTGTTCAATGAACCTAGTTGCCCTGTCCACATCACTATGTCCATCTACCATGGTATCTTTACCAAAGACAAAATCCAAAGGAGACATTGATATGAAACCAAAACAGGTCTCAAAAGGAGATCTCTGTGTAGAAGAGTGTTTTGCTCTCTTGTAAGCATGCTGCACATAACACAAGTGTTCATCCCAAAGCTTAGGATGTTTGTTGCAATATCCTCTCATTAACTGGATCACTGTCATGTTTACTACTTTTGTCTGGCCATCTGTTTGTGGATGAAAAGTCGTGCTTTTCTTCAGTTTGGTGTCCATCAGTTCCCACGGACTAGACCAAAACTTCCCCACAAACCGGGTATCTCAACCAGATACAATGGAAGTGGGTAATCCAAAATGAACCCATACATATTCAAAGAATATTTTTGCAGTCTGTTCATCTGTAATCTGTTTATTACAAGGTATCAAAATACACATTTTGCTGAACCTATCCACAACAACATATAGATAATCATGACCTTTCCTAGATTTAGGCAGTCCTCCAACAAAATCCATGGAAACACTTTCCCAAGGGTGAGAAGGAACTGGCAATGGAGTGTACAAGCCTAGTTTTCTATTACTGGGCTTGCTTTTAGCACACATAGCACACCCTCTTACATATCTAGAAACTGTCTCATTCATTTTCGGCCAATAGCAGAACCTTTGCAGCTGTGCAACTGTTTTACTTACCCCAAAGTGACCTGATATCAGAGAAGTGTGTGCTTCCCTAATTATCTTTACTCTCTCAGTTTGTGGAATGCAGAGTTTCCCATAATGATATAAGATTTGGTCCTTGACATGATAGTCCAATTCTTCTACTCTTTTGCCTTGACTCAAAGTTGCATATACATCTTTAAAGGCCATATCCTGAGCATATTGTTCAATTTAACTTTCATGTAGTACAAAATTATGCTTAAGTATGGTAGATGCATTTATAATGGGTCTAGATAACATGTCTACAACCTTGTTATGTATGCCCTTTTTATATCTGATGAGTAAATGAAACTGTTGTAGAAAACCCATCCATTTGTAGTGTCTTGATTGCTGCAACTTAGTTTAGGAGTGCAAATATTGAAGTGGTTGATGATCAGTATGTATTACTGTCTCTTTTCCCATTAAGTAATGTTTCCACTTTTTCACACTCTGAACTAATGCATACAATTCTTTATCATATGTAGGATAGTTAACTACTGCAGGATTAAAAGTCTCAGAATGATAACATATGGGTTTACCGTGTTGTGTCAACACTGCTCCCATGGCATAGTCATTGGCATCAGTTTGGATCTCAAATGGTCTTTGTAGATCTGGTAGTGCTAGTACAGGTGTTGTACTAATCTTTTCTTTCAAGGTGTTGAAGGCTTTCTGATGTTTTCCTCCCCACTGAAACACCTTATTCAATCCTGTTAAATCATGTAAGGGAGCTGCAAATGAGGAAAAGTTAGAAATGAACTTCCTCCAATATTGTGCTGCCCATAAGAAGCTTCTCACTTCTGTAGTAGACTTGGGTTTAGGCCACTTTACAATGACTGCCACTTTAGAGGGATCTATGTTCAATTCATCTTCCCCTACTATATGACCCAAGTAGTTTAGATATGTTTTGCCAAATTCACATTTTGAGAGTTTAACATAAAGTTTTTCTCTTTTCAAAACATCTAATGTCGGCTTAACATGCTTTAAATGTTCTTCCCACGTTTACTAAAAATTAGAATGTCATCCAGGTACACAATAACAAAATCATCAAGAAAAGGTCTGAGTACATCATTCATTAATCTCATGAAAGTAGCAGGAGCATTAGTTAAGCCAAAAGACATAACCAACCATTCATACAATCCATGCTTTGTTTTGAAAGCAGTCTTCCATGCATCTTGCTCTGCAACTCTGACCTGATGGTATCCACTATGAAAATCTAGCTTAGTGAAATAAACATCTTCCTTTAATTGATCTAAAAGATCATCTATGCGAGGAAGGGGATAACAATTTTTTATTGTTATCTTATTCAGTGCTCGGTAATCAATACATATTCTCCATGAGCCATCTTTCTTTCTCACCAAAATGATTGGTGACCCACATGGTGATGTGCTAGGCCTGATGAACCCTTTCTCGAGCAACTCCTGCACCTGCTTCTTGATTTCAGCATTCTCTAAAGTAGACAACCTGTACATCCCAATGTTAGGCAATGGAACATCTTGCTGCAAAATAATATCATGTACTATTCCCTTTTTGGGTGGAAGACCTTTAGTTTCTTGAAATAAGACATCATACTCTGAAACAACCTTTTCTATATCATCTTGCTGTTTAGCATTACAGCCCTCAAATACATTGGTTTTTATCAGGTTTCTTTTCCTTTACAACCATTAGTAAGAATTGTTTGCATGAATTTATCATTCTTTTCATCTGCCTTGAGTTTATGAGAGTATAACTATTCTTGAGCTTGTGAGCTCTTACAAAGTATTTGATTCCATCTTTAACAAGTAGATACTTGTTCTCAGCTCTATAGAAAATAGCCTTTCTATCAAACAAGTAAGGACTTCCTAAAACAATTCCACATATAGCCAAAGGAATTATGTCTAACTCAACCTCATCTACAAATGCTGACCCAAAAGAAAACTTGAGTTTGCACTGTCTAGTCACTTGTAGCTATGCTTTATCATTCAACCATCCTAATGGGTATAGTTTCTTGTGAGGTATAATTGCTAATCCCAATTTATTTCAATTTCTTCAGAAGTTAGATTTACTTGTGAGCCACTATCAAACAAAGTATCGATCTTTTGATTTTTGGAAACAACTCGAATATGGAAAAGCTCATGTCTTTTTCTCTTATTTTCTTCATCAATAACAGATTGAGCAGAATTACTAGTAGATGCTTCAGAATTCTTACCTTTTATACCTATGGTTGCAATAGTTGTTTCATCTCCCGAATCTGACCCAAAATATTTCTGAATAGCTGCAACAGTCTTCTTCTTCTTGCCCTCAGACTTCTTAGGTCTCAGCGCTGGATGCAGAATCCAACAATGCTCATCATCATGCCCATCCTTTTTACAGTGAGTGCATGAAGCTTTGCTTTTCTGTGCAGTGTTAGCCTTCCTTGCTTTCCACTTATGCTTTCTTTTCTCCTTGCTCTTGCTTGCAGTGGGTTGGGATGGTCCCCCAACTTCTGGATTTCCATTCTTTCCTCTATCTTCTAGATGAGTAGCTTGTACAGATACCTCATCTATACTAGTGGGATTGAACATGAGGATGGTATGCTTCATGTAGTTGTGTAGACCGCCAATGTACTTCAAAAGAGTCTCTGGTGAGTCTAATGAGATACCCAACATCAATGCTTTCTTCTAAAATTTTGAGTGTACCCTTGCACACTTTGCCCTTTCAATTGTCGAAGAGTTTTCCAACTCATCATGGCTTGTTTCATGTAGGCCAATGGATAGAACTTCTTTTTTATTGCAGCAACAAAATTCACTCCAGACAGAGATGGTCTTACCATGTCTTTTCATATCAGCTCGGGTTCTGCCTTCCCACCAAACCAAGGCAATGCCTCCTAGGCGTAGGCTTGCCAGCTGAATCTTAGTCTTGTCTGAGTCTATGTTATGTACTCTGCAATATACATCAATTTGTCTAATCCAATTGTCCAACTTTTCAACATTCAGCTCTCCATCATATATAGGCAAGTCAAATTTAACATCTAGCTTGATCAAAGATGCTTTCTTATTATGCACAGGGCTATTAGGATGTGTGAGAAAGATTTCCTCTTTCCCTTTTCCTTTGGAGTGGTCATGGAAGTGAGACTCATCATCTTCTTTATCTTGTTTAGAACCTGAGGAGTCTTCATCCTTATGCTTTCTAAAGTCCTTATACATTTCTTCTACCATAGACTTTATAGCTAGGAAACTTTCTATGAATTGAGGGTCTGGCCCCACAGAACCTTCCTCTGACATTGTCTTCCAAGGATAGACTCTCCCAATTTCAGAATTAGTTTCCACCAACTCTTCTTCTCCTAATTTGAGCTTTGATCTAGTGAGAATTCAATAGCTAAACCAACACAAGCTTGTCTAACCTTACAGCCTAGAGCTCTGATACCACTTGATCTGATAATCACCCTATGAGTGACCTCAATTAAAGATTTATTGAATAAAGGTATTACAAACTCATGTGTTGGTGTGTGTGTCTATTTTATTTAAGTAACAGATCGATCAGATTGCCAATACACAGACAATTGAAATGGAAAGACAACAGAGAAATACACTAAGCAATACAAGAACACAAGAAATTAATAAGGAGTTCACCCTATTCTCCAGGGCTACATCTCTGGTCCAGCTTTCAGTGGTGGCCTTGTTTTATTGTGTCTTAAGCAGAGAATTACAATGCAGGAGCTCAATATGAGTCACCTGAAATGGACTTGCTTGGCAGGGTGGTTCTTGGATTCCCCAAGCCACTGGAGTGCACAGACTCGTTTTCCTACCAGCTCTTGTGATCTTCTGGTCTATAATGGAGAGAGCCCAATGTGGTGCTCAGTCCAGACAGATCCTCTCTGGGATGGCTTGAATCTCTCAAGCTCTCTGGTGCTCGATGCTGCCTTTGGTCAGCACGGCCCTTTGTCTTCTTCTGCTTTTGCTTCATTGTCTTCTTCTCTCTGTTTCTGTCTCTCTGTGTTTCGTCCTCCTCTCAGGATTCTCTTTTCTCTATCTTCTATCTCTGTTCATGGCTTTGAAGCCATTCGTTCCCATGTCTGTTCGGTTCCTGTTCTGCCTCCGTCGAATCACCTTCTGCAGCTGCGCTTGGAGTTCCCTATTCAACGTCATCATCGACTCTAAGGGAGTGGCCACATGTCCTCTTGTAACTCGTGCCAGCCTGCTTCGTCGATTCAGTTCTTCAGTTACATTCGTGGAATGAGTCTTCCTCCACCATGGTAGTCAAAGCGGACTTCAAATTCTTCTAAATCGCGGCTTAATCCTTCGTCGATTCCATTTCCCCATCAGGCGTGATCTCAGCCATTAGATATGGGGCCTCCAGATCTGACGCCATATGCACATTTCGTGCAGTTGACTTGCTCTACCATTAGTGCACGATCAACGACGGTTTTCTCTCACCTCCACTTGCCACGCGTCGATCGTTGAGTGGAATCACTCCACTTTCGTCCAAAACCACTTGCCGTTTGAGGAGCCCCCAATCAATACCACCAGTTTCAGAGCGGGTCCCACCTTGTCCTTTAGCACTTTTTGCCTTTTTCCCATAGTTCTCTGGCTCCCCACATGATCGAGTTCTTGGGGCTTCCCCATTTCGAGCCTTTTCACCTAGCGAGGCGCTAATCGCGCATCAAAAACCTCCTCTGTTTCCCGATCTGGGCCTCCCAGGGGCTAATTCGACCTCCCGCGCAATCTCCATGGGCCTCGGTCAACGCGCTTTGACTGAGGTCCTCGTTGTTCCACACTGGCTGCCATTGCCACTGGTTCAGGGTGTTTTTGATCGCTATTTTGGAATTTTTTTATGTTTGTCCTGACCTAATACAGTCATGGTTATTTAGATAGTTCTTTATGGATCCAATTTGAATCACACGACACAACACGTATATGTACACAATGTACATCACAAGACAAACATCCACACATGACGTGATACACCACAAATGAATACACATACACTCGATATACAACACAACTCATACATCTATACCCAATGTACAACACCACACAATACCACATGTACACTAGTACCATATGTACAACATGTCCACAATACCACCTGTACAAAGCACCATCTGTACAACATGTGTTCAACATCACCTGCACAATGTATGCACAACACCACATGTACATCGTGCCACCTATACAACGTGTAGACAATACCACATGCACGACATGTACACAAAACTAAATGTGCACAATGCCACATGCACGACATGTACACAACACCACCTACACACAACACCACTTGTAGCAGATGTACACGACATCGCATCCTCAAAACACCACTTGTACAATCATGCACACAACACCATATGTACATAACACCATATGTACAACATGCACAAATTTCCATATGCACATAACACTGCTTATACAACATGTACATAGCACCATACAGAACACTACATATCCAACATGCGCACAACACTATATGCACACAACACCGGATATCCATCATGTACATATCACTATCTATACCCAACACTACATATGAAACATTCACGCAACACTATTTGTGCTACCCTGTACATAACATTGCATAAACAACATGTACACACACTATATATACACAACAGCGCATGCGCACAACATCACAAACACAACATGTACAACATATACAACACATGCACAACAATAGTACCACACATCCAAACCACACTGTCTCTACCAGGTAACCTTGCTTGCAGTGTCTCTTCGCCATCCATGCTTATCCTAGCATGCCACAAACCACATGACTTTCGTTTTGCTGATGCATCCCTCGGTATAACCTGTCCATAACATAGACATAATATAATCACATAATATCAACTCATAACAACATGATACAGAACTTGTAGATATGTTAGGCTACTCTTCCCATTTGATTCCTCATGAACTAGGAATCTCTTCATGCCATTCACCCACATAAGCAATCATTCCTCTGCAAGAATGATCCCTGAAAACCTTGTTAGACAGTGACATAGATACATATATACATACAAATATAATCATTAGCATAAGACAATCATCATTCTTCCAGACAACGACATACATACATACATACATACTTATATAAACATCATCATAATCATGATCATAACATAATTATAAGGTCTAGGTTAAGAAAACTTTGTTATTTGTGTACAACATGCACAACATTGAGAACCACCATTCCCAACTTGGTTAAACCATTTGACACCTCAGCTCCATTTACTTTACATTTTCTGGCTACCCTTCTCATGTTTGTGTTGCCACCGTCCATTTACCACAACAGACCCAACCAATCCTACCGATTGTCATAGTCTTACCTTCTGCTGCACTTACTCATGCACCAAGCTTCATCTGAATCTTACTTTACCTTTCGGGTACCACACAGCTCTCCCCGATCTCCATTTAATTTCCTCTTTCTCAACTAATTCCCAAGACTCAAAACTTGAAATGCAAGCAAAATAAACAAACAAGAAGAAAACCATGAAAACCAATAAAAACACAACTCTGCAAAAAAAGTGGTATTTCCATACACTAGACATAAACAAAGCCGCCAATCAAGCACAACAAATCACGAAAGACCGAAATCACAAGACTAAAAACAAACACCATGACTCAATCCCCATGGTTCTCAATGCTTCCAAGGAAAGCTCAACCCGAGCATTCTTCAAGATTTTATGGAAGTATCTTTGCTATGCAATCTCTTGCATCATACCGCGATAAACACATAATTGTCAGTGCATAAATAAATATAACCATACACCAGATACCTTATCTTGTTGTGCCAAGCACGTTGCCTTGTAGCTGAACACGTCCATGCCATCTCTCAAGGGACTCCAATTCCCTTGACAAATCCACCTATAACTAGAGACTAGCTAATATACCTGTCAATTACATGTCCATGAATATAGCACATATCCACATAATTTCAGACAAATCAAGGTTAAGAAGACTTCCTGTGTCATGCTTAAAAATCGTTGGAATTTTAAGACTTTTCAAAGACGTGATATTTTATCTTTAATGTCATGCTTGAAAATTGTTGGAAATTTAAAGTTTTTCAGAATCATGATATTTTGTTTTTAACATCATTATTAAAAAATGTTGAAAATGTACCCTGAAAAAAAGACATTATTCCGGCATTAACACTTCTCGATTTCAAGGTGTTTTTTGCACCAAACAAAATGGATTTTATTGTTTTTCACTGTTATTTATAAAAAATATTGAAAATTTACTTTGAAAAAAATGTTGATGCAGAATCAACACTTTTTATTTTTAGGTTGTTTCTTCATGTTTTTTTTGGGGTTTTTGGGCTCGAGTACCCGCTTTGAGGTAATAGTTCCCGTTTGATTGGTAACCATGTAATTTTAGTTCCAACTCTTATCATTGTTGATTAGGATTCAACAAGAGCTTTCGTCTTCTTCTTCCATGCTCGTGTCCAAGATTATTTTGATGAAGGTGGAGTACTTGCAAGTTATTCCAAGCCTAGAGGATCTTGAACTGGGGATTCTTCATGAGCTAAAGATTCAAATTCATCAACTTGATTTTCCCAACTTGTTATTGATTGGGCGCTTTATTACCATGTAATTCTGGTCCCGAGTCATGGGGGATAGGGAATTATATCTTTAGTATTTTGGAAACATTTCCTTGTTTTGTTTATTAGGAAATTGTAGTCACTTGAGGTGGAGAAGTGGCCCGTGGAGACTCATCCTACAAGACTAGATCTACAAAATCAATACACCAAGTTGATTTTCATTGTTTCTTCCTATTTTTCTTCAACCCATTTGGACATTGAGTATCTATATGTCCTATTTCAAAACAATCCCTACACCATAGGGAGACTCACTCATAGTCTAATTTTTGAGCCTAGGAAAAGTATTTTTTACTCAAATAATTTCAGTTGGGAACCTTAAGCTAAAATCCATTTCCACACATATTCTAGCATATGTTGCAATACTCCACCTTTGAGTTTCATGAGAAACAAAATGGAACTTTCCAAGAGTGGACCCAATGGCTTGAAGAGAGGATAAACCCCAAGTTTCATTCACATATTTAGAAGTTGTGCCTGAACAACATTGGTACTTGTCAGCACCTCCATTAATGGATTGAAAGTGGGAGACCAAGGCTTCAATAATATGCTTACGTTACCCCAAATCATAGACTAGATTTCAATATCAGATCTCTATCTTCAACACGTTTAAAGTAAACAATAAAAAGTCCTTTTATATAGCGGTGGATGAAAACATCTTGCTTGATCATAGGGATCCAATATTTTGCTACTCTTGCATGAATATCAGTGATGCATGGCCAAAACCCAAAGAAATAGTAAACCAAACTACCAAACAGAAGAAAATTAGCTTTCTCAATTGCAATAAAGCGAACGGGGGTGGAGATGGAGGGGACTTCACATGCCAAAGGAGAGGATGAGCGAGTTGAAGGTTGTTGAAGAATTTCATGCTTGAACAAAACACCACTTGAAGGACCATTGATGAGTTTGGGAACTAGCTGAATGCATAAGGAAGAGCTAGAGGGGGTCCCACACTTAGTAAAGTTTGTAGGCCCAATATAACTCATAGGGATAGGACAAGACGATAGCGCCTTCAATTTCATTCGAAGGTCAGGGAGGAAAAAGATGAAGCGTATCATAGCCAACCATAGTTGTGATGGGATCTGGAAATCGAAAAGGGAGTAGCACAAGTAGTTAGGGTTAAACCCTAACCATTACAAATGGGATGGGTGCCATCTAATCAAGGGGAAAATTTTCTCAGATTTTTTGACCACACATTTTTATTATATATATATATATATATATATATATATATATATATAATATCATATATTTTATTTCAATATTTTTATTTCAATGTTTTTAATCAATTTTTACTATATTGATGAACATTAAGTAAATAAATAAAAAATTACCTAGTCGTACTCCACTCCCTTGTTTCTCATAATTTCATATGCAAGTTATCAGCTCACTTATCTCATATAATCATTCAAATACCTCCTATTAAAATGTTGTATAGTCAAGAAACTTTCTCATAAGGCACATTTGAACTTTTCTCATAATGAGCACAAAAATTTTCAACTATTATTAACATTAACAACTATTGAAATGATATGGAGAATTTTACATCATAAAAAACATTTCGCCTTTGAAATAAAGCTAGTTTCATTCTCGTATCTCTTACCTCACCATTTGCATTCCAAAAGAATAATTATCATATATCTATGTTATATATAGACCCAATTCATCTCCAAATTTATTGTTTCATTGGATGGGAAAAAACGAAACGTTATCATTTATTATTTGACTTGATTAATGTCACAAACTAATTTCCTCTTTTTTCTTTTCTTTTTTAATAATAAATAACCTTTTTTTTTTGCTGGCTTGACCCACGGGGGATTTGAACCTTGAATCTCATGGTTTACATAATACTCCATTAAATATCAATTGTCAATTGAGTTGTCCCCCATGGGCACAGTAAATGAAAATTATTAGGAAGTACAAGTTTATATTGTAGTCTATATAGAGAATTGATTGTAATAGACTCACATATAATAGAAAATTCATGTGCATAATTCGCATGATAAATATAGTTTCTTAGTTTAACAACATTCATGTACCATAATTAAATAATAAGATAAAACATTGTCTATATAAATTTATCGACCCCTTTATATATGTAAGAATGGTGTGTGTAGTGTAAGAAAATTATCATTTGAAATTGATATGGATGTAATTTAGTGGATCAATCATAAATGGTAGCCAAAGGATCATATATATCTAAAATTATGAGTGATAGGATTCTTCACAATCATATTTACAAACCTTGAGGATAAAAAAAGAGTATTTGAAAATGGCCCATATTTATTCAACAACGCAATATTGTTTATGAGATTTTGGAAAGAGCAATACTATCCTGAAAGATAAGATTTTCTAGTAGCATTTGTTTGGATATCCCTTTTCTCTTTTCCAAGGGAAATTTGGGAAGAAGAAATATTGGAGGGTATTGGAAACACCATAGGAAGTTTTGACAAAACTTCTAAGGCAACAAAAAGGGGTAGATACACTTCCTATGTACATATCTGTGTATATATGAATATATCCCAATGCTTACTTGCCTCGAGTGACATCACCTATCAGTAAAATGTTTGGAAACGCACTCTAGACTATGAGCATGTTCCCTTTAGTTGTTGTTGTTAGCATGAATATGGTCATCTATTTCATGACTGTTTGTTGATGCAGAAAGAGGAGCCACATGAGAAAGAAATGCTAAAGTATTCAAAGTAGTATACAAAAGTCACCACTAGAAGAAGAAATCCATGTCCTCTTATGGCCCCATCCTTAGGGGAGATCCCTCAATCCAAAAATAAAGTATCATCCTTGGAAAATAATGAGGAATGCGGGAACACCAGGAATCCCCCACACAACATAGTAGAAAATTATGGAGTATTGTGAGAATCGATAATAGGGAAGAGGAAGACCTTAGAAGAAAAATTAGGAAAAACCCACTTCAAAGGAAGTGGAGATGCCACATGGAAATGAGGTATGTACTCAAGAAGCTTCAGAAGACATGGACCTCGATGAAACAACACTTTATGATATGATTGATGCATGGAAGTGAAAATATCCACAGAACATCCTAGAGCACCAAGTTCATCTCTTTCATCAAATGTATCTCAAGATTCAAAATGGTAAGAGTGTTATATCATTTAGATCTAACTTTCCTTATCCTCATTTGGGATTCACATACACTCTTTCAAATATCCTCCCAAAATCAAAAGGAAGATAGAAAGCAGGGTAGGAAATGTAACAAGGACCTAATCCAAGAAGTGGGAGAAATTCTAGCCAACTCAGGTAAGGTTACACTCATGACAGATGTTTTTTCTCCACACAACCTCATTCTCAATGAAGATCATTTCATGTAACATTAGAGGCCTCATTTGAAGAGGTAAATAGAGGCTTATAATAGATTGTGTCCATCAATAACTCCCTATAATAGTGATGTTACAAGAGACTAAGTGTTCTAGTGAAAGGGTTAGTGTTCTTGCTTCTCAATGTTGGAGAGGTTGTCAATCTATTGCCTTAGATGCTATAGGCCATGCAGGAGACCTACTAGTACTGTGGAACCCTAATGAAGTAAGAATACTAGACTTGGAAGTTTCACCGTGCATACTATTAAGTCGTTTTCAACACATTATATCGACAAAAATATGTTGTGTAAACAATAATTTATGGTCCTCATATTGGAGGAGAAAAACCCAATTTTCTTCATGTACTCAATAAAATAAGATCAATCCACTAGGAGGAGATTTATATTGTAGGAGGTGACTTCAACATCCTCAAGTTGTTAGAGGAGAAAAATGGAGGCATACAGAGGTTAGAATCATATGCACACTTGTTTGAGGAACTAATGGAACAACTGAGAGTTATTAACATAGAGACAATCAATGGAACTTTCACATGAAATAATGAAAGAGGGCGTAAGCACCCTAACACATCCCCTCTATACCACTTTTTTTGTTTCTAAATCACTTTTAGAGTGAGATGCCATTATGGATGCGTCCATTATCCCATGTGTTGTATCAAATCACTGGCTAATTTGCATGGAAATTGACACTAAAACTGCCCCTACAAATAGACACTTTAGACTTGAAAGTTTTTGGCTCAAAGACCCAACCTTTGTGGAGAAATCTTGATCATGGTGGTAGCAAGAATATTTTATTGAAGGATCTATAATGTACATATTTCAAAAAACACTCAAATCTTTCAAGGCTAATATCAAAATGTGGAACAAAGAGGACTTTAGCAACATCTTCCAGTGCAAATATGCATTGAAGGAAAGGATGCAATAAATACAAGAGCATATTATCTTGAAGTAAAAACATAAGAACTTGCTAAGGAAGAAGGAGAGGTGTTGATTCAATTAGAGAATTGAAGAATAAAGGAAGAAATATTTTGGAATAAAAAATAAAGAGTTAATTAGATAACATAAGGGGAGAAAAACTCCATTTTTTTTCTTCCATAAATCCATGATTAAGCACATGCGACATAATATAATCTTCTCACTAGAGAATAGGAATGGAAGAAATATTACAGATCATTATCACATGGAGGAGGACCTAGATGGTTTCTTCAACTCCCCAATAATGGAACCATAGCTCAACATGATTTATGCCATAAGAAAAATAACCAACAACATACCTTCTCTAGCTAAGGAAGATCAGAATGAGGGCTTGATGAGAGAAATTTCACTCGTTGAAGTAGAAGAAGCAGTCATGGATGACCAAAACCAAGTGTCTTGGGTTAGATGGTGCCACATTTTATTTCTTTCAATCATATTGGTCCTTTCTAGGCTAGGAAATCTTGGAGCTAGTTGAAGGATCTAAATGAACAACTCCCATGCTCCCTATCCTAAATTCCACCTTCCTCACTTTGGTTCTCAAAATAAATCGAACCAATGATCTTAGTAGCTTCCATCCAATCGCTCTTTGCAAGGCCATTTCCAAAATCATCACAAAAGTGATTGCCAATTAGTTCAAGCCCTTTCTTCCTATTCTTACCTCTTAGGAGCAGACTTACTATGAGGAAGGTCATCAAATATTGGATGGAATCATTGTCACTCATAAAGTCATCCACTCCCTGAAGAAATCAAGAAAGGAAAGTATGATAATTAAACTAGACTCCTCTAAAGTTTTTGATAAACTAAGTTGGTCTTACCTTTATCACATCCCAAAAGCCTTTGGTTTCTTTTATAATTGGACCAATTGGGTGGGATTTCTTTTTTCCTCCCCGTTCTTTCTCTCCCACCTTCACTTTTAATTCTTGCGAAGATATTCAGTAAGGGAATCCCCTTTCCCCCTTCCTCTTCATCATTTTTGTTGAAGGTCTCGGTAGAACCTTGAACAGTGGTATATCCCAAGGAAAATTTAAGGGCATGTATCCCTTTGGAAAATATCTTCCTATTTCCCACTAACATTTCATGTATGATATTATGTTGTTGGGCATTCATACAATCAAGGAACCTACGATGTTCAATCAAACCCTTCAGGATTTTATGGAGGCTTCAGGAACCTCCATGAATTTGGCCAAATCTCATATATTCTTCTTTAATAGTCACCCTATTATCCAAGGCCACATCTCTCAGCTTTTAGGTTATCAATGTAGTTATCTTCTAACCAAATACTTAGGTGCCCCGCTTTAGCCAATTTTCTCATAACCAAGCATTGGCAATATTTGCACCAAGAGTTTTCTAATAAACTTTACAGTTGGACCTTCAAATATCTTAATCTAGCAGGTTGTTTAGTCCTCCTTAAATTAATCCTACAAGCTCTTCCCTTATACCCCTTTTCCATTTTAATTTTCCCCGAGGGCATGCTTCGTTCTATTAAGATTCTCCAATGCTCCTTCTTATAGGGAGGAGCTTCGTTGGAAATAAAATGGTCTTTAGTATCTTGGGATAACTATGTCTCCCAGTGTTGGGGGAAGGTTTGGGCCCGAGAGATCCATAAACACTCAACAAAGTCCTTAGGGCTAAGATATGGTGGCAATGGATCCAAGTAGGTAACGAACTATGGAGGAATTTATGAAACATGAAACACAAACAAATTTACAGTCTTGACTGAATTTTTGTTTTTTTGGAGGTCATATTTAGTACTAATTCTTATGCTCTTTTTGAAAAGTGCTGATGCAACATCACCCATTTTTCATTTTAGCATCAAAATTCCAACATTTTTCAATTATGGCATTAAAACCCAAATATCATGATTATGAAAGACTTGAAAAAACATGTTGAAATGAAAAAGTGTGATGCGTTAAAATTCAAACATTTTTCAATCATGGCATTAAAAATATTTATCATGGCTATGAAAGATATTAAAAAACACATAGAAATGTAAAAGTGGTGATGCAACATCACCCCCTTTTTGAGGGTTAAAATTCAAATGTTTTTCAACCATGGCATTAAAAACCAAATATCATGACTACGGAAAACCCTAAAAATCAACACCTAAAGTTTGTTTGCTTTCTTTTAAATGTTTTTTTCAGAATTGTCTACGTTTTATTTTTGGGGGTAAAATTACCAATTAATTAACATTATGGCCTTGACAATTGGTACCATATAAAAAATAAATAAAAAATTGATTATAAATGTAAAAATGGCATTAAAAACAATTGAGAAAAAAGTTGTAAATATTATATTTTTAAGAGGTAAAAATCAATTTGAAAATAAATATATAAAAGAAATCACATTTTTATTAAAAAAAAAATTGAAAAAAATGCTAATTGTTATTATTTTAATTTTTAAGAGGTAAAAATCAATTTGAAAATAAATATATAAAAGAAATCACATTTTTTAAAAAAAAAAAAAAAAAAAAAAAAAAAAAAAAAAAAAAAAAAAAAAACTGAACAAAATGCTAATTGTTATTATTTTAAATTAATGGGAAAAACATTTTAAAAACAATAGTTGAGATACAAAACTAGTATAGTTATATAAATTAAGTGTCTAGTAAATGATGATAGACATCAATCCATAATAAACATCAAAACACTTCGTCATACATCTCAAGTTGCTAAAATAAAAATTACAAAATTACAAAAATTAACTAAATTATAAGTTTATTTAAAATAATAATAATTATTATTAATAATGACAAAACGAATTAGTATACAAGTTAAACATATATACATTATAAAAAAACATATAACAAGATTCTTAACCATTAATATTCACCTCCACTTTATCATTGAGATCCTTATTTTATGGATAGACTTTGTTACTAAACCATGGACCATATCATGGCTTGTCAATACCACATGTCCAACAGACGATAACTCATTTCATATGACACTTGTTCATATGAGTTTTTTCTAATTAATTTTAATTAAAAAGGAAAAAAAAACATAACTATTTTGGAAATAAATCTCAACATTTGATTTGTGTATACTACTAATAATATTCTAGGATATTCAATTGAGCTAATTCCTACCATCCATTGAATAGTTATTGATAATTGAATTAAAATCCCGGAAGTCATTTTCCCAAATAAACATGTCTATCGACATAATTAAAAAAGATTAAAAAATAAAACTAAAATTTAAACTTTAAAAATTTTAAAAAATTAAATACAATTTAATTAAAAAAAAAAATAATAGAAGAGGCGACGCGGGCATCAACCACCTCCCACGCGACCAAATTGTAGCTGCCGCCTAGCACGCATAGTGTATGGGGCCATCACACCCTCTCCCACTCAATCAGCCCACTCAATCAGCCTATAGTCATTGCATAATTTAAGCTTATGCTATGCGACAACTATAGATCAATCGTATGGGCAGGGGGGCGATGACCGACATTGGTCCTATACACTTGTGTTAAAATATGTGTTCTTTATTTTATTATTATTTAATTTTGTGTTAGGCATATTTTGTAATGTTTTTTCTTTTATTTTTTTATTCCGTTATTTAACTAGCAATTGTCCCAAAAGGTACAAAGAGAGGTCGATAGGATTATTAAATTGGAATTGTTGAATTTTTTTAGAAGAGATATTGGTTCAATCAGCCTAGTCGCCTACACTGCCACAACTCTTCTCGGTAAACCCTGACAGCGATTCTGCTTTTGTGAAAAATTAAAATTTGCATCAGTAAACGTCACACATATACCTATACAGCTGGATTGTTGATTGATATCTTTGGATGTTGAATAATTTAAGGTAAATCTATTCGTTATTATGCATTTGTGGAAAAATGAAAATTTGCACCAGTAAGCATCACAAATATATACAGTTGGATTGTTGATTCATACCTTTGGACATGCTCGATTAATGAATAATTTAGGGTATAATATATTACGTAAACAAAGGATCAAAGGGGGAAGGGGTGGGGTTTGTGTACTGGATCAAGCCTCTGAGATTCATGGGAGAAACGAAGGAAGAATCCCTGCCCAAAACCTCCTCTGCAATCATCCACTGTACCCTCTCAGTTGGATGAAATTTGTCCCAGTAAACATATTCCTTGGGATCCTTGCAGATTGAGCACCCTGGATCCAACCCACAGCCTACATGGCCATTGTATGGACCATCTCCACAGAAAACTTGTTGACCCACCCTGTACCTCCTAGTCTTCGTCATCCAAAATGAGGTCTAGTCTGCAGCACCCTAGGCCGATGGCCTAGGCTGCCCTGGTTCGAGTCCTCCTGCCGACGGAACCCTCCTCGCTCTCTTTTTCACATCCCCCCTCAGGTGAGAAAGGATCCATAACCCTATATAATCTTATTAATGAATATTATTATATATAATATTATATTAATATTAAGGTTTAATCCTATTCATATTGTTAAATAGGGAATCCATACAGGTGAGCATGGTTTTAGATAGAGGAGGAATGACCTGTTGTGGAGTTTTGTGAACCCAACATTTCGGACTACCAAGTGAGTCCATCATCAGGGGACGCGACAATAGATGATATTCAAAGAATAATTTAAGAGAGTCATAAACTAACCAATATGGGGATTAACAAAAAAAATTAATTAATTAATCTATAAATAAATAAAAATAATTTTTTAGGAAGAAAGTGCAGGAATCTAACATCTGTTGATACTCCAGCCGTCATCTCTATTTAAATTAACAAGTCTTTTTTTCAATTTCTAAGGCCTCTCTAAATTTACGATAATGAAAATGGTCAATCCTCGCAATGACCTTAACCTCTTCAATAGAGATGTGATGATTGGTTTTTTCTGCATGCTCTACCAAAGCGGAGGAGCGAGACCTTCCATGCCTGATGTCGGCAGCATGTTCACAAATCCTTTGGTTAATGGATCGACCGGTCTCACCAATATAAGGAGCTCGACAAGAATAGGGAATGATATAAACACCCTTCTAATCTTTGGGGTTAATTGGGTCCTTAACAAAATGAAGAGAACTTCATATAGTGTTAAGAGGTCTAAAAGAAGAATGAATCTTATGCTTCCTCAAGATCCTAGCGATTTTATCCGTGGTCCCTAGAATAAAGGGAAGATGAACACTGGAAGACCAATCCTTGGGGTCAATCTTACTCTTAGGACCCTTTTTCAGCATTTTGAAAAGCCTTAAGACCTTGAGACCTACTATAACCATTCTTATTAAAAACTTCCAGGAGGTCAGTTTTCTCATCTTCAAGGTGATTTTCGTCATAAACTTGCAACGCCCGCCGAAGTAGCTAAGGTGTTGAGAACGCCTATCTTTTGAGCAAGAAATTGATGGGAGCTAGCATGGACTTAAATTGAATTTAGTTATTTTAGAGATGTTACAATGTTTAACATTTTGACTTAGTCAAATTAAAATTAAAATATAAAATATAAAATTTTCCAACCCATGGTTTTTCCTTATTATATTTTTAATCTATGGTTTTTTCCCATGGTATTTTTCTCTAATGTGAGTTATTTAAAGGTTAATATTTAAACTAATCTAAATTCATTTTAACTCTACATCTACCAAATGCCAAAAAAATCAAATCTCTTTTCACACTTAAAAAATCAATACCTCAAAAAAAAAGTCCCTCTTAACACATAATAAACTTACAACTAAAAATAAATCTAAACTAATTTTTAAATTTAAAATTTAAAATTTATATTTCAATTAAATTATAAAAATAAATTAATAATACATTGCATTTAAAAAATAAAAATAAAAATAAAAATCCTCAAAAATCTTTGCTTTTCTGAGCTTTTTTCTTTCGATCTTTGATTTTTATGATTTTTTCGTGCTTTCTTGATTTTTTTTGCATAGAATCTTTTTTGAGCTTTTGTGCTTTCTTGACTTTTCGTGCTTTCTTGATTTTCCATTGTTTTGTTTTCTGGTTCAGATCAACGGTTGAAAGTGTTTCATCTGATCTAACGGATCAGAGTAAAAGTGTTGACGAAAAGTTGATGCATAGGAAAGGCCTATCGGCCTAATTATTTTGATATGTTTTTAAAAGATTTTTCCCCAAAATTAATTGCTTTTCTTCTCTCTTTATTTTTTTATTTTTTAATTAATATATATATATATATATATATATATATATATATATATATATATATATATATATATATATATATATATATATATATATATATATATATATTCTCTATAAAATTGATTTTGATGTTGTTTTTATCTTTTATTTTTTATTTTTTTAAAGAAAGAAATTAGTGTCCCTCTTAGCTCTAGGGCTAGAGTGAGGTTGTTGGTCCTAAACTAGCCCAAGGTATATCCAGTTAAGAGTTCACAAGTATCGAAGCCAATGCACTAGTATTCATATCCATGAAGCCATTACAACAATATTTATCAAGGCATTATAGCTCATCATGTCACTAGCAGGGATTTGAACATGGAAAGGGAAGATAATAGTCATTCTGCCCAACCACTGAAGATACGCCTAATTGAAAATTATATATATATATATATATATATATATATATATCATTTATTTTTTCCCAAAGGAAAAATCGTAATTTCCATTAATAAGAAAATGAAAATTACATGTAGTAGATGCTTTCAAGCATATCCTGAAAATATTCTGAGGATGTTGTTATGCATGCTAGATAGAAAAACCATCTATTTGAATATAAAACCATCCACATAACATATTCATCATTGATATCTATACCTAAGTGATTGTTTATACATTTGTATCAAAACTAGATAAAATATACATGACATCCAAAAAAAACATAAATAGGTGGCGTGTAATATCCTAGGTAGCTGCAAAATTGTCATCAAATTTTTTTTTTTTCTCAAAACTTTTCTATATCCCATCATCCTATCTGTATGCCAAAATCAGAAAATGGACGGTGATAGTATTGGTAGTAATTCATCCCACTATGCTTGTGTATCATCCATGTGCCTAGAGCTTGTTGCACACCTTCTTTGGATAACTGATCAGAAATGGTATTTCTTTCCCTGTAAATATGCGAACATGAAATGTCATCAAAATGTTCTTTTATCATGAAGGTGTCTTCCCTGTCTGATTGAACCAGTGAATGACAATTTTTGAGTCACCGAATACCTGAAGTTTTCCACACCCCTTTTCCAATGTGAATAATAGAAGTAGCTTCAAGTTGAAAAGTTCAACAAAGTTATTTGTACCAGGCCCAAAGCCGAAGCTCATTTTGAAGAAATGATTATCATTTAGGAACAGGATAGCTCCCCCTCCACTACTATTCTCATTTGCAAATCCATCGAAGTATGCCCAAGGTTTTGAGGAGTCAATCACTTTAGCTGTGAGCATGTGATTTATTCTTGTGGATGGATCTTTTGGAATGAGCTCATATATGGAAAGTAGGCAAGCTCATATCTTCTTATTTCTGCCTATCCAGATAGCCCAATAAATTAGACTCAGAAGGTTCCATAACTTTTGAGATTTGGGCTCCTGACACCATTCCTACCATGCTTCATTTATCGATTCTCCTCTCCATATGTACTGAATACCTAAAGATTAATATGTCAAATTCCATATCCTATTTGTTGTTGGGCATGTTATAAAAAGGTGATCTACCGTCTCTTCTGCACATTGACATAATGAACACCATGATGGTCCCTGAAAATCTCTTTTCTTTAAGTTATCAGCTGTAGGAATTTTGTTTGTTAGGATACACCATAATAATAATATAGCTTTTGGAGGACTTTTCAACTTCCAAATATTGTTCCACCACCAGCATATTTCTTCAGGTTTTCTATAATCATATGCAACTAGATATCCTTCTTTGGGATTGTATATACCCCTTTTCGAGTGGGTCCATACTAGTTCATCATCCCTGTCAATGATCCTAACATGAGATTTGGATAATGCATTTGTAAACTCCTGCCAAGTTTGATGCCATTGTTCAGGAATATTTAGTCTTTGTGCAGTCATCCATCCCTGTCCCCATATGGATGTGGCATTTGGGTCTGATATCTGATTGATAATTTTTATCCCCTGACCGTTTAGAAAATTTATGAGATCGAGAGGGAGAGTGTACCTATTTCCACTGCCGGACCAAGGATCAACTCCTATCAGGGCATGTTCCCCCAATCCAATTCTCCATGCCAACCCTGATTCAATTATGTTAAATGATGCCAGAACAACTTTCCATATAGTTGATACATTTGTTTTGTATTTGTTTTGAAGATGAACCCAATCAATAATAGACAAAGGATAAATGTACTTTCTCATGATGACTTCCGTCCAAAGACTATTTGTCGTTATCAACCTCCAACCAACCTTTGCAGCCAAAGCCCTTGAGAAAGTGAATAAGTCCTTGATGCCCCATCTTCCCCATTTTTTTGGTAGTGCAATGTGTTCCCATCTGATCCATGCAAAGACCCTGCCTTCTTTTTCCCCACGCCATAGGTATTCACAACATTTCTTTTGAATTATGTGTAAAATGCCTTTTGGATTCAGGCTAGAGCCATCCAAAAGACAGGAATTGCTTCCAGTACAGATTTTATAAGAACCAATCTTCCTGCCCGAGATAGCCATTTGTGGCACCATAAGTTGAGTCTTTTTTCTATCTTTGCAATCATCCACATCCAGTCAGTCTTCCTGTAATCATTTGGTTTAAGCCTAAATCCCAAGTATTTTATGCCCTCTTCCAGATCAACCAGATGAAAGGGAAATATCTCCCTGATGTATGATATTTCATCTCTAGAACATCCAAAAGTTGTAATAGTTGATTTATGTGGGTTTATTTCCATGCTCGTCACCTTCCTAAATAGATTGATAATTTGATGCAAGTCTACGGGATCACTCCTAGATCCATCAAGAAGTACCATGACATCATCTACAAATAGTAGATGCGATAATGATATATTCCCAATGATTTGCATACCTTTGAAGACCCCTCTTGATTTTACGTCAATTATAATTCTACTTAAACCCTCCATAACAAGTAAAAACAATAATGGGGAGAGGGGACATCCCTGTCTTAAGCCTCTTTCCACATGAAAAAAATCAGTTGTTGATCCATTTATTAACACTGCAAAGGAAGTTGAAGTGATACAACACATAACCCAATTTATAAAATTAATATGAAATCCCAAGTGAGTGAGTAACATCCTAATATAAAGCTAACTAGCTTTATCATATGCTTTTTCCAAATCAATCTTAAGAATCATACCCTTCAATTTCCTTGTCTTTAAGCTATGCATCACTTCCTGTGCAACTCCTATGGCTTCATGAATCTGACGATCATCCAAAAACACAAATTGTTCTTTTGATATATGCTTGGATTGTTGGCATTATGACACAGGTTTGGCACTATCGCACAGGTGTTGTCCTTGATGGCAACTCGCTCTGGTGACAGATCTCAGTTCAGGCTCTCAGAATGAAGGAAAAATATATATACGCAGGTTCATCGTGACCAAGCCGCGTATACACACGGGTTAGACATTCCAAAGATGCGTATGCGTATACACACACTTTCACGCAAGGAAAAGCGCGTATATTTGGGAGAACTTATTTTTGGTCCGTGGTATTTAGTCCTTGGTATTTGAACCTATGGTTTTGGACCATAGTATCTCATCAGATGTGTTGATTCCAAGTATTGGGTCCATGGTATTGGTTTGTTATGGTTTTGGACCGTGGTATTGTGAAAGGCCTAAGACTATAAAAGAGGAAGGAGATCATTAGGCAAGGATCATCTGATGTATTGAATATCTAAATACGTGCAAGTGATTGGTTTGTGTGGCTGGATCTGAATCAAGGAGGAACCTGAGCATTACAAGATAGATAAGTTCTATTGATGGGTCGAGATCTCAAGGCTTGAATAGTAATATCTTTTTGTGATTTGATCTGTTATAATCGGTGCATAATTAGATCTATAAATCTGATAATCTGAGTATAACTGAAGTCTGTTTAAGTGTAAAGGGTGAATTGTCTTTTATAGATCTATACACAGGTTCGACTCTGCAAAGGCGCGTATACACGCAGGTTCAGCAAGAGAAGAAAGCGTATACACTGGTTGACCTTGATTCAGCTGCGTATGTACGCAGGTTTATACACAGTGAAGTAGCGTACATCTCTTGAAATATGTTCTAGCTGCTTCTGTGGATTACTGCAGTGTTCTGGGTTCAGCATTGGTGTCTAGTATTGTTTTTCTGGTTACAACATTCTGAGCAGTTATTGATTGATTCAGTAGTTGTTTGTGGAAAGGAGATTGGTTGATGCACATATACTTGATGTTTGTTTGATATTCATGGATCCAGTCTGAAAATTGATGAAACATGGTCCCTGGAAGAGAAGAGAAGGTTGTAGCCTTCTGTAGGTTAGCACCTACGTACTAGTATCTCAGCTAGTACAAGAGCTAAGGGGGTTGTAGCTCCCTTCCAGGAGAAGCTGGAGAACGAGAGAGGGTTGTAGCTCTTTGCAGGTTGCAGCCTGCGTACTGGTATAAGTCTGCACCAGTACAGAATCATTGTAAAAAGAAGTTTCTAATTAAAAGAAGATAGAGACGAATTGCAGCAGGTGGTTTTCACCCACATTGGGTTTCCACCTTATATCTTGTGTTCTTGTGTGTGATTGTCTTCTACTCTGTTTTTACTGTTCCTGGTTACTGTTTATATGAATCTGATGCACAGATTAATGATCAACATCTGTAGAATACATTAAATTATAAGTCTGCATGGTATACGCTGGTTTTCTTATCTGAAGTTGCGTATATACACGGTTTTCTCTAATTGAAGTAGCGTATATGATCTGGGTGTGAAATAAAAAATATTTGACTTAATAATACTGATTCACCCCCCCTCTCAGTATTATTTCCAACAATTGGTATCAGAGCAGGTCATTTAGAAGAAGCTTGATCGCTTGAAGGAAGATCTATCATCATGAGAAACTACAAGAGAGAAGCCTCGATCAGGCCACCAATTTTTTATGGGACCAACTTTGTCTATTGGAAGGTAAGAGCCTATCTTCAATCTCTTGGTATAGAAGTCTGGGATATCATAGATACAAGGTACACATTTCCATCAGCAACTCCTACAGATCCGGCTGGGAAGAAGCAGTATGAAACAAATGCAAATGTTGTCAATACTCTATTAGGGAGTCTATCTTAGACAAAATTCATCAAGGTTATGTAGCTCAAAACTACAAAAGAAATATGGGACAAGATCGTTTTGAGCTATGAAGGAGATGAACAGGTAAAACGAGCAAAACTTCAAACCCTCAGAATTCAGTATGAAAATCTTAGAATGCACAATGATGAAAGTGTGGCTAACTATTTCCTTCGTATAGATGAGATTGTTAATTGTATGAAAAAATTGGGTGAAGAAATAAAAGAGGTTGTTTTGGTTGAAAAGGTTCTAAGATCTTTGTCTTCTAAGTTTGAATCAAAAGTTTCTGCCATAGAAGAAAAGCAGAATCTACAGAGCCTTACCATGTCACAGCTGCACGGAATTCTAACTGCTTACGAAATGAGAAAAGGAGGACCATCAGACAGGAGAGAAGCTGCATTCAAGGCTTCAGGCAAAGGAGATTACTATGAGTCAGGACACATGTCAGAAGAAGAGGAAGAATCAAATTTTGTCAAGAACCTCCAACGGGGAACTGGAAGATTCAGAGGTAAGCTGCCTTTCAAATGCTTTGCTTGTGGAAGAGTCAGTCATTATGCTGCAAAATGTCCTCATAAAGATAAACTAGACAAAGGTAAGGAACCTGTCAGATGGAATAGAAAGCAGAATAAGAAGAGATATTACACGCATGAAGACAGTGATGGATTGTCAAATAATGATGAAGATGAACGAGGTAATGATGATAGACTTTTGATGGCTTTTGAAGATGAGGATTTCTTGGATGCTATAAATGAAGAAGGTCTTTATGAAAAAATTTCTAGACTTAAAGTTTGTTTAGAGGAAAAGAATATGATTATAGATACTCTAACATTCCAACTTGGAAAAAAAGATAAATACAATGAAAAGTTAGAATGTGAAATTGTGGGACTTAGAAAAGAAATTGAGAAAACAAAAGCCCTTAATCTCAGATTTGCTAAAGGATCGGAAAATTTATATGAGATTATCAAAGTGCAGCGTTCTCCATTAATCAAGACAGGTCTGGGACATAATGAAGAAGTGTCTCAAGCACAGGAGCCATCCACCTCCAAAAGTTATCTTGATGCAGCAAGGAGGAGTGAACAAACTAACAATCGACAGCAAAGGCACAATGGAGATCACCAGGTAAATCAGGGACAATTTACCTCAAGAATGAACAGAGACTACAAGGTAAATTGGGGGCAATCTACTTTAAGGATAAACAGAAACTATAACCAGCCACAGGTAAAACATTCTCAATTTACCTCAAGAACAGATGTCAATAGAAACTACAATCATTCAGTTGGTAGATTTGATAATCGCAAGAGTTTATTCAATGGCCAGTGTTTCTCTTGTCATAACTTTGGTCACAAAGCGGCTCAATGTGTTGCCTATAAGACAATCATGACTAGAGAAGCTCAAAAACAAAGAAGTATGACTGGGATCATGAAAAGGACCTACAATAACTTTTCTTCTCTTGAAAATGAAATAGAATGTTCTATTTGTAAAAACTTTGGTCATGAAGATTCTGAATGCAGGAGCAGGTTTCGGCAGACAACTCAGAAGGAACAAGTCTCAAGTGCCAAAACATGGAGAATGAAAGAACCAAAACTGGAAAGATGTGGGATAGCCTTATATGCAGAAGGACAGGAAAATCAATGGTATATCGACAGTGGATGTTTGAAACATATGACAGGTGATAAAGAAAAACTTCAATCATATAGTGCATTAGAAAAGGCAAAGAAGGCCTCATTTGGAAATGACACCCCTGCGTTCATAAAAGGTAAAGGTTTTGTTCAGTTGAAAGAAAAGGTCAAAGCTGGAAATGTTATGTATGTTGATGGCTTAAAGCATAATCTATTGAGTGTCAGTCAGATGTGCGATCAAGGAACTGAGGTAATATTTCGATCAAATGGATGTAGTGTTCGTGATCTTGATACAGGAAAAATAGTAATCAAAGGCATATGAACTCCAAATAATTTATACATATTCAAAGAAGGACAACATCAATGCTATCTAAGAAAGAATGATGAACACTGGCTATGGCACAAAAGATTGGGGCATCTCAGCTTCTCTCAGATAAGGAAAGCATGCAAATATCAGGCGGTTCGTGATCTTCCTGACATCAGAATTCCAGACAATACAATATGAAAATCATGTCAGTTTGGTAAGTAAACCAGAACTAATTTCCCGGAGAAGGAAGGAACAGCGAGCAGGCCACTTGAACTTGTCCATACTGATATATGTGGTCCAACTAGGAAGAAGTCACCTCGAGGTGAAGAGTACTTCATATTGTTTATTGACAACTTTTCAAGGATATGTTGGTTAGGACTCATGAAGTATAAAGATGAATCTTTCGAAAAGTTCAAATCATTCAAAGCCTTAGTTGAAAACGAATCAGATCGACGAATCAAATGTCTCATATCTGATCGAGGAGGAGAATTTACCTCAAATGAATTTTTCGATTTTTGTGAAGAACATGGCATAAGAAGGGAATTTTCTGCTGCAAGGACACCTCAACAAAATGGAGTAGTGGAAAGGATGAACAGAACGGTTCAACAAATGGCTCGTGCTATGCTCGATGAATCTGGAACTCCCACAACCTTCTAGGGTGAAGCCGCATTTGCTGCAGTAACTATTCTTAACAAGACAAATGTCCGGGTAAACGACACTCAGACTCCTCATGAACTTTGGTATGGTAAGACTCCCACAGTGAAATACCTCAAAATTTTTGGAAGCAAATGCTACATTAAAAGGACTAATGAAAATATTGGCAAGTTTGAACCTAGAGAAGATGAAGGCATTCTCCTTGGTTACTCTCCCCATAGCAAAGCATATAAGTGTTACAATAAAAGACTTGGAAAAATTATTGAAAGTATTGATGTAGTGATTGATGAAGAAGGAAATACCCCTAGGCAGGAAAGATCTGAAGTTTTCGAAGATGATGAGGACTATCCCTCAATGTCAAATCAGATTCATGATGAAGAAACCCATGAGGCACCAGAAGAACAAATAAGAATAGAAGAAAAGACTCCATCCAGATACGTTCAGAAGAATCATCCAGAATCTCAAATTTTGGGGCAGAAAGAGGCAGGTGTACAAACAAGGAGAACCATTTCAGAAGCTTCAAGCTATCTAGCATTGCTCTCCTCCACCAAACCACAAAATGTAAGAGAAGCATGCAAAGATGAATGTTGGGTCAAGGCAATGAATGAAGAACTTGAGCATATTGAAAGGAATAACACTTGGGAGTTGGTTCCTAGACCAAAAGATAAGAATGTCATAGGGACAAAGTGGATTTTCAAAAATAAGCTGAATGAAAATGGAGATGTGGTTAGAAACAAGGCAAAAATTGTTTGTAAGGGATATGTGCAGCAAGAAGGCATAGACTTTGAAGAAACCTTTGCACCAGTGGCTAGACTTGAGGCTATAAGAATGTTCCTTGCTTTCTTTAGCTTTCAAAAGTTCAAAGTATTTCAGATGGACGTAAAATCTACCTTTTTGAATGGAGACTTGAATGAAGAAGTGTACATTCAACAACCAGATGGGTTCATCATTGGAAATGATCCAAATCTTGTATGCAGACTCAAAAAGGCTCTCTATGGTCTTAAACAAGCTCCAAGGGCTTGGTATTTTCGGTTGGATGAGTACCTTCATCAACAAGGTTTTGCAAAAGGATCAACATACAACAATCTGTATATAAAGTTTGACAATGAAAGGTTGTTAATACTTGTTGTGTATGTTGATGATATCACCTTTGGAAACAATGAAGAAGACATGAGTCAAAATTTTGCCTTGGTAATGCAAAAGGAGTTTGAAATTTCCATGCTTGGTGAGCTCACATATTTTCTTGGTTTACAAGTCCAACAAAATAAAGACGACATTTTTCTATCACAAACCAAGTATCTCAAGCATATCTTGAAGAAATATGGGATGGAGGATTCGAAACATGTATGTACTCCTATGGTTACAGGATGCAGTCTCAGCACAAATGATGAATCAACAGCGATACATCAACCTACCTATATATCCATGGTTGGTAGTCTACTCTATCTAACAGGTACCCGACCAGACATTATGCATGCAGTAGGGATAGTTGGAAGGTTTCAAGCAAATCCAAAGGAAACTCATCTTTAGGCAGTCAAGAGAATTTTCAAATACCTTCAAGGGACTCAAAACTATGGTTTATGGTATCCTGGAGATATAGATATCACACTTCATGCATCTACAGATGCAGATTGGGCAGGTAGCGTGGATGACAGGAAAAGCACTAGTGGTGGTTCATTCTTCATGGGTCCTAGATTAGTATAATGGTTCAACAAGAAACAAAGTTCCATTGCATTATCTACAGCTGAAGCAGAGTATGTAGCTGCTGCATCTTACTGCACACAACTCCTTTGGATGATGCAAACATTGCAAGATCTTCAAATCACTTGTGCTCCACCTATTTCCATTTTTTGTGATAATACAAGTGCAATCAGCATTTCAAAGAATCCTGTCATGCATTCAAAGACCAAGCACGCACCTATCAAATACCATTTTCTTCTGGAACAAGTGCTTGAACAAAAGGTCATGTTGGAGTATGTTCCCTCTAAGGAACAAGTTGCTGATATTCTCACCAAAGCACTGCCCAGGAAGACATTTGAATACCTCAGACAGAAGCTGGGGGTAGTTGATGCATCATCTTGCTGTTGAACCCTGTCTGTTTCAGAGAATTATGGTTGTACGCAAGTTGCATGAGGAGGATACGCGTACATACGCGATTTATGGAGATACAATCGCGTATATGGTGGTTTGAAGGAAATCAGTGGGGAGAGACTCTGGTTGAAAAGAGTCTGATATGGGTCTGTCGAGATACCATCTCGCACAGGTTCAGGGGGAGCAGATAATCTTCTAATAATGCATTGTTGGCATTACATTAGAAGCTGTTGGTTCGAGTACACAAGCTATTTTGGGTTCAGGTGGATCAGCTACAGAAGGAGAACAGAAGGAGAACATGGTTGCTGACCTGAATAGTGCTGCTGATATTAGTTATTGGTGACCGTCATAGTCTTGCTCTAAATTTTTCGTCTCTATGTCATGTATATCTTTTATTATCAAGGTCATATAACGACCTATTTTTGGTTTCCCCACTATGCCTGGGATGAATGATGTAATGTACTTGGCTGTCATATGTAAACTTCTGATGTATCCCCACTTGGTTGGGCGGATGATCCCCACTTGGTTGGGCGAAGGATGTCTGTATAGAGTCTTTTGGTGATTGGAAGGTCTTTTATGATGTATAAGTCATGGTTCTTGAAGAACATCTTTTTGCAGATCTTGCCTATAGTCAGGGGGAGCATGGTCAGCTCAGCAGAGCAGAGATTCCAGCATGTACTCAGGGGGAGCATAACCCTTTGTCCTTTATGACAAAGGGGGAGAATGACTTTGAGGATCTTAGGGTTGCCATCAAGTACAAAGGGGGAGATTGTTGGCATTATGACACAGGTTTGGCGCTATGGCACAGGTGTTGTCCTTGATGGCAACTCACTCTGGTGACAAATCTCAGTTCAGGCTCTCAGAATGAAGGAAAAATATATATATATATATACAGGTTCATCGTGACCAAGCCGCATATACACGCGGGTTAGACGTTCCAAAGACGCGTATGCGTATACACTCACTTTCACACAAGGAAAAGCACACATATTTGGGAGAACTTATTTTTGGTCCGTGGTATTTAGTCCTTGGTATTTGAACCTATGGTTTTGGACCATAGTATCTCGTCAGATGTGTTGATTCCAAGTATTGGGTCCATGGTATTGGTTTGTTATGGTTTTGGACCGTGGTATTGTGAAAGGCCTAAGACTATAAAAGAGGAAGGAGATCATTAGGCAAGGATCATCTAATGTATTGAATATCTAAAGACGTGCAAGTGATTGGTTTGTGTGGCTGGATCTGAATCAAGGAGGAACCTGAGCATTACAAGATAGATAAGTTCTATTGATGGGTCAAGATCTCAAGGCTTGAATAGTAATATCTTTTTGTGATTTGATCTGTTATAATCGGCACATAATTAGATCTATAAATCTGATAATCTGAGTATAACTAAAGTCTGTTTAAGTGTAAAGGGTGAATTGTCTTTTATAGATCTATACGTAGGTTCGACTCTGTAAAGGCGCATATAAACACAGGTTCAGCAAGAGAAGAAAGCGTATACGCTAGTTGACCTTGATTCAGCTGCGTATGTATGCAGGTTTATACACAGTGAAGTAGCGTACGTCTCTTGAAATATGTTCTAGATGCTTTTGTGGATTACTGCAGTGTTCTGGGTTCAGCATTGGTGTGTTTTTACTAGTATCGTTTTTTTTGGTTACAACATTCTGAGCAGTTATTGATTGATTCAGTAGTTGTTTGTGGAAAGGAGATTGGTTGATGCACATATACTTGATGTTTGTTTGATATTCATGGATCCAGTCTGAAAATTGATGAAACATGGTCCCTGGAAGAGAAGAGAAGGTTGTAGCCTTCTGTAGGTCAGCACCTACGTACTAGTATCTCAGCTAGTACAAGAGCTAAGGGGGTTGTAGCTCCCTTCCAGGAGAAGCTGGAGAACGAGAGAGGGTTGTAGCTCTCTGCAGGTTGCAGCCTGCGTACTGGTATAAGTCTGCACCAGTACATAATCATTGTAAAAAGAAGTTTCTAATTAAAAGAAGATAGAGACGAATTGCAGCAGGTGGTTTTCACCCACATTGGGTTTCCACCTTATATCTTGTGTTCTTGTGTGTGATTGTCTTCTACTCTGTTTTTATTGTTCCTGGTTATTGTTTATATGACTCTGATGCACAGATTAATGATCAACATCTGTAGAATACATTAAATTATAAGTCTGCATGGTATACGCTGGTTTTCTTATCTGAAGTTGCATATATACGCGGTTTTCTCTAACTGAAGTAGCGAATATGATCTGGGTGTGAAATAAAAAATATTTGACTTAATAATATTGATTCACCCCTCCTCTCAATTTCCAACATGGATAGAATCAACTGCAACCTATTTGTGATCATTTTTGCAATAATCTTACAAAGACAATTGCATAAGGATATAATTCGATAATCGTCATAGGATTTGGGCTTATCTACTTTCAGGATAAGTGCAATGAAAGTGGCATTGAATGCATCATACATTTTACTTGAAATTCTACACTCTTCCACCACCTTCAATATGTCATTTCCAATTAAATCATAAAAATCCAAAAAAAATTCAATTAGCCATCCATCTGGCCCCAAGCTCTTATCTTTCTTGAACCAGTGTAAAACTGATTCCAACTCACTAGTTGTTACCAGGGCCATTAATTCTGCATTCATATCATCGTCAACATATCTAGGAAATAGAGAGGTAGTTTGGATAATTTCGAGGAGGGAGACATCCTGATGAGCCTAAAATAAGGAGTGGAAATACCGCATCCCCATGCTTACCAATTCATTGAAGATAAAGGAATTTTCACCATGTGCATTTGAAAATTCCCAAATAGTGTTGATAGCCCTTCTGCCTTTTGCATATTGTTGGAAAAAATTTGTATTGTCATCCCCTGCTTGTAACCAGATAGCCCGACTTCTTAGTCTCCAAGTCTCTTCCCTGTCCTTAAGAAACTTATTCTTCTTCAATTCTAGTTGTATAAGCCTTAGTTTTGTGTCATTACTGTCATATCCCCCCCTCCAGGCTGCTCCATTTTCCTGATTTCCTCTACAATTCTATTAAGTTCTTCCTCATCTCGCTTCCTCTTGTTCTTCACCCATTCCATTTTTTTTTATAGTCTTCATATTTTCTTCAAAACATCTCATCGCAGACCCCCATTCATTAATCTCAACATGTCACCATGTGTCCCTAACCATCTATTTAAATTATTCCTCCTTCAACCACAAAGCGTTGAATTTGAATGGGGATTTTGGCTTCCGGGATTGCCCTACCAACTCTAAATATATAGGAAAATGATCAGATACTCCCCCAATCCCTACCCATTACCTGAAGAGAGGGATGTTTTCCAATAATGTATCTCTGATAAAAAATCAATGAATCCTTCTAACATTCGACTGATCTCTTGTCCTACGATTTCTCCAGGTAGGCATAAGCTTAGTTAATCCAATATCGACCAGGTGGTTGGATTCAATCATATGTGAAAAGTAATTATACAGGTGATCCTACTGAGTGTGTGTCCCCCAAATTTTTGACAACCCCATTGAGAAATTTAAATCCCCACCAATAACCATATTATTCACCTACATGAAATATTTGTTCATTAATATGTTCCAGAATCCCACCCTTTCCACACATGGCCCATAAACATTAACCAATCTGATCTCCGATCCAAATTCTTCTAAAAAAATGTATGTTGCTAATACTCCCTCACTTCCCCATGTATTCAATACCTTCATGGTTCTACAATTTATCCCTATAGCAATTCCCCCCGATCTCCCTCTGGCATATATGGAAAAAAATTCCCAATTACTAATCATACCCCTTAGAACATTTTCGATCTCCATACTAGCACATAAGGACTCATGTAATAAAATCACATGAAGCTTGTCCACCATAAATAGTTGTTTCAAGGCTAGCTTTTTTGGATAACTAGCCAAACCTCTACAATTGAAAGAGATGCACTTCATTTTGAAGTAGAAGTTGGGGCTTTTCGTGCTCTAAGGACCCCATCTAAGGATAGTTGGTGACTAACTACTATATCTTGATTGGCCTGGTGAATGGCTTTGGAAATATGAGATTTTCTACCTCGAGGAATTTTAGGGATTTTTTAAGGAGATAGTTTCTCAAGACCCCCTGTTATACCCAGTGGGGAAATCCCTTGTGATGGATCTTTGGATCTATATCTCAAGTTGTATCTAGGAATTCTACAGGAGTAAGATGATGAATCATTCGGGATAGAGATAGATGGATAAGGGGGTGGACAACAGGTTGTGACTGGTTTAATCTGACAGTGAATTACCCCCAAATATGGTTTGGAAACCCTCCCCATCATAGACTCATTAATAGAAGCAGATAATTGAAAAAGAGAAGCATTGCTATTATGACCAAGTATAGGGGAAGGAGGAGAAGGAGTACCCATCACCGAGAGTGATGACCTTGAAGCCTTGCCGAGTACTTGAGGAGGAAAGCCATCTTGGTTGACTGAAAGATTGTTTTCCATAGTCTTGTCCTGAGAACTCTGCTTCCATTGAGAAGAGTTCATCTGCATTTGTTCCTCTTTCCCTTTATCCACATCATTTCCCATACCCTTCACAATTGTCGAGCCACTAGAAGCCCAATTTCCATGATATTTTTGTACCAATGGACATTCCCTGTAAATGTGCCCAACTTCATGGCAACGATGACAATGAAAGGGTACCCCTTCATAATCCAATTTCTGGTTGTGCATGTAACCCTTGTAATACAGAATGAGGTTTTCCACTAAACCCTCCCTTGTATCCAAGAAAACCAACACCCAAGCACAAGACATATTACCAGTCTCAATGTATGATTTATCATAATCCAAAAACTTCCCCAAATCGTCTCCTATATGCTAGAAAATACCCTTGGTCCAAAGATGCACAAGGAGTCCTGACATCCTGAGCTAAATAGGCCCAACCCCCAATTTCTCCCTTTCTGGGTCAAATAGAGGTGTCCATCTCTTGAAATGATTAGGTGCATGTTCAATATTCCAATGGCTATAAATCACCCAAAAAAGATGCTCCAAATTTTCAAATTTAAGGGCGAACCATCCTCGCGATAGAACACAAATCTTAGGCATCATTTTCAAATCCTTACTCCAATTCTCTTGTACCTATTATTTCAACCAAGCAGTTGAATATCTTCGACCCCTAACCCTACCCACCAACACCCTTTCAACGGTCTCCATGATTTCGTCAAATTTTAGACTGTCCCCCAGAATCAATGATCTATCCTTTTCCTTTACTTTGGTACTCTTTGGCTTCTTATTCTTTCTTTTAACCAAACCCTCATCCTAATTTCTGTTTGTCTACGTATTCTGTGCCCCATCATCTTCGATGATTAAAGAAACCCCACTAGTCTGCAGGTTTTGACTTTGTGAATATTCTGCGACTAGGTTTGTTCCTGCGCGAAACCTAAATTCAGGATGCCCTAGGAACCACTAACCGAAGCAGAATTCCTATTCTCCTACAAGGGAAACCATATATTCCCATCTCCAATGGTTGGTAAGGGACCAAAGTTTATAAATAGCTTTGGTGGATAGAAACCCTCAAATGTCGACATAAGCATCATTTGTTTAATTATTATATTTTATATAGATTTTTTAATTGTTGTTTTTTTTCATTTTTTTTAAATCTATATTTTTAATTTACTATATTTTAGTTTTTTTTTAATTGCTTTAAAAGTTTGGTTTCTAATATTTTTTATTGATTTTTAATTTTTTTTCTTTGGAAAATATGTTTTTTTAATTATTTAATATGTTTTTCTATTTTTAATTGAAAAAATATCATTTTTTTTAATTAAAAAAGTTTGGGTTATGTTATTTATTTATTTATAAGGGTGTTTTTTTTTATGATTTTGTGTACACTAATGATGATTTTACATGTCATAGTTAAAAAGATATTGCAATTTTAGTGCCCCATTAACAAGGGGTCAAGTTGTCTTACACTAAGATTTCAAATGAGCTATAATTTGAACCCTAAAAAAATAAATTGATCTTGGTAGAACAACTCTCTAATTTATGTATTGTTTTTAGTTTTTTTTGTAGTTATAATAATTGGTGTTTAATGCTATGGTTGAACGGTACATAAATTTTAAGGTTTTTTTACTCATGATATTTGGTTTTAATTCCATGGTTGAAAAATGTTGAAATTTTAAGGTGTTTCATAGTGATGATATTTGGTATTTAACACCATGGTTGAAAATTAGTGGAATTTTAAGGTTTTCCCTAATCATGTTTTCAATTTTAAAGTCCATGGCTGAAAAATGTTAGAAGTTTAACCCTAAAAAAGTGTGATGCAACATCACCACTTTCAATTTCATGGTGTTTTTCCATATTTTTCGTGCAAAAATAAAGATTTTTTGGAACATAGTTCTTGTTTTGAGGTCATAATTCTTGTTAAGTTGGTAACTTTATTTAGGTCCCAATTACTCCCTTCAACAAAATTGAAGACAATAGCATCATATCCTACGTTCTTCCATCTTGAAATTAGCTAGTGACAATAAACAAATCATTTAACAACACTATTTTTGAGAGGTCAATGAGGGTAAAAATGCATTATTTTGGGAAGATTCTTGGCAACAACTTCCCAAGCTAAGTGAACATGAACAACATATACATATAAAAATATTACACGGTCTTGGAGTTACTTCACTATAACAGATTATTGGAAAACCACAATCAACTCCTCCCCTTGCAGACAATGGAAGAGTAAAGAGGATTAGCCTTTAATTTAGGACTAGGATTATTAAGATCGATTTTGGGCAGATCTTCAACAAAGTACAATCCCCATCTCAGAAGGAACATATAAGTTTCACCAGGGATCATTTTTAGTCCACGATGGTTATCATCTAGTTTCAAGACATAATCAATTTCCCTGCCATAGTATCTGGAAAAAAATTTGGACCCATAATGTATGGCCTAAAGTGGCACACTTCCTGTGGTTGTTAATAAGATGACAAACACTATCCTTGGATATGTTTATCCATAAAGACTTTGAAGAACCATCCATTTATTACCTTTGTGGATAAAACCTTGAAGATGTTGAACATATGTGTAATTTCTATCCCTTCATTGAACCTTTGTACACTCAAGCCTCTAAATTTGTCAAATCAAGATAGAAACTACTCTAGCATCTTGGAAATCATTGTGAACTGAAGATCTTCAACATTTCAGAACCCCATTGTCAACCGATCATGGCCACTTCTCCTAGGATTATTGTTATGGTTCACTTGCAAGGAAAAAAATAATTATATCTTTTAAGACCAATGTTTAGTTGATGAAGTGATATGGTCCAAAATCCTCCAAGGAATTAGAGATATTGTCCTCCTAAGTCCCTAGTCTCAAGACAATTAGTCTTCATCCTATTTAGATCTACCCATTCTACATAATCTCCACCTCACACCCATGAAAGGTCTAGCCCCTACTCCCCCTAATTACTTGATGCCTACATCCCTTGCTTCCTATATCTCCCCACCCCCAACCCCCACCCCTCCTAGCTTCATCAAATCAAACTTTGAGGGTGCCTCCAAAGGTAATCCTAGTGCAACATGGTTTGGTGGCATCTTTCGTGATAGTTTTGTCTAAGCTTTCTTTCTCTATGTTGGAGCTATGGGGCATAACAATAATAATTATATTGAATTATTTTCCCTTGAAATAAGCATTCAAGTTGTGTCCTCGTGAGTCTTCTCTAAGATAATTGTTGTAGGTGATTCCAAGCTAGTAATTATGATGTCAATGAAAATAATCAGTGGCAAAAATCCAGAGAAGGTTTCTAATAGACGGAGAATGGAGAACTATCTTTAGTGCATAGCCATCCGCCTTCCTCAGCTTCTATAGATAATCACCTCTCATGTTCGGAGATCTAGAAATTAAGTGGTCAACTATCTAGGAAATACAAGATGCTCAAGGCCAGATCAACTATCTAAAAGATGGGACTATAAAATTGAATCTTTGCTATTGGAAGAATGCAAATATTTGCATAGAAAGTATCTACCAGCCTCAAATGGGGTGGGGAGGGATGTGCTAGGAGGTAGGGGTGGTGACCTATCATCAACTCATGCAATGGATGAGGGAGGTGTGGATACCACCCTCACTCATGAAGGTGCCATGGGGAGGCGTGACACTCAATAAAATTCATTATGAATGAGTTTGTAAGGCCTTTAATGTGATGGGAATTGGTGGTAAGGAAGGTTCTCAACTTAATTTGGTGGTGTAATATGATGAGATTGAGTGTAGTTGATGTATTGTTCAATATGGGATTTTCCTCCTTAATGTGCTTTTATTCCTCTACTTTTGATTTTGGTAATCTCTAGTTCGGTTGCAACTCTATATTTTTGGCATTATTCTTCGGTCGATTTGTTAAATCCTATTTTTTTGGGACAAGGCCCAGGTACTCCTAGCTTGGGTTCCCCCACCTTCCTCTTTAGCAAATTCTTCGTTCACTTAGCTTATAGTCTTCCCATTCTCTTTATTCAGGATGTCACCAGACAATCTTTGGTGAAGATCAATTCAATGTCTACTCTTAGGAATCAATATGATCATGGTGTATCTCTTTTCACTCCAGTTTTGGACTGGTATTTTCATTCAAGGTTTTCTCTCAGGCCAGGATCACTTGCAACTTCTAGCTCTTTCGAGGTATATCTGTCACAGGCACCTAAGTTTCTTCTTTATTTTGGTTTATGGTCTTTGTTGTGTCCACTATTGCACATTCCTCTATTCTAAGTTAGTGGTTGTGCTTTTGCACACCACTTGCCTCCAAGTGGTGTCATTATTTGGAGGAAGGTTATTATTTGTTATTCCCATATACTTTCAATGTTTCAACTACAACCTTAAAAAAAGGTCTAGGCAATACAAATTAGTGTTGGGTGTTAGGTTATATTCTCTCATGGTTTTAAATCTGTCTTTGCTTCTTGTCAAAGGCCTATGTCCCCTTTTTGTTCAATGTATACTTGTTGCTTTATGTGGTGCTTTTTGAGCTTAGTCAAATTGGTTCGAAAGGGAGTGTGATCATGGATTTTGGTCCTCTCTTGTTTTATTCCAATTCCTAGAAAACATGCTTATTCACACACAAGTGCAGAGGGCAAAGGCTCAAAGGACAACTCTCGTGCCAAAGCCAAAGCTTAGTCCTCGATAAAGCTTTATTGAATGCAAACTCTTCTTGAGATTTAGTAGGAAATCAAAGAGGCAGAGGAGGAAATCATTAATGACAGAGAATGCCACTTAGACCAAGAAATATTTTCCATAGTAGCAAACTAGGTATTGGATATGGGGCACATATGTAGGAGACAAAATCAATATTTACATACTATAAATCTCTATTAGTAGATAAAGTCTCTTTTGGCCAAGGTCCTCCTTGAACGAAATGATGTGAAGGATGAAATTCTACTGCAATTGGATGAAACACAACTTGAGCATACTGAGATGGATAGGCACCTGACTCGAATCGATACCTCCATTCTACACAGGAAGGATTAGCACCACTTGACAACCTCGCGAATCTTGTTCCCATTCAGGTCTCAACTTCTTCATGATTTTCTGAATTTATGATTATAACTTTTACTTTTGGGTTTCTAATATGTTCCAATATACGACAATTGATGCCTTAGATATGGCTATTTCTTATTCCAGTTGGATCGTACCATGTATGCACCATAACTATGCTGATTATTTATTGGAATTTTGGATAAATGCTCTTCTATTTTGCCAATGGTTTGGTTTCCCAAGTGGCAGACGAAAGGAAAAGAGATAGCTAAACAATATGTAGGTTTCCTCAATTTAATGAAAGGAATCTAACTTACCAAAAAAAGACTTATTTTTAGAGAAGGTTACAATCTCAACTTATTTGAAAAAGCAACGTAGACAACTAGACAAAAACCTTAAAATCAACTATCAAAATTAAAAAAATTATACTACTAATAACACCATTTCTTTTTAACCTAAAATTACAACTTCATTAAAACTCACCCTTACGATGAGTACCATCACATATAAAAACTCAAAATTAAGTCTTAAATCAAAACTTGAAAATTTATTTTTTTATTATTTAAATATATAATAAAAAATGCTTTACTATAAATTAAAAAGCAAAAAACATACCTATTAAAAATATTAATCACTAAACAAACTAAATTCGAAGAAACACCTTTAAAACATAAAAGTTAAAATTGAAAACACAGGGAAAAAAAAAAACCAAAATTCCAAGCGAAAATAATGAAACTAAAATAGTATTATTTTTAATTGAAACTTAATTAAATCTCAGCCCTTTTTAAAAGACGGAAAAATATTTTTAAAAATGGAAAAAAACAAATAAAAAACTAAATTAATTAATTAAAAACAAATCTTTTGTAAAACATAAGAATTAAAACTTAAAAAGCAAAAGGGAAAAGAATGGAAGTATTTTTCTTTTCATTAAAAAATAGCCTATCAATTAATCATTTGTATTGATTATCATTTTGTGCAATAGTTTATTTACCTTGTTAGCTTTCGATCGTCATTGAGAGCAATAGTTTAACTTTTCATTGAAGCTTTTTTTTTTCGGAGAAAAAAAACCAATATAGACTTATATTAAGAAAATATAAAGATCCTCCATAAATAAAGTCGCAGATTCAGCTGAAGCTTTATCACTATGTAGATTTCAGTGTATGTTTTCCTTCATCCGTTGACATGATGGTTTAATTATGGGTTCAGCATTTGCAAAAGTATTTTTGTTTTTTAAGTATTATACATTATTTTTAATTGGGTGGACATTAAAATATTATTTATTTATTTTTTTCAAATTTTTAATGATTTTTTATATGTTATGTTATTAGGTTGATAAACATGTTTATTTTGGAACGGAGATTCTAGAATTTTAATTTAATTATTCATAATTATTAAATAGATGTTAGGAATTTAACTTTCATGAAATATTTTAAAATATTCTTAGTAGTATTCACAAATCAAAGGTTGAGATTTACCTCCAAACTAGTTATACTATTTTTGTCCTTTTAATTAAATTGATTAATTAAAAAGATATCATATAAACAAGTGTCATTTAAAACAAGTTATAGTTTTTTGGGCATATGGTATTGATAAGCCATGGTATTGGCCCATGGCATTATAACAAAGTCTATCCACAAATTAAAAATCTCCATAATAAAATGAGAGTGAATCTCCATGGTTGAGAATCTTGTTACATATTTTTTTTAATATATCTATTTTTAGCTTATATATTAATTTTTTTTATCAATAATATTAATAATAAAATTACAGATTAAAAATAAGTATTTTTGGGGAGTGATGGCAATCAGGAGTGGCGCTAGGGTTTTGAATTGCGATGTTGCCAAAGTGATTGTCGTTGACGACATGACCCTAGATGTAAGGACCTGCAGTCCTTATGCGCATGCTCCGGCTTGAAGTGCGACGCATAGAGGAGCGAACCTTGACTTAGCACGCGAAGACATCATGTTATAATGAAGTGCAGGAGGAGGGCGAGCTGTTTATAGGCGTGGGAGCGTGGAGGAGCACCCACGGGCTGACCAACTAACGAAGGCAAGCCGACTTGACTTGGGAGCGTTTGAGGGGAGGCCGACATGTAGTTTGAAGGCATTTGCGATGATGTTTGTGGGCGTGGGCAGGTCGGCTGGGTAGCTGTGACCTCGCCCTACGCTCATATATATTGGAGGAGCGTTGGAGCTCATTCCACCATCGAACAACCATCGCTCAAACATGTGAAGTGCGCAGAACAAGAGGTGGACGCAGCAAGAGGGAGGCGCAGTTTAGGAGATGCGCCCGTTCTTGGGCAAGGCCGCACGGAGGTGAACGCACATCTTGGTTTTGGGTGAAGGGCGCGGGCAGGGTTGCCCGCCGGTTGGAGAAAGGTGTGCACGGTGTGTGTGGGCGCCCAGTTTGTGCGACGACTTGGCATGGGTTCTTGGGTGACTCGGGTGAGTGCCTGCCTGTCATGCAAGTGTGCACGGTGTGACTTTTGGTGAAGTGTTGAGATTGTGAACGGAGGTGTGTCTCGGGCAGAGGCGCTCGTGTGTGGCGACTTGGAGGCACGCCCAAGTTGGGCAAACAACACGATTGTGCGACGAGGTGAACGAAGGGTTGGTGAGTCGTGCGACGACTGTGCGGAGGCGCCGACGAGCTGGGTAACCGAGTTTGCCAAAGTTGAAAATTGGCTAAGTGCAAATTTGGGGTTTCCCAAGATTTAACTTGTAAAGCTTTGTAACATTGAAGATTGTATAATATATTGATTCGGGCAGACTCATATTGCAAGGAGTTGCCCCTCCCTTTATACTGTTGTGCATTTCTCTTGCATAATGTTGTTTATGTGAAAGTTATGGGCTTTCACTTGTATAAATGAACGCATTATTAATACTTGGTAACGAAAATAAAACTAAGTATGGAATGTTAGGCGTAGTTTACAATCGTAAGTATTGGTGAAAAGAAAACGATTGGTAGTGCCGCACCTCGCTATAAGCGGTTGAAAGACTACCGCAGGTGTAGGGGCGTGACACTAGAGATCTATGTAGAATATGGTGAGGGTGTTTAGATTTGGTCCCTTGCAATTGTAGGCATGATGGCACAAGGATTCAGGTCGTAGTTGTTTTTGTTTGGAGAGTCGTGGAAGTGTTTGAGTCAAAAAACCCTTGCGTTGGATTCACATCTCAATCATGTGATTGAAGCATAATACTGTGATTACATAGATCAAGGGTTATATTTTTTCTTGGATACATCTAGCAGACATAGACCCATGGAATGATGATTTTTTCTTTGCATTGCGATAAACTACGTAGGGGAGTCTTATGTCTTGCCTCCCTAATTGTCAATTACACAACTCAAAGAAATTCTACTATCTCTCGATGTTTGATACTAGGATCAATCTTGGGCTAGAGGCTCTAAAGGTAGGGGATCAATCTGATCGTGAGGGTTGTCAACCAGATCCAAAAATGGAGGTTCCTTTTCAAATCTTTGTGAAAACCCTAGAGGGGAAGTGACCTTGATAGGGGTACGGGTTATGGATTTGGTGCAAGACTTGAAGCAGAAGGTCCAAAATAAGGAAGGAATTTCGATGAAGCTACAAAGTTTGATTTATGTGGGAAATCATTACAAGATGTCATCCGGTTGCAAGAAAATGGCATCGAATGAAACTCCTCAAACGTCATTAATCTTAGGCTGCATGGAGGCTCTCCTAGAACTAGTAATCCCAAGGAGCCAGGTTTTTTAAGGATCACGTGAAAAGAAAGGTCGAGACACAAAAAAAATATGATCCAACCCTAAATATCCCTAGACATTACATCATGGATCAAATGAATCAAGTTTCGACTATGGTTTCTAGCCCAAATTGGAGAATCTACAACAAGTGTAACTGTCACTCTCAGTCAAGGAGTTTGGCACAAAGTAGAGAAAAAGAAAGGCAAAAAAAGGCAGCTAAGTGTATTTACAATTATACCCAAAATGTAATTTTTTTATAATGTTTTTCTTTTATAGCATGTTTTTTCTTTTTTTGGCATCAGCGGATACAACTAATATAATTGAATGCTTTTTAGTATTTCTAGAATGCAATTTTGTTCCATGAATAAAATTATGATTTTTTCTTTGAAGAAAAAATAAAGATATAATTTTAATTTAATTAATTAATTTATTTATTTTATTTTTTGGTTGGCTTGACTAACAGGAATTTGAATCTTCAATCTCATGGTTTACATTATTCTTCATAACACAACCATAGTCAATTGAGCTATCCCTTTGGACTAAAGTTATAATTTAGTAAATTTTTATGATTTTTTGCCCAATATGGTAGAGATGTTGTAATGTAATGTTTAACATTTTGACTAAGTCAAATTACATAACAATAAAATTAAAACTAAATTTTAAAAATAAAATTACATAAAAAGTTAATGTAATTTAAACATTTTAACTCACTCATAATAAAATACAAAAAAAATAAAATAAAAAATAACCTTATAAAAATAAAATAAAAATGGGTCATGATATTGACACATTGTATTGAGAACCAATGGTATTGAGAATGTAGCTTATTTAAAGGGTGAAATTAAACTAGCTAGATCTATCTTAACTCCGGATCTACTAAGCATTGAGAGGGATCAAATCTCTTTTCACTTTAAATGAGGTTTGCATATCAAGAGATTTGATCCCTCTTGACACTTTGTATATCTCTTTTCAACAATGTGTGAGATGTATAATGAAATAAGTGTTTTGATGCCTATTGATATTTACCAGGAATTTAATTTATATGGCTCTGCTAGTTATATTATATTCATCGTCCAACAAATGGAGGCCATGCCACTCACTTAACTTACCCTATGTGGGGTGAAGTGAGTAGGGAGTTGCTCCTATATATATGATAAATATAACATAATAACACTAGAGTCTGTGTAAAAAAAATGTTCAAAGACTTGGAGTGAAGTGAGTGGGCATGCTTTTATTTGTTTTACATTTTTTAAAGTGTAATTTAATTAATAAATGAAATGACTTTTTTTTTTTTTTAGTTTAAAACATAGTATACCTTTTAAGAATCACATGATTAAATTGTTTAATTATAGAGTTTAAGTGTTCTAAAGATTTTTCAAAGTATTGAATTCATTTGTGTATTCAAAAATACATTTTAAATAACAAAATATTACAATCTTATTCACAATTGTATCACCAAAACACTTGTATCACCAAAACATTACACCTTTATTTTATTTATATTGTGTTTTTGAATTTTATTCTTTTAATTTTTTATCCTTGATTTAAAAACAAAAGCACTAGTCATAAAACTTTTTATTTTATTTTATTTTGGGTTTGTAATTGGAAAATTATTACTATATTTAAAAAAAATACAATAACATTAACATGCCTTTTTTGGTTTTTAATTTGAAATTTATTATTATTATTATTAAAATAAAAATTGTTTTTAATATTTTAAAGTTAGTTAATGTTTTTTTTTAAATTTAATTATTATAATTTTTAAAATAGAAACATTTTTAATTTACTTTATAATTTTTTAAATATTATATTTTTTAATTTGAAATTTAAATGTTTTTTAATTTATTATTTTTTTAACTATCTCGTTTTTTTTAATTCATGTTTTTAATCTCCATTGTTTTTTCATTTTTTTGGTTGATTTTTTTTTAAGTTCTTTTAATTTTAAAAAAATTATCATTTTGTTATTTCTTTATGATTTAAAATTTGATTCTGAATTTTTTTTATATGTTATGTAATCAACTTATTATTTCAATTAAGTTGCAATTTTAATTCTAAACAGAAAGGTGGCAGGAGGGGGAGGGGTTTTGATAAATATCAATTGATATATGGAACTCAAGTTTGCATGAGACTTGGGACTGAGGTTGAACAATTTAGTGGAGATATATGACCTTTACATGGGACTTCAGTTGGTCAAGGAGCTTGACATTTCTTCCATTGTCATTGTAGGTGACTCCCTCATCTTACTTCACTACCTTCTTTCAGGATCCTTACCTAAGAATAATATTTTTAAGGCCATCCTCCATAAAATCAATAGCATTCTAGAAGTTATCCCTTCAAAGTGATTTTTCCATATCTTACGAGGGCAAAACAAGGAGGCATATGCTCAGTAAAATTTAGCCTTCCATTTGGAAGACCGAAAAGATGAGGTAAATGGCTCTACATGATGGAGAGTAATTCCATGAATTATCACTACATAGCTTATTCCCTCTCCCTCTCATATAGAATGGAAGAAGTGAATGATGCTAGGAATAAGGTGAAAAATTATTATTGCATAACTATGGCGATCAAATCTCTCAATAAGTGTATAAAAATGGAGCATTTTGAACACACTCTGAGGATGCACAGGTGAAGTGCTTAGCTTGAAAACTCGTAAGGCATGGTAGACTTCATGCATGCCCGCCTGGAGGATATTAATGTCCAGCATGCGTTGAGAGTTGGAAAAGGACACCTCTGTCTCAAAACATTCAACTAGATGCCTAATAAGATGGAAGTTGTGTGGATTATCTCTATGGAAAAGGATAAGGTGATCTCTCCTAGTGCGTGGGAGAATATTGTTTCTAATCCTACAATGGATTGAGCTCAACTCCATGATGCATGACCTGAAGAATGGAAACATAAATTGTATCACAAGTAACTAGGCGGATCAACACAAGGAGAAGGAATATGGGGATGTATTTCGTTTGAAATCCCCTCCCCGTTTACCTCCCCTTAGAGACAAACAAATTATCTCTCGACCTGTCGATTTCCCAGTCAATATCTCATTTTTTGGCATATGTGAAGCTAATTGTCTTGGGAGCACTTCAGTGTTGTTCCATTTGTTTATATCTCTCATAGGGAATATTCAAATCAAGGTAATTATCTTTTTTGGGGCGGCAAATTCAGACCAATACAAATCTCATCACACATGGACCATAGGGATCCCACCAAAGTGGACTTGAAGAAACTTTGGAGGGGCATTTGGCTAGTGACATCATCATTCAAAATTGATATCACATTGCTCAGGTATCTTGGTCAATTTTCCTATTTTCTCAGTGTGCTTGTAATATTCCAAATAGAAATTATATAGAGATAATCAAAGACATATACAAAAATAACAACACAATAAATTTCAGCAAACACCCGTGAACAAAAAAATGCTCCGGAACACCCAAAATGGCCAATTTTCTAATAAATGAACTATTGGAGTACAATAAAATTGGAGGGACAAACTATTGCAGCGGTTGGACATTAAGAGATTGATCACATGGGGCTTGTAGCTTGCCTTGAGCAGGACCAAGTATTCTACACTAGCCTAGTTTTTCTACATTGTTGGCTGACTTGGCACCCTAATTTGGCCCCTCAAAACTGCCTAGAAAATTCTGTAAATTTGGGGATGTGATCCTTGTCAAAAACCCAAAAGAACCCATAAAGGATTTTCTCTGGTTTTGAACCTCCAACTCGATCCCAAATAGCCTGGCCCTCCTCAAATACCAGAATGCTCCACATGTAGAAGAAAATGATGAATTGCTACTCTAAAATGCTAGTAATCACCCCACAATCTCCCTCGAATTGAGATCCTAGTAGCTCAGCCCCTAAATCCTCCAACTGACACTCCACACAACAATCACCCAAGAGAACTGCACAGGCCTATGAGAGATGATGCAGTAGCAAGCTTCAACAATTTGTACAACAATGAGGGACTCCCTTTTGCCTCCCAAAATCTCCCTCCTTTGGCTAGAATATGACCAAGAACACCCCTGCAGCAATAAAGACCCCAACTTCTGGCACCAATCCTCCCAATGACTGTGTGGCCTCTCCCTCTGCATCCTAGTTAAACTAGAATAGTGTGTACCTATGTGATGCTCCTCTCCAATCCTCCACAACAAGAGAAAATCCTTCCTAGGGTGGCACTCGAAGTCCCCCGAAGAAAGGTTGAGCTTCACTCCTTGGGAAGCTCTTGTGCTAAGAAGCACTTGTAACTTAGCTAAATAGCTAGAGTGACAATCAGTTATCAAAATGTCAAAAGGCCCCAAATGATGCTTCTCTTCTCCTATTTATGCTTGCTAGCCTTAAGTCTCATGTGGGTCCCATCTACAATTTCGACCTCACTTAGGAAAATCGAATTGTTTACCGTGGGGCGCGTATTATTTGTGGGTAAGTGGCCCCCACATAACACTAAGATGTCCATCGACCCATTTTTCCTAATTTTTCCTCACAAAAAATTGTCTTAGACCAAAAATGAAAAAATTGAAAAACTTGTTCCTCTCACCTTAGGAAAATAATTAGGAAGGGACATTACAATCCTCCCCTCTTAGATGTTACTTATCCCCAAGCAACTGCAAAGCTAGATGCTACAAAATTTGTTCCCTCTCCCACGTAGCATCCTCCTTTGGCAAATCCTTCCGTTTGACCAAATGCTCCCTGATCACCCTATTCCTCAACCTCCTCTCTCGGGTATACAATATGAACTCTGGTGTCAAATGGCCCTCATCATCCAAGGGAGGCAACTCATTCATTTTTGTAACTTGCTACCACAATGCCTTTTTCATGCATGAGACACGGAACACGTTGTGGTTCTGGCTCTCTGAAGGTAGCTCAAACTCATAATCCACCTCTCCAACCCTCCTGACCACCTTGCATGGCCCATAAAACAGAGGTCGAAGTTTTTTTGCGCTCTTCTTCTTAAGTGAAGATTGTGTATAAGGCTACAAGCATAGGTAGACCATGTCCCCTACCTCAAACTATCTCTCTACCCTGTGCTTATCAACATACATCTTTTGTTGATTTTGAGCCACCTGCAAGTTGTTCTTGAGAGATCGAAGAATATACTGGCTCTCTTGAACCCAATCCTTTTCCTCTGGGGCCCTGCTTTCTCCAAATATCATGTTAGAAAAGGAGAGTGCATCATATCCATAAAGTGCTTAGAAATGAGACATATCAATCAACATGTGATAAGTGTTGTTGTAGCATAATTCTCCTAGATTAAGCCACTTGACCGATGCTCTTTACTAGGCCATCAGATAGTTGTGTAGGTACCCCTCCAACCACTTGTTCACGATCTCGATATGCCCATCCATCTAGGGGTGACAGCTAGTGCTGGGTGTAAGATTTCTCCCCACAAACAAGAACAACTCTTGCCAGAAAGCCCCCATAAACATGTTGTCCCTGTCACTAACAATGGTCTTGAGAAGACCATGTAATCGGAAGATGTCCCAAAAGAATAACTTGATCACCTGGGAGGCTGAATATCTCAATGAGATGGCGAAGAAATGGGAAAACTTGGTCAATCTGTCGACCACCGCATAAATGCAATCTTGCCCTTGCGCAACTGGGGGCCCCGTGATAAAGTCCATGGACACACTCTCCCAATTCCTCTTTGGAATGGGAAGTGGTTGTAACAAACCAAAGGGATATGAAAACTCCACCTTATTCCTCTTATAGTCTATGCACTCTCGCACATGCCTCAACATGTTTCCATTGAGCCCCCGCCATGAGAATATCTCTCTAATAGCACAATATGTCTTGAGGAAGCCCGGGTGTGCTGATAAGGGGGAATCTTGGGATACCTGCATAATCCTCTCCTTAAGATGAGATCCTTGCACCAAATATATCATGTCTTTGTAGTAGATCATGTTGTCCATCACCCAAAATTTGTCATCCCTGTGTGTGTTGTCCAAAATATTGCAAGCATGCCTATCTTTGGAGTACTCAACCATGAGTTGAGCCTTCCAGTCATGAGTAACGTCCATCAAATATAATGGTGTGGGTCTCTGGAAAAGTTCATCTGCTACCATATTGTGCTTCCCATTGTCATACTCAATCTCGAAGTCATAGGCCTGGATCTTTCTTACCCATTTTTGTTGTCTCTCCTCCAATGACTGCTGCTCCAGGAAGAATCTAAGATTGTTATGGTCAAACTTCACTTTGAAACGGTTTCCCACCAGATACTCCCTGAACTTGGCCAAGGCATGCATCACGGCCAACATCTCTTTGTCATATACTGAGTACAATCACTCGTGGGGTTGCAACTTCCTGCTCTCAAATGCAATAGGGTGCCCCCCCTTGCGTCAACATGGCCCCAAATCCCTCCCTGGAAGTGTCACACTCCAACACAAAAGGTTGTGTGAAGTCTGGCAAAGCTAATACGGGACAACTGCTCATCACCTTCTTGAGGCACTCAAAGGCCTCCTGCACCACTTTTGTCCACTCAAAATCCCCCCTCTTTTTCAAATCGGTGAGAGGTGCTGCAAGCTATGAAAATCCCCTCATAAATCTCCTATAGTATGTGTGAATTCTTAGGAACCCTCTTAGCTCTATCACGTTCCTAAGTGTGGGCCAATCCAAAATGTCCTTGATATTCTCCTAGTGTACCTTCACTTTGTCCTCCCCAATCACATGCCCCACGTACAACATCTCTGTTAGTCCAAATTCACACTTGAACATCTTTGCATATAGTTGTTGCTCCTCAAGTATGTGTAGAACTACCTCAAAATGTTGAAGGTGCTCCTCCCAAATCTATCTATAAATGAGTATGTCATCAAATAAAACAAGGATGAAGTGCCTCAACTGCCCATGAAACACGTGGTTCATACATGACTGAAAAGTAACTGGAGCATAGATTATCCCAAAGGGCATCACCAAGAACTCAAAATGTCCATAGTGGCAATGAAAGGTAGTCTTAGGGATGTCCTACTCCCCCACCTGGATCTGATCATACCTCAAGCGCATATCTATCTTAGAGAAGCATTTTTCCCCTCTAAGCTCATCCATCAACTTGTCAATGTGCGGGATGGGATATCAATTCTTCAGTGTCTTCTTATTGACGGCCATGTAGTCAATACACATGCACAACATCCCATCCTTCTTCTTCACCAACACCATGGAAGAAGTGAAGGGACTTGAAATAGGCCTGATGTGATCCAAACTCAACAACTCCTAGATGGCCCTCTCTATCTCATCCCGGTAGTCATTTGGGTGCCTATATGGGGTGGTGATGACTGCGTTCACCCCATCCTCCAACTCAATAGTGTGCTCAAACCCACGATCTAGTGGGATCTCCCTAAAACCCTCTGGTTCCTCTCCAACAAGGCCAAGTGTCTGGGTGCATAGGTTGTTTCAGAGCCCCTGTCTCCGAGATACTCAACTCAACTACCCACTCTATGTCCCCATGTCGTAGATCTACCTCCATCCGGTGAGCTGAAATTGTCTGGGGTGGATAAGAGTGTATTCCCCTCAATAGTACTAGTTTCCCATCTAGCCCCATAAAATCCACCTCTAACTTCTGCCAGTCAATGGTGACCCTCCCCAGTGAATACAACCACTAGACACCCAACACCATGTTGGTGTCTGGGACATCAACTACAAATAAGTGATCAGTGAGCAAGTAGTTCCCCATCTTCATAATTAACTTGGGAACATACGTTGTGCACTGCATGGTTCGATATCCTGGCACTAGTATGGAGAACCCCTTGAAAGTCTTTGTCTGAATTCCCCTATGCTCCACCATCTGGGCATCAATAAATTTGTGGGTGGCCCCACTATCCACTAGGACTAACACTCGTTGCCCCTGTACAGTCCCCCGAATTCTAAGTGTCAAATACTTCGACACTCCTAGAAGTGAAGCAAGGAATCCCCCGATGAGGAAAATAGTTCTCCTCTAGGTGGTGGTGGTGGTGGCCCTCTGGATGATTGTCCTCCCTCATCTCCCTACTCGACTCCTGTCTCGGACTCCTCATCTGGCTCACTGTCTGAATACACCTCAATGAAATGGGCCTTGCCCTTGGTGCACTTGTGCCTAGGTTCCCGAGGCTCCCGGCATGTAAAGCACAACCTACTCCTCCTTAGGTTTCTCAGTGTCTCATCATCCATCTTGCCACATCCTCCATCCCTCTGAGGTGGCCTAGTGTCTCAGTTCCCCTGTGGGGTCGCAGGTCTAGTGGGAACGAAATCCTGGGTCTCGGTCATTACATTAATCATATCCTGGGTCTTGGAGATAGCATCCATAAGCAATGTGGGCTTGTAAGCCCTCACTCAACCATGCAAAGGCTTAGCAAGCCCCTCCACAAATAGCGTGAGCAATCAGGCCTCTGAGATGTTTGTCACCATCACTGCCAGTCTTTGGAACTATGTAATGTAAGCTTTCACACTACCAGTCTATCTCATATGGGCTAACTCCCTAAAATGAAACTCTAGGTCTTTCCTCTCAAATCTCTCTAGCAGCGTTCGGGTGAACTCTATGTAAGTGGTGATATGGATGTGTCCCAAGGTGATTAGTCCATGATACCATCAATCCTGGGCATCCAATTCCAAATGAAGGGTAGAAAACTATATAGCATCGACTTCCCTCATGAGGTTTAGGTGAAAATATGTGTCTGGCTTCTAGATCCATGCCCCGGCTGAACTCTTTATCGACCCATCAAAGTTTGGGAGTGTAACCTTCCTTATTATCTTCTTCACATCTCGGTTGGATTTACCCCTCTATAGTAGGCCCCAACCCCTATAGTATACCTCTCCTTCTGGTGAATGTACTCCCCAAAAGGCATCAACTTCTTAATTTGGGCATCCATACCAGACACAATTGAGTGGACCAAATCTGCAACTGGGTCTGGCTCCCTCTCTGGCTCGGGCTCATCCACAACATGAGGCAAAGTAGGACGACCAACCTTCCCACGTTGGGGAGTATGTTGGGGATGATAAGTACGACTGCCCCCTCCTGCTCTGGAACCCCCATCACCTTGAGGCTCTCCTTCTGGCCTTCCACCCATTTGCACCCCCATTACTTGCTACATCATGTCCATCATGAGCTTCCCTTGCCTCAAAATTTGTTGATTAGTCCTCAACAACTCCTCTAAAACTTGGTTCTGGCCAATTTTCCTGAGCTTCTCATTGTCCTCCTGATTGTCCATCCCACCTCTAAGGTTCTCCACCTCAATGACTAAAAGCGCATCTGGGTTTTCTTCTCTACCTAGACCCCTATCTCTGCCTCTACCACGACCTCTCTGGATGACTACTCCTTGATATCTAGGTGGCATCACCTGCTCCTATTCCCCACCCTAGCCAGGAACATGCTTTGATACCACTGTAATATTCCAAATAGAAATTTTACAGAGATAATCAAAGATATGTACAGAAATAACAACACAATAAATTTTAGCAAACACCCATGAACAAAAAAATGCTTAAGAACACCCAAAATGGCTAATTTTATTATAAATTAACTGCTAGAGTACAATAAAATTGGAAGGAGACTTGGGCTTGCTCAAGGAAATCTACATTTCCCAGGTGATCAATCTCTCAATGCCCCACTACTGCAATAGTTTGTCTCTCCAGAAATATGCACTGGCCTAGTTTTTCTACATTGTTTCCTGACTTGTAACCCTAATTTGGCCCCTCAAAACTGCCCAGAAATTTCTGTAAATTTGGGAATGTGATCCTTGTCAAAAACCTAGAAGAACCCAGGAAGGGTTTTCTCTATTTTTCAACCTCCAAACTAAATCCCAAATAGCTTTGCCCTCCTCAAATACCAGAATGCTCCTCCTATAGAATAAAATGATGAATTTATGCTCCAAAATGCTAGTAATCACCCCACAATCTCCCTCTAATTGAAATACTAGTAGCTCAACACCTAAATCCTCCAACTCACACTCCACACTACAATCACCCAAGAGAACTGCATAGGCCTGAGAGAGATGACACAGTAGCAAGCTTCAATAATCCATATAGCGGTGAGGGACTCCCTTTTGCCTCCCAAAATCTCCCTCCTTTGGCTGGAATCTAACCAAGAACACCCTTGCAGTAATAGAGACCCCAACTTCTAGCACCAATCCTCCCAATGATTGTGTGGCCTCTCTCTCTGCGTCCCAGTTAAACCGAAATAGCGTGTACCTGTGTGATGCTCCTTTCTAATCCTCCACAACAAGAGAAAATCCTTCCTAGGGTGGCAGTTGAAGTCCCCCGAAGAAAGGTTGAGCTTCACTCCTTGGAAATCTCTTGTGCTAAGCAGCACTTGTAACTTAGCTAAACAGTTAGAGTGACAATCAATTATCGAAATGTCCCCAAATGATGCTTCTCTTCTTCTATTTATGCTTGTTGGCCTTGAGTCTCATGTGGCTTTCATCTCCAATTTCGACCTCACTTAGGAAAATTGAATTACTTACCATGGGGTGCATATTATTTGTGGGTAAGTGGCCCCCACATAACACTAAGATGTAATCGACCCGCTTTTCCTAAGTTTTCTTCACCATAAATTGCCTTAGACCAAAAATGACAAAATTGAAATTTTTTTTCCTCTCACCTTAGGAAAATAATTAGGAAGGGACATTATAGTGCTTTATGATGGAGTTCGCAGCTCCAGGCCTTGGTCCTCCCTCCTTTAGGAAATTTTAGTCTTCACTATAGCATTAACGTAAGGCATAGAATGGACCACGCTGACCCTTTCCACTGTGAATTTTGTCCTCATTCTCCAATGTCCCAACAAGGAGATATCAACAAACTCCGTGAGCAAGTCACCTACCTAAAAAAAAAAATCATTGAGTTGGATGAGAATCTCCTTAGTCAATAAAGCAAAGCTTCTATGTTGGAGGAGGAAGTAGATTGGTTGTGTTAACACCAATTAGACTTGCAAGCCGAAATCTAAGGTCATCAAAACAAAATTAATTTGTTTGAAGATGAGGTTAGGGTTCTCTACGAGCATTAGGAACACCAACAAGTCAACTAAACTCATGAAGAAAATTGGAGCATAGTTGGAAATGCTTGTGAAGACCCCACATACAAAATTTCTATTGACCCCCCTAATTAAGTTATGACAGTCCCCTGTAAGTGCATTTTGTTGTGTGGTAATTTCTATTGAATCTATAGTAATAAAAATTTTGGTTTTAGTTCTAGTTATAGTATATATAAATGTTCTAGACGTAAACATTGAATTTATGTTCTCTACATGTCAAGAAGGTTATACTCTCCTAGATTGAATGTAAATTTCCCATCTTTTCCAGCTGTAATGGGGGTGTAGACTTAATGAAAAATTCTCATCATTACTGTAAAGAAAAAACTCTTAAAGTCAATTTTTTCGATTCTAAGTCAATTCTAAAGTTTTTTCTAATTGTCAAGATCACAATTTCAAATGTCACAATTTTAACCACCTTCAAAAAGAGGGTACTACTCATTGCATTGTTTTTTTATTCAAGGGTTAATTTTGATATTTTGACAAAAAAATATGACGTTTTGTGTCGAAGTTCTCATTTTAAGATCACAATTTTCATTAAATCAATAACAATATTTCATAATTCATAATCATATAGAAAGATGAAACATTTTCTATACAACTCTATCCATCCTAATTTTACATATAAAAATCATATGTTTGGTGTAAAAAAATCAACCTTTCAAGTTGATATGAATATAATTAGTTTCTAATCATACTAACCTTTCATAAATTCTCATAATCCAAATTTTAATGTAATCAACCTTTATTCATACTAGTTTTTCATAATTTTTCATGCTTCAAAAATTGAATGTTATAATGCACATTCTATTTTCTTACTCGACCTCAAAAAAATTAGCCATTCTTTGCTAAACAACAGATGATAATTAGAGAATTTTGTATTATAAACGACATTATGTATTGAAATAGATCTAATCCCATGCTTGTATCTCTTGCTTAATTATTTGCATTCCAAAAAATATATTGTCATGGGTTTATTATATCTATTTTTTTAATATCAAATAATAAATCTATTTTGTTAATATCAAATTTATTATTTTATTGTATTTTAAGAAAACACCAAATTCTAGGGGTGGTAGAATAGGAAGGGGTTATATTTCGCCCCGATGAGAAAATAGAGGCTCAATTTTCCTAGGGCTTGGGGGTTACTACCAACAACCAAGCCAAATATCTTGCTCTTTGGCAAGGATTGAAAATGGAAATTGAAAAGAAAATCACAAAAGTATCAGTATTCAAAGATTCAATGATAATCATTTGACAAGTGAGAAAAGCATAGGGATCATCAAATTCAAATCTCCCTCCCATACTTCAATGGATTTTTTTAATTTCCCTGTAATTCGAGCAAACTGAATCCTTTAATGTGCTCAAACAATTGAACTCAGATGTTGACTCATTGGCCAACCAAGCATTACTATGGAACAAGGGACTTTAGAAGTTCATTAAAGGGTGGTAATTACATCGCATATTCCATGATAATGGAAATCATTATTGATGTATTAAATTTTAATAATTTTAATAAAGCAACAAAAGTATGTCTCTATAGGTATCCACCCCAGAAACAGGTTGGGAAAAACCCACCGTGTACTCTGACTTCATTCAATAATTTGAGACTAAGGGAGAACCATCAACCAATATTAACACCAAATATTTGGCATATAATGATGGAGTACCATCCTCTCTGCCAAAATCACATCTAGTGATCGCTCCTAACCGCATGCAAGCACAAGTGGCATTTGGGTTTAAATTCTCAAGGAAGAATCAAGATATATTAGGCATTGGAAGCCTTAACTTTGCAACTAAATTTGCTCCTCCACACCCAGAACTTAGTTTTGCCCCTCCTCCATATTAGCTGGATTTCATTCCAAGTAATGTTTTGTGATTATAATATGGATTTAGAGGCTTTGGAATTCATTGCACTAGGGCAACGCCATAGAGGGAGAATAGGGTATAAATGGAGTAGCATGGCTTTTGTTCGACCCTATTCTATGTTGCACAATCATAGTAGTGAGTAGAGGTCGTTATATCTCTTATTAACAGTTGTACGACACTGAAAATCTTGGTAATGGTTGCATAAGGGGAGTCATCATGTGAGGGTGAAATGACAAACTTAAACCACCTTTCAGAATGCCTAATGGAATCTCGTGATTGGCTTTTGGAAATATTGAGTCATAGGGGCTGATCTATTTTAGAATATTAGTTTGCAGTTCTAAGATCTTCCTCAGATTATAAACAAAACGCTTTCATTGTGCTTAAGGATTCATCAATTTTTGTAAGTGAAATGAAGAGTTTTTATGTTAATTTTATGAGAAATTTAACATAAACTAGAAACTGAACAACATCATAAACATGTATAGAACATCATCAAAAACACATTACAAAAATCACATGATAAAGGATTTCACCCCTCCTGGGATACGTCTCCTTGGTCCATCTTCCAATGGCTTGGGCCTCTCTATTATGATCAAATGTGTAAAAACATTTGTGTTTACAATGTAGAAATGCTTCTGAAAACTACTCCAATGAATCCAAAATGTTAAAAAATGGCCATCTAGCTTCTTTTCGCATCCAATTTGGTGAAAAAATGAAGAAGTTATGACTTCCCCTTGTTTTCCCATTATTCGCTCCACAAATTGCTCCAAATCCAACAGGAACCCAGAATTTTGCTCCAAAAACTTGCTAATCGAGCGAGAATTTACTGCGTCGTGGGTCATAATTTGTTGGCACTGACTGTTCATCACAAATCGAAATCAGAAAGGACTGACGGGGTTAAGGTTTGTGTACATGGTGGGTGATTGTGCGACTGCGATGTGGCGGACCCGACGACACTATAAATTGGAACTAATGAACATCTCACATCCAGAAACTTATCACAAATCGCAGTTTGGTGGTGCCTCGACGGGTAATTATAATGCAGGCCTTTACACCATTGTGATTTACGATTGTGATATTGCAATGCAACCCAAACCTGCTGGGGCTGATTTTCATAATACCTTCCCTTCACTGATGTGCAGCTGCGATCTATCGCATTGCGCCTCTGGCTAATTCTTGAAATCCTTCCCACATGCCTTATCGCATCGCAACCCTTCCCTACTCGGGGGCCAATTTTTAATGCCGACCTGCCTGCGGTTGTGATTTCCGACATGTGGTGGCCATTGGAAGCTAGCCACTTGGTGCCTCCTCATTCGCTGAAGGACCTTGCCACACCATCCAATCCTGCCATGTGAGCAAGTCAAACTTGAAAATTGACTTGCTTTAACTTCTGCATACAAGTTCGAATTTGAGTGTCGTTCACACTGTTGGAATCAGAATGAAGAGCTCTTTGATCTGAAGCTAAGTTTAACAAGATTATGACACTTTGATTTTTGAGCATAATTTTGAACACCTGATCACTCCTCCCCCCTGGAATCCTTTTGGACCCCAAAAGGATCACCTTCAATTGTTCAGCAGATTAGGGTATAGTTCCCTCACCTTTTGACCTCTATCCATTTGGATTTTGAAGGAATTGTACCTTTGAGCCCCACTCAAAGATAATCAATACTCCCCCTTTTTTATGTCCTTGTTCTTCTCTCAAGTATAGTGTCTTGTTGAAGCACATCAAGGAATTCTGGAGAAGAGTCTTCAATAGATGGAATTTGAACATTCTCTCCTTGATCTTCAACCAAAGGAGGCTCATACCACCTTAAATTCTCAACGTTAACAACAACATAAATTTGCATATATGAAGGCAAATCCAACCTGAAGGCATTGTTACCAATCTTTTCCAAAATTTTGAATGGACCATATCTAATTCGTTTTAGCTTTTTACCTTCTCCTTGGAGCCTCTCTTTGTTAATGTGAAGCCAAACTTCATCTCCAACTTGGAACTTGTGATCTTGACGATGCTTGTCATGCCTTGCTTTGTACTTGCCTTGGCTTTTCTCAAGTTGTTCTTGAACCTTTTGGTGTACTAATTGTATTTGTTCAATGAACTTTCTTGCTTTGTCTATGTCACTATGACCTTCAATAGCAACATCTTTGCCAAAAATAAAATCCAAAGGATATTTAGGCAAGTATCCCATACATGCCTCAAATGGCGAAGTTTGAGTGGAAGAGTGCTTGGCTCGGTTGTAAGCATGTTGAATATAGTGCAACTGTTCATCCCACAACTTCAGGTGCTTGCTGCAATACCCACACAAAAGATGTATCGCTGTTCTGTTCACTACCTCTGTTTGACCATCTGTTTGTCTATGAAAGGTTGTACTCTTTTTCAATTTGGTGTCCATGAATCCCCACAAGTTTGACCAAAAATTCTCCACAAAGCGAGAAGCTCGATCACTAACAATGGATGTCAGCAACCCAAAATGCACCCAAACATTCTAAAAGAAAAACTGAGCAGTTTGTTCAGTTGTAACTTGCTTTTTACATGGTATCAAAATACACATTTTGCTAAACCTATCCACAATTACATACAAATAATCATGGCCTATTTTTGACAATGGAAAACCTCCTACAAAATCCATATAAACACTCTCCCATGGTCATGAAGGAACCGAAAGTGGTGTGTACAATCCTAACTTCCTATTGCTAGGCTTATTGATTGCATATAATGAACATCCTTTAATAAAATGAAACACACTTTCAAGCATACAAGGCCAATAAAAATACCTTTGTAGATGTCCCATTGTCTTACTTACACTGAAATTACCAGTAATAAGAGAAGTATGTGCCTCTCTTATGATGTTAACTCTTTCTCCCTGCGGAATACAAAGCTTTCCAAGATGGTACAACAAGTTATCATGCAAATGATAATCCAATTCGTCTACTTGGTTACCTTGACTCAAGCTTGCATAAACATCTTAAAATTCATTATCTAATGCATATTTATCAATATAACTTTCATGTAAAACAAAATTATGCTTGAGTAAAGTAGTTGCACTAACAATCGGCCTAGAAATCATATCAACAACTTTATTATAGATACCTTTCTTATACCTGATTACCAAGTGGAATTGTTGAAGGAAACCCATCCATCAGAAGTGTCGTGACTGCTGCAACTTTGATTGAGATTGCAAGTATTACAATGGTTGATGATCAATGTGAATGACTGTTTCCTTACCCATCAGGTAGTGTTTCCATTTTTTCACACTTTGCACCAATGCATACAATTCCTTGTCATATGTAGGATAGTTAATCACTACACCATTAAAAGTTTCCAAATGAAAACAGATAGGCTTACCATGCTGCATGAGGATTGCACCCATAGTGTAGTCACTAGCATCTGTCTGAATCTCAAATGACTGTCTCAAGTCTGGAAGTGTGAGTACAAGATTTGTACTGATCTTTTCCTTCAATGCATCAAAGGCCTTTTGTTGTTTTCCTCCCCACTGAAAAACCTTTTTCATGCTTGTCAACGCATGCAAAGGAGCTGCTATAAGAGAAAAATTAGCAATGAATTTCCTCCAATATTGGGTTGCTCCCAGAAAACTTCTTACCTCTGTAACTGTCTTGGGCCTTGGCCAATTCATAATGACATCAACCTTGGAGGGATCTATTTTCAACTCACCTCCTCCAACAATATGACCCAAGTAAACTAAAGAATTCTTTCCAAACTCTCATTTTGATATCTTCAGATACAATTGTTCTTTTTTCAAGACATCAAGTACTTTTCTTACATGCATGACATGTTCAACATGGGATTTACTGAAAATAAAGATGTCATCTAAGTAGACTATGACAAATTCATCAAGAAATGGCCTCAACACATCATTCATCACACACATGAATGTAGTAGGAGAATTACATAAACCAAACGGCATAACTAGCCATTCAAACAAACCATGTTTTGTTTTGAATGTTGTCTTCCAAATTTCTCCTTCAGCTATTCTAATTTGACGGTAGCCACTTCTTAAATCCATCTTAGTAAAATAATTTGCATCTTTCAATTGATCTGGTAAATCATCTATTAAAGGAAGTGGGTAACAATTCTTTACCGTAATTTTGTTTAATGCGTGAAATTCCACACACATGCACCATGTTCCATCCTTCTTTGGCACCAAGACAATAGGTGAACCACAAGGTGAGAAAGATGGTCTAATGATTCCTTTATTCAACAACTCTTGGATTTGTGTCTTAATTTTTGTGCTTTCCATCATTGACGTCATGTACATGCCAATGTTAGGAATAGGACAATCTTGTTGCAATTGTATCTCGTGTTGGATTCCTCTCTTGGGAGGTAATCCCTTTGGTTCCTGAAACATTGCATCATATTGGTTAACTACATCAACCACTTCAGATTTCAAATTCGAATCACAACCTTTAAAGGCTTCATTATCAACATCATTTTTGGGTTTGATCATAAGAAGCACAAAATTCTTGCTCGAATTCACTAATCTTTTCATCTGCCCTGCATTAACAAGTCAAAGATTTGTTTTCTTGTTGTGAGCTCTCATAATGTATTCTACTCCAATTTTGAATAAATGATATTTGTTTTCATGTCGATGGAAGATAGCTTTTATATCATAAAGGTACGTGCTGCCCAAAATGATGCCACAAATATCTAACGGCACAACGTCAAGCTCCACTTCATCTATGAATTTTGCAGTGATAGCGAATTTCAGTTTACACTTTCTCGTAACCTGTAATTGTGCATTGTCACATACCCATCCAAGTGGATATGGTTTATGATGTGGAACAATTTCCAAATTTAAGCTCTTGAAAATGTTTTCGGAGATAAGATTGGCTTGAGAGTCACTATCAAACAATGTACTAATATTGTTATGTTTTGATATCACCCTTATGTGAAATAGTTCTATTCTCCTCTTTTTATTTGGAGTTTCATTTTGCGAGTCTGAAGAACTAGTGTTGGCAATGGATTCTTTCCTTTTAACCCCATGGTTGTGCTTTTAGTTTTATCACCCGAATCAGATCCCAAATCTTGCTGAGTGGTTGTAGTTGTCTTATGTTTACCCTTGTTGTTGTTTCTTTTTGGTTTCATTTCAGGATGAAGTGATCCAGGTGGATGTTGATGGCCACCCACCTATCCCATTTGGACCCCCACAACTGTCTCTTTCAGTTTTTCTGTTTCCTTAATTATAGCACAGTTTACTATTTTTAGCAGCTTTTCGGGTCCTAAACTTCCGGAGCCGTTTTGAGGCCCTAAACGACGTTTTTTGGGAAATCCACCGCCAGCGATTTTTGTGATAAAAATCATCTTTTCCGTCGTAGTCCTCGGAGAGATCTTTCCAATGGGCTATCATGCGCGTCAAACGGAGATAATACGACCAATTCGCGACCCTGGGAATTTTGTTGTCCAACTCACCCCAAAACGGGGCCCACAATTTGGCGTTTCATCTTCTAGGGTTAGGTTTTGGAATGTGAAGGGTTTTCCATTGTTTCTCAATAATAAATAGGCCTTCGAGCCTCATTGTAAAGACAGTTCGAAAACAGTTCAGAGGCATGTAGCCGACACATCTCTTCTCAGAGATAAGCTACCATCGCCCTAGCTCGGTTATTTCTATTTGTAAGCATATTTCAGTATTCTCCATTAATGAAATGAAGTATTATTTCCGCTGCATCTCTGTTTTTATGGTTATCGCATCTCTGTAATTATGGTTATCTCTGTAATCTATTGCGTTCCTATCTAAATCCGGATCAGTGGTATCAGAGCAGTCTGCTTTTTCTCTGTTTTTTCTTTGCATGTCCCCAACGAGGTCGGGATATAAGGAGTTAGGGCTTGAACTGGTCGAACCTTTGCAAGACCAGCCTCGCAAATCCCGACGGCCTCCCATGGCGGATGAGAAGAAAGATGAGGGAGCAGGAGATCCTATCAAAATCTTGCTCAAAGAAGCGCTCGAGCGGCAAAGGAACGCGATGATGGATAGCTTTGCGCAGATCCTTCAGCGGCTACCCAGAGGCGACGCATCGGCTTCCAACAGCTACTCTGGAAACGCCACACCGTTTAAGGTACAAGTTCATTTTGAAATCCCCATCTTCGAGGGTCAAATAGACGCAGATGCCGTAGATAAATGGTTAAATCTGCTAGATGGGTATTTTTCTGTTCACGAATTTTCAAGTCGGGAAAAGATTGTTTTCGCTCTTCTCAAAGCAGCCCCCCACGTCAAGGACTGGTGGGAAACCTACTGCGAGCAGAAGGATGAAAGTACAGGCTCACTATTTTCAGCCGCACCCACTTGGAATGACTTCCGGGATGCCATCAAGGAGCAATACTACCCTGTCGGAAGCTATGAGGACAAATACATCAAATGGACCACACTGCGGCAGGGACGAGACCAAGATGTGCCAGAGTTCACAAACATTTTTCATACCCTTCGCACACAATTGGGTATCAAATATTCTGAGCTGCATCTGGTACTCAAATACCGCAGCTTCCTACACAGATACATCCAGGAAGAGATGGAGTTCTTGAACATCTCCTCACTCGGCACAACATACCAATACGCTGTCAAAATCGAGCAAAAGTTCAAACAGAAGAAGCGAGACTTTGGATCTGCAAATCCAAAGCCCAAAGGACAAAGCCAAGGCGGGGTGACCCAAGACAACCCGTCGAAGCCGCAAGAAAAGAACAACACCACGAAGCCGAAGAAGGACACAGGAAAGTGGTGTGAGTTCCACAAGAGTCCCACTCATAACACAAGTGAGTGTCGGACCAAGCAGTCGCTGGTGGCCGAGTTGAAGGCTTTCGAATCAGATGCATGTTCCGACTCTGAGCCAGAACTTGACAAGGGGCATGGCAAAGGGAAGCAGATCATTGATGCGGATCCTAGTGCCATTGTTGCCACTGCCAAGATCCAGAAGAATGAGCCCGAAGAGCCAGAGGAGGGGGAACGTCTTTTCCACTCACAGATGTGGGTGAAGGGTTCGCCACTACAATTCATTGTTGACAGTGGCAGCCAAAAGAACCTCATTTCAGCGGAGGTCGTCAAGCGGTTGGGCCTACCGACTACACTACACCCGCAGTCGTACAGTATCGGGTGGCTTCACGAAGGACGAGATCTCAAAGTTCGCCAACAGTGCCGCCTTCCCTATAGCATCAAGCCCTTCACAGACGAGGTATTATGTGATGTTACACCTCTGGATGTTTGTGATGTACTATTAGGCCAACCATACTTGTGGAGACGACATGTTGTGTATGAGTCAAGGCCTCGCGCTGTCATTATTTCTTTGGATAATTCATTATATAGGATACCAGAGGTAGCTCCACCTACTGCCACCTCTTTGATCACTGCTAAGAAGGGCAGCAAGCTCATCTCACAGACTAGGAAATTTATTTTCTGTCTGGTTCGCTCCCAAAGTAAGGGGAAGATCGTTGCTACATCCATGACCCCTGCAAAGGGTTCCTCCACGCAGCAGCAGCAACATAGGGATACAGTCATGACAGAACACAGGAACAACTTCTCCTTACCCAGAGGGGTACCACACAAGTTTCAGGTGGGCGACAAAGTTTGGTTACATCTGCAGAGAGAACGCCTTACCAGAACCCATCAGAAACTCAGACCACTTCGACATGGTCCTTACACCAGTAACAAGGCTGTGGGCAACAATGCTTTGAAGCACAACATTCCCCAATTCCTTCGCTTGCACCGATTGTTCAATGTGGACCATCGCCGACAATGCTTCCCACCATTTCTAGACACATCAGAGATTACAGAACAGCTCACCAGAGACCCAGCTCAGCAGAAGCTTCCTCATCTCAAGGAGGAAATCAACGCAATGGGGACCATTGCTTCCTAAGGGGGGAGGAATGATCCAGGTGGATGTTGGTGGCCACCCACCTATCCCATTTGGACCCCCACAACTATCTCTTTCAGTTTTTCTGTTTCCTTAATTATAGCACAGTTTACTTTTTTTAGCAGTTTTTCGGGTCCTAAACTTCCGGAGCCGTTTTGAGGCCCTAAACGACGTTTTTTGGGAAATCCACCGCCAGCGATTTATGTGATAAAAATCGTCTTTTCCATCGTAGTCCTCGGAGAGATCTTTCCAACGGGCTATCATGTGCGTCAAATGGAGATAATACGACCAATTCGCGACCCCGGGAAGTTGGCTGTCCAACTCACCCCAAAACGGGGCCCACAATTTGGCGTTTCATCTTCTAGGGTTAGGTTTTGGAATGTGAAGGGTTTTCCATTGTTTCTCAATAATAAATAGGCCTTCGAGCCTCATTGTAAAGACAGTTCGAAAACAGTTCAGAGGCATGTAGCCGACACATCTCTTCTCAGAGATAAGCTACCATCGCCCTAGCTGGTTATTTCTATTTGTAAGCATATTTCAGTATTCTCCATTAATGAAATGAAGTATTATTTCCGCTGCATCTCTGTTTTTATGGTTATCGCATCTCTGTAATTATGGTTATCTCTGTAATCTATTGCGTTCCTATCTAAATCCGGATCATGAAGCTTCCAACAATGAGCTTCATCGTGACCCTCTCTGGAACAATGTTTGCATGTAATTTTCTCTCCTTTCTTTATAGACACATTTTTCTTTGCCTTCCCTTTGAAAGCGTTTTCTTTTCCCTTACTCTTAAATGGCTTTTTACTATCTTCTTTTGGGGTGTTTTTCCCTCTTGCCTCAAGATAAGTGGCTTGTACAAACACATCATCTAGATTATTGGGATTAAACATTAAGATAGCATGCCTAAGGTAATTGTGTAAACCCCCTATGTACTTCAACAAAGTGTCCTGTGATTGCAAATCTACACCTAACATCAAAGACCTTTTTCTGAATTCTTGGGTGTAATCTTGCACATTTTTACCTTTATGTTGTCTAAAGTTCTACCAATTCATGATGGATTTATGCATATAAGCTAGAGGGTAGAATTTTCTTTTGATTGCAGCAATGAAATCATTCTAAGAAATAAATATCTTACCGTGTTTTTTGATCTCCTCTCGGGTCTTTGATTCCCACCATACTAGTGTTGCACCTTCCATTCTCAAGGAAACTAACTGAATCTTTATGTCATCCTCTTGAAGGTTTTGAATCCTGCAATATACCCCCAACTGACGAATCCAATTATCAAGCTTCTCTACATTCACTTCACCATTATACATCGATAACTCAAATTTAACATCAAGTTTTAAAAAAGATTATTTACTAGTTCCTTTTGAAGAATGATGATGAGTATGAGTAAGGGTTGTATTAGTGGAAGAGTGTGAAGATGCTTGTGAAGAAGAATATTAAGAAGATGGTGGAGAGGGTGGAGGTTTGTCTCCATTCCCATTACCTCCTCCTGAAGAGCCTTCTCCTTTGGGAGGCTTGGAACTTTCTCCTTGCAACCTGTTATTCCTCTCTTCATAGAGGACCTTAACCATCTCTGTCATATCAAAGAAAGCCTTTCTAAAGGTCTTCTCATCTTCTGTCATGTTTGTAGGTTCTCCTTCATGAGACATGATCTTTGGAGTCTCAATTGCAACTTGAGGATGAACTAGTGTTCAAGATTGTGGAAACCTTACTATTTTTCCCCTTGACCTAACTTCAGGGCTTCTAACTAGTTTTCCTCCACCTCTTTTGAGTTTTAACCTTGTAAGCATGACATAAACTTGTAAATAATTAAATCCTTCTTTCACAAAGAAAACCTAGTGCTTTGATGCCAAATTGATCTGATTTAGAATATTATTTTACAGTGCTAAGATCTTCCTTAGATTATAAACAAAATGCTTTCATTGTGCTTAAGGATTAATTAATTTTTTTCAAGTGAAATGAAGAGTTTTTATGTTAATTTTATGAGCAATTTAACATAAACCATAAAATGAATAGCAACATAAACATGTACAAAACATCATCAAAAACACATTACAACAAGCACATGATAAAGGAGTTCACCCCTCTTGGGCCTTCCTTGGTCCAGCTTTCAGTGGCTTGGGCCTCTCTATTATGCTCAAAAGTGTAAAAAAATATGTGTTTACAATGCTCAAATGCTTATGAAAACTGCTCCAATGAGTCCAAAATGTTAAAAAATGGCCATCTAGCCTATTTTTGCATACAAATTGGTGAAAAGCTGAAGAAGTTATGACTTCCCCTTGTTTTCCCATTATCTGCTACACAAATTGCTCCACATCCAATAGGAACCCACAATTTTGCTCCAAAAATCCGCTAACCGAGCAAGAATTTTGCCGCGCGACAGCCCATAATTCGTCGGCAACGACTGTCCATCACATATCGCAATAAAAAAGGACTGACGAGCCTAAGGTTTGTGTATGCAGCGAGCGATTGTGTGATTGCAATGTGGAAGACCCGACGACACTATAAAATGGAACTAATGAACATCTCACATCCAGAAACTTATCGCAAATCACAGTTCAGTGGTGCCTCGGTGGGTAATCATAATGTCGACGTTTGCATTGTTGTGATTTGTGATTGCAATATTGCATCGCAACCCAAACTTATCGAGACCGATTTTCCCTAATGCCTTCCCTTCGCCTATGTGTGATTGCGATCAATCACATCACGCCTCTGGTTGATTCTTGGAAGCCTTCCCACCTACCTTATCACATCAAAACCCTTCCCTTCTCGGGGGTTGATTTTTAATGTCAACCTACCATGATTGCAATTTGCGACATGCGGGGGACAATGGTAGCTTGCCACTTGGCACCTCCTCATTATTTGAAGGACCTTGCCACATCATCCAATCCTACCATGTGAGCAAGTCAAACATGAACATTGACTTGCTCTAACTTCTGCATACGAGCTCGGATTTGAGTTTTGTTCACACCATTGGAATCAGAATGAAGAGCTCTTCGATCTAAAGCTAAGTTTAACAAGATTCTGACACTTTGATTTTTGAGCATAATTTTGAGCACCTGATTAGGGGAGCAATGGAAGAAAGTGGCCAGACAATATTCAATTTGTTGATGAATTCCAAGTTCGAACTAATATAGGGTAGGATGGAAAAAATCTAATTTTAGATGCGCACAAAGTTAGCACTAATGAATCTGAGAATTGTAGAAATATCATAACTCTCTAGTAGTGGTGCCAAATCAAGCATGGAAGTGGTTGGGATTAGTGAGGATCAAAAGCAAAAAAATACCAAGAGAGCTTGATGGTATGAAACAATAGGCTAAGGGTGGAAACACACCTACATGAATAAGCTAGGGTGAAATGCTACTCTTTTTCAAATACTCAATTAGTTTTGAAGTTTCTTAATGTATCGTAGAAATATATTGTTAAGTGAAAATGCTAATCTGGTAACAATTTTCCTTAATTTTTTACGTTTTCGTTTTCTAGTTATCCGTCAACATTTTCATAGTTAGCAATCATTTTTCTCTAAAAACAAATAGATAGAAAAGTATAGTATTACATGCAATACGTACTATTTTTTCATAAATTTTTATATTAGTCCTGCTTTAAAAAGTTGGAAATGTGTGTCATAAGTAAAGACAATCTATTTTATGTGCTTTTGAAGGTAGTGTAGTTCTAGGTAGTGCAACATTTTGTAAGGGTTCTGGCCTAGACTCCAGATTTTTATTATAATTCCAAAATTCTAACCATTCGTTGAAAAAAAAACCATAAATTAGTTTTTTTATTGTTTATCTTAATTAATGTTATAATATTTTTAAATATAAAATTAATATTTTAGAAAATATATATATTATAATATATTTAGGAAATTAGTTGCAATATAACACAACATTCATGTGCCACCATCAAAGGAGAAGATGGTACATTCTCTATAAAAGTCTGCTAAGCTCCGTTTTATTGTGTTGAGATTTGCATTCTATAATCTAGTATGAGGGCGATGTGTGATTTTTTTGTGCTCAATGTGGAGTTGACACATGTCCCTTTTAAAATAAATATAAATCTTATCTAAAAATAAATAAATAATGTTAAATATATTAAAAAACAAAAATGAATATACATATTTGATTTAGTGTTGATTAAAAGAATTATAAAACATCAATAATGCTAGGCTTGCTAGATGTTGTAATGTACTATGATGTTAACTAAATAGTTTGACTTGGTCAAATTACATACAAATTAAAATAATAATAATAAATAATAATAAATAATTATTAATTATTAATAATTAAACCGGCCTAGATCCATCTTAACTTTGGATCTATCAAGCACCAAGAGGGATCAAATCTCTTGAGGTGAAAACCTTTTCTCAAGTCTTGCAGTCAAAAAAGAGGTTTCACCTTGAGAGATTTGATCGCTCTCGGCCCTTGATAGATCTGGAGTTAAGATGGATCCAAGTTACTTAATATTGCAATCCAATAGGAAGGAGATGTAGTAAACATATTCCACTCACTTTCAACCATAAATAAAATATTTCAATGTCATGTGAAGTAACATGATTTTATTTCAACTTTATAGAGAGATAAAATAATTAAAATTTAAAGAAAACCTTGTATTTTCACTATTAAGTGTGAGGAAGATGTTGTTAGGATTAACCTTGACTCCAGAATTATAGTCTACATAACTAGTGGTTTCAGGCACACACTGTTATGGCCCATGGCATTATGTCAGTTGTATTTGGATGGAAAGAAGCCTATAAATAGGCCTATTAATCTCCATCGTAAGGCTCCAAGTGTAACAGCCCCGAAATAACAACACACAATTAATTAGATTAATCAAGCACTTTAGCATTAAATTACAAGGATATGAGTGAAGAGAGACAAGTTACCTGTGGAACGCTAGTTGAACGATAGTTGAAATTTTCTACCTGCAACAAAGTCTTGGGGACGACTCTCCACCCAACCTTAGGCTCAATTGCACAAAATCTTGCTACAACTGGCCACCCCCGAGCCCTCAATCAACGTACTACTGTCATGGTATCCTTTGTCTCACAACACTATTCTCCCAAGAGAATGGATGGTGGAATCATGGAATCATGGAATGCCTCTCATCTTCCTCACCATCTATCAAATAGAGCAAACATTGCAAGGGGAACCACATGCACACACTCCATGTGTCAACATGCAACTTTATTGCTTTCTTGTTTTATTTCTTTTGTTTTTACTTTTTGATAGCTTTACTGATTTTTACTACTTTCTTGTTTTATTTCTATTTCTATTTATTTAGAGCTTTAGTATTGTTATTTATTATTTTATTATTATTTATTATTTATTTACTATTACTATTTTTTATTTATTGTTTAATATTATATTATATTATTTATTATTAAGGGACATTACATACTCTCCCACTTTAAGGAACTTTGTCTCGAAGTTAAGTTGAATTATTTAAAATTTTATTTTGCTATTTATTACTTCATGTTGCCGACACCCTCTGCTGAACTAGTATAACCAGCAGGCATCGAAAGTTTCACAACACCCGGGAAATCCCAAGGAATCTCTGTCCTTTTTCCCACTTTCGGAACCAGGCATAAGCCTCCTCGGTCTATATCTTAGTCCAAGGCTGGCCCCAAGGCTCGCGCCCGACTCACATCTCATCTGCCCCAAGGCGGGCATCCGGTATGGTACGCAATGACTCTGGGCATCTTGCAAGGTTGGCCCACTCCCTCCACAACTCACTAAGGCGCACAACCCCAGGCATCGAAGTCCTTACACCCCCACCAGACTTTAGCATCCCAATCCAATAATAGGCACCTAGCCTAGAACATCAAGCACTTGGCCTCCTCAAGATGGTCCCATAGCCCTTCAAGAGCTATCCATCAAGATCTACACAAGACAAAGGAACCACTGGCATATGTAGTGTTGATTGAGTTTGTCCCCAGCCCATATGGTGTTATTTATTCTCCCTCATGCATATGGGCTTGCACGAGATCATTAAATAAACCGGCCCTCTCGGCCCATTTGTGGAGTCCTGTTAGTCATCACACCTCAACATGCAACCAATGCATTAGTTATACCATCATAGTATCATAGAAAATAATCCACATGCCAAGTCTTGCATGTCACCATGAGAACATTCATTATTGTTAATCGCAACATTATGAATAATACGAAGTGCATGATCATGCATGTCATAAATTTGTACGCAACTATCACTTGCTTCACCTCATGAAATACCATCATAAGTTATAACATCAACAGATTTGCATCAAAGACATATCATAACTTCACATAATAAATGAACCACATGTCAATAAACCTCATATTATAGCATTATAATTCCTATGCCACGTTATGCATATCATATCCATCATGAGTTTTCAACATTAAATACCTATCATCACGTAGTAAATGAATATGTCAATATACCTTGACATAACATCATAATGCCTATGCATATCATCATCATCGTAAGGATAAATCATTACTATTGTAACAACTATATAAATATGAACCACATGTGCATGATCACCCTCATATCATCATATCATGAAACATCATCAATATGAGAAACATCTCAATACTTATCAAATATCAAATAATACTCTATAAGCATTCTTATCATGATTCATCAGAAAAATCAATTTCATTTACTTTACAAACATTCAACTATGAACTAAGATTATTCAACATCCATCTAGGATCTATGTTATCTCATTAGTGTTATTAGTGTTATGTTTTCATCAAGATACCAATTACTTTTTCAATAATCATTTCCACTTCTTTCAACTAGGAAGTTGACCATTTACACCATAGGTATAATCATCTAAGTACATCGTTAAATTTCACATGAGCCTCATCATCTTGAGTCTTAATCTCTCATCATATATTCTTCCTTCCCCAAGGAAATTCTAGTGAAATTCATTGTTAAGATATTACTAGTTATACAATCATTATTTAAATCATCTATCTCAAAATTAAAATCCCTTGGTTTTACATCCATTTACCCTTTGGCTTACCGATTCCAATACCGCTATATGCAATTGCATATAAACACTAGGTCATCATGATTTAATTTTATATCATGCTTAATTTACTTGCATGAGGGTTTGTTGATCCATGTTGACTTATACATACATCACTTAACAATTATCATTTTCATCCACAAAAATATTTTCTTATCTCATTAAGTTCCTATCTCAATACCACTTGACTGCTTTATCGTAAATTCACCCTTCTTCAAGTTGGACAAGAGATTATTGCTCATTAAATAGTATCTTTATTTTAGATTTTGAAATAGTTGGAAACACTACTACCATCATTGTCCATGAAAAATTTAAATGTGTGGTGTTCTGTGGAAACAACCTCTTTTAATGCTATGGGAACAAAACTTCATAGATATATTTTTATTTTTCTCCTAGTCTTAATTTCCTAATATTCCATGTCTACTAGCTTCAAAAATGGAAACTTCTTCGCTTCATTCTATTTTATAAAATTGACTTTAATTTCTCACCTGCAGTCATTGTGGTTTCTTTTCCTCCTCTCTTAAAAGCATAGCATTGATACACTTTGGAAATGTTGTTACTATTCCCCAACTTGGGTAATACCCTATAAATAAATTCATTAAGATGGCTACCAAATGTAATCCGCTTATCATTTCCTATTTTAAGACATCAACATAATAAAATTGCCTGATCATACATCTTGTTATCCATAATTCATGCATATAGTTAGTCACCTATGGAAAACTTTATAATGTGGCTCTCCCATTAGAGGGAAAAACTATTATAGATGTTGTTATGCACACAACTTATCTCTTCCAATTGATCAATTTTATTATGGATTTACTTCTTTAATCTATGTCATCATACCTTCGAGGTTCCTTCAAAATGACCTTCATTATTACCATGATTATTCAACTTCATTAGTTGATTGCCAATATTTTCTTCTTTATGTGCATCATCCTTAGATAGACCTTATAGTGATACCTTTAGAGTACCAAGTTATGATACCAAACTCTTCCATTATGTTCTAAAATAGGTTGCCTCTTCTTATTGATTTCCTACCCTTGTTGTGACACTTCCTCTCAACCACCTTAAGTATCTATCTAGCACTTTTTTTTTTGTTCATCTGATCCAAGTTGGCCATGATCACATGAGCTATATTTAGTGATCATTAATAGAAAATTTTCAAGTTTCTCCTTTCCATTTCCCCTTAGACAACTTTATCCAATATATGCAATTAACCTTGAATCACGAAACCTCATGTAACATTATACTCAACATCATAACAGTTAATTAAACTAAACTGAAATCATAGTGTACGATTTAGATGTATCATAAAGTTTAAACAATAAAACATGCTTTTAGATGCTCCATAAAAGTATCTGTCTTAGCTAAGTAAGCAATCAATCTACTCATTAAAATCCATCAATGGAAATTTTGATAAATTTGATAAGCAATCATCATTTCGAACCTCAGAAATCATACTATTGCTAGGCTGTATACTTTCAGTGGTGTGTGCACTTTTAAATTTAATGCAAGGTGTATATCAACTGTTCTCGAATATCTCTTTTATGTATGCTTAGTACTGTTCATGTTATTTTAATCACAGTTTGGAAGAGAAACACCTACAATATACTGTCTACCAATTGTTATAATACCATAGTGAACCAAACAAGTAAACTCATATTTCTTTGTTGAAATTTCTAAGATATTCTAAGTGGGTATCTTTTGACTATGACTGATATAAATGAGTATTTTTGGGGCTGAACCATTTCTGGGCACAATATATGTTTCATGCTTGTGATTTAAATACTCTGCACTGTTCCTAAACTCTCATCTAAATAACTCGAGAAACAGGGATGCTTGCTCTAAAGAAGACTTTTCCCTTAATATTAAACCAATTATTCAACCAGAAAATGCAAGACTGAAATGCAATGAAAATGCTCTAATGAGACAATGTAGATCAAGAGTATTGAATAACCTACTATCCAATTTGTGAAAGTAACACTTGCAATACAAGATTACAAAAAACCTCTTCCAATGAATCAATGAGTCACAACAAAACTATATATCTTTAATCATTTGTCTCATTTAGAATTTCGCTTTTTTATATGGTTGTAATGGAATATAAAGTGTACAAGCACAAGTAGCTAGAGATAAACAAGTTGTCCACAGAGAGCTATGTCAGCAACACCTTGAATTAATAAACTTTTAGATTAGTGAAGCACTGTCACACCTTTAACTGTTGTAGTTGATTATAGCACTGTTCATTTTATGAAACAACATTTACAAACAACTCAAGAAAATGAGATTTCTATTAGTGGTTTTACCATGCAATGAGATTCTAATGAGAGCAGAGAACCACAGAGGAAAAGGCTGGTATCCAAACCAGAGAAGAAATAAGAAAGGAGGCTCATTCCAATACTAATGCAAATATCAATCTGTTGTCTATAAAATGGCACAATGATGCATCAGAAAACCAATGAGGGACTAATTAATGCACCAAAATTTAAGTTATACCAACGTTAGTCTGTTGTCAAGAAATCCGATTGTTGTAACTTATTTCCAAGAATATATCAGTCCTTAGATACCAAAATTCAATAACCAATTAAAGCAAAACTGCAATGTGATGTGAGTCACTAGATGATCCAATCAGTTCACCAAGTCACTTCTCAAATGATCATTGAATGCAAGATAAGGAGTGCTAATGATCTAGTTTCAAGCTTAGTGCCAAATGCAAAGGTAATATATATCACTGTAATGTCAAGATTAGACCTATATCAGACCTCTGAAAAAAATAAAAATAAAAAAATATTAGATTTCTAATAGTGAAATAAAGTCACCCGCATATGCATGCAATGATAGCCAAACACTTACATTTGATCCTCCAAAACAAATGGTGATACCCTTGGAATTTTAGGTCTCACTTTCATAATTTAATATCTAACTTTTGTAATGATTCTACTGTAAGATCAAAGAAATAAGCTGGTTGTAGCTACTTTAACAAGTATATCAGTCTACCAAAGCCAGCTACTATCAGTCACTCAATATCAAAATTCATCATTGAAGAAGCATAAAATAAGAGCCAAGATACTTAGATTATTGTTGTGATAATTATGCAGTGAATTTTTAACCAGATATGTATTAACCATGCCAAATTTATTCAACAAAGTTTTGAAGATTCTTGATTCATTTCAATCTCCTGTTTTGTATATTTTTCCCCTACTGCATGACATGCAATCAAACCATTGCCAACTTTGAAACTGTTTTGTTGATCATGCAAATTATCAATTCAGCAGTGTGATTTGACAATATTTATAAATTTCCCACTTTGGTCTTGTTATCTTCTTATCTTCTTGAGCTTGGACAAGATTTTTATTAACAATAATTCCTAGTCTCATTCAACCATGAGAAAAAAGATGAAAACAATCCTGATTCCTTACTTCAAGACTCCAGAGTTAATTCACGAAACTGTAAGATGCTTCACAGAGAATTATAGTGAGAATGTACACTTAATTGCATGACATAAATCCTCTCTAATATAACAACAGATTCTATCCAGACTCTGTGGAGCCAATCAAAGTGTGAAACTGTCAAACATGATTTTTGGTATGTGATATTGTACACGTGATGAATTGCATACTACAAGACCTCATTCAAATAGATCTACTGATCCAAGCGTAGTCCAACAAATTCATGGTTTCAGAGTATCGGTGTGCTGCTTATTTGCTCACTAGGGTCTGAAGTTCTTAACTAAAGTATAACATGTTGCTCATCTATCGGTGATAAAAAAACATAACAAAGCAAACCTTGATTTCACAAAGACAAAAGAAGACACGAGACACGAATTCTAGTAGACGTTCATAAAATTTTCCCTGAATTTTGTGCGAACTGTCTCTTTATTGAGTCACTTTGGATGACTTTAGCTGTTTGATGCTCAAAATATTCTATTTAAATCGAGTCATTTTGCACGAGTTTAGCTGTTTGATGCTGAAAACATTCTATTCAAGAAACGAATTCGGGCGAAAACACTCAAAACATGTCCAAAACTGCAAAATCGTAGGCACTGCACCGCCATTATCGAGTTGAAAATAGCGAAACTGGATCGGTTTCGCGGCAGAAAATTTGGCTTCCAGGCTGAATTTATCAAATTCTATTAATTTAAAGAATTTTGTTACTGGCTTCCTTCCTATAGTGAATGATACATTAATTTATATTCTCTATTAAGGGATTGCTATGGAGGATGACTTGAATCATAAATTAGAAATGGGAAGCGGAAGCAGAATGCGAGAAAGTGATAGAGAGTTTCGGAGATTAAAAAGCAGAACCTACCCTTCGCTATATGAAATCGCCATTGGGCAAAAAAAATGAAAATGAAAACAGAGGAAGAAAATAAACACGATGGAGAAAATAAGTGGACCATCGATTGTAATGTAGAATGGCTCTTGGCAATGGGGAATTCCCGGATCCCCTGAGTGATTTTTTTTTAATCCTAAAATTGCGTGTTGCAAACATTACACTGCCTATGACCGTCCGTAAAAGGGAAGGGTTCAATCAAAACAAATTACACACACAGACCAATTTAAACTCTGTAAATCACTGGTGTAACTGTAATTAGGCTGGAGACCGGGGAATTTGGATAGGGAATGGATAATCACTGTCAGCCAAGCCAAGCCAACGAGGTGTATGGAATAACGGGGCCAATGACAGGTGTTTGTTACTTCACACATTTGTGTGATGAGGTGGAAGCATTGAAATTGAACTGCAGAAACAGAGGCCGAAGCAATAAGTGTGGATCTAATGAAACAATGCCACAATGAAGAACCAACCAAAGCCACATACCCTCGATGATTAAAGTCACTCAAACTAAGTAAATATTAGTCGAGAGCCCAAATTACGTCCGTATCCTGTAAATCTAATAGGAATTGGTGAAAACAAAACGCCATGACTCTAGCAAAAGCAAATTAGCTACTCCTCCAATAAGAATTAAGTCAAATATGCAAATATACAGTTGGTCTACAAAAAAAATTATAGAGATCACAAAGTAAAGCCACTAATCAACTATTGCAATGGCTCTTACAATACAACTCCATCAAAGATGTGCAAGTTGTGTAGGCTCCAACAACAAAAGTCATGAGGCACAATAAAGAACCAACCATATTTGCACGCCCTTAGTGAAGAAGGTTAGATTCAAACCCTCATTGCCAATCAACTGTTCCAACAATAGATCTGACAGAAAAATTGCTTTACAACCGAAAATAGCCCAACATGTAAAGAAAATGGCCTTATGCATCTAGACATTTTGAATTGAGTGAAATTTAGAGGGAACTCGGTCGTATGTTCTAATTTTGAGTGAAATTTAGAGGGGTTGCAACAGTACACTTCAAATTGGAAGAATTTTCTACTAATTGGAGGTTGTATGTTCCGTACATAGACCACACACAAAACTTTTTCCCAAAAAAATCGGTTTAGATTTGAGGAAAATTAACTGAAATTGTGTAATTTGGGGAAATTTGCTGAAAAACAACCGTACGGACTTGTTGTACGTAGATCTAAAGAGAAACCCTGAGTGAGCTACTGCATGACAATTATAAATTGGTTCGACCTGCTATCTACAAGTGAAATTGCAACCTCCCAACAATAAATAAAAGATTTGCTGCAACACTTGGGGAGCTTGTTGGGGGAAGAGTGGAACTTGCCCATGGATCTGTTGGAGTCCTGAAAACTGTTGTTACAATAGTTGTACGTTACTCACTGCTTCGACAGCAGTTTGGTCCTCCAAACAACCAGAGATTAGCATTTTAGATTACCAATCTCAACAACACAAACTCATGCCTATGCTGGCCTCTACATCTGTTTTTCATTTTGCAACGGTCTACTTGGTAGAAAAATACTTTGAGATGAAAAAGAAAAAAATCACAAGATGAAAAGGTTATTGCAGACGTCCATGCGCTCTCAGCTGGGCTAAAAGCCTACGTGACTTCCTACACAGCAAAATCCCTAAGTGTCTGCAGAGAAGCTTGTGGAGGGCATGGCTATGCTGCTGTTAACATATTTAAATCGAAGTTTTCTACATTAAAATGTCTATAGGCCCTAAGAGTTGAACCTATGCTCTGATACCATATGTAACAGCCCCAAAATAACAACACACAATTAATTAGATTAATTAAGCACTTTATCATTAAATTACAAGGATATGAGTGAAGAGAGACAACTTACCTATGGAACGCTAGTTGAAATTTGCTACTTGCAACAAATTCTTGGGGACGATTCTCCACCTAACCTTAGGCTCAATTGCACAAAATCTTGCTCCAACTGGCCACCCCCGAGCCCTCAATCAACATACTACTGCCAGGGTATCCTTTGTCTCACAACACTATTCTCCCAAGAGAATAGATGGTGGAATCATGGAATGATAGAATGCCTCTCATCTTCCTCACCATCTATTAAATAGAGCAAACATTGGAAGGGGAACCACATGCACACACTCCATGTGTCAACACGCAACTTTATTGCTTTCTTGTTTTATTTCTTTTGTTTTTACTTTTTGATAGCTTCACTGATTTTTACCGCTTTCTTGTTTTATTTCTATTTATATTTATTTAGAGTTTTAGTATTGTTATTTATTATTTTATTATTATTTATTATTTATTTACTATTACTATATTTTATTTATTGTTTAATATTATATTATATTATATGATTTATTATTTATTATTTTTGATATTATTTATTATTAAGGGACATTACAGCAAGGGTTGAAGAAGAGTGGGCTCCCTAATGGTGAGTTGTAAGGGGCAATGGTTGAGCCAATGTGGGTTCCCTGTCTAGCTTGGCAAGGGTTTTGGCCAAGGACTAGTGGAATTCCCAAGGTATTTCTTGGTGTTGTTCATGTTGATATTGTGTTCATAGTTATGTTTATTTACCTTTCCTTTTATAAATAACAAATGTATAGTTATTCTACTTTAAACTATTTGAATATCCATGCTAACTAATTTATTTAAAAAAAATAAAATTATTTTAATATTGACCATAATAAAAGGAGTTGTCTTTTGTGCGGCTTTTTGGACTTTTCGGTTTTTTGAGGTGAAATCTTGATTTGTGTTATTTAAACTGGTTTTTTGGCTATATATATGGATTCACAGCCCTGAAAAATCCCTAGGGCACTTGGATTGTGTAGGGGTTACCCATCAAACTTGTGATTTCAATAAATTCCTGCCGAATTTTAGAGAAATTAGACTGGAAAAGTTTCCAAAAAGTCTCACTAAAGACAACTCGATAAATAAAATATCTCAATGCTTAAAGAAAATAAGTAATTGAAAGTTAAAAACTTAAATCACTTCTTAATAAAAATATTAAGAGGGAGACGTATAATACAATCAATTCTCAATATAAAATTAATATGTGGCATTTAAAAAATATAGATGATAATTCTAAAAATTAATGTGAGCCATAAATTAAATATACACGAAGTTAAGTAATATTGATATGTATTTAAAATATATTAATAAAAAAAACATTTTGATATGGATAAAGCCCCAAGGGATAGCTCAATTGGTCAAATTTGTTCGATGCCCTTGGGGTTAGGCCTTTGTAGTTTGGTCGGTGGGTAGATCCCTGCAGGTTGATCTACTTGGATTCCTGTATTTTCCCATGGATGTAGCATTCACTTTGTCAGTCACCCTAAACAACATTTTAATATGGATAATTTGATTTAAAATAAAATATTTCAAATTCAACTATATACATATTATTTAAGGTTTAAATGACGTTGATAGTTGATGATTTTTAAAGCATTAAAATAAGTAAGTTCTATAATTATTAAAATGACGTTGATAGGCGATGACTCTTAAAGGCATTAAAATAAGTAAGTTTTAGAAATGTAGGAATTATAGTATAGATTTATTTTAATTATGGATTTATTAAGTGTGGTGAGGCTTAAATTTTAAATTTTATGATGTAATGTTTTTATAATTATGATTATTAATTTTTTTTTTTTGTATTTTTTTTTTTTTTTTAGTTTTAGTTTTATGTAATTTGATAATTTAAAGTGTTTTAGTGATACTTAGCAATATTATTTTAATTTTGATTTTATTTTGATGTTTACATGGCATTAAAATATCTCTACACATTGAGTTGGAGAGTGTCTCTCTATGCAATTACTTTTAATCTTTTATTATTTTTTAATTGAGTAGACACGCAAATGTTAACAAATATTTACACCACTACAACATCTCTCCGTAGCTCTTTGCTTTTAAATTTAATTTTAAAAATGTTATAAAATAAAAATAAATTAAATATTTATAAAATATTTTTATTTTGAAATGAGTTATGGCTTTTGGGCAAGTGGTATTGATAAGTCATATATTGGTCCAAGTTATTGTAACAAAGCCTATTTACAAGTTAATAGTATCCATTATAAATGTGGGTTAGTATACATGGTTAAGAATCTTGTTATATTGTATGTTTATTGTAAGTATTAAGTTTTAATTTAAAATTTGTTATAAAATTAAATTGAAATAAAATATTTATAATTTTTAAAATGAATTATAGTTTTTCCATATGTAGTATTGATAAGCCATTGTATTGTAAGAAAGCCTATTTAGAAGTTGATAATATCCATGGTAAAATGGCATGAATATTTATGGTTAAGACTCTTATTATATTGTAAATATGAAAATTTTATTTGCTTATTAATTAAATTTAAATATGGTTATGGAATCATTATTTTAATTTATATGGTAAAATGAATGTTAATTTAGGCCTAGCATAATTTATAGAAGAAATAGTATTTTTCACCTGAATTCACCAATATCCCACAATACAATTTTAAGATTTTTTGTTGTTTAAAATACATTTTTGAATGCAAATATGGATTCAACACCTTGAAAAACCCCTAGGGCACTCGAATTGTGAATATTAAACAATTCAAACTCAAGTTTTTAAAAATCTCTGTATGATTTTGATTAAAATTAATTAGAAAAAATGTCATGGAAAAGGTCATGTCGTCTATATAAGTTAGACTATGTCATTAATTTACAACTACTATTTATATGTGATATGTATAATATAATTTTCTTTTATTTAAAAAATTGTTTGTGGTTTTATTAAAAAACAAAATTACAATAAAAAAAAATGAATTTAAAAAAATATTTACATCTAACACATATACATCAACACTATATTGGGTTGTAGAGCGTCTCTAGGCGCAATAAATTCATCCTATTTTTTTGTTTATTCAATATAAAGAGGCATCCAAAAATAAACTTAGATGACAATATTTCAATACTTAAAATTAAGATATATCTATAGTTGGAATGGTTATTAAACTAGATATGGCCAATTGTTTGATTGGGTAAATCATTCCTTCCTTTTCCTTGTTCTGGAAAAAATAGGATTCATTAATGATTGTATTTTATGGATTAATGCTTGCATTGGTTCCCCTTAGATATCCCCTTTGATCAATGGTAGACCAACCTCTTTTTTTGTTGCCTCCAGAGGCCTTCGGCAAGGTTGTCCTTTGTCGCCTCTGTTATATATAATTATGGTTGAATCTCTGAGTAAGAATCTTGAGGTTGCAAGGTTGGAAGGGTCTCTCCCTAGATTATGCATTGCCAGAAATGTCCGAGAAATCAATCACTCTCAGTTTGTTGATAATACCCTTTTACTTGGTGGTGCCTCCTTAGCGATAACCTCAAGATTAAAAAAGGTCTTATAATTCTATCTTCATTTGTCTGGAGGAATGATCAACAAATTGAAATGTCAATTGATTGGCTAGAACTGTCCTGGGACTACTTTGCATGATATTTCCCGCTTGTTGAGATTTCCTATTGATATTAATCGAAATTCCTTTTCTTATCTTGGAATTCCAATCTCTTTTAAGCAGGCTTCAGGGGAGGATTAGGAATCAGTCTTGCACAAAATTAAAAGAAGAACTCAATCATGTGGAGTAATATGTTTAAATCTACGCTAGGAGAGTTACTCTCATCAAATCAGTTCTCTCCTCTTTACCGGTGTATCTGGGAGAAGGTTTATTAGCTCCAAAGAATATAAACCACAAATTAAGCAGTGTAATTCGGAAGTTCCTTTGGCAGGCAGGTAAAAATAATGAACACAAGTTTCACCTTGTCAATTCGAAATTGGTAAAACAACCAAAGAATCTAGGAGGATTAACAATCAAGGATCCAAAATGCGTGAACTTGGCTCTTGGTGCAAAACTGGTTTGGAGGCTTCTTTTGGATTCCAATGAATGGTGGAAAAATGATTTACAAGGAAGTATTTCCACAAAAATCGATTACTTAGAACTGAAGGAGAATTATCGGAGGGGGAAGGAACAAAAATTTGGAAATTATGTTAAATGGTGGCCTCGTTTATGTTGGAATAGCTGGGTTGGAAACCAGGAAACGAGAAGCGTATCCATCTATGGAAAGATCTCTATCCCATGACAGAAATTTTGGCTGCGAATCAAGGGTTTATGGAATTCTCCAAATGGATGGAAGAGCATGGTTATATCCATCTTGCTGGCATCTCCAGTTGGGATGATCAAGGATTCTGGAGTGGGTGGAAGATTTTGGATATGCCCAATCATTTGTTGAATCAATGGAAATCATTAATTCTCGAGTTGAAGGGGTTTGCACCAATTTCTACTTGCAAATTAGACAAACCTATTTGGCTGGGAGGGAAGCTTTAAAAATATTCAATTAAGGACGATTATGCTCTTCTCATTAAGAATCTTCCCCCCCTCCTTCCTCAAGAATCTGGGAAAAGATTTGGAATATGGATGGGCTTCCAAAGGTCAACATATTCTGCTCGGAAATGGTTCATGCGAAAATTCTAACAGCGGAAAATCTAAGGAAAAGGAATATCCAAGGTTCCTCTCACTGCGTGCTGTATAGCAAATAAGAGGAAACTATCAAACATCTATTTTTCCACTACCTCTTCTCAATGGAAACCTGGAAATTTGCTCTTATGCCATTGTTTCAAATTCTTTTTATTCCTGAAGAGTGGAACAAGATGTTTATTCTCTAGCGATTTCAGTATCCTCTTCCTAATAAATCAAACTCATTTTTTATGCGATGTTGGATGGTTGCTCCTAAATATATTTGCTGGATGATTTGGCTTTGCCGAAATCAAGTGATATTCCAATATAACCGGTGCTCTCCAGAATCTGCTGCTATTAAAGGAATGCAACTTCTTCTTGAGGTGATTTCATCTAGGGGATATGATGACTCGGATTTGAACGATCTGAATAATATTGAAAAATAGTGGCTCAAAATATCCAATAACAAAACGCTTGTTTCCAGTTCAAAAATCCATAAAGTTCATCCATATTGTATCAGATTGGAAGGGGATCCTTTTAAAGAATGGAAAAGAAATTTAGGACAAGTACAAATCTATTTCGATGGTGCTTCGAAAGGTAACCTCGCGCAGGCAGGAGCGGGAGGGGTGATTTATAACCTAGAAGAAAATCTTGAAATAAAGTATGCTTAGGGACTGGGGAAAGCCTCGAACAATCAAGCCGAAGCACTCTCTCTTTGGCGAAGCACTCTCTCTATGGCAAGGCTTGAAGATTAGTATCTCTAAAGGCATCAAGAAAATGATCATCGTCGGTGACTCAATGGTGGTAATTCAAAAGTGCATAAGACTCTCCAAGAACGAGCACCTTATTGACTTTGATCCCTCTCTTATGGTCATAAGGATAATGTACCTTCTAATTAAATTTGAGGAATATAAATTTTTTCATGTCAAAAGAGAAAACAACCACATGGCAGACCTCCAAGCCAACATGGGAGTGGTATTGGAACAAGGAATTCTAACCATCGATCAAGGTAGCGTCATATGTCACGTACCTTAATAGATTCATTAATTAATCTCTTAATGGATTACATGTGGAGCATAGGAACAAACAAGGAGCAGCAGGTTATTAAATAGATAATACCCTTGGGATCAACCGACGATGGTAGTTGGGCATTTAAGAATAGATGGGAGCGTAGGAGAATGGCATCCATGTCGTAGGACAAGTGGATTTGTTTTCGATGGTTAATAAATGGGAAATCAAGTGAATACATCCTCAGTACCACCGTGGTTCATTGCGAAAGGATTTTGGCGGTGATAGGGATGGCAGATGGTGTCATGGTTGAGTTTCAGATAGGGAAGGAATTAAATCTTGACAAGATTGGAGTCACATACGAAAAGGATCAGGCAGTAATATATAGAAGTTGGGTAATGCAGCTTAAACATAGAATCATTCTCGTGCAAGGAAGGATTGTGAAGAAGATGGCTTCTGCGAGCAACAACGGCAGTGGAAATGGAGCAGAGGAACTCGAGCGCAGTGGGAGTGTGGCAGAGCTGATAGATAAGTCAAGCAAGGAAATTATTAAGAAGATTCAGGAACAAATGACAGTTGTGTTGTCCCACCTGTCTGGATTAGGGAAAGATATGGAGCTGATGCAGAAAGCTATGGAACACCTGAACACTGGAATGGTCAACCTGAAATAAAAAGTGGATAATATCGAAGTGAAAGTAGAAACAACCATCGTTGGGGTGTTGAAGGAGGTCTTTGGGTTGTGTTATGCTCCCACCCCAATGGCAGAGGAATGAAAAACAATTGTGAATCAAGTGTTGAATTCTGATGTTGTGAGGATCGTGGAACTGGGCTAGCGATATGAAGTGGCTTAGGAGGAAACAACAGCTTAGACAGTTACTTATTTTCGTATTTTGTCAAATAGTAAAGATCTGTGGTGTTTTTTTGAAATTATATAGTTTATATGATGTAAGGAAAATATATAAGAATAAAAATGGTAACAATAGGATCTCTTTGATTATATTTCTACAAAACACTAAGACAAAAATCATCTTGATTGTAAAAGACCTAGCCCGTTTCCAATTTTGTTTATAAACTACTGATTTCTTTTATATATATATATAACCATTTGTTTTATAAATAAATATAGATATATAACCATTTGTTTTATAAGTAGAAAATTAAATATATATAATCATTTCAATTCCCCCTCTTTTAATATATATATATATAACCATTTGTTTTATAAATAAATATAGATATATAACCATTTGTTTTATAAGTAGAAAATTAAATATATATAATCATTTCAATTCCCCCTCTTTTAATATTTTCAGATCCCTCGACCCCCAAGTTTCTCAAAATAAATGCGTTCTACCCCCTTTTTTGGGGCAACCAAAGGGCCCGTGTTGAAGGGTTTCTAAACGGGAGGTTTTTATTAGGTCAAAATAGCATTTCCTCAATCCATACTATACAATTGCTCTAGCTTTTGCGAAATTTTATATTTCAATTTCTTTATAGTCCAGTGTACTAAAATGTATAAAAGCATTAGCTTATGTAAAATAGGTCCCCTTTTATTTCTTATAAACTTTGAAAATCCTTGAAACCTTAATGTAACCAATTTTGTGTATAAAATGTTATGAAAACATTAAGTGAATATAGAAATTGCATATATAAAACAATTCCTTCCCAAATTCTTTTAACGTTTAATGTGCCTCCTCGGAAAACTATAAATGCATTTCATGTATAGAATTTTTTAAGAGTTAAATTTTGGCTAAATTAAAATATTGTAATTTTAATTAAAAAAATGAAACTATACCAATCCGAATGACCTTAAGGATAAGGGTAATAAAAGTCATAACTTTTATGTTTATCAAATATTTAATAACCTAATTTCATTTTTCATTTTTTCTCATTTCAATATTGTGACCATCTAAATTTTAGGTTTATAAAATATTTGAAATCATTGAAAAAAAAAATTATAACAATGTATTTATTTATTTATAATAATATTTAAAAGTTTATAGTGATTCGTTTAGATTTATTTTAATTCTAGATTTATTAAGAGAGATACAATTTTTAGAGATATAATTTTTTTAAGAGTGAAATAAGATTGGATTCTTCTTGGGAGGGCTCGGTAGATCCATCCAGAATTAAGATGGATCTAAATTGGTTTTATTATTAATTTTGTATTTGTATTTTATTTGTATTTTTTTTATTTGTATTTTTAATTTTAGGTAATTTGATCATGTCAAAATGTTTTATTGATAATTATCATTATTAACAGGACATTATAACATCTCTACATACTAGGCTAGAGAATAGGCAATTACTTTTAACCTTTTATTTACACCACTGTAACATATCCCCCATTTTTTTGGGTTTAGATTTAATTTTAAAAATGTTATAAAATAAAATATTTGTAAAATATTTTGATTTTGAAATAAGTTATGTTTTTGGGCAAGTGGTATTGATAAGCGGAGGTGTTGGCTCATGATATTGTAACAAAGCTTATTTGCAAGTTAATAATATTCATGGTAGAATGGGGTAAATATCCATGGTCAGTGATCTTGTTATATTGGAAGTTGATTGTAAGAATTTAGTTTTAATTTTAAAATGTTATAAAACTGAATTAAAATAAAATATTTGTAAAAAAAAAAAAAATTTGAAATGAGTTTTGGGTTTTGACATGTGGTATTGATGAGTCATGGTATTGTAACAAATTTTATTCAAACATTAATAATATCTATGGTAAAATAGGGTTATTGTAAATATTATTTTTTTATGTGCTTATTCATTAAATTTAAAAATGATACCGAAACGTTATTTAAATTATAATCTTAAAAAATCTTCATTTTATTAATACCAGCCTAGATCCATCTTAACCCGGATCTATGAAGCATCGAGAGAGATCAAATATCTCGAGGTGAAAACCTCTTTTTTTAGTGCAAAGCTTGAGAAAATGTTTGCACCTCGAGAGATTTGATCGCTCTCCACGCTTGATATATCCGGGCTTAAAATGGATCTAGGTTGGTTATATAATACTATATAATATCTTTATTTGTATCTATGTGTCTCTTTCTTATTCCCTCTCTCCATCTCACCCCTCAAACATACACTCTCTCTCTCTCTCTCTATCTATCTCTCTCTCTTTGGCTTCATCTCCTCCTCTCTCTCTCCCCATAGGCTATCTTTAGCCTCGTGGACATTAAAATAATTGATTTATTTCTTTCTTCTCTTCCCCTTATCTCTCTCTCTCTTTCCCTTCTCTCCCTCTTTCCCTTCCCTTCCTCACTCTCTCTCCATCTCTCCCTTATCACCCTGCCCCTCTCTCTCTCCATCTCTTCGTTATTACTCCCCCTCTCTCTCTACCTTTCTCCCTATGTGTTTCTTCTTCCCTCCCTCTCTGTCCCCTCCAACTCCATCTATCTCTCTCTCTCTCTCTCAAGTCCTCTCTCTCTTCTTTCCTCTCTCTCTTGAGTCATATCTCTCTTCCTTCCTCTCTCTGTCATTCTCTCCCACCTCCCTGTGTCTCTCCCCCCATCACCCTCTCTCTCTCTCTCTTCCCTCTAACAAATTGACTTTAACTTTAACTTTTTATTCTTAATTGAGCCAACATTTAAATGTTTACATGCTTTATATTACTTTTAACTTTTTATTTATTACTTTTAACCTTTTTTTATTACTTTTATCTCTCTCTCTCTCTCTTGAGTGCTCCCTCTCTTCCTTCCTCTCTTTGTCATTCCCTCCCACCTCCCTCTGCCTCTCCCCCCATCACTCTTTTATTTTTTTATTATTTAGTGGACATATAAATGTTAAATGTTAAACATTTATGCCTATGCATATATCCCTATACTTGCAAACATTGACATTAGATTAAATTTTTTAAATGTTAAATGTTAAATGTTAAACATTTATGCTTGACATCTACCACATACTAGGTTGTAGAACGTCTCCGCACAAAAAAAAAACAAAATTACAATATAAAAAAAATGAATTTAAAGTATTTACATATAACAACTATTGCCTAGACATCTACCCTATACTGAGTTGTATAACACCTCTCAGCATTCTAAAAGACTAAAAATGAGTTTGAAAGAATGATTTTCATGCAAATATAATACTGCGCCACCCCCACAGAACCCTTCAACGAATGCAACACCATCAAAATATTCCCTTGGGAGAATTCTATCAATTTTCTCAGCCACAACATGACGGGGTTGGCGAGGGGAATCATTTACGAGAAGAAGGTCGAAACCAGCCAAAATTTTCCAAGCAACCAAATCAGGGTTGGAGCATTTTTCCTTGAAGATAGCATGATTACACACATTCCATAGACCACAACATACTAAGGGGAGTAGATTTCTAAATTTTTGGGGATTAATTTTGTCCCACCATACCTTCCACGCATCCTTAAAAGATGCCCCAACCCAATTTAGAAGACTTCCTAACTTGTCCTTTATGTGGATCCAAATCGCCTTTGAGAAAGGGCACTCTAGGAAGAGGTGATCAATGGATTCCACTGCATTTTTGTAAAGGGCACACCATCTAGGGTCGTGCACAATGTTGAAGAAGGTCTCATGTGGGGATATTATACTCCATCATGCACCACATAAAAAGACATATTTTTGGAGGGCTCTTATGATTCCAAATTTTCCTCCACCACTAAAGCTCTTCCAGGGGTTGTCTGTAGCTAGAGATATATACATAGCCTTCTTTTGGCCCATATACTCCCCATGGAGAATGAATCCAACTGAGAGAATTTGATTCATCATCTCTAATTCTTACATAGGCAGTATTAAGAGAAGGTATGAAGTTATTACATGATATCTGGAATTCAAGGGGCAGGTTGAGAGTCTAGGCCGTGACACAGCCTTGTGACCAGATCGAATACCTACGATGATCAGCCACCTCATCAAGGTTAAACATTATTTGATTGTTAATAAAGAGAACCAAATCATCATGGAGTCAAAATCCCTCCCCGCATGCAACCCATGGGTTCTTCCAATCCTAACTTCACACCCATCACCAACCCTCATACGAGCCCATTTTCTATTACAGAGAATGAGGCGAGCACTGTTTTCCAGATAATTGACATTTTTTATCTTTTCTTGTACGATGCTCTGATCCATTTGTCCAAGGATGGGGGGAATATATATTTCCAAAAGGCATCTGTGGTCCACAGGCTGTCTGTAGTGAGGATCCTCCAACCAACCTTGGAAGCAAGGGCTTTTGCAAAAGAAGGGAGGCTTTTTAGGCCCCATCCACCCCAGAGTTTTGGTAAGGAAATCTTTTCCCATCTTACCCATGCAAATATTCAGCCCTCTTTGCTATCCATCCTTAGAAAATGATTGCATAGTTTGTGAATAATGTTGAGCACCCCTACAAGAATCCAAGTCAAGGACATCCAAAAGACTAGGATGACTTTTAGAACACATTTGATTAAAACCAACCTTCCATCCCTAGAAATACAATGGAAACTCTAGACATTTATCCTTTTTTCAATTCTAGCAATAAGCCACTGCGAGTCTGCCTACTTGTAGCCATTTGGATTCAAGCAAAAACCAAGGTATTTCAGTCCCAATTCTAAATTGAGAGGATGAAATGGGAAGAGAATAAGATCTCGGGTTCCTTCATCTCTTGAAATACCTTGGAAAGAAAGAGATGATTTATGTTCATTGATCATTGTACTAGTGGCTTGCTGAAAAAAGTGTTAGAATATCCTCAATTTTTACCATATCCCTCCGAGAGTTATTTTAGAACAATAAAACATTGTCCACAAAGAGTAAGTGTGTCACTGTCAAATTCTCGGCCACCCAAATACCTTGAATGTCATCACTCCTCTTGGCCTCCTTGAGTAGCCTGGTAAGGCCTTTCTCAACCAATAAGAAGAGACGAGGTCAGAGGTGTCATCTTTGTCTCAAACCTCAATGAACATGGAAGAAATTGGAGGTTTTCCCATTTATAAAGATCGGAAAAGAAGTAGATGTGATACATTGCATGACCCATTTATATAACTTTTTCTTTTAATCACAAAGAATGAACCATTCTTTAAAAACACATCACTTACTGACTGTATTTCTCTATTTTTAAGGTTTCATCAAAGAACATCAAAGAATGTAGTATTCAAGCTTTTGTGGTAGGAATTTTTTATTAGAGAAGGAAGATCCACAGTTGTAGTATTTTTTGTCGACGTGTTGGAGCCACTAATTGGTTCCATTGTTAGGAATTTTAGTGGGTATGAAAAGAAGAGACTGAATATATAGTAGATGAACATGGAACTATAAAGTCTGACTAAAGGAAAAAGAAAGATCATGATATAGTTTAATTATGAAGCATATAATAATATATAATGGGAAAATATGTAATAAAAGAAATATTTTTAGGGTTAATAGGTTAATAAAATTAATGGAATGTCTTATTTTAGTAATGTGAATAGGTATTAATTAATAGGAATATATATGTGTGTGTGTGTGGGGAGCACATTATTAATATTAAAGAATGAGTAGTATAATAATTGATATTAATTTATAATTTATATATGTTACAGGAATTTTTATTTTATTTTATTTTGTAGGATAATGGGGTTTATTAAATTTAAGGGATATAATATTAAGGGATTGAGTGGTATTATTATTAATATTTGTTATAATTAATATGAAAGCATGGATATATAAAAAATTAATCATAAGGATAATATTAAGGTAGCATAATAATTCTAGATAAGGATGTAAAGGGAAGAATGTGGAGAAAGAAGTCCAATGGGGGATAAGGGTAGATAGGGAAGAAGATGTGGAGAAGGGGAAAGGAAACAAATGTCAATAGAGTTTTTGTATAGCAAGGGGAGCCAATTGTTATTAATTTCAATGCCACTATCTTTGTTAATATTGTTAGGATGTTTCTTAATTTCAATAGCTTCTCTCATCTTACGCTTATAATAATGATTTTCTTTAGCTAATATCTTGGTGTCTTCTAGGAAAATGTGATGTTTAGAATACTTGGCATGTTCAGCTAATGTAGAATTTCTTGTCCTTTCATGTTTAATATCTGCACTATGTTCTTTGATTCTGATTTTTAGGGAGCAACCAGTTTCACCAATATAACATTTTCCACAAGAGCAGTCAACTTTATAAACACCTTTGAATTGGAAATTATTTATTTTATCCTTAACATATTTCATTGTTTGTCTAATAGTGGTGAGGGGTTTGAAGGAGGTCATGATATCTTTATGTTTTAGAACCCTAGCAATTTTATCAGTGGTTCCTTGGATGTAAGGAAGATATGCAATTTTCCCTAATTCTTGAGTTTTAGTGTTGTTATTCTCCTTATTATCCATGGATTTTTTTAGGGCACTCAATATATCTTTTTTGTTATAACCTATATCAGTAAAGACTTTAATCATGCATGTTTTTTCATTATCTTTATGATATTCCCCAGAGATCCTGAAAGCTCTGGTGGCTTGGGTTTTGATGACACCTATCTTTTGAGTAGGAAAGTGATGAGAATTAGCATGAAAGTAATCTTTGGTGTGGATATTTTTTCGGAAGACTTTATGGTCTAAATGTCCATCGGGTTTTCTTATGATAAGAATATCAAGAAAAGGTATGCAACCATTTTCTTCAGTCTCCATAGTGAATTGGATGTCTTTAGAGATGCTATTAAGGTGATTTAAAAACTTTGCAAGCTCTTCTTTCCCATGTTCCCAAACAACACTAGTATCATCAACAAATCTTTTCCAAATTTTTGGTTTCATGTGGTAGGTGTTGAGGGCTAGGCCTTCAAATTTTTCCATAGACAAGTTTGCAACAATGGGAGAGAGGGGGGAGCCCATTGCAACACCATTGGTTTATTCATAATATTCACCTCTAAATCTGAAGAAAGTGGATCTAAGCCACACCTCAGCAAGCTTATCCATCTCAAGGCCAAATACATCTCTAATCACTTGGATAGCTTCATTAAGATGGCTTTTTGTGAAGAGGGACGGTCTATCAAAATTGATTATGCATTCTTCAGGATTGATTCTTTCATTTTTTAACAATTTAACAAAATCACTAGAATCATTAATATAAGAGTCAGTATGTCCAACAAAGGAGCTTAAAGCCTTGGCTATAAATTTAACTAGAAGATAGGTAGGAGACCTAATCATGTTTACTATAGGTCTTAAAGGGATTCCATCCTTGTGAATTTTTGGAGCACCGTATATCCTAGGGACAATTTCACCAGCTGGCATCAATGTTTTCTTAAACCATTCATCAAGGTTGGAGGCTAAAATAGCCTTTTTGACTTCTTTGATAACTTTTGTGATAGGGTTTCCATAAAGTTTTTTGTAGCTTCCACTCTTAGTTAGATGTTCTATCATTTTTTAATTATAATCTTCAGTGTTCATTATTATAGTGGCACCCCCCTTATCAACTTTTAAGATGACAATCTGATGGTTATTGCTAAGGTTTTTTAGTGTTAGGCGTTCTTCTTTGTTGATAGTGACTTTTGGTAGGTTTATCTCTTCTCAGGATCACTGAGAAATCTTGTCTAATGCAATCTTTTTCTTCCTCAGTGAGAGTCTGAATACTATCTTTTTCTCCTATGTGATTTCTACTAAAAAGACTCTTCTTAATGTAATATGGATCACAGAAGCCTGAATTTAGAAAAAATCTTCAATGCTATAGATAATTTCTTAAAAAAAAATATTTTGGAATAATAGCAAATTTAAACTTTTTTTGATAACCTTGAATTTAGTATTATTAAGAAGATGGGTTGAGAGATTAGCAACTCTTCTATCATTTTTGGATTTTTGATGCTCGTTCTCAATGATACAATCATTAATGTTTTCAAAAGATTGCTTGTTAATCCAGGACTATTCAATAATATTAGTATTCATATTTATATGAGAATCGAATAATTTGTGAATGGTATCACTATCTATATTGTTGCGGTCATTGAAATTTGAATTAACATTATCAGTTTTGTCAATCATCAATTCAGCCTGTGAAATATTATTTGAATTTGTAGTTTCATTAGTCTCAAATATATTAGCCGTCGAATCCATATTTCGTATGCATAACAAATCCTCGACTTTTTTAAGTAAAAGAACGTTTCTGATCTGATGGTACATGCTACATATATTAGGTTTTTATTTTCTCTCTTCTGGCCATGATTTATATGGAGTATGGCTTTTGATGACACAGATTTCTATCTAATGCCAGGAAATTTTTCTCAAATCTGGAACAGGTTCTTTCAACTCAGCCTCAACTGAGGCTTATGATTCTCTTTCAGTTTTTTGCAACAGTTTTTTGTATTTTCGCACATGTTGCTGATCTGTAAATGCACTATTATCAGTCATACTACCAGAATAGTTCTGTTTTTTTTGTGTGAAGGAGGACCTTGGATCTTGTTTTGAAGGGTAATAACTCTACCTTCTCTAATTTTGCCTAAAACGTCAACCAAAAAATCATGTTTATAATGTACTTTGATGACAGATATAATAAATATAATCCTTTTTACTTTCTGTTTAAAAAAAAAAAAAACACCAAATCCTCGACTTTAGATCTTAGTAATTTCGTTATAGAGTCGTTGCCCATCATTAATTCTGAGTCAGTAACATTGGATGAAAAACCTACAACGTTTAGTTTATTATTTTCTTGTTTATTAGATTGAGGACAAGTTATATCAGTGAATTATTTGAAGATAGTGTGGATTTTTATTCCCTGAATTAATAATATGGTTTTCTATATCATTGCTTCGACAGAAATTGGAAGGAACTCCCATGACAATATTATCAAAAGGATTCTTATTAGTAGTTGTGTCACTGTCAACGCAATATCCAGAGTTAAGCCCGTTGCCTGAATTTAAAAGTGAATGAGGTCCAGTGTTCAAAATTTGGAAGGAGGGAAGGTTAGGATTATTATTAACAGTTGTATCACCGTCAATTCAATATCTAGAGTCAATCCCACGGTCTATATTTATAAGTGAATGAGGTCCAACGTTATAAATTTGGTAGGAGAGAAGACTATTCAATTTCTTGGCTTGGCGATCACGTGTTTTCTTTTCATCAATACTGGTTTTATAGCTGTGTTAGCGTCTATAATTTTCCTGAGGTTCCAATCAATTAATGAGGCCAACATAAGATGAAGATTTAAAGCTCTCTGGATACTCCTAATTCTTTTGATTTCAAACTTGTTAAGAGTTGAGAAGTTAAATTGATTACAAAGTTGGTGATGAAACCCAATGAATTTAAGAGATGTTTTTATCCCTACAGGTTTTTAAGAAGTCAAGAAATCAAGATTTGTTGCTCTTCTACCGATTTTAATTTTGAAATTTTCAAGTGAACGAACCTCACTGCGAATGACCCTTCATTTTATTAGAGAGGAAGATTCACAGATGTAGTATTTTTTGTGGAAGTTGGAGCCAATAACTTGTTCCACTGTCAAGACTTTGAGTGGGTATGAAGAGCAGAGACTAAATATATAGTAGATGAATAGGAAATAATAAAGGCTGACTAACCGAAAAAGGAAGATCATGATATAGTTTAATTATGGAGCATATAATAATATATGATGGGAAAATATGTAATAAAATAAATATTTTTAGGGTTGGTTAATAAAATTAATAGAAGGTATTATTTTGGTTAGTAATGTGAATAGGTATTAATTAATTAGTAATGATAATAAGATAGGAATATATATATGTGTGGGGTAACATTATTAATATTAAAGAATAAGTAGTAAAATAATTGATATTTTTTTATTGGAAATTAATATTAATTTATAGTTTACATATGTTATAGGAATTTTTATTTTTTTTAATAGGATAGTGCGGTTTATTAAATTTAAGGGATATAATATTAAGGAATTGAGTGGTAGTATTATTAGTAATTGTGATAATTAATATGAAAGCATGGAGATATAAAAAAATAATCATAGGGATAATATTAAGGTAGCATAATAATTCTAGATAAGGATGAAAAGGGAAGAATTGGGAGAAAGAAGTCCAATGGGGATAATAGGAGATAGGGAAGAAGATGTGGAGAAGGGGAAAGTAAATAAATGTCACTAGAGTTTTTGTATAGCAAGGGGAGCCAATTTTTATTAATTTCAACTTCACTATCTCTGTTAATATTATTAGGATTTTTCTTAATTTCAATAGGTTCTCTCATCCTACGCTTATAATAATGATTTTATTTAGTTAATATCTTGATGTCTCCTAGGAAAATGTAATGTTTAGTGGCATGTTCAACTACTGAAGAATTTCTTGTCCTTTCATCTTTAATATCTACACTATGTTCTTTGATTCTGATTTTTAGGGAGCGACTAGTTTCACCAATATAACATTTTCCATAAGAGCGATCAACTTTATAAACACCTTTGAATTGGAAACTATCTATTTTATCCCTAACAAATTTCATTGTTTGTCTAATAGTGGTGAGGGGTTTGAAGGAGGTCATGATATATTTATGTTTTAGAACCCTGGCAACTTTATCAATGTTCCTTGGATGTAAGGAAAATATGCAGTTTTCCCTAGTTCTTAAGTTTTAGTGTTGTTATTCTCTTAATTATCCATGGTTTTTTTAGGGCATTCAATATATCTCTTTTGTTATAACCTAGATCAGTAAAGACTTTAATCAGATGGGTTTTCATTGTCTTTGTGACCAACCCAGAGACCCTGAAAGCTCTGGTGGCTAGGGTTTTGATGACACCTATCTTTTGAGCAGGAAAGTGATAATAATTAGCATGAAGGTAATTTTCGAAGTGGGTCTTTTTTCGGAAGACTTTATGGTCTAAATGTCCATCAGGTTTTCTTATGATAAGAATATCAAGAAAAGGTATGCAACCATTTTCTCCAGTATCCATAGTGCATCGGATGCCTTTAGAGATGTTATTAATGTGATTTAAAAAATTTGCCAACTCTTCTTTCCCATGTTGCCAAACAACACTAGTATCATTAGAAAATATTTTCCATAATTATTGTATGCTTCATATATTATTATGTGCTTCATAATTAAACTATATCATGATCTTCCTTTTTCCTTTAGTTGTTATTTATAGTTCCCTATTCATTTACTATAAATTCAGTTTATGCTCTTCATACCCACTCAAAGTCTTGACATGGAACCGGTTAGTGGCTTTGAAACGTCGACAGAAAATACTACATCTATGGCTATTCCTTCTCTAACAAAAAACATCAAAGAATAAATAAACATTTTTTTGTTAATAGAGAATGAATCATTCTTCACCCAAAACATATTATTTGTTGATACAATTTCTCATTTTATATGTTTAATTAAAAAAAATGTATGTAAATATAAAGATGGCTTTTCATAATGTAATAATGTTTTCATATCTAATTATTTTTTGATATTTTTTTCATATTCAATAATCACAACATGGTATATAACATTTTATATATCTATTGATTCCACATGGATTTAGTTGTTAATTGTAAATTTATGAAGTTTCCACTTTTTATATTATTTCATTAAAATTTTGTATTTTTTAAATGTTTAAATCATTTTTCTATATTATCATTGGATGATCAAATGAACCTCTTATTACAAAGTTGACGAAAACAAATAGAGATGTTATTTAATATTTTTAAATGTAATGTAAGAACCTTTGATTGAACTATGTACTTCCTCTCTATGTACTAACAATTATCATTAATCCTCTACTTCATGTTACACACGTAGAAGTACAATGGCTACACATAAATATAAATGGTGTCAATTCATTGTCAAGTGAATAATTCAAACTTGAATGTTTTATAATGTTGAAGTTGTTGGTTATCAATTAATGCTTTAGAGCATATTTTTTTATATTCCAGGCCTTATTTTATTTGATCATTATTACAACATTATGATGGATGTACTTATTGTTTGAGGGCATCAATTATTGATGACCCAACTTATGTTATTATTTGATGACGATATTTGATATTACATTATATAGATGAGTAGATTAGATGTTGATCAATGACTTATATTTATGATTGAAAATCTTAATTATGATGTTAGATAACATGTTATGTATTAAATTAGACAAAATGATTTATCATATTGATATGATGAATTAAATGATGCTTAGACATATTGAATTGCAGTTGATGGTAATAGTTTGTGTGAGTGTGATAGGAAAATATGGGGCTACGTTGACACAAATTTGGTAAAATGTATTGGATTCTAGTTTCAATCAAGGATATTTATTATTCTTTGAATATGAAATTTTATTAATTAACATGATTATAAAAAGTATTGATGAGATGAAATAGTGGATGTAGGCACAGGGATTATACTCGTCAAATAACTCACGCATGGTGACAAGGTTATATGAAGGTTTACTAAATAATTAAAGAGAGGTTGAGCAATTTTCCTATTCCCACATGTTAGCACTCTAACCATGGCTTGGCTTGAAAAGTGCATGTCACTTTTACCTTGAGGTTGCACAATGCAGAGAAGGAAAACCACAAATTCAATCACTCACGAGGACCAAATAAGGGGCATGCAATAAAGTGAAAGCCTTATTCCTGTGTAGCCATTAGTCTTTCAACAATGGCATCTTTATGATTTAATAATTGTCTCTATTGTTGCATCATTTTTCCTTTCAAAAAAGTCACGGGACTTGAAGGAAAAATATTCATAGCACCCTTGGAATTAAGTAAAGTAATTCTTGAAGGGAATGACATACTTGGAACCCTTAGTATCATTCGGATAAAGTTGACATGAAATTAAATTAGTAAAAAATATTTTCCTAAGAAAAATTGTAGTTATAAGACTTTTATATGAAAAAAATAATAACACTGCTTTAGTAAAAATAATTCAAAAAAAATTAAAAAAGATATATTTTTAAATAAATTAAATACAAAAAATATTATGTTAAACACCTTCTTGAATTAAAAGAAAATATACATTCTTGAAATAAAGAAATAAAAGCACAACCAGACTATAAAAGATGTGCATGCAAACAATTAAACTAATTATTAAACAGAAAATATTAAATTTAATAAAACTCTCAATAATGGAGAAATTATAAGAATTAGAACAGTAACTAGAATTTGAAATTGGAGAAAAGAAATAGAAGTTAGAATCAATGTGGTGACAACTTATAGTTGACTAAACTTGTAACTACCTAATTAGCACAAAATTAGGAAACATGAAAAAGATCTAAAAGATAACTAGTAAAAATAGGAAATCAAGAAATAGGTGAGTAAAAATGTTTTATTTTAAAATTAAAAAGTGAATTTACTTGTATATATGTGTAGATAGATGATACATGTGGCGGTGAATACTAAGGAATTGAGTAATTGTAATTTTGCATGAAAGGGACAAGTGGCATAAACCAATTTTATTATAAACATAGGACTATAGATGAGAGAAAATACTTATGATGCACGCTAATGTTGAAAGTTTGTCATAATATCAATGTAATTTGTGATAAAAACTGGTGAATTTGTTGAGATTGTTGAAATTTTTTCCTTCTGAAAGTTTAAAAAGTGGGATCTTCTTGAGTAGTGAGCTCTCTTCCACATTGCTAGAGATATTGGTTTCTTTCGTACAACGCCATCATAGCTTGAGGGTATGAGGGGAAGAAGAGTATTCACAGAGTAGGCAAGGAGGTCAATTGGTGGGTCATTAACATTTGACAACGTTATGTGAGAAATTTTGGAGGTCCATGCAAAGTTTCGGAAAATAAAGCAAGATCGACCAAAATTCAACTTCAACAAATACCCTTATGATGAATGGTAATTTTAGTTAAAATAAATGGACAATGTATACTAATAATTTTATTGGGCATCCCATATTGTTTCTTAAAATAAAATTCCATCTTGTATGCATTGTTACTATACATGAATGAGGTATACATTTGAGTGTATGAACATTCACTTGATTTTAAGTTCATTACTTTGGAATTGGTGCAAATAATATGGTAACAGGAAAAGGACGTAGAGCCACATTAGGTTTGGGCACATGCATGTGCATTAGTGTGCATAGATAAGATTAAGTGTGATTGGGAGTTATTTGGAGTGCATGCATGTGTGAACTAAAGACCGTTGGGAGGCATGCACCCAATTAGGAATGAGTTGGCACTTTTCTTAAGAGTTAGCTACAGCTCAAGCATGTATGCAGAGATAACTCAGAGTTTAGTCCATTTAATTAGGCACAAGCCTTATTTTCTCCCACTTCACAACAGTTTGACATGACTTAGATATAGAGTATCTCCACTAGACGAAGTGCATGATTCTTCTCTCCACTTCTACTTTTGTTGAACTCAAGCATACTCCTTGAGCCATGCACACAGCCATATCATCCTATTCACCATCAGCTAACCGAGGTCTGAAATGCAGGGAAGAGAACTCTAAGAATACTAGTGAGTTAATAATGCGCATTCCTTATAACCTTCTCTTAAATCCAATGCATGAACACTATACTTTAGGTCGTCCTCAAGTCAACAAGACACACATGTGTATCATCTTGAGTCTCACTATTGCACATTGTGTGTTTTTTAATTTGAAAAAATATTTGTCAATTCTTTTTTTTTTCAAAGTGATTTACCCAAATTTTATGAGATATAAATACTTTGCTCTAAATTTCACCAAATTTTTATCGAAAAAAAAAAAAAAAAAATTGAATATTTTTTTAAAAATATCACTAAATATTTTGTAATTAACATTTTAAATATTAATAAGATTGACCAAGATAATGTAATTTTATATAATATGCATGAGTCTTTAAATTTTCCCCCCATATATGTGCTTCATATAAATGGTTGATAGAAAGAATAAATTAGAACTAAATATTTATATTTGAAGAAGGAATGAAACTTTTCAAAACGTATAAATTGAAATAGCATTCCCCTTACCTAATTATGACATTGTTCAAATGTATTGCATTTCGGTCTTATATCAAACTTTTCACAATATTTTGTAAGATAATTAGCTTAACTTTTCTTAGGAAAATTTTCAAATATTCTAGCATATTTTCTTCGGTTAAAAAAAAGTGAAGGATGGACATCCTAATTATCTAATAAACACGAAAAAAAATGCGATAACATTAAACTTATATATATATATATATATATATATATATATATATATATAAATGTGATAACATTAAACTTATATATATATATATATATTTTTAATTTTAGGGTTTTTTAATTGATTTGATAAGGTTTTTAATTGAGAAATTTTTATTTTTGTGAATGATATTAGAAATTAATATGTGTTGAAAAATCTAGGGCAGCTAGATTAGATGATTTCTCTTACTTTGATAACTATTTGTGATGTATTTTACTTAACTTGATTAGCTTCTTATTTAACTTGATTATTATTGTGTTTTCTATCATCAAAAAAATACCAAACAATAAAGATCAAAGAGATAAGAGGAGACAAAATGTAGGTTGCTAGTCAGGGCCAAAACCTCTCCTCTTGAGAGGAAAACCCACAAGAGTTTTTCTCTTCTTATAGAATCTTCAAATGACGAATTCCAAGACCTAAGACCCTTGACAAAGGCCCCTCCAAGGCCAAGTCAACTTTTCTCCTTAATGAGCTTTCTTTCCAGCAATTTCAACCCCAACAATTTCTTTTGCAACTTTGAACCCAATGGTTTCTTCTACAACTTTTGACCCTGGCAATTTCTTCTGCAACTTTGACCTAGCATTTTTTTCAGCGACTTTTCAACAATTTCGACTTGCCCAACAACTTTCTAGCAACTCAATTTTCCCAACAACTTTCCAACAACTTCGACTTGCCCAACAACTTTCCAAAACTTTGACTTTCCCAACAACTTTAGAAACATTAACACAAGAGAGAGAGAGATCCAAAAACTTCACTCTTGTTTTTCTTCTTCTTATCCTTTATTTTCGTCCTTTTCCAACTTCTTTCTTGAGGAGATCGAACTTGCTTATTGTGTTTCCAAATGAGGTTGATTTCCTTCTTATATATAGGCTTTCCAGGGGTACAAATTGCTTTCTTGAGGCCAACTTTATCTTTCATGTAGGTTGACTTGCTTGAGGCACCATGACAAGGTCTTGGAGGGTATTTGACTCTAATTTGACTCAAATAATTTTTTCTTTACAATATGTAACATGCCCAAAAGGGTCTTCCATACATGACAATGACTCTTGTGACTTGTTGACTCAAAGACAAGCCCTAGAAGCACTCAATGGGTGCTTGACCTATAAAATAAATTTCCCTTAAGCATGAAACTCATGCCTCAAGAATGACAATAATAAATTTATTTTCTCTTTACATCAAATACATAAAATTATGATTACATGTGTCGTTATTAAGATCGAACCTAATACATATTTCAACACTCCCTCTTAACTAGGAAGGTATTCATAATCCATACATGGTACTTGGACATTCTCAAACTGAATAATTCTCATAAGGTAACTCATCCCATAAGCTATCATTCATCTTATCTTATTGCATCTCAGCATACCAACTAGCATTTTCACATAGCACTGCCTTGACTAACATCTCTATCTCTCCACAAGATAAGAGCAAAATCTTGGCAAGACCAATGAATGATAGACACCATCATCATTGTCTCTCAAGGCACATACCCCACCTGAGTTTTCATAGGGTATGTCCTTTTAGGACAATTCCTATATTGGAATCACACATCCTCAAGGAATGTCCTCTTCGACTACTCTTACCTATTGGATGCCCTACCACATCCTCAAAGAGTATTGGAATTGATCTCATATGCTTACCCAATCCTCCATTATTTCTTCACAACATGAAGACAAGAATGATGTGTTTATCTCTCCTCATGGCCTTCACTAAGACTTACAGATGTCAGTCCTAGTTTAGTGCATGACACATGAAGTAGAGAACCATATATGTTACTCCCTCTTAACCAGGGAGAATCAAATCATTCCTATAAAGGAATATACCAAATTCCCTCTTAATCAGGGACTTGCCCAAGCTCCCTCTCACATTAGAGGAAATATGATTTTAAAAAGTTAACAATGAATTTCCATGTCATAATGTATAAGCCAATCAAAATCCTTTAAAATTAAAAAGAGATATGAGTGCGACTAGGCACCGACAATTTTTTTAATAATATAATTTACCTATCTTAAGTGTGAAAGGTGCCCAAGTGACCTAGAACTACATTAAATATTAAAATTAAAATTAAAATCTTATTCTTTAGAAATTATAGTATTGAGAATATTTTTAATAAAAGGTAAATCATGCGTTGAGTGTGTTTTTAATGACCCATAACTAATTTAAATTTTAAATTTACCTTTTTTTTTTTAATTTTATTATTTGTGTGTGTGTGTGTGTATAAGTGCACTTATTTGTGTAATTTAAATTTTAAATTTACCTTTTTAATTTAAATTTTATTGAATCTTGTGTTAATATATATATATATATATATATATATATATATATATAGACACACACACACACACTGTTATTTTGATAAAAGTGAATTTATTTGGGTACTTTAATTTTAAATTTGTCTTTTTAATTTAAATCGTGTGTTAATACACATGCACACACACATAGAGTTATTTATTTTTAATGATGCGTAACATAATGATTTTCATAAAAGTGACATTTATTTGCGAAATTTTGATAAAACCAAACTATTAAAAAATATTTATTACAAAATTGCCTACATGGCATTATTTTATTAATTTCTTAATTTTTTCATAGGTGGTTATTTTTTAGTTGAAATTTCTTCTAATTACTAGGGACTTGTTTCCAACAGTAGCTCTTTGGTGGAGATCATGGTACTATTAGCTTCTTGTAGAAAAACTCCTTTCGATGTCATGAACTTTATCCTCTTCATTATGGAGCCTTCATCTTCTAGTTCTTATTCATAGGGAATTAGCCATCCATCACTTTCCTTCAACCAATCATAGGGTTGAACCAATAGTCATGTCATCATTTTCATTGGAAAGTGATCTTCTAGTCCACATCTGGCTTTTCCTTTATATAGCTACTTCTTCCAATTCATGTTACTTTCAGGATCTTCCATCCATTCCCATGAGAACCGGTTGTAGGTGACATCTACGACACTCTTTCAGTAGCCCTGTATCAACCCAACCAGATGTTGTTCAAAAATAAAAATAAAATGAACATCAAATCAAAGTTACCTTTTATGATGGCCTTTCATCATGACATTTGCTTCTTGCATCATCAAAATCTTGTATATTCATAGACACATTTCCAAGGCTTTCAATGTCAAGGGTATCCTTCCTTCATTGACTTTATCAAGGTCAGCATGCCTTCTCTATGGATATGTCACAACTAATTCTTCTAATTATCGAATGTTGATCACTTATCTTATCTTACGTGACTATAGCTGCACTTTTCACGAACCTTCCTTCCTTTCTTCACATATTTCTCCCCAGGAACTTATATACATAGTTCCTTCATATTGTTAACCACCTCATATCCTAGATGAGGACATATTTTGTTGACTTCATCTTATCATTATTTGAACTAGTTCAAGGTATATGCCTTCATGCATATTTTTGAAGGAATAGATCCTTATTTTTCGATCATGCTCATGAGAGAGAGAATTCAACCATGCTATCTGCAACTATATGATTACATGAACTAATCTATCAAATACATGCATACATACCTCTTTTCTCCTTTTGGTCATATAGATTTCCTTTGTCAACTACCTTTCCTTGCTTGAAAGTACTTCAATCATCTTGATATGTTGCACTCCTTTGTCATCATATAATCATCCTTCTAAACAATAGATCCCACACAAGGTGGAATGTAGACCATCAGCGAGACATTTTCTTCTTCCAAGTAGAGGTGAACCTTCTAATGAACATTCCAATGGAGGATCTTGATTATCATCATCTTGCAAATGCTCCTTCCTAATGATGATGATGTATGATGATTTATTTATATCTTTTATCATGCTAGATGACTTTCTTTCAATCATACATATTGTTGCTATGGTTATTCTTGAATGCTTCTAATGGATATGCTATGAATTACTTTCCCTCTATCATGATGACCACTACAACCATGTAGACTTTCTACTTCAGCTATTCTTCCATGCCCTTCACGATGAAGTCATCTCTATTTTAATTCTAATTCATCCTATCATCCTTGTGATGCCTCCTATCATGATAGTTATCATTTACAAAAATTCAAAAGAACTAAGTGAAGGAGATTATCTCATTCATAGTAGATATCTTTCACTTCCTCCTTCTTTGATTTCCTCTTTTCAGGTTCTTCCACTTCTTCGATAACATGGGCTTCATTCCTTTCTTTCCTTTTATTTTTGTCCTTCTTAAGTTTAGTACAATATCTCTTGAAATTCCCATATTCTTGACATTCATAGCATTGGATCTTTGACATATGGTTCTTCTTATTTTTCTGAGGAACAAACTTCCCACACTTTCCTTTTCTCTTAGCCATGGTAGCAAATGCTTGAACTTGTTTGTTTGATTCGGCATCGCTTTTTTCCTTCAACCTGGTTTCTTCAATTTTACATAATGACCAGAGTCCACTGAATGGGGTATCTTCTTTCTTTCCATTGATGCTTGATATAAATTTTCCCATTCATCAGGTAGTGGATTGAGCACCACGGTGGTCATTTCTTTTTAGACATTATTACCCCCAACTCTTGTAGGTGGTCTCTTATTTGTGACACCCTTATAATATATGAGGCTATTCCTTCTTTCTTTGATACCTTCATCTTGTATAGCTAGGTTCTCAAAGATATGACTTGTCCAGTAGTGCTTGCAGAGAACAATTCTACTAAATTATCATAGATTTATTGATTTCTCCAACTTTGCAGCATAAGAATGAGGGGATCCTTGATTGATTCTATAAGGATTATTTGAGCCCTTATTTCCCCTTTCATACACTTCACCAATGCTTGAGCTTCCTCTTTTTATGGTTTGGAGATTCAACCCTTAACATGCCCAATAACTTCATTCTATATGATGATCAAATCTATCCTTTGCTTCCATGCAAGGAAATTCAATGACCCAACCAATTTATTTCTTTCCTTGTGAAATGAAGTAATTTTGATATTAGATTCATACATAGATATAAAGATACTTACTTGTCAAGTGAATATGCTCCTTTGATGATGATATCTTCAACTTGATTCCTTCTTAAAGATTTTGATAATAGAAGATGTCTTCCTTCAAGTATGCTTTGAAAAGTGATCCTTTCTTCAATGAGAGGGAGATTGCTTTGATTTCCTTGATGATGATGATGGAAATGTTTCTTCTTTCTTTCCTTGGATATAAATACTTCAATATGCTTCAATGTGTAGTCCTTATTTGAGTGGAGGTAGGGTCCTTGAGGTATACTTTTCCTCATGATGATGATTATAAAATGTGTGAGCTTCCCAAGAATGCTTCAAGTGTAGAACCCTTCTTTGGATGAGCTAGGGTTTTGAGGTCTTCTTAGATACTCCTTAGTTCCTTCCTTCAAGATTATGAGTGGGTTAGTCCTTCTTGATGATTTCCTTGTGCTCGGCCCTTATGTATCCTTCTTCAATAATGATCTTCAAGCTGCCTTTTCTTCTTGTCGATTTCATCTTAGCTTTGATACCATGTTAAGAAATCTAGGGCAGCTATATTATATGATTTCTCTTACTTTGATAACTGCTTGTGATGTCTTTTTACTTAACTTGATTAAATACTTCTTTAACTTTATTATTATTGTGTTTTCTATCATCAAACATCTACCAAACAATGAAGATCAAAGAGACAAGAGAAGAAAAAATATAGGCTACTAGTGGAGCACTTATACTCAATAATATATATATATATATATATATATATATATATATATATATATATATATATATATATATATATATATATATATATATATATATATATATATATTATTAAATAACTGAATGATGATTACAATTCTGGGAGGTCATGGCTTAAATACAGCCTTGGATTCCTCTTGGTGAATGGGCATGATCATTGATCATGGCCTTTGCCTAATTAATTACTAATTAGAGATTTGTTTAATTTTTATATAACATTGCCTTCCTCTTAAAAATATGCTTTTTCCTCAAAGAATACGTAACGATGGGTGTTTTTTACGAAGTGCTTTTGTCTCCCAAGAAGCTTCTTCTTTTGGTAAGTACTTCCACTTGATCAGGTATTCTTTGATGAATTATGATCGCAGTTTTTTTTCCCTGATGGAGATAATACCTTCTAGTTCAAGAATGGCCCTTCCTTCATCATCTAAAGTCGAAAATGTTGTTTGTGCCGATTGATGTTCGCCAAGTGCCTTTTTAAGGCAAGATGTTAGAAAATTATATATTATAGATCAATGGAACACATAAAATACATTGTAGAAAAATATAAACACATAAAACAAGAGAGACACAAATATACATGGTTCACCCAATTTGGGCTATGTCCACGGAGAAACAACCAGTCCTTCCTTTTATATTATCCAAAAAACTGGAGAGATTCAACCTACAGCAAATCCGTTGTAATTCCCTCTTTGCTCTCAATCTCCTCTCTCTTTCCTCACTCAGAATATAGATCTAAATAGACGCAATACAATTCCCTCATATATAGCGAGGGGTTGCCTTCTAGGGAAAATAAACCCTAAATTAAACACAACTTCTATAGTCAGATCTCTGCCTAATGAACGACCCAGATTGACTATGAAATTACAACATTTTATGAGACAATTTTACAGCTCCAAATAATTGTCGTCACCCCCGCGGACCCCCTTGGCAGCATACATTTTACGGGCATCGTTGCCTCCACATTACGAACTGGGGTCCAATGCGGCGATACCTCTGAAAAAAGAAGATAATCAGGCTCCACCCCCAACACAGGATACATGGAAAATTTTGTGAACACGACTTTTATCAGGAAGGCTTAAATTGTATGCTACTTAGATGATCTTTTTGTTTATCTGGTACGGTCCATAAAAACTTGCTACCAATTTGTTTTTTCCCTTTTGTTTTAAGGGAAACTGCTTGTAAGGTTGAAGTTTAACAAATACCCATTCTCCAGGTTCAAATTATCTCTCTGTCCTGTTTCGGTCAGCTTGCTGCTTCATACAATTTCTTGCAATATTTAAATTTTCTTTTAGAGTTTGGATGACTTTTTGGGTTTCTTCTAACTTTAAAAGTTGGAAGTTTCGTCTCGATGATAGAAAATTGCTTCCATTTCGGAGGTTAATAACCATACAACACTTGGAATGGAGTCATTTTTGCTGATGTTTGGTAAGTAGAATTGTACATCCATTCAGCGAGATGTAACCATTGATCCCACTTATTTTGTTTGTTTGTGGCATAACAACGTAGGTAGGTTTCTAAACATTTATTGACAACCTCTGTTTGTCCATATGTTTGAGGATGGTAGGTTGAACTCATGTTGAGGTATATTCCTATATGTTTGAAAAATTCCTTCGAAAAATTACCCTTGAATTTGGCATATCTATCACTCATAGTGACCTTGGGAAATCCATGTAATTTGTAAACATGTTTTGCAAAATATCTATGTGACTTTTTTTGCTAAGTTTGATTTCCTCATTCCAATAAAGTGAGCATACTTAGTGAGTCTGTTGACTACTAAAATAATTTTATCCTTACGATTAGACACAAGTAAACCTTCGATAAAGTCCATTGTTATTTCCTCCCATTTCTGATTTGGGATATTTAAAGGATGAAGTAGTCCAGGTGTCATAATATTTTCATTTTTATTCCTCTGGCATTTATCGCATTCTGCTACATATTTTATAATATCACTAATTCATTCCATTCCAAAATAATGACTGGTGTGCATTATAGTAGGTTTTAAATAATCCTACATGTCCGGTTGACAGTGAATCGTGCGACTCTTTGAGAATATTGGCTTTAAATTTGGAATTTGAACTCAGATAAATTCTTCCCTTATACCATAGAATATCATTTTTCCATTCAAATTTTGAATTTTGAGGAAGGTTATTGATTATAGCACTTGTTTCTGGATCTTTTGCATATTCACTTCGAATCTCATTAAGTCATTCAGGAACAACAACTAAAACTGCAAGTAATGATGGTTCTTCATCTTTCCTAGATAGAGCATCAGATACTACATTATCTTTCCCTTTCTTATGTAATATATCCATGTTGAAGGCAACGATTTTTTCTATCCATTTTTGTTGTTCTGTAGATAATGTTCTCTTCTAGAGGAGATGATGAAGACTATTATGATCTGTTTGTATTAAGAACTTACTTCCCAAGAGATAATGTCTCTATTTGGCTAATGCGTGCATAATAACAAGAATTTCCTTGTTGTATGTAGACTTGAGACGTTCTTGATTTTTGAGCTTCCTACTTTCAAACATGATTAGGTGTCCATCCTACATTATTACTGCTCCTATGCCAAAACCTGAAGCATCACACTCAATTACAAATGGTTTTGAGAAGTCTGGATTTGCCAATACAGGGGCATTAGACATAACTTCCTTCAAGTCTTCAAAACACTTTTATGCTTCATCATTCGATCGAAATGATTTCCTCTTTAGAAGGTTTGTTATGGGTGTGGTTATAGGCGAATAGCTTTTAATACATCTTTGATAATACCCGATCAATCCTAAGAATCCTCTTAGCTTGGAGATATTAACTGTTTTGGTCCATTCCCTTATAGCCTTGATCTTATTAGGATCTACTTTTACTCCTTCCTTGGATATTATATGTCCTAGATATTCTACTTCTTCTTTCCCAAAAGTGAATTTGGAATTCTTGGCATAGAATTGATGCTCTTCTAATACAATAAGAACTTGCTCCAAATCTTGTAGGTGCTCCTTCTATGTTTTACTATAAATCATAATGTCATCAAAGAACACTAACACAAAATTCCTTAGATATGGACAGAATAATTCATTCATAGTAGCTTGGAATGTTGTCGGTGCATTGGTTAAACCAAAAGGCATTACTTTAAACTCGTAATGACCTTCATGTGTTCGGAACATAATTTTTGCTATGTCTTCCAACCTTATTCTGATTTGGTAATACCCTGACCTTAAGTCCAATTTTGAGAAGTATTTAGCTCCATGTAGTTCATCCAACATTTCATCGATAAAAGGGATTGGAAACTTGTTTTTAATTGTTATTTTGTTTAGTCCTCGATAATCGACGCATAATCTGAATGATCCATCTTTCTTTTGAACTAATACAACTGGAGCAACATACAAACTTCTACTTTTTGTGATAATGCTACATTTTAAAAGATCCTGGACTAATCTTTCAATTTTGGTTTTTTGATGATGTGGATATCAATAAAATTTGTTGTTGATGGGATTTGATCCTAATTTGACTTCGATTGTATGCTCGATTTCTCTTTGAGGAGGCAACTTCATTAGAAGATATTGGAATACTTTTTCGTGCTTTTGAATTAGCTCTTGGACTTACAGTGCTTATTCATTGACTAGATTTGAAGTTAAATATTTCTAATTGATGACAATATACTAAATAAGTTGGTGCTCCCTTCGGAATCATTTTCATCATTTGGATGATGATACAATTTGATTCTCAGGGGGTTGGAACACATATAACTTGTATTTCTACCCTTCCCATTTAAATTTTATAAATTGCTTTTGATGGTTGGCAGAGTAAGTACATAATTTTTTAATCCATTGGATACCTAGGACCACATCCACTCCTCCTAATGGTACATTGTAGAACGGAGATTCTAGATTATAGTCTTGAATATGTAATTTGACTTTATGGCATTCCTCTACTTTTTCAATTATCTTACCTTCAGCTACCATAACCTTCATGTTGGGAATGGGAAATGTGAAAATGTTGAGTCTTTTCGACATAGTTGAGTCCAAAAAGTTGTGGATGCTACCAATACTAGTATTGATCAGAACCATTATGTTGCTCTTCTTGATATATCCTTTTAACTTTCATATATGGCGCTGCGATATACCTGTCATGACTGATAATGACAATTGCGGAATATTCTCGTTATCTAGTTCTGGAGAATCTTCGATTTATTCTACGTATGATTCTTCACTATCTCAATCATTAAGCGCTTCACATTTATACAGGTTCTTGGTTTCTTTTCCTTTATCACATCTATGTTTCGGGTCCCATTTTTTGCCACAACATTTTCACTTGCCCTCTTTTATTCTTTGCATTTAAATTTAGTTTTTTCTCCTCACAAAGATGTGGTGGAACATATTTTGTGTTATCTGTCTTCGCATCTTGGGGAAATATTCGTCTCGAATATACTCTTTCAACTTTTGGCCACTGCATCTTTTCATGCTTCTTTTCAACAGCTTTTGCCTTTTGTCTAGCTACTTCTATACAAGTGATGTCATGAAGCTCAAGGTCAGCCTGGAGATGGGGTTTAAGTCTCGTTGTGTATGTTTGAATGAGACGGGTTTCTGATAACCCAGGTACTCATGTAGCTAAATTTTCTCATTCTTGAGTGTATTCGTCCACATCTCCTTTTTGTTGTAGTCAGGTGAGTGCTGAGAAGAACTCTTCTTCCTTGACACCTTGGAAACTTTTAAAAAATGCATTTTTGAATTTCCTCCAATTGATAGCAAGTGTCGTCTTTTTCCAACACATATACCAATTATATGCTTCACCTTCCATTTGCATGGATGCATCCCTGATCTTTTCGCCATCATTGCCAATACTGTAAATCTCAAAATATTCTTCTGCTTTATTGAACCATGCAACGTTGCACTTATCGTTACCGTCAAATTTGGAGAGCTCAATATTTGCTCTTCTTTGATATGTAGAAACTAGTGGAGTGAAGAAGGGGTATTGATTCACGAGCTGCATATTTGAGTATTGATTCTAGAGATTCATATTTTGAAAATTTTGTTGATGGTGCATAGACAATGTTTTTGGAGATTGGTTTTTCATGTGAGTCTGATGGGTTTGATATATCTGGAGAATTGATATGTTGAGTAGCTTCATTATTATGGGGTATTTGATCAGTTGTAAACTTCAATTTATCACAAATACAGGTCAACATCACCATTGCTTGATCATGATTTTGATTCACCATATCTGAAAGGATTGCATGATCCTTTTTAAATTCGTTATGGTTCTGCTCGAGTTCTCTCTATTCTCTTTGATGTATCCTGGAGCGCCTCGATTTGTTCGCCATGTCTGATCACCTTAGTCTCAAGATCTATCAATATTTTATTGAAATCAACCATTGACATTGATGAAGTCATTTCTCGGGTATGTGGTGGTGTATATTTATCCAGCTTAACCCTTTTTCTTAACTTGACCCTATTTTTTTTTTTAAATATAACATTACTTCCTTTTTTTATATATATAATATAATTTTTTTTATAAACAATTATAAAACTCTATAATTGTAAACAATATAATATAATTTTATAATTATAATTTAATTAAACTATATTATATAATTTTATAATTAGAATTTAATTTTTATATAGTTTATATAATCGCTATAAAAGTGAGTTATAAAAAGGTTAAGGGTGGAAGGTTGATTTGTTACAGTTTGGTTCGGAGGTTGAAGGGGTCAGAGTGAATAGACGGAACGGTCAGAGCTAGGCACATTGGCAGTGTCGAATGGAAAGGACGTGATGAGGACGGTAAGGCAGTGTTGTACTACGAAACAACCCCCCCATTTATAAAAAACAATAGCTAGGGTTAGAATTGTAAATGGGGACCCTTTCAAATTTTTAGGCTTAGCATAATAAAACCCTAACTCTAAGAAAATACCTAGCAAAACCTTGTAAAACTAACTAAGGACGAAATCCATATCGTAAATCGCAATTCGCACTTTTCCACATGACCATGTTAAAAAACATTTACAAAATCATGATATGTGATTAAGTCTCCAGCGACGATAAAATCACCTTGTCATTTCTCAATTGCATTCCGCACTTGGCATAGTTTGCGAGAAACTTGACCATGCCATTAGAACAACAACAAACGATTTGCGAAATGCAATATTGTGATCTCTACAATCACATTTCGCTTAATGCATCTGGTAGCACTATACTCTAATATCCCTTTTAAGATCGCAATGCGCAATTAAGAGCGGTAAAACATGTGGAATAATTACGTTTTAAATACCAAAACAAACGAGTTGATAGGTTATTAAATATTTAGCAGCCCGAGGAAGGATAATCATTTTCCAGGTTATGGGTAGTTATAATCGAGTATCTCATTAAAACCTTTCTCACGATCCAAAGTCATTTCATAGAAGCTTTCAATCTTAATTACTAGATATCGTCTGTGCTAATATATCTTGTCTATTTCAGGAAAGTGACAAAAGACATGTCACTAAGAAAGGTGATGCAGAAATAGAGCAAACAGACCATTGTTGAAGCTGAGTTTACAGAGATGGCTCCTATCTTTGCTGATACAATTTGTGATGCTGCCGAAGGTGCAACAGCTTGGGAAGTAATTTACAATAGGCTGGAGGACGAGCATCCTAAAATCATTGTTATGAGAGAAACAACTGACTCAAAAAGGCCTTCAGAACTTCAATGTAGATATGCTTCCTATTCATTCCTTCATAGGATAGGAGCAAGGGCTAAAATCCTCCCCTATACATATATGATTAGGTGGGTGAATTGAAATCCTTATCATTGAAGATAGGCAGTTCAAGAATTCAAAGATGGAGCTCATAGGGTCGTTCAGAGCAGAGGATCTGAAGAAGATGTACCACATACCTGATCCGCAGGATATCTACAATAACACATTTGTGGCTAACTTCGCAAAGAAGAACCCATACCCCTTCAAGCTAATTCAGGGTTGGAGGGTGTTGGACAACAAATTCAAGTATGACAAATTGGGTATGTATGTTATAGCCTCTTTGGCAAACCCCTACAATTATGTAGCAGCGATGTTATGTAGATTGTATGGGCTACCCAATAATACTAAGTTTTCAATAGAATGGATTCCTTTGATTGATTCCTATGTTAATTCCCATATCATGAATTGGCATTCCATCCTATCTAACAACCTAGCCACCACCCACCGAATATCGACACAAGAAAGTCTCCTTTTTGGATAACCTCCCTCCCTTCTCTTTTAGTGTCTACATTATGGATGTTATCTATTTTTGCACAACATTTCCAACCATGGGTTGGAAATGGACCTTACAATATCCTTACCCAATCCATCTCAGTCATAAACAAATATGGGAATCACATTACATACCTCACTTCTATAAGATATTCCATGTTGTTGTGTTGCCCCTACATCAAATGATTTTTAATAAGAAAGCCCCTAGGTTTTCCCAAGAAGCTGCAGTAGACCTGCTTACTGTCGGCAAGTATTTTATTGAAGAGTGGTTCACCTATATTAGGGTTTTTGGTAGCACAACTCATCCACATGTCCTTCCTTTATATGATTTTGATAAATTTCTAGCAAGAGATATTGCCTACCAGACTGTGGGAAAGGGCCTAACTAAAGTTCTCAAAGACAGAAAGAAGTCATTATGGCCCATTTTCCCTGTCAAATGCGGTTCTTTTGCTTTAGCCAATTTTGTTCATGCCACTAAGGAATCAACACATATGGAAGCCCTCAGGCTTCATATATTGCCTAAGAGGCAATTTGATCCAAACAAAGTGGCATATAATGTCACTACTGGAGTAAAGCTCAAGCCATACAATCATGATGATAATTATTTTGAGGATTTGTTACAATCAGTCATATCCTTCGAACAAGTGTTCGAATGGGCAAAAGCGAATCTAAAACCTGAAGATTTTCAAAGATTCCAGGAATTCAAAGATGAGAGGCTCCGAGTGATCCCAATGCATCTACTAAAACCCGAGGATATGTCTACTCCAAGCGTCACTGTTGATAGTGGAGGTCCTAGCTCTCAAATAGACTCTCAGGTAAACACTGAGAAGACACCAGACACAAGGAAGCCCTAGGATGCCAACAACATTGCTGAGTCCAGCAGGAAGTTAGCTGAGAAGCAAGTGATGAGCACCCCGACTACAGAAATCAGTTTAGAGACCAAAGGCGATAGTTTGGAGCAGGAGTGGAACCAGTTTAATTAGAAATTGCAAGGCACTCCCAAAGCCTCAAATTCCCAAGAAACAGAGGAATGCAAAACTCCTCCACATGTTCATAAATATACAAAGCCCAAGTCTGTCGATGAACAAATTACAACTATGGAGGAACAAGAAACAACGCCCCAACATACTGAAATTATCCCTGCTCTTCCCACATCGGAGATTGTTCTAAAAGTAACTGAAATACCTCCACTTGATGTGTTCTATAGCCCTCTCCACAAGGTTGTAGTTAGAAGGCAGAGAAAAAGGAGAAGGGTAGATGCACCTGAATTCCCACCTGGAAATGAGCCCATGGACATTGTCTGGAAGGACATTCCTTTCAATCCGGTTGAGAACTTGACTAGACTATCACAGTTCACGGGAGCATACGCATTGGCCACTATGGACAAGGCTACTGAGGTCTCTACTTTACTAAGGGAGAAAGAGGAGAGAATTGTGCAGCTCGAACAAGAGCTCGAGGTAGAGAAAGCAAGCGCAAACAGGCAGGTGGCGAAGCAACTAAAGCAATTGCAGCAAGACATGGAGGTCCTAAAAATAAGCCATGAGGTCGATATATCAGCCAAAAATATGCAACTCCAAGAAATGCAGCAATCCATGGAAAGATACAAGGACATTCCCACTACTGAGGAGTTCATCAAAGAGGCCCTGGAATTAAATTCCCTTCTGGTGAGACAGCAAGAGTATTTCTGCCAGAAGATGTCACACCAAAATCTCTGAGTTCATCAAGTGGCAGGAAACAGGAAAGGGAAAGAAGGCCAAACTACCCGAGATTGAAGAAACTCATAAAGACATTCTCTTCACAGATTGGGATGCCAGAATCAAATAGGTTGAGCTAGCAGTCGCAAGGGAAGCTGGAGTATCAAAGAACATCATCAAAGTAGTGAATCACATCTTGTTCACCACCAATCTCATCAAAGAAGGCAATACAAAAGAAATGCCTGATTTAACTGCTTTGTATAAAGGCTGGCAAGAAAAGGTGGGAAGTCAAAGAGAGACAATTACAAAACTGACCACGACCAACTGAGAGTCGTATTGGTAGTATCTTGTTAAGCCACATAGCTAAATTATGACTCTCAATTGTTCCCTTCACACGACTCAAAGGATGTTGCCACCACTCACTGATGCAATCTTCACAGGACAGCTCAGGACTCATTTCGGGCCACCTCCTCAAATTCAACCAATGACCGATATCTGTTATTTAAAGGACAAGCTGGTAGACAGCAAGTCATCCTCTTAGTTTTGTTTATTTAGCTCTGTTTATTTTTGGATTTAGTTACCTAGTTAGGAGGAAGGTTGTTTGAAACCTCCTCAAATTTTGTATAATCTATTTTTGCACATTTAGTTAGAATAGTATTTATACCCTTCTCATGCATTTAGAGAAGGGTCCATAATTTTATCAAAAACATTTGCAAAGAATGCACTATTGTAATTTTGTGAATGCTTTGGTGAAATTATGGAACATGATCGTTTCTTTTAGATATCATACTACTTTCCTTTGTTGATGCACTTTTGTATTCTTGGGAGACAATTTGATTTGAAGAAAGAAATTGGTCTATGTCATTTGTCAAATGAGCAGGACTTCACACATATGGTACTATTATCATGTATGATTGATTTTGTTTACATTTAATTAGTGGCAAAACTTTACTTTCATGGATTATCAATACTAATCCAATAGTAAGTTCTTTGCCATCTATACCTACTTCTGGACCGACCTTCCCATTTTCTCAATCCCCAACTCAAGTTATGGACAATCAACCTTGGACAAATCCTGGTGTTGTTGCAGTTGCAAATACAAAAGCACTCCCAACAAACCCAGAAAAATGGTTGCCTAAGTATAATCCTGACGATGCTCTCCCGGACGAATAACATCTAAATAATTTTATGTTAGGCATGAATCTCAATGGGGTTGCACATGAAGATGTTGTAATTAGGTTGTTTCCTTATACTTTCTAAGGATTTGTCGAGTCTTGGTATTTTCCCTCCCAGCAAGTTCAATTAGAGACTGTGATACTTTTCAAGAAGTGTTTCTTGAAAAATTTGGTGATGATAGGACGATAGAATCCTTGATCAATGATATTTCTAATTTGAAATCTAATCTAGATGAAAAGATCAAAGATTTCAACTCCAGATTTAACAAATTACTAAACAAAATCCGATTTGCCTCTAAACCTACTGTAGATGTACAAATAGAATGGTATATATCATCTCTGCCTTCTAATATTGAAATTTTTGTAGATAGAGCCAATAAGGTTACCCTTGTAGAAAACATGAAAGAAGCCCTGCCTATAGAAAGAAGAATCATAACTTTGGAAAAAAGATCACAAACAGACGAAAGGAAGACCAAAAAAGTAACATTTAAGGATGACTCTAAGAAGAAGGCTTCAAAAGACCCTTTTTATCTTGAAGGCCTTCAGAATGTGTTAAAGACGATGTCCGATGAAATGATCGAAATTAAAAAACAAGTTGCAGAATCCTATGCCCCTAAGAAACCTTTACAATCATTCAAAAGGAACCCTTCTTCTACATCACAACCCCCAAACACCATTTCAAATGTTGAATCTGATCAAGAAGCAGAATAATATTCGCCAAATGGAGAGGAAGCCGAAACTGAAGAAGAAATTGAACTAAATGGGATATGGGATTTTATTCTCACAACTGAAGAAGAGGCACAAGCAATGCCAATAACTACAAGAAGCAAAAATTATCCTAACATGTCTATCACAAATCACAAGCAAAAATTTTCTACTGCTGCAAAGGAAAAAAAAATATAGCTAAGAAATCTAAGACTAGCCAAACCGATCCTATCCCTTCAGATTCCCCAAATGCCTCAAAAACATTGGTAATGTCAAATACAATCGAATACAATATAGTGGAAGAAATGAAAAAGACTAGAGCTAACATCTCGCTGCATGAGCTCACTAAACTCAAACAACATCAGAAGATTTTATTAAGGGAATTGAAAGCAGTTCCAGTATCCCCTCTGCCATCTGTTGTAGTTACTCAAGCTGCCTACAATATGGGAAGACCTCCCTCATCCTCAAACAAAGTAGATCCTTCAAATCTAGTTTTGATTGGTGATAGGTCTATTTCTCATGTTCCTCCATTTTCACTCACTTATGAAATTTTCAACAGGAACGTTCACAACTGCCTTGTTAATTCAGGAGCCTCCTCAAATATAATGCCAAGGGCTGTGTGTACCAAATTGAATATTACACCTCAAAAATCTGTAGAGCACATAGTTCAGTTAGATAGGACAAAATTCGAGGTGCTTGGAGAAATAGCATCAGTTTCAAATAGGCTTTCCTCTAATCCAAAAGTCTCACAAATAATTGATATTCTGGTGGCTGATATACCTAAATTTTACAGTTTAATTCTCAGTAGGAATTGGTCTGAAAAGTTGCACGGTTATTTAAAAATTGATTGGTCTCACATGTGGTTGCCACACAATGGTAAACCTAACCAAATCAGGGTAGACCAAGAGAAATTCATGAAATATATGGTCACCGACCTCGAGGGAAGCAATGAACCTGTTGCTTTCACTAATAATATCATTGGAAATTACTCAGCTAAGTCCTCTTTAGGATCCTTTAATGCTCAGAGGTCTCCCTTTTTAGATAACATTGTAGTCTCCCAAATCGAAAAATTTTCACAAACGGATCCTTCCAAATGTATAAATTTAGTAGATAAAGTTTCTAATAACTCTCTGTTTTGGACTCTCTATTTTGATGGTTCTAAATCAGAAGACGGTGCAGGTGCAGGATGCATTTTGATCAATCCGCAAGGAGAGAAAACCATGTTGGCCTGCAGACTTGAATTCCAATGCACTAACAATGTCGCTAAATATGAAGCACTAATCCAAGGACTGTATAAAGCCATCGGTCTTAATGTCAAATACCTGCAAGTCTATAGTGATTCGGAGATAATTGTGAAACAGGTGAGAAATACAATTCATTGTGTCTCTGGGCACCTTAAACACTATCAATCTTTAGCTCAAAAATTGACTTCTCATTTTTCTGCTTTCAACATATCTTCAGTCCCTAGATTACAAAACGCAAGTGCTAACTTACTTGCTAATGTGGCATCCAGGCTTATACCCTCAAAAGACTTTAGTCTAGACAGATTTTCAATAGAATTAATATTTAGGCCATCAATTCCTGACAATGTAACAAATTGGAGAGTATTCAACAACGATGTGGATATAGTTAATTTCCTTACATCAAAGGGATCGTATGAAGAACAGATCATAGATGAACATGAGCATGATCTAGAAATAAAACTTAATCATGATCATAACCCAATCCCAAAGTCTGTGGTTAAAATGGAAGATCTTTATGATCTAAAGGATAGATTTAAGAAAATTACTAACTCCAAAACTCAAAGTTCTACTTTGAGATTTGAAGTAGTAAACCTAGGGTCAAACGAAAAACCTCAAAATGTCAACCTAGGTCTAGGCCTATCATCTGAAGAAAGAATATCATTCATCAGGTTATTGAAGACATATAAAGGCATTTTTTCTTGGGATTATGCAGATCTCAAAACTTATGATGCCTTTATAATTCAACATACCATACCCATGACTTCAAATGAAAAGCCAGTTCAACAGAAGCTTCGCAAAATTCACCCAAACCTTGAAAGTCAAATCAAATCGGAATTGAACAAGCTTCTGAAAGCCAAAATAATCTTCCCTGTTAGACATTCTAAGTGGGTATAAAATATGGTACCCATAAGGAAAAATAATGGAGATATTAGGATTTGTATTGATTTTAGAACCTGAATTGAGCTTGCAGAAAGATATTTTTCCCTTGCCCACCATGGAACAGATATTGCAATCAGTTGCAGGTTCTGAATTAATGTCCTTTCTAGATGGATTCTCAGGATATAATCAAATACTTGTGCATCCAGATGACAGATTAAAGACAACATTCAGGACCAAGTGGGGAACATATTCCTATCAGAAGATGCCTTTCAAACTCATTAATGCAGGTGCCACATTTCAATGTGCTATGGACATTGCTTTCAAAGGTCTAATCAATAAATCGGTGGTTATTTACTTGGATGATATCATAGTCTATTCCAAGGATAGGAACAATCATTTAAGTGACCTGAAACACATTTTCGAAAGATGCAAGAAATATGACATTTCCTTAAATCCCAAAAAATCCTATTTTGCTTTACCAGAAGGAAAAATCCTTGGGTTTATAGTATCCAAGAAAGGAATTTACATTGATCCTAATAGAGTCCAAGAGATTGAAAAAATTCCCCTCCCACACAACAAGAAAAACATGCAATCATTCCTAGGCCAAATAAATTTTGTAAAAAGATTTGTCCTATATTTTTCACAAATTGTTCTACCCCTTCAAGTGATGATAAGAAAAAATGCAGTTTTCAGATGGAACAAGGATGAAAGAGAGTCATTTGAGTTGATTAAAAAATATATTATTAATGCTCCCTCATTGACAACCCCGAACTTTCTCAAACCTTTTGTATTATATACTTTCTCATCTGATACATCATATGCAGCAGTTTTGACACAGCTGAACGATGAAAATGTTGAGGCACCCATCTCCTTTTTCAGTTCTAACTTGCAAGGTGTCGAATTAAATTATTCAGCTGTAGAGAAACAAGCATTTGTTGTTTTTAAAACTTTGAAACATTTCAGACCTTTTCTTCTTAAAACCCATACAAAGATAATTGTACCCTACCCTGCAGTAAGACAACTATTGATCCAAAGAGAAGTAGGGGAGAAAAGAGCTAATTGGGTAACTGCACTCCAAGAATATGATGTAGAAATCCGGCCAGCTAAAATTGTCAAGGGCCAAGGTTTTTGTAGGATTTTAACAGGAGCTTCCTAGTTTCCACCAGAAGAAGATCAAGGTAATGAAGTACAAATATCATAGGTAAGCCTCAATGAGACGCAATCACAATATGCTGATTTGAAATTTTATCTAAAGAATGGATATGCTCCTATGCATCTTAATTATAAAACAAAGCAAGCTTTAATATTGAAATCAAATCAGTATGAGCTAGTCAATGATGTATTGTTTAGGAAGAATTATGATTCAGTATTGCTGAGATGCCTAGAGAAATATGAAGCTGAAAAGGTCATGCAGGAATTACATGATGGACCAGCTGGAGGACATTTTGGAGGAAATACCACAGCCCACAAAATCCTAAATGCAGGGTATTATTGGCCAACGGTATTTAAAGATGCACATGAATATGCAAGGAAGTGAAAAACTTTTCAAACTATAGCCAGAAGAGAATGAAATCCAACATTCCCTTTACAACTAGTTAACATCCAACAACCATTTGAACGATGGGGATTAGACATAATTGGTGAGATTATTCCTTACTCTTCTAAACAGCACAGGTACATCCTTACAGCCACTAATTACTTTACTAAGTGGGTAAAAGTTGTTCCATTAAAGATAGCTAATACAGGAAATATTACAGACTTCATTGATCAGTACATAATTACCAGGTTTGGCTTCCCCTCAACTTTAATGTTTAACAATGCATCTTACTTTTCTGGAAATACAATGGTAGAATTTGCTCTTAAGCGAGGTTTCAAGTTGAAATATTTAGTGAACTATTATCCTCAAGGTAATGGATTAGCATAATCAACAAACAAGAACCTCAATAGAATTATAAAAAGGACTATTGATCAAAATCACATGAATTGGCACAAAGCATTAACATTTGCTCTATGGGCAGATATGATTACTCAAAAAGCCTCTATTAGTTCTTCTCCTTTTGCTTTAGTTTATGGAAAAGAAGTTGTTCTTCCCACTAACGTAGCGATCCCATCTCTTGCCCTAGTACAATTTATCGATGAAAACCCTTCATCTTCTCTCCAGGTTAGACAATTTCAAATTCTCAAGCTTGAAGAAGAAAGAGAAAAGGCTAAAGAAACCCCACCCCATCTGTTAAAATTTTCCTTTTTCAGAGTGTAATTCTAAAATATATAAACTTAAAAGATAAAAAGTCTCATTACAAGCTTGTTTACCATGTTCATAGGGAAGTGATTAAATTGATATTACCAATACTGCATACCAAACAGGGTAATAGCCAATTGTCTCCTCGATCAGAAGACAAGGGGTCTCATCAAGAGCCAACTTGTCAGTTTAATTACAACCAGTGAATGGCATTGTCATTAGTAAGTTACCAGACCTAGACAATGTCTTTTAAGAAACCAAAAAGAAGAAGATTACATTCAAAAAAGGAAAAAGGGGAAAAGGTCCAAGTGAGATTCAATCCAAGTGAATATCATTTTGAAATTTGAAAATTCATACAGATGGGACAATGAATCATTGTTGCTTAAAAGATAACCCTGTCGAGGCTATGAATGCCTTCTCGTACCAGAGGCTCTATCTGTGATAAATGAGTAAACACCGAAAAACTAATCTACAAAAGATACTTGCTATATTACTTTAAACCTTATCATTGGCTGATACAAATGTTTATACTTCTATCATTACAAGAGTAAAGTAATTAAGTAAATAAGCTAAGCAAGTAATGATGATTCCAAAGACATGGTGTTTACCTTATAACTCGTGTAATCATTATTCTTATAACCAGGTAATTACTTTGAAAGTTTTTAGAAATTTCAGAAAACTATCAGAGATAACTAGTTCTCCCAAGTGAATCGCCAATTGTTGTACTACGAAACAACCCCCCATTTATAACAAACAATAGCTAGGGTTAGAATTGTAAATGGGAACCCTTTCAAATTTTTAGGCTTAGCATAATAAAACCCTAACTCTAAGAAAATACCTAGCAAAACCTTGTAAAACTAACTAAGGATGAAATCCATATCACAAATCGCACTTTTCCACATGACCATGTTAAAAAACCTTTACAAAATCATGCTATGTGATTAAGTCTCTCGCTGCTATAACATCACCTTGTCATTTCGCAATCGCATTTCACACTTCACATAGTTTGCGAGAAACTTGACCATGCCATTAGAACAACCACAAACGATTTGTGAAATGCGATATTGCGATCTCCACAATCACATTTCACTTAATGCATCCGGTAGCGCTATACTATATCCCTTTTAAGACCACGATGCACGATTAAGAGTGGTAAAACGTGTGGAATAATTACGTTTTAAATACCAAAACAAACGAGTTGACAGGTTATTAAATATTTAGCGGCCCGAGGAAGGATAATCATTTTCTAGGTTATGGGTAGTTATAATCGAGTATCTCATTAAAACCTTTCTCACGATCCAAAGTCATTTCACAGAAGCTGTTAGAGTCGGTCTTGTTAGTCCTTCGTCAGAGATCAAAACTCTTTCTGCATTTCATTTTTAAGAGTCCCGCTCCATTCACTCAGCTGCATTCCGCTAGGGGCATGCCATAATCTGACGGAAAAGGTCTTATTAGTCAGTTCCCCTCATGTCTAGCACCTTCTGGCTCAAGTCTTTTGTCAAGGTTCACTAAAGTCCATGACAGTCAACGTTTGATATTTTAACGGACGAGAGTCATTTTCACTCATTAGGTCTAGGGATCAGATAAATTGGTCTTCAAACATGTCCAATAAAGCCATGCAAGCCAGAGGGAGGCCCTTACAAAGTTATGATTCAGAGATTTTCATCATCATGTTGACAGATTATGATTGTTCTTCAAAACTCTGTTTTGAAGAAAAGTCAAACAGTGTGTCATTTGTGATAATTTTCAAAAAAGTCTCCAGTTGATTTCTTCAGGTGCAGTCATGGTTTCCTTGGCCAAATGCCATGTCGTGCGACCCCTGCAAAAGTGCCAAAAAATTTCATCATTTTAGCTAAAAATTCAAAGGGAAAAGTGAAATTCAGTGTTGCATTAAATCAGTGAAAAGTGTCAAAATGAAACATTATCAAAGTGGGTTTTGAAGAAGCAAAAATTAAACCCATGACTCCAAGGTCTTTATATACAAGTTTCCACAAGCAACCAAATCATTGTGCACACCAAGGTCATAGAGAAACATAGCAAAGTGATTGAGAGTGCAAAGCACGCGTTTGGAGTGAGTTTGGAGTCGGTTTCAGGAGCGCGGCGCACACACAGAGGGGCGCGGCGCATATAGGGAGCGCGGCACACAGAGCGCGACCCCACAGTGTAAAACTAAAACGGGCGCGATGCATATACCGAGCACGGCGCACTGGGTTTGTTGCACGGCGCACACCCATAGAGGCCCGAATTTGTGCCAAACTTGCAACAAATCTCTTTGAAACCCTTCAAATCGACAGATCTCACAACACCTAGTTTAATACCATCATCAAAGGGTAGTCCAAGCACAGTACACATACAGCGGTCATGGCATCTGAGCATTCATCAGAGTATGAGATGGAAACAAAAAGTGATTCATCCTCGGAAGAACAGGCTCCCCAGAGACATCACAAAACTGGAAAACATGTTAGGGATGAGCCAACCACCCTCACTGAATTGCAGGCCTGCCCTCTTGCATTGTCATGTTTCCAGCATCTATCATGTTTTGAGTTTTGTCAAAGGTTGGCTAATGTTCGAGTTCATCATGAGTTGGCCCGTCTTTTTGTGCTTCACCTACATGGAGATCACTCTATCTTGGTCGGGGTCACCTTCACACTGACCCCCGAAACTGTCTCATTAGCAACCGGCATACCGAATGTTGGAGAACCATGGCACAAGAAATAGAAGGTTGATCGGCAGCATTATGAGCCCTACATTAAGGCCAGTTTCTTGAGGTAGCTCACAAAAGTCTTTCCATTCAGATATTTGAAAAATGAATATGCTCCACTCATGAAGTTGATCATGAAGTACTTCAGCTATGAGGGGAGGTTCTCTCGTCTATATGCCTATCACATCAGGTTGCTCATGCACTTTACCAGGGTACGGATGATGAACATCCCATTTTTCATTTTCAGGAACATAGAGAGGATGAACACCTTCATGCAGCACAAGACCCCTCAGTAGCAACTTAACAGTGTTTATCACTTTGCTCTTATTAATATTTTGGTGGTTCATCAACTGGGATTGTAGGGCATTACTTGGGATGATTTCATCTCCCGTGACCTCTTCAGCACTTCACAGGTATTATCAGAGGTTAAGCATGAGGGTGAACCTTCTCGTCGGTATGAGCGCCATGAGACTGCTAGTGTGCCGGTTTTCATCACATATCAGAGGGGTGCTAGACATTTGTTTGCAGCAGCAAAGCGAGTGTTATCTCCACCCGGGGTGGAAGGGGCCTCGCTTCCGACATCAGCACTACAGGTACAGGACAGAGGTAAGGAGCCAATGCAGGATGAGGGGCCTTCAAGTGAGCCATCAGGTGAACGAGAGACCGAATTCGTTCTCCTTCATGATGATGATACAGATACAAAACCGACAAGTGCACAGCTTAAAGAGATCATCCAGGAGCAACAAGAAGAGATTCAAGCCTTGTCCCTTGATTTGGAAAGAGCCAAATGGAACATGAAATATCTGGAGCAGAGGAACAAACAGCTGGAGGATCAGCAAGCGATCATGGAGCTACAAAACATTCGTGAGCATCGCCAAGCTGCGCAAAGGAGAAGAGTTGAGCTCACGTCATTGGAGCAAGAGATTAATGAGGATCGGAAGGCCAATCTCGAGAGAGTTAACATGCACTTGGAGAGGCTACTGGATAAGATCGACAAGGACCATGCATTGCTGAGACACATGGCTTTCCACTACATGGCATGAAACAAAGTATGCAAGGTCCGAATCAGGAATTTGAAGGTGAAATTGAGGAAGGCAATCAAGAAGAAAAAGAGGCAAAGGGAGCTCGATCGACTTTAGATATTGGCCGAAGCCTCTTTGGCCCAGCATAACACTTGATAAGGAAGCTCCAGCCCAAATTTCAAGAAATTTGGGGCAATTTTGGTCACATGGCAAATTTTTGGTCACAACACAGGTTTTTTCTCCCTGTGCGCCGCGCCACTGGTGCGGCGCTTAGGATTGGGAGCTCCAAATCACAAATGGCTTGCATTTTTGGATTCAACATGAAAAATCACGCCTGTTGGTGCATGGACAAAAAATTTGGGCATGATTTGAGTCCCCAGGAGGTCAAAAACACTCAAAAAATGACCTCTCTGCACCTATTTTGACACACAGGAAGCAGTCTTGGGAGAATGAAGTTTTGGAGGGGAAAATGAGCACCAAATTCAGAAATTCCACTTGGGTTGGAAAGTAGACAGGCCAGGCTTTCCAACAAGTACACTTGGGCACAATTTGGACTCCAGAAGGTACCTCAAAATCACCTCCAAAGTGGCGCGGCGCGTATAGATTTGGGCGTGGCACATATAGAGAAAAAGGCCAAAATCGCGCCCGCTTCGCGAAATTTCGATTCGTGACTTTCTCCAAGTGGGCCCGCTCATTTACACTATATTTTTCTTGGCAACTAAGGCAATGTTTAAAAAGTATTTTCACTGAAGGTGGGCTTCTATCCAAGTGGCAAAGGAAGGCAAGCAGTCACCCAAGCCATTTGTCATTTTTGTAACGCTGCACCTGTAACTAATGGTTGGCTTTCCACTTCCACTTTGTAATGATTCGAAAAACTCCCCAACTCTTGGTCGTTCTATTTCCTCATGGCATAGTCTATTTATTGTATGCAAACCATTTGCAAAGGGTTGGTTGGCATTTCTGGGAACTGTGGGAGAGAAACTCAGTGAGTCACTATACATTTTGACAGAGAATTAATGAAAGATTGCAGCTCTGGTTCATGAGATTCCTGTGGCGTGAGTTTAGCAAATGTATCTTCTTTATGTTTCATATGTATTTCGTTATGTTTCATATTTTCATTCACATTCATTTCCAGTGAAAGCTTTCTAAGTAAAAAGGTAGAATTCAGTGCACTGCTCTGCCTTGGGATAGTTTTCATGTTCTATGTTTTCTTCTGTTGAAAAGGATTCATGTATTTATGCCCTTTTCATACTCTCAAACAATCTCTCCACCTCAATTTTTTTTAACTCTAATTGCTAGACTTTCCGCCTGTCTTGCCTCACGAAATAACCTGCGTCTTTGAGTTAAATTCTCTGCTCATGCTGTTCCTTGGCCCCACACATCCCAGAAAACTCAGTTATTCTTCAAACATCTCCATCATATTTATTTACCTAGCCTAAAATCAGTATCCATTTTTGAGTCATCTCAGACCCTATTGTTTATTTTCCTGAGTGTGACTCGGAGAGAGCCCTCTCCTGTTCTGGTAGGGCTAGCTACCAAACTGAGCGTGGTTTGTGGTTACCCTGAATTTTGCCTTCCTTCAGCCTAAGGCAAATTTAGGTGCTAACAGAAGCTTTCAATTTTAATTACTAGATATCGTCTATGCTGATATATCTTGTCTATTTCAGGCAAGCGACAAAAGACATGTCACTAAGAAAGGTGATGCAGAAACAAAGCAAACAGACCATTGTTGAAGCTGAGTTTACAGAGATGGCTCCTATCTTTGCTGATACAGTTTGTGATGTTGCTGAAGGCGCAACAGCTTGGGAAGTAATTTACAATTGGCTGGAGGAAGAGCATCCTAAAATCATTGTTACAAGAGAAACAACTGACTCAAAAAGGCCTTTAGAAATTCAATGTAGAGATGCTTCCAGTTCATTCCTTCATAGGATAGGAGCAAGGGCTAAAATCCTCCCCTATACAGATATGATCAGGTGGGTGATCGAAAACCTTATCATTGAAGATAGGCAGTTCAAGAATTCAAAGATGGAGCTCATAGGGTCGTTCAGAGCAGAGGATTTGAAGAAGATGTACCACATACCTGATCCGCAGGATATCTACGACAACACATTTGTGGCTAACTTCGCAAAGAAGAACCCAGACCCCTTCAAGCTAATTCAGGGTTGGAGGGTGTTGGACAACAAATTCAAGTATGAAAAATCAGGTATGTATGCTATAGCCTCTTTGGCAAACCCCTACAACTATGCAGCAGCCATGTTATGTAGATTGTATGGGCTACCCAATAATACTAAGTTTTCAATAGAATGGATTCCTTTGATTGATGCCTGTGTTAATTCCCATATCATGAATTGGCATTCCATCCTATCTGACAACCTAGCCACCACCATTACCGAATATCGACAGAAGAAAGCCTCCTTTTCAGATAACCTCCCTCCCTTCTATTTTAGTGCCTACATTATGGATGCTATATGTTTTTGCACAACATTTCCAACCATGGGTTGGAAATGGACCTTACAAGATCCTTACCCAATCCATCTTAGTCATAAAAAAATATGGGAATCACATTACATACCTCACTTCTATAAGATATTCCATGTTGTTGTGTTGCCCCTACATCAAATGATTCTTAATAAGAAAGCCCCTAGGTTTTCCCAAGAAGCTGCAGCAGACCTACTTACTATCGGCAAGTATTGTATTGAAGAGTGGTTCACCTATATTAGGGTTTTTGGTAGCACATCTGATCCACACGTCCTTCCTTTATATGTTTCTGATAAGTTGCTAGCAAGAGAGATTGCCTACCAGACTGTGGGAAAGGGCCTGACTAAAGTTCTCAAAGACAGCAAGAAGTCATTATGGCCCATTTTCCCTATCAAATGTGGTTCATTTTCTTTAGCCAATTTTATTCATGCCACTAAGGAATTAGCACATATGGAAGCCCTCAGGCTTCATACATTGCCTAAGAGGAAATTTGATCCAAACAAAGTGGCATATAATGTCACTACTGGAGTAAAGCTCAAGCCATACAATCATGACAATAATTATTTTGAGGATTTGTTATAGTCAATTGTATCCTTTGAACAAGCATTCGAATGGGCAAAAGAAAATCTGAAACCTTAATATTCTCAAAGATTTCAGGAATTCAAAGATGAGAGGCTCCGAGTGATCCTAATGCATCTATTAAAACCCGAGGATAAGTCTACTCCAAGCGTCACTGTTGATAGTGGAGGTCCTAGCTCTCAAATAGACTCTCAGGTAAACACTGAGAAGACACCAGACATAGGGAAGCCCCAAGATGCCGACAACACAGCTGAGAAGCAAGTGATGAGCACCCCGACTACAGAAATCGGTTCAGAGACCAAAGGCAGTAGTTTGGAGCAGGAGTGGGATCAGTTTAATCAGAAATTGCAAGGCACTCCCAAAGCCTCAAATTCCCAAGAAACAGAGGAATGCAAAACTCCTCCGCATGTTCATAAAGATACAGAGCCCAAGTCTGTCGACGAACAATCTACACCTATGGAGGAACAAGCAACAACGTCCCAACATACTGAAATTATCCCTGCTCTGCCCACATCGGAGATTGTTCTGAAAGTAACTGAAATACCTCCACTTGATGTGTTCTATAGCCCTCTCCACAAGGTTGTAGTTAGAAGGCAGAGAAAAAGGAGAAGGGTAGATGCACCTAAATTCCCACCTAGAAACGAGCCCATGGACATTGTCTGGAAGGATATTCCTTTCAATCCGACTGAGAACTTGACTAGACTATCACAGTTCATGGGAGCATATGCATCGGCCACTATGGACAAGGCTACTGAGGTCTCTACTTTACTAAGGGAGAAAGAGGAGAGAATTGTGCAACTCGAACAAGAGCTCGAGGTAGAGAAAGCAAGCACAAACAGGTAGGTGGCGGAGCAACTAAAGAAATTGCAGCAAGACATGGAGGTCCTGAAAATAAGCCATGAGGCCAATATATCGGCCAAAAATATGCAACTCCAGGAAATGCAACAATCCATGGAAAGATACAAGGACATTCCCACTATTGAGAAGTTCATCAAAGAGGCCCTGGAATTAAATTCCCTTCTAGTGAGACAGCAAGAGTATTTCTGCCAGAAGATGTCACACATTACTCCCTATCTGACTACTAGCCACTAGCTAACAGATAAGGCAATAGACCAGAGAACAGAGCTTAACGATTTAAACACCAAAATCCCTGAGTTCATTTAGTGGCAAGAAACAGAAGAGGGAAAGAAGGCCAATCTATCTGAGATTAAAGAAACTCATAAAGACATTCTCTTCACAGATTGGGATTCCAGAATCAAATAGGCTGAGCTAGCAGTTGCAAGGGTAGCTGGAATATCAAAGAACATCATCAAAGCAGTGAATCACATCTTGTTCGCCACCAATCTCATCAAAGAAGGCAATACGAAAGAAATGCCCGATTTAACTGCTTTGTATAAAGGCTGGCAAGAAAAGGCAGGGAGTCAAAGAGAGGCAATTACAAAACTGACCATGACCAACTCGGAGTCATATTGTCAGTATCTTGTTAAGCCACACATCTATATTATGACTCTCAACTGTTCCCTTCACACGACTCAAAGGATGTTGCCACCGCTCACTGATGCAATCTTCACAGGACAGCTCAAGACTCATTTCGGGCCACCTCCTCAAATTCAACTGATGATCGATATTTGCGATTTAAAGGACAAGCTGGAAAACAGCAAGTCATCCTCTTAGTTTTTTTTATTTAGCCTCTGTTTATTTTTGGAGTTAGTTACCTAGTTATGAGGAAGTGTCAGGCTAGGTAGTAACTCCTCAAAACAAATTGATTTGTATATTATTCCTTCAGCTTGGTCTTTATTATATACATGAGGGAGAGACTGTTCACTTCATCTCTCGATGACTGTTCATATTACTTATTATTTATTTACATTATATTAACCCAATCCTGATGATTAGGTGTCAACATTCCCCCCCTTAATCTGAAGGGATGTTGGTGAGTCCAAGCATCATTCTGAATCGTTCAAGCTTTTCTCTTCCAAGTGCTTTGGTGAAGATGTCTACAATTTTCACATTAGTGGAATAATGACGGAGATGGATTGTTTTTGCCTCAACATGATGTCAAATTAGATGATATTTAGTATTGATGTGCTTCGTTCGATCATGGAACTTTGGGTTCTTGGCCAACTTTATTGCAGAGGTATTGTCAAACATGAGTGGAGTTGATTGTACTTGTTTTACCTGCAAATCTTCAAGAATTTTCCTAAGCCACACAATTTATTTTCTTGCTTCAACTGCTACCACGTATTCTGCTTCTATTGTGGAATCTGCTGGAACTGATTGTTTGTGTGATCTCCAGGAGACAGCTCCTGATCCAAGACTCATAACATATCCTAAAGTAGATACCCCAGTTTCTTTGTCTCCATCGAAGTCTGAATCAGAGTATCCAATCAAGTTGAAGTCGTCCACCTGTGTATACTTGATTCCAAAGTCTTGAGTTCCCTTCAAGTACCTTAGAACTCTTTTGGTAGCAGACCAATGTCCCTCACAAAGCTTTTGCATAAACCTAGAGAGGATTCCAACAGCAAACAAAATGTCTGGTCTGGTAGTAGTTAGGTAGTTGAGACTTCCTACAAGCTGTGTATACTCAGTTGCATCCTCAAAATCTTTTCCTTCAATAGATGTGAGCTTTAAGTTTTGTTCCATTGGAGTAGTAAGAGGATTGCATTCTATCATGCCAAACTTGTTCAACAGATCTCCAATGTACTTCTTTTGAGAAAGAAATATGGACTTCAAATGTTAAGTTACTTCAATACCAAGATAGTGATGAACATAGCCCAAATCAGTCATTTCAAAACTTTTCCCCAATTCCTTCTTTATGGATGCAATGTAGCTTTCATTGTTCCCTGTCATCAAAATATCATCTATATATACCACAAGATATACAACTATTTTTTCCAACTTTCTTGACAAATAAAGTTGCATCATCAAGATCATAATGTTTGAAATTGAGTTTCAGAAGATGCTCAGTTAGTTTTTCATACCAGGCTCGCGGTGCTTGTTTGAGGCCATACAAGGACTTCACAAGTTTGCATACTTTATGTTCATGTCCTTTCATAGCAAATCCTTTAGGTTGCGACATAAAAACATTCTCTTTTAGATCTTCATTCAAGAAAGCAGTTTTTACAACCATTTGATGGACTTTCCAACCGTTCTGAGCTGCTAGGGCAAAGAGTGTCCGGATGGTAGCCCATTTTTCTGTGGGGGCAAAAGTATCCTCATAATTGACCCCTTCCTTTTGTGAAAAACCTTTTTCCACAAGCCTGGCTTTGTGCTTTTCAAGTGAGCCATCAGCTTTATACTTGTTCTTGTAGACCCACTTGCAGCCAATTGGTTTGGTTCCTAATGGAGGATCAACCAGCTTCCAAGTGCCATTATTTATGAGGGAATCATACTCCTTTTGCATCACTTCTTTCCATTCATCATGAGAAGCAGCTTCTTTGAAGGAAGTTGGTTCAAAATCTGTAGACAAGTTCAATTCACAATCATAAGAAACATCCATATCAATAGGTGAATTAGAGTCATCTACATCACCTCCATTTTGATGGTTTGAATTTCTAGTTCCTGTCTTTCCAACCTCATCAGGATGAACACTTTCAAGTGTCTTTATCAGCCACTTTGGGGGACCTTTCTCAGATGTCCAGGTTGCTCCGCTGATTGAGTTGGGACTGAATCAAGGTTGAGTCTCCCAATTCTATCAATCACATCACTTAAAGCATCATTTGTTTTTGGAGTTTCATGCAGGGGAGAGTGTTCTTTAGAAGAAGATTCCACATGTTGATATAGTATAGGAATCCCCCCTTCAAGATGTGGAATCTGATTATCAAATTCGTGAAATGATTTTGCATTTGCGAATCTATCCAATCGATCAAGTTGCTGCTCAACAACATTGTCAGTTTTGGATGATTCAAGAAAAATTACATCTCTAGATACAACAAACTTTTTATTGACTTCATCATAGAGACCGTATGCTTTGGAGGTGTTTGAATACCCCAAGAAGATACATTTACGACTTCTAGCACCAAATTTGTTTCTATGTACCTGTTGATGCCTCGAAATTCGTTGCAACAACATCGGGGAAACCACCCGGTCCGGAACTTAGTGCAGCTCCTTTTCCGTTTGGAATAGTGGCTCTGACTGGGGATAACGGGACCAGTTTCCCAAAGATTATAAGTGAACGGGATGGATGGATGATTTAAGATATGAAATGATAATAAACAAAATAACTAAACTATAAAAGAAATACAAAAACTATAAGCTAATCCCGGGACTTATCAATTCAGACAGTACAGCGTTTAATAAACTATGCTTAATGACAGGCATATAGATGACACTAACAACAAGCATAGATGTTTAATCATTTGAGATTGCTCTGCGTAAGTAGTTACGCAGAGCTATAATAGCGAATTACTGTACTCAGTCATTTATATCATTGATACATACATGGGTGAAAGATAACAAATCTCAAAACATTCAATAGTGATATGAAATGAAGACTTGTTGTTGTATTACATACATGTATTCAATAATAGCAAAGTAATAACACAGCAATTCATATAACTGAAAAGAGAATAGATACAGATAATAGTACCATGCAAGCTGTTTGATCAATCCAATGTATTAATCGCTATGTAGCAGTCCTTCCTTCCAACCAGAAAGCATTCCAAGCAAACGACAATAGTGCACAATTTACTTAAACAGCATTCCAAGTAAAATTAAGGACCAGTGGTCGAGTTTCAAAAAGAATATAGACCGAAGCACAATAGTGCAAACTTCAGCCTTTTAGTCTTTTACAAAATTTTACGACCCTTTCCAAAACAATGAAAGGGTCTATAAATACTATTCTAATCTAACTACTAAATATCTAAAAACTGAAAACTAAGAAATCGGCATCAACAAATATTATTTTGCATTTGGGTGATTCGGCAGTCGGCGGCGATGCTTCAGTCAGCTGTCTCTTTGCCTTTACTCTTTCGCTGACATATCGCCAGCATTGGCTCTACTTCAGGTGGAGTATTGAGGCGAGAAGTCAGCTGTGCATCATATGTGGCATCTTGGAAATCGGCAATCAGGTATTGGAGAGCGTCGGTTAGACAGTTAAGAGCCGACCTTTGAGAATGCGGTTTAATCAAGAAAAGCCAGTATGCATCGGAGGTCAAGGTATTCACTCCAGCAATTAACCGCCCTTGTTCTTCCAGCTTAAGATAATTCTTATGCTCCAGCATATTCGCGGTTGTTATGTTTCCAGGTGTGCATTGTGAAATCATGTTAGCCAGGTACAATGTATCATTGACTATATTGATCATGTTTTTGGAAATTGTTTTGCATCTGGATGCTGCCCTCTCTGCCTTCATTACCTGTGTTTCCCATTCCATGAAAAGTATGTTCTTGTATGTTTCACTAATTCGGGCTAAATTAGCAGCTTGCCCTTCTGGAGTATCTTGCCATTCAATATATTCTATTATTTCATCTTCGGCCTGATCCAAGTTAGTCCTGGCTTTCTCGATTTGCTTACATACTGCTGTAGATATATCACAAAGTGACTCAGCCTCAACTAGCTGTTGGCACAAAAGTCTAATCTGAGATATTAAAGCGCCGTTTATCAGAGTTGCCTCTGTTCTGAAATCTTCAATACTCTTGGCACCTTTAATACCTTCAAGCTGTGCTGAGAGCTGAACTATTTGATCTTCTTTAGATTTCATTAACAGCTCATTTGATGCTTCCAACTGTGATAATGCCTCTGCTAATTCACGTGCTTTAATGTCACTTTGGTCTATCCTTAGTTTTTCAATTTGCTGGGTTAACAAATGATTCTCTTGTTGTTGAGCCAGCAATTGTTCTTCCGCCTGTGTCGTTTTATTCTTTGCCTCTATCACTTCTGCTTGCAATGCATATACCTCATGCTCTTTAGTCTTCAAAAGAAGACTCACTTCGGATGCTTTGTCAATGGTTGCTGCTGAATAAGCTCCCGCAAATTGCGACAGCTTTGTTAAATCTTCAGAGGGACTTAATTCTCCCTTCCAGACGACATTGCCCGTGACTGTTTGCTCATTTGAAACAGAAGGTTGATCAAGCCTTCGCCTCTTCCTTGAGCGTCTTACAACGGCTTTATGCTTAGGGCTGTAGAAAATGTCTAGAGGAGGGATTTCCTCTACCTGAAGATCAACTTGATCAGATGGATTCTGAGTAACTTCTTCAACGTTCTGTACTGTGGGTGGGCCGCTGGTTCCTTCAAGAACCGGAGAAACAGTAATATCGGGAGTCTTTAAGGCATCTGAGTCTTTGGAGGCTTCTTTACCACTTATAATGGAATCAAATTGGTTCCATTCCTTAATCAATTCAGTATCGACAGAGATTTGCTTACTCTGTTCTTTTTCTTTTTCAATTCTCTGCTGTTCTTCGAATGCCTTCCGCTGTTGCTCCTCTTGTACTCTCCGTTGCTGTTCCTCCAATTCCTTTTTCTGCCTATCTTCCAGTTCTTTCCTTATTTTTTCTTCTTCCTCTCGTTTCCTCTGTTCTTCTATCTCTCTTTGTCTCTGTTCTTCTATCTCCCTTTGCCTTCTCTGCTCTTGTTCAATTTGTGCTTTTTGCTGCCTTTCTATTTGTTCTCTTCTATGACTTTCTGCCTGCAGCTTTCTTTGACTTTTCTCCTGTTCTCTAATTGTAACGGGAGGTGAATTTATTTCTGGCTGATCAGGCTCGCTTGAGGATGAAGTTGGGGTTGTAGATAATAACTTTAGAGGCAAAGTTTGCAACCTTTGCTTTCTAAGTTTATTAAATTCAGTTAATTCCATATCTTCATATCTCATCGCAGCAAGTTGTTTGACTTGGCTTATTGAATCAGCACCCATGAACAGGTCGTCAAACTGGTCTTCTTGGTGAACAACCTTTGTCAGCTTAGCCTGTTCCAAGGCAATGAAAGCAGCCTTGTTCGGGTCATAGAGTCTGTTGGGAATAGAAACTAGAGATAGCATTTGGAGTTTTGCTGCTTCCTTTTCTGCATGCTTATAATTTAGCAGCGTATAAACTCCAATTCTTAAAGGAAACGATGGCCATCCTCTCTTCTTCTCCTCTTTGAGAGTTTGGGTAACACCTTCAGACATTATCTGATAAGAGATTTCTCGGGCTAACAGTTTGTCTGGCATGTATACGGGAAGAACATGTGGCCTGGCCTTGCTTCCAAAAACTCTGATATAAGAAAAACATTCTTCGCCGAACCAATGGGCTACGGCTGGCAGGTCAAAAGAGGCTTCATAGGAAATCCTAGGGATAGGTCTGTCAAAAATAGAATAGTGAACGGGAACCATAAAACCATTGCAAATTTGGTACAAATGGTCTTTGTGAGAAGGTTTCCACAATTTACGATGATACAAATGAATAGGTGTTGGGTCATGGGTTGTCCATCTCCAACCAAGGACAGGAAACTCAGAATTAAAACAAAGGGCATCCATAATGTATGCAGAGTAATAAAAAGGTGGGATTTTTCTCTCAGTGACTCTGGTTTTGGCCCTAAACTCACGAATAGCTAAGACCAACTTATCAGACAGGATAGTGGCCCAATCCATAATTATACTATTAACGGCCGCTTCCATTAAGGGAACCATATCAACATGGATATTTGCAGAATCATGAAATCCCCACAATCTACACATCATAATTCCAGCATAGCAGTAAGGTGAAGCCAGAGAGGCATTGGAGTACTTACCCGACATATCCTGTTTGTGTTTTGCTGGATTTTGCCTCCAATCTCGGAGAGGTTTGGCTGGTGATTCATTCTCTCTGGCAAATTTTTCCACAAATGCTCTGTTATAGACTTGCTCGGGATTGGGCAAATGATACATTCGTCTTAAGTCGTCAGGCTTGAAGGAGCCGAAAATCCTTCCATCCTTAGAAATGAAGGTTCTATTAGTGAGAGGAACTTCTTCAATTGCCCAACGTACCACATCAGTATAAGGCAAGACTTGTTCCCTGGCTGCTATTCTGTGCAGAAAAGAGTCAGCCAAATCTTTAAGAGTTGCCTCAGACTTTCTTAATTCATCCACACTTGCCTCCGTTACTGTCACTTCTGGTTGTTCTCCTTCTAGCAAATTGTATGTCCCTTGCCATGTAGTACCAGTAAGACCAGTGCATGTAGTATCTGAGATTAAGCCTTTCCTTGAAGGTGTAGCAGCTTGGCCTGAGGCGGGTGTCGCAGTAGAACCTGCCATCTTCTTGAACTTTTTTCCCATCATATTCAGACTTCTCTCGTTAGTCGAATTCTACACAAGTGCAAGAGAAATCGTAACAAAGAAATAACAATGACAATCCATAACGGGATAAATATATGATTTGAAGCGTGGCGAGATTATTCCTAAAAGAGGCTGCGGATCTAATGATTTGAGAAGGCACCGTAGATGTAATGATGGTGATTTTACGGCCTGCAGCTTCATAAATGACCATTACTTAAGTTATTAAACCGAATGACCCTTAAAGCGTGTAATAGATTTTTCAAAGGTCTAATCGTAATTGCTCGTTAATTCGAAGGGGCAAAGCTTTAAATACGCATGCATTACCTTATCCCTTTACTTAACGGCATTTTGAAATCTGTGATTTTGTCAAATCGATTTTAAATATAACTTTAATGCTTTGAAATAATCACCTTTTGGAACTGAGGTCATCATTAAGCGTCATCATATCGCATCGGAAGTGTGTGTGTGGCGTTATCACTTGGGAAAGTTCTTTAGCGAACGCCGATTGCGATATCGCATTCGGCGCGCGAACATAACCCCCAAATGTGTATCAATTGCTTTTAGCGAATGCCGATAGCGATATCGCATCGGGGAAAGGATATAAACGTCTTATGAAAATGCGTAGGATTGTACCGATTTCCGATATGCGATATCGCATCGGGCCGGAGTGTTAAAACATTTTTTACAAGACATAGTGCCATGCCGATAGCCGATCGCCGATATCGCGTCGCATCGGGGAAAAGGTATGTGCCCTTTTGTGTGTGCATTGGCTATTGCCGATGGCCGATAGCGATATCGCATCGGGAAAAACCAAGATGGCAACCGAACTTGCGATTACTTTTTTTTGGACTTAACCAAAAATTGCTTATCATTTGCTCAACAAGGGTTTTTTTGCATAAATTCATTTGATTATCATACCTTATTTGAACAAGTTTATTAATGCCAATTAAAAATTTTAAAAGGGACCCATTTCATATGTAAATTGTTTGTGATAAAAATGTTATGAAATGGGGGGTTGTTGTAGGGCACAACAATTGGCGATTCGCTGGCAGAACCAATTATCTCTGAACTAACAATTATATTTACATTTTCTCAAATAGAATCTTTATAAAAGAAAGGAAATTTCTAATATAACTAGATATCTATTGATTCTAAATAAAACAAGTTTCTTCATTAAACTTCCTCTTTTTATAAATGCACTTCGAGTATTAAAATAAGTCCTTATTGGTTTGTAAAAGTAAAAATAGAAAACTTTTCCATATCAGCTTTTAAAATAAACTCCTCTGTCACAGGTAGAGCCTCTGCTGCCAGCAAACGTTCATAGTCTCGGCAGGGTTACCTTTTAACCATGTTCTTGTCCATTGTTCCATTCACCTTAGAGTGTGACTAAACATAATGAATTCAAAAGATATTCTCGTATTTTTTGAATTTCAATTTCTTTTTTCGTTTAAGATAAAAGCCATTGTCCTGGTTTGGTGGCCAGATAGGTGACAATGCCATTCACGGGTAGTAATTAAACTGAACAAGCTGGCTCGTGATGAGACCCCTTGTCTTCAGATTTCAAGCCATTACCCTGTTTGGTATGCAGTTTTGGTAATGTCAGTTAAATTATTTTCCTATGAACATGGTAAGCAGGCTTGTGATAAGACCTCTTATCTTTAATCTTTTATATTTTAGAATTACACTCTGAGTAATCAAAAACTGTTCGTGAATGGGATGAACAATTATCTTATTAAGAATAAATGGATGACAGGTTTAAGAGTTGAAGATGCTGAAGATGAATTAGCTCCTATTTTCGTATAGATAACCTTTGGGGACTAATTTCAACCACTCAAGATGATTCATAGATCTTTGTTCAGAGTGAAATTTACAAAGGTGAGTCTGTAATGCTTAGAATAAAAAGATATCTAATTTCCTAGAAATGATCTCTCTTGGTTCAGGATGCTATTTTTAAAAAGTAAATATTAATATTACTATGGCGAGACAGCTTTTGTTTACAGCGAAAGGTCAATGGGAATGTCCCACATTCTTATTCCTACAAATCCTACAAACTATGAAAAACTAATAAGCTAGAAAGAGAAGGGGTTACCTCCTCAGTTAAAGAATTTCTTCAGGATTAGACCATTGACAGGGAGAGAATCTCTCACCCCTGATAGATTTTGAAGTATGAATGTGGAATGGCCTACTTTTTCACAGATTTGAAATGGTCCTAGCCACAGTTTTTGGAATTTGGAATGTTTACCTTTGTCTTCATGGGCTTTGTCCCATTTCAGGACTAGATCTCCGACTTCAAATTGTCTAGGGCTGGATGAGGCTAGATCGAAAGCTGCTTTAATGACTTGCTGATGTCTTGCATGTGTAACCTTGGCTTTATCCCTTTCTTCTTCAAGTTTGAGTATTTGATCATGTCTAAACTGTATAGAAGAAGAAGGAGTTTCGTCTATAAATTGCACTAGGGCTAAAGATGGGAGAAGAAGATTGGTTGGTACGACTGCTTCTTTTCCATAAACAAGATTAAAAGGAGAAGTCCCTATGGAAGCTTTCTGTGTAATTCTATCGGCCCATAATGCAAATACCAAGGATTTATGCCAGTTCTTATGATTTTCTTCAATTGTTCGCTTAATGATTTTGATTAGATTTTTATTAGTTGATTCTGCTAGGCCGTTACCCTGGGGGTAATAGTTGGCAGAATACTTTAATTTGAATCCTCTTTTGATAGCGAAATCAATCATTGCATTGCCTGAGAAGTAAGAAGCATTATCAAAGACAAGAGCGTTTGGAACACCAAACCTGGTTACGATGAACTGATCTATAAATTCGATGATTGCTTCCGAGTTTGTTGTCTTTAATGGAACTGCTTCTACCCACTTTGTAAAGTAATCAGTTGCTGTAAGGATATACTTGTGTTGCTTGGAAGATGAAGGATTTATTTCTCCAATGATGTCCAATCCCCATTGTTCAAAAGGTTGTTCAATGTTGATTGGTTGTAAAGGGAAAGCTGGCTTTCGTTGTCTTCCACTGGCAGTTTGGCACTTAATGCATTTCCTTACATATTCATGAGCATCCTTAAACAAAGTAGGCCAGTAATATCCGGCATGAATTACTTTATGAGCTGTTGTATCAGCTCCAAAATGTCCTCCTGCCGGTCCATCGTGTAGCTCCTGCAAAACCTTTTGAGCTTCAGGTTTCTCAAGGCATCTTAGTAATACAGAATCATAGTTTCTCCTGAAGAGCACATCGTTAATAAGAGAAAAACTCTTAGCTTTCAATCTAATGGCTCTCTTATTCTTGTAGGACAAATTGGTAGGTGCATAACCATTCTTTAAATAAAAGATTAGATCTGAATATTGAGATTCGGAATCCGGTATACTTAGCTGATTGACTTCTTGGTTTTGCTCTGTATCACCTGATTCAGGAATGTTTGATGCTCCTGCTAAGATCCTGCAAAAACCTTGACCTTTAACAAATTTTGCTGGCTTTATTTCTAGATCATATTCTTGGAGGGCTGCGACCCAGTTTGCCCTCTTTTCTCCCAATTCCTTTTGAATTAATAGTTGCCTAACTGCGGAGAAAGGAACTATTACTTTAGTATGGGTTTTAAGAAGAAAGGGTCGATAATGTTTGACTGCTTTAAAGACAGCAAAAGCTTGTTTCTCAATTTCGGAATAATTCAATTCGGCGCCTTGGAAGTTAGAACTGAAGAACGAAATGGGCGCTTCCAAATTGTCATCATTCAACTGAGTTAGTACTGCTGCGTAAGATAAGTCGGATGCAATAGTATATAATGTAAAATGATTAGAAAGATTTGGAGTATTCAGGGCTGGGACATTGATTATGGATTGTTTAATATCATGAAAAGCTTGCTTTTCTTCTAGTCCCCATCTGAAGGTTGAATTCTTTTTAATCATCTTTTGCAGTGGTAGTACAATCTGTGAAAAATCTGGAACAAATCGCTTAACGAAATTAATTTGTCCTAAAAACGACTGCATCGATTTTTTATTGTGTGGAAAAGGAATTTCAGAAATTTCTTTAATTCGCTCAGGATCTACATAAATGCCATCCTTAGATACTATAAACCCTAAGAGCTTGCCTTGGTTGAGAGCGAAAAAAGACTTTTTCGGGTTAAGAGAGATACCATATGTTTTGCATCGTTGAAAAATCTGATTTAAATCATGCAAGTGATTATATCTCTTTTTAGAATATACAGTAATGTCATCGAGGTAGACAACTACTGTTCGGTTAATTAACCCTCTAAAGGCTGTATCCATAGCTCTTTGAAATGTCGCTCCTGCATTTATGAGTCCGAAAGGCATCTTTTGGTATGCGTAAGTTCCCCATTTTGTTCTGAATGTAGTTTTTAATTGGTCATCAGGGTGGACCAGCACTTGATTGTATCCTGAGAAACCATCAAGAAAAGACATCAATTCAGATCCTGCTACCGATTGAAGGATTTGCTCCATGGTAGGCAGAGGGAAGTTATCTTTTAAGCTTGCCTTATTTAAATTTCTGAAATCAATACAGATTCTGATGTCGCCGTTTTTCTTCCTGACGGGTACCATATTGGAGACCCAGTTTGAGTGTCGGACAGGAAAGATAATCTTAGCTTTTAAAAGCTTATTAAGTTCCGACTTTTTCTGGCTCTCCAAATTTGGATGGATTTTTCTTAACTTCTGTTGGATTGGTTTTTGATCGGGAAGCATAGGAATAGTGTGTTGTATGATAGATGTATCATATGTTTTAAGGTCATCATACTTCCAAGCAAAAACTTGTTTGTTTTTTCTTAAAAGTTTGATAAATGCTTCCTTTTCTATTGTAGAAAGTCCTAATCCTAAATTTATATTCTGAGGAGTTTGAGCCGTTCCTAAATTAATCAATTCAAACCTAAGAGTAGAGCTCTGGAGTTTAGCATTAATTACAGGTTTAAACCTATCTTTGATGTCATAAAGGTCTTCAAGCTTTACCACAGGTTTAGGAATAACGTTATCTTGAGATGTTTGCTTCATTTGAGAATCATGCTCATCCTCTTCAATGACTTGATTGTCATAGGACTTTTCAGAGGTCAAAAATTGCAAAATATCCTCGTCATGGTTGAAAACCCTCCAGCTAGTGATGTTATCAGGAACTGAAGGTCTAAAAATTAACTCTACAGAAAATCTATCAAGACTATAGTCTTCGGAAGGGAGAAGCTTGGAAGCTACGTTGGCTAGTAAATCAGCTGCTGAATTTTGCGATCTTGGGATTGATAAAATATTGAATGCTGAGAAATGCGAAGTGAGATCTTGCACTAGCGTTTAATAATGCTTAAGGTGGCTTGAGAGGCAATGGATTGTATTCCTTACCTGTTTAACAATGATCTCATTATCGCCGAATACTTTTAAATATTGGACTTTAAGGTCAATTGCCTTATATAATCCCTGAAGTAGTGCTTCGTATTCGGCTGTATTGTTGGTGCATTCAAATTCTAATCTACAAGAAAGCATTGTCTTTTCGCCTTTTGGACTAATCAAAATGCAACCTGCTCCTGAGCCCTCGCTGGACTTAGAGCCATCAAAATACAAAGACCAAAATAAAGGAGAATCAGAAATATTTACATCCTTTTGATCTACATTAAAGCATTTGGATAAATTTGATTGTGAAAAATTTTCTACTTGAGATGTACAATGATTAACTTGAAAAGGGGAAGATTGGGCAACAAAATTGCCAAAGAATGATTGTGAAGAATAATTTCCCAAAATGTTATTGTTGAAAGCCACCGGCTGGTTTTCTTGTTCGAAATCGGTTACTGTATGAGTCATATGCTTCTCACGGTCGATCCTTATTTGATTTGGCTTACCCTTGTAGGGGAGCCACATATGTGACCAATCGGTGGAAATGTATCCATGTAGTTTCTCAGACCAGTCTCTGCTCAAAATTAAACCGTAAAATTCAGGTATGTCGGCTATCAAAATGTCTATTCTCTGTACTATTCTGGGATCAGCAGACAACCTGATAGTCACGGAATTAATTTCTCCTATGACCTGTACTTTGGTTCTGTCTAACTGTACAATGTGGATGGCTGACTTCTGGGGTTCTATGTTCAGCTTAGAACAAACTGAAGCTGGCATAATATTGGATGAAGCCCCTGAATCAATTAAACAGTTATGCAGATTTCGATTATAGATTTCATAGGTGAGCAAAAAAGGTGGGGTATGAGAATTGGATCTATCTCCAATCAGAACCGAATCGGTAGCCTCGACCATATCTGGAGGGGGTTGTCCTGAATCATTAGCAGCTTTTGAACTGGGAAGAGGGGAAGAGGGAATAGCGTTAAATTCCCTTAGGAGCAGTTTTTGCTGATGTTTTAATTTACCTAGTTCAAACATAGTTATGTTTGCCTTGGTCTTTTTCATGTCATCGACAATATTATACTCCATATGGTCAGATACCACTAGTGTTTTGGATGTTGAAGGAGAATTAGAAATTGGAGGCTGGTTTTGAGGGGCTGCTACCGGAGATTTCTTCGGAAGAACTTTTTCTTTTGGTGTGGCAGCACCTGCACTCCTCTTTTTTGTTTGAGTAGGTTCAGAAGCGCTTCTACTTCTTGTAGTAACCGGAAAGGCTTCTTCTTCATTCTCAGTATCAGAGTTTGGGAGTATAAAATCCCACATTCCATGGCATTCAGCTACTTCTTCTTCATCATTGGTCTGTTCAGTTGTTTCACCTTCCTCTTCTTCTTGGTCTGAGTCTGCATTGGATATAACATTGGGTGGCTTTGACTCAGTTTTCTTGTAAGTTCTAAATGGTCTTTTATTTGAGGTTTCGGCCACCTATTTCTTGATATCAACCATTTCATTAGACAATGTTTTAAGGACCTTTTGTAAACCTTCCATATCATAGGGGTCCTTTGGGGTTTTCTTCTTGGAATCTTCTTTAAACGAGACTTTTTTAGCTTTTCGGTCTTCAAGAGCAGCTTTCTTCTCAAGAGCATTAATGCGTTTTTCAACAGCAAGTGCTTCTTTCATGTTTTCAGCTAAGGTAGGTTTGCCAGCCCTGTCTACAAAAATAGCTATGTTGGTAGGTAAGGCGGTAATATACCATTCGCTTCTGATTTGTTCACTTGGTTTAGAGGCGGTAGGGATTTTATTCAGGAGTTTATTAAATCTGGCATTAAACTCTTTTATTGGTTCCCTATGCTCTATTCTCAAGTTGGAGAGATCATTTATTAAAGTAGCTAAGGACCTATCATCTCCATACTTGGTAAGAAACTCCTCTTGGCATGTGTTCCAACTGGTAATTAAACCAGAAGGTAAGGAAAAATACCAGGATCCTGCCGATCCTTGTAAAGTGTAGGGAAAAAGTCTGACAACAACATCTTGCTCTGTCACTCCTTTCAAGTTAACTGCTAACATAAAATTGTTAATATGTTCTTCAGCTTGGGTTCCGTTATCTGGATTAAATTTAGGCAACCATTTTTCGGGAGCGTCTGGTAGATCATGTAATGGTCCAGGCATGTTGACTGCACCTGGCCTAGTCCATGGATCTGCCATTGTGCTAGCAACAGTGGTTGACACTACTTTCGGGGTTCCAGATGTTTGAGGAGGTATCAAAAATGAAGAGTGAGTAGGTTGGGATATTGAGGCTCCTATTCCCTGATGAACAACAATATGTAATGGAGGAGTGGATGGTCGACTTTGCAGATGAGGAGATGAAATGGAGGATGTGGAAGAAAAATCTCCACTATCAGATCCTTCAGTATTTTTCTTTGGCCTTTTCCTTTTGGGTAAAGGAAACTCAGTGGGTTCAATACCAAGTTTTTCGCTCTAAAGTCTGGTGAGAGGATGAGTGAGGTTGAACTGCGAAGTCGCACTGCTTTCTGATATCTCAGATTTCTGTGGTGAGATGGAGAAGCTCTGAAGTTTCTGGATTAGAGACTGGACTTCAGGAGATTCAAGACTTAGTTGTTCTGAAATATTATGGGTGTGAGCAGTGGTGGTTGATTCTTCCTTTCTTTGATCATGTGCTGGTAAACCAGCATGTGATTGAGAAGGAGAAGATGGTTTGGAGGGGGAATTACTCTTAGAATGGTTTGTGGAGTTGGACCTACTTGCCATTCACAGTTGATGGCCCTCCTTCTAGCGCCAAAAATGTTGATGCCTCGAAATTCGTTGCAACAACATCGGGGAAACCACCCGGTCCGGAACTTAGTGCAGCTCCTTTTCCGTTTGGAATAGTGGCTCCGACTGGGGATAACGGGACCAGTTTCCCAAAGATTATAAGTGAACGGGATGGATGGATGATTTAAGATATGAAATGATAATAAACAAAATAACTAAACTATAAAAGAAATACAAAAACTATAAGCTAATCCCGGGACTTATCAATTCAGACAGTACAGCGTTTAATAAACTATGCTTAATGACAGGCATATAGATGACACTAACAACAAGCATAGATGTTTAATCATTTGAGATTGCTCTGCGTAAGTAGTTACGCAGAGCTATAATAGCGAATTACTGTACTCAGTCATTTATATCATTGATACATACATGGGTGAAAGATAACAAATCTCAAAACATTCAATAGTGATATGAAATGAAGACTTGTTGTTGTATTACATACATGTATTCAATAATAGCAAAGTAATAACACAGCAATTCATATAACTGAAAAGAGAACAGATACAGATAATAGTACCATGCAAGCTGTTTGATCAATCCAATGTATTAATCGCTATGTAGCAGTCCTTCCTTCCAACCAGAAAGCATTCCAAGCAAACGACAATAGTGCACAATTTACTTAAACAGCATTCCAAGTAAAATTAAGGACCTGTGGTCGAGTTTCAAAAAGAATATAGACCGAAGCACAATAGTGCAAACTTCAGCCTTTTAGTCTTTTACAAAATTTTACGACCCTTTCCAAAACAATGAAAGGGTCTATAAATACTATTCTAATCTAACTACTAAATATCTAAAAACTGAAAACTAAGAAATCGGCATCAACAAATATTATTTTGCATTTGGGTGATTCGGCAGTCGGCGGCGATGCTTCAGTCAGCTGTCTCTTTGCCTTTACTCTTTCGCTGACATATCGCCAGCATTGGCTCTACTTCAGGTGGAGTATTGAGGTGAGAAGTCAGCTGTGCATCATATGTGGCATCTTGGAAATCAGCAATCAGGTATTGGAGAGCGTCGGTTAGACAGTTAAGAGCCGACCTTTGAGAATGCGGTTTAATCAAGAAAAGCCAGTATGCATCGGAGGTCAAGGTATTCACTCCAGCAATTAACCGCCCTTGTTCTTCCAGCTTAAGATAATTCTTATGCTCCAGCATATTCGCGGTTGTTATGTTTCCAGGTGTGCATTGTGAAATCATGTTAGCCAGGTACAATGTATCATTGACTATATTGATCATGTTTTTGGAAATTGTTTTGCATCTGGATGCTGCCCTCTCTGCCTTCATTACCTGTGTTTCCCATTCCATGAAAAGTATGTTCTTGTATGTTTCACTAATTCGGGCTAAATTAGCAGCTTGCCCTTCTGGAGTATCTTGCCATTCAATATATTCTATTATTTCATCTTCGGCCTGATCCAAGTTAGTCCTGGCTTTCTCGATTTGCTTACATACTGCTGTAGATATATCACAAAGTGACTCAGCCTCAACTAGCTGTTGGCACAAAAGTCTAATCTGAGATATTAAAGCGCCGTTTATCAGAGTTGCCTCTGTTCTGAAATCTTCAATACTCTTGGCACCTTTAATACCTTCAAGCTGTGCTGAGAGCTGAACTATTTGATCTTCTTTAGATTTCATTAACAGCTCATTTGATGCTTCCAACTGTGATAATGCCTCTGCTAATTCACGTGCTTTAATGTCACTTTGGTCTATCCTTAGTTTTTCAATTTGCTGGGTTAACAAATGATTCTCTTGTTGTTGAGCCAGCAATTGTTCTTCCGCCTGTGTCGTTTTATTCTTTGCCTCTATCACTTCTGCTTGCAATGCATATACCTCATGCTCTTTAGTCTTCAAAAGAAGACTCACTTCGGATGCTTTGTCAATGGTTGCTGCTGAATAAGCTCCTGCAAATTGCGACAGCTTTGTTAAATCTTCAGAGGGACTTAATTCTCCCTTCCAGACGACATTGCCCGTGACTGTTTGCTCATTTGAAACAGAAGGTTGATCAAGCCTTCGCCTCTTCCTTGAGCGTCTTACAACGGCTTTATGCTTAGGGCTGTAGAAAATGTCTAGAGGAGGGATTTCCTCTACCTGAAGATCAACTTGATCAGATGGATTCTGAGTAACTTCTTCAACGTTCTGTACTGTGGGTGGGCCGCTGGTTCCTTCAAGAACCGGAGAAACAGTAATATCGGGAGTCTTTAAGGCATCTGAGTCTTTGGAGGCTTCTTTACCACTTATAATGGAATCAAATTGGTTCCATTCCTTAATCAATTCAGTATCGACAGAGATTTGCTTACTCTGTTCTTTTTCTTTTTCAATTCTCTGTTGTTCTTCGAATGCCTTCCGCTGTTGCTCCTCTTGTACTCTCCGTTGTTGTTCCTCCAATTCCTTTTTCTGCCTATCTTCCAGTTCTTTCCTTATTTTTTCTTCTTCCTCTCGTTTCCTCTGTTCTTCTATCTCTCTTTGTCTCTGTTCTTCTATCTCCCTTTGCCTTCTCTGCTCTTGTTCAATTTGTGCTTTTTGCTGCCTTTCTATTTGTTCTCTTCTATGACTTTCTGCCTGCAGCTTTCTTTGACTTTTCTCCTGTTCTCTAATTGTAACAGGAGGTGAATTTATTTCTGGCTGATCAGGCTCGCTTGAGGATGAAGTTGGGGTTGTAGATAATAACTTTAGAGGCAAAGTTTGCAACCTTTGCTTTCTAAGTTTATTAAATTCAGTTAATTCCATATCTTCATATCTCATCGCAGCAAGTTGTTTGACTTGGCTTATTGAATCAGCACCCATGAACAGGTCGTCAAACTGGTCTTCTTGGTGAACAACCTTTGTCAGCTTAGCCTGTTCCAAGGCAATGAAAGCAGCCTTGTTCGGGTCATAGAGTCTGTTGGGAATAGAAACTAGAGATAGCATTTGGAGTTTTGCTGCTTCCTTTTCTGCATGCTTATAATTTAGCAGCGTATAAACTCCAATTCTTAAAGGAAACGATGGCCATCCTCTCTTCTTCTCCTCTTTGAGAGTTTGGGTAACACCTTCAGACATTATCTGATAAGAGATTTCTCGGGCTAACAGTTTGTCTGGCATGTATACAGGAAGAACATGTGGCCTGGCTTTGCTTCCAAAAACTCTGATATAAGAAAAACATTCTTCGCCGAACCAATGGGCTACGGCTGGCAGGTCAAAAGAGGCTTCATAGGAAATCCTAGGGATAGGTCTGTCAAAAATAGAATAGTGAACGGGAACCATAAAACCATTGCAAATTTGGTACAAATGGTCTTTGTGAGAAGGTTTCCACAATTTACGATGATATAAATGAATAGGTGTTGGGTCATGGGTTGTCCATCTCCAACCAAGGACAGGAAACTCAGAATTAAAACAAAGGGCATCCATAATGTATGCAGAGTAATAAAAAGGTGGGATTTTTCTCTCAGTGACTCTGGTTTTGGCCCTAAACTCACGAATAGCTAAGACCAACTTATCAGACAGGATAGTGGCCCAATCCATAATTATACTATTAACGGCCGCTTCCATTAAGGGAACCATATCAACATGGATATTTGCAGAATCATGAAATCCCCACAATCTACACATCATAATTCCAGCATAGCAGTAAGGTGAAGCCAGAGAGGCATTGGAGTACTTACCCGACATATCCTGTTTGTGTTTTGCTGGATTTTGCCTCCAATCTCGGAGAGGTTCGGCTGGTGATTCATTCTCTCTGGCAAATTTTTCCACAAATGCTCTGTTATAGACTTGCTCGGGATTGGGCAAATGATACATTCGTCTTAAGTCGTCAGGCTTGAAGGAGCCGAAAATCCTTCCATCCTTAGAAATGAAGGTTCTATTAGTGAGAGGAACTTCTTCAATTGCCCAACGTACCACATCAGTATAAGGCAAGACTTGTTCCCTGGCTGCTATTCTGTGCAGAAAAGAGTCAGCCAAATCTTTAAGAGTTGCCTCAGACTTTCTTAATTCATCCACACTTGCCTCCGTTACTGTCACTTCTGGTTGTTCTCCTTCTAGCAAATTGTATGTCCCTTGCCATGTAGTACCAGTAAGACCAGTGCATGTAGTATCTGAGATTAAGCCTTTCCTTGAAGGTGTAGCAGCTTGGCCTGAGGCGGGTGTCGCAGTAGAACCTGCCATCTTCTTGAACTTTTTTCCCATCATATTCAGACTTCTCTCGTTAGTCGAATTCTACACAAGTGCAAGAGAAATCGTAACAAAGAAATAACAATGACAATCCATAACGGGATAAATATATGATTTGAAGCGTGGCGAGATTATTCCTAAAAGAGGCTGCGGATCTAATGATTTGAGAAGGCACCGTAGATGTAATGATGGTGATTTTACGGCCTGCAGCTTCATAAATGACCATTACTTAAGTTATTAAACCGAATGACCCCTTAAAGCGTGTAATAGATTTTTCAAAGGTCTAATCGTAATTGCTCGTTAATTCGAAGGGGCAAAGCTTTAAATACGCATGCATTACCTTATCCCTTTACTTAACGGCATTTTGAAATCTGTGATTTTGTCAAATCGATTTTAAATATAACTTTAATGCTTTGAAATAATCACCTTTTGGAACTGAGGTCATCATTAAGCGTCATCATATCGCATCGGAAGTGTGTGTGTGGCGTTATCACTTGGGAAAGTTCTTTAGCGAACGCCGATTGCGATATCGCATTCGGCGCGCGAACATAACCCCCAAATGTGTATCAATTGCTTTTAGCGAATGCCGATAGCGATATCGCATCGGGGAAAGGATATAAACGTCTTATGAAAATGCGTAGGATTGTACCGATTTCCGATATGCGATATCGCATCGGGCCGGAGTGTTAAAACATTTTTTACAAGACATAGTGCCATGCCGATAGCCGATCGCCGATATCGCGTCGCATCGGGGAAAAGGTATGTGCCCTTTTGTGTGTGCATTGGCTATTGCCGATGGCCGATAGCGATATCGCATCGGGAAAAACCAAGATGGCAACCGAACTTGCGATTACTTTTTTTTGGACTTAACCAAAAATTGCTTATCATTTGCTCAACAAGGGTTTTTTTGCATAAATTCATTTGATTATCATACCTTATTTGAACAAGTTTATTAATGCCAATTAAAAATTTTAAAAGGGACCCATTTCATATGTAAATTGTTTGTGATAAAAATGTTATGAAATGGGGGGTTGTTGTAGGGCACAACAGTACCTTTGGTATCAAGGCATAACAGGTGGAACCAAAGACCCTGAGATGCTTTACCAAAGGAACATGTCCATACCACATTTCATATGGAGTCTTGTTTCTAATAGCATTAGATGGACATCTATTCTTTATATATGCAGCACATAGAACAACATCAGTCCAAAACATTATCTTTACATTTTTTAAGAAGAGCATGGATCGTACCATATTTAAGATTGTCCTATTCATTCTTTCAGCTACACCATTCTGTTGGGGATTATAAGGCACAGTTGTTTGATGTTTGATCCCATGTTGGTGAAGATAGTTTTCAAATTCATTTGATGTGTATTCTTTTCCATTATCAATGCAAATAGACCCAATATGAGATTGTGCATCATTTTCAATCCATTTATGAAAGTTCTTGAATGTTTGAAAAGCATCAGATTTGTTCTTCAATAAATAAACCCAACACATTCTGGTGTAGTCATCAATAAATGTCATCATATATTTATTTCCATTTGCAGAAGGAACAGGCATTGGACCACATAAATCTGAATGAATGAGTTCAATTTTTCTATGTGCTCTTGAATGTGAATCATGAAAAGACTATTTTCTATGCTTTCCTAGAATGCAAGCATCACATTGCTTAAGTTTCCTAGGAATTGTAGGCAAACCAGTAACACCATTTTTCTTCAACAAGCGGAGGCTGTCATAGTTCAAATGTCCAAATCTAGCATGCCATAATAAACTTGATGGAAGTGTACCTTCTTCATAATGAGAATTGTATGAGAAATGTTGTGCACGAGCAGAGGTTCCTTGCAGCTTGAGAAGCCTTTCTTCTTCTATTCCCCTCATGACAAGTGAGTGGTCAGATGCTTTTCTTACCTCAAGCTTGCCATCAAACATATGAATGGAGTGACCTTGCTGGCGGATGTGGACCAAGGACAGCAAGTTTCTCTTGAGCTGTGGGAGATATAGAACATGATGCAGAAGAAAGTCTGGAAGACCAGGCAGTTTAAGCCTGATTGTGCCAAGCCCTAATGGCTTGATTTTTGATTGGTCTGCAAAGTATATTGTTCCATCAACATTGTCAGTAAATTCTTCAAAAAAATCTTTTCTATGAGTCATGTGGTAGGTTGCTCCTGAATCAAGCAACCAATCATTTTTCCAAGAAGCAAGTGAAGCATTAAATAAATCTTCATTTACTCCAATATTACATTGTGCCACAACATAGTGAGGCGATTCAGGTGCTTTACCTTTGTCTGTATCATCAGTTTTACATTTATGTTGGTTTCTCTGCTGCTCAATTTTGTCCCATGGTAACTTGCATGTAGAGGCATCATGTAATCCATTTCTTTTGCAGCGTATGTAGTGAAAATCTACCTTTTCTCCTTGAGAGTGTCTGCCCCCCTGCCTCTGACATATCTTCCTCTTCCTCTTCGACCACCTCTTCCTCTTAAAGAATCTTGAGCAGAATACTTTTATTTATGACCAAGGCACACATCCTCTTCAGAATATTTAGGGGTTGTCTTCTTTCCAAAAGCTTTCTCTCTTTCAGCAAATTTTTTCACAAGAGAGTCAAAGGTAATGTCTTTAATATTTCCATTTGCTTGCAATGACTCAAGATAATTGGAGTAAGTAGGATAAAGTGCCTTGAGAAAAGCGATAAGAGGAATATCCAAATAAATTTTAGTGGCTTGGATATCATGCATTATAGACTTTACTTCAGATGCAAGAGCAAGAGGATCATTATTTTGCAGTTCAAGAGTGAAGAGTTTAATCATGAGTTGAACAACTTCAAGTGTAGAATGTGAGTCATAGAGTTCTTTCAGCTTTTGTAAGGCTTCAAAAGCAGTTGAAAATGGTGTAATATGGCGACTCACCTCTTCACTTATAGATGTTGCAATTAATGCATAGGCTTTGATGTTCTTGTTTTCCTAAACGGCGAGCTCTTTGTCTGATGTAGGTTGTTTTGGTTGTTTGTCTCCATCTCCAATGCACACTCCTTTCCACAACTCATTGAAAATGAGGGTGTGTTTTATCATCTGGGACCACTCAAGGTAGTTCTCCTTGCCAGTGAGAACTATTCCCACAATGGATATGATTGAATGCATACTGTAAAAAAAACTTCTGCTGCAAAACTTTTACTCTTAATGGGAAAAAAATATAATTTTGATATGACTGGACAACAAACTCAAATCGACAGCAAATGTCAATACCCAAGACTGTAAATACACAAATCTGTACAGCGCATTCAACACTTCATGCCATAGTGCTTTGACCCACGACCTAGTTTTTAAAAAACTCTATTCGACACATGGCATTCGACACATTTTACATGCCAAAAAACTTCAATGCATACACAAGTGGGGAAGCGTTACAATGATAGCAGCGTAAATACAATGAAATCACCAGTGTTACAATGAAATCACCATATCAACGTAAATACAATGATAGCAATTCGAACCAGCGTTACAATGAAATCACCATATCAGCGTAAATACAATGATAGCAAGTCACACCAACGTTACAATGAAATCACCATATCCAACAATATCTCGTCATGTAAAACCGATTTAAAATAAAAACCATACCCCTAGATCTTTAGTCATAAATTCCGTGGATATAGAATTATGAGCTCCACACCATGAAATGGGCGAGAGGCTTCAAAAATTGGCGTATGCGGTGCAGTCTGGATTGTCAAATTGTAGCTCCCTGGACGCCTAGAGAATGTAGCTCTGAAACTCTCACAGTCATGGAGATTAACGCAACGAATCGCTCACTCCCCGGTCGTGAGTTCGAATCCAATTGCGCAGGCGCATTATATATCTGTCGTGAAATGTTCAGGGGCTTGGCATCAATTTCCAAATGGAGCTGAAGTTCCAGTCTCCTTCGGGAGAGAGTGTTGCCCAGGTGAGGAAGACAGGCGGTCAAGATCAACAGTGGAAAACCATGCAGCTAACCGTCCCGCCACTCAGTAATGGTTTCTGAATTTAGGCAGCAGGATAACAGTGGATAGATTGCGCAGTAGGCACACAAAGAGGCAGTGGACAGACTGCATAGTAGACAGAGAGCATAGTAGACAGTGGACAGAGAGCGCAGCAGGCAAGCTCCACAGGGGTAGTGGACAGACTGCAAGAGATTAGCAGAAGGGAGTTACAACTAATTTTGGGAGCTGGCTCTAATACCATGTCAAGCCAGGAAATAACTCCTAAAAACAAATTGATTCGTATATTATTCCTTCAGGTTGGTCCTTATTATATACATGAGGGAGAGATTGTTCACTTCATCTCCTTATGACTGTTCATATTACTTATTATTTATTTACATTATATTCACCCAATCCTTATGATTAGGTGTCAACAGGAAGGTTGTTTGAAACCTACTCAAATTTTGTATAATCTATTTTTGCACATTTAGTTAGAATAGTATTTATACCCTTCTCATGCATTTAGAGAAGGGTCGGGAATTTTATCAAAAACATTTGCAAAGAATGCACTATTGTAAGTTTGTGAATGCTTTGGTGAAATTATGGAACATGATCGTTTCTTTTAGATATCAGACTACTTTCCTTTGTTGATGCACTTTTGTATTCTTGGGAGACAATTTGATTTGAAGAAAGAAGTTGGTCTATGTCATTTGTCAAATGAGCAAGAATTCACACATATGGTACTATTATCGTGTATGATTGATTATGTTTACATTTAATTAGTGGAAAAACTTTACTTTCATGGATTATATGTGAGATTTATTGTTTCTGTTAAGCGTTAATTACACTTTTGTATGATGTCTAGCTCAAGTTGTGATTTTCATATATAACTCATCATATATGCGATATATTTTATAAATTCCTTTGACTAACTATTTAGTCAAAGGAATTATATTTTATGTTATCATCTCTGTTTAGTTGTGTTCAGTATTTATTATCACATGCTAAACAGATATCCTTGTAGATCGCAAATCACACAAGAACACCCGGGTTTATATTAGAATAAGTTAGTTAGAGAAATTGCATTGTATAATAGGTCACTTAGGTTATCATTATTCTATTGCAAAGCACTCATAAACCACCCAGTCTCATCTTAAAACCCACACTGGGAAATTGGTCCCATTATCCCCAGTTAGATCCACCACTTTAAACAGAAAAGGAGTTGTCTTAAGGTCCGGATCGGGTGGTTATCCCCAATGTTTCGGTAGCAGAACTTTGAAGTCGCAACAGGCAGCTCGGCGGGGATCTAGGTCTGGTGATGCGGCGGCGATATAAGTAATAGGAGGGGAGAGACCCCTCCAAGACTAAGTCAATATTTCTCCTTGATGATTTTTCTTTCCAGCAATTTCAACCCCAACAGTTTCTTTTGCAACTTTGACCCCAATAGTTTCTTTTGCAACTTCGAACCCAACAGTTTCTTCTGCAACTCCAACCCAGTAGATTCTTCAAAAATTTGACCCCAGCAATTTCAACTTCCCCAACAACTTTCCAACAACTTCGACTTGCCCAACAACTTTCCAAAACTTCGAATTTCCCAGCAACTCGACTTGCCTAACAACTTTAGAAACCCCTAACACAAGAGAGAGAGAGAGAGATCCAAAAAATTCAATCTTGCTTTTCTTCTTCTTATCCTTGATTTTCGTCCTTTTCCAACTTCTTTCTTGAGGAGATTGAACTTGCTTGTTGTGTTTCCAAATGAGGTCAAGTTCATTCTTATATATAGGATTTCCATGGGTACGAATTGCTTTCTTGAGGCTAACTTGATCTTTCATGTAATCCAACTTGCTTGAGGCACCATGAAAATGTCTTTGAGGGTCTTTGGCTCTAATTTGGCTCAAATAATTTTTTATTTACAATACATAACATGCCCAAAAGTGTCTTCCATACATGAGAATGACTCTTATGACTTGTTGATTCAAAGACAAGCACTCAATGGGTGCTTGACCTATAAAATAAATTTCCCTTGAGCATGAAACACAAGCCTCAAGAATGATAATAATAAATTTATTTTTCTCTTTACATCAAATAAATAAAATCATGATTACGTTTTTCATTATGAAGACTGAACCTAGTTACATATTTCAACAATATCAATGGAAACTTTTAGGGACTAAATTTTACTCATGAGTCAATTTCGTGTGTTTTCTATTCAAAAAATTATTTGTGTTTTCTATTCAAAAAATTATTTACCCAAATTCTATAGGATACAAGTACTTTATTCTAAAAATTACCAAAATTCTATCAAAATTATATAAAATCTTAAAAATTGGAATATTTTTATAAAAATATCACCAAATATGTTATAGTTGACATTTTAAGAGTTAATAAGATTGACTAAGATTTCTATATTTTATGATAAGCAGGTCTTTAAAAATTTTCCTAACTATTTATGTGATTGATATACATAATTAGGGACAAGATTTAGACTGGGTAGTTTCTCAAAGTTATTAGATCCTCTTCCAAGACCACTATGGAGTTTGAAAGAATGATTTTCATGCAAATATAATGCTGCACCACCCCGATAGAACCCTTTAGCGAATGAAGCACCATCAAAATATGCCCATGGGAGAGTTCTATCAATTTTCTCAGCCACAACATGACGGATTTAGTGAGGGGATTCATTTACGAGAAGAAGGTTGAAGTCAACCAAAATTTCCCCAACAACCAAATTAGGGTTTGAGCTTTTGTCCTTGAAGATAGTAGGATTTCAGGCATTCAGTAAACCCCAATATACTAAGGAGAGTATATTTCTGAATTTTTTAGGATTAATTATGCTCCACCATACCTTCCATGCATCGTTAAAAGAAGCCCTGGCCCAATTTATAACACCACCTAACTTCTCCTTTATGTGGCTTTAGATCACCTTTGAGAAAGGGCACTCCAGGAAGAGGTGATCAATGGATTCAACTGATTTTTTGCAAAGGGCACACCATCCAGGGTCATGCGTGTATCAATGTTGAATAAGGTCCGATGTGGGGATTTTATTCTCCATCATGCACCACATAAAAAGATAGGTTTTTGAAGGGCTCTTAAGCTTCCAGATATTCCTCCACCACTAGAGCTCTTCCGGGGGGTGTCTGTTTCTATAGATATATACATAGCCTTATTTTGGCCCATATACTCCCCATGGAGAATGAATCCACCTGAGAGAATATGATTCGTCATCTCTAATTATTACATAGGCAATATTAAGAGCATATATGAAGTTATTCCATGATATTCAGAATTCAGGGGGCAGGTTGAGAGCCCGGGTCATGACCCAGCCTTGTGACTAGATCGAAGACCTATGATGATCAGCCTCCTAATTAAGGGTAAAAATTATTCAATTGTTAAGAAAGAGAACCAAATCATCAGATAGTCAAAATCCCTCCCCACACACAACCCATGGGTCCCTTCCAATCCTAACTTTGCGTCCACACCAACTCCCCATGAGAGCCCATTTTCTATTACAGGGAATGAGGAGAGCTTTGCTTTCCAGATAATTGACATTTTTATCTATTTTTGTCTAGCGATATGATCCATTTTTCCAAATATTGGGGGAAGATATATTTTGAAAGGCCACGGTGGTCCACAGGCTATCCGTAGTGAGGATCTTCTAATTGACCTTGGAAGCAAGGGCTTTCGCAAAAGAAGGGAGGCTTTTTAGGCCCCATCCACCCCAAATTTTTGGCAGGGAAATCTTATCCCATCTTACCCATGCAAATATTCAGCCCTCTTCGCTATCCATCCATAAAAAATGACTGCATAGTTTGAAAATAATGTTGAGCACCCCTACCAGAATTCAATCCAAGGACATCCAAAAGACTGGGATGGCTTCTAGCACATATTTGATTATAACCGGCCTTCCATCCCTAGAAAGCAAGCAGAAACTCCATACACTTATCTTTTTTTCAATTCTATCAATAAGTCTACCTGCTTGTAGCCACCTGGCTTTAAGAAAAAACCAAGGTACTTCAGTCCTGATTCTAAATTGAGAGGAGGAAATGGGAAGAGAATAAGAACCTGGGTGCTTTCATCTCTTGAAATACCTTGGAAAGAAAGAGTTGATTTTTGTTCATTGATCATCATACCAATGGCTTGCTGAAAAAGTGCTAGAATATCCTTAACTTTTTCCATATCCCTCTGAGAGCCATTGTAGAACAATAAAATATCGTCCACAAACAGTAAGTTTGTCACTATCAGATTCTCAGCCACCCAAATACCCTGAATTTCACCACTCCTCTTGGCCTCCTTGAGCAGCTTGCTAATGCCTTCCACCACCTATAAGAAGAGAAGAGGTGAGAGGGGGCATCCTTGTCTATTGATTGCACACGGATTTAGTTGTTAATTGTAAATTTATGAAGTTTCCATAGTTAATATTATTTCATTGAAAAATTGTATTTTTTTAAATGTTTAAATCATTTTTCTATATAACCATTGGATGATCAAATGAACCTCTTATTACAAAGTTGACAACAACACATGTAGATGTTATTTAACATTATTAAATGCAATGTTAGAACCTTTGATTGAACTGTGTACTTCCTCTCTATGTACTAACAGTTATCATTAATCCTCTACTTCATGTTATACATATAGAAGTGAAATGGCTACAAATAAATATAAATGGCATCAATTCATTGTCAAGTCAATAATTCAAACTTGAATCCTTTATAACATTGAAGTTATTGGTTATCAATTAATGCTTTAGAACATAACTTTTGATATTGCAAGGCCTCATTTTATTTAATCACTATGACAAACACTATGATGGATGTACTTATTATTTGAGGGCATCAATTATTGATGACCCAATTTATGTTATTATTTGATGACGATATTTGATATTACATGATATAGATGAGTAGATCAGATGTTGATCAATGACTTATGTTTATGATTGAAGATCTTAATTATGATGTTAGATAACATGTTAAGCATTAAATTAGACGAAATGACTAATCATATTGATATGATGAATTAAATGATGCTTAGACATATTGAATTGTAGTTATTAGTAATAGTTTGCATGAGTGTGATAGGAAATTATGGGGGCGTGTTGACACAAATTTGGTAAAAAGAATTGGGTTCTAGTTTTAATCAAGGATATTTATTATTCTTTGAATATGAAAATTGTATTAATTGACATTATTATAGAAGAGTGTTGATTAAATGAAATAGTGGATGTAGGCACAGGGATTAAACTTGTCGAATGACCCACACATGGTGACAAGATTATATGAAGGTTTACTGAATAATTAAGGAGACTCGTTAAGCAATGTCCCTATTCCCACCTATTAGCACTCTAACGATGGCTTGGGTTGAAAAGTGCATGTCACTTTTACATTCATGTTGCACAATGCGAAGAAGGAAGGCCACAGATTCAATCACTCACGAGGAACAACTGAGGGGCATGTAATAAAGTGAAAGCCTTACTCCTTTGTAGTCATTAGTCTTTCAACAAGGGCATCTTTATGATCTAACCATTATCTCTATTGTTGTGTCATTGTTCCCTTCAACAAAGTCATGGTACTTCGAAGGAAAAATATCCATAACACCCTTGGAATTACATAAAGTAATTCTTGAAAGAAATGACATGCTTGGAACCCTTAATATCATTCAGATAAAGTTGACATGAAATTAAATTGGTAAAAAAGAATTTTCCTAAGAAAAATTAAAATTATGTAACTCTTATATGAAAAAAAAAAAATATTTTAGGAAAAAAAAATTAATTAATTAATTAATAAATTAAATAAAAAACATATTAAGTTAAACACCACTTTATATATATATATATATATATATATATATATATATATATATATATATATATATATATACTTTCTTGAAATAAAAAAATAAAACTACATCCAAACCAGAAAAGATGAGCATGCAAATAATTAAACTAATTATTAAATAAAAAATATTAAATTTAATAAAACTCTCAATAATGGAGAAATTATAAGAATAGAATTGTAACTAGAATTTGCAATGGGAGAAAAGAAATAGGAAGTTAGAGTCAATGTGGTGACAACTTGCAGTTGACTAAATTTGTAACTACCTCGTTAGCACAAAATTAGGAAACATGAAAAAAGATTTAAAAGATAAACTAATTTTATTATAAAAATAGGACTAGATATGAGGAAAAAATACTTATGATGCACCTTAATGGTGAATGTTGGTCATAATGTCAATGTAATTTGGGATAAAGCTTGTGACTTTGTTGAAATTGTTTGAAATTTTGGCTTTATGAAAGTTGAAGTGGGATTTTTGTGAGTAGTGAGTTTTCTTCCACATTGTTAGAGATATTATTTCACTCTCTTCCACATGGTTAGAGATATTATTTTCCTTTATGAAAGTTGAAGTGGGATTTTTGTGAGTAGTGAGTTGAGGGTATGAGGGGAAGAAGAATATCCACAAAGTAGGTAAGGTGATTGTAGGTAAGGAGATTAATCATAAGGTGATTGTAGGTAAGGAGATTAATCAGAAGGTCATTAACATTTGACAAAGTTTTGTGAGAATATCTGGAGGTTGATGCAAAGTTTAGGAAAATAAGGCAAAATGGCCAAAATTCAAGTTCAACAAATACCCTTTGGTGAATGGTAATTTTAGTCAAAATAAATAGACAATGTATCAACAAATACCCTTTGGTGAATGGTAATTTTAGTCAAAATAAATGGACAATATATACCCGTAATTTTATTGGGCATCGTGTATGGTTTATTAAAATAAAATGGCATCTTGTATGCATTGTTACTATACATGAATGAGGTATACATGTGAGTGTATGAACATTCACTTAATTTCAAGTTCATTACTTTAGAATTCGTGCAAATAGTATGATAATGGGAAAATATCTATTAAATTATGGGCATTTTAATTATCTAATAAACACCCAAAAAAAATTGTGATAACATTAAATTTATTTATAAAAAGTTTTTTTTTTCAAATTTGAAGTTTTTTTAATTGATTTGATAAGGTTTTTCATTGAGAAAGCTTTATTTTTGTGAGTGATATTAGAGATTATTATGGTGGGAAAATTTTACGTATTAAATTTTATTCATGAGTTAATTTCATGTGTTTTCTATTTAAAAAATTATTTACCCCAATTTCATAGGATACAAGTACTTTATTCTAAAAATTGTTAAAATTGTATTGAAATTATATAAAACTTTAAAAATTGGAATATTTTTATAAAAATATCACCAAATATTTTATAGTTGGCATTTTAAGAGTTAATAAGATTGACTAAGATTTCTACATTTTATAGTAAGCATGAGTCTTTAAAATTTTCTCTAATTATGTATGTGGTTGATATAAAGAATAAATTAGCGTCCTTATAGGGGATCTCTTTGGACTAGCAATGACTTCTTTTTTAGGGTACAAAACTAGTTGACTAATCTTTATTCTCAAACAAATTATAACATATGCACTAAAGTCTTCACATTCACTATGTTTTTTTGCTTGCACAACAGAGTGATGGGAACTAGGAATGGAGTACCCTCATCATCCAAGGTTTTCTCTTGTTATGGCGTTCCCTCTTAGATGAATTCCCCTCCCTACCTTTTTGTCATCTCTCCCCTCCGTCCGATGAATTGTTCGACGATTGGAGTGTCTCCAGCCGTTGATTTAACATGTCAAATTCGGTTAGTCTTCCGCCCAGTTGATTTAACCTGCCAAACCCGAACCTGACATAATCGAGTTTCGAGGTGTGCGGGTTGGTGTACGTGTTGGGCATGCATCTTACCGTGCCATTACCATGGTTAACGAACTCATCTAGTTGCAACTCATCATCTTGGCCACTAGGAGTTGTGGAAGAACCTGTTTCTTACAAAGTACCCTTCATTGGAATTGCAGGCATTGTTTTCTATCGTGAATGAAGCAAGAAGTCTGTCGTGAATGAAGCAAGAAGTTACAGGCAACGCGATGCTCGCCTCTCAGATGCCTTGATTTCGATGGATATGTCGAATTCTTTCAGGGCTGGTTGTTTCTTCGAATCCTTATTCGAAGTTTTAGTTTGGCTCCATGGCACTCGTAACCTTTAGGGTTTCGACCAATAAATTTTAGGGTTTTAACATTAGGGCTTTTAATAGCCCATTATATGCTTTCTATATGGCTTTAGATATACAATTTTGATAGTTTGATAGTTTGTATCTGTTGAATGTTGTAGCAGTTAGTATTTGTATATACTTAGAATGCGGAACATGGAGACATTTGAAAAGGGATATTTTGGATATTTTGAACATCAAACTATGTACTGGTTTTCCTAAGAAAAAAGCCTCCTCTTTTCATAATTCTGAAATTCATTTGTGCAGATCAACTCCAAGAGGGTAGCCATCGCCATCACCGAGGACTCAGATGCACCAGGGGAGGAAGACAGCTGAAACGAAATGAGCTGCAAAATACAAATGTCAGAGTTGTTAGGGGAGGTCGAAAGGATCTGATCCACCATCCCCGAGGAAAAATGCCTAGAATCGAAGCTTGATGAGGTTAAACCGGCCATGAGAAGTTGGATCACGGATGGGTTTGGCCTGCACAGGGGCTAGGGCAGAACCCTAGTCATCGCCATTTCTTCTTGCAGTGCGAGCTCCATTCCCTATTCTTCCAACGCATTTGAGTTCTTACTAAAGATTATGCAGGCCCTGTTGAAATTTTAGGTTCCACTCTAGGTTCTAATTGGGATGCGATGACCCCTTTCTCCACCTTCTACTACTTTCTTACATCATAAGCAAATAGTTTCACAATAAATCTAGGATGCTTTTGCATCATAAGAAATTATTTTAACCATAAATCCAGGAGATCATTTTTTTTGAATGACCCAAAAAAGGAAAACAAAAATAAAGAATCTCTAAAATTAACTAGCAAACAGACAATCGAATTGATTTTGGAGGTACCTGTGATGTTCTCTAAATCAATTTTCCTACCACCTGTTTTGCATAGATCAGTGGTCCCAGTTTGTTCTATGGAGCCTAGACTAGGAATTGAATTGCATGTACTATATACCATGGATTTCATTAGATCATTCCCACAACTCCTTAGGCAAAAACAATCCCTCCATAAATTTATAGAACTGATAGCCTCCACCTGCAACAATGATTCTTTGCTAGTTTTTACTTTGCTTGGTCCAGTCATCACTGCCTGCTGGACGCACTGGAATGCAGATGCAACTGTTTTCTTCCGATATCAAAGATATATGATGAAGCATTTCACAAACTGCGGCAGGGGATTCTAAAATTTCTTATAACGTGCTACAGCCTTATGGCGTTTCCATTGCAACGTATGGTGCAATTACTAGTAAGTATGTAGTCTCAAACAAACCCTTTATGTCGACTCATCCATGTGTATAATATGGAGAAGTCTGAGTAGGTTTCAAATTTGGAGATAATGTAGGAGATAGTTTTTTACCTCCTTTAACACTATAAATCCATGGGGATCTATTATTTTAACAATTATATTATATTTGCACTATTTTGGTTTATTTTTATTTGGTTCACTGTCTCCAGAGATTTGTGATCACTACATCCACGGAATATTTGTACCAGGCAGATCCACCCAAAGGAATCACTTAAGCGAGTCATCGTTAGGATTACTCGTCCTGAGCGTTCATCTATTGGTCTCACGCGTGCATGGGAAAGAATCGTTTTTTTATACCCTTTGTATTTCACTCCTACTTATCCTATAACTAATTTTTTATCCTTATCTCAAAAGTTCTATAGACACATTGTAAGGCAGCAGTAAGGGGCGTAAGGCAGGTATAAGTTGAGGTGGTAAAGAACCAAATCCTATGACCAATTAATTGTTAACCTTTTGTCAATCCTACCAACACTCGTAGTTCAACTTCTTCCGACTGTTTTATAGCTTTGTGCCCTCTAAAAGACCATCCATCACAGTTAATTGTTTTTCGACCTCCCTTAAAAGACTCCTGGAACTACATCCATGGAATACTTGTACCAGGAAGATCCACCCAAAGGAATCACTTCTTATCAATTCAACCACATAGCCTAACCCCAAGAGTGTTGAGAGAATTGAACTTGTGACTTCTCAATAAAAAAGGTGTTTTAAAGATAGGAACTCGACGAATTGAGCTAACCCTCAGGGCTTGTGGCTCTATTTTGAATTGGACAAATATTTGTCAGGTATATCTTCTATCCAAATGTTTTTTTTATCATTCAATTCCACACTAACACTAATTATTAGAAAGTGTTTGAGGAGTGGCCTTGGTTATAGAGATGAAAAACTATTTTTTTTACTCCTTACTTCCTTGAATTTAACATATCCAATACGTTTGTAACCAAAATAGATGTCCTGGGTCTACCTCCCAAATATGCTCATACACTTTTGGAAGTCGTCAAGTTTTGAAGAAACAAGAATACCTTGGATACATATTTTAAAAAATACATTAATCCATGTTTATATACATATGTATGGAGATAACCAAAATGCATGCTATGGGTCCACCTCCCAAATATGCCCATACACTTTTGGCAGTTATCAATTTTTAAAAAATGGGAATACCTTAGATGCATATTTTAAAAAATATACATTAAACTAGGTTTATATATATATGGAGGTCATTCGCTTGGGGTAGCTCAATTGGAAATTGTCGTGGAAATGAAGTCTCACCGAACCAGAAGTCTTAGGTTCAAATCTTGTGTTATCCCCCTGATCGGGGTGAGAAGTTGGACATGATGAAGATGTAGTCCTACCAAGCTTACAAAATATGTGTGTGTGTGTGTGTGTGGAGGTCAACATTAGTAGGTGATTACTAGATAAGTTTATACTTCAAAGGAGAGGCTCTAAATGGAGGAATTAGATTATAAAAATATAGCATTTTAGTGCCAACTTTGTCAACATGCTAGACATTTGTAGTATACATGTTTAAGCACAAGGTTATCCTAAAAGGAAAAAATCACAAAAAGCAAAATCCAAAGGATGCCAATCATATGAATGACATAGTGCAAAAATTCTATAGAATATGGATTTAGAGAAGGATACTAATGGTTATCTCAAAATGTTGGTTGAAGAAACAACTCTCTCTATGGCGGATAAAGAAGAATACTAGAATCCCTTAAGGGGGCGTTGATGGTTGGAAAATTTCACCACCAACAATAGGGAAGACAAGTCCCAATTATACCTACTCTTATTTGGGATAGCGATCTCCACCAATATGTAGTCCCAGTTGCACCAAAAGAGTTGGAATCAACTAAAAGTCATTCTACTTCAAGAAATTAGCACTAATTTAACATAGATATAATTTGAATATACTCATATGTTGAATTAATGATATACTAAATCACATATTAATGATAGCCAACATTGCTTTTATGTTTAGAGAATATTTTATTTTTAATTTAATAGGGACATATGTCAACTCCACATAAAGCACTGACAGAATTACACATTGCTCTCATAGTGGGTTGTAGAATGAGTCTCTCATCTCAACTAGATATAACACGAGAAGCTTGGGATGAATGGATTAAGATATCCATAATTAAGAGTTTTTATGAAATGAAATACAAAAAATTTCTTTGAATCTAGATACAAAAATATCAAAATTAAACAACTATATCCAAATTGTCAACTTCCAAATATATTTCATAATTAGTCCAATTCCAATAAAATTTAGATTCCAATAAAATGTATTCGAATCTTAGAAAAAAAATTGAAAATAAAATTTAATAGGGAAATTGAAGCATAAATCTCATTAATCGTTGTTCTTAGATATAAAAAAATAAATAAATTTTAATAAGGAAATTGAAGCATAAAGCTCATTAATCGTTGTTCCATAAGCAAAAATACATCCAAATAAACTATAAATTTATGAGGGAAAAGAATTGATAGGGTTTTGTTATTTTATGAAAGTATCACAAGATAATGGAGTTGTTGCATGGAATCTTATAGGGTGGCAATTGCGCATAAAGCCGTGTCAAGGAAAGTGAATTTAACAACTTTGATTCCGATAGCACACCTTTCGGATACTGAACATTTGACTTTTGTTTTACCATTGTTTTATATTCTTCGAAGGGTTATTTGGAGGTGATTGATTTTTTTTGGGGGTTTGTTTCATTATATTTTGGTTTTTTTCGTTATCTTTTTTGGTTTATGAAATATTTTTGGCGTGTTTCATTATTATTTATTTGGTTTTTTTTGTTTTTAGTTTATGAATTTTTAGGTTTTAGAAAATAATAATTTAATTACTAATAATTATTAAGTAGATAGTAGGGATTTAATCTTTATAAAATATTCTAGAATGCTCATATTGATATATACAAATCAATCGTTGAGATTTATTTTCAATGTAGTTATGTTCTTTTTATATTTCTAATGAAATTGATTATTAAAAAAATTATATGAACAAGTGTCATATAAAGTGAGTTATGGTTTTTTTGACATGTGGTATTAAAAAACCATGTTATTGGCTCATAATATTGTAACAAAGTCTGTTTACACATTAAGAATTTCCATGGCAAAGTGAAGGTAAATCTCCATACTTATGAATCTTGTTCCATGTTTCTTTAAATGTATATATGTTTAACTTATATATTATTTTTTCATAATTAATAATAACAATAATAGTTTAAAATAAAGTTATAATTTAGTTAATTTTTATGAGTTTCTTAATTTTATCAATGAGATATATCATGAAACCGGCCTAGATCCATCTTACCTTCGATCTACCAAGAGTGGCGAAGGATAAAATTTCTTGCCGAAGTTAAGATGGATGTAGACTTGTAATTATTAATTTTATGTTTTATTATTTATTTTTATTTTGACATTACATTACAACATCTCTACCATACTGGCGGGAAAGCATCTCTCCCGACAATAAGTGTTTTGATGCATATTATGGATTGATGGTTGTCAATGTTTAGGAGCTATTTACTTTATATGGTTGCACTAGTGTAATCTCAATTAAAAGATTAGGTTTATTATTTAATTTGGGTTAATGCATTATGTTTTTGGATATTGCAAAAACAAATAAATATTGTTTTATATATAGTCAAGTTAATTCAGTGAAAAAAATAAATATCTCCTTTAAGGTTTCCTAGTTTGTCATTGTTGTTTTTATTTTGCTTAAAAAAAAAAGTATGCGTGTTTTATTGAGAAACATTATCTTAGGATATTAAGTCAAGTTAAAAAGAAAAAGAAAACAGAAAAAATCAAAAATCAAAAATTATTTTTTAACCAACCTAGATCCATCTTAATTCGAGATCTACCAATAGTTTAGAGGGATCAAATCTATTTTCACTCTAAAAAAAGTTTGCACTCAAAAGATTTCATCACTCTTTGGGCTTGATAGGTCAGAAGTTAAGATGGATCTAGACTGGTTTAATTATTAATTATAATTAGTTATAATTATAATTATTAATTTATTATTAATTTTTTAATTTAATTTTATTTATGTAATTTGATTTCAAAATGTTTTACTTAATGCCCACAGTGCTTTGGATTGACGTTGAATGGGTGCACTATTAAGGCACTCCCTCCTTGCAATAGGTCATTGGTTCAAATCCCTGAGGGTGCTTACCTACTAAAAAAAACAAAATGTTTTACTTAATAATTTTATTTTTTTCATTTTTTTAAAGTAATTTCACAGAATCAAAATGTTTATATAACATAATAGAACAAGAGCTACATAGTAGCTAGTCCCTACTGCTTAGCTTAAATATAGCTCAGTTAAACTAAAAAACAATAAACATAAAGATCTCATAACAAAAATAAAACAAATAATTAAACACTCTATTTTTGAATGCCTTCACCAAAAATTAAGAAATGTTATTAACTAATATCGTTTCTATTAACATATATACACTTTAATATATGTGTGTTTATTTTTTATATATATTTATGTGTTTTATTTTTTATTAATCTATATAATTTTTTATAATTAAATTTATTAAAATGTGATTTTAATATAATAATAAGTCATTTTAAATTAAAAATATGGAGAAAAAAAAGGTAAAAGTCATGAAAATGGAATAATAAAAAACAAAAGAAAAAAAATCACAAATAAATAAAAAGGAAATAAAACTAAAAATAAAAAATTAGTAACTAATAGAAATGGAAGTTACTAAACAACCCATAACAAGACCTTAATCAAACACCTTACAAATAAATAGATTTAAATAATAATAATAAAATAACAGAAAAAAATATTTATCAATGTTAAACTATGGATAAGCAGCATAAATTTTTAGTCAAAAACAAACCAATGCACAATCAAAACAAAATTGAATGCGAGTAACACCATACCTGTGACAATTATAATAAAACATTACAACATTTCTTCCATACTAAAATAACATCTCTCACCGCAATAAAAAAAATATAACATGCATTAATATTACTATTTATCTACTTAATAATTTTTTGTCAAAGACAAACTAATGCGCAATCAAAACAAAACTGAATAGGTGTAACACCATACCTTGACAGTTATAATAAAACATTACAACATTTCTTCCATACTAAAATAATGTAATAAAAAAATATAATATACATTAATATTACTATTTATCTACTTAATATTATAAAAATATTCATTTTGCATTTTTAACATTTATAAAATATAACCTATTATTTTCATTATAAATACAAGCGCTGGTATATATATATCTAGTATATATATATATATATAACCATCCTTGATTGTTAGAGATTTCAGCAAAATCACATAGAGAATCATTTGTCGAAACGACCAACTAGTATGGTTCATTGTCAAGACAAATTGAAAAACAAATCTAAGTGATATTGTCAACATTAATTACATTTCAAAGTAGCATACAAACTAGGACAATCACAAAAATGAAAATTTACGAAATACCTTGAAACGGTTCTTACATGCAATGTGATCGCAAATAAGTATAATAAAATTTTACATAAATGCCCTTGTAAATAATTTTTTACACAAACCAAGATGGAGCGGCAAGACTCAATCATGTTGGTAAAAAAACATTTAAATGTTTTTTGGCAATTGAAACATGGCGTAGAGTATGTGGGTTGAAACGCTGCAAAACGAACTCATCTATATATAGGTACTTTACCAAAATGTTAAATCGAAATTTTAAATATAACTATTCATGTTTTTCCTAATTCAACCTATAAAACTATATATAAAGTTGTAACGGTATATAAAATCACCTAACTATTTAGAACAAATGTAACTGTGCCTTCATAATATATCTAAAACGAGCCTTTCAGATATGATCACCAAGACATTTTTGCACTTGGATTTGCCTATGCATTTGTCTGCTTAACTTGCAGCTTCTGCACTTGGATTTGGTTTTCTAGCTATGCATTTTTTTCTATTTATAATAGAGTAAATTTTCTATAAGTTAGCTCTGTTTCTTCTGAAGACTGCCTTCTTCTTGAAGATCTCAGAGTTCTTTTTTTTAATGCAATGAGCAAAAAACAAAATTTCAGTTATTGAGAACATATAAGTAAAACTATCTTGGTATGCTTTAAAAATTAATACATAAGAGCTAAGAAACCCCATGACCCCAGTACACTTTAAAGCCATATGACCATATCACAATGAAAATGCATTGCAATTGTACAGTTTTTGTAAAATCTGTACAATAATGACAACGTTTAGACCGCGAAGAATCTGAACAAATCCAATCCTTGTTCAAAGAAATGTTGTTTAAAACCAGATCATCAAAAGATAGAATATTAGCAGCACTTGGCCCATCCTGAGACCATTAGATACAGGTTCAAATAGACCACTTTTTCTAAGCACATTTTTTTTGGTTTCTCTCTGGGGATTGAATGTAACTCTGTCCTTATTAGGCAAACTTGGGGACTGAATGTAACTCTGTCTTTATTAGGCATCCTCATGCTATTCTGTTTAATGAAATTTTGTATATAATGAAGTATGCAATTTCCAAATCAATCAGAAAATCTATAGATAGACTCTAGGAACCTTGAAAACCAGCAGTGTCCAGTTAGATCAGTCCTTTATTAGACTCTTCAAGGTCCTACAACAATCTGTCACAAATGAACAATGCAGAGATATCTTCTGATTTAATCAATTTCCATACAGTAGATGATCTTATGGGTTATCATCATATGTTGTATCCTCTGGTGTCTTACTTTTTCTTATTCTGGGAACTTGGTACACTTTGAAGGGATTTTGCCTTCCAACTTTTAGCCTTCCCAGCTTCTTTCAATAGCTCTGTCAGCCTCTGTTTCTCAACATCCACATCTGCGTTTTCTGTGTCAAGTTTCTTTTCTCTAATTCCTACCACATGCTCCAATACACCAATTGCATCATCCAACCTGTACATGAGATAAAGTTGTTCATTTCAGACAGAAATTCATAGAGGAATGCAATACCAAAGTATAATTTACTACAAAAACCTTATGAATTTTCAAAATGACTAGTATATATAGAGAGAAACAACATTAATGTAAAATATAATGGTGAACATTCCACTGAAATTTTGTTAATTAGTACATGGAACAGTTTGTGAGTGTGAATAACTGATTTGAGGTAAAGTGAACACGGCCAGACTAGTTGAAAAGAAAAAGCACAGGGAAAATGCCTCAGTATAATGGATTCATTGAAAACTTGGAGGACTTCAGGGTATGCAGAGGCAAACTAATGGACCTGTTCTGTTGACCCACCAAAAAATTGCTTGCACTTCAGCATAATGGGTTGACTGAGAATCTCAAGGGATTAAAAAGACATGCAGATACTAAAACAACCATCAATAAGTTTTTATTTTTCAACCCCTGTCTATGAGTGAAATCATCGAAAATGATTCAAAATTCCTAAGAAACTTGTGCAGACCTCCCAAGCCACCATGAGAATGTGAATGCCTAAAAAGCTTGGATTTATGTTGAAGCAATGAACTCAGAATCAAAATCAAACTACAATTACCACCATGGAGGCAATTCAATAAAAATTTTAAATTTATTCACCTGCCCATTGCATCATACGTTCCAGCCAGATTGCTACAGACAGCAAGCGTATCAGGATGATAGGGACCGCAGATCTCTTCCAAAATCAACCTTGATTCTTCAAACAAATCTGCAGCTTCATTTATAGCATAGCACTGCACACAAGCCAGTCCCATTTGGTTCAAAACAATGCCAAAGAAGACAGATCTCATCTCCCCACTGGCCCTCAATTTTGCAATGGCATTCCTTAACAAATCTCGTGCCTCAGCATGCTTCCCCAAGACAGAGTATACAACACCCATCTGTGCTTCAATGCCTGCTATCACACTCTGTTGACCAGGAGCATCACGCAAGGCTTCCAACGCCTTATGAAGAAGACCCAAAGCATGTTCAGGCTCGTTCATGCCCTCATAGATCACTGCTATATCAGTCAACCCGCTTACAATATCAGGTAGGGGGCTTCCCGAGTTGGGCTTCTCATAAATCCTTAGAGCACTCTCACAAAATGCTCTAGCCTCCCTCAATTTCCCAGTCTTACTGTATACATCTGCAAGGCGAACATAAACTGCAGCAACACTAGGATGGTTCTCGCCCTTCTTAGACTTGAGCACGGTGAGAGCCTTCTGATAGGTGAACACAGCTTCATCATCCTTTCTCATTGCCAGATATGTGTCCCCAATGCTGCAATCCACAGTGGCCACTTCAACATCCAAGCCATGAGACATCAATGCCATGCTTGCCAGCACTAAATTCTCAAGGGCTTCTTCATAATCCCCTTTCCCTTCGCAGATAAGTGCCATCAGCCTCTTGTCAGCGGCCTCTTCTACAGAAGCCAGACCACCATGCATCTTATGGATCTCCAGAGCACGTTGGCAGAACTTCTCAGCCTCCGAAAACTGCATTGCCTGCACATGGGCCTCTGCCACATACCTGCAAGTTTCCCCAACCCTCGGATCCATGTCTCCCAACACCTCTTTCTGAATCTCCATCCCCTTGTGATAACAATTCAGTGAATCCCCAATCCTTCCCAACATGGCATAGGTGTCACCCAGCTGCATATTGCCTGCAAATGCTGCAAGAGCATATTCAGGCTCATCATCCATCACAGGGACTCTGATGGAGCGTTCCAATACAGGAATGGCCTCCTCAAACTGCTCCAAACTGCAATGAATTGCTGCCAGTATATGCAAACTCATCACGAACTCAATGCTGGGCTTCCCATCAGAGCATCTGTCGAAGGATTCTGCAGCCCTTGAAGCACATTCCAGAGCCTTATAAGGATTGTCACCAGATATAATCAGGTCTCTGGCCACCTTAAGCAGGAAAGGACCCAGATCTGGATTATCAAGAGCTGTATCAGACCCGTAGTCTGATGATCCATGTGGGATAACGCCTGCATGCTTGCTGGGTAAATTTTTGCTTCTCAAAGGCATTGGTTTTTGCTTATGGGAGATCTCCTTGTGCCGAATATTTTGCAATGTTTCGTCCATCTTGGATCTCAACACCGATTTTTAATTCAATGATCCATGTTGGTTCAATCTCTGATGAATTTATTCTTAGGAGATTGGAGAATTCTGAAGACTGCCAACATGGATTTTTCTTCACGGATCAGTAGAAATACTGTACTGCAATTCTTTTGGGCAGTGCAGATATCTCATCCAATTGCCAGATTTTTCTTTCAATTCACTCTTCCTCTGCATCGATTGCACGCACCAAGCCAACTGGGGATTTAAAAAATAGTGATTGCAGTCCTGGATTAGGCTATCCAATGATGAGGAATCACACCTGGAGTCCATCTCAAATCTACCCTACTCTCATTATACGGCTGGTGGGAGAAGCGTGAGTAGTGAAGTCTGTATCACGCAAAAGCAAAAGAGAAGTAATTATATCGCAAGGAAACAAAGGTAGGATATATGTATACACAAAAAATATCTCATCTGCATAAAGTATCTGATCTGGACAATGAGTAGAAGTATATTTTTAAGTACAGAAGTATATTTTTAAGTAGATATATAGTTAAGTATCTTGGAGGACCTTCCAACATCTTCAAAACTCTTTTTCTATTGCGTTTGGCGTAACTATCCATCCCAACTGAGCAATTCTAACCAAACAAATAGCAGGTATGGGGTTAAAATCGTCCTATCTGGTGGCGGCCCTTGGAAGAGGACCTTGAATACCTGCTACCCCTTGATTGGCCAGACTTTTAGAAAAGACTACTCTTGCAGCGGGCCAATTATCTCGTGACGACTCTTCATAAACATTACTTTCGTTATTAATGTTATTTTTTCAGTTTATTTGGTCAGGTTGAACGGTGGAAGTCCTGTATTAGAGCGTATTTGTCAAGTAATATAGGTTTGAAATTCAGTTTACCAATTTAGCATGGTTTGTCGATAGTGGGATAGTTGCTTTAGATAGTCTAGTCAACCTAAGTCTCTTCAATAAACAAATTTACCCATTTTCCTAATTAAAAAAATTACCTTCTCGATTAATTTAAAATATGGTCAAATACACCCATATATCATATAAATTAATTAATTAATATACATTTTACAAAATATAGGTGTGTATATATGTTTTGTATCATGTTTGTTTAACTTAGGTAGAGTCAGTGGTTTAGTTCTTTTCAGATATTTATAATAACTCTTTATTTTGATAATTTTTGTTTTTTAAAATAAAATTTATTTAAATAGAGTTAGTGATTTAGTTCTTTTCAGAATTTTGATAAATTTTGTTTTTTTAAATAAAATTATTTATATTTTTTATCGATTAATTATTATATATAAATAATTATTACCTTTAAAATGTTCTAATTATTATATATAAATAATTATTACATTTAAAATGTTTTAATTATTATATATAAATAATTATGACATTTAAAATGTTTTAATTGAATGAACATTGGAATTAAAGGTAGTTAGAAGTTCCAATCTCAAATGAATTTTTTATTATAATTATTTGTATTCTACTATGATTGGTACTCTATTATGAATAAGAATAATTAACATATAGTAATATGGTAATTAATGAGATTGAAGAGCTCTACTATCAATAAGAATAATTAACATATGGTAATTAATGAGATTAAAATTTTTCAAATCCACATAATTTTGAATATTAATTTAAGTAATTAAAATATTTTGTAGAGTTGGAGATGGGCTCCATAAGAATATGTATAAGGATAACTAAGTTACATCTGGTTATTATCTTTCAATACTTATTAAAATTTAATTTATTATTATCTTAGTTTAACTTTGATTTTAGATTTATTAAATGTAAATATTAAATTTGTAATTTATAAATCATTTTAAAAATGTAATGATAAAGATAGAGTCTTCTTAAATATGGTTTTAAAAAAATTTAGGTTGTTAGTATATTTTTTTAATATATTATGTTTGTTTGTTTGTTTGTTTTGTATTTTTTTTTTTAGGAATTTGTAACGGTCTTGTTTGTATTCATGTGACATAAGATTGCCCATAGTTGATACTCACTTAACAAGACACGACAACAACTATTATAACCTCTAGGTTGACACATATGCACCCTTCGCACAACCCACATGGTAAATTAGGGGATTTGAACTTCGAACCACAAACTTTACATAAGACTTCATATCACAACCATCACCAATCAAGTTGACCCTAGGAACCTCATTAACACATTATTTTGAATAATATTAAATGGTTAATTTAATATATTATCATTTTCTATAATAACAAGTAAATTTTATATTATAATGGTTTCACAATAAAAAGAAGATTTTGATTTAATATTAAAAATGTTATGTCAAAATTGTATGACGAAAAATAACAAAAACATATATGCTTTTTTGCAGGAAAATCCCACAATCCACAAATAGGTGCATGCCTTAAAAAACCATTATGCCTTAAAAAACCATTGTGGAAGCCTTCATAATTCTTTAAACTAAGAAGTGTGTGTATACTACTTAACAAAGTGTCCTAATAATGATATTATTTAACAAAACATTCAGAGAAGTATTTGAAAAAGGAAAACTAAATATTAACACCCATTAATGGATTTAGTTACTAAAGCCACCTAAATTGACATGTCTTCATTTGTAGTGGTTGCAAGGTTAGAGCCAATGTTCATTGGTGCGCCAAAATCTACAATAGCAACACCTACCACCTTTGAAGTGTTAACAGATACAGCCACGAGCAACATTCCATAATGGGATGAGTCCAAGTAACTATCCCTAAGGTCGAGGGTGGGGGGTGTTATGGGAGCGGAGGTGGAGGAGAAGTAGGACCTTTGGAAGGAAGTTCAAGTGAGCTACTATTCACCCAATTAGGGTTCACAAAGATGTCAATGTGGAGACCATTTATCATTTTTTCCCCTAGTAATGGTTATGGAGGCTCGAGCTTTAGTCTCCCAAACCCTTAGATTAAGTAGTTAGCTCCATGTTTCAAGAGAAAATTGATCCTTCACCCAATTGTTGGCCAAAATATTTTGTCTTGAATCCTTCTTTCCACTTTGTGATGTTAGGGATGTCATAATTCCTTGAACCACTAATCCCTCTTTGTCACATTGGTGAAGTCCCTCTCTCAACAATATGAACTCACAAAAGCCATAATACCACTACAACAATGGAAATTCTCCACAGAACTACTCAATCCAAGGTTGTTACACCAATTGGAAATAGGAGATCAAGGAGGAGCAAAAACTCTAGAACCTACTAGCGATAATGAATAATATTGTCACTATCAACCCCCAATATATCACCCCCTCTTTTGGAGACTTCTTTTAGTGTATGGAAGGGAAAGCATTAAATCATAAGTAAACTAATTGATCCCACATGCAGCGTTCATGGTCACCAAGGTATGAGTCTTTAGACATAATGATGAGGAGATATACACATGAAGAGATGGGAGCTGGGTCCATTTACAACCCCACCTCCACATCACCCTAAATAATTCATAGATGTGACGAGAGGGAGACTCCTTTCTTATACCCTGATACATCATTAAAGGGAGTGTGTGAAGATGGATTCTCTCTCCTCCTCCTTTTGTAACATACTCAACTCACTTTGTCCCTTTTCGAGGGTATGGGGTAACCAAATTTTCATTTTTATTATTCAATTTAAAACTATTTTCTGAGATCACCATCACCTTCTACTCATCAAGAGCTTATTAGTAGTACAAACTTTATCAAAATTTGAGTCTGGATCATTGAGATGTGGTCGTTTGAAGGTTTTCACCCTTGCTACCATGCCAGAACCACTAAGCAACTATCACATGGTAGATGTTGTGGAACTGGAAAATTAATTTACTTTACATGAATGGTATTTACACGTATTTCCATCCACCATCAAAAGAATTTACAATTTGTCCATAGTGCAGTCCAAAATCCTTTCCCCGTCCTCAGTGAGGTAAAATTCCTAACTTTTTGCAAACATAACAAGGTCAATCCCAAAAAATTCCCCATTCACTAGGGAGGTCAACCCAAAACTTTTTCCCCATTGTGGATGAGGTAAATGGAACATTTAAGTTGATGTCCAAAAAAGTAAATATCTCAAAAGTTTTGATTGATGGCAGATGGGTAAATACCCAAACATTTTCATTGACCACTGATAAGTAAATGCCTTAACTATTTCATTGAACATACATGGGTAAATACCTCAATTTTTGCCTTGACAATCATTTGTCACGTAACTTTTAGAAGCAAGTATAGATCCATCTTAACCATGGATCTACCAAGCGTCGAAAGCAATCAAATATTTTGAGGTGAAAACTTATTTTAGTGTAAAATTTGAAAAATAGTTTACACCTGAAGCCATTTAATCCCTCTAGGAGATTTAAGATGGTTATAGTTGAAATGTTTTAACCACCAGTAAAAATCCATTGTAACGACAAATCTACCAAGTGTCGAGAGGGATCAAATCTCATGCAAACCTCTTTTTAGATTGCAAAACTTGAAAAAAGGTTTACATGTCAAGGGATTTAATCATTTTTAGTGCTTGCTAATCCATGGTTAGGATGGATTTATAGTGAATTTTTTATCTCTTTATATAAACTATATGTAATTTTTCATTATTTATGTTGTATTTTTTTTATATTTATTATTATTATTATTATTTTATATTAAAAATTGAATGAATTACACATTTCTTCTTATTAAGAAGTAACTAAATTATTTTACTTTTAATTACTTTTTCATTTCCAATATTGAAATATTTTATCCATCTTTACCACAAATCTACCAAGCCCCAGAAAATTAAATCTCATGCAAATCCAACCAAACAAATAGCAAATATAAAATTAAAATGGATCTTGTTTCCACTCTTAAAAGAAGACCTTGGATCCCTGCTACTGTTTGATTGGCCAAATTGCAACCAGACCCTTGCGATGATTTTGCTAAAACACTACTCTTGCAACAAGCCAATTTTCTCATGACGAATCTTCATAGACATTATTCTGGTTATTATTGTTGCATTTTCAATTGTTTCAAAATATGGTTAAACACACCAATATATTATATAAATTAATTAATTGTATGCATTAATATATATATATATATATATATATATGTCTGTGTGTGTGTGGGTGGGGGGGGTTAAATATACCAATATATTATATAAATTAACTAATTGTATGCATTAATATATATATATATATATATATATATATATATATATATATATAGTGTTTGTTTAACTGTATTATGTAGAGTTAGTGGTTTAGTTATTTTTGGATGTTTATAATAATCGTTAATTTTTATCAATTTTATTTTTTTCAAATAAAATTTATTTAAAATTTATTTTTATTAAATAATTATATATAGAAAATAATCATTATATTTAAAATGTTTTAATTGAATGAATATTGTAACTAAAGGTTGTTAGAAGTCTTCATCTTAAACTAAGATAATTTGATTATAATTATACGTACCTATACTACGAATTTAGTTGAAAAAATACATTCAATATAAATGTTAGTCAAAAAAAACTGTGAACTGAGGCTTTTATATTAATAAAAAAACATGTTTTACATAGGCGATTCATAATGTTCCCTCATGAAAATGTTTATCAGTCCCCATTTACAATCCCACATAACCATAGAGAAACTAAGAGCCAAGTTTACATGACCTTGAACCCAATCCATCCCAATCCATCGCAGATACAATCCCAACGCTTTGTCGCAAAGCAGCAAGGTTTCAAGAGAGGTGGAACTATGACAGCGGAATCCCCCCAACCCACCCCTTCTATATATCAATTGAGGTACACCACCACCCCCCCCCCCCGCTGGCTTTCAGCAGATTTCACCTAATTAACATGGGCCGCTAGATGGAGCGGCTGGAACCGCAATAGCGAACCCCCCAACCCCCAATTTTCCGTAGATTTCACCTGATTAACATGGGCCACCGATGGAGTGGCTAGAACCGGGAGGTGGAACCATGATAACGGACACCCCCCCCCCCCCCCCCCCATGCTATTCAATCTCATCCATTGAATTATGGGTCATTCACCACCATTGATCGGTCGGACATATGATTAAGTGGTGTCTAATCCAACGCATTTTCATCCCATACATAGCAAATTATAAATGACAATAAAAGCATGCTAAAACTAAGAGATTTAAAACTCACAACAGCTACAAACAAACCTCAATATACCATAAAATCCTCATGGATGCATGCCATTAACAACAAAATTTAACATGAGAGGCCACAAAAATATCACAATGTACAATTACAAAAAGTTGCGCCAAGACCTGGAAAAGGAAGACCCACCAGAATCGCTACAAAGCATCAATAACCAAGACACCATACTTGTAAACCAAACCAACTTTTCAACAACAAAAGATGATTGAGGAGAGGAACACAAATTTCCACCAACAGTGCAAAATCTCAGCATCACTAATCATTCTCAAAAGAAGAAATTGTTCCTGGTACTTGAGCACTTGAATCTGGGGGAACCAAAAGGAATCATTTCTCAGAATCACTCACAATGTAACCCTCAACATGTGCCAAATGGGAATCCAAGTTGTCCAAACAGAATCATTGATTGCAAAGCATTCTTTTGACATCCTCCAGGGAGGAGAAAACATTATAGTTTTCTGCATGTTTATCTTTGAGGATAATCTCAGCGAGTTGAGCATTTCTTGATGCAAAGCTAATGAATTCATAAAAAAAAGCTTGCACCTACAATAACCAGGGCCAAGAATCTTTTTCCAAGCATCGTCAAACATATCTTAGTTAGAATGATTTTATCGTTCCATTCCATTTGGAGATTCCAACCCACTAATTTCCTTTCTCAAATCTGGAGGAATAACATTAAAATGAGTAGCTACATAATCATAAGCAAAGATTCTGACCCTTCTTTGTGACAGCCCTTTGGGAAAATTCCCCTCTTACATACATTGTAAAATTTTTATGTATTTTGATTATAAATTAAAGGCCTGAGAATTTGGACACATATTCGAGAGTTTGAGGAAGGATATTGCTTGGGATTAGAGGGAAGCTTAATTGTTTTATGACAACTATGGAAGGTTGGTAGGTGTGTGATTAAATAGGCTAGTTGTGCCATTAATCTAGTTGAAGAAGAAGGACAAGGAGCCATGCTTTCCTTGGAAAAATCCACAAGGCAAAGAGGACAAAAATTCAAGAGTGATGGGTTGCGTTGGCAGGAGGGACAACCTGAAGTCAACCAACCAAGATGTGGAAGGGAGAGCTGGCACAAGGGCCTCCCCACAACCACACGAACTCAGAGAACCACCATGACCGAGAATCGAAGAGGGTGGGGTGGAGAGATAGAGAATGTACACCCATGTAACCAAAAACAGTTGCAGCTCTGTGATGGGGATGATGATAAAAAACTCCACGAAAGGAATGACAAGGATTCGTGAAGGGAATTATCGTCCATCACACTCATGCATTGGGGGGAAGGGATACTTTGGATGCAGAGGAAAAATAGAGAACGAAGGAGCGCACAATTAAACTAGAGCAAGAGAAGAAAACGTTGTTTTGTTACCAGAATGTAAGGAATGGATCAATCATACGGTGTAGCATTGGGAGGTGGAAGAATATCTCTCGGGTGGGGGAAGTAGTCTCTGGATTCCCTTTCCAACTTAGGTGGAGGCTTGTCCCTTGGATTCCTGGTAAGGAGAGTTCTTTAGCCCCCTTTGCTTATTTTCTGGCTTTTACAGAGGGTTCTGGATTCCCAGGATTAGGTGGAACCACCATGTGAAATAATTTATTGAGGGTGGAATTGGTATGCCTTTGGATTCCCTCCCTATTTTGGGTGGAAGAATATCTCTCGGATGAGGGAAGTAGTCTCTAGATTCCCTGTAAGACTGGAGGGTGGAGATGGTTTTCTGTGGATTGCCATCTTGGGTGGAGGCATGTTCCTTGGATTGATGATAAGTAGAGTTATTTAGCCTCTTTGCTTGTTTTCTTGGTCTTTGTAGTGAGATCTAGACTCCCTTGTTGATTTGAGGGTGGAGGTATAGCCTCTGGACTCCCTTGTTGATTTGGGGGTGGAGGTATAGCCTCTGGATTCCCTTGTTGATTTGAAGGTGGAGGTGGTGGACCTTTGGATTCCCTGTTCTAGACTATGATAGTAAAGTTATAGCTTTGATTGAAGTACTTGCAGGGTAGAAGTGGTGGACCTATGTATTCCTTGTGAGATGTTGATTTTATGAAGTAGCTCCCTTTTTCAGTTGGCATATTTGGTTTAATCCCTCAAGCACCCATCCTCAAACTTTGGAATTTGGCTTAGGGGTGACTACTGCAAGAAAGGCTTGGTTGCATTTTGTCTATGGTTGGGTGGAGAGCTGAAGTCTCAATTTCAGTTACCTAGTTTAGTCTATCAAAGATAAGTGTGTGCTTACAATTCTCATGTTATAAATGCTTTATTCTTGTTTAATGTGATCATTTATCATGGCTTATAATGCTAAGGAATGAGGTATTCTTGTTTGAATGGACATTGTTGTTTCTAAAGGCATGGATATGGAATGTTCTAAATTCATGTGTTAAATTGAGTATAATCCTAGTCTAAATGGCTTGTATGCAAGGAATGTGTGAACCTTGTCAGGTTTTGAATCAAAACTATAGTTTGAATGTCAGAACATTGAAGAGATGGATAAATCTTTGTAATGAATATACATTGTTAAAAGAAATGCTAGTAGGTTTTGTTTCTAATCTATAAGCTTGGGAAGGCTAGAGCATAGGGTAATGCATTGATTTAATATTATGATTTGTTGGGAAAAGTGACTTCCTATATAATTCCAAGTTCTATGCAATGGATGAGGAATGGTTCATTTCTGGAGGACTAATGTATCTCTATTTACTTATGGTTCATGTGTTGATTATATATGTTAGCACAAAGTTGTTAATTGGTTAGATTAATGGCGAGAGATGTGAATCTGGCATGAAAAATGTATTGTAGGTGTTTTGAATATATTTACAAGAATGGGCTTTTCCCTGTGTTCATTTAGGGCTTGGAATTTGGCTTAAGGTCTATGTATGGTGAGATGAGCACATATTTGTTAATTAATTAAATAAATAAATTGGAAATGAGTTGGCCATTTTGCCCTGATTTAAATCATGTAAGCTCACGAGGAAATGTTATATTCATACATATGTGTGTATCTATGTAGCCAGGTTCTACCTGTGTTTAGTTTTTACATATATAGACGTATGGTTGAGACTGGCTAGAGTTTAATTAAAAAGATTAGAAGAGACAACATAGAGTTTATATATGTGTGTGTGTGTGTGTATACAGTTGTCTTATGGTCATGATCAAGTCTTGACAAAGCTCAAGAGGGATAGCCCAGAAGGGCCGGCTTATGCCCTTGCATATTAAAGGATATGCATCGTAGGTTTAGGTGAAGACCCATACAATTGCATTAATAATCACTAAGCTCGTAGGGCTAGAATATTTGAGTCTGGAGTGCAGGACTTCAGAAGGAATGGCTTAACCCCTCTTTAATAGGAGAAATATGAGCCTTCAATGGGAAAGTTCTTGTGGCGGTTGGATGGACTCCTGAAGAAATTTCCCTGGAATTTCCAAGAGGAGTCACAGTATGATCCCACTGGGATTTATTCATTGGGATGATGTGGTAGTAAGGCCGATTGTATACCTAGTATAAAGTGACAGAGGAAAAACCTCAAAATTCCTTATGACATGAAAAATGTGCGTACAAGGGGTTGGAACTCGTGGTGGGACCCACAATTATATGGTGTGATGAAGGATGACATCACCCCGGCACATATGATAGGTGGCGTCACCACAGAACCTCAGAGACTTCAAATAGAGTACATAATAGAATGGTCAGGACTTCAATCCCAGGGTGACCTGATGCATGGGGTTGTTGGGAGGGGACAAATTTCACGTGGTGGGAACCGTTTACCTATAGGCCAAGGGGTAGGATAAGCCTTTTTACGCATATATATGGCCACGTAATCCTGGGAGGTTGTCCTCGATAGTTTCAGTGAGGGACAGGATCAAAACCCATCGGGATTTTATGCAACGAGGTGGCATGGCCATAGAGGGCCCGCACCTGCAATATATCCATTATATATAACATATATTATGCTATAATTGGTTATGAGGATTATATGATGGGGTTATGCATGACTTGGTATGAGTGGGTTGGTAGCTACCACTTGGAATGTCACGCCATGTGATTTTGCAACCACATAGGTGTCGCATGGCAGGTTAAGCTGATGTGGCTCAATATGATTGGCCAAGACTTTAATTGGCCATATCTTTTTATCCAGGAGTCATATTGTTAGGCCCCTATACTACTAGTGTAACCCCTTATTGTTATTAGTATAACCCACTTATTATATTTTTGTACCCATGTAGTGCCCATATTGTTACTATTGTACCCCATAGAAGCCCACTATTGTTATTATTGTGCCCTTACATTATTATTGTTATGTCGGCTCTGATTATGTTATGACCCCTTACACTCCTATATATAGAAAGGAGGTATTTTCATTTGTATCATCCAAGAATTGTTCATTTATGTAATGTAAAGGAGGTTGCCCCCTCGAAGAGGCTGAATTCTAAAGCGTTGATCTATCTTTTCTTGAGCTGGTTTCATAACATTTGGTATCAGAGCTTTGGATTCTAGGGTTTTGCTGCTCCAAACAGGTCATGGTGGCATTTTCGCTATAACTTTTTTTTCTGTGACGTTTCAGAAGTCGCAAAAAAAACCCATTTGAGAAGAAATCGCGCTGAACCTTGGGTCCGAATTTCAGAGCTTTTCGCGTGATATTTTCGGAGATATGATCTGAGGAAGTTGGTCTTCTTGCAGATCCCTGAATTACACTCAAAATAGGTGACCTGGGGAAAATCGTCATAACTTTCTTTCTAAGAATCGGATTGAAATTTCGTAAGAAGGTATAGAAAGAGGACGGACTGTAGTTTTCTTTTATATATTTTGAAGAGTCAAAGGTTGAAACAGTGACACGTGGCACTTCATACAAGTTCGCTCTCCTAAACTAGTCTATAATCAGGTCACTGCGGGAGATTGTGCATAACTCTTTCTTGGAGAATCCAATTTGGATCAGACTGGTGGCATTGGAAAGAGGACACAGAGGGATACTACAGGTTGCAATTTTAGAACTTAAAGATCTGAAAGTACAGAGTTATAGTCGTTTCAAAGTCGAGCTCCTAAAATCAAGAAAAAGCAAGATGAGGAAGTTTGATGGCAAGGATCCGGTAAATTGGATACTTCAGATGGAGCAATATTTTCATCTACATGGTGTACAACTGTTACAAAAGGTATGTATTGCATCTTCATATTTAGAACTAGATCAATTTTTATGGTACAAAGGGCTTTGTTCTCGTAAACAACTTGTTACGTGGTCAATTTTCACGGAGGAAATGATAGCACATTATGAGGATACAAAGAGAAACACCTTCTTTAGAGCAACACCACAACAATTGGAAAGAGTAAAAGGGTTGTGTGACATAGTGGAAAGAAAAATTATGGAAACCAGGAAGTGTACCCCTCACAACTATAAAGATGGAAGTGTTGTTTCTCCTAGCCTTCCACAACCTACAAGGGTTACACCACAACAATTAGAAGAAAAAAGAGAAAAAGGGCTTTGTTACAATTGTGATAACAAATGCACTAAAGGTCATAAGTGTGCTGAGTGGAAATTATTTTACATAGAATATGAAGAGGAGGAAGAAAAGTATCAAGAAACATCAAAAGAAGAAGATATATGCCAGGACCCCACCCCAGAGAAAGAAGAAATGAATCAGACCATATCTTGTAAAGCATTGGCAAGAATTACCACTCCTCAAACTCTCAAGATAGAAGGACATATCAAGAAGAAAAATGTTCAAGAAGTGAAAGATCACATCGAGCATCAAGAAATGAATCTGACCATATCTTGTAAAGGATTGGAAGAAATTACCACTCCTCAAACTCTAGAGATAGAAGGACATATCAAGAAGAAAAAGGTTCAAGCAGTGAAAGATCACATCGAGCATCAACAACAAGTTCTCCAACTTTTAAAGGATAACGCCACTTCGATGCAAAATCAAATGAAACAACAGGTAGATAAACATTGTAGTGAAAAATGTTTTGATGTAGGTGATTGGGTATTTTTACTGCTACATCTCAAGCAAGCTATTTATGAGAAGGAAATGTTGGCAATACTACATGCATTTAAAAAATGGCGACCTTACCGAATGGGAAGACTCTTCAAGGATGAGGATGTGGAAGCATTGTTTTGTGCTATTTATATTAGCCAACTAGATTGGATAAACAAAGCAAGGGATGAATGGAAGAAGGATGAAGAAGTATGGCCACTTATTCAAAAGTTGCAAAAGATCCCAATTCAAACAATATTGCCAGAAATTGAAGAGGAAGGAAAAATCATATTGGAGCCTAGAGCAATCATAGAAACAAGAACCCGACAGCTACGAAATCGATCAATTTCAGAGTATCTCATCAAGTGGAAGAACTTACCCGCTGAAGATTCCACAGGGGAGGACAAGAATTTTATACAGGAGCATCAAGAACTACTCAAGCGTTGAGGACAACGCTTTTTGAAGGAGAGGGGCATGTTAGGCCCCTATACTACTAGTGTAACCCCTTATTGTTATTAGTATAACCCACTTATTATATTTTTGTACCCATGTAGTGCCCATATTGTTACTATTGTACCCCATAGAAGCCCACTATTGTTATTATTGTGCCCTTACATTATTATTGTTATGTCGGCTCTGATTATGTTATGACCCCTTACACTCCTATATATAGAAAGGAGGTATTTTCATTTGTATCATCCAAGAATTGTTCATTTATGTAATGTAAAGGAGGTTGCCCCCTCGAAGAGGCTGAATTCTAAGGCATTGATCTATCTTTTCTATCTTTTCTTGAGCTAGTTTCATAACACATATTATGACGAAATTGGTATTGTTGGAAAGGTCTCAATGAGGAAAACAAAATGATGCTATATAATTTATATTTTGAAGAATTTGTAAGAGGTTGAACCATTTAGACCCAACTTCCATAACTAGACTTCGGAGGTTGGACCATCATAATAGCTACCTCCTTCTACCCTTAGTAGGGGATAGGGATAGTAGGGGGTATGTAACATTCTCGTTCTCTAAGAAACATGGGTACCTCCTCCCCTTCTACAGCACATACATTGTCTAGGAGGAATCACTATTGTAAAGAAGGGACATGTTGGGAACCACAACCTACAAAAGAACAATAGGCAAGACAAGACACGTCAACAAACAATCCAGGTTGACTCCCTAAAGCCAAAACCATTGAATCATCCTTAAAGCTCCTGATAATTAATTCATATCCTACCAAATTTATAGAAGGGGCAGATGGAGACTCACCACCTTCAACAAACCCCTCACAACCCAACACCATTAAATGCATAATTCTACCCATGGATGTTTTAGAAAAAACTAAGAAGCTAATTAACAAGTGACCCATAACATTTATAAAGGATTTGACATCCCACTTTCCAAATTTCCCAATATAATTTTCAAGTCCCAAAATAAATTATTTTTCCTAACTCATCACATTCCATGAGTATAAATTCAGAAAACAAAGAAACCTGAGAACCATAATGGCCCATTAACTTCTAAAAAATACCAAGAAACCCACAATAACTAACGGACAGACTAGCCCCAGCAAAACATGCCACCTCTAGAATTGGAAACCATCGTTAAAACAACATAAGACAAAGGATTGAGAAGGAACACAAATGAAAATAGATAAACCCCTCACCATCACATTATAGAGCCTGATGCAAGAACTAATTCCAGTGCAAGTAATTCTCTAGGAAGCCAAGTCACTCTTCCCACTGAATGAACTAGTTGCTAGAATAGGGAGGGTGAGGTCTGACCCTCACCTCCTCTCTAATATTCATCTCCAGACACCAAAACCTCAAACATACCCCACATATAAAGAATCCAACCCCCATGTCAGCCATACACTTACATGTAATAGTGAACATGACCATATTGCGCCTCTCTGTGCCATTAATACCGAATGTAGTTAGGAGGTGGTGGGCATAGCCCCCAACTTTCCATTTCATCAACATTTACACTATTTACACCCCCATCAAGGTGTTGTGGTCACCAACAACCCCCCTCTTTGTTTGATATTAGTAATAACATCAAGCAAAGGGGGACCCTTAACCAAAAATCCAAAAAATATTTTGTTTAAAAAATATTTTGTATTAACTCCCTAAGAGCTATATCGCGTCGCAAAGGTAGAGAGAAGCGTTTTCCCAAAGCGCATAAATACACTGAAAAAGAGCGACGCGAGAACCCATTGCATCGCGTGCATTAAAAGCGCTCAAAAAGGGAAAACCTAAGGAATCGCCGACGGCCGATATGCGACGTGGCACGTCGCAATGTCGCATAAGCAGCACAGAGTGATAAAGCGAAAACCTTGCGATCTTGTGATCTTGCGATCTGCGATCTGCGATCATACAAAACTGCGATCTGCGATCTACGGTTTGCGACGAATGAGACTATCAATTGCTGCGATGGCACTTATTTACATCGCAATCTTCGACGCTGCGATGCAAATCGCAGAAACCATTCATCACAAGCATTCCTCGGCATGATCTGTAAGCCCAAAATTAGGCGCGCACCTTACGGGAAATTAATGATTGTATGCATGCGTATCCAAAGATGATTGTGTTGCGTTTGTCGAAGAGTCAAGTCATAATGGGTGACATGATTATGCATTCATTAGAACTTAATGCTTTTATGTCAAATCTTTTCTTCGTGTCTCTTTTCATTTGCGTGAACTATAAGGCAGCAACTAAAATAAATCTATATGCAGGAAACATCTAAGGAAAAGCGCTAGAGCTAGAAGAACAGAGAGGAGATGACTTCGCAAATGGATACCGCATACAGCAGGACCGCGGATTCCGGAGTATCACTCAACAAATACTGATGGAAATAGACTATCCAGGACTCAGAGTCAAAGGCGCACAAAAGCAAAGCGTTTACGAAAGATCCTGAAGCCTAAATTGGGTAAAGCAAAAAGAAAAACGCTTAAGGGGAAAGACGTCTCAGAAAAGCCTGGAACAAAGAACGGAAACAAGTTTCAATTCAGAAAATCGTTCAGGCAACAAAGTCCCCAACTCATTGAGTCATTCGCACGGCCGGAAACTGAAATAGCAACAGCACAATCAGTTTGAAAGAAATCTGAGTTGTACTAAGTATACACGCCGTGAAGACACTCCTCCAGAAGAACACTTTCAAAAATATCTTCTAGTTTGTCAGAAAGAGGTGCCAGCTCTTGTTATTTCTAATTTTCAAGCTCGAACAAAAGGAAAGGACAACCAGCCGACTCTTTCAGGGTGAACAGCGCATCGCTTACAGCACTAAGGAGCAGATACAGAAATGGTTAGAAATTAGATTCAGTTTTTAGAAATAAATTTGTTTTAGTAAAAGGGCGGTCATTTGAAGCCGTTCCCTAAATTTGTGTAATTAAGATTAATTAGTTAGTAGTATTTAACCCTTCTCATGGCATTTGGAGAGGGGTCCGGAAATCTGTCAAAACAGTTGTCCTCAGAACATGCACTTTTCTACCCTCGGAGGGTTTTTTGATGAATGGATGGATCGAGATTTATTTATGTTTGCATTTTAATGTCTGTTACTGATGTTGCACTTCTGTACTCTTAGCAGATATTAGAACAAGTAGAAATAAATCGTTATTGCTTGAAGTTTATTAGTGAAATCAGTCATAAATGGTACTTTTATCTCTTGACTAATTTCTGCTTATATTCCTAAAGTGATATGTCGTTGAGTTCTTTATATGTTAATGTATGAATGTGTGTATTACCATTTGGCACTTCTGTACGGTGGAGTCATTTATTTGTGCTTGACATATGAATAAGTAATTATGCGATATGCTGTTCACAACTGTTTTGCCTAACTTTTTATGCAGAATGGTTTATCTTAATGGGTTTCTATTCTTATGATAGCTGAATGATCTTTATTACCAGCTATTGTTCGAAATCTTTTTAGATCACATAATAGAAGAAAAACACCCCGGATTAGCGTAGATTAGATGTATTGTTTTTCATTAGATTACAATAGCATAGAGTTAGTTTAGAAGTTAAAATTAAATTAGCTTAAAATACCCCTAGATCAATACCATCAAACTCTACACACACACACACCCCTCACATTGGGAAACTGGTCCCATTACCCCCAGTCGGACCCGCTATTCCAAACGGGCAAGGAGCCGCCAACCAGGTTCCGGACCGGGTGGGTATCCCCCTTGTTGTTGACCTGATTTCAGGGCCCTCAACATATTTGGCGCTAGAAGGAGGGCACGAGCTATGAATGGCGCATAAATCAAAATCTAAATACCATTCTGAGAGCAAATCACCCTCACCAACTCCCCCGACTTCTCTGGTACGATTAAACTCGGAGCTAGAAGTCGCTCGGGCATCCACCGCTGCTACACACCCTAATATATCAGACCAACTTATCATTGATCCCCCTGAACTTCAAACTTTGATTCGTAAACTCCAGGGATTCTCTATTTTTACTCAGAGGTCTGATAAATCTAAAGGTAGCGTGACTTTGCAGTACAATCCTGCTCATCCCTTGACCAGATTGAAGAGTGAAAAGTTTGGCATCCAGCCAACTGAAATCCCTCTCCCCACTAGGAAAAGAGCAAGGAAAGCACTTCCAGAGTCTGACAGAGAGACTCTTTCATCTACCTCGTCCATTTCAACTCCCTCACCGCGAAGTCAGCCACCCACATCTTCACCCCAGATCACTCATCCATCTTCCGCAACCCTTCCTCCGCGATCATCGAAGATCATAATATCTCCATCTTCTCAACATCAGAGATCATCTTCTGCACTTCTATTAACTAGCAGCTCAACGATGGCCTAGTCTCCATGGAACAACCCTGGGGCGGTTTTAATGCCTCCACCCCTGAGTCCAATACCTGCCCATCCTGAGAAATGGCTACCTAAATTCAATCCAGAAACAAGCATACTAGCTGAAGAACATATCAATAATTTCATGCTTTTTGTTAATATCAACGGAGTTACCAACGAAGATGCTGTTGTCCGGCTTTTCCCTTATACAATGCAAGGAACAGCCGGGTCGTGGTACTTTTCGTTACCTTCCGGATCCATCACAAGCTGGGACATTTTTCAAAGTCATTTCCTCACCAATTTTGGTGATGACAGATCCACGGCGACATTGATCAATGACCTATCTAATCTTAAGGCTGAGGCTAGAGAACCCATTAAAGATTTTAACTTACGGTTCAATAAGATCCTCAACAAAATCCCCGCTGCTTCACAACCCAGCGAGGAAGTAAGATGTTAATGGTACATCACGGCTTTACCTCCAAACTTGGCTATCTTCGTAGATAGGGCAAACAAGACCACCTTAGTTGACAACTTGACAGAGGCTTTAGCAGTGGAAAAACGCGTGGTAGCCCTAGAAAAGAGATCTGCTATAGAAGAACGCAAATCTAAGAAGATCTCTTTCAAAGAAGACACCAAGAAGAAGCAAACGAAAGATCCTTTCGATTTGGAAGGATTACAAAAAGTGTTGAAAGCCATGTCCAATGAGATGATTGATATTAAGAAACAAGTAGCAGAGACTTCTTCGAAAAAGCCCTATAGGACTTTTAAAAGAAATCCTCCCATGGAGGTAAAGCCACCCAGTGTTGTCTCAAACGTTGAATCTGAAGAAGACGAAGAAGAAGAGAATACCACTGAAGGGCCGACCGATGATGAAGAAGTTGTAGAACTACAAGGAATGTGGGACTTCATCCTCCCACAAGAAGAGGATCAAGAAGCATTTCCTGTTAGCACGAGAAGCAAAAATCAACTTGATCCTCCCCAAACTACCCCAAAACAAAAGGGCGCAAGCCCTGCAACAAAAGATAAGGTCGCAACAAAAAAGACAACTGCTAAAGCGACCCAGTTTAGCCCAGTCCAATCTGATCAAGCACCTCCATCAAGAACACTGATAGTGTTGGATGAAATGGAGTATAACATCATTGATGACATGAAGAAGACTAGGGCTAACATCACTCTTTATGAATTGAGTAAATTGAAACACCAGCAGAAAATAATGATGAAAGAATTACATGTTGTGCCTACTACATCTTTACCTACAGCTGTAGCTTCCCACAATCTGGGAAGGCCTCCAACCAACGCGATCAATAAGATTGATCCAAATGACATCGCCTTGATTGGAGGAAGATCAAGATCTCACACTCCTCCTTTTCTTCTCACATATGAAATCTTCAGTAAAAACGTGCACAATTGCTTGGTCGATTCTGGTGCTTCAACGAATATTTTACCCAGGTCAATATGTGCCAAATTGAATGTGCAACCTCAAAAATCCGCAGTACGTATAGTTCAACTTGATCGATCCCAAGTCGAAGTGATTGGTGAACTTAATCAGGTGACCATAAGATTGTCGTCTAACCCAAAAGTGTGTCAGGTTATCGACATTCTAGTAGCTGATATCCCTAAGTTCTATGGTTTGATTCTTAGCAGGGATTGGTCAGAGAAACTCCATGGATATTTCTCAACCGACTGGTCACACATGTGTTTACCATACAATGGTAAACCAAATTAGATAAAGATTGAACGAGAGTTGCACCAAAAATACATAGTGACAGAACTGGAAGGAGAAAATGAAACCATAACATACAATAGCAGCATTGTAGGCAATTACGCAGTAGATTCTTTCCTTGGCAATTTCAATGCTCATATTTCACCTTACTTAGAGAATTCAGTTTTATCCCAAGTTGAAAATTTCTCCCAAACTGATGACTCAAAATGTTTTAGTTTTTTAGATAATTCTGTAAATACATCTTTATTTTGGAAATTATATTTTGACGGGTCTAAATCCAATGAGGGAGCAGGAGCAGGATGCGTTCTGATTAGCCCGGACGGGAACAAGATCATGCTCACATGCAGACTTGAGTTCGATTGCACGAACAACACAGCGGAGTACGAAGCCTTGGTTCAAGGCCTATACAAAGCAATCAGATTGAACGTTAAGTATCTTCAAGTCTTTGGAGATTCTGAGATCGTTGTAAAACAGGTACGTAATACCATACATTTCCTGTCAAGTCATTTAAAGCACTATCAATCGTTAGTTCAAGATCTCACTGCACATTTCATAGCATTCAACATCTCGTCAATTCCAAGAATTCAAAACGCGAGCGCAGACCTGTTAGCTAACGTAGCCTCTAGACTTATTCCTTCCGAAGATTTTAGTCCTGATAGGTTTTCAATAGAATTAATCTTTAGACCATCCATCCCTGACAACATCACCAATTGGAGAGTATTCAACGACGATCCTGACATCGTAAATTTCCTTACTTCTGAAGGATCCTACTCAAATCAGATAATCGACGAAGGCCATCATGATCACCAAATACAACAAAATGGCACTGACAATGCTATACCGAAATCAGTGGTCAAGTTAGAAGATTTATATGATTTGAAAAGTCGGTTTAAAAGGTCCGCCAATGCTAAACTTTACAGTTCTACCCTGAACTATGAATTAGTAAACCTAGGGACCGATCAGAAGCCACAAAACGTTAACCTAGGCCACGGCCTAGCCCCTGAAGAGAAATCAGCATATATCCGTCTTCTGAGACAATACAAAAACGTTTTTGCTTGGAATTATGATGAGCTAAAAACATACAACACTTCTATCATTCAACACGTTATCCCTATGATTAACAATGAAAAACCTGTCCAGCAGAAGCTCAGAAAAATACACCCTAACTTAGAAAATCAGATAAAAACTAAGCTTAATAAGTTGTTGAGAGCCAGAATAATTTTCCCCGTCAGGCATTCCAAATGGGTATCCAATATGGTACCCGTTAGAAAGAAAAACGAAGATATTAGAATCTGTATCGATTTCTGAAATCTCAACAAAGCCTGTCAGAAAGATAACTTTCCCCTCCCACCTATGGAACAAATATTACAGGCAGTAGCAGGCTCAGAATTAATGTCTTTCCTGGATGGATTTTCAGGATACAATCAAGTACTGGTGCATCCCGATGATCAGTTAAAGACTACGTTCCAAACCAAATGGGGCACTTATGCATATCGGAAGATGCCATTTGGTCTGATCAATGCCGGAGCTACCTTTCAGAGAGCCATGGACATCGCGTTTAAAGGGTTAGTCAATAAATCAGTAGTGATTTACCTGGATGATATAACAGTATACTCCAAAAAACGAAGCAACCATCTCAAAGATTTGAAGCAAATCTTTCAAAGATGTTTGAGGTATGGGATTTCGCTCAACCCAAAGAAATCTTTCTTTGCATTAAGCGAAGGGAAATTGCTCGGATTCATAGTGTCGAAATCTGGTATTCACATAGAACCCGACAGAATCAAGGAAATTTCCGAAATATCCATACCCCATAACAAGAAAGCCATGCAATCCTTCCTTGGACAGATCAATTTTGTCAAAAGATTTGTCCCCGATTTTTCACATATTATTTCTCCCTTACAAAATATGATAAAAAATAATTCAAATTTCAAATGGGGTCTAGATGAGCACGAAGCATTCAACTTAATCAAACAAGCTATCATCAACGCTCCATCTTTAGCAACCCCAAATTTTTCAGAACCTTTTATCTTATACACGTTTGCCTCAGAGAAATCTTATGCTGCGATTTTAACTCAAGCGAATCAAGAAAAGGCAGAAGCTCCAATTGCATTTTTTAGCTCGAACTTACAAGGTGCTGAACTCAATTATTCAGACGTGGAGAAACAGGCATATGCTGTTTTCAAAGAAATCAAATATTTCAGGCCTTTCTTGCTAAAAGCCCATACCAAAGTCATAGTACCGTTCCCAGCGGTAAGAAACCTTCTGATACAGAAGGACGTGGGCGAAAAGAGAGCGAATTGGATCACCGCCTTACAAGAATACGATCTTGAGATCAAGCCAGCACACATCGTGAGAGGTCAAGGCTTCTGCAAGATGTTAGCTGGAGCATTGCAAATTCCTGAGAACTCGTCTGAAGAGGTACACACGTATGAGGTAAGCCTAAACGACGCAGAATCATTATATGCTGACACCATTTATTTTCTTAAGAACGGGTATGCTCCATTTCACCTGGATCACACCAAGAAGAGAGCCCTGAGATTGAAATTTTTAAACAATAACAGCTCATAAATGATGTTTTGTTTAAAAGAAATTACGATTCTGTGCTTCTTAGATGTGTTGAGAAAACTGAAGCCGAAAAGGTTTTGCAGGAACTTCACGATGGACCAGCAGGTGGACACTATGCTGGAGAAGCCACCGCACATAAAATCTTGCGTGCAGGATATTACTGGCCCACGCTGTTCAAAGACTCATACAATTACGTAAGGAAATGCCAAGTCTGCCAGACTGCTGCAGGGAAACAAAAGAAGTCATCCATGCCACTGCAGCCGGTTAACATTGAGCAACCGTTCAGTCAATGGGGCCTGGACATAATAGGTGAGATCGTTCCTCACTCTTCTAAACAGCATAGGTATATCCTCACGGCAACCGACTATTTTACCAAATGGCTAGAAGCAGTTCCTCTCAAGACAGCTAATTCTGAAAACATTATTGAATTCATAGATCAGTTTATCATCACTAGGTTTGGATTGCCAACGGCCTTAATGTTTGATAATGCATCATATTTTTCTGGAAATGCAATGACTGAGTTTGCGCTCAAAAGAGGGTTCAAACTGAAGTATTCTGCCAACTACTATCCGCAAGGTAACGGGTTGGCCGAATCAACAAACAAGAACCTAATCAGGATTATTAAAAAGACAGTCGACCAAAACCAAAAGAATTGGCACAAAGCGATGGTAAATGCCTTATGGGCAGATAGAATTACAAAGAAAGCTTCTATCGGCACTTCTCCCTTTAATTTAGTTTATGGGAGAGAAGTGGTTCTTCCGACTCACCTAGTCATTCCCTCTTTGTCTTTAGTGCAATATATCGATGAAGTATCTACTTCCTCTTTACGATTAAGACAAATGGAAATAATCAAACTAGAAGAGCAAAGAGAACAAGCTAGGAAAACCCATGCTCATCACCAAGTGCTAATAAAATCTTCTTTTGACTCGAGCATCATAACCAGAAAAAACTTTCAGATGGGTGATTTAGTTTTAAAATGGGATAAGGCTCATGAAGAAAAGGGCAAACATACGAAATTCCAGAAGCTGTGGCTTGGTCCTTTTCAAATTGTAGAGGTCATAGGCCCATCGACTTTTGTGTTGCAGGATTTAACAGGCAGGAGAGATTCTCTGCCTGTGAATGGACAAATTCTCAAAATGTATTTTCCATAGAAGATCATTCTTCTATTTTTTGTAGGATAGTTTTAGTTTTATTTTTGTTTTTCTTTTCTTATAAATAAGACTGGTTGTGAATGATCATTTAAAAAGGATTCATGAAAGAGCACGCCAATTCTCTATCAGATTTTGATTTCGCTTGTACAAATAGCAAAATTTTTTGAAAATCTGAATTTTATTATTGACAAATAGAGTTAACTTCACCTTGATTACGATGCTAGTTTCAACCTCTAAAAACTTTGACAAAAGCAACCTTTGGTAAAGAATTGTTTTGTATCAGCACAATGAAAGGTATCATCAATAATAAAATAAGTATTCTCTGCAAAACTGTTGTTTCCAAAAACTCTATTATTGTCGTCCAGAGCTTTCTTAAGGAAAAACAATGACTTCCTCCCTGCTAAAAGGAAATTGCAGCATTCAGAGAAACAATCCAAGGAAAACACTATATCTCAAAGAATAAGAGGTCTCATCACGAGCCGGCTTATCATGATCACAGATATTATAACTTGCTGACTTTGCCAATACTGTCTATCAAAACAGGGCAACGACTTAAGATTGTTGCAATCAAAAGACAAGAGGTCTCATCACGAGCCGGCTTGTTCAGCAAAAGTGTAAATCAAGTGAATGACTGTGTCATAATTTGGCCACCAAACCAAGACATTGTTCTTTAGAGAATTAAAAAAGGAAAAGTGTGTCAAAAAGGATTTTTTCTCTGGAATGTTGCGAGTAACCTCAAGCAGGAAAAAGGATCATTGCTGGATAACATGGTAACCCTGTCGAGGCTATGGACGCTTGCGGGCAGCAGAGGCTCTACCTACGACAAATGAGCATACTTTTAAGCTAGTACGCAGAGAAGACCTTATTTTATCTTTAATCAAGACCAAGTAATGTCTGGTGCGAATGCAAGAAAAATCCTGAGGAAGCAAGCAATTGGGATATAAAAAAGGTTGAGACAAAGTATCATTGACAAGGTGAGGGGTAATCTACTCTATCTGTCCATAACAAAATTTAGACATATAAAATTTTTTTGCTGTTTCGGAAGTGAACGGTCAATAGAAAAGCAGAGATAACTGGTTCTTCACAGTGAATCGCCATTGTTGTGGTCACCAACAACCCCCCTCTTTGTTTGATATTAGTAATAACATCAAGCAAAGGGGGACCCTTAACCAAAAATCCAAAAAATATTTTGTTTAAAAAATCTTTTGTATTAACTCCCTAAGAGCTATATCGTGTCGCAAAGGTAGAGAGAAGCGTTTTCCCAAAGCGCATAAATACACTGAAAAAGAGCGACGCGAGAACCCATCGCATCGCATGCATTAAAAGCGCTCAAAAAGGGAAAACCTAAGGAATCGCCGACGGCCGATATGCGACGTCGCACGTCGCAATGTCGCATAAGCAGCACAGAGTGATAAAGCGAAAACCTTGCGATCTTGCGATCTGCGATCTGCGATCATACAAAACTGCGATCTGCGATCTACGGTTTGCGACGAATGAGACTATCAATTGCTGCGATGGCACTTATTTACATCGCAATCTTCGACGCTGCGATGCAAATCGCAGAAACCATTCATCACAAGCATTCCTCGGCATGATCTGTAAGCCCAAAATTAGGCGCGCACCTTACGGGAAATTAATGATTGTATGCATGTGTATCCAAAGATGATTGTGTTGCGTTTTTCGAAGAGTCAAGTCATAATGGGTGACATGATTATGCATTCATTAGAACTTAATGCTTTCATGTCAATCTTTTCTTCGTGTCTCTTTTCATTTGCGTGAACTATAAGGCAGCAACTAATATAAATCTATATGCAGGAAACATCTAAGGAAAAGCGCCAGAGCTAGAAGAACAGAGAGGAGATGACTTCGCAAATGGATACCGCATACAGCAGGACCGCGGATTCCAGAGTATCACTCAACAAATACTGATGGAAATAGACTATCCAGGACTCAGAGTCAAAGGTGCACAAAAGCAAAGCATTTACGAAAGATCCTGAAGCCTAAATTGGGTAAAGTAAAAAGAAAAACGCTTAAGGGGAAAGACGTCTCAGAAAAGCCTAGAACAAAGAACGGAAACAAGTTTCAATTCAGAAAATCGTTCAGGCAACAAAGTCCCCAACTCATTGAGTCATTCGCACGGCCAGAAACCGAAATAGCAACAGCACAATCAGTTTGAAAGAAATCCGAGTTGTACTAAGTATACACGCCGTGAAGACACTCCTCCAAAAGAACACTTTCAAAAATATCTTCTAGTTTGTCAGAAAGAGGTGCCAGCTCTTGTTATTTCTAATTTTCAAGCTCGAACAAAAGGAAAGGACAACCAACCGACTCTTTCAGGGCGAACAGCGCATCGCTTACAGCACTAAGGAGCAGATACAGAAATGGTTAGAAATTAGATTCAGTTTTTAGAAATAAATTTGTTTTAGTAAAAGGGCGGTCATTTGAAGCCGTTCCCTAAATTTGTGTAATTAAGATTAATTAGTTAGTAGTATTTAACCCTTCTCATGGCATTTGGAGAGGGGTCCGGAAATATGTCAAAAAACTTGTCCTCAGAACATGCACTTTTGTACCCTCGGAGGGGGTTTTTGATGAATGGATGGATCGAGATTTATTTATGTTTGCATTTTAATGTCTGTTATTGATGTTGCACTTCTGTACTCTTAGCAGATATTAGAACAAGTATAAATAAATCGTTATTGCTTGAAGTTTATTAGTGAAATCAGTCATAAATGGTACTTTTATCTCTTGACTAATTTCTGCTTATATTCCTAAAGTGATATGTAGCTGAGTTCTTTATATGTTAATGTATGAATGTGTGTATTACCATTTGGCACTTCTGTATGGTGGAGTCATTTATTTTTGCTTGACATATGAATAACTAATTATGCGATATGCTGTTCACAACTGTTTTGCCTAACTTTTTATGCAGAATGGTTTATCTTAATGGGTTTCTATTCTTATGATAGCTGAATGATCTTTATTACCAGCTATTGTTCGAAATCTTTTTAGATCGCATAATAGAAGAAAAATACCCTGGGTTAGCGTAGATTAGATGTATTGTTTTTCATTAGATTACAATAGCATAGAGTTAGTTTAGAAGTTAAAATTAAATTAGCTTAAAATACCCCTAGATCAATACCATCAAACTCTACACACACACACACCCCTCACATTGGGAAACTGGTCCCATTACCCCCAATCGGACCCGCTATTCCAAACGGGCAAGGAGCCGCCAACCAGGTTCCAGACCGGGTGGGTATCCCCCTTGTTGTTGACCCGATTTCGGGGCCCTCAACACAAGGGTATCCACATCTTTCTCTAACAAGTTCTGAAGAGATTCAACCCAAACAAATGTTGTAGAAGGTGGCCATTTCTCATATAACTCCAGATTACATGATTGACAACCAAAATTTGCTAGGAAATATGTTATCATGTTACCCAATCTTCTAGAATGGGGGACTATGACATAATCCAATTTTCTATTTAATCCATGTAAACTCTCAATTATACTTTCCAATCTCCAACTTTTAATCAATTTGTGGGGGGAGTGCCCATTTATCATCTGTTGAATGAAATGAATAGTAATATGGGAGTCACAATCAATTTTTAATAAGCAGTAACCTTCTCAAATGGATTCACATCGTGAAAAACCTTTTTTGCTCCCACAACACAGACTCCATACGACTGGAACTCCTCATTCACTCCCATAGGCTTGCTTCCCAGTGACTAGAAATTTTTAGTCGTTCCCATGACTCAACATCCATACGAATGGGGCAAAGGATGAGGGAAAACATCTTTCCTCAGCTCATAAATTGCTCCACCTTCTTCTAGAACCTTACAAGTCACTGCAGGACCTCTGGAAGTCATTGGCACCTCTGCAACACTTCACCAAATCACTACCACATCACCAAAACTAGGTTGACTAGGATGCCAACCAACAACCATACTAAACATTTGGGCCATCAAACTTCTCCACAAACACTCTACCATCAGTATACAGCTCTGGAACATGTCAGAAATCCTCCAACACCTATACAACCATCTCAAGAATCTAATGACATGTGTAGATCCTCTCCGAGCCAAAAGTATAACATCATCACCATGGGAGGCCTAATCCAGGACATGGAGACCTAATCAACAAGGCTCATCACCTCTAACTCCTATAGCATCCATCAACAATTGTATGAAGCAACATGATCAAGAAGATCACCATCATGGGAAGGCCTCCAAGCTAGTGCAACACATCATCATCCATACACAAACCACCTGAAGCCTCACATACACATGCATAATCAACTGACCTGCAATCCATGCTACCATATTGACATCAATTCCAACCAACCAACACATTTGCAACGCACATCAATGCCAACAATCTGCCCCTTTGGCATTGATGGAAACCTCGTTTGAAAGACAACCATCTGAAAATTAGTCTTCATCCTCACATTCTCCCCCTTAGACATCAATTAAAAATGGCTAAAACATGTCAAGGACAAATGCTATATGGTCCTCTCCATGCAATGGGATCCAACTACAAAAACAAATCCACTCAAAAACCATATGCAGGTGATGAATAATGGAGTGCAAGACTGAAGGATAACAACAACACTCCCCCTGGAAAATATGTGCACTAAACTCCCCTAGACACAAGTTATGCCCAATCAATAACACACTAGAACAATAGCATACATTTCCTATCAGCAGCAACAATAAACTCTCTCACTCCTGAGGCAACATGACAATAGGCAACATGAGCATTCAGTAGCATAATCCATGTCATAGCAGTAGTAGCAGATCATATCACAAACACATAGCAACTAGCAATAGAAACTTTGATCAACTCCATAGAAGCAACAACAAATACATCCTCTCCACACTAAACTATCCAACAACAGAAAACTCATACATCAACTGCAGCAATGACTATCTAGAAGCAACATGTCTCTAAATAAGACATGGTAGTAGCAAATACATTATGACCGGTCACAACGGTGTGGCCAACCATACTCCATTGAATACAAACATCTCCATGGTTGAATGTAGACTGATGTACATAGTTGTCAATGCCTCCTTGCCATATGTGAGAGACTACTCCATATGGAACAATGACTATAACCAAATGATATGCAATAGAGTACAGGGCTCCATAGGCCTATTATATGTCCTCTAAAATGATAAAAACATGTTTTTACAATTACATCAATAAGCCTATATATGGTTGAACCATGACTCACATGACTCTCTCTCAATACATACATGACTCAAGAATGTCCTATCATGATAAGTATGAGAGTGTACAAGAATAATACATGAAATACATGGTTGCAACAACACTACTAACAGCCCATACAAAAATTGATTAACTCTCATCACTCATTATGCAACATATGCCAAACATGGCTCTCATAGCAGCCCTCTCATTAATGCATGTCTAATACATTGTCATAAAGACATAGAGCATATGATCAGCCACATCTCATCTTTATGGCAGCAAGATAATGTCTATATAAATCACATAAGAGACATGTATCATCCTCTCGAAATCATCAGCCATGAATCAATATTTCAGCATTTGTAACCGAAAGCACATAACAATACATAATGTCCCAACAATAGCATATATCAGCATCATCATAAACCAGCAACATAGCACATCAATCAGCCCAACATACAAACTCTCTATAGCTATTCATGGCAACAACAATAACCATCATATGGAGCATGATCCTTTACAGGATACTGCATCTTCATATATAGCAGCAGTATCAACATGAAAACACATTCATCATAGATATAATCATCATGCAACATCATTGTACTAATCTCCATGGCACCACCACATGCACAAAAACATCACTCTTGCAACATGATATATCAAATAAACATATACATTGCCAACTCCTCCAAGGAACCATGGTTCCATCAAAATATTGGAAGCATATAAAGTGCTCCCCCTAAACATGTTTCATCTCTCCTCCTTATCACTCCTTAGCAAATACAACATCAGTAGCAAAAATCCATTATCAAGAAATCATAATCAAAGAAATAAGCATCAATAACATCATATCTAACTCCATGCAAAAACAAGATGCGCCATATACTCCCACTGAGCCTATGAAGGCTTCACATCCATTTTGCAATCTAAAAGATCTATCATGCAAGAGAAGACTACAATATGTGTTGATTTCTTCTACTTTGAATCCGATGATGAAGAGTACTCTCTTGGTCTCTTCTTACTTTTCACTCTTCCTTTCTATTGGGAATCACGATTTCCGTTAGACCAAAACCCACAGGTATTAGTCAATGACTGCATCGCCAGAGATAAGGATCCACGAGAGGCGGTTAGTCCATGTCACGAAACACACGAGGAGTGTTGGTTTATCCAATGTCCAACAATATCCCCCCAATGCAAGTTGGGTGTGTATCTAACTCGTGACCTACGCTTTGATACCACTTGTTTGGAATCACGATTGTCATTAGACCAAAACCCATAGGTATTAGTCAACGATCGCATCGCCAGAGATAAGAATCCATGAGAGGCAGTTATTCCATGTCACGAAACAGACGAGGAGTGTTGGTTTATCCAGTGTCCAACAATCTCCCCCCCGACGCGAACCAGGTGTGTATCAAACTCGTGACCTATGCTCTGATACCACTTGTTGGGAATCACGATTGTTGTTAGACCAAAACCCACAGGTATTATTCAATTATCGCATCGCTAGAGATAAGGATCCACGAGAGGCGGTTAGTCCATGTCACGAAACACACAGGGAGCATTGGTTTATCCAATGTCCAACAATCTCACCCCCAAACACGATTTGGGTGTGTATCGAACTCGTGACCTACGCTCTGAGACCACTTGTTGGGAATCACAATTTACAGTATCCAACACCTTCAACAATAGTCCAAAGAATGGTTACAAGACCATGTTCTTCAATGTAGTTCTCCTGAGAAATGATCTTTATCAAAGGATGATTGTTAATATAGCTCAACAAGGATTTCATAAAGACCCTTTCATGAATAGCTTTAGTAATAATGATCAAGAATCACAAGCTCCCCCTAACTATATGCATCGTCTCTTTTTGGAAGAATCCCATCATCAAACACTTGAAATATCAAGAATATCTTCATCAAGTCAACAACATGTGTTGTTGGCTGGAGGGTTCAGGAGATTTTTCAGATTGTATTTGCTTTCTTCTCCATACTTGTGTAACTTTCTTTTCTGGCATGGTTCTAGCTTGAGAAGGTGCCCAAATCAAGTTACAATTACGTGCCATATGACCAATGTTATGACACTTGAAGCATTCTATGTTGTTCATGAATAAGAATTCATGACTTCTTCTTGCGAAATTGCTTCTTGGAGATTGACGGGGATCATTATAAGCCCTACAATCTTTTGCCATGTATCCAAAGGCTGTACAAGAATAACAATAACCAAAAAATAAACTTTGGTACCTGGGAGCTGGAGATTTCCTTGATGTACTTCTGAAGCATTTCTGCCTTAAGATCCTTTGATGATAATTATTGCTTCTCGCATCCTTGACAACATTTGCATTTCTTCTTGGAACAGGACTTCCTTGTTGAGCTATATTAACAATCATCCATTGATAAAGATAATTTCTCAGGAGCACTACATTGAAGAACATGATCTTGTAACCATTCTTTGGACTGTTGTTGAAGATGTTGGATACTGTAAATCGTGATTCCCAACAAGTGTCATCAGAGCCAATACCTTCACTCAAAGCCTAACATCTTGAAGGTTGATCATTAGAACACAAATGGCGAAGCCAAGGAAGAAAGTATCCAATCCTCCTAAAGATGTGTCTCCCTCTACCACTGAAATAGAAGTCAATCAATTTGAGGAGGCTCCATGGTTCAATGGAAACTTTGATATATGGGAAGCAAGAATGAGGAATTTATTAAAGACTCAAGGCATTGAAGTATGGGAATCAGTAATTACTGATAACATGATGAATAGAGAATCCAAGGAGTACAATGCAAAAGCAATGAAGGCAATATTGAATGGGCTACCAGATTCTATAAAGAACAATTTAGGAAAATGTTCGTCAGCAAAGGGTATATGGGACAAACTTCATGAACTTCACTGGAGCATTGACCATGACCACCAGTCAAGAAGATGATGGAAACCAAGAAGGAAATCCAGAACCCATCATAGAAGCTGAAAATGAGATTGATGACATCAAGGCTAGAGAAGACCTACAAAATGAAGAGAATGAAAAATACTTTGTAGAAGATGTCCTCACTAAACTTATGGCTGCCATGGAAGAGATTATCAATTTGAAAAAGGAAAACGAGGAACTTAATAAGAAAGCAGTAGTTGGTGACCAAGACCAAACAAGGAAGAAAATTGATCTTGTCAAGCTTCAAGTACAAGAAAGGGATGAAGAGCTTGCCAAGCTTAAGAAGGAATTTCATCAAAGCAAAAGAAAGCATCATGAAGAAGTCATATCCATGACAAATCAATTGGATAAAGCAAAGAAACGGGAAGATACCTTGTCAAGTCAACTTGAATAAAGGCACAAGAGCTTGAACAAACTTGAAGAAGAGATTGGTCAGTACAAGGTAGAGGTCTCCTCTCTCAAATCTCAACTACAAGAAGCAAGAAAGTTAGCACAAGGAGCTGAGAAGACAATGGAAGCATTGGCAATCATAGAAGGACAGGTTGATGAAGCAGAAAAGGAGAGAAACACCATGATATGTCAACTAAAAGCAAAGGATGGAGAAATCTTCAAATTAAAATCTAACATCAACCTTCTCAAGGCCGAAACATGTAAAGCTACAAGGATCAAGGAAGAAATGGAGAGCAGTCTAGCAAAGGAAAATGAAGTCAAATATCATCTCCCTTAAATTAGAAGCAAATGAAGCAATACGTATTAAGGAAGAGATTGAGAAACAACTTGCTAAGAAGAATAATGATTGCAAAAAATTGGAAGAAGAGATTGTCTCCCTCAAGAAAAAGGTTCAAGGAATGGACAAAACCTTGAAGAGCTCTCAAGCCTTGGATGACATGTTCAGCCATCAAAGATGTCCATTTGATAAATCAGGTCTCAGTTATGCAGGTGAATCCTCAAGCAAGAATGATAATGCTTCAAACAACAAGGATATGAGGAAGTCAGAAAGAAATTTTCATGCTCCCAGTTTTAGCAAAGGTAAAGATAAGAGTCAAGGCGATAATGAAGGAAGTGTTAATCTGGGTTGTCATTGATATCAATATAGCAGTGTTTGTGATGGAAAATTCTTTGATACATGATTACTCATTGATGCCTAGTGATCATAATGCTCAAATTTTGATATATGATGATATGATGAGATGGAGGACCCAAGTGGATTGAACAGAAGGAGGTCAATTGCACATCAAATGACGCATCAATTGAACAGCAATTGAATAGCGATTGAACAGCAAATGACATAGCAGGTCAATTGAACAGCAATTGAACAACAAATGACGTAGGAGGTCAATTGAACAACAAATGACGCAGGAGGTCAATTGAACAGAAAATGACGCAGTAGATCCAGTAGAGCAATAGCGATAATAGAAGAGCATAAGCAGAGTTATCAAAGGTCACAGGAAGATAAGCCACAGGAGCAACAGCTATTGGAAGAGTGGGGGGAGGAAAGTACGGACTTCCTTGATCATGGCTGAAGTCCCACACTCAATCCTAACCATCGATCTCACAGTCCATCCTTAGATCACGGTCAACTGCGGGGGTTAAGGGAAGTTTTAATCCATGTGCCAGTCGAAGTCCCACAAATCCTCTGATTGCGATAACATTGTGGACCCACTACACCATTATAATACGTCCTAAAGAAATATCGCATACGTCGCATATCGCAAGTCTTGAAGAGATGTAACGATGGTAAAACCTCCAATTGTGATATCATATTGCGGACCCGCTGCACCACTATAACATGACTTTTTATACAATTTCCCATCCGCAGTATCACTAGTTTCTAAGGGATGTCAAACTGCCGATTGGAACAAGGTTTTGGATCCGATGGGTTTATTAATAACTACTTAAGATCATATCACATCTTCTCCATCGGCCATAGGGGATCGATTATGTTATGAGAAGACCTCTAGAAATTTCGATTGCGATTAAAGGTGATGACGTGGCATGTGGGACCTCCATATGGGTACCGTATCTCGGGCATCTATCACAAAGAAGAGGTAACAGTTCACAACTCGTGAATTTGAAGGAACAGGGGAAGCCGGAAGGTCAAGCGAACGGAAGAAGAAGTCGAAAGGTCGAAAAGACAAAGTTCTACTAGACGATAAAGGTATAAAAAAAAGCCGAAGATCAAGCGAAAAGGGAGTTAGTTGTAGGTCCAGCAGGACAGAAGGAAGCCAAAGGTCCAGCAAGACAGAAGGAAGCCGAAGGTCCAGTAGGACAGAAGGAAGCCAAAGGTCCGGACTAAGGAAGCCGAAGGTCACAGCAGGAAGAAGGAAGCCGAAAGGGCTAGTGGAAGACGAAGATCTGTTTGACCTCAAACCAGCCAAGTAAGGTTTTATCAATCATCAGTTGAAGGGAGCAGTAGACAACACCAACGTTGAAGTATTTGTGAGTTTGTTCCTTGGAAGTAAGATACCACAGCAATCACTCCTGAAGCATTTACCGTGATAGTGAGAACAGAGGCTTGAAACAGAGAGTTGTTTTTGTGCAGAGCTTAGTGCAGTTCATTGTAGACACATTGAAGTTGTGTGAAGACTATTGTAGATCATGATGGCTATTTGAAATCATCATGAGGTAACTTTGCAGACTCTGTGTGGGCAATATGAAGAGTTGTGAAGACTCCTTCATATGAAGACAGGTTGTCATTGATGATGTAGCATGGAGACTACAGTGAAGCTGTAGATTGACAAAATTTAGTGAAGAAGATTTTGGGAGCAGAGAATTACTATCAAACATATCTAGACAAAATATAGCAGTGGGTTGGAGCCCAGAGGGTTGGTGCCTTGAAGGTTGGAGCCTCAAACAAACAAGGTTGGTGCCTTGACAAGATAGGGTTGGAGCCCTTAGGGTTGGTGCCTCAGAATTGGAAGGATTGGTGTCCTTGGAGTTGGTGCTCCTAAACACAAGGTTGGTGCCTTGAGAAGATAGGGTTGGTGCCCTAAAGTTTGGAGCCTCACAAAAGACCAAGTTGGTGCTTGGCAACAAATTGGATCCTTATATATATTGTATCTGATTTATTGTAAAGATTATATTAATAAAAGCAGTTATTCCTATTGTTCATTTTGTGTTCTAAATATAAATGAGTTAACTGGTAAAAATAACAATTGAAAAGACATATTGATTCACCCCCCCCCTCTCAGTATTTCCAACAATTGGTATCGGAGCGTAGGTCACGAGTTCGATACACACCCGGCTCAAGTTGGGGGGGAGATTGTTGGACATTGGATAAACCAACGCTCCCCGTGTGCTTTGTGACATGGACTAACTACCTCTCATAGATCCTTATCTCTGACAATGCGATCGTTGACTAATACCTATGGGTTTTGGTCTAACGGCAATCGTGATTCCCAACACCTTCGATACATATACATTATCTTCGGTCTTGACTCCTCTTGCGATCACTCTCTTTGATCCTTATTTCTTGATGAAGCAACCTTTGGATTTGAATACCACTTCCTTACATCCATCAACCATTTCACTCTCGCATAGCATATTTTGCTTTAGGCCCTTAATGACCCATACATCATCAGCGCTGTTCCTCTTTTCACCAAGGTTGGCCTTGCCACAAAACTCTTGCTAGTTCACGTCCTTCAAAAACAACATGACCACTTTTGACTTTCTTCAAGAAGTGAAATTTGCTCTTATCTCCTGACATATGATGTGAACATCCAATACCAATATACCATTTATCATCCTCGTCACGTGTAAACAAAGATAAATACCACACTTTCCTAATTGTTCCTCCTTTTTCTTGCACATAGCTCCTGATTGGTTCCTTTGATGTGCATGTCTTTTTGGTTGTTGCTTTTGTACTGATGGTCTCATGGATCTAGGCATTGGTAAAAATTTTCCCATGTATCCAAAGTTATGACACATATAACATTCTACATGACCAACATAAGAAACCAAAGGATTTGTTCTTTTGTTCCTCGTGCTAGATTTCCAACTTCTCATACTAGACCTGCAATCAGTGGCCTTATGGCCAAAAGGTTACAAGCATAAGTTAAACAAATAAACAAACTCTACCTTAAGGAAGATCTCATTCTTTATTGACCAAATTGTTGCATCGATGTGTCCAATTTTCTCCTACAAAAAATTGTTATATGTCCAAACTGATGGCAATTGAAACACTCAATCTCGTTCATCAAAGGAGAAAATGAATTCTAATTTCTCCTTTGAATTTTGCTACTATCAACTCTAGGAGTGAATTATTTTCTTGGCATATAAACTCCTTTTGAATCTCTTCTTTGCTGTTGATGAAATTGCTGCCTCTTTTCTCCAACATTGTCATGGTTTCTCACAATTTTCATTGTAGGCTTCTTTGAATCTATTCTATTAATATTTTCTACATCCGAACTTGCATCTCCTCTTTGAAGGTTAGAATTGGATTTGTTTATCAGCTATGTTTCTCTTAACCCTTTTAATTTGTTGGTCCTTTTCTTCAAGTTGCCTCCCCAATGTATCTACTACATTTTCGAGTGCATCTACATAATCTTTCTTTTCCTTTTGCTTGATGCACACTACTTCTTCATTTCTTTTTGAATCTTCCAGCTGGGTTCTCAAGGTAGTGATATCTTTGAGATTTTTCTCCTTCTCATCACAAATCTGCAACAACTTCTTATGATATCTACATGCAGTTGTTAGCTTATCCACTTGAGTAGCTAATTCTTTGATCACAACGATTATCGATTCATATTCAGCCTTAATGGCAGCAGTATCCTTCTCATCTTGACTATCAAACTCAATAGAATCATCACAATTATAATTTAAAAAAATCTTTAAACATATTACCTTGTGAGACATCTGATTTGGCTGAGATTTTAGAATTTTCATCTTTTTTTGTAATGGATTGATTTTCTTCCTTCTTCAAATTCTTTGCCTTTTGAGACATCCTCCTCTTGCATCTGGCCATGATCCACGATCTACTCTCCAAGCAGTCAAGCTTCACTGAAGAGCACCACCTCTAATACTAATTGTTGGAAACTAGTTCACTACTAAGAGGGGCGGGTGAATCAGTAGTGATGGCCTTAATACCAATTTCAAATCTTTTTCACAACCTCAAATATACATGCACGTCCCAACATTAGCTCATAAAAAAATTTAAGAAGAAATAAACTCAAGACATAATAACCATAAGAAATAACCATGATAAATCTCAACACAAGCATGCACACATAAGAACACAAGTTTTTCTAGTGGAAACCCTTTTGGGAGAAAACCACCTTATTGTTGTTGCACTGCTCAATTCTTTTATTAATATGTTGAACAAATTGTACATGGATTATCTTACACCCATAAGTCAAAATACTTGGCTTCCTCTACAGTATTTTGGCATCTATCAATTCAGAATTTTGTTTCTCTCACGGATCTACAAAAATCTATCCGTTGGAAGCTCCCACAACCAACGATCCTTGCCCAACTACCATTGGACTGTCCAACTCCTATTGGATGGAGAAATCTCTTCCTACTACTAAATCTACCAAATCACCATCTACTTCGAAGCCTCCACACCTTCACTTTGTCCATGTGAACCACGTTTCATATATTTTCAAATTGGGTTCTCAATTCGATCAACATGAGCAACCCAACAGCTCCATCGTTCTGCACATAAAATCTGAATCACAAATCTGACCCAGAGGAGGGACATTATTCACTTCTTCACACACTAAAACTCTGCTTTCAAACACACCACAAGCTTCCAATTCTTCTCCACTCTACAACACATAAAATCTGAATTATGCATACACATTATCTGCAATACAATGTGAGTAGCTTCAGCAATCTCTACTCACTCACAATAACCCCACAATAGCATACTCTCACACTCTCACAACAACCAACCAACTAGACTCAATGCCTTCCTCTATTTATCACTTTCTGAGTTGAGTAACATAGTAAATGCTACAGGTTATGGATCACTCAACAATCTTTTTCACATGCTTCAAATTTGGTTTAGATAGGATTTTTCACCAAATCAACCACTAACACCACTATCCCTTTGATATCTTCAAAATTGATCAGCTTCTGGCGGCCCCATGAACTTTTCTGATTATAAATAGAAAATTTTCGAACAAGAATGTCACCATAACATCAAAATTAGTTGAGAAACACAAGGAATGCGGATAATTTTTTGTGAAAAACCTTGGTCACTCCCACAACATAGGCTCCATGTGACTGGAACTCCTTATTCACTCCCATAGGCCTTCTTGTCAGCAGATAGATCTTTACAGTCACTCCCATGACTCAACATCCATGCGACTAGGGAAAAGGATGAGGGAAAACATTTTTCCCCGGCTTAGAAATTGCTCCACCTTCTTCGAGAACGTAACAAGTCTCTGTAGGACCTCTAGAAGTCGCTGGCACCTCTGCTACACTTCTCCAAATTACTACCACATAACCAAAACTAGGTTGACTAGGATGCCAACCAACAACCATATTAAACAGCTGGGCCATCAAACTTGTCCATAAACACTCTGTCATCAATATGCAGTTTTTAGTGTGTGTTATATTATTTCCATGAGTAGTCCCAATAGTTCGGCGGACCCAAGGATGGGGGACGTACCCAAATATGGTGGGAGGACCTACCCATGGTTTTCTGCCCATGGTATTTTGTAGATCCGATCAAGGGAACTATGATTATGTTCTAATCTAGGGTTAATGGATTGGTTTATGAATTCTTCGACATGTATATATATGTATTGTAACATTGAAAGGAATATAATGAAAAATAAATATGGTAGTACTAGTTTTGGGATTTGGGGGAAAATCTCTGTGTATATTTGTTTTATGTTCTCGTCATTGTATATTTTCTGTTTTTAATAATTCATTGCAGGTAATTTTTGTATAGGGTTAAAACCTACATGCAGCTCTAGAACATATCATACATCCTCCAACACCTTTAAAACCATCTCAAGCATCCACTGACACGTGTAGATCCTCTCTAAGCCCAAAGTATAACATCATCATCATGGGATACCTAATCCGGGACATGGAGACCTAATCAATAAGGCTCCTTAACTCTAACTCATATAGCAGCCACCAACATCTATATGCAACAACATGATCAAGAATATAATCATCATGGGAAGGCCTCCAAGCTAGTGCAACACATCATCATCCATACACAAACCACCTGCGGCCTCACATACACATGCATAACCAACTGACCTGCAATCCATGCTACCATGTGACATTAATGTCAAATAACCAACACATATACAACACACATCAATGCCAACAACTCCATGGTCTCTTCTACCTCATTGCAAAGAGAACCAAATCAAGGACCTTCAAAATATTTTTTCCGAAAACAATCCCAAGTTAAAATTCTACGTTGACCTACCAACCTAAGAAAAAGAAAAAGTTTGGGCTAGAGCTTGCTAGACCAAACCTTTCACCATATTAATTCTTTCTCTAAACTTGAATGGCCTGCAATAAGAGAATACACCTCTTGTGGAGTGAACATACCTATAGGCTTAAATCCTCATCTAAACTTGTCCTAATCATGCACAATTCTTATCCTTCTTTCCAACAATGCCTCCTTCATGATTTCCCAAGGAAATTCTAAGCACGGAGAAGGCAAATCCTCTTTAAATTTCCACGACCTCCATAGAATCAAATCTCTCTCTGTTTCCTAGAAATATAAAACCCTCAAACTTCCAATGGTTGTGTTGTATTCTTTCATAGATATCAATTCTTCTGTCTTTCAGACGTGGGAGTTGTTGCCATGCATCATCCCAAAATAATGTGATTTCTCCATTCTTAATATTCCAAAAATCATACTCTTGCACAAATTTACAGTTCTCCTAAGCCCACATCCACAAAGGCGATCCTAGAATGTGCAAATTAAGTTTAAGCCTCTCCTCATGAGACTTGAGAGGGGCATATTTCCTTAACCATGTTTATTTTCATAATTCATCAACCCCGAGCACCATCTCCACCATAGCTTAGCTCCTAAATCTCTGCTTAATGTTTTTGTATCTCTTGAGCCCAAACCTCCTAATAGTTTAGGCAAACTGAGTTACTCCCATGCCACTAGAGACCATTTCTTCGCCTTATTTGACCCTCTCCATAAAAAAATCCCTCCACTTGGAGATGGTTTCTTTCTAGATTCCTTTTAGCATCAACATAACATAAATTTAATACAATCAAATAGCCTGAAGCACTGACTTTGTGAGTATTAACCTACCTACCAAATTCAAGGCCCTAAATGCCCAATTATGAGTTCAATTAGTGATCTTTTTAATAAGGTATCACCAGGAAGACCCTAATCGGAGTGTGTGCCTGTTGGGAACGGGTACCCTAGAGTCAATTTTGGGGTTAAAAGCCCAAGTTTTGGGACAGAAAGCCCAAGTTTTTGTATAAAAAGTGTAAATTCTCTACATTTTGTGGTCGCGGAGCATGAAGATGTAAAGTGTCATAAAGGGTTTCCGCCCTTTGTTTATGTAAGTTGTGTCGACTTTAGGAGATCTACCCATGGTCCACGGACCATGGGATTGTATAAAAAGGGAAGTATTAGAAGAGTCTAAGGCAGTACAGTGCAGTTCAGTTTAGTTTAGATTAGATTTGGTAATGGGTCAATAAGAGCTGAGAGAAAGAGTCTTAGCATAGGAAAGAGTTTTTGCAGCTGTGTGTACAGAGGCCTAGGGTAGAAGTCCGTAGCTGAGTGCACAGACCCCTGCAGCTGTGTGCGCAGGATAGTTAGATTTTGTAAAGAAGATCTGAAGCATTAATAAAGAGGATTATTTTGGAATTACATGTATTAATCTATTTACTTATGTTATGAATGCATGTGATTATGTTATGAAGAATATTGGGTTTATGATTTAATGCTATATTAATGCATGAATCTATATGTTTTACTTTGTTATATGAACGCAAGTAATAATACCTGTTTACGCGAAGAATATCTTAATGCATGTTGAAGTTATTAGATACTTAAGTTGATCAGGGTAAATACAGAGGTAGGAACATTTACAGAAGCGTGTAAGTAGATAAATCACATGTTTAGGGTCCGCGAAGGACGATCGCAGACCTTCGCAAAGGTCTAGAAGTTGAATAAGAGAAGTATATCGATAAGCCCTAAAAGTCTTATCGATTTGCGTGAAGACAGGTTTAGGGTATAAAACGACATCACTACCATCTCTGGGTGCAGAAACTTGGTTCCTGCATCCCCCCATACTGCTTCGGGTGAGACTTCAGTCTGCGCTCCGCGGATTGATGCCGAAAGGGCCAGTAGTGTAGGGATTTGCTTGGCTAATCAACGTTGAACATGGGTCAGGGCCCACTAATCCAACAAATGGTTCTGTTGCCGGGACCTGGATCTGCATAAAGAGATGTGTGATGTCGCATCACTGTAATCCAACTAAGAAGGAAATCGAAGACTAGTTGGATAGAAAGATCCACGAATTCGTGGTGCAAGAGAACAGGAACCCGCGATTGAAGAAAGAACAGTGATTGGACATATATATGTACACAGAGATACACAAAATCTTCTTTTGTTCCTTCCGAGTTGAATTATATGAGTGGATCGCTAAATTGGAAGACGAAAAAGGAAGGTGGAGGCTTGACGGTCCGATAGTTTGGACCCCGGAGTTAGTGCGGAGATTGGAAGCCTTGGAAGATAATATCACATGAGCTATCGATCACTAGCTCAATCGTATCATAGGGGGGTTCATGACAGAGTTCGAGGTCAATACTTCGGTCAGTTACAGCGAAGTAGAGCGCCGCTTCTTCAAGGGACCGCGAGGTAAGTATTTAAGGTCTTCAAATACTTGGATTAAGATGCTCTTGTGTGAAAAGTGGGTTATGCAGTCACCTTGATGTTTGGAGCTACACGAAGTGGAAAGATATTTAGGGACAAGGGGAAAACATGCCCTGAATATAGCCTGTTGATTGGACCTCTGTTGAGTGACAACGATGAAGCAGCACAAGCTTCTCCACAGAGGGTTGTTTAGTTGATAAGACAGGGGTTTCCGTGAATACCCCATCCACCCACACCACCTCCATCTCCACCTCCGTCGTATACACCTTCACCCACACCACCGTCGCCTCCGCCACCGTTCAATATGGCGAATTCAGTAAAATTGCCTACGTTTAAGGGGTCAGGAACTGACGACCCATACCAGTTTTGGTTCATCACAAGGGTCGTATGGGAGGCTCAGGGTATAATGGATGATCAGATGAAGAAAGCAATGTTCGTCACTGCTTTACAGGAACGTGCACTAACATGGTACATTAAGTACTGCACTGATAACCTGATGGCTTCATTAGCAGATATTCAGACCGCATTGAATAAGGAGTTCAATAGGCCTAAGTCTGAAGCTCAATCAATTGTGGGATTCAAGGAGATCATGATGAAGCATGGCAAGACACCCTAAGATTTAGATCAGAGGTTGAAGTGCATGATCCACCAAGCCAACATGAATCTTACGGATGGGTAGCACCGCGAATGGTTTGTGGCTTCACTCTTGCCTCATCTGAGAGTTTCTTTGTCGCAACAAAGGATTGGGACCCAGGCGGGAGCCCTGGAGGTTGCATGAGACGTCGATGCAAGATGCTAATTTTGGATTTCAGCAAATTCACGCGTAGTTGCAGAACCTTTGCCTAGAGTTCCAAAGTCTGAAGAAGGATAGAGCAATTCAACCAAAGGTGTGCGAAGAAGTTTGGTGCCTGAAATGTAAAATCCGAGGGCATGTCAAAGATCAATGCCCTGTCTTCGTGAATTATGTTGCAGTAGGAGGGCTGATGCCTCTGAGGCCAAAAGCTCAAGCAGGGTCAAGTACAGGGCCCACACTATGGTGTGCTATCTATCAAGTGGCTGGAAAACATGTGACAGACAATTGTCACCTGCTGCAGAAATTTGTACAGACACCGCAATAGCTCTTTTGCAACTTCTGTCAATCGGTGGGTCATGATGAGCATAACTATCGTAGCTATGAGCTAATGATGGATAGAATGCCTACATATAGAGTGCAAGAAGAAACTTGGCCTCCGGATCAATGCGCTGGGGGAGCGCGAGGAGGATTTCAGGGGTGAGGCCGAGGTGGGGGAGGACCTGGTAGAGGTCGAGAATAGGTGATTTTCTACAACTGTGGGGGGCCAGGACACTATGCGCGAGAATGCATGAACCCTATGCGCCTGTTGTGCAAATATTGCACTCAGTTTGACCACGCGACAAAAGACTGCCCTATATTACTAGCTAAGATACACGAAAAAGGGGCACAACCTCAGCAGCCTACCCAGAATCTACAGATGATGAGGGTTGAACCCTGCGAAGAGGATCCTAATGTGAACATCATGTTGTGAAGTGGAATGACGATTGGCGAAGACAAGGGGAAGAAGCCTGAAGAAGGTGAATGGGTCTGCAAAGCTCTAGAAAAGGAGGTTGGCTTTGATTTGGAGCACGCGAAGGAAACCTTCATGGAAGCAAAGAAAAGCTTCGCTGAGGCCTCTACCTCAGGAAGTCAGGATAAGCCAGTTGAAGAGATGGACCCTTCTATGCTTACTACTTTCTTGGAGACTTGTATGAAGCTGTTGCGCGATAGCAAGGCTATGAAAGGGTTACAAGAGTTGATAAATAAGTGTGTTGGGAAAGAAAATGCTTCTGACAGACCGCACATAGTCAGGAATAGGAGAATATGAAATGGACCAAGTTATTCTGGATCTAGGGTCTGATGCAAATGTTTTGTCTAGACAAACATGGGAGAGAATGGGGAGACCTACGCTGCAGTGGTCTCCTATTCAATTAAGGATGGTGAATCAGCAAAAGATTATCCCCATGTGAAGATTATAGGTAGTGATAGTCAATATCGAAGGCGCGAGCACGTTGGCCGATTTTGAGGTGATAGAGATTATAGATGAAATCAATCCATACCCTGCAGTCCTTGGGATTGACCGGGCTATTGACATGAACGGGGTTATTAATTTGAAGAAGCGGATGATGTCATTTGAAAGAAAATCGCTCTACGTAGTAATACCATTGGGCCCTGCAAAAGGACCGCGCTACACTGAACCAGTCCACGATTATGAAAGTGATGATGATTTGGACCAAATTTATAAGATAACGGTGCAAGATCAAGATTGGGTGAGTCCTACAGCTGATGGACATCTTGCACGGGATTGCGAAAGCTCCTCCACCTTAGATTCAGACGAGGAATTGGAACACTGGCAGAATATATTGCACAAAGTCTCTACACTACGATGTAACATGATGACCAAATCGCTACGATGCATATCATCAAGGGCAAGAAGTTACTATGATGGTTTAACTGACGTTGATAAATTTCTGGATGCATTTGAAAGGGAAGTGCTGGAGAAGCATCGCTTCCAAACCTTGGACTTAGCGCTACGCCTGCAAGATGGTGGGGTACGCATAAAGACAACTTCGATGGATGGTGTGAATATAGAAGAATGATGAGGGTATGGTTTGGTCACCCAAAGGTACGATTGATAAAGAAATACAATGGAAGGAGTGATCCGCGTGATCACTTAGCCAAATGGACCGATGCTTATGGAGCAGAACCGCAACCAGAGTGGGTGCATCTATTCTATCACACCTTGGATGTGATACCTATGAATTGGTACTTGGAGATAGAGCGACAGGGATTCTTGATGACATTCAACTTTGAAGATGGATTTGAGTGCATTGATGAAGCGTTGTAGGAGGTCAAAGCAGCGATCTTCAGAATACCACAGGATCCCTTGGATTTGATTCAACCGGATTGGACCACCCAGCTGTGCCATGCGCTAGAGTGCTACAATGTGACTGTTGAAGAAGAACATGAGGATCTGAGGAACATTAATATCCCAGAAATAGAAGGACACTATGAAGTTGAGGGGTCGCAGATAGAAAACCCATATATCACTGCACCGCTGAAAACAAGACAAGTGAACATCGAGATAGAAGCAGAGCCGAAGTTCGCGAAGATAAGAGACTACTGAGATGATGCTATGGTAGACAAGGTTGTTGAGTTGCTTTGTGAATACCAGGACTTATTCCCTACGAAGTTCCAGACTTAAAGGGGATAATAGAGGACCTGGGAGTTATGAAAATTACATTGAAACCAGATGCGAAGCTGATCAAGCAAAGGCCTTACCACCTCAATCTAAAGTATAAAGAAAGGGTCCGCTTAGAAGTGGATAAGATGCTTGCGGCAGGTATTATTGAACTGGTGGAAGAATCTGATTGGGCGATCCCAATAGTAGTTCAGGAAAAGAAGTAGAAGGATGAAATAAGGATATGCATAGATCTTAGGAAGCTAAATGACACTTGCGTGCATGATCCTTATGCAACTCCATTCACCGATGAAGTGTTGGATAATGTAGGAGGGCAAGAAGCATATTCGTTCATTGATGGGTTTTCAAGATACCATCAGATTAAGATCGTGTCGGAGGATAGGAGTAAGACGACCTTCGCAACTGAGTGGGGATGTTTTCAATATACTATAATTCCTTTTGGACTGAAGAACACATCAGCGATCTTTTCATGCGTAGTAATTGCAGTGTTTAAGGACTTCATTCACAAGTTTCTGGAGGTATACTTTGACGATTGGACAATGTTTGGGATGGTGAAACGCCATGTAGCCAGCCTACACTTGATGCTGGATACATGTCGAAGGTATCAGATCATGCTCAATCTGAAGAAATGTTTGTTTTGTGTTCCTTTCAGAATCTTGCTGGGCCATGTGGTGTGCAGACAAGGATTGATGGTCGACCCAGCTAAGATAACAGTTATAATTAATTTGGAGGCGCCAAGAAGTGTGAAATAGCTGCGCGCAATGTTGGGGCATACAAGATACTATAGAAAGTTCATCAAGAGTTATGCCCAGATTACCATGTCGATGGAGAAGCTGCTAAAGAAGGATGCTACATTCTGTTGGAATGAAGAATGTCAGCGAAGCTTAGATGTGTTAAAGGAAAAGATGGTCACTGCGTCAATCCTAGTCTTCCTGGATTGGAAGAAGGAATTTCATGTGCATGTGGACACGTCATGAATTGTGCTCGGAGCAGTAATGACATAGGTCGGTGAGGGAGAGTTGGATCACCCTATAGCGTTTGCAAGTAGGAAGTTGTCTAAAGTTGAGAAGAACTATTCAACAACAAAGCGTGAAGGTTTGGCTATGGTGTACGCACTCCAGAATTTCAGACACTACTTGCTAGGTGGACACTTTAAGATATATACAGACCATTTTGCATTGAAGTACTTGGTTAACAAGCCTGTGTTGGGGGGAAAGATATGCAGATGGTTGTTGTTGTTTCAGGAATACGATTTTGAAGTCATTGTGAAGCTAGTACAATTGAATGTCGGACTAGATCATCTGTCGCACATTGAAGCAAGAGAAGAGCCTACTAATTTGGAGGAAGGATTGCCTGATGCGCAGCGCTTTGTAGTGCATGTCATGGAAAATCACTTTGAATATATCATACACTTCCTCACAACAGGGACAACTCCAGAAGGGTATACTAGTCAACAAAAGAAGGAGCTAGTGGTGTGCGCAGCAGACTTTTATGTCATTGCAAGACATTTATATAAAATGGGCTCGGATGAAATTCTGTGACATTATGTACCTGACTTTGAATGGAACAACATCCTCGTTGAAGCTCATGGAGGAGCTGCGGGAGGACATTATGCAGGAAAATCAACAGCGCAGAAGATTTTACACATTGGGTTGTGGTGGCCGACACTACATAAGGATTCTAAGGCTTATTGTAAGGCATGTGATGCATGTCAAAGGATGGGCAGGCCATCGCAGAGGGATGAGCTACCTCTGAATTGCAAGTGTCATTACAACCATTCGAGAAATGGGCCATTGATTTGGTAGGCCCGATTCAGCCTCTAGGGAAGAAGACGGGCGCGCGGTACATCGTCACCGCGACTGAGTACTTGACCAGATGGGCGGAGGCACAGGCCGTGAAAGACTGTACAGGGGCAACAACAGTGAAGTTCCTCTTTGAGTATGTGCTGACTAGATTCGGTTGCCCGAAGATTTTGATGAGCGATCGTGGTACACATTTCCTTAATGAAATGATCAGCACGCTGACGGAGGAATTCCAAGTTTATCATCAAAAGAGCACGCCATATCACCTGCAGGCTAATGGGACGGTCGAAGCATTTAATAAGATATTGGAGAACGTGCTGACGAAGGTTTGCAATGCACAAAGGAATGATTGGGATGTGCGCGTACCCGCGGTGCTATGGGCTTACAGAACTACTTGTAAGAAATTGACTGGACAAACACCCTTCAGGCTGGTTTATGGTGTAGAAGTTGTGATGCCAATGGAGTATATTGTACCTAGTCTACACATAGTGGCGTTCACAGGAATGGTGGATCACGGAGCCCTGGAAGAGAGGCTCGCACAGTTGACAGAACTTGAAGAAGACAAATTTTTAGCTAGATTCCATCAGCAAGTTGAGAAGGAGCACGAAAAGGTATGGCACGATTGGCACATCAAACTGCACACCTTCAAGGTAAATAATTTAGGTTTATTATATGATAGCAAGTTTGAAATATTTCTAGGAAAATTTCAAATGCATTGGCTGGGGCCCTATGTCATCAAGGAGATTACCAATGGTGGAGTAGTTCAACTGGTGAAATTGAATGGAGATCCATTTCCCGGAAAGGTAAATGGTAGTCGATTGAAGCCATACAGATGACTATATGATGGAAGCACAGTCTTAGCGCTCCAAGCAGCTGAAAGGAGGCGCGTGACTATAAACTACAATTCCTGGGTTGTAGGGTTGCGCGACTAGGGGACTACGCAAGATAGAAGAATTTCACAGCATCAGCAGAAGCGCGAAGGGAGATGCGTTATAAAAGGAGGGACCGCGTAGGGTAGCCATAAAGTGACAGTTATGGTCACTGTTCATTATAAGAGGGGCGGGGGGGCGGCATTTGAGGCAGATTTTAAATGCGAGATCTTTGCAAATATGTCGCCAATCTAGCATTTATGAACGGATTTTGGGGGGAACGGTCGGATTTGAATTTGAATTTGCCTATAAATTACAGATGGCCGCCCTATGAAAAACACTTTTCATTCTGAGAATTGAGGTGTCGAACTATCAGTTGAGCATGAACCCTGCGAGTTTTTAGGCTTTGGTGGTCAATTCAGTGTTTGACAGGTTGCCTAAGGAAACCCAAGAACTCCTTAATAGGTTGATGTCGGCACCCACGGAAACTGCAAGTGCTAGAGGATCGATGGCCTCTGAGGGAGTTGCCCCTGAGGTCGTAAGTGTGGAGGTTACCACAGATGTGCCAAAGTCGCCGAGGTCGCCCAGGCCGAGGCCTATGCCAACAAGAGAGGGGCATAAGATGAAGAAAGACAAACAGAAAGCAACATATCTAGTGTGCAAGTCGCCAAGGAAGCACCAGAAGAAAGAGAAGCCCACCGTGTAGGAGAAAGGCAAGGTGGTAAACCTAGAATCTGACGAGGGCGTAGATGAAGGCGCAGAGGATATTGATATCAAAGGAGTAGACCCTATCTCAAAGCTACTTGAATACATCCCTCCATGCCGGGGTAAGGTGAAGGTCCTGAAGGACCCAGATGAGGGAAAATTTCTACTTAATACACCTCTTCTACCTGATCAGATCACATTTGAGGGTTCACGCTTGGCGCGTGTCCCACATCTGAAGTTAGAGGATTGGGACTTGGTGGATACTGAGTGATTCCCCCACCTGGATACTGATAGTTTCATGTAGAGGGTATTCTATAAGGATTTGGGTGTCACCGCGCTGGAGCCGATGAAGTGGATTCGTGGGGTGGAGAAGGCAGGATTGTTGAACCTGCTATGGGTGCCACATTACCACCATGCACCCATAAATTTGATAGTGATCAAATAGTTGTTGTGCCTGGTGCACGACGGGTGCCTGTGGTTGGAAGAGCCAATCCCTATAACTGATATGCTGATCCATAGGATCACCCGACTACCCCATTCAAGACAAAATTCGACCAAGGCATTTGGCGGAAAGGTGGGTGAGCGTGACCTTGTCGAACGAATGAAGGACAAGTTTAATCTTGTCAAAAAGCCATGTGGATACTCAATTTCCAGCACAACCGACCCCGCGGTCAAGGTAGCCACCCAGATTTTGGTTGGGAAGATAATGCAGAAGTGTCGTGCAGATGAGGTGTCAGCACTAGTAGTCTCATTAGCAACCCAGTGCGTGGAAGGCATACAATTTAATTGGGCACGCTACCTCTACAGTGAGTTCCTCGCGAACTGCAGAGAAGCGCAGGATCAAAGCAAGACGTTCCATTATGCATGGTTGTTGTTATCAATTGTGTTAGTTTCCTGGAAATTGCCGAAGGACAGTCAGTTTCCTCCGACCGCGACAGATTTTCCAGAAGAAACGAAGTTTGCTTCGTTATGGTCCATGAAGGACGCTGAGCGGGTCCGCGAGAGCAAGGTCTTCTGGGTTTTGGTAGAGATGAGAAACAATATGGACATCAACCGCAAGCCAAGGCTGTCACTGACTGTTTATGAGCAGTTGTCGAGATACATGGAGTTCAAGGCAGACTTCCACTGTATCTCCATCCGAGCATGGAAGGACCCAGAACATAAATGGTATGATCTCCCATACCTTGTGACGGATGATGTTATAACAACGGTCCTTGATCGTTGGCTAGCAAAATGGCGCATGGCCTCAAATTTGTTCGCTAGATCCAATAAGTCTACGGGAAAGCAGAAGAAGGAAGAGGCCTGGTTGAAAATGCAGCAGATGGCTGAAAGACAGAAAAAGGAAGCAGAGGAAAAATCCAGAGTTGAAGTAGAGCGCACCACTAAGGAGCATGTAGAAGAGAAGGAAGATGAGGAAGAGCACAACTCTGACATAAGTCAGAAGTCTCCTTCACCATAGACGGAGGATGAGAAGCAATCTGAACAGGGTGGTGTGACCAGGAGAGCGCCCCCTTCCAGATAAAGCGCAATCAGGAGCAAGAGAAAGAAGGGTCGCGGAAGAAATCCAATGCCTCTAAGTCATCACTTGACCCGATCACCTTGATAGAAGGTGACTTAGATGACATTGGCGATAAGGTCAGGGATGCAACCACAAAACTGTTGCAAAAGTTTGAGCAACAGCAAAAACGGGCCTTGGTGGCCATTCAAATGGGTCTATGCGAGTTGCAGATCCAAACTACTCAACTACAGACCGGTGTAGCACAAAGCAGCGCAGCGTCAACTAGTTTGGTGCCCGAAACTACTGACGCAGAGGAGATGGTTCGCTCATTAGATCCCCAGGCTGTCGCGCTACCTAATGGAGCTCTCATCATGGAGGCGGAAGCTGACAAGGCTACTGTTAGCGCTCTAAGAAACATTGGTCTGAACTTGGTCGTGCTCCCAAGTGAAGCCCTTCACACCCTGCAAGCAGGTGTGATCGCAGAACTTCGGGCTCGAGAGCAGCGCGCACTGAGTGTGATCAGTGAACAAAAGGTCAATAATGCGCAAATGTTCGTCGAGAAGACTTCAAAAATTGACACATGGAATAAAGTGTAGCAGAAGAATGAGCACACTGTGGAAGTAGTCGCTAAAGCATGCAGAACCGTTCCGAAGCTGCATATCCCAAAAGAAGCACCAGTGGAAGCCAAGATTCGGAAGTTGGTTGCCAGTGTGCGTGATGCAAAGACTGAGCTGGCCAAGGTTTAGTTTGAGCTGAACCTTAATATTACCAATCTTGAGTTGAAGGCCCAGCCTTCGACTCCACTAGAGGTCAAAGAACAGCGCGAGGTAGTTCTCAAGGATGCAGTCGATGTAGTAGATGTCGCAGTAACAGATTACACTGCACTCTTCGAGCAGTCGCTGGAGATACTTACCAGTCTGTAGGAAGATCCCAACCTGCAGAGGTTAGAAACAGAGGTGAGGGAATTACAGCAGCGGTATGATAATGTCAGAGCGGCGGCGCGCACCGTCGTTATCACGCAGAGATTGCCAAAGCTGTAGGAAGCAAAGGTTCTGAAGGAACAGGCAGACCCAGCACAGCGCAGAGAGGTAGTACTGAAGGCTAGATTGGGGCCTTGGCTAGATGAGGCCTATGCGATCACCACCACCATTGAAGGAAAGTTGGCTAGCCTACATGCAGTACAGCAAAATATCCAGGCGGATAGCGCAGAACCAACAACGAAGTAACTGGTAGAGCAAGTCAAGCAGGCGGCGACGTAGTGTACCACTGAAGTTGCAATGGTGTAAGTGGAGCTGGGAGGTCTTCGCAGCAAGATCTCCATGCCAGCAAAGTGACTCGGGGGTGAGTCACCATATTTGTGTTAGGGGCTTGTTGGGAACAGGTCCCCTAGAGTCAATTTTTGGGTTAAAAGCCCAAGTTTTGGGACAAAAAGCCCAAGATTTTGTATAAAAAGTGTAAAGTATCCGAATTTTGTGGTCGTGGAGTGTGAAGATGTAAAGTTTCATAAAGGTTTTCCACCCTTCATTTATGTAAGTTGTGTCGGCTTTAGGAGATCTACCCATGGTCCACAGACCATGGGATTGTATAAAAAGGGAAGTCTTAGAAGAGTCTAAGGTAGTGTCGTGCAGTTCAGTTCAGTTCATATTAGATTTGGTAATGGGTCAGTAAGAGCTGAGAGCAAGAGTCTTAGCATAGGAAAGAGTCTCTACAGCTGTGTGCATAGAGGCCTAGGGTAGAAGTCTACAGCTGAGTGCGTGGACCCCTGCAACTGTGTGCGCAGGATAGTTAGAGTCTGTAAAGAAGATCTGAAGCATTAATAAAGAGGATTATTCTGGAATTACATGTATTGATCTATTTACTTCTGTTATGAATGCATGCGATTATGTTATGAATAATATTGGGTTTCAGATTTAATGTTATATTAATGCACGAATCTATATGTTTTAATTTGTTATATGAACATAAGTAATAATACATGTTTACACGAAGAATATCGTAATGCATGTTGAAGTTATCAAATACTTAAGCCGATCGGAGTAAATATAGAGGTAGGAACATTTACAGAAGCGCGTAAGTAGTTAAATCACTTATTTAGGGTCTACGAAGGATGATCGTAGACCTTTGCAAAGGTCTAGAAGCTGAATAAGAGAAGTATATAGATAAGCCCTAAAAGGCTTATCGATTTGCACAAAGACAGGTTTAGGGTATAAAGTGACATCACTACCATCTCTAGAGGCCACCTATCTCACATAAGTGGTGTAAATTTGTTGTTTATAAATAGAAAATGAAGGACCTGCCAAGCTTAACAAAAAAAAGGGGATCGCCAGGAAGACATTCTTTTCGAATTTAGAACCAATGGTACCCCCAAGTATTTAGAAGGGAGATTGACAATGTGAAAATCCATAACTCGTGCCAAATGATGTTGGATTGACTTTTTACATTTAAAAAATAAAATAATTGTTGTATCATTATTAATGAGTGTACCTAAAGCTTCCATAAAGATTGAAAGAAAATAGTGGATGGTTCTTGCTTCTCAGAGACTAGCCTGCCCAAATAAGTAGATATCATTAACAAACTGTTAGATAAGGATAATTAATATATGGTAATTAATGAGATTAAACTCTTCAAGTCCACATAAGTAATTAAAATACTCTATGAACTTGGATATGGGCTCCACAAGGATATGTATAAAGATTACTAACTTACATCTTATTTCATTCCTATAACATTATCTTTCAATACTTATTGCATGGTTTAATTTATTATTATCTCAATATTAATTTAATTTTAAATGTATTAAATGTAAAGATTATTTTTTTTAACAGATTCGGGTATGTTATATTCATTCCAAAAAAGAAGAGAGCAGAGCTCCCCAGTACATACAAGCTGAAGCAATCAAGGGAGATGGAGTGTATATTTTTACTGTAGATTCAACAACTTATGTGATTTGCTAAAACACAAGACAAGAATCTACTCTACTCTTCAGTGGAAACCAAATTTGATCGATGAAAACGATAAGTAGAAAAGGAAGAATATCAATCGCATATAACACAATATTTCTCTATGGAAAGCAACTGCTAAAAACACAGACTATCTATATTGCATTAACCATAAGATATGAGAAGAAAACACAATGTTCGTTCGTCCTAAACAATTCCTGCACTAGTACAATCTAACTCTCTGCCTCACAAGTCGGCTCAAGCCAACACTTAGCCAATTATGTTTCCTGCCAAGACCCTACTTCCTTGCACAATTCCTAAGAGGATCAACCCATATTTAATTGGAAACTCCACTCTCCATAACTGTACAATCCAAACATAGGTCATCAACTGATTTCATGCACCATTTTTACAACTCAGAAAATTATACAATTGATAGTACATTGTCCCTGAACTCTAATCTCAACTGGGTCTTCCTTTGAACTGACATGCATGAGTTATTTATGAGTGAATCTTCAGTTAACTGGTGTGGTATTGGTGATGCACTGGTGCACTACTCCACTTCTAGACCTCTACTAGTTCCTCCAACAGTTAGAACTAGTTTAACTGACTATAACTCAGTTAGACTGAGTTATCTAATTACAACTCCAAAGAACTCAACCTGGGCCCCTAAAATGTAGGGATCACTCTACATGACTCTAGATAGACTTCCAACTCGAATTTCCTAAGGTAATTAAGTCAATTTAACTTAATTAACTATTACAAGTTGCTATGAAATAGAATTTTGATTTAATTCACAATTCAATTCAAGGACAAATTAAATTGGAATTTCTTCTTGTTATTTTTAACACTCCCTCTCAAAAAGAAAGGGATTATCAACTACCCCAATCTTGTCTCTGTGAAACTCGAATTTGCATCTTGACAATGTCTTTGTCAAAATATCTGCATCCTACTCCTTTGTGGGAATGTACTCCAACAACGTAATTCTCCTCTGCACACAATCTCGAAGATGATGATACCAGTTATCAATATGCTTGGACTGATCATGAAAAAATGGATTTTTAGAGAGTTTGATACAACTCTGATTGTCATAGTAAATCGCAGTTGGATCCATCTGTTGACCAAACAAACCAACCAGAATCTTCCTCATCAAGATAGCCTCACAAGTTGCTTGACTAGCAGCCATGTACTTTTCCTCTGCTGAACTAAGTGCAACTGATCTTTGTTTCCTGTTGTACCAAGAAATAACTGCTAACCCAATACTGAAGATCTCTCCTGATGTGTTCTTCCTGTCAAATGGACTCCCTGTCCAATATGCATTGGTGAAACTTTGAAGCTTCACTAACTCTGTCTGTATGTACCGTAAACCATATTGCCTAGTGCCTCTGAGGTATCTCAACACATGCTTGGATTCCTTCCAATACAGCTTGGTTGACTTAACCATCGCTTGACTAAGCTAGTTAACTACATAGCACATGTTTGGTCATGTGTTCACCAAATACATCAGTGAACCCACAAGCTTCCTTTAAATAGTAGCTTCCACTACTTCACCGAAAGTAGCATCCTCCTTCCTCCAATTACCTGCTAGAGGAGTCTCCATGGGTTTTCTACTGTCCATGTGGAACCTTTTCAGTATATCGTTGGCATACTTGCCCTAAGAGACAAAAATTTCCTCATCACCTTACCATACTTCCATGCCTATAAAGTAGTGCATGAGCCCCAAGTCCTTCATTTCAAACTCTCTTACAAGGTCCTCTTTGCAAGACTTGATCAGCTTATCATCACCTATCATAATCAAATCATCGATATATAAAACAATAATAGATAATCTACCTTCAACCACAATATGGTAAAGCTTTGCATCTACTTCACTTTTGGTTAAGCCCAACCTGGTGAAGTAGTTATCGATCTTGGTGTACCAAGCACGGGGTGCTTGTTTCAGCCCATACAATGCTCGCTTGAGTCGCCACACATGCAACTCTCGGTTGAAGGTCTCAAAACCTTCAGGATGCTCAATATACACCTCTTCCTCAATCATGCTATTAAGGAAGGATGTATTTACATCCATCTGATGTATCTTCCATCCCATCTACGCCGACAATGCCAAAATGGATATTATTGATGAGTACCTTGCAACAGGAGCAAAGGTCTCATTGTAATCAATCCCCTCCACTTGAGAAAATCCTTGGGCCACAAACTTGGCCTTGTGTTTCTCTACTCTACCATCTACTACTTGATTTACCTTATAAAGCCATTGGGAGTTCCTTTACAATGGATTCATACTCCTCAACCATGGCATCAACCCAAACCGGCTATTGCACTTCCTCCTCAAAAGAAGATGGATTTGTCTCAACACATCCACTCTTAAGAGCCATGTATCCAATGTACCTCTCAAGTGAACTCCTCTGCATGTGTTATTATGTGGGTGCTCCCACATTCTCTCTCTCATCATGCAATAACATGTCAGCCTCTCTAGTGCACTTTCTCCCATCTCTGGAAGACTCTTCCTGAGTGGGTGTCTCCACTCCCTAGTCCTCTGCATGTGGCTGCTCCACATCAATCTGAGGTTCCTCTTTAGGAGCTAAAATCTCCTCAATCACATGTAGTTGAAGCTCCCTCTCAAGGGAACATCTCATGGCCTTCTCTTCATCGAATTTTACATCCCCGCGAACCATTGTCATCCTGTTGGTCGGCAGGTATACCTAATAGTTGTGAGGTGTATCAGTGTACCCCACAAATATCCCCAACTTTGTTGTCAGCTCAAGCTTCTTCCATGCATATTTGATCACATGGAAGTATACCGATGATCCAAAATCCTAAAGTGACCTGCATCTAGTCTCTTCCCTTAGAAATCCTCCTCTGGTGTACTCATGCCAAGAATTCAGTGAGGGATACTGTTCTACAAATAAACAATTGTGTTGCATGCCTCAGGCCACAAGTGTAGTGGTAGGCCTTGATCATGCAACATCATTTGTGCTTCCCCTACTATGATTATATTCTTCCTTTCAGCCACCCCATTTTGTTGTGGGTTATGAGGTGTTGTTAACTCTCGTCGAATGCCTTCTACTACACAGAATTTTTTAAACTCATTCAACACATACTCTCCATCGTTATCACTCTTGAGAGCTTTAACCTTCCTACTAATATATTTCTTGACCAATGCTTTAAATTCACAAAACTTTGGAAAATTTTTATCTTTCTTTTGCATGAAAAAGATCCAGCATTTACGATAAAAATCATCAACAAATATAACATAATACCTGTGCTTGACCGTGGATGTTGTCGAGAACGGTCCACACACATCTTAATGGAATCGATCGAGGATCGCCTATGCTTGACTGTCTTTGTCGTGAAAGGAAGATTTGGTGTATTTTCCCAAAGTACACCCTTTGCATGTCTCAACTTGCTCTAGTGTGCTTTTGGGGAGACGGGTAGAAATTTGTTAACATGATTTTCAAAGCGCCATGATCCAAGTGACCCAACTGCCTATGCCACAACTCACCGATTTCTCGGCTCTGCACCTTCTCTACTTTCATGCTCAAGGCAGCACAATCTTCTACCTCCAACTTGTAGAGATTATTCACTCAAACCCCTATCCTCTTTACCTGTCTCGTGGCTATGTGACGAAGGAACGCCTTTCCCTTGCTAAAGATCACATCATCGCCACTATCCTCCAACATGGCAACAGATACCAAGTTCTTCTTCAAAATAGGAACATATATAACATCTCGCAAAGTGAGGGGAGCACCCGACTCCCTCTGAAAGGTAATTGTACCAAGCCCAGTAGCACTATACCTCCTGTCATCACCCATCTTGATATGCATCTGGAGATCCTTCTCCTCCAAGTTATTGAAGAGCTCTTTGTTATCAATCATGTGGAAAGAAGCTCCATTGTCTAGGTACCATACAATACCCATCATAGATGACACCATACATGCAATGAGGGTAAATTCCAGTTCAAATTGTGAGGCAAGAGCCTCACCTCCTGCCGCTCCTCTTAAGGGCTTCTTACCGGCCTTCTTGAGCGGACACTTTGTGGAAAAATGTCCCAGCTCGTGAAAATGAAAGCACTTGAATTTCGACATGTCCTTCTTCTTGCCTCCATGACAAGAATCTGATTTGGAATGGGATGCCTTCCCCTTCCCTTTCTTTTCCTTACCCGCTAAGGCACAATTTTCCTCATCATCAATCTTTGATGAGGATCCATCTCTGGTATTCCTCTGAATCTCTTCTTGTACCAAATCCGACCACAGTCGTTCCCAATCTAGTAGCTTCTCCCTCCCATTGACAGAGTCCTGATAACTGTGCCAACTCTTGGGAAGTTCTAGAAGAGCTAGGCTCACCATATCGTCCTCGGCAACTATAATCTTGACACTTCCAAGTTCATCCTGACAATGGGTGAACTTGGTCAAGTACTCCGGAATAGAGTTTCCCTTCTCCATCATCATCTTTCTGATTTTTTCCTTCAATGCCAATTTCCTATGGTCACTGTTATTTTGAAACAAGTCCATCAATGCCTTCCAAATTGAGTATGGAGTATCCTTTCCATGGAGACTCAAGACAATGTGGTCTCGAACTCCCTCCAAGATAATCCTTCTCACTTTTTCCATACACTTTCTCCATTCAGCCAGATCTTTAGCATCTGATGTTGAAGGCTTAGGAATGTCATGATCTATGAATTCCTTGAGGCCATTGTCTTACAGCACTGCTTCCATATTATTCTTCCAAGCTATATAATTCGAGCTTCCCTTCAAGGCATACTTAAGTCACAACCCATAGAAAGACATATCGTTGCTTTGAAGTATGAACTTGAAAATTCAATTTTCACCCACACACCAAACTCGAAATCTCCTCTTCTATATTGTCTTCAGCGCTTATACCATGTAGATTTTTACTGTAGATTCAATAGCTTATGTGATTTGCTAAAACACAAGACAAGAATCTACTCTACTCTTCAGCGGAAACCAAAATTGATCGATGAAAACAATAAGCAGAAAATGAAGAATATCAATCGCACATAACATAATATTTCTCTGGGGAAAGCAACTGCTAAAACCCCCAACTATCTATATTGCACTAACAAGAAGATTTGAGAAGAAAATGTAATGATTGTTCGTCCTGAACAATTTCTGCACTAGTACAATCTAACTCTCTGCCTAACAAGCCATCTCAAGCCAACACTTATCTAATTCTACTGCCTTCCAATCCCCTACTTCCTTGTGCAAATCCTAAGAGGATCAACCCATATTTAATTGGGAAATCCACTCTCCATAACTTCACAATCTAAACATAGGTCCTCAACTAATTACATGCACCATCTATAAAACTCGGAAAATTATACAACTGATAGTACATTGTCCCTAAACTCTAATACCAACTGGGTCTTCCTCTGAACTCACGTGCATGATTTATTTATGAGTGAATCTTTAGTTAACTGGTGTGGTACTGGTGATGCACTGGTGCACTACTCCACTATTACACCTCTACTAGTTCCTCCAACAGTTAGAATTAGTTTAACTAACTATAACTCAGTTAGACTGAGTTATCTAATTACAACTCCAAAGAACTCAACCTGAGCCCCTAAAATTTAGGGATCGCTCTACATGACTCTAGATAGAATTCCAACTCGAATTTTCTAAGTCAATTAAATCAATTTAACTTAATTAACTATTACAAAATTCTATGAGAATATAATTTCGATTTTATTCACAATTTAATTCGAGGAAAAATTAAATTCAAATTTCTTGTTGCTATTTTTAACATGGAGAGACAAAAATCATCCCTGATCCTTCCTTTTCAGTTGTTACATTAACACTAAAAGTTCCAAATTTATATATTGCATTTAGCTTGAAAGATCTAACAAACTGTTGGAGAAGCAGAATACATTTACATAGCATATTTGAATATGTTTTATAGTCTAAAGTCGAGAGCTAGGAGTAACTTCTGGTGATTTAAAAGGAGAGCCATAGCGAGCCATGAATTGATATTCCTGTTAGTCTTTGTTGACTGATTTTTCCTCTGTCTTCTAGATTTTACTGCCACAGTCCAAAGTGTTTGAACATTCTCCTGGTTTTTTGGCAACCATCTCTTGCAGCACACTGATTGCATTTTCCAAGTGAGCACACCTATTGTTGAGTTGCTTGAATTGCTTCCTGTACTCATTACACTGGCAGTAGAGATATGCAACTTATGTATTGCTTGTATCCCGATACTGTATATGCATGGATCGTATCTGGTCCAGAGTGACCTTGAGGGACTTACAGTGGATGCATGTTTGGATCTTTGGAAACAAGTTTGTTGGATCCATGAGGATTGAAGCACGAGAATTGAGGGAGCTTAGGAGAATAGAGAGGAAAGGAACTAGCGTTGCAGGGGAAGAAGAGATGAAAAACTGGAATGAAGAGAAAGGGTAGCGCGGGGAAAGGAAGGTGGAGGAAGGAAGAAATAGGAAGGGAAAGTCAAATGGGAAACCCAATGGTCTAAGAGGGAATGATTACCATGGTGTTGAGAAGTGTGAATGGCATAGGGGAAAGATCGAGGATGGATGCATATTTTCTTTGTGAAGAGAGCTTTGGCAGATGAGGAGGTCGAAGTGATAAGGTTTCTAACCACTGACCAAAGGTATATGGGCAGAGAGAAGTCTTTTCTGAGCACGTGATGATCAGGCATGAGAGGGGAGGGATGGGAGGATTTAAGGAATGAATTTGGAGAGTATTTCATTATTTATTTTTACTTCTCCCTAAGGTCGGACACAAGCATTATTTGCGTGTTTGTCAGCCACCTTATTGTGCTCTCTTAGAACATGAAAAAATGAAACATTTCCTAAATTTTTTAGCTGATGATGGATTATGGTGATAATTTGACCAAGATCAACATTTTTCAGCTTTGTATTCTTAATCATTTGTTGAATTAGGATTGAGGAGTCCCCAATGATGACTGGGTTCATATAATTTTTGTTGCTTAGGATTTGGGATCCCAATAGAAACCCATACGCTTCCGCTTTATTATTTGTTTCTATACCAATTCCCCACTCAAAGGAGATCGAGCTTGCATTCTCATGATTGATGATGTAACCTCCAACACCTACTCTACCTGGGTTGAATTTTGAAGCTCCATAAAAAAAAAAGACATGGTCTTTTTAGGGAATTTAACCATATCAAAAAATCCCTTTCTTTCAGACGGATTTTCCAATCTTTGGGCTTGCAAAGAATGGTTTTAAGAGGGTTGCCCATGATTTGAGGTCTATCCAAAACAAAATTGATCCATATTTTCTCTTCATGTTGGAGGATACTCTTGTCCAATTTCTTTGCTCCTTTTGCAAAAAGAAATTCAAAAGCTAAACCCCAAGTTTTGGCTAAAATTTTCCTGACTTCCGGCTTTATGTTTTGAAATATTTGTTTATTTCGGGCGAGCCATATTTGCCAACATAAAAATGAAGGGAGACTTCTCCAAAACCTCTTTATCAAATTCTTGTTTTTTAAAGAGTAGGGGTAACTTACTTTCCAATTAGCATAGAATTCTGAGAGGGTGAGATTAAAGTTGATATTGGCCTCAATCAGGCAAATCAACGAGAGCCAACATTCTTCAGAAAAATTGCAACTTAAGAAGAGATGATGAATTGTTTCTTCCTCTTTTTGACATAGGGGACATCTTGAAGGGCCATGGATGCCTTTTTTATTTAGATTTTTTGTTGTTAGAATCTTTCCTTTGAGAATTTTCGAGATAAGAAACTTGATTTTTGGAAGACTTTCTGTTTTCCAAACTGATTTCCACAAAGGCCAATCCTGATGTCCATAATATTCAAGAAGCTCCATATAACCTGACTTTATAGAGAAGTTGTTACAGGGAATAGTGTCTATGTAGAACTGCTAATCCCACTAAGGCTGGTAGCTACCTTAGAAACAAACAAAGTAAAACTACTTTCGTTTTCCTTTATGAGAGATAGATGAGAGAAGAATAAAGGAGACCAACCTCTGTCTTGCACTTGGTTCCTTGCTCGATTCCTCTCTCTTTTGATAGTCCTTTGCTACTTGCTTTCTTGTATACCCAGCTTCACAGAGTACCTGTAGAATCAAAGCAGCATAACACTATACGAGAACATAGATCTATTATCATAAACAATTTAGGATCAGATGTAAATTGACCATACAAATGCATAAAACATAAATCACACAAGAGTATGGAGGAAAACTTGAATAGCTTTATTGATAATCAAGAAAGAGCCAAGAGAGTTACAACCGATTGTTCTGACCCAGCATCATCCTCTCAGCAAGAAGCCCTTCTTCACCTCATGAAAAGCTTAGATCACCCAACACTATGATGTTACCTCAAGAAACCAACAGCAATTCCTTACAAGATGTAAAATTCCAGCCTCAGGATCTCTGGAATGAGGGATCCATATATAGATGTCTGCAAGGGAGATGAGTCAGCTTGTGATTTGATTAGTGTCTTCCCTCTGATAGTTCTTGATTCCACTTGGAGAATAATGATCTCTTACTCATCCCTAGTCGAATTCAGAGAGGCAAGTGTCACAGGAGAAGTTTCTGGAAGATTCCATGCTTCTCCACCTCGCGGATTGACCCTGCCATTTGTCCCTTCTCGCCCATCGCACCCCATAGAAGGGATTTTTGAAATGCAACGCACCTACTGTGTGTATTTAGGTGAGATGCAACGCACTTTGCCTATGGAGCAGGTGAAATGGTCCAGTTTTGACCAGTTCTGAGTAGTTTTTCATGGAGAACTTCTGGGAGAAGTTGTAATCAGTTGACCTTGTTCTTTTAGGGGTTGGAACAACACCTTTAGGGACTTAGGAGCCCTTAGTTTATGGACATTTATGCTTGGGGTTGTAGTGCCCAAAAATGTCTATAACAATTTCCCCCTAAAGCATTAGGTCGTTAATCTTTTTGATGCCGGGTGAAATGCTTTATCATGAGGATCCGAAGTCCTTTCAAGCTGGAAGGAGACCTGTAATAAGATACAATACAATACATTATCTTCATAATATTTTCATGATCTACCTGAGGCGGGCATTCCCATGCTCAGCTTTATAAGTTCATTTTCATGTACATAGGATAGACAATCGTCTGAGTGTAGACTGATGATTCTGGTAGAGCCATCATCCCTTAGATTGGATGATTATCTGTGTAGCAATGATGTACATTTGATGTCTTTATTTTCCTGAATATATATCGCAGCCCGGATGGATGAAACTAGATCCGGGGTCTTCAATCTCGTTCAATCTTCACTCAAAGTACAAGTCAATCCATGTGAGAGATTTTCTAGAGTCGAACATGGAAATACATCGCTTGATTACCAACCAATGATGTAAGTTGTTAACAGGCGTGAGAGGAATCACCGATAATGATAATGATCCTCAAGGTACTGCAGTACAATTCACGTGGTGTGAATAAGGGACTTGGCATCGAACACCACGCAAAATCTTTCGGTCGAAGGTCATTGATGTAAACCTGTCGCTGGAAGTGAGAAACTTGCCATTGAGGCATGCAAGCTTCAAAGTATTGAAAGGGGTGTTCCTAGATCGACTTCTTGGATAATGAGCTGATGTCGACAAGAAGCGATCCGTCATAGGAGGGCCTTAATGAATCCCACATCAATGACACAGAACGGAGCAAATGACTTTAATGGAGGTGAAAATGATCTGGTGATATAAGGTTCAGGGTGGCGGTCATGAAAGAATGAAGCGTAAATGTATTGCAGTGGGTGAGACACAGGTGAATTCTCTGAGTGACTTCTCTTGAACATATCGGCGACACTGGCAGTAGCATTAACCCCAAATGTGGATGGTGTGATGGACCATGGTGATGTGACTAGTGAATGGAACAACCCAACCTGACTTGGATGTGGAGTGAAAGTGTCATGTTCAAGAGCGACTTGCTACCAACAAAGTTTCTTCAAGTTTTCTTCCCAAATTTTCCCCAGTCATTGTTGACCAGTACCTCTTTATTTTTGTCAAGCTTGAGGAGGATAACATATGCTTGTTCTATAATTTGCCCTTGGGGCAAACCCATCGCTATGTTTTAACGAGCCTAGCGATAGTGAAACTCGTTCTTGTCTGTTATGGACAAGTTTGTCGCTATTAGGTTTTAACGAGTTTAATGACAAAGATAACTCGGTCCTTTTCAATTTTAGAGAGTCTAAAAAGGGACGTAAAGGAAACTCCAAAAATCCTTTTTCGTCATTGGTGGGCCCCAGTATTGTAGCAATAATGCTACAACTCCTGGAACTCCCTTCTTTAATTTTATCAACCCGGTAGTTCGTAACAAACTTGGAAGCGACGGTGCTGTATGCACAAGTACTAGCTCTTGCCGCAGCTGTCACTTGGTCAGCTGGCACAAGTCCGCTAGGAGCTTAAGCCAACTTCTATGAGCTCTTAGAAGAAGATTTTTAATTGATGGATGAAAGCTAACTCGAAGGAAGCTAATCTAATTGCGAAAAGAAAATGAAAGCCAAAAAGGAACGCAAACCCTAGCAAACACTAATTCTACCAGCTAGTCCTACTGACGCAAAGGAGAGCATGCAAACTACTGAAAGAGATGCCATTACTTCTAGGAAGGTAAAATGCATGTGTCTAAGTTATCACTATCTAAAGAAAACATCTTTTTGTATTTTTGATTAAGTTATTAGAATTATCATGCATGTGCTTTTAACTAGCTTTTCACTGTGCAGAGGTGGATCAAGGAGGAGAAGCGCTTGGGAAAGGTTGGGAAGGTTTAGAGAGGGTCTAAAGGGTCCCTAACACCCTTCCAGAGAGTCTCACAAAGTTTGGCTGCCAAGAAACCGTGTTTATGAGCTTCTACAGGAAGTCTGCAGGGGTTCTACAGGATGTTCAGGATTTCTACATGATGTTCTGTAATTCTTCTACAGGATGTTTCGAAATGGGATTTTGGAGCATGGATGGAGGGGAAAAGATGGAGGAATGAGTATGGAGGTGAAATAGGGGTGTGAAGAGGCCTAGGACTTGGTGGATGAGGCTAAGGAGCGATTGGATTTGTTCAAGGATGGAGGAAGCGATGATGCACAAGAATGTAGGAATTAGGGCAAGGTGGGGAAAGTATGGCAAATGAAGGGTACGAATCATGGACTAAGGGTTGAAGAAGATTATCAGATGGATTATGGGTAGATAGAGAACGATAACAGGTACTCTGCAAGTGGTTTTTCAAACTGAACAAACAAAGACATGCAAGAAAACAAAGATCTAGTTATGCTACCCTAATATGATCTAGCTAACAATAACAAGAATGGACAGCAGCTTTATTTATAACAAGAACCACGTACAACACGTGAGCAAGAACATTCCAAAAGATCTGAATGCATGACTAACTCCTACCAATCTATTCTAAACATAAAAAGCTACTTTAACCATCAAGAGCAACCTAAATAACAAAGCAAGACTTAAATTTAAAGAGCAGATTTTATTTTAAGAACGCAGCAAACACACATAAAGATAAACAAAGGAGGTACTGGGCACTTGAGATGGGCCCAACCCCAAGAGCTACAGCCTCCTAAGAGAGATTTATTGCTGGTGCAAAGCTGGATTCATCTTTATTGATCAAGAAATGAAGAGTTACATCAAAACTGTCCACAAGGAGAGCTTGAGAATGAGCTGAAAGCAAAGCTAATCTATTGCCTAAAAATCGAACTACAAAATGACTACAACAAGACTATGAAATGACTAACTACCAGCTACAAAATGACTAACCACTAGCTAACCAAAATGAGGCCCTAAGCCTTCTTATTTATACAAATTGAGGACCCCAATAGTCCTCCTAAAATTTAGGGACTTGGCTGCCCAAAACTTGTAGTTAACAGCAGTCCTACTTGACTTGCTTGGCTGCCCTTGTGCTAATTGATTTGGTGGCCTTTGAACTCCGAGCTGATGGTGGAGAATTCGAGGTAAGGGCCCATAAATGAAGGGGACACCTTCCTACAAATCCTCTCCCTTGTTCTCCCACGAATTTGGCTGCCAAGTGCTCATTAAGACCTTCAATTTTGTCTCCAAATTGACCAAAAAGGCTACACAAAGCACCCATTAGACTTGTTGGCATAATGACTAACCAAATTCACTCTATTAGCATAAATATAATCAAAAACATGCAATAAACTAATGAGAATGGTGGATTAAGTCAAATTAGGAGGTTGAATGAGCCCAAATAATTATCCATTTTTGGGGCTCATCAGTCATCTAATCCCTTAAGTCCGAAAAAGTATAAAACAATACAGAAGGGATGAATTTTCGGTACTTTTAACGAGTCGAACAAAACAAGCGCTCGATCTTTTTGTGTAATAATCCCTCAGGTCCAAAAAGATTAAAATCTAGAGGAGGGATAGCACTTTTGGTCACTTTAACGAGCTGAAGAGGCCAATGGCTCGGCAATCTTTTCATATTTTACGAGTTAGTTGAAAAGAGCTTAAAGGAGACTCGTCTTTGAGGAACGAGTGATAAATTCGGGTAGCAGTTGATTCCAGGTAAGGTTTGGAATTTCCCAATCACGACAGTGTTACAAGGATGGCTAACAGGATCACTCTTCGCAGCTGTTCCTCAAAAGGGGTAAACAATCAAGTGGAGGTGAATGATCGGCCAATACAAAGTGGAGGTGATGATGAGAACACGACCAAGGCTTCAAAGGCTGAAGTACTACATTCACGATGGTTATTTACCAGAAATTGGTTCATTTTTTAATGAGCTTAAACGCTGGGGGAAACATTTGCTCATTGCTTATGTTTATTTTTTAACGAGCATGAAGTCCGCGTTAAAACTGCTCGATTAATCCAGTCGCATAATAAGAATGTCTCATATATAAAAACGACATTATTTCAAAGCCCCACATCCTTTCTTTATGCAAGTTAGGAAACAACCAATCCTACGAGTTTAAAGGGTTAGAGGACCTACAAATTTAAAAAATAAATGGTCGCTCTTCGCTTGCATGCCAAAAGGTTTGCATGCCCCCAGGTATAGAGACAGAGAGTTTCAAGGTTACCACGCAATTTCGCGGACAAAACATTTTTTTTGCCAAAAAGGCCTACCTCTTTCAGGTTACCAAAGATTGTTCTATTTGTACCACAAACAAAACACTTCTTCGGCGATGTCTACCGAAATAGACAAAGGCGAGTGGCGCAGATGCCTCCACTCACATAACTTTGACGAGGGAATCTTATTCCAGTCTAACCCCCTTTTCCAATTACGGATGGGAGTGTCAGACTAGTCATATATCTCTCGCAGAAACCTACCATATACCTGAAGTTTTCCTGCCGAAGCAGACCAGGGTGAATGCCCCCTGGGTTTCAGTCATGTCCCCCGAATCACTCGCACTCATTAGGTGGACGGACTAGGGATTGATGAGACATTCCTTGCGTGAAAAGACCATTCAGGGATGGTATATGACTATGCGCTATGCGTGAATCAGGGAATGAAAGCTGGTCTACAAGCTTGACCACTCTTCCTTCATGGGGAAAACACATTACTCTAAAGAGTGAGGAGACAATGGCTCCCATGCAATAAATATAGTCTCGCCCAAGGAGTAGATTATAATCTAGGAGTCCTTGGACTAGCATTACGTTCATGTGAACGGTTTTCCCTCTCAATGTTATGGGCACATTGGGAAGGATCCCTAACGGTCGACTGGTTCCTTTGTCAAAGCCTGTTAGATTTCTCATCTCAGGCAAAAGCGATGGCGAACCAAGCGCTTTCCAAGCAGTCGAGGAAAGGATACTCACAGAAGCCCCTTCATCTATGATGGTACCGGCCATAACCATTCTATATATTTGAGTAATGATTCGAAATGGTACACTAGCCGGTAAATGGGGTCTGCCGAGTTGATTCCAGTCGAAGGAAACAACTAGGTTGCTTGGAGGTGGGACCGAATAGACGGCCGGGTACGACTCTGACGAACTTCCTTCCTGCGGTAAAGGAATGGGTAAATTTCCCCCATGTTCATCGGAGTCTGTGCTTACGAAAAGAATTTGTACGGTGTCGTCTTTGTTCTCTTCGGTGGCTGTATCATCTGAAGATGGAACCTCTGAAGGCAAGACGGGTCAACTGCCACCTCGACCTTTTGACTTTCGTTTGGTATGGATTCAGATGGTTTTTCTTCAATGATAGATGCTTTGGCCGACCACAAGGGTGGGTCAGCCGGATTTTCAACTAGCGATGGACTCGGCAAAAGTTTCTTATATCCAAGAGGGAGCCGTAACGGTGAAACCGAACGGTTGTCCAAAACTCTTTTAGCCTCGTCTAAGAAGGGACAACGGTGGATGACATGATCGCCTCCACACATTTTACAAGGAAATTTACATTTTCCTTTTTGTCCAAGGGATTCACTTTCACTAGTTGACGGTGTACTTTCAACATGATCATTAGAGGTTGACGACACCGGATTGTGCAAACGAGGAGACCAGTCCCTTAAGATCCGAGGGATGCAAGGACAATCTCGATGAAAGTGATCTCCCTTGCAAATGACACATGGCAATTTAGGCCTGGTCGGTGCAGTGTGTGGATTTTCGCTAGACGATGCTTGGTTGCCCCTTTTCGCCTTTGGCTCCTTCTTCTTCTTCTCTTTCTTCTTCTTTTCCTTCTTCTTCTCAGGTACTTGATTTTTGGCTTTACCAGCTTCATCAAGCGAAGAGGAAGGAGGAGAGGAAGACTTGGACGAAGTAGAAGGTTTGAGGGTGACTATGGAATCGTCTAGCTGCTGACTTGATTGTTCAGGAATCACGGTGTTCTAAACGACAGAGGTCGAGAAGAGCCATACGGGCAAGCTGATTGTCAATCCTGGAAGCGACAATGTGGCCATGTGGGGTGCACCAACATCTCCCCAAGAGGAGAAGGGACTAGGATTTCCTCCAAGGGGAACTCCTTGGTTGGTGGACTCCATTTTCTCAACCTAAGACCAACGTAGGAAAGGTGATAATTATTCCGTTTAAAATAAATTTTAGACACTTTGACACAACTTGTTTTTTCAATTTTTAAGAGTCGAGAAAAAACAAAAGATGACTCTAGTCGCCTTTGATTTTTAATGAGCCTGAAGTGACAAGTGCTCAGATGGACCTTTTCCGTTAAGCAGTCTGAAAAGGAACGAAAGGGACTGCTCTAGAAATCTAGACAGAGAGATTACCAAACCAATCGCAAAACTGCAGAATACTTTTTACGGTACGGCATTCAATCTTCCCGAATGCTGTGTTCAGTGCATTGCGATTGATAGGGCGGCAGACACAGCTTCCTATGGATAAAGGATTGAGCCTATTGTGGTCTCCCAAAATATACTCGACGGTACGTGGGAGCACAAGTCCGTACTGGCACTTATCGTCTCAAAGTGGAGGAATCACCCAACCAACAGTGAAAACAACAGTTACCAGGCTTTACGACGCCGGAATACGTCTCTAGCCTAGACTTCTAGATGTTGTGCTTTAGGTTCCAAAGCGTTGTTAGATTCATTAAATTTATTTTATAGTTGATCTTGCTCAAGAAATTTTCCTTTCAAGTTCACCGCGTGATGTATATGTACAATTCCTAAAATGCAATCTAAGATGATAAACAGTCATTTTATCTTCTTTGCACAATGAAAATCCTAGCTACTAAGGAAAGAGAGACAGTATTCTTTCAACAAAGAGCAAAGAGCACACACTATATGCCCTGTCCTAAATCAAACCAATCAAACAGTCTAAATGCAAATACATATGCATGTATTTGTTTTCAGCCTTCTTAATATGTGAATGATAAAAAGAAAGCTAATGTGCAAATCTGAACTTTTTTTCAAAGCGACAATTACTAACAAGTTTCTTTTCAAAATCAAAATGAAGACAATGACAACACTTTGCGATTTGGAAATGAAAACTTGCTTTCAACACTAGAAAAACTACAAATTCAGATCAAATACAATATTAACAGAGTAATCGACTATCAAGAGCAATCAGACTCTCTTCTATGACTGAAACCGACACTTGCGACACTCTCAAATCAAGAAACGACAGTACAATTACGTTACTTCTTTGTAAAGGAGAACTGAAAATGACTCAAAAAATACATAAAAACATTTACAGTTCTTTGCACAATGGAGGCGGAATAACAGCAAGGAAAGGGGTTTCAAACAGAGGTGTACTGACTACAGGCAGCAAAACTCTTGAATAGATCTGAAAAGAGTGAACACAGAAACCAAAATTTAGGAACAATGCCTAGTTTGATCAGCGCACCTACAACATAGTGAAACTGAAATGCAACGCACCTACTACACTCGGGAAGTGCGCTGAATTTAATATTCACAGAACAGACAGTGCGCTGGACCAGGGATGAGACTTTGATTGGGTTCTGGGTCATAGTTTGCAGTTCAGTTCAGGGATTTTGGCCGAGCAAGTGGTAATCAGTAAATCAATCACAGGGGTAGATCTAAGGAGGTTACAAGAGCCACCACAAGGGCAATTAGAGAGCTTGTAGATCAATTGTTTAAATCATAAACACAACCCGGATATTAACTGAAGCAACGTTGATATACTTTGCACTTGCATAGCAAATGCAGTTCGAAGGCTAGCTGGCTTGACTTCAGGCTCCGTCTGTAAGTTTATAAAGTAAACAAATGTAGATGAACAAACAATCTACTCGCTCCCCAGTGGAGTCGCCATTTTGTTACAGGGAATAGTGTCTATGTAGAACTGCTAATCCCACTAAGGCTGGTAGCTACCTTAGAAACAAACAAAGTAAAACTACTTTCGTTTTCCTTTATGAGAGATAGATGAGAGAAGAATAAAGGAGACCAACCTCTGTCTTGCGCTTGGTTCCTTGCTCGATTCCTCTCTCTTCTGATAGTCCTTTGCTACTTGCTTTCTTGTATACCCAGCTTCACAGAGTACCTGTAGAATCAAAGCAACATAACACTATACGAGAACATAGATCTATTATCATAAACAATTTAGGATCAGATGTAAATTGACCATACAAATGCATAAAAAATAAATCACACAAGAGTATGGAGGAAAACTTGAATAGCTTTATTGATAATCAAGAAAGAGCCAAGAGAGTTACAACCGATTGTTCTGACCCAGCATCATCCTCTCAGCAAGAAGCCCTTCTTCACCTCATGAAAAGCTTAGATCACCCAACACTATGATGTTACCTCAAGACACCAACAACAATTCCTTACAAGATGCAAAATTCCAGCCTCAGGATCTCTGGGATGAGGGATCCATATATAGATGTCTGCAAGGAAGATGAGTCAGCTTGTGATTTTATTAGTGTCTTCCCTCTGATAGTTCTTGATTCCACTTGGAGATTGATGATCTCTTACTCATCCCTGGTTGAATTTAGAGAGGTAAGTGTCACAGGAGAAGTTTCTGGAAGATTCCATGCTTCTCCACCTCGCGGATTGACCCTGCCATTTGTCCCTTCTCACCCATCGCACCCCATAGAAGGGCTTTTTGAAATGCAATGCACCTACTGTGTGTATTTAGGTGAGATGCAACGCACTTTGCCTATGGAGCAGGTGAAATGGTCCAGTTTTGACCAGTTCTGAGTAGTTTTTCATGGAGAACTTCTGGGAGAAGCTGTAATCAGTTGACCTTCTTCTTTTAGGGGTTGGAAAAACACCTTTAGGGACTTAGGAGCCCTTAGTTTATGGACATTTATTCTTGGGGTTGTAGTGCCCAAAAATGTCTATAACAGAAGTCCCTTCCTGATGGGTTCCATTTGGATTTTTCTTGTTGACCAAGGCTTATTGGGGATGCTCCCTTGCGGTGTGAAATTATCAGGTTCCATTGATGGCTAAGATCGGGAGGGAAGGTTGGAGGAGACCATCCTTCCCAAGAAGTATCTTGTTGGTTCCAAGATGAGATTTAGTCGAGAGAATATATTCCTTTATTTGTCATCCAAGTCATGAGAGGTTGTATGCCTCGAAGTTCAAAGAGAGGAGAATTTCCCATGATACTATCTCTCCATAAGTTAATGTCCTTGCCACCTCCTAAAATTTTGGATGTGTTTTCCTTAACAAGAGGCAGGGCTTTTCTAAGAAGATTCTAGATTTGTGAACATGGTCTGATGGGAATTTTTTCTGTAAGAAAATGTTGACAAGAGGAGCTTAAATACTTTGCTTCTAGAACTTGTTTCCACCAAGAGGGCTCCCTTGTGATGAATCTCCAAATGATCTTTGCTCCAAAAGCAATATTCATTAGACCAGGAAGTCGAATGGAAATGCCACCATTATCATATGGAGTTGTTACTTGTTTCCAATTTATTAGATTGAATTTTTTGGTCTCTGATTTGCCCCCTTGCCATAAGAATTTTCTAATAATGAGTTCTATTTGCTTTTGAATTCCAAATGGTGCTTGAATGATAGCAAATTGATATAGTGGAAGGGTTGATAAGACAAATTTGATCAAAGTAACTCTCTTGGCTTGAGCCATCGCATGCCCCAATTCTGAATTTTCTTCTTCATTTTATCTATGGAAGAAATCCAAATCTCTGATTTCAAAATATCCTTAGAAATTGGCAGTCCCAAGTGCTTGAAGTGATCCTAGTTTGCTTTGAAAGGGACTCCTAGTATTTGAGAAATACGTTGAAGAGTTCTTGCAGTGGTATTCCATCCATAAATGTTGCATTTTTTATTATTTAGTAGGCAGTCGAAGACCTCCAAGAATCTGTCCAAGATGTTTTTGAATCTTTTAGCAACAATACATGAGGCTCCCCCTAAGAATAAGGTGTCATCTGCAAATTGAGAATGGTTAATGCTCTTGACTCCTCTGCTAAAATAGAGACTGGTGATGGTGCCATTCTGTCTATTGTGCTCTAAGTTTCTGCTAAGAGAATCTTCCATGATAATATAGAGGAATGGAGAGAGCAGGAAGCCTTGTCTTAGGCCTCTTGAGCTTTGAAAAAAAACTCCAGGTCTACCATTGATGAGAGGGGAAATCCAGGGCCCATTAATGCAAGCTTTGATGATTGCTATAAAATTGGAAGAGAATCCAAACTTATGAAGAATATCAGTTAGAAAAGAGTGGTTGACACAATCAAAGGCATTAGCCATGTCTAGTTTCAAGATGAAGCCTTTTTCTTTTCTAGACATGCTGGAATGAATGGCTTCTTGAACAAGCATTATGTTATCTACGATTTTCCTATTTGGTACAAAGCCTCCTTGATTTTCAGAAATCAAGTTGGGGAGGAGAGGCTTGAGCCGATTTGCTAGAACTTTGGAGATAATTTTATAGGAGGAGTTGCATAAGGATATGGGTCTAAAGCGATGAAAGGAGGAGGGTTTAGCTTCCTTAGGGATGAGGGCCAGATAAGTGGAGTTGGTATTGCCACCTATTTTTTTTTTTTTAAAGACCCATCAGACCATCTTTAGAAGGTCCTTTTTAATGAGCAACCAGAAGGAACAGTAGAACGAAATGGAGAAACCATCAGGGCCCGGGGCTTTATCTGGTTGAAGATTCCAAATGGCTAGTTGTAATTCATCTTCTTCCACTTCTTTTGTTATAGCAAAATTTGTCTCTTCTGAAATTAATTTAGGGATGTGTCTTGTGAAGTATTCATAGTTTTGATTCCCAAGATCTGCTGAGAGCAAACTTTTGAAGTGTTGATATGCTTCCCTTTTTATTTCTTCCTATCCCTTTATTTCGACATCCCCTTCTCCTTTGATTGTCTCTATGTGGTTTTTTATTATTCTCATTTTAGTGGTGTTGTGGAAGAATGCAGTGTTCTTATTGTCGACCTGAATCCACAAGTTTCTAGACTTTAGTCTCCATGTCTCTTCCTCATTTCTATTGTTCTTATAAATTTCCCAATGAAGTTATTTTTCTTTTAGTTGATTCTCTTTTGTTACTTCTCCTTCCTCCATGATTTTCTTAACATTTTCAAGCTCCTTTTTCATCTCTACTTTCTTTCATTGTGGTTCTTTATAGTGCAATTGACCCTAGTCTTTAAGAATATATTTTTTTACATTTTTTCGCTTTTATTCCCAAACAAAACTTGGGGAACCATTAATTCTTTGATTCCATGTTGTGGAAACCAGAGTTCTGACTTCTTCATAATTTTCCCAGAGGGGATTGTAACGAAGGGGGAGAGGTCCCAAATTTTCACTCTCCTGAATTTTATAGCAATTGGCTTGTGATCTGAAGTGGTTGAAGAAATGATATTTGAAATCACAGAGTTGAAAGTCTGGGATAATGTTGTCATGAATTAAAAATTTGTCCAACCTCTCTTTGATATTACCTGGACCAAGCCTTTTGTTTCCCCAAGTGTATTTACCATTTTTAGGTAGAATGTCCATTAGGTTGTGTGCTTCTATGATATTTTCGAGCTTATCTCTGAAAGGATCTACCTAAAATTTTCCACCTTGTTTTTCATCAGCATTCAATATCAGATTAAGGTCTCCTCCAATTATGTATTTTTTTATTGTTTTCATGACTTAAGCAACTAGCCAAAGAATTCCAGCAGTGGTCCTTGTCTCTAAAATGAGAGGGAGCGTAAATATTGAAGAGACATATTTGATAGCCGGAGGTCTTATTTTTGAATTCAGTTTTGATCCAATGCAGCTCTTTATGCTGACATATAAGTTCCCATGTGGACTGTTTCCACATTGTACATATATCACCTGATGCACCTGTTGCTTTTATAGTTGTTCCTTCATAATTTTTTGTTTTTTGGATTATCTGATTCATTTATTGTTCAGAGGACTTGGTCTCCTGTATTAGGAAGAAGTCTGGATATTCAGATTTGATAATATATTTTGCTATATTGACTTTCGAGGGATGTCTAAGGCCTCTACAATTCCAAGATACCATATTCATTATTTGTTTTTTCTTTGTTTCCAACGCTTTTTCTATGTATGTTTCCATTGGTTGTTGGGTTCCCATAATCATTTCTTTTATTGTTGCTTCGTCCCTTATTTCCTTATTGGTTTTCTTTCTGGGCTTCTTATGACTATCAAAAGGAAAGAGAGATTCTTTAGATTAATTTCTAGTCATGATTCTTTCGAAGGGAGGAGGAAGGGGACTAAGGGGGAGGCCCAGGGAAGATGGATGCGAAAGGAGGGGGGAGAGGATAAGGGACTGTAGGAGAGGGGGTAGGAGAGGCCATGGATTCAAGAGGGAGAGAGGGAGCATCATCTCTAACAAGGAGGGGATCGAGAGGGGGATATAGAGAGGTGAAGGGATTGGAGTCAGAGGGAAAAGAGAGGGAGGAGGAGGGAGGAGGGGAACTCCAAGGAGGGGGAACAGAAGAGGAAGGAGCTAATGACTTTGAAGGTTTGGTTCCAATTTTTTTTTGTTTAACAGGCTCCCATTGAGGGTCTTGAGAATCAGTTGTTTCTTTTCTTTCTTCCTTTGAGAATCTATTTGTGAAATGATTGTGTTCAAGACATACCTTTCATTTGAATGGAAGTTTTTCATAATCTAGTTGTTGAATGTGTGCCTATTTATCTACCTTGATCTTCACTGCTTCAGGTAGTCCCTTTCCCAGATTAACTTCCATGCACATTCGAGGACATGCATGCATGTTTTCTTTTGGTTCACTTCGATCTATATGTTTCCCAAATGTGTTTCCTATTGCTTTGACAGATTCATCCCCCCAACAATGAAGAGGAAGGTGGGGGAGGTGGACCCAAACTAGAACAACATTAGGAACATCGAACTCAGGATCGAAGTTCGGAGTCCATCTGTTTAAGTATAAGCCTCTAGTATCCATGAAGTAAGGCCCACTTCTGAAGATGAGATATTTGTCTTCTATGGACTCAAAATAAAAGGTGAAATAGCCTCTTCCAGAGAAGAAAATAGATATTTTGCCTTGAGTTGAAGGAAACCAATTTCTCTCAATCCATTTTTGCACAGTTTTTGGAGAGGGACATAGACCAATGAACTTCCCAACCAGACCCTTCTCTGACAAGGAGAGAGCATCTCTTTGAGGTAATGCAGGAGATAGAATTATTTCAAGGATGTCCTCAAGATTTTTTACAAACTTAGATACAGCAGTACAATCGCGAGTGGGTTTGAGGGAAGAAATAAGGTTGGCAAAGGCCATAGCAGCAGCATCAAAGGGGGGTGTAGTAGCAGAGAGAGCCCCCTCTGTATCAGACTCTGGAGGGACCATGGGAAGAACACACAGGCTAAGGGAGGAGGGGCGATCTCAGGGGGAGAGCATAGCGCGGGAGCCAGGGATAATCTCTCTTCGATTAAAGATTAAATTTTAATCCCCAAGGGATATCTCAATTGGTTGAGTTCCCGTTGCCAAGTACCTTGCCAATTAGGAGGCCACGGGGTCAAATATCCTCGACACCCTTAGGGTTAGGCCCGACCAGATAAGTCGATGGGCGGATCCCTTTGGGTGGATCTGCTTAGATTGTTACCTGTGGATGTAGCAGCTACTTAGTGACCGTGAACCACAGTTGAAAACAAAAACAAAAAAAACTTTAAAAATATAAATTATTTCAAAATCTTACAAATTTAATTATAAAGATAAACATGGTTTTAAATAGATTTAGGTTGGTAGTATATTTTTTTAACATGCTATGTTTTTCCTTTTTTCATATTTAGAGGAATCGGCAACTGGCGGGGCTCATACTCATGTGACACAAGATTGCTCATAGCTCATCATCACTTAACACGAGGTTGATTATGATTGCAACCACTCACTACAACAAAACCATGTGATTAGTGTCACTTTTTGCTTCCTTTTTTGCATCTAGAGCCCATTTTTGGTGTTATTTGTGTTCATTTATCAAATATGGTGCAAAACTTGATGCAAAATTTTCACCAATTTTTGCACCAAGTCTTACACCAAGTCTAGCACCAGTTATTGTAATAGGTTTTGCACCAGGTTTTATGACAAGTTTTGTGCCATCCTTTGCACCATTATTTTCATCAAGTTTGGAACCTAATTTTGTTTCACCTACTTTTGCATCCTCTATTGCATCCACTTTTTGTGCCTACAATTGCATCAACTTTTGGATCATCTCTTGCATCCTTTTTAAAATCATTTTTTGCATCCATTTTTGCATCATTTTTTGCATCCCCTTTTGTGCCAATTTTTGCATCGAGGTTTGTGTCTAGTTTTGCATCTACTTTTTTTAATCCACTTTTGCATCTTGTTTTTCATCCATATTTACATCCTCTTCTGCATCTATTACTATGTCCACTATTGCATCTAATTTCCTTGTGCCATAATTTTCATCTAGTTTGGCACCTCACTTTGCACCCAATTTTGCTTCCAATTTTGCATCCTCATACACATCTAGGTTTTCATCGGATTTTACATCTATTTTTGCATCCCTTTTTGTATCCACTTTTATATCAATATTTGCATCGGGTTTTGTGTCTCATTTTGCATCGAATTTTGTTGCATCAACTTTTGCATCCTATTTTTCATGCATTGTTGCACCCATGTTTATGTCCACTTTTTCATCCATTTTTGCATCTTCATTCACCAATATTTTTGCATCTATCATTACATCCACTTTTGTTGTGCCACAATTTGTGTCATGTTTTGCACTTACTGTTGTACCCACGTTTGCTTCCAATTTTTCATCCATGTTCACATCCTCTTTTGCATCAAATATTGCATCTATTTTTGCATCCACTTTTGTGTTGGGTTTATTCATTGGGTTTTACGTCTCATTTTGTATCTTCTTTTTCATCTACTTCTGTTGCATCCATTGTTGTTTCTCCTGTTGCACCCATGTTTTCATCCAATTTTACATCCCTTATTGCATCTTATCTTGCATCTAAGTTTGCATCTATTTGTGTCTATTGTTACATCCATTTTTGCATCCACTTTTGTTGTGCTACAATTTGTGCCATATCTTGTGCCTACCGTTGCAACCCACATTTGCTTCCACTTTTGCATCCACATTTGCATCCTCTTTTGTGTCCAAATTTGCATCGAATATTGTTTATGTTTTTTGCATCTACTTTTACATCCACTTATGATGCGTCCACTTTTGCATCTAGTTGTGTGTCCACTGTTGCACCAATGTTTGGTCCATGTTTACATCCATTTTTGCATCCAAGTTTGCCTCCTTTTTGCATTCAATTTTGTGTCCTTTTTTACGTCCATTGTTGCATCCACATTTGTTTCACCACAATTCATGCTAATTTTTATGCCTACTATTGCACCCATGTATTCTTCCACTTTTGTATCCGTGTTTGCATCCTATTTGGTGTCCAAGTTTGCATCAACTATTGCATCCACTTTTCATCTAATTTTATGTCTATTGTTTCCCCCATTTTTTTGTTCATTTTTGCATCCCTTTTCCAACACTCATCATATTTTCTACATTGATGATATTTCTTATGACATTGACAATTATGAACAACTGATGACAATGTCAATAATTATGACGATGATGATAATGAAGATGATGACGATGACATGAATTGTGATTATGATGATAAAGACGATGGTGGTTACAATGAAAATGATGATGATGATAACAGTGATTGTGATGATGACGATGATAATGACCTTGGCCAATCTTCCCAATTTTTAAATGTTGTCATGGTCATAATCATAATAATTATCTTTGGCATCGTCTTCCAAGTAATCATCATTTGATCATCATTATCATTATTTTCATATAGGTCATCATCAACAACAATAATGGCATGAATGATGATGACGATGTCAATGATGATGATGCCCATGACGGCGATGACAACAATAATGGTAGATATTACATTAATGATGATGATGGGGATGATGAAAATGATAATGACGATGATAATGGTAGTGATGATGATGTGATAATATCTCAAAATAAGAGTTTTTATTTCTCTTGCATATATCTTGTGTCCTAACAACCGGTTGATGATATTCCTTATGACACCTATAATTATGAACAATTGACGACAATGTCCATAATCATCATGATGATGATAATGATGAAGATGATGATGATGACATGAATGGTGATTATGATGATAATTCGATGATGACAATAATGATGACGATGATGGTGGTGGTGGTGGTGATGATGATGATGATAATGAGGATGATGCCAATGGCCTTACAATCATGGATTCATGAACTTACTAGTTTCAAGATCATCTTATGCATATGTATTACTATCAAACTTTTTACATTTTCTATCTCTCTTGGGATATTTTCCTCTTCCCAATAATATCTATTATCTTTTCCATATACATGAGATAGAATTAGAGGGTCACCTGATTTGTAGACACCCCATTTGTTATGATATTTAAGGGATTTTTAATTGTCTTTGTCAAGATTTGGATGGATCATTTTTTACTCTCTTTCAATACATATCTCTATTTATGAGGGGGTCCTTGGATTTAGATATTTATATAAGGCCTTATGTGGACTTCCCCTTTTGAACTCTTCCAAGGGGGTCACCTCCTTCCATGTTTTCTTTCCTACATAGGGCCAAAATTGACAAACTAAGATTCAAACTTCTTCAACTATAAAATGGTGATGCATAATACATATTCTTGGCCCCCTCAATGGGACGTCTTTCTTCAAAGAAGATTTCCCATCATAGATCGCAGGTTGGATGTCATAGGACCTATTACCCTACTTCATGTTAAGAAACCAAGTGTTAGAAGAAAATGATTGATTTATCTTAACTTGATAATTACTTGTGAATGTTTTTTGGATTCTTATTACTTATATTGTCTTATTCTTCAAGTAATTACACAAAAATTCAAAACTAAAGACCACAAGGAAACAAAGAACACCAAGAATTAGGCTCCAAACCAGGGAAAAACCCTATGAGGGGGAAAACCCAAAAATCCTTCTCTTATAAAATTACATCAAAATGAGATATACAAGACCAAGACCAAGATTTCCATAGATATCCAAGTCAACCCTCCTCTAAGTCTCCTCCAACCAAATCAAAGTCAACAAAAGTCAGTGTTGATCAAACACTCTAAAATATGGTCAAATCACAGAATTTTTGGACCTAGTGAAGGATGAAGTTCAGACCTGTAATTTTCATAGAGAAGCCACAAAACCTTCGCACGTGTGCACAAAAATAGGCTGAAAAAATCATAGTTTATCTCTCCTTTAATTTCAGTTGTCTTTTATTCTTGTTTGGCACAAGAAACGATGTTTTGTGATGATAAGTGATTGTTCTTCCAAGTGATTGAGTTGAATGATATATATACCTATCCAAGAGGGTCAAATAGCTTCCTCTCAGACCGACTTGGTCTTGTGTTGATTCTTTGACTCAAAATAAAAATTCCTTTTCTTTTTCTTTTAAAATTCCAAATGGGACTTGAATCAAATACATTTCTTTAACTCAAAATAATTTATTTTTGACTCTATAAGAAGGAACATACTTTAACCAAAATGAAATAATAATAATGAATATAATAATAAATATCAATGATAAAAATTACATTTTATTGCATTATCAAGACCGACGCTAGTTACATTTTTCAACACTCCCTCTAAACTAGGGAGGTATTCATAATGACACAACAAAGTACTCTCAAGTTGAAATATTCATATATGAAAGGATCTGGATTGATAATCATCAACGATGATTTACATCATCATAGCCAACATTGTTAAAATAGCAAGGCCTTGACTAACAAGTTCTATCTCTCCATTAGATTAGAGCACAATGTTGGGAGGCATAAATTTGGACACCATTGCCTCTCTAGGCACTTAACCCACCCGGATGTTCGCCAGGTATGCCCTCACATAAGCATTTCCTAATCCATTATCATAATACTTGACACCGGGAAATGTCGATCCTCATGACTATTCTTATCTTGGATTAATGTACTTGACTTATGGCAGTTAGTCCTAGTCAAAGTACAAATTCTCAAAAAATATTGGTCCCAATTGTTTATCCAATCCACCATTCTCCCTACTGGTGTATTTACTAGGCTTAAGACTATTAGTCCTGGCCATAGTACATGACACATGGAGAATATGGTGTCCACCCTCACTCCCTCTCAAACAGGGAGGAGACATCCACAAGCATAAGCTTTTCTCAAGAATACCCATCCTTTTCATACAAAATAACATCATTAATTCATTTTCATCACATGACACCTTTATGATTAAGCATTCATAGATTTGTGGAAAAATATTCCCCCTTTTTTCATTTGTGATGAAAGAAAATCAAAAAGTGAAAGTTAAAATCATTAAAGATACACTAGAATGATGTATCTAAGTCTAAACTCTAAGGTTTAAGTGAAAATTCATGTAAATTTTATATCTATGAGTTGTTCCAAACTTATGAAAACCTCATTCCCTAAGTCATATATATAAGAAAAAGCAAAAGAAATAAAATAAGGCCCAATGAATTGTAATTCATGTATTCATTCCCTCTTTGGAAAACATATGAATATATACACTCCTAGTCACACGTGATCACATGTTTGTGATGGTTAAATCATGAAGTCCTCTTTTCCCCTTGCATTTTCACTTCATCATTTAAGCACCTAATTGAGGATCTAGGGAATGCTTGTTGCCTAAGGGTTTCATGTCTACTCTTGGTTTACTTATGTCACACTACGATTAATTTATGTGATGGAGTGAAATACTTAAGTTTGTGGAGTTATTATAATGGTGTATTAATTTAGTCACCACACACATGTATTACATCTCATTGATCCACATGTGTGGGTTGGAGACTCATTGCTTGAGAACTTTAATGGAGACTACTTTAGGGATTTGATGGTATAGCTTACAAAATCTCTTGGTAAACATTGTGATTCGTCCTTTCTTTTCCTCGAGAGACTTGATAATATTGAAGTCACTCCCAATCATCCATCGAGATGGGGAGTATAAATTACTTGTGTTGGCAATAGAATTGAGAAATAAAGGCTTGTCATTTGTGATATTTGAATCATAGACATTGGATACATGGTAGTAGTCATCAATGTCATTTAACTAAAATTATATTTGTCATAATGCGAAAAGAGGTAAACATATTGGTAGCCTTGATGTCCTGATCATTCCAAATAATATCCATTCCACCCAAGTATCTCTAAGCATCAACCACTACTACTTGGCAGTTCCTCCCCCATTTACTAATTATATGAGGTAGAACCTCACTTAATATTTTTGTTTCTTGTATCAACATTATCAATGGGTGCTTTGCAAAACAATTTTCTTTTAGGGGTCTTTGTTTTCCTCTACTACTGAGGCCCGTCATGTTCCATGAGACTATTTTCATGGAGAATTTACACACAAAGGAAGTATAATGCGAATAAAAAATAAACATGTTTCAAGATTTAAGTGCTTGGACATTGCCACATTGTGACTCCTATATTTCCTTAACCCATGACCGAATGATGAACTTGATGGCCTTAAGGAAAATTGACCAATGAAAATCTCAAAAAGAGGTGACTCTTGACTTTATCACACACAAGTTAATATGCTAAAAAAAATATCCATAACAATTTCATCAAGCAATGAATCATTACATTATAAAAGATAATCTATAAACCTTTTTGGAACTTTTTTCTAAACCATGCTCAAAACCACCATATTTAACAATAACATGGACAATAACAATTTTTCATAAATTAAATAACATGTTATCAAGCCTAAGAAATGTCACTAAAAGTCAACTAAAAAGCATGCAACTAATGGGAGTGACCACTCAAGGCCACCATAAGAAAATTAATCTATTAAGACCAAGATTAATGGGGACAAGGATCTACAAAGGACAATGGCAAACATATGTTAACTTTATTGTTCTATTAGGTAAAAGTTGAACATCTCAAGATATAATGAAGATCATAATGAATTTTATTGCATTAAGAAAACTCGAGCACATTATATAACTTAACAAGGAAGAGATGTATAATACGCAACTCAGTGACACAACACATGACATTAAGTTATTTTTATACCTACCGAAGGTAGAGTATATTGTAATCAGTTTGAGTCAAAATGCTTTGACTTTTAATTAATTTGTAAATTTTTAGAAACTATTTCTAAAGTTTATTAAAGTTTTGGGAAAATTAAATATTAAACTCATTTTTTTAGAAATTGAAAATTATTTTTTTAATTTTTAAAATTTGAATTTCTAATTTTTGATTGGTGGATGACTAATTTTATGTGGTTTAAAATCAAGTTTTCATCGAAAAACAAAACAAAACAAAACAAAAAACAAAAACAAAACAAAAAAAAAAAACAAAAAAACAAAAAAACAAAAACAAAACAAAACAAACAAACAAACAACAACAAAACAAAACAAACAAACAAACAACAACAAAACAAAACAAACAAACAACAAAAACAAAAACAAACAAAAAATAAAATAAAAAACCTCTAATCACCATTGGTTTTTTCTTTTCCTTATTTATGGATTTTCCATAATAAATATTTTCTTTTCTAAAAAAACAAAAAGAGTTGACATTACTTTTTGGGCTTTTACTAACCATGGAAACTGGCCCATTTAAAAAACAAAAGCAACAACTCTCGATTTTTCCTTAGTGATTTTTATTGTTGAATGGATTTGGTTTCATTATTATTAGATTTAAAATTTTGTTTAAGCATTAAATAATTGTATGTGTAATTATAATTGTGTAGATTTTTAATAAATAATTATCTATAAATATAATTATTATAAAATCTAGATTTTATAACAGAACAAGTTTCCATTATCTTTGGGCCTTTTGCAAAAACATAAAAATCAGCAACGTTTCCTTTGCTACCCATGAGCTCCTATGTTTCCAAATTATACAGTTTCTTAGGACTTTAAAGTTATGCAAACTTTTCATTCTCTCATTCTAGTTTGGATTTCACAACAAGCATTTGTAGCTTCACCTGATTTAGATTTCACAGAAATCATTTGCAGCTTCGCCACCTTTACGTCACATAGGTTGGTAATGTAGTTATCAGAGTGGTAATTGGAAGCCCTGATGTACTTGCAAATGGGCAATAAAAATAATTTCCTTGTTCTTATTTGCAATGTTGGTATAGCAGCCTTCAACTTTCCTGCTTGCATGAATTTCCATTTCCCGATTCCGAAGGTAAGCTTTTGGTTTTTTCTTAAGGTGGTTTATTGGAATTTTGAGTGACTCTTGTTTCTTTTCATTATGGTTTTCCCATTCCTAGCTTATTAATGAAATTATTTGTATTATGTTGTCGTTAGTTTCATTGGCCTGTTTCCATGCATTTCATATCTAGCAATCATTGCACTCCATGAGATGACATTCCTTTTAGGCATTTGGTCAAATTGTTGGTGTCCAATCTGCAATTTACCATGGCCACGCCTGATTCAAATCCAGTTTAGCCATTAAAAGCAACTGCATAAATACTCTTCGTTAGTGACTCCATGGTGGATTTTAGCTATTGTTGTGAGTTTTTGTAACACATTTTATAGAGAAAAGAAATCATGTCTTTGTGTACCATATTTTGACTTGGATTCATTATATTGATGAGATGGCTAACATGATCAATAGCATATAGACATACCATCGATTCAACTATTTGAAAAATGTTGGTTGCAATTAATTTATCTTAGGATAGAGCCAATATGACAAATTGATGGGAAGACCAAGAAAGAAACAAGGATACGATACAGATGTCTAATGTCAATATTACTTGAATACTGCTCAACTGAATGTAAGTATCATATGTGAAGTCTCCATGCACTCAGAGTAACCTGTAGGTTTTGTCACATCCAACGAGAGTTCCAAAAAGTTGAACCACACTAAAGCTTCAACCATGATGTTCAAAAGTGGGTACTCTAAATGCAATTCAAGATTGAGGAAAACCTGTTGATTGTGTACTCTACAAATTATTTTTTTATTTGGACTTGTTATATTTGTGATATGAAGATTAGTTTTTCATACATTTTATAAAATAGTTGCAGACAACTTTTATGTTTTCTCCCACAGTACAATGCAAAATGGGCAGTGAAAACTTTAAAATTAATCTTTTGCACAGCTTGATAATTTTTGTTATTTATGTTTACATTGTTGAAACAAGTAGATTTGTAAAAGTATGTTTTGCACATCTTTATAATGTAGCTCATTATATATATATATATATATATCTATATCTATATATATATATATATATATATATATATATATATATATATATATATAAGTCAATTAATTTTGAATATATTAAATTATACATTTATTTACTATTAAGTTATAGGGATTGCAACATATTTATTATTTTTCAATTTGTATACATTGTGGATGTTTAATTAAACATTTATATTTGAAATTATTAATTACTTTTTGCATAAGAGGTATGTATTAAGCACTCTATATTACACTTGTTTATATATAATTTAAACTTTTATCATAAGATCACAAACTAGCATGAATGGAATGTTTAAAACCCATTTTTATAAAAACAAAATATATATATATATATAAACAAAAACAGAAACTAAATATATTTTTTTAGAAAATAAAAATATACTAAAACTCAATATATATATATATTAAAAAAAAAAACTAAAACATAAGAAAATATTTTTTTTTCAATTAAAAATCATTTTTAAAATTTTTTTAAACACTTCCCTCCATTCTAAAAGGCAAAAATAATAATAGAAATAAGGATGGACCAAAAATATTCCTTTCTTGATCGAGGTGGATCTTCAGAAAGTACCAGTGGCATGGTAAAAGGCTCAACACTAAGAGTGGCAAAAGTTGGATAAACTTAGCATCGGATCAAAGTGCTCGTCATCCTAATTCCAATGGTGTGAACAGCACTCAAATCCGATTTCATATGAATAAGTTAGAGCAAGTCAAAGTTCAAGTTTGACTTGTCCAGGTGGCAGGAGGAGTTGACGTGGCAAAATTCTCAGCGAAAGGGGAAGCGCCAAATGGCAGGCTGCCATTGGATCCCACAAATCACATATCGCAGAAACACAGAGGTCGCAGGTTAAGGAATCAGCCCCCAACATTGCCGATTTGCAATTGCGATATCACATATTGCAGATCGGAGGTGGACAGGTGTTTACGAATCGACCCCCAGTAGAGCCTAGTTGCGATGCGATGTATCGCATATTGCAATCGCAAAGGGGCTAGTGTTTACAAAATTGCCCCAGTAGTAATCCTGGTTACGATTGTGGTAGGGTTCCGGACCCGATGTATTATCCATTGTGATTTATAATCCCGATGGGTCCGTGTTATCACAAAACGCAAGGTTGGGTCGATACGTCGATAGTAAAAGCGTCGATTGCGATTTGCAATAGGACAGCCAGATGTGATGTTTTATATGTTGTGTTTTATAGCTCGGCGGGTCTGTTGTATTGCAGAGCGCTTGAAGCATGGTTTGAGTCTTCCGCTGATTGGAAACGCTGATAGAGGGGACCACCGATAGTATCAGTCGCCGAGTCAAACACGCATTCCAAAGGAGTTTCACCATATTTGTAAGGTTGTTTCCATGTCTCATTTAGGCCTGAGATCCTTGATATCAGATCAAACCCGCCTGCTTTACTTGGTCTATGGTTGGAAACTTCCTGGGAGTTAAGGAATTGCCACCATGACTTATATAAAGGGCCATTTGTGTCAGATGGAGGGGCAGACTAGCATAGAATATTGCGCACAACCTCGCTTTGAGCAGCAGGGAGGTTCCGAGAGGGTTCAGAAAGCCCGATTGTCCGAATTGGGTGTTCGGATCGGCAATTCTGCATGATTTTCCACTAGGAAATCAGTGGTGTTGTTTGTTTTCCAGAGTTGGGCTCTCCATTTTTCATCAATCTTCCATATTGGAGGTATAAGGATGTTTGTGTAAAAATTTGCTTGTACTTCTCTCTTTCCATGCCATTTAATGAATGAAGGCCTCCCCACTATTGAGAAAGGCCTGGAGATGTAGTCCAAGTTGAATGAAATCCGTAATTAAATCTCTGTATCTTGATATCATGTGTGATTATGTCTATTTTATCTCCATTTTATATGCTTATGTTCCATGGTTTTTATGTGTTCTATTTCATGTAATTCTCATGCATCTATAAGCAAAAAAATCATGGATCAAGTGGTATCAAAGCAGGGCTTAGTTGACGTGAATTGCATGAGTACACTAACCAAAAACAAGCTTCAAAGGATGTGTGCTACGAAGAGGAGACATGGCAAATGTTGAAGCGCGTTGGGAAGAGAAGCGGTCTTTCGTTGATAGGAAATTGCGTGCGTGCAGCCATGGGGGGTGATAAAGAAATGCATGACCTTCCTGTGAATGTCCAAAATGGGGGACATCATGTATGAAGAATATGAGATGAGAAGAGAGGATGAGACAGAGAGATCGGAGAGCAATGCATCATCCACATCTTCCGGTGCTTATGCATCTTATTGATCTCCTTCCTTGAATGGGGAGATTAACCAGAGACTTCAAGAAGAAGGTAAAGCAGATCTGGAGGAAGAAGGCTTATTGTACTCTTTGCGACAAAGGTGGTCATCAAAGAGCCACGTGTTGGAGGCTCCATCCAAAGCAGCGTTGCAAGGACAAAGAATCCGTGCATGAACCGAGTGAAACAATTGTTCGACCAGCAAAGTCGCCACAAGGAGATGATCCATTCATTTTGATAAGTGAGAGATGGTTTTTCTAGGTGTGGTAGAATGTCATGGACTTGTTTTTAAATCATGTGTTGCATGTTTAAACGATAAAAGTGAAGATGTGTTTTCCATCACTTGTTGCAACAACAATGATTTTGGCCTTATTTTGTAAATCATGTGTTGCAGTGATGATGTGTTTTCCATCACTTGTTGAAGAAACATTGATGTTTGACCTTGTATTAATAGCTGGAGTATTATTTCCATTTTTATGTAAACTTGACCACAGAGTATGTGTTATAAACTCGTGGCAAGTATAGGATGCATGGCTCATTTTTTTGGTCATATAGCTAAACATGTAATTTTTGAGATATCGTACTACAGGTTTGCAGGGGATGCAGGTGTCGGCTCATCACTTATGGCTCTGAAGAACAAAGGTGAAGGATAAGCAAGGATGACCTGTTGGGACACTTACAGTGAAGACAAAGTACAGAGAAATTTCAGATTATTTAAAGCTTTTGGAGGACCAAAAGATCCTCTTATTGGGAAGGATTGATCCAGGAGGATCCAGGTGGATCTTCAGAAAGTACCAGTGGCATGGTAAAAGGTTCAAAACTCAAAGTGGAAGAATTTGTATAAACTTAGCATCGAATCGAAATGCTCGTCTTCCTGATTCCAACAGTGTGAACAACAGTCAAATCTGAGTTCATATGAAGAAGTTAGAGCAAGTCAAAGTTCAAGTTTGACTTGTCCAGGTGGTAGGAGGAGTTGACGTGGCAAAAGTCTCAGCGAATAGGGAAGCGCCAAATGGTAGGCTGCCATTGGATCCTACATATCACATATCATAGAAACACAGAGCATGCGTATTAAGGAATCATCCTTTAGCATTGCCTATTTGCGATTGTGATATCGCATATCGCGGATCAAAGGTGGACGGGTGTTTACGAATCGATCCCTGGCAGAGCTTAGTTGCGATGCGATGTATCACATATCGCAATCGCAAAGGGGGTAGTGTTTATGAAGTGGCCTCAGCAATAATCCTGGTTCTGATTGCGGTAGGGTTCCAGACCCTATGTATTATCCATTATGATTTATAATCATGGCGGGTCCGTGTTATCACAGAACGAAGGGTTGGGTCGATACGCCGACGGGAAAAGCATCGATTGCGATTTGCGATAGGACTGTTGGATCCAATGTTTATATGTTGTGTTTTATAGCCTAGCGAGTCTGTTGTATCATAGAGCGCTTGAAGCATGGTTTGAGTCTTCCGTCGATTGGAAACGCTGATAGAGGGGATCGTCGATAGTATCAGTCGTCGAGTCAAACACGCATTCCAAAGGAGTTTTTCCATATTTTTAAGGTTGTTTCCATGTCTCATTTTAGGCCCGATATCCTTGATATCAAATCAAACCCACCTGATTTACTTGGTCTATGGTTGGAAACTGCCCGGGAGTTGAGGAATTGTTGCCATGACTTATATAAAGGGCCATTTGTGTCAGATGGAGGGGGAGACTGGCATAGAATATTGCGCACAGCAGTAACCCATCCCGATAGCAGGCTGGGACCTCGCCTTGAGCAGCAGGGAGATTCCGAGAGGGTTCATAAAACCTGATTATTTGAATTGGGTGTTCGGATAAGTGATTATGCACAATTCTCCGCCAGGAAGTTAGTGGTGCTGTCTGTTTTCCAAAGATGGGCTCTCCATTTGTCATCTATCTTCCGGATTGGAGGTATAAGGATGTTTGTGTAAAAAACTGCTTGTACTTCTCTCTTTTCCATGGCATTTAATAAATGAAGGCCTCCCCACTATTGAGCAGGGCCCGGAGATGTAGTCCAAGTTGGATGAACTCCATAATAAAATCTTTATGTCTTGATATCATGTGTGATTATGTCTCTTTTATCTTCATTTTATATGCTTATGTTCCATGGTTTTTAAGTGCTTTGTTTCATGTAATTTTGATGCATCTATAAGCAAAAAAACCCTAGATCATTTCTCTAGTAAGTGTTTCCCACCATTCATTCCACTCACTCGAGCTATTTCATAAAACAGAGCTAAATGTTATTTCACTCTTTTGGAAAAGCTAACAAACCCAATAGCTCTAGAAATCATTTTTTTTAACATTCTTGTTCATATTACAATTCTAAAAAAATCCATCTTACCTAATTTTCAGCTAGACCACAATAATCTAAGATATAATATGAACCTACTCTCTAGAGGTAATGAACTTGAGCATTTTTAATTCTTATTGGCACCTTTCAAAATTTGCTTCCATGTTTTTAAGTCCTAACCACCACTAGCAGACAAGGGATATTTTTCCTTCCATAGAAAGTTGTGTAGAATTCCCACCTTACCTTACCTTTCACTCCACCTAAACCTAGTCTAGTTGAAAGCCCCCTGCTTACATTACTACATATATTGTATTTGGTACTAAACTCGTAATAATATCAAACTATTTTTAAAAAATTTATGGTTTAGGAAGTTCAAAATCAATTGGATTTAGAGCTAAATTGAAATCAAGATTTTATTTCTCTTTTACAATATAATTTAGGGAGTTCAAAGCAATTTGAATGGAATCATTGTCGTCACTAGGTATAATGGATTTAGTGTGATAATGGATAAAATGAAGTAATTGTTTGTGATCATTTGTTCTTGAATGAACATTAGGATCCATTATATCATAGAGAAAAGTACATGCATTAAAAATAACTCAATATTTCATGTAACATTCATATTGTATGTGAATTACAATTATAATTTGAACTAAAGCTTCCAGTAACTCTTAACTTACCAATCATGCATGGACATCATAAGAAACATTCACAATAGAATATGCAGAACAAATGGGTACCTACTTCATATGCATTAAAAAATGTTTCTACTACTTAATGTGAATTACAAGTGTAATCTTAGTTAGATCTCGAATATATCTTAAACCATATTTTCATTTTATTTTTTAGTATTATTAAATGTTATTATGTCCTACCTCATTTTATGGTCAGCATTGTAACAAAAATATGCATTGTGTTATGGAATTAGTACTAACATGCAATATTGATTTTTTTCCAGAACGCTTCAGTGATGGCCACGAAGATGATGATACTGACTATGTTGAGCTTACATTAGATATTAGAGATGATGATGATGAGGATGGGAATGTCGCTCGCGATGATGATGTGGATGAGATTATTAGGATGGTCATGATGATGATCATGGAAATGATCATGAGGATGATATTTACTATGATTTTCGTTGTGCTAGTTGGCCATGCGTTATTTTTTATATTTAGTTGAGATGTCTTAATATGGTAATCATACATTTGAATTTTAGTTTATTTGAATAATGACGATGATATTATTGGTACTTTCTTGTTACCTTATGAATATGTTGAAAATTGTTTACATTTTTTTTATGAATAATTATTGTGTATGATGAGATTCCTATTTTTTTATGGATGTTGTGAATTTAACTTAGAATAATGATATCTATGAAACATTTTGATTTGGTAATCATACATTGAATTTTAGTTGATTTGATTAAATATGATGATGATATTATCATTATTATCTTGTTATTTTATGTATATATTGAAAATTATCAACATTATTTTGATGGAGAATTATTGTGTATGATGATATTACTATATTTGGATGGATGTGGTGAATTTACCTTAGAATAATGATATTCATGAAATATTTTGATCTGATAATCACACATTTGAATCTTAGTTGATTTGATTAAATATGATGAGGATATTATTAGTATTATCTTGTTACTTTATATATGTGTTGAAAATTGTCAATGTTTTTTTATGGAGAATCATTATGTATGATGATATTACTATTTTTGGATGTAAAGTTGTGAATTTACCTTGGAATAATGATATCTTCGATAGATGTTGATTTAGTAGCCATATATGTATATTGAAAATTTTCAATGATTTGTTGATAGATAATTGTTATATATGATGATACTGCTATTTTGTTTTATGAATGTTGTCACCCTTAAATTTGTTTACAAACATTAAGTTATCAATTTGAATTGTGATATCTTCTTAAATGATATTTAGAAACTGAAATATATTTAAATATGTAACTGAAATTGGTAAAATGAACCCATAAACAGGGTTATAAATGGAAAGAAAAGTACAACTCTAAAGAAGAAGCCAAAAGTGGATGTAACCATGGATGCAAAATTGGGAGTAGAATTGGATGTTAAACTAGCCATCAAAAGAATATGCAAGCAATGACACAAAAAGGGTTTTAAAGTAGAATTAAAAGAAGGGTGCAACACTAGACACAAAGAAGGGAACAAATAGGGCATACAAAAGGATACCAAATTGGGCGCAAACAAGGACACAAAAATGGACACCAAAATGAGGATGCAAAGAATGGTGTAAATTTGGGATGCAAAATTGGTCGCGAAAAAGAATGTAAGAAAAGACACAACAAGATGAAAAATGGGACTAAAAGAGGGTGAAACCAAGGATTCCATATTGGATGCCAAAAATGATTCATAGCTAGATAGAAATTCAAACTCAAATATAGGTGCAAAATGAGATGCAAATGTGGACACAAAATGTGGCAAAAAAAGGATGCAAATTTGGATGCCAAAAAGCATGCAAAATTAAACACTAAAAAGGATGCAAAATTGGACATTAAAAATGGTGCAAAATTGGACACAAAAGTAGAAAAAATGGTGCAAAATGGGCATAAAAATGGCTCAAATTTAACGCAAATTGAGATGCAACATTGGATGCAAAATGACGCAAAACTTGGTACAAAAACAAATTCAAAAGTAGACAAAAAAATGGCTCAAAATTGAACATAACATTAGACACAAAATGGGATACAAAGGTGGATGCATCACATGGTTCAACTTAGGATGCAAATTTGGACACTCAGAAGGATGCAAAATTGGATGCAAGAAATGGTGCTAAAAATGATGTTAAATTGGATGCAACAAATGATGCAAAATATGGTGCAAAATAGGATGCAAAAAAGGGAGACAAATCAAACACAAAAGTGGATGCAAAATTTGGCACTAAATCAGATTCAACATATGGTGCAAAATTGGATGCACAAAATGGTGCAAAAAAAAGGCACAAAAACTGGCACAAAAATAGATGTAAAAATAGATACAAAATTGAAAGAAAAAAATGGCAGAAGACTAGATGCAAAAACTGGCACAAACTGGATGCAAAAAATGCACTAAATCAGATTCAAAATATGGTGTAAAACTCGATGCAAATTATGACACAAAACTAGAAGCAAAACCTGTTGTAAAACCAAATGCAAATCTTGGTGCAAAATATGATGCAAAAAGGATGCAAAATTTGGTGTAAAAAAATATGCAAAAAATGGCGCAAAAAATGATGCATTAAAAATTATACAATAGAGAGAGATTTGGCGCTAGACTACTCATCCCAATTGAGAAAAAAATGCGCTAAAATCTAGTGCTAAATATTGTGCAAATTGCTTGTTTTGTTGTAGTGACTATAACCTCTAGGTGAACCCATATGCACCGCCAGGGAAAATTTTAAGAACCCCCCCTAAATTTATAAATATAATAAATGGGCGAATCTCCATGGTATATAGGAAAAATGGAAGGCGATTTTATCAATAATATAATATGTATATATAATTTTTTGGCGAATCTCTCACCAGGCATGGCGAATATTTTACTCAATTATAAAATCTTGTAAGATCTTGGGGAGTCTTTCACTAAATAATAAAACTTTGTAAAGTCCTAGTGAATCTTAGCATAGGCTACATTCTGGTTTAATTCCCCATTTAAATAGGCTACATTCCAGGTGAATACCATGGGTCAATACCATGTGCCATTTTTATTTTTATTAATTCTAATATTAGGGTTAATAATGGTTTTTTGCATGGTATTAATAACAATCTAGTCCATGGTATTTGTCCCATAGTATTTTGGCCATAGGTTTCACCTAAATATAACCCATTTTTTGAGTGTTCGTAAATATAAGGTGACTTATGGAGTAAATATAAAAAAATGTTTTATTTGTTTACCATACCTCTCGTTTATTTATATTTTTATTAATTTACCATACCTCTTTTACAAATATGGTATTTGGCCCATAGGATTCACTTAAATAAAACCTTGAGCCTTCATAAATAGAACGAGGGTTATGGACTAAATATAAAAAGAGGTTTTATTTAGTTACGATACGTCTAGTTTATTTATATTTTTATTTATTTACCATACCTTTTGAGTAAGTATAAAAAGACGTTTTATTTATTTACCATACCTCCACTTTACTTATATTTTTATTTGTTTACACCCTTACATGTATATAAGGTGACTTATGGAGTAAATATAAAAAATGTTTTATTTATTTACCATACCTCTCATTTATTTATATTTTTATTAATTTACCATACCTCTTTTATAAATATGGTATTTGGCCCATAGGATTCACTTAAATAAAACCTATTATTGAAAATGGGCGAATGGATTCGCTTAAATAAAACCTATTCTTGAAAATGGGCGAATGGAAGGTTGTAAGTCCTAATTTCAAGGGCTAAATTTACGTTTTTTACCCTCTCCCTTAAAATAAGGTGGGCTATTTGAGGTGATTTGTAAAAATGTACTATGATACAAAATATTCGCCCACTAAAAATTTAAAACCCCTTAATTTCGCCAAAGGGCGAACATTCGCCCCTAAAATTATCCTTGTGCACCGCACGCATGACCCACATGCTAAATGGAGGGATATGAACTTTGAATTACAAACTTTACATAAGGCTTCATATTAACCAATTGAGTTGCCCCATGGGGACCTCATTAACACATTATGTTGAATCATATTAAATGGTTGATTTAAAATTTTATTATTTTTCACAATAACAAGTAAAATGTATACTAAAATTGTTTCACAATAAGAAGAATTTTATTTTCAAAATGTTATGTCAAAATTGAATAATGAAAAATTATAAAAACATATATGTTTTTGGGCAGCCAAAACCCACAATCCACAAATAGGTACATGCCTTTAAAAAACATTGTGGGGGGATTTCTAATTCTTTAAACTAAAAAGTGTGCATGTTAACTACTTAATAAAGGGTCCTAATATGATATTATTTAACAAAACATTCTAAGTATTTGAAAAAGGAAAACTAAATATTAACACTCATTAACAGCTTTAGTTACTAAATCCACCTAAATTGACATGTCTTCATTTTCAGTGGTTGCAAAGTTAGAAGCAATGTTTATTGTTTCAACAAAATCTACAATATCAACATCTAACACCTTTGAAGTGTTAACAAATAGGGCAACGAGCAACATTCCATAAGGGGAGGAGTCCAAGTAACTATCCCTAAGGTCAAGAGTTGGGGGGTAGGGTGAAGGGGAGGTGGGGAAAAAGTAGGACCTTGGCAGGAAGTTTGAGTGAGCTACTATGCACCCAACCATAGTTTCCAAATATGTGAATGTGGAGACCATTTCTAATTGTTTCCCCCTAATAATGGTTATGGAGGCTCGAGATTTAGTCTCCCAATCCCTTACGTTAAGCAATTAGATACATGTTTCAAGAGAAAATTGGTCCTTCACCCAATTGTTGGCCAAAATATTTTGTCTTCAATCCTTCTTTCCACATTGCAACTATAAGCATGTCATAATTCCTTGAGCCAATAATACCTCTCTATCACATTGGTGAAGTCACTCCCTCAATAATATAAGCTCATAAAAGACATAATAACCACTACAACAATGGAAATGCGCCCTGAAACTACTAAATCCAAGTTTGTTAGATTAATTGGAAATAGGATATCAAGGAGGAACAAAAACACTAAAACCTGCTAGCGATAATGAATAATGTTGTCATGATCAGCCCCCAAGCTATCATCCCTCTTTTGAAAACTAGCTCTAGTGTATGGAAGGGCAAGCATTAAATCATAAATGAACTAATTGACATGCAACTTCCATGGCTCCCAAGGTATGAGTATTTAGAGAGAATGATGAGGAGACATACACATGAAGAGATGGGAGTTGCGGCCATTTACAACCCCACCTCCACATCACCCTCAATAATTCATAGATGTGATAAGAGGGAGCCTCCTTTCTTATACCTTGATACATCATTAAAGGGAGTGTGTGAATATGAATTCTCTCTCCCCCTCCTTTTGTAACATACCCAACTCACTTTGTACTTTGCCGAGGATATGGAGCAACCAATTTTTTATTTTTATTATTCAATTTAAAACTCTTTCCTTTCTTATACATTGATACATCATTAAAGGGACTGTGTGAATATGAATTCTCTCTCCCCTCATTTTGTAACATACCCAACTTTCTTTGCACCTTGTTGAGGGTATGGAGTAACTAAATTTTCATTTGTATTATTCATTTTAGAACTATTTTTTGAGATCACCATCACCTTTTGCTCATTAAGAGCTTTATAGTGGTACAAACTTTATTAAAAATCAAGTCTTGATCATTGATATATGTTCATTTGAAGGTTTTCACCATTAGTTCCATGCCAGCAACACTGAGCAACTGCCACATGGTAGATGTTGTGTGGAATCCCATTCCATGTGTCATCATGAGGTGATGCCATGATAGCACTAGGCCACCTAGCCTAACATGTCATCCATTAGCCAATTAATTTTCTTTACATGAGTGGTATTTACATGTATTTTTATCCACCATCAAAAGCGTTTACAATTTGTCCATAGTGTAGTCCAAAATATTTTACCCATCCCCATTGGGGTAAAATTCCTAAACTTTTGCAAACATGATGAGGTCAACCCCAAAAAATTTCCCATTCACAATGAGTTCTACCCAAAACGTTTTCCCATTGCAAATGAGGTAACTCAAACATTTAAGTTAACATTCACAAAAGTAAATATCTAAAAAAAGGTATTACCGACCAATGGGTAAATACCCAAACCTTTTTATTAACCACTGATGAGTAAATAATTCAACCTCGATGGAAAATACCTCAACCTTTTCATTGACCGTCAATGGGTAAATACCTCAACCTTCTCCTTGACTGCCATTTGTCATGTAATTTTTAGAAACCATTCACCGAAATTTGAGATGTAAATTTTAATACCTTCTCCATGGTTAAATACTCGTTATGAAACCAGCTCACAATAAGATAGAAAAGAGAGATAAATGCCTTAGAATTCAGCCTCTTCAAGGGGGAAACCTCCTTTACATTACACAAATGAACAATTCTTGGATGATACAAATGACAAGACCTCCTTTTTATATATAGGAGTCTAAGGGGTCATAATATAATCAGAGCCGACATAACAATAATAATGTAAGGGCACAATAATAACAATAGTGGGCTTCTATGGGGCACAATAATAACAATATGGGGACTACAAGGTCACAACAATATAATAAGGGGGTTGTACTAATAACAATAAGGGATTACACTAGTATTATAGGGACCTAACATGCCCCTCTCCTTTAAAAAGTGTTGTCCTCAACGCTTGAGTAGCTCTTGATGCTTATGTATAAATTCTTGTCCTCCCATGTGGAATCTTCAGCGGGTAAGTTCTTCCACTTGATGAGATACTCCCATGTGGAATCTTCAGCGGGTAATTAGCTATCAATTTCTTGGTTATGTGACTGCTTCAGGTTCCAATATGATTTTTCCTTCCTTGTCAAGTTCTCGCAATATTGTTTGAACTGGGACCTTCTACAACTTTTGAATGAGTTCCCACTCCTTTGGGCATATGGATATTTGTAAGGCCTGATGTTTGGAGGAACACTTCCTGGAATCAAATGAATAGCATGATCATGATCACGAATAGGTGGGAGGCCTTCGGGAGTCTTAAATACCTTGGAATGGTTGTCCAAAATGTTTTGGAGATCTGGAGAAATGCATGATTTCAATGTGGGATCCTCTAGTGAACATAATTGTGAAATTACGCCCCATTGTTCTTTATTTAGAAGCTTTGTCATGCTGTTAGAGTTGATTATCTTTCTTGGTTTCCCTTCGATACCCCTCAATTCAACTTCCTTTCCTTCCCAAAAAAAATTCAAGAAAAGTTCTTGAAAATTAAAAGCTATCGTACCCAAAGATTGTAGCCATTGGACTCCTAGTAAAACATCAGCACCACCCATTGGAATGGAAATCATTGGGCTATTCAATACATATTCTCCCATGGATAGCTTGATATTATGGCACTTTCCAGAGCAATTTATGGTTCCTCCACTTGCAACCATCACTTGACACTTTGGTGCTGGATATAGGAAGCAATTCAATTCCTTGGCTATCTTACAATGAATAAAATTATGGGTACTGCCCGAATCAATCAACATTATTACCTTTTTCTTCTTGATATGTCCTTCTATCTTGATAGTTTGAGGAGTGGTAATTTCTTCCAATGCATTACAAGATATGGTCAGATTCATTTCTTGATGCTTGATGTGATCTTTCACTTCTTGAACATTTTTCTTCTTGATATGTCCTTCTATATTGATAGTTTGAGGAGTGGTAATTTTGGCCAATGCATTACAAGATATGTTCAGATTCATTTCTTCTTTATCGATGTGATCTTTCACTTCTTAAACCTTTTTCTTCTTGATATGTCCTTCTATCTTGAGAGTTTGAGGAGTGGTAATTCTTTCCAATGCTTTACAAAATATGGTCGGATTCATTTCTTCTTTCTCTGGGGTGGGTTCCTGGTGTATATCCTCTTCTTTTGATGTTTCTTGATCCTTTTCTTCCTCCTCTTCATAATCTATGTAAAATAATTTCTTATCAGCACACTTATGACCTTTAGTGTATTTTCTATCACAATTGTAACAAAGCCCTTTTTCTATTTTTTCTTCCAATTGTTGTGGTGTAAACCTTGTAGGGTGTGGAAGGCTATGAAAAAACACTTCCATAATTATAGTTGTGAGTGGTGGGATTCCTTGTTTCCATAATTTCGCTTTCAATTTTTCTTGCCAACCTAAATGCCTTCTCCAATGAATCAGGTTCCCAAAGACGAACCTCATGTTGAATGTTATCCTTTAAAATCCCTATGAATGCATCAACCATTTTCTTCTATGGAATATCATTTACCCTTATATTCAATTTTTGGAAGTCCTCAATGTGCTCTTCCATTGAACCCTTTTGTTTGAGATTTATCAATTGGCTAAAGAAGGTGTTTCTCTTTGTATCCTCATAATATGCTATCATTTCCTCCGTGAAAATTGACCACGTGACAAGTGGTTTACGAGAACAAAGCACTTTATACCATAAAAAATGATTCAGTTCTAAATAATTAGATGCAATACGTACCTTTTGTAACAGTGGTACACCATGTAGATCAAAATATTTCTCCATCTGTAGTATCCAATTTACTGGATCCTTGCCATCAAACTTCCTCATCTCGCTTTTTCTTGATTTTAGGAGCTCGATCTTGAAACAACTGTAACTCTGTACTTTCGGATCTTTAAGTTCTGAAATTACGACCTGCGGTAGCCCTCTACGTCCTCTTTCCAATGCCACCAATCTGATCGAAATTGGATTCTCCAAGAAATATTTATGCACAATCTCCCAAGATAACCTGATTATATACCTTTTCAGAAGAGCGAACTTGTACAAAGTGCCACGTGTCACTGTTTCTACCTACGGACCTGAAATTGATACACAAAAATCTAAAAGACGTCCTCTTTCTGTAACTTCTTACGAAACTGCAATCTAATGCTTAGACAGAAAGTTATGACGATTTTCCCAAGGTCACCTGTTTGGGATGTAATTCGGGAGCCTGTAGAAACCCTAAATTTCTTGGACTATATCTCCGAAAATATAGCGAAACAAAATCTGAAATTCGGGCAAAGCTTCAGCAAGTTTTCGGTTCAAATGGGTTTTAATTTCAGAGTCTAAAACTTTGTAGAAAAATAATTATAGCGAAAATTCCACGATGACCTGTTTGAGATGGAATTCTGGAGCTTGCAAAAACCCCAACTTCCTCAAATCATATCTCCGAAAATATAGCGAGACAAGATCTGAAATTAGGACGCAAGCTTTAATGATATTTCTTCTCAAATGGGTTTTTTTTTAGCTTCTGAAACATCACTAAAAAAAGTTAAGAGCAAAAATTCCATGATGACCTGTTTGGAGCAGCGAAAACCCTAGAATCCAAAGCTCTGATACCAAATGTTATGAAACCAGCTCACAATAAGATAGAAAAGAGAAATAAACGCCTTAGAATTCAGACTCTTGGAGGGGGCAACATCCTTTACATTACACAAATGAACAATTCTTGGATGATACAAATGATAAGACCTCTTTTCTATATATAGGAGTCTAAGGGGTCATAATATAATCAGAACCGACGTAACAATAATAATGTAAGGGCACAATAATAACAATAGTGGGCTTTTATGGGGCACAATAATAACAATATGGGGACTACATGGTCACAACAATATAATAAGGGGGTTGTACTAATAACAATAAGGGATTACACTAGTATTATAGTGTTAAAATTGGCAACTAGGGCCAAACTCCATGTGGGTCATATTATTTATGGCAGCTGATATTTTTATTGCATCCCTCTCATTGGGAGGTGTAGGATTGATCTAAAGATAATCTGATTCCGATAAGTATTTATGAAGTTATGAATTTATTTATGTTATGGACAAATTATTAAGTTGGCCAACAACTTATGTAGGCTTAGAAGCCCAACAGTCATGTCTATTCAACCTCTATGTTTTAGTATAAATAGAAGAGGACTTCAAGTCATTTCTACACATAGTTGGATCTCTTCCTCTCTCTACTTTTCTTTGGGTTTTAGTAGGAGGATAGATCCTAAGGAAAAGCCGAAAAAGTCGGAAAAGTCGAAACTGTAGGAAAATCCGGAAAAGTTGGAAAAGTCGGAACTGCTGGGAAAGCCGGAATAGCCAGAAAATCTGGAAAAGCTGGAAAAGTCGGAACTGCTGGAACTGCCAGAAAAACCAAAACTGTCGGAAAAGCCAGAAATGCCGGAAAATCCAGAAATATTAGAAAAGACGAAAAAACCGGAAAATCCAGAACTACCGGAAAAGCCGGAAAAGCGGGAATAGCCGAAAAAGCCAGAACTGCCGGAAAAGCTGGAAATGCCGGAAATACCGGAAAAGCCAGAAAATCCAGAAAAGCCGAAAATGCCGGAACTATCGGAACTACCGTAAAAGCCAGAACTGCCAGAAAAGCTGGAACTACTAGGAACTGCCGAAACAATTGGAGCATCTGTCTCTGAAGGAAGGCAACATGATGTATGAGATCATGGGCAGCATAATAAGTAGCATGATGATATGAGCATGGGCAGCATAATGATTCATGACGATATGAGCATGGGCAACATAATGATGAATGAGATCATGAGCATGGGCAGCTTGATGATGAATAAGACCATGGAAGATGCAGCATGATGAGCAGCATGAAGATGAGAGCAGCTCAATCATCAGGGTTGAACACATGTGACAGTACATGTTATGAAACCAGCTCAAGAAAATATAGAAAAGATAGATCAACGCCTTAGAATTCAGCCTCTTCGAGGGGGCAACCTCCTTTACATTACATAAATGAACAATTATTGGATGATACAAATGAAAAAACCTCCTTTCTATATATAGGAGTCTAAGGAGTCACAATATAATCCAGCCGACCTAACAATAATAATATAAAGCCACAAAAATAACAATAGAGGGATTCTATGGGGCACAGAAATAACAATATGGGGGTAATAGGGGCACAACAATATAAATAAGGGGTATAACTACAATAGTAATGGGGTAATCACTAGTATTATAGGGACCCAACATGCCCCTCTCCTTCAAAAAAGTGTTGTCCTCAACGCTTGAGTAGTTCTGGATACTTCTGCATAAAATTCTCATCCTCCCATGTGGAATCTTCAGCGGATAAGTTCTTCCACTTGATAAGATACTCTGAAATTGATCGATTTCGTAGCTGTCGAGTTCTTGTTTCTGTGACTGCTTCCGGTTCCAATATAATTTTTCCTTCCTCGTCAAGTTCTGGCAATATTGTTTGAATTGGGAGCTTGTCACCTATAACCTTCTTTAAACATGAAACATGGAAAACTGGGTGCAATCGAGAAGCTGCAGGAAGCTCCAATTTGTATGCCATAGTACCAATCTTTTGCAACACCTTGTACGGACCATAATACTTTGGTGATAATTTATTATCCTTCTTAGCTTGCTTTAGGGACATTTGCTTATATGGTTGTAGCCGTAGGAATACCCAATCACCTACATCAAAACTTCTTTCACTGCGATGTTGATCTGCCTGTTGTTTCATTCTATTTTGTGCCAACACGAGGTTATCCTTTAAGAGTTGGAGGACTTGTTGTTGATGTTCGATGTGATGTTCCACTGCCTGAACCTTAGAATTTTCTCTTAAATATGATGTGATGGATGGTGGTTGATACCCATAAAGTGCCATAAATGGGGTCATTTTTGTTGCTGTATGGAAGGAAGTGTTATACCACCATTCAGCCAGAGGCAACCATTTGACCCATTGTGTCTGTTTATCAGATACAAAGCAACGAAGATATCCTTCCAAACATTTGTTTACTATCTCAGTTTGCCCATCAGATTGAGGATGATAAGATGAGCTATGAGCTAACTGAGTACCAAGACAAGAAAATAATTCTGTCCAAAAATTTCCAGTGAAAATGGGATCTCTGTCACTTACAATAATCTTTGGGTTTCCATGTAGCTTTTGAACTGTTTCCATAAATGCAGTAGAAACTGTACTGGCTTTAAATGGATGTGATAATGCACAAAAGTGTGCATACTTGGTAAGTCTGTCAACTACCACCATGATGACACTCTTTCCCTCAGACTTGGGTAAACCTGTGATAAAATCCATTGAAACCTCCTCCCAACGTTGGCTTGGAATGGATAAAGGTTGTAATAGACCCGGTGTCTTAATTGTTTCAACTTTATTTTGTTGGCAAACCAAACATTCCGCCACAAACTTTTGAATATCTGATTTAAGGCCATCCCAAAAAAATTCCTTCTTAACCCTGTGGTAAGTTTTTAAAAATCCTGAGTGCCCTCCTAAGGGAGAAGTGTGCAATTCCATAAGAATCTTTTGTTTTAGCTGGGAATTCTTACAGAGGTATAAGCGATCTTTGTACCATAACGAATCATTTTTCCAGCTAAATGTATCAGAAGTACTGGAATCTTGTTGTAGCTTTCGAATAAGTGCCCACACTTCTTCGTCATTCTTCCATTCCTCCCTTGCTTTTTTTATCCAATCTGGTTGGATAATAGAAATGGCACACAACAATGCTTCCACATCCTCATCCTTTCTTGAGAGTGCATCTGCCACCACATTTTGCTTCCCTTTTTTGTAGATGATTTCAAAGTCATAACCCAACATCTTTGTGACCCACTTTTGTTGCTCTTCAGAGGATAATCTTTGTTCTAAAAAGTATTTAAGGCTATCATGATCCGTTTTTACCTTGAAGTGTCTTCCCATTAGGTAGGGTCGCCATTTCTTAAGTGCATGGAGTATTGCCAACATTTCCTTCTCATAAATAGCTTTGCTTAAAAACTTTCCCTTGATTGGACGACTTTCAAAAGCAATGGGTCTTTCATCTTGCATTAGAACAGCACCAATTCCATTTCCTGAAGCATCACATTCCACAATAAAGGTTTTTGTGAAGTCCGGTGTAGCTAAGACCGGTGCTTGGCACATTGCCTCTTTAAGATGTTCAAAGGCCTTTGTTGCTTCCGGAGTCCATGAAAATGAATCTTTCTTCAATAATGTTGTTAGAGGTGCTGCTATTCTCCCATAATTCTTAACAAACTTGCGATAATACCCTGTCAACCCAAGAAATCCTCGCAGATGCTTTATGGATGTGGGGATTTTCCATTCCTTAATGGCTTTAATTTTGCTAGGGTCTACCTTAACTCCTTCATGAGATACAATATGACCCAAATATTCCACCTCCTGGACTCCAAAGAAACATTTGGATCTTTTTGCATATAATTGTTTCTCCTCCAATAGTTGTAGCACCCTGTCAACATGTTCAACATGATCCTTCCAAGACTTGTTGTAGATTAGTATATCATCAAAAAATACTAACACAAATTTTCTAAGGAATGGTTTGAAAATTGAATTCATCAAACCTTGAAATGTTGAAGGTGCATTGGTAAGGCCAAAAGGCATGACCAAAAATTCATAATGACCCTCATGAGTTCTAAATGCCGTTTTCGGAATGTCTTCAATCTTCATTCTGATTTGATGATATCCCGAACGAAGATCCAACTTGGTGAAGTAAATTGATCCATGCAATTCATCCAGTAATTCATCAATGACAGGAATGGGGAACTTATCTTTAATAGTGAGCTTGTTGAGCTCCCTATAATCCGGACACATGCGCCATGATCCATCCTTCTTGTGCACCAATACTACTGGAGCTGAGAAAGAACTTTGACTCGGTTGAATTATACCAGCCTCTAGCATTTCTGCAACCATACGTTCAATTTCACTTTTTTGGACATAGGGATATCTGTACGGCCTGATGTTTGGAGGAACACTTCCTGGAATCAGATGAATAGCATGATCATGATCACGCATAGGTGGGAGACCTTTGGGAGTCTCAAATACCTTGGAATGATTTTCCAGGACTTTTTGGAGATCTGGAGAAATGGATGATTCCAATGTGGAAACACCTTGCGAACATAATTGTGCAATTACACCTCTTTGCTCCTTTTTTAGAAGCTTTGATGCCATTAGAGCTAATTATCTTTCCTGGTTTCCCTGCAATACCCCTTAATTCAACTTCCTTTCCTTCCGTAGAAAATTTGATGAAAAGTTCTTGAAAATTAAAAGCTATTGTACCCAAGGATTGTAGCCATTGGACTCCTAGTACAACATCAGCACCTCCCATTGGAATGGAAAGCATTGGGCTAGTCAATACATATTCTCCCATGGATAGCTTGATATTATGGCACTTTCCAGAGCAATTTATTGTTCCTCCATTTGCAATCATCACTTGACACTCTGGTGCTGGATATAGGAAGCAATTCAATTCTTTTGCTACCCTACAATGAATAAAATTGTGGGTGCTTCCTGAATCAATCAACACTATTACCTTTTTCTTCTTGATTTGTCCTTCTATCTTGATGGTTTGAGGAGTGGTAATTCCCGCCAATGCATTACAAGATATGGTCGGATTTATTTGTTCTTCATCTAGGCTTTGTTCCTGGAGTATATCCTCTTCTTTTGACCTTTCTTGCTCCTTTTCTTCTTCCTCTTCACAATCTATGTAGAATAATTTCTTCTCAGCACACTTATGACCTTTTGTGTATTTGCTATCACAACTGTAACAAAGCCCTTTTGCTCTTTTTTCTTCCAATTTTTGTGGTGTCAACCTTGTAGGTTGTGGAAGACTAGGGGCAACAACACTTCCGTCTTTATAGTTGTGAGTGGTATGCTTCCTAGTTGCCATAATTTTGCTTTCCATTTTTCTTGCTAACCTGAATGCCTTCTCTAATGAATCAGGTTCCCAAAGGCGAACATCATGTTGGATATTATCCTTTAAAGACCCTATGAACACATCAATCCTATGCTCCTCTGGAATATCTTTTACCCTTATGTTCAATTTTTGGAACTCCTCAATGTGCTCCATTATTGAACCCTTTTGTTTGAGACTTATCAATTGGCTAAAAAAAGTGTTGCTTTTTGTATCCTCATAATGTGCTATCAATTCTTCCGTAAAAATTGCCCAAGTGATAAATTGTTTACGAGAACAAAGCCATTGATACCAAACAAACTGATTTGGTTCCAAATATATAGTTGCCATACGTACCTTTTGTGTGCGTTTTGCACATTATTGAGATCGAAGAATTGCTCCATCTGTAATATCCATGTGGCGGGATCCTTGCCATCAAACTTCCTCATATCGATTTTTGGAATATGGTGATTCTTCGATCCAACATTAGTGTCTATGGAATCATGATTAACATTTCTTTTGTTCTCATCATGAGTTTCCTTTACTACCTTTTCACCATTAGTAAGTATTTCTTGTAGAAAATTTGTCAAATCTGTCTTCAAATCTGCATGCCTGTCTTCAAATTTGTGTTCAAATCTATCTTCAAATTGTCCATCTTAGCTTCCATGCCATTCATCTTAGCTTTCATGCCATTTATCTTAGCTTCTTTTAACTTTTGTGAGTGTGACATTTGTTGCACTTGTTCTTGTAATTTTGATATATCATGTAGCATTTCTTCCTCTTCTTCATGAGTCATGCTAGAGCTTTCAGGTTCCTTACTAGGTGTTTGAATTTTCTTTCCTCGGGGCATCAGTTACCAATAATAATGCTCTACTATTCCCTTTGAATTCCTTCAAAATAAATTTTCAAACCAAGCTTAAGCAAAACTTAAAAAAAAATCTACACACCTTTTTTCACTTTGTAGGAGCTTGATATTGCCTCTGATGTATCTCTGCACTTTCCAATCATCTAGTTCTGAATTTGTGATTTGTAGTAGCTCTCTGTGTCCTCTTTCCAATGCCACCAGTCTGATCCAAATTGGATTCTCCAAGAAAGAGTTATGCACAATCTCCCAAGATGACCTGATTATAGACCTTTCCAGAAGAGTGAACTTGTATGAAGTGCCACGTGTACAATTTTCGATCTTTGGTTCTGAAAATGATATACAAGAAACTAGAGTCCGTCCTCTTTCTGTACCTTCTTACGAAATTTCAATCTAATTCCCAGAGAGAAAGTTATGACGATTTTCCCCAGGTCACCTGTTTTGAATGTAATTCAGGAGTCTGCAAAAAGACCAACTTCCTCAGATCATATCTCCGCAAATATCGCACGAAAAGTTCTGAAATTTGGACCAAAGTTCAACGCGATTTCTTCTCAAATGGGTTTTTTTTTAGACTTCTGAAACGTCACAGAAAAAAAATTATAGCGAAAATTCCACGATGACCTGTTTGGAGCAGCAAAACCCTAGAATCCAAAGCTCTGATACCAAATGTTATGAAACCAGCTCAAGAAAAGATAGAAAAGATAGATCAACGCCTTAGAATTTAGCCTCTTTGAGGGGGCAACCTCCTTTACATTACATAAATGAACAATTATTGGATGATACAAATGACAAAACCTCCTTTCTATATATAGGAGTCTAAGGAGTCACAATATAATCCAGCCGACCTAACAATAATAATATAAAGCCACAAAAATAACAATAGAGGGATTCTATGGGGCACAGAAATAAAAATATGGGGGTAATAGGGGCACAGGAATATAAATAAGGGGTATAACTACAATAGTAATGGGGTAATCACTAGTATTATAGGGACCCAACAGTACAGCAAGGTGTCACATGGTAATGTGCAGCAAATAGACGAGATGCAGCACTATGATAGGTGAACGAGTCACCTTAGAGAATCATTTGAAGCAATATGTCTTCAACTAATCTCATTATGATATCAAAAGTCAAAGTGATTGACTTCTATTGTAAATGTACTATCTCTCTCACTTTCTCTACTGAAACTTTGAAGAACATAAAAGAAGAATTGATCAAGGGTTTCCCCACATTGGGGTTTGTCCCTAGCTAGCGCCACATCTTGTGTTCTCTTGTCTTGGCTTGTCTTCTGCGATTTATATTTATGTTCTATCTGTAGTTTACTTTAGGCTGATGTGATTGCTAATGTGGAAAAGAAATTGAATAAATTGCTCTAGCATAAAAAATACCTAAAATTAACATGGTATCAGAGTTGAGGTGAAGACAATGCCTAAGTAAGAGTGAAAGAGCAATCACCAAAGACAATAGGGACAAGACAAAAGGATCAATGCGTTCCACATCTCTCATTAAGTTCACAAAGGGTGAAGTCAGAGCATAACATATTATCAGAATGGCGTAGCGGAAGTTTTTGATGGCCCATCTAAAGATCACTTCGTTGGGAAGTTCAGATCTAAGGGTGGAAGGAAAGGTAGATGCCTTGGTTGCAATAAGTTCGGCCATTATGCGAAGGAGTGTCCGAAGGTAATGCAGGTCATCAAGGAAATGGTTGACTCTTAAAAGAAAGCAAGGAACCCCGAATCACTTTTATGTACTTGATCGCAAGAAGAACCCGATGTCCATCTCGAAAATGGAAGTCAAAGGTTTCAGGGTGGCACTCATCGATGGAAAGGTATGTGTTTGGAAATAGAATTTTCAAAGATTTTTTTGAGTTCAGGGTTGTATCAAATTGCAGGAAGTCTGCTGGGCACCATGTCCATTGTCATGTAGCACCGAAGGTCTTTGAGTCAGATGGTGTCAGGGATGCCTGAATTCAAAAGGAGCATGAAAGTACATGTCTGAGACGTACCGAAGGAAAATCTTACAAGGGGACCATTCCCCTCATGTAGCAGGTCCACAGGTTTGGAACAACCCAAGGGGTCTGACATTGATAATCAGGAATCTCGCATATGCAGGTGGAAGAAAGCCCTCTATGGCTTGAAGCAAAACACCCCGAGCATAGTATGAGAGGATCGATAGCTGTCTGATAAAGCTGAGATTCACTAGGAGTGAAACGAATCCAAGCCATCCGAAGGTTGTGGATGATAGACCTCTCATACCAGCACCTTATGAGGATGACCTACTTCTAACAGGTGCAAACCCTCTCATTTGCAGAAGTAAGAGGGAGTTGGATTCCAGATGTGGAATGGTGAACTGCAAGCCTATGACTACCTCGAGGATCTTAACTTTCAGAAGTTATATGGTAGTGATGTCAGACCAGATTTGGGAAATGCCTCTGAGTTTCATAAACTCATTCGTGTTGATGTTCTTGGTGAACTTCCATCCGGACATATGTTTTGCAGTTAGCATGGTGAGCTCATATTTGGTTGAACCTCACTGGATTGGTGCCAAGAATCTTCTGAGATGTCTTCGGGGCACAATCTCTCATGGATTGAGATACACTGCCGGAAATATGAAATTGCATGATTATTCGAATGTTGATTGGGCAGGCAGTGTGGAGGATCACTAGAGCACTTCTTAGTGTTGTTTCTCTTTGGATTCTGCTTCGATATCATGGATGAGCAGGAAGCAGAAGTTGGTTGTTATAAGCACCGCTGAGACCGGATACATATCTACGAGTATGATCTCGTATGAAGCTGCCTGGTTGGGGAAGCTCTTCAAGTGAGTTATTTGTACCACTGTGATTCTCTATGACAACCAAAGGTGGGATTCGATTATTGAGGAATCCCGTATTCGACAATTGCTCCAGCAAATAGACATCAGATACTACCTTATCTGGGATATGGTAAGTCTATGAGCAAGGAAGCTCCATCGCTATGAGATGATGTACAGGTCACTACACTTTGTCTAAGCCCCGGGGGAAGATCAAATCTATGATTTTCCCGAATGACTTGGAGTCGTCAAGAGACCCTTGTACAAGGGTCCTGCATGTTGTATACATTGAGCTCTGGCGGTTCTTACTGGAGCAACATATGACCACAGGGTGACTCACCCTCCCCTGGTGGTGCGCACTGGGATATGATGATTCGCTCACCTGTGGAGAGGATGATTCGCTCTCCTATGGACAAGATGATTCGCTCTCTTGTGGAACAAGATGATTCACTCTCTTGTGGGGCAGGATGATTTGCTCTCCTGTGGACAGGATGATTCACTCTCCTATGAACAAGATGATTCGCTCTCTTGTGGGACAAGATGATTCGCTCTCTTGTGGGATAGGATGTTTCGCTCTCTTATGTAGCAGGATGATTAATTCTCCTGTGAGGTCTGGATGATGTGTTCTCCATGACGATTGTGTAGCAGGATGATTAATTCTCCTATGAGGTCTGGATGATTTGTTCTCCATGACGATTGTGTTGCAGGATGATTAATTCTCCTGTGAGGTCTGGATGCTGTGTTCTCCATGACGATTGTGTAGCAGGATGATTAGTTCTCCTGTGAGGTCTGGATGATGTGTTCTCCATGAAGATTGTGTAGCAGGATGATTAGTTCTCCTGTGAGGCCTGGATGATGTGTTCTCCATGGCGATTGTGTAGCAGGATGATTAGTTCTCCTGTGAGGATAGGATTGATTAATTTCTCCTGTCAAGGCATCCTACCCATGTAGTCTAGGACTCATGGGAAGTACCTCTCATCTGATCAATGAGCAGGGAAATGAGGATAGGGACCATAGTAGTACCGATGGACGCATCGTTGTATCTATCGTACTGCCTATGCTAGGATGACCTTCATTGATCTGGGATCAACGATACTGATCTGGGACCAGTGGTAGGAGTTGTACCCACTATGACACTAACTTCAGGTTAGTTGAGGACTGGTCTGGGACCAGTGGTACATACTCTAAGACTGACTTTGAGTCAGTACAGTACTGGTCTGGGACCAGTGGTAGGAGTTGTACCTACTATGACACTGACATCGGGTCGGTTGAGGACTGGTCTGGGGCCAGTGGTACACACTCTGAGATTGACTTTGGGTCAGTGGAGAATGGTATGACACATTCTCGATCAATTCTTCTTCTTCATGGTTCAGCAAAGCTAAGTTGAGCAGAGCAGAGATAGTAGAGCTGAGAAGAGTTTAGCAGAGGAGAGCTGAGCCTGCAGAGCTGAGCTGAGCAGAGCAAAGCCAGCAGAGCTGAGCTGAGTAGAGCAGAGCAGAGCCAGTAGAGCTAGCAGAGCTGAGTTGAGCAGTGCAGGGCACTGATAGCAGAGATAGTACAGTTGGACATATGGATCAGTGGATGGAGTTCTCCCTAGTTGAGAGGGAGTGTTAAAATTGGAAACTAGGGCCAAACTCCATGTCGGTCATATTATTTATGGCAGCTTATATTTTTATTGGATCCCTCTCATTGAGAGGTGTAGGATTGATCTAAAGATCATTCAATTCCGATAAGTATTTATGAAGTTATGAATTTATTTATGTTATGGACAAATTGTTAAGTCGGCCAGCAACTTATGTAGGCTCAGAAGCCCAACAGTCATGTCTATTCAACCTCTACGTTTTAGTATAAATAGAAAAGGACTTCAAGTCATTTCTACACACACTTGGATCTCTTCCTCTCTCTACTTGTCTTTGGGTTTTAGTAGGAGGAGAGATCCTAAGTAAAAGCCAGAAAAGCCGGAACTGCAGGAAAAGCCAGAAAATCCGGAAAAGACAGAACTGTTGGAAAAGCCGAAAAAGTTGGAACTGTCGGAAAATCCAGAAAAGTCGGAACTGCCGAAAAATCCAGAAAAGCCAGAACTACCAGAAAAGCCAGAAATGCCAGAAAAGCCGGAAATATCGGAAAAGCCAGAAAATCCGGAACTGCCGAAAAATCTGAAAAAGCCAGAAAAGCCGGAAAACCCAGAAAAGCTGAAACTGCCGGAAACGCCGAAAAAGCCGGAAAAGCAAGAACTGTCGGAAAATCCAGAACTACCGAGAACTGTCAAAATAGCCAGAGAATCTGCTCCAAAGGAAGGCAGCATTATGTATGAGATCATGGGCAGCATGATGATATGAGCATGGGCAGCATAATGATGCATGATGATATGAGCATGGGCAGCGTAATGATGAATGAGATCATGAGCATGGGCAGCTTGATAATGAATAAGACCATGGAAGATGCAACATGATGAGCAACATGAAGATGAGAGCAGCTCAGTCATCAAGGTTCAACACATGTGACAGTACAACAAGGTGTCACACGGTAATGTGCAGCAAATAGACGAGATGTAACACTATGATAGGTGAATAGGTCACCTTAGAGAATCAGTTGAAGCAATATGTCTTCAACTGATCTCATGACGATATCAAAAGTCAAAGTGATTGACTTCTATTGTAAATGTACTATCTCTCTCACTTTCTCTACTGAACTTTGAAGAACATAAAAGAAGAATTGATCAAGGGTTTCCCCACATTGGGGTTTGTCCCTGGCTAGCGCCACATCTTGTGTCCTCTTGTCTTGGCTTGTCTTCTGCGATTTATATTTATGTTCTATCTGTAGTTTACTTTATGCTGATGTGATTGCTAATGTGGAAAAGAAATTGAAATAAATTGCTCTAGCATAGAACATACCTAAAATTAACATATAGGGACCTAACAATACCTCAACTTTTTCATTGACCTTCAGTGGGTAACTATACCTCAACCTTTTCATTAACCATCATTTTTCATGTAACTTTTAGAAACCATATACCAAACACCAATAAAGCAATCAATGAAATTTGAGATGTAACTTCTAGAACCCTATCAAATTCATCGATGACACGTAATAATTAGAACATTGTCATCTGCCATGAATGAATGATATTTTTATGTCCATGAGACTAAAAATAATCTATGGGACTACTAGCCTCCTTATTTTTTGCCTTTTGCAATTCAATCCTTTTCTTACTCAAATTGATGATGAGCTGACCTAACCTTCTAACAATCCCCTCATTGAAAAGAAAATGGTAAGGAATTGATGCTAACATGCTGCCATAACTGTCCATGATGTCTCTCAAAGAATCACATTCCAAAATGAAATGCTTTTCCGATTCCACTGCCCCAGAAGTGCAAAAAGTACACACCTATTCTTCCCAAACTTCTTTAGGTCTCTTCCACCGTCCCATTTCACACCGAAGTTGATGTAAGTTAGTTCTTACTTGAGAAATAATAATATTTGCTCTCCACAGAATGTTAGCTCCAATGTACTCTTTTTGTTGGAGATCACAAGTGGGGTTGAATTCCTTAACATAGTACTTCTTCTTTCTACCTAACTCTTTTTCCCATATACACTTACGGAACTTCTCCATAATAAAATTATTTAACTCCTTGCTATTTGTGGGACATGCATTGAGGTAAATATTCCATTTTTTCATCCATTTGTTGTTTTGTCTCATCCATGATTTATTTCTTTCACTCATGCCTTCATTGAAGATAACTTTTGGCCATCTACCTACTTCCATTTGCTCAATTATTTTTAGGTACCTTATAAAACACACCATAGCAATTTATTCGATGGGATTTGATCCTGTTTCACTCAACATTATCTCATAAGGAACCAAAATTTTTATTTTGAACTTGCTCATGATCAAGCATTTTTGGATTTTCTCAATTTGATTCCATTTTGAAATAGGGGTGTTGCTAGCCCACAATTCACACCCATATAATATCAGTAGACAAATTAGTAGTCCAAAAAGCACTTTAATAATTTTCCAATCCCATAACTCTGACATCAATGCAAAATGTCATGTAACTTTCAGAAACCGTTAAGGCCATCAGTAAAATTTTAGATGTAACTTTTAGAACCATGGAAGATTCATCAAGCATCACGCATGGATTTAGTATTCTCATAATTAAATTTCAACAAGTTCACAACAAATCTAGGAGAATTACCCGGATGCGGGTGATAATGCGAGCCTTTAATGCAGGCATCTGTCACAACGCATGGAATGTGGTTGACAGGATGGGTTTGCGTTTCAAGACAGCGGTGATAGGATTACATTTAATTCCCATGGCAATTGATATAATGGTGTTGCAGCAGTGGAAGGACGGCGCCTTCAAGCTGAGCGAGTTTTCACAGAAGTTGACGTGCGAAGGGATGAGGGATCCCTGTCCTCTGCCGGCGATGAAGGCAATGGATTTGTTATTTAATCGACAGGCCCAGTCATACCAGGACTGGAACAAGACATTCGAGGTCGGCTTATGGCATGAGATTTCGCCTGCTGGACGTCTTAGGGTGGTGAAGCAGGGTCTTATTGCCCTCGCGTTCGGTGTTATGGAGCGCAGTAGAGGTGTGCCTCGGCGCGGAGGGAGATCTGGCATTCGCATTGCTTTCGACGGTGAGGAGGTGCATTCTGTTGCTCCCATGGAGGCCATGGCAAATTCATCCTCCAGCTCTGAGCAGGAATTTCTGCTTCTGCCGGATTCCTACCAGCCAATCCGTCTCAGAATTCCTGGGAGGCTCCTGCGCTCAGATGTCATAGTGAATTTATCGATTTACCTCTCAGAGGCGGCTCCTGAAGACAATCCTTCCTCTTCTCAGGCCCCTGCAAGAGTTCAGTCCAGTGAAATTTTGTTGGGTGACATGAATGGGAGGGTCTACCGCGTGCCCAGTCCCCTAGCTGCTGTAGCGCCGGTTGGTCAGCCTCCGCCGGCCCAAGTCCAAGAGAATTCGGATTTGGCTCCATCTGAGCAGGAAATTCTGCCTCCGGTTCATGATACTCAGGACAGAGAGGAAGGCCACAGCTCAATACAGCCTGGCTCAGAAGGACAGCCTCAGTGGGACGAGGATATGGTTATTTGGCTAGATACGCCCAGCCCGGAGCAGATGAAGCCACCGGAGTCGCCCAGTCACCCTTCCTGAGTTTCCATGGTCACTATTCTCCAGGTTTTGGCTTAGTGTTTCTCTATGTCTTTGTCGGTTCATAGTTTGGTCGCTCTTAGCTCTACTCCTCTGCCTTCTCATGAAGGTTTGTCTCTAGTCAATACAGTTTCAAATGTTAGTGTCTACAGGCTCTATAGAGTCTGGTTCTTGTATTTCTGTTGTCCAAGAGTCTGGTCTCTGTATGTCTGCTGTCCAAGGAACACAAAAGGACAAAATCTTGTAATAGGGTCTCACTGGAAAGATAGTCTGTTTCAGCTGTTTTTGTTAGAGGGCTGGGCATGGCCCCTCTCGAATGATGTAACCTCTGTAAATATTTTCTTACCTTAATATAGATTAGACTTTACTTAGAAAAAAAAAAAAAACAAATCTAGGAGAATTTGTAGTAAACAATAAAGAGGATTATCCCTATTGAATATTTTTTTCAAATTTACAATCAACATCTCTACATCAATCTCCAATGGTAGTAAATTGGGTAAAATTCTCCCCTAGAATTCCCTTTTTCAGATATGATAAATTCATGAATGTAAGTAAGTTATATGCATATATATATTCTCACTTATGTCATGAATTTTATAAAAAAAAAGGATTATTATCAAGATTTATCACATTCACTTAAACAAAAATACTTTTTATCAATATTTACTAACCCTAAAATTGATTCCGACCTTGCTCAAAATTCATATGAACTTATATAATTGAAGTTTCAAATTCAATTCTAGGGGTGGCAAGAGTAGGGGGAGTGATTTATCACTTTGTGAGAAAAGCTAAATACAATTTTCCTTAGGTTTGGGAAAAACCACAAATAATATGGAAGAGACATATGCAATGTATCAAGGTCTGGTTCAATTGAGAAAATTAGGAGCTCATGAAGTGTTGATTAATGGGATTTTGCGACTCTAACATATCATTTATTTTGTGGCTCTCTTCCTCCAAACTTTAGGTTGATAAATATCTTTCAAAGAATACAAAGACTCTACAACCAAATGTTGTTCAAAAAATATTTTCATGTTTTAAGGGACCAAAACACGATAGCAGACCAAATGGAAAATTTTGTCATGAATAAAGGGGATCGACAATGGCAAGAGGTAAGGGGATACTCCCCCCTACCTTAGATTCATTGAAAAGTTCCATTGAAGTAAAGAGGCCCTCCTCAAGCCTAGGGAGTGTTGAAGTTTTGTAGCTTTGGTCGATCTTCATAATTTTTATTGGCCCTTGAAATCTGACAAATTCGAATTTCACTTCAAATCGGTCTTGAAAGTAGAAAATTTGATTTTCTTAAAGTATGAATTTTGCCTCCAAAATGATATGTCGACTCCTCCTTTAACTAAGGTCGGCTCACCCCAAAAGTTGAACCAATTGGGGCTTAATTGATCACTATATATCGACCATTCGTCCCCTTCATTTGATCATCAGTTCAGACCAATCTGAGGCATAATAAGTACACGTTTTAGGCCTTTTTCAAATTACAAGAAGAAAAAATTCTATGGCTAATCATGGATGAAATTTTAGGCACAATGTGAAGTTTGATTATATGTGGCGAATCAAGTTTTTGGGCAGAACCATTGTCTAAGGCAAACGGAATTTTCATAGCAGTAGGATGACTTGGATCATGGACATTTTGACCAGGTTTGACCTAGGTCTGGTTGATGGTCACTTTAAATTTATTTGACTAAAATTTTAGATTGCATCTCTCGTTGAAATGGATAAATTCTCTTAGAAAAGGTTGTTAGGTTTTTCCCCTACTTTGGGGTTCTCCCAGGGTAATTTTGTGTATCTTGTGTTTGGTTGCCTCTTCTTGTTCTTACTAGAATTATTGTTCTATTGAATGACTGTGATGCAAGATAATTTATTGATGAAATTATTGGAAGTAATTACTAGTCTATAAAATCCCTAAATCTCAACATGGTATCAGAGTGAGTTATAGAGCAACCGTGAAGAATAGCCCTAGTCAAATCAAGAAATGTTGAGAATGGTTTTGATAATCCTCATATGGAGAACAATGATCATGAGTATTATGAAAAACTTGACCTTATTCGAACGTGTGTTCCGACCATAGTAGCCCCGAGTTCCAAGTTATAGGATGGTCACAGACGGGTCGAGTTGCAGGAAGGCCGCATAAGGCCGAGTTGTAGGAAGGTTGCATGAGAGCTGAGTTGCAAGAAGGTCACAAGAGGGTTGAGTTGTAGGAGGAGGGTAGGAGGCTGGGAGCATGGAAACCGAGAAAGCCTTAGTCTTGTCTCAGGTAGGTCTAATGACCTCCATATAACAACAAGAGAGGTCGAGAAGCACTAGAAAAGTACTAACAACATAATTTAATATCCCTTCATTTATGGGTTGGATCAGACATATTATTCATGGTTAATAGTTGTGATAGACTAAGAACCTTTAATTCCCATGCCAAGATTCTCACATAACTTTTGAATGAGTATTTTCAGCGTTAGAATTGAATACAGTGTGAAGTGACCATGGGATCATGAAGGTAAAATTGATTCTTTGTTGAAAGGCATTTTTCCTACCCAAATATATAATACATCTAAGTTGGCAATAGATAGGATGAAATTTATTCTTTAAAGAAGCATCTACAGTGCAATAAATATTGTTACATTGTAGCATGATTTAGAAACTCTAAAAATTTTGTGTTTGTTGAATGAATTGTTGAAGAAATTTGAAGTCATTGTGTGCACTTTATTTGGCTTGATATAGGCCATAGTAAATAGTGTGTTTTATGAAAACAAATATATATGGGTCTAATTGCTCCTCCTTCTCATGGATCCATCATTTATCAAGCTACAATTTTAACCATACTCAGCGTGGTTGTTCTGGGTTAGATGAAAAGAAGTTAGTAGAAAAGATGGCTAAGACATTCATCTGAGCCTACTTCCACAGAGGGTTATTTGATTATTTGATGTTTTTATCTCTAATTCAATAAATTAAGGTTGGCATGAAGGATAAAAAATAATCATGAAAGAATAAACTAGTTTGTGAACTGCTTCCTAGTCAGAATGAATAACTGTGTCAACACAAAAGATGTGCATTTTATGAAGTTATGAAGGGATCCTTGGAGAATCCATTAAGGAAAATTATATATTTTGAATAATTCCCTTCACCTACTTGTGCTAAAGATGAAATTGTTGAGGAAAGTCGAGAATATTTACTTGATCATGTTCTTGAAAGTGCTTCTCTTGGAAAGCTCTATTCCAATTATTGTTGATGATTGAGATTCCTTTGGAAATAAAATGGAAGTTGGTTGAGGAAAGTCTTCCTTTCAAATTGAGATTCACTAATTGAGTATGTTTGGCATTTTGAAGATTGATTTGGTGATGAACCAAGAGATCAAAATCTGAGCATAACATCTAAGGTAAAGAAAATTGAGGTCAAGGTTTAATAGAGAATATTGTTGAAGATATTGTTAAGATGGACGTACGAAGAATGTGGGTGTTAACTATGGCAGGGGAAGAGTATTATACATGCTATCAGTGTTGGTTACAAACAATACTTTGCAATATATTGGCTAAGGTATAAATGTATATGGCTATTATGAAAAATTTTAGTCATAATTATAAAATGGTGTGAGAGTTGAGTTGTATGGTAGAATATGTGTTGTTGATGTTGTTATTGAGTTGAGGACCTGAATTCTACAAGAAATAGTCAAATTCAAAAGGAAGGCTAACCTGAAAATGTTGTCGTAAGTCTTGTGTAAATATATTCAAACAAATCCTTGACAAAATATGTGACGTAAATGCTTAAGGAACTATGATAAAAGGGGCTCTCTCATTCTTGGAAGAACTGATAAACTTAGGGTTTTGTAAAACCCTAAAAGACCTGCAATCATTTGGATTTGAAATCTTTGTATGAGTTGTATCATACTATAAGAAGAAGTATTGTTTTAAAGTTATAGACTATAATAACTTATACCATTATGGAAATATCCTATATCATGCCTAAAAATAGAGGGAGATGAGAATAATAATCATAACATTTGTTGAGGATCTAGTAGTCCTAGGGTTTGTAAACCCTAGGTAAGTTTTGAAGAATATGATTAAGAAAAACCTAGGGTTTGTGGAAAAAACCCTAGTGTTATACCTTAAGTATTGAAGGTTGATGCTTTAATTGAAAGAACAAACCCTTGTTGATGGAAGAAATGATAGCATGTTGATGATGAAGACTAGGATGATGAACTTGTAGATGGATTTTGCAAGAAAACAAGGATCAAGAGGGAGCTGACAAATTCTCCTTAATCCTCAAAAGATAAGTATCTTATATCTCTCTTCCTTGATTATTACTGTTGTCAATTTACTATTAGCTAGCCTCTTGTGTTAGGCCCCTATACTACTAGTGTAACCCCTTATTGTTATTAGTACAACCCCCTTATTATATTGTTGTACCCATGTAATCCCCATATTGTTATTATTGTGCCCCATAGAAGCCCACTATTGTTATTATTGTTCCCTTACATTATTATTGTTATGTCGGCTCTGATTATATTATGACCCCTTAGACTCTTATATAGAAAGGAGGTCTTGTCATTTGTATCATCCAAGAATTATTCATTTGTGTAATGTAAAGGAGGTTTCCCCCTCAAAGAGGCTTATTTTGAAGGCGTTTATTTATCTTTTGTATCTTTTTCTGAGCTAGTTTCATAACATTTGGTATGAGAGCTTTGGATTCTAGGGTTTCACTGCCCCAAACAGGTCATCATGGAATTTTCGCTATAACTTTTTCGCTACATAGTTTCAGAAGCTAAAACAAAAACCCATTCGAGAAACAATCAGTCTGAACCTCAGGTCCAAATTTTAGATCTTGTCTCGCTATATTTACGGATATATGATCTGAGGAAGTTAGGGTTTTTGCAAGCTCCAAAATTTCAACTAAAACAGGCCATCGTAGGATTTTCGCTATAACTCTTTCGCTACGAAGTTTCAGAAGTTAAAACAAAAACCCATTTGAGAAGAAATCGGTCTGAACCTTGGATCCAAATTTCAGATCCTATCTTGCTATATTTTAGGAGATATAGTCTAAGGAAGTTAAGGTTTTTACAGACCCCCGAATTACATTCCAAACAGGTTACCTTTGGAAAATCATCATAACTGTCTCTCTGAGCATTAGTTTGAAATTTCGTAAGAAGTTACAGAAAGAGGACGGACTGTAGTTTATTGTATATATTTTTCATATCCAAAGGTCAAACAGTGACACATGGCACTTCATACAAGTTCGCTCTTCTGAAAAGAAATATAATCAGATCATCTTGAAAGATTGTGCATAACTATTTCTTGGAGAATCCAATTTTGATTAGACTGGTGACATTGGAAATAGGACACAGAGGGATACTGCAAGTCACAATTTCAGAACTGGAAGAGCCGAAATTACAGATTTATAGTCATTTCAACATCGATCTCCTAAAATCAAGAAAAGGCGATATGAGGAAGTTTGATGGCAAGGATCCGATAAATTGGATACGACAGATGGAGCAATATTTTGACCTACATGAGGTGAAACTGTTACAAAAGGTACGTATTGCATCTTCATATTTAGAAACGGATCAATTTTTATGGTATAAAGGACTTTGTTCTCGTAAACCACTTGTTACATGGTCAATTTTCACGGAGGAAATGATAGCACATTATGAGGATACAAAGGGAAACAACTTCTTTAGCCAATTGATAAATCTCAAACAAAAGTGTTCAATGGCAGAGCACATTGAGGACTTTCAAAAATTGAATATAAGAGTAAATGATATTCCAGAGAAGCAAAGGATTGATGTCTTCATAGGTACTTTAAAGGATAACATTCAACATGAGATTCGTCTTTGGGAACCTGATTCATTGGAGAAGGCATTCATGTGGGCAAGAAAAATTGAAAGCGAAATTATGGAAACAAGGAATCCCACCACTCATGACTATAATTATGGAAGTGTTTCTTCTCCTAGCCTTCCACAACCTACAAGGTTTACACCACAACAATTGGAAGAAAAAAGAGAAAAAGGGCTTTGTTACAATTGTGATAGCAAATGCACTAAAGGTCATAAGTGTGCTGAGAAGAAATTATTTTACATAGAGTATGAAGAGGAGGAAGAAAAGAATCAAGAAACATCAAAAGAATAGGATATAAGCCAAGACCCAACCCCAGAGAAAGAAGAAATGAATCTGACCATATCTTGTAAAGCATTGGCAAGAATTACCACTCCTCAAACTCTCAAGATAGAAGGACATATCAAGAAGAAAAAGGTTCAAGAAGTGAAAGATCACATCGAGAAAGAAGAAATGAATCCAACCATATCTTGTAATGCATTGGTCGGAATTACCACTCCTCAAACTATCAAGGTAGAAGGACATATCGAGAAGAAAAATGTTCAAGAAGTGAAAGATCACATCGAGCATCAAGAAATGAATCTGACCATATCTTGTAAAGCATTGGAAGAAATTACCACTCCTCAAACTCTCCAGATAGAAGGACATATCAAGAAGAAAAAGGTTCAAGCATTGAAAGATCAGATCGAGCATCAACAACAAGTTCTCCAACTTTTAAAGGATAATGCCACTTTGGTGAAGAATCAAATGAAACAACAGGTAGATCAACATCACAGTGAAAAAAATTTTGATGTAGGTGATTGGGTATTTTTACAGCTACATCTCAAGCAAGCTATTTATGAGAAGGAAATGTTAGCAATACTACATGCACTTAAGAAATGGTGACCTTACCCAATGGGAAGACACTTCAAGGTAAAAATGGATCATGATAGTCTTAAATACTTTTTAGAACAAATATTATCTTTAGAAGAACATAAAAAATGTGTCACAAATATGTTGGGTTATGACTTTGACATCATCTACAAAAAAGGGAAGAAAAGTTTTGTTACATATTCACTCTCAAGAAAGGATGAGGATGTGGAAGCATTGTTTTGTGCTATTTCTATTATCCAACCAAATTGGATAAACGAAGCAAGGGATGAATGTAAGAAGGACAAAGAAGTGTGGCCACTCATTCAAAAGTTGCAGAATATCCCAATTCAAACAATATTGCCAGAACTTGAAGAGGAAGGAAAAATCATATTAGAACCTGGAGCAGTCACAGAAACAAGAACCTGACAGCTACAAAATCAATCAATTTCAGAGTATCTCATCAAGTGGAAGAACTTACCCGCTGAAGATTCGACATGGGAGGACAAGAATTTTATACAGAAGCATCAAGAACTACTCAAGCATTAAGGACAACACTTTTTGAAGGAGAGGGGCATGTTAGGCCCCTATACTACTAGTGTAACCCCTTATTGTTATTAGTACAACCCCCTTATTATATTTTTGTACCTATGTAGTCCCCATATTGTTATTATTGTGCCCCATAGAAGCCCACTATTGTTATTATTGTGCCCTTACATTATTATTGTTATGTCGGCTCTGATTATATTATGACCCCTTAGACTCCTATATATAGAAAGGAGGTATTTTCATTTGTATAATCTAATAATTGTTCATTTGTGTAATGTAAAGGAGGTTGCCCCCTCGAAGAGGCTTATTTCTAAGGCGTTGATCTATCTTTTCTATCTTTTTGTGAGCAAGTATCATAACATCTTGTCTTTGTTTCTCTTTGTTTGGTTAGAATCATTCTCCCATGACCTCCTAGTGAGGATTGCAGGTACATTATGAAGACTTGCTCAGGATTTGACAGTGGATGGAAGAACGAAGCAAAGTTTGTGGGAAGAGGATTCTCCCAGGAAAAAGAAGAGAAATCTATGACAAGAAATTTGCTCCATACCAAAGAAGGATTTGTATGAACCTTAGGCATAACATACTCAAAGTGATGGATTTGTGATGATTCCTAGTTGATCTTGTTAGAACATGATGTGTTTCTAGTGAAAGGAAAAGGACTCACGTTGAGAGGGAGCAGCAATGGAATACATGATTCCAGAAACAGTCATGTCAGAGGGATTTTATCTTTAAGTTCGAGAAGAAGGATCTTGATTTGATATGTTACTTATTGGGACTAGAAGTATTGCAAAAGTCAGACGAAATTATCCTTATTCAAAAAGGATGAAATATTGTTATGATAGACAAAAATTCCATAGCCATTCCCATGGTATCCAAATTAATGAAGCTGAGTGTTAGAGGGAGTTGCACGGATTTTCCTAGAACATATTGTTTCAGCATTAGAATAATTGGAAACTAGTTGTGGTGATGGATTCAAGTTGATCAATTTATGGTTGAGCCATGGCATGTGACACAACATGTGTTGAGGTACCAGTATGGTATTGTTGATTGAGATATGTTTCATATGATAAAGTACAATTGTTGGTTATACATATTCAAATTGGTCAAAATGTATTATAGTTTGTTTGGAACGTTGTGAAGCAGGGTAGCTTCAAGATTCTTTGATCTAGTGTGTGATGACAGCTCATAACATGTGGTACAAAAGGAGCAGTGAGGCTCCTAAGTATTTCTATGGTCGAGTTGGTTAAATTCTCTATCCCTAGATGAATTTGGTATACTTCTAGGACAAGATTGGAGAAATTGAGAATGCTTTCATTGGTGAAAGTAAGTGTTGATGTTGCAGCATCTATAAGCATCAAGCCTAGAATTATCCCTTGGTCATAGGGTTTGACCTAGAAGCCATGGAGTTTGTCTAGGAGATTAGCTCTATGAGTATTGGGCCTGGAGTACTCCCTTAGGCCATAGGGTCTTATCAAGATACCATTGGTTAAGGTTTGGGAGATTGAATCTATTGACATCGAGATAAGAATACCTCCCTTAGGTCACGGTGTTTGACCAAGAGACCATTGGTTATGGTTGGGAAGATTGATTTTGATTACTCTCTTAGGTCATGGGGTTTGATCAGGAGACCATTGGTTTTTGTCAAGGAGATTGACTTTGATTACTCCCTTAGGTCATGGAGTTTGACCGAGAAACCATTATTTATGGTTGGAGATATTGGCCTCATGAAGAGCATAAAATGCTCCCCGAGTCAATGGGGTTCTAACCTTATTTCCATGGGGTTTGGCTAGTGTTCTGATATTGATTTTGATGCTTATGGGGATGATCTCCACATGGTTCTAGTATTGATCATGTGATAGATTGGATTCATTTAACCTTTTCTTGGAATAGATCATTTTTTTCAACAAGAGAACATTTGTGGAGGTCATTATGAATACCTCCCTATATAAGAGGGAGTGTTGAAGTTTTGTAGATTTGGTTAGTCTTCATAATTTGTGTTAGCCCTCCAAAATTGATAAATTCGAATTTCACTTAAATTCAGCCTTAAAAGAATAAAATTTGAATTTTTCAAAGTATGAATTTGGCCTCCAAAATGATAGGTCGGGTCCTCCATTATCTCATGTCGGCTCACCCTAAAAGTCACACCACTTGGGGCTTTATTGATCACTATATATAGACCATTTGTCCCCTTCATTTGATCAACAATTCAGACCAATATGAGGCATAATAAGGACAAGTTCTAAGGCTTATTTCAAATCACAAGAAGGACAAAGTCTAAGGATGATCAAGGACAAAATTTGAGGCATAATCTGAAGTTTTGTTATCTATAGCAGATCAAGTTTTTGGGAAGAACCACTCTCTGAGGTAGACCAAATTTTCTTAGCAATAGGATGACTTGGCTCCTGGAAATTTTGACTAGGTTGGACCTGGATCTGGTTGATGGTCACTTTGACTTTAATTGACTAAAATTTTAGATTGTATCTCTTGTTGAAATGGACAAATTCTCTTAGAAAAGGTTGTTGGGTTTTTCCCGTGGTTTCGGGTTTTCCCAAGGTAATTTTCTGTCTCTTTTGTTTGGTTGTCTCTTCTTTTTCTTACTGGAATTATTGTTCTATTGTTAAATATTTTCTATGTATAATTATTTAATAATGATTGTGATGTAAGATAATCCAATGATGAAATTATTAGAAGTAATTACCAGTCAAAAAAATCCCTAAATCTCAATAGGGAGTGGCTATGACAACTTCAAGGGGAAAATGGGTAAGCATGCAAGTCAACAAGTGGCGAGGAGGAATTTATCATTCTCAAAACTTATTGATTGTTATGTTGCATTAAGGAAAGATAATTTTGATCCTTCCAAGCATTGAGAAGCTAAGGAACTAGTTATTATTGTTGTGAGTGGGAAATTTGGGGAGAAATTGGGATTCAGACTTCATTCTGTATGCAAGGAGGATCGACTAGACAACATGAGGAAGCATTGGGGAAGTATTGATTGCTTCACACAAGGCATAACAAGCAGGGTACACAGGGACCAACATAATCTGAAAGGGGAGGAAGTGTCGAATTATAGTGAAGGCTTGAGACTTGCATATCTCAGCAATTCGTGGTTTATGAAAGCAGGTGGATGCACTTATAGGTATAATTGGTTGATGCTAGAGAAGGAACAAGGAAATTGTATCCAGCTAAGCATGGAAGGATCTAGGAGGTGCTCCAAGGATTATATAGGTTCATGTTTGGAATGGGTGGTGAATCATCAACACACCTAGATTTATGTCAAGACAAAAGGTATTCCAATGCCTATTTTAATAATTTTGTTCAATGAATTTAGTATAGGAAAAGTTAGAATCCCTCCTTGGGTATATTTTGCCTTGGGTGGTGCCTGTGAACTGCTGAAGCAAAATCGTATGCTATAAACTTCCAAAAATGGACGCAAAAAATTACCAAATTTTTTTCGAAGGCTCTGCCCCAATAAATACTTTGTTGCACCCAAGACATATGAATTACACGTGGGGATAATCATGAAAATAATATATCACATATACAAAAAAATATCATAACAACGCATTTGAATGGATATAAAAAAACATAATGATGTTTCCTATCATACCATTTCTCATTTGATTCCCACAACATTGACCACTTAATGTCACACTTCTTCAACTATCCCACAACCCATTCAACCTATAAGTTAGTTTACAACACAAGATCATGCATAACCATGTACTATCGACATGTAATTTCCATGTTACTCATTGACGAAACATGTAAATCGACCACTTCATCATACACATGTACTAATTGCATTTGAAACATATTATTAAACCTGGTATCCATGTATTGATAACCTTTAATTAAAATTTGCATGATATAAGTAAATCACATAACAACATCATTATTGGTATTTACATATGCATAGGTCCATATGTCCTTATATTGAAGTGACAATGGTGTTCCATTGATAATAAGCAATGAAAATACAATTATACCATAAGAAAATTTAGCTTCCTAGGTCAAAATGGTGCATTGGGCTTTATTAATTGAGAAACTTGGTACTAGTACAAAACGTTGTCATGCAAAATCAGGCAAATTTTCTAAACCTAAAAATAGGCATCATATAAGGGAGAAAAATTGTTATCAAACACAAAATCAACATTTTAAATCTATGTCCTTCCCCAAGTATTAATACTATGAACCAATAGTTGTAACTTTTCAAGTTTTCTCAAAGAAAGCATTGAGTTATAGCTAGCAACTTGTGGAAAGCTACTAAATTGGAACCTTTGGTTTAACTTGTTTGATTTCACAGTCGAATGGCTTAAGTCCTCAAACAATATTTTAGTTAACTCTATCACATTGGAAATGAATTCTACAAGAGTGGTTGATGATGATCTTGCCCATGTTTGGAAAGAGTTCAATTTTTTTGCAATTAAACCTTTTGAAGCATGGAAATGGATATGCCATGAGATTATGAATGGTTTTCACTATGACTCCTATGGATCTAAGGAATGTCATTTTTATGTATTCCTTGATATCGAAGGTTTCATGCTCATGTTTAGCCATGGAAAGTGGGATTCTAACAATAGTATTTGGTTGATATCCTTTTGGATGTAGAATAAACCCACACAATTGTCATAACTAGATCTACGAATCTAGTTCTACTATTCTTACTAGTCTTTTGGACAACTTAACTTTCAAGCCAAAGATCGAAATTTATGAGTGAGAAAGGAATTATGTTTTCTCACTCCACCTATAATACTTTGTGGAATGTGTTTGAATCGACAATCCAACCAAGAAACATTCCTTACACTTGTTAGTCATCACATTCCATTTTAGTAACCCATGTATCCCCAATTCACGCAAACTAAAATTTTAGTTTATATTTCATGAATTTTATTATGCTTAATTGGACCTCGTTATTCAATATGAAGATTTTGTTATCAACTAGATATATGGTGAAGAATATTGTGTACATTTTCATCATGATATTCAATCATAGATGATTTTGTAAAAGTAGTTATTCTCATGACTAGACATTGTCACATTATGACAAGACCCTTTGTGGAAATTAAATTTAGGATTAAGTAGGTTGATTAAGAATAATGTAGGTTTGATTCAATCTTGGACATTGCAAAACGTCATGAAAGGAGATTCACTTATAAGACCTAATTTTAATTTTTAGTAAATATATTCAAATAATATTTGAAATATAGAATCATTAAGACTGTAAATAAGTTGTAATTCCTTGCATTGTGTACAAGATATTTTGGATATGATATTAAAGCTTTTGATGTCGATTATCCTTCACAACAACTTATTAGATAGGGTTTAAAACATCATGTTACTTTGGTATCAAAGCCTTGTTGTGTTTTGAAGATCTACTCATAGCATAAGATCTTGATATGTTTTGTTTCTCTCAATTCTATGTTACTCCTGAGTGTGATTATTGTTTTACAACTTTTGGCATTATGTAGGTTTCTCAATGATGATTAATACTTAATATGTTGAATTATTATGCTCTTCACTCCATGCTCAATGTGACCTCAATGAATTAGAAATATTAGTCTGCCCAAACTCTGTCAGCCTAAAGCACCTTTTCCCCTTAACAAAATCAAATCCATTTGTAATATGCATTGAACATTATTTATTATTTTGTGTTCCTCCAACCTAGTGTATTATGAATTAGACATTTATTGTTATTTTATAGTCACCTAGGCATGTATTAATTCTAGTCTTGGAATAGGTATCAACATGCATGGCCTAATAGAGCATATTCCCAATTTCCCAAAAAAAATCTTACCATGATAATATTTCCAAGCAAAGGAACTTAACATACAATGATATTTTCTAGAGAACTTTAGTCCCAAGGTCAAAACATGGATGTTGCTTTCATAGAGAGGAAAGAAATGCACTAGAACCAATAACCCCATAGTATGGTTTTTTTATCATATTTTTCGAAAAGAAATGTGAATCATATCCATCCTTCATTAGAAACCAAAAAGAGGGCATGTAGCTAATGATAAAAGCCCAAACCTTTTGTCCATGATTTTAGAGATATTTACGAGATAATACAATCGATGGATTTTGAAATTAAGGGCTTATCTAAATATTTCATCACCTGCTCTACTTGAATACCCTCATCAACCACCATCTCGATCTTCAAATCCTTCCTCTTTACCAACCTTTTACTTCTCATGTGACACTTCTCCCTAGTCTTCCCCCTTGGACAAGAGGAATTTTTAAATCCATTATTCAAAAAATAAATATCCAAGAGAATTGCAATGAAACCCTCACCACTTTCACCAAGGAGAGCACTTGCAATTAGTTTTCTAACTCATAATTTCCAAGATGGATTTGATTGGAGACAAATGAAAATATGGAATAGGAGGAAATTTTCCATTAAAAACCTATTTAATGTTATGTCCTTTGTGTCTCACTCCAGTTGAATGATCCTTTTAAACTATTCTTGGACTCTGAGATTAGGCCCACCTTTGCAACTCGATCTATTATTTCATTTTCAACCCTATGAAATATTTGTTCATTGTGGCCCAACAACCATAGTGATGAATTGTCATGTGCAATGACTATGTGCTCAAAATTATCCAAACCCTTTGTTGGATCATCTTAGTTGACAATGTTGAGACCCTCTTCCATTGTCTAGGGTTTTCTAGGTTTGCATAAACATCCACCAACTCTATATATATTGAAGTCTCTCTTTACATCTCTAGCTCATGAAAACCATAGATTCTTTGTTGATATTATTTATTCCATTGATATGGTTAATCCTTATGTTTTTAAACCAAAGGATGGATAATCTGAAAAGGAAATCACTCTCTAAAAAATCATCTCCAATAGGATTTAAGTCCTCGTTAAATAACTATCAAAGAAGGTTGAAGACAACTACTCTGTATGTATATATAAATACTTGTCTATTACTATGTTTGCCACATAAAACATTACCCTACTTATCCAAACTTTGATGTTTCCAAAAATCAATAGCTATTACAAAGCTTGTCACAAGCTTCAAGGAATATATCAATCCCTTTCCCAACAAGCATGAGCTCGAGTTAGTAGTTACTTGTGTGAGATAATTATGCATACCATATATCAATTTCCTCCATTCCAAAACACCATCCTTTATGTCATAATGGAGAATGGACAAAAAAATAATACATGATTTCATGCCTTTTGGTTGATTCCAAGTCTATGTCTATCTACCAAGTCTATACATCTTACTTGAAACATATCACCTGGTCTATATATGGTTACATCAATATTTCTGTAACCTTTAGTTCGAGGCATCATCTAAACATTTTGAATAAAACATATTCTATTAATCTGACATTGCTTTGGAAATTATGGGACATGACATCACTTCCCAACTTTTTTCAACTCTAGTGGCTCTGTAAATTTAGCCATTTTATGTATATTTTAAATACTTTAGAAAGCCTTATCAAACCATACCTATTCAATAATGGGGAGTAGTTTGATAGGTTTGAATAAGTTTTCAGCAACCATAGCTGTTAAATTAGGTTCAACTTAAGCTCTATTTAGTCGTTATCAAATATCTAATTCTTAATAATCATATAGTTTTTAGTATTCACTTTTTATATGTTGTAAAATAAAATGGGAATTTCTCTACTATGTTAATTCCGACCTAGAAAAAACGACATCATCTCGCTAATGTTTCGCATTCTAGTTTCAACCCAAGACCATCAAAGACCAGTAGATGAGTTATAAAAACTCTCAAATCAGGAACCTCAAGCATATAAAGAGATATTATTATTAAGTAAAAAAATATATTCATTTCAAATGTTTCTTGTTCCCAAGTCAAGATCAAAATGAGTATAATATCAGTCTCCATTAAAAAATATTGGTATTTGACATGGATGTTACTGTATATTATCTTAGAAGTTCAAGCTTAAGATTGAAAACCTTGAACATTGTTAGAATCCAAGTCTATTGAAAATCCTATATACATAGTTAGAATATGGAGTCCGTGATAATATCATTTTTCTTATTCATTATTTTTGGATAGCTTTGAGATAATTTGACTACATATTTTTTACTTTACTCATCGATGGCTAGATAACATCATCAAGAGAAATTATCTCAAACTATGCTTAATATAAGATTAATTCATGTTATGGGTTGTAGATATTCAATAGCTAGACTTGGAACCTCTCAATTGACTTTGAAATAAGCTTTTCTAGTGGGATCATACATAGAAGGAATTATTGAAAGATGTTTAGCCAACCCTTGTAAATATAATAAATCACCCACTAGATTCCAACACCATAACAACAAAATGATCATGATAATGAAAATAATGATAATTCTAGTGATGATGATATTATCCAACACAATATTGATAATGTAGCAAAAGGATAACACACGGTCCACATATTATAACCATATATATTATGTACCAAAAATTTAGAATATCATAATAAAGTAGAGTGCACACAATGTAAAAAATATGTGAATGTGGAGCACAACTCCAAAAGAGATAATAGAGTTGAGTTACATAGTAAATCCTTGTAGAATAGAGAACCTTCTTCAATTAACCCAATTAAAACCATCTAACCAAATCATATGTTTAAGCCAATAATGACTAAATACTTTTATATGTATGTATTCTCACTCATTGCACATGTGGGCCCTTTATTAGGCTAACCCCTACCACATATACATTTAATCCCATGTATGCCCCTCTTGGGGTCATATCATAGTACTCTCCTTCAAAACTATTTTTCCTTGAAGCTTTAGAATTGGGGGTTTTACATGTGATGAAACCAATGTTATAGACATTTTTGTGCCTTACAGCATTGAGCATGAAATGTCCATAATCTAAGGGATCCAAAGTCCCTAAACATGTTGTTCCTACCCCTAGAGGAACAAGGCTAACAAACCACAGCAATCCATAGAAGTTCTCCACCAGAAAATCCTCAAAAACAAGTCAATTCAGGATCAATTCAATGGCTCCACTAGTTGTCTGCGCTGAAAGTCAAAGCCAACACTGGCTACCTGCACTGCAACGCAGGTAGAAGCACTACCAGGGTGCGTTGAGCGAGAATTTCCAAATGGCAAGTTCATTCCAAGAGGTGTCAAGACCCAGGAAGCTTCCAGAATCTTCCTCAATGACACTTGCCTCAGTGAATTCGACTGGTGATGAGTAAGAGGTTCCTAATCTCCAAGTGGGAGAAAGAACCTCCAAGTGGAATCAAGAACTGACAGAGGGAGAGGACACTAGTCAGATCTCAAGCTGACTCATCCTCTCTCCAAACATCTATATATGGATCTCTCCTCCATGAGATCTAGAGGCTGGAATTTTGTTATTGCAAAGAATTGTTGTTGGTTTGAGATTGGAATCATTGGGTGCTTAATGCTTTGAAGGGGGTGAAGATAGGAATTCCATTTGCTGGGAAGGAGATGCTGGATTGGAGCCCTCTGGGTTGTATCTCTTCCTGAACCTTGTTATTCATCAATAAAGCTATCCTGGTTTCTCCTATATACTGGTGTATCTTTGATGTATGATTGCATTAGTATGTTTAGTTTATTTCTAATCCTGAACTAGTTATGAATATGAATCCATGTCTTGTGTAGTGTTCTCTTCTTGTGATCTCGCAGAAACCTCTTGAAGCTGGGTGAGCGAGAAGGCAAGTAGCTGGGAACCCTCAAAGAGAAGAGAGACCAGATCGAGGGACAAACAAAAGACACCGGTTAGTCCATCTATCTCTCTTCATTCTTAATTCATAAAGGAAGAATACTAGAATAGATGTCTCTGTTTGTTGCTAAGGCACTGTCACACCTTAGGTGGATAGGATCGTCCTGCATAGGCATTTTTCCCCACAACAAATTGGCGACTCCGCTGGGGAGATCTGTTTAGTCATTTTATTTGTGTTTCCATCATTGTTTGTTTCATAGACTCAACAGCAACAATCGAACTGCATCTGCTATTCTCAGATGCAAAGTAGACAGTTGCTGCTTTGATCCAATCACTGGACTTGTCTATGATCTTAACAATGGACTCACAAATGATTTGATGATCCTTTGTGATAGATCTTAGTACTCCCTCAAAGCATCCCTTTGATTGTACCTTGCTTGTTGCTTTTATTTGGCCTGAAACAGTAGATTAATCAGCAATTTGTGACCCAGAACCCAAAGAGAAACTCTCGTTTCTCCTTCAGCGCAGACCCTGTGAAGGGATTCTGCATTTCAACGCAGGTCCCGTGAAGGCTACCTGCGCTGAATGTCAAAACCCCTGTGTTGAGGTTGCGCTGATCCAGTTTGGCCTTGTGCAGCTGGGGTTCTCTGCTCTGTTTTGCCTTGTTTTGATCTCTGATTTTTGCAGCCTGTAACCAGCATAAGTACCAGTCTGATAACTCCTTTTCTCTGCTTAAATTCCGCCTCCTTTTGTACAAAAATATTGTGATTGTTTTTATGTGTTTGTGGCGTCATTTACAGTTTTCCTTTGCAAGAGTGAAATAGTCATCCTGTAGCCCTTGATTCAGATCTGTTGATTGTGATCTTAGGAGAGATTTCATTGGCTGTTTGCAGTTGATTATACATTTACTTTTGCATTTGGTTTGAGTTTGTCTCTTTTAAGTGCGAAACAAGTATTCATTTTGGAAATCGTTAAGTGCTGTAATCTCTTCTACCCTCTCTGATTTCGGAAAAAGTAAACTTGTTTGTATTTGTCATTTAAAAGCAAATTCAAAGTTGTACAAAAAGCTTTCTTTATAGGCATCAATACTAAGAAAGCGGAAAACAAACACCTGCATCGTGCATTTGCATCTTGATAGTTTGCATGTTTGATTTAGGAAAAGTGCATTAGAGTGTGCTGATTGCTCTTTGAGAAAAGATGGTGTCTTTCTTTTCCCTTAGTAGCTAGGATTTTCAAAGTTGAAAAGATATAAAGCTTGCTTATCATCTTTAGACTGCATTTAGGAATTGTATCATACATCTCGTGGTGAACCTCAAAAGGCAAACTTCTAACAAGATCAACCTAAAATAAATTGAATGAACTTAACAACGCTTTGCAACATAACGCACAACATAGAGGTCTAGGCTAGAGACGTGTTCCGGCGTCGTAAAGCCTGGTGACTGTCGATCTCGTTGATGGTGGGTGATTCCTCCTGAGGGACGATAGCGCCAGTACGGATTGTGCTCCCACGTACCGTCGCGTATATATTGGGAGACCCCTATAGGCATAAAACCTTTATCCTTAGGAAGCCGTGTCGGCCGCCCTACTGATCGCAATGCACTGAACATAGCATTCAAGAAGATCGACTGCCCGTACCCTAAAAAGTATTCTGCGGTTTTGCGAAAAGTTTGGCACACCCTCTGCCTAGAACTCCAGAGTAGTTTCTTTTGGCCTTTTTCGGACTCTATAACAGAAAAAGTCCATCCGAGCATTTGTCACTTCGGGCTCGTTAAAACATCGAAGGAGACTAGAGTCATCTTTAGCTTTTTCTCGACTCTTTAAAATTGAAAAAGCAAGTTGTGTCTAAAGCGTCGTTAAAATTTATTTTAAACGGAACAATCACCCTTTATTCCTGCGTTGATCTTTAGGTTGAGAAAATGGAGCACACCAACCAAGGAATTCCCCTTGGTGGAAATCCTAGTCCCTTCTCCTCTTGGGGAGATGTTGGTGCACCTCATATGGCCACATTGTCGCTTCCAGGACTGACAATTGGCTTGCCGGTCTGGCTCTTTTCAACCAATGTCGTTCAGAACACCACTATTCCTGAACAGTCGAGTCAACAGTTAGACCAAACCAGAGTTGCCCATCAGCCTTCTACTTCATCTAATTCTTCCTCTCCTCCTTCCTCTTCGCTTGACGGAACTGGTAAAACAAAAAACCAAGTTCCTAAGGAGAATAAGGAAAAGAAGAAGAAAGAGAAGAAGAAGAAGGAGCCAAAAGCGACTGGGGGCAAACAAGTGGCGTCTGACAAAAATCCACACACAGCACTGACCAGGCCTAAATCGCCATGTGTCATATGCAAGGGAGACCACTTCCACAGAGATTGTCCCTACATCCCTCAGATACTAAGGGACTGGTCTCCCCGTTTGCACAATTCGGTGGCGTCAACCTCTGATAGCCATGTTGACCGCACACCGTCAACTAGTGAAAGTGAAGCCACAGGACAGAGAGGGAAAGCTAGATTTCCCTACAAACTGTGTGAAGGCGATCACGCCATCCACCGTTGTCCCTTCTTAGACGAGGCTAAAAGAGTTTTGGAAGATCGCCCGATTTTACGAGCGCAACTTCCTCCTGGATATCAAAAACTCTTGCCAAGTCCTTCACTAGTTGAGAACCCGGCTGGCCCGCCCAGATGGTCAGTCGAAGCACCTATCATTGAAGATGAACCGTCTGAATCCATACCTGACGAAAGTCAAAAGGTTGAGGCGGCAGTTGACCCGGTTTTGCCTTCAGAGGCTCTATCTTCGAATGATACCATCACAGAGGAGAATAAAGACGACACCGTCCAAATTCTCTTCATCAACACAGACTCCGACGAACAAGGGGGCAATTTGCCCATTCCTTTATCGCAGGAAGGAACTTCGTCAGAGTCATACCCGGCCGTCTATTCGGTCCCACCACCAAGCAACCTAGTTGTCTCGTTCGACTGGAACCAACTAGGCAGACCCCGGTTGCCAGCAAGCATACCATTCAGAATTATCGTTCAAATATACAGAATGGTAATGGCTGGCACTATCATTGATGAGGGGGCATCTGTGAGTATCCTTTCCTCTATTGCTTGGAAAGCGCTTGGTTCGCCAGCGCTTTTGCCTGAAATGAGAAATCTATCAGGCTTTGATAAAGGAACCAGTCGACCTCTAGGGATCCTCCCCAATGTGCCCATAACATTGAAATGGAAGATCGTTCAAATGAACGTGATGGTCGTTCAAGGACCCTTGGATTATAACCTACTCCCTGGACAAGACTATATATATTGCATGGGAGCCATCGTCTCCTCACTCTTTAGAGTAATGTGTTTTCCGCACGAAGGAAGAGTGGTCAAGCTCATGGACCAGCTTTCATTTCCCAGATCACGCATCGCAAATAGTCATATACCATCCCTAAATGGTCTCTTCACGCAAGAAATGTCTCAACCCACGGTCCGTCCTCCTGATGAGCGCGAGTAATCCGGGAGGATATGACTGGAACCCAGGGGGCATGCGTCTTGGTCTGCTTCGGCAGGAAAACTTTGGGTATAGGGTAGGTTTCCGAGGGAGAAAATGACTAGTCTGTACCCCGCCCATGTTGGAAGAGGGTTATTCTAGAATAAGATTCTTTTGTCAAAGTTATGTGAGTTGGCGGGCATCGTCGCTCACCTTTGTCTATTTCGGTAGACATTGCCGAGGAAGTGTTTTGTTTGAAAGATTAACGAGACAATCTTTGGGTAACCTGAAAGAGGTAGGCCTCTCTCGGTAAAACAATTGTTTTGCCGGACTAAAGTAGGGGTAACCTTGAAATCGTACTTTATGCCTGGGGGCATGCAAACCTTTTGGAGTGCAAGCAAGGGGCGGCTATTTATTTTTTAAATTTTTAGGTCCTTCCCTTTAAACCTGTAGGTCTAACCCTTTAAACTCGTAGGATTAGTCGTTTCCGAACTTGCATAATGAAAGGATGCGAGGCATAGCTTTGTAAGATGAAGCTCCATAAAATATAGAATCTTAATGAGACATTCTTATCATATGACTGGGTAATCGAGCAGTTTTAGCACACAGTTCATGCTCGTTAAAAAATAAACGCAAGATCCAAGCAGTTTTAGCACATAGTTCATCCTCGTTAAAAAATAAACATAAGAACGAGCAAATGTTTCCACCCGCGTTTAAGCTCGTTAAAAAATGAACTATCCCGGTAAATAATCACTGTGAATGTAATATCATCAGCCATTAAAGCCTTGGTCGTGTTTGCACCGTCACCTCCACTTTTCCATTGGCCGATCGTTCACCTCCATATGTTTGTTTACCCATTTTGAGGAACAGCTGCGAAGAGTGATTTCACTAGCCATCCTTGTAACACTGCCGTGATTGGAAAATTCCAACCTGTACCTGGAATCAGCTGCTAACCTGTTTCATCACTCGTTCCTCAAAAGACGAGTCTTCTTTAAGCTCTTTTCATCTGACTCGTAAAATATGAAAAGATTGTCGAGTCCTTGGCCTTCCAGCTCGTTAAAGGGACAAGAAGTGCTATCCCTCCTCTAGATTTTAATCTTTTTGGACCTGAGGGATTATTGCACAAAAAGATCGAGCGCTTGTTTTATTCGGCTCGTTAAAACTATCGAAAACTCATCCCTTTTGTATTGTTTTATACTTTTTCGGACCTAAGGGATTAGATGACGAAAAAGGACTTTTGGAGTTAATTTTATGTATCTTTTCAGACTCTCTAAAAATGAAAAGAACCGAGTTATCTTTGTCGTTAGACTCGTTAAAATCATTAAATAGCGACAAACTTGTCTTTAGACGAGAACGAGTTTCACTATCGCTAGGCTCGTTAAAACATAGCGATGGGCTTGCCCGAAGGGCAGGTTATAGAACAAGCATATGTTATCCTCCTCAAGCTTGACAAAAATAAAGAGGTACTGGTCACCAATGACTGGGGAAAAATTGGGAGAAACTCAAGAAAACTTTGATGGTAGCAAGTCGCTCTTGAACATGACACTTTTCCTCCATACCACAATCAGGTTGGGTTGTTTCATTCACCGGTCACATCCATGGTCTCGCCATACCAACCATATTTGGGGTAATGCTACCGATCCATCGCATCAGTGTCGCCATATGTTCAAGAGAAGTCGTTCAGAAAATTCAACCGTGTCCCATCCACTGCCGCACATTATCTTTCATCCTTTCATGACCGCCACCCTGAATCATATGTCACAGATCGTTTTCACCTCCATCAAAATCATTAGCTCCGTTCCGTGTCACTGATGTGGGATTCATTAAGGTCCTCCTTTGATGGATCGCTTCTTGTCGACATCAGCTCATTATCCAAGAAGTTGATCTAGGAACAACCCCTTCAGTACTTTGAAGCTTGCATGCCTCAATGGCAAGTTTCTCACTTTCGGCGACAGGTATACATCAATGACCTTCGACCGAAAGATTTTGCGTGGTGTTCGACGCCAAGTCCTTTATTCACACCACGTGAATTGTATTGCAGTACCTTGAGGGTCATTATCATTATCGGTGATTCCTCTCGCGCTTGTTAACGGTTTACCTCATTGACCGGTAATCAAGCGATGTCTTTCCATGTTCGACTTCAGAACATTTCTCACATGGATCGACTTGTACTTAGAGTGAAGATCGAACGAGTTTGAAGACCCCGGATCTAGTTTCATCCATCTGGGCTACGATATATATTCAAAAAAGATAAAGACATTGACATGTACATCATTGCAGCAGATAATCATCCTACCCAAAGGATGATAATTTCAACAAAATTATCAGTCTACCACCAGACGATTGTCTGTTCTATGTAGAGGAAAATGAATTTATAAAGCTGAGCATGGGAATGCCCGCCTCAGCTAGATCATGAAAGCAGTATGAAAAATAATGTATTGTATTGTATCTTATTACAAGTCTCCTCCCAGCACTGGATGAACTTCGGATCCCCCTGATAAAGCATTTCACCCGATAAACGGCCTCATACTTTAGGGGGCAACTGTTATAGACATTTTTTTGCCTTACAGCATTGAGCATGAAATGTCCATAATCTAAGGGATCCAAAGTCCCTAAACATGTTGTTCCTACCCCTAGAGGAACAAGGCTAACAAACCACAGCAATCCACAGAAGTTCTCCACCAGAAACTGCTAAAAAACAAGTCAATTCAGGATCAATTCAATGGCTCCACTAGCTGTCTGCGCTGAATGTCAAAGCCAACACTGGCTACCTGCACTGCAACGCAGGTAGAAGCACTACCAGGGTGCGTTGAGCGAGAATTGCCAAATGGCAAGTTCATTCCAAGAGGTGTCAAGACCCAGGAAGCTTCCAGAATCTTCCTCAATGACACTTGCCTCAGTGAATTCGACTGGTGATGAGTAAGAGGTTCCTAATCTCCAAGTGGGAGCAAGAACCTCCAAGTGGAATCAAGAACTGACAGAGGGAGAGGACACTAGTCAGATCTCAAGCTGACTCATCCTCTCTCCAAACATCTATATATGGATCTCTCCTCCATGAGATCTAGAGGCTGGAATTTTGTTATTGCAAAGAATTGATGTTGGTTTGAGATTGGAATCATTGGGTGCTTAATGCTTTGAAGGGGGTGAAGATAGGAATTCCATTTGCTGGGAAGGAGATGCTGGATTGGAGCCCTCTGGGTTGTATCTCTTCCTGAACCTTGTTATTCATCAATAAAGCTATCTTGGTTTCTCCTATATACTGGTGTATCTTTGATGTATGATTGCATTAGTATGTTTAGTTTATTTCTAATCCTGAACTAGTTATGAATATGAATCCATGTCTTGTGTAGTGTTCTCTTCTTGTGATCTTGCAGAAACCTCTTGAAGCTGGGCGAGCGAGAAGGCAAGTAGCTGGGAACCCTCAAAGAGAAGAGAGACCGGATCGAGGGACAAACAGAAGACACCGGTTAGTCCATCTATCTCTCTTCATTCTTAATTCATAAAGGAAGAATACTAGAATAGCTGTCTCTGTTTGTTGCTAAGGCACTGTCACACCTTAGGTGGATAGGATCGTCCTGCATAGGCATTTTTCCCCACAACAACCAAGTAATATGATTCCTTTTATTCCTACTATTTTTCCTTTTATTGATCATGATCCATCCATCCAAATTCGTTTTTTTGTCTTAATATTTGGTTGTTGGTTTGCTATGGTATTTTCTTTCTTTTAATTCGATGTGTTGATGGTGTAACTTCTCTTATTTGATGCAATTGTTATTCTATGACAACATTATGTTGAGTAATGGCCTTGTGATTCCCTTTTCAACGAATATGTTAATTATTCCATTTTCTTCCTTAGTAATGTTGATGATGATCTTCTTGTCTTTCTTGGAATATTTATTGTAATCACGGTGTCGATATGGTTTCACCTTTAATGGATTCCCTTCATTTTTCACACCCATATCTTCAATTTTTTGTCAAATACAACAACATGTTGTATCATATGTGCTTGGTCTTTAATTACTCTAACCAATGAAATTGCCCATCATATTTGATATGTATATCCTCCAACTAGAGCTCTTCTTCAAGTATATGTTGGTCACCTTCTTGAATCTTCTCTTCATTCTCGATTTGAACTTGCAATGTAATATCATCCATCAAATTATTTTTCAATTCTATATTGCATTTCTAATTTTACCTCAACAATAATTAGGTTTTCTTCAACCTTCTTGCGAATTTCGTCTTCAAGTTTTTTGTAATATTCCTTGCAAATTGTTTTGGTGATATCTTCATCCTTATTCTTTGTTTTAGATGCCTTTTAATATTCCTCGAAACATTAAGAAGTCCTTGGTTATGCTTAAACAACCTTTTGGTTTCTTTTTTTCTTTTTCTTTTTCTTTTTATTCTTCTGTTGAATCATTATTTTTATTATCTTAATTTCTTAACCTTGTTCATCAATTTCTCATCAGTGGATGAATTTCCTCTATATTCCTTGAACATTCCTAGGAACAATTTCATCTTCATGTCTTCTAAACTTAGGTATGACCATTAACTCTGACGTGGGGGTTTAACTTATAGCCTTGGTGTCTTAACAATAATGTTCCAAGATAGTTATGACTTCAATCAAACCTTTTGCTCAAAATTTATTCTAATTTTAAATTAGCATACCATTTAAAATTTTGATTTGCACATTATCATGTTGCTCAACCTTACACCTAATGTAAAACCACAATTTTTGCACCGCTAAACCTACAATTTCAACATATAACATCTTCATATATCTTATTTTCAATGCCATAGGTTTTAATAGATCCTGATGTGCCAAGGAAAAGTTATGCTAATTTCCCCAAAACTCGATGACTCCTGCACCTTTTCGAAGAGTTCACTTGTATGCTATGCGACACACCCTATTTAGTAGATCTATTATTTAAAGTTTGACTTGAAACACTTTATTTTGTCTTCTTTCTAATGTAACTATTAGCACTCAATTTTTGACTCTAGCTTCCTATATACCAAACGAAATTGTTTAAAACTAATTTCAGGACTCGATAGAAACCCTAACTTCCACACTCTATAAACTTAAAATTATAGTGAAGCATAATTTTAACTTTTTACCCCATGTACTTTATTATGTCCTCTCCACACCCTAAAATTTCACTACACAAAAATCCCCCAAAAGTTTTTGCGAAAACTGATAACATGACTATCTGAAGGAGGGAAACCAAGGATAGCACACTACGACTCTAAGTGTTACGTACCTGATCATTAGAACATTACAATGAACCAAAGTACACAACGTGTGAATGCAGAGCACAACTCCAAAGATTTAACAAAGATAAGCTACACAATAACTCCTTATAGAATAGGAGAACCTCCTATGGTTAACCCAGGTATAACCACATAACCAAATCACATCTTCGTGTTGACAATATACATTAGCCTTTATATATACCTATTGTCACTCGTTGCATATTTGGGCCTTGTATTGGTGATCAATAAATTGTCGTATTCCATTGGACAATTCGTCATAATAGATCTGATAAAATTATACTTAAAAATATGAAATCTACACTATGAGTGCTTTTTTCTCTTTAGATTTATGGATTTGTTGATTAATATTTATTGTGTATACATGAAAATTATAGCTATGTAGAAAATAGAGAATAGTGAAATAAAAAATCACAAATCGTGATTGACACAAAGATATAACCTGGGAAACCCTTTTGGGAGAGACTCAGCTAGAAGGTGAGGTTGCTCTACTCTCTTTCTTTGAATAGAAAATGGTTGCAAGTATAAATAAGTAAGGCATGTGGCCAATGGGCTACTACAGTGCATAAATCCTCATTGTGTGCTCTCTCCCCATCCCTCTCAACTACTCTTCTCATCTACGGAAAAAATGCACTCAAAAAGAATGGAACCACTTTTCCTCCTAGTGGCCCAATTATAACGCAGCTCAATAGCCTACTAGTGGTTAGGTTGTACTCCTTAAAACCTTAATTAGAGTTCCTATATTGACTCTTCTAGAGTCTTCTTCATCATGATCACGTGGCTAGCCCCTTTTCCACTAGAAACAAGGGATGGTGTGGCATCCTCTTGAATTATGGTTGTCAATTTCAATAGGTCAACTCCCGAGAGGCATAACTCTCTCATACAAGCTCTTATTGAGGTTATTTTTGCACCATTGGAAAGCTATCAATGAGAACATTATGGAATTTGGGTCCATAGTAAGGTTAAGACCACAAAAGTGTTCATTTAAGGCCTAAAAATGGCTACTGAAGTTTTTGACCCAAAAAATTCCAAATTAGGACCACTAGTAAAAATGGTCTTGTGCATTGATTCCTCTACTTTTTCAAGTCTAAAAGTATTAATATGGATGAAAATTAACATAATGATCCAATATGGATCACACCTCCCCATTTTCAGAGGCTTTTGGTCCCCTAAAACTTTTATCAAATGACGTGATTATAATTTTCCTGTGCCTTCTGTTAGGTGTACCATTTAGCCTTGCCTAGAAGTTGTCCTTTCAACCCAATCTGCCAAAGTTCATGCTACCCCCATCTTGTAGTTATGGAACTCTTTTGAAAAATTGTATTATCTATTAACTTTCCCTAAGCATTTGGTTCCAAATCCTCTACGAAAGGTAGGACATGTTCCTCTTGTTCCTCTAACATGGAAGGCTCATAGAATTTCAGATTTTGTAAATTCACAATTGAGTAAATGTGCATGTATGGGGTATATTGAGTCTATAAGCATTATTGCCTACCTTTTATAGTACCCTGAATGAACCATATTGTAGAGCCTTGATTTTCTTACTAAGATCATGTAGCCTCTCCGTGTTCAACTATAACCATACTTTGTCTCCCACCATGAACGAATTCTCTATTTTTTGTTGATCATGCCTAGCCTTATATTTTCCCTGTGACTTTTGCAATGTCTCTTATACTTGTATAAAGATTTGCCTAATATTTTCTACAAATATTTCTACCCTTAAGGCATCCCTTGTAAGACCCTCCCTAACTCCTCCTTATTTCCCATATGGAATATCGAAAGGTGAATGTGACAAATATCCAAAACAAGTTTCTAATGGTGACTTACCAGTAGGAGTGTGCATTAATTTGTAATAGATACCAGATTTTCATCCTAGTCCTTCGAATGCTTCTGATTGTAACCCCTCAAAATTTGCACTAAATCCCTATTGACTACTTTTGTCTATCCATCTGATTGTGGATGGAATATTGTAGACCTCTTCAACTTTGTGTCCATCTTCTCCCACAATTTAGTACAAAATGCACTAAGAAATATCATGTCCCTATCCGAAATGATGCTCCTTGGTATTTGAAAGTGCACCCAAACTTGTCCAAAGAATGAGTTTGATGCTTCTTTCCCACTGATGGTCTTTTTATAGGGCATTAGAACACGTATCTTGTTGAACTTGTCAACTACCACAAACAAGCAGTCATGTTCCTTCTTAGTTGTTGGTAAACCTACCACAAAATCCATGGAAATGTTTTCCCAAGGACGAGTGGGTACAAGTAAGGGATGATATAGACCTTGCTTCATGTTACTAGGCTTTTAGTGGTACAACAAAGCATGCATCCTCTTATGAACCTAGCTACTTTTTCTTGCAACTTGGGCCAATACACATACCTCTGCAAGTTGGCCACTATCTTCCCTACACCAAAGTGTGTTTCAACCTTGGAGGTGTACGCATCTCTAATCAACTATTATCACTCACCTTTAGGTAGACATGACTTATCCATCCTGAAGAGTAACCCATCCTAGAGATGGTAGTAAATTGTGTTGTCACCATTGTGCACATGACTCTAACTCTACAACTACTGAAACACCTCCTTGAAGTCCTCATCCTTTGAATATGCCTCTTTGTATGCATCATGGGTGAATGGATCCATGTGCATCATAGTTCCCAAAGTTATGATCTTTAATGTGGGTGGCCTTGAAAGCATGTCGAACAACTTGTTTGTGTTTCCCTTCTTGTACTTGATCACTAGAAGAAATTGTTGTAGGAACTCCATCCACTTGTAATTCTTTGTTTGTTGTAGTTTACTCTAGGCCTACAGGTATTGTAGTGGCTTGTAATCTGTGTGGATTACTATCTCCTTTCCCATTAGATAATGTTTTCACTTCTTCACAACTTTCACTAGGGCATAGAGCTCCTTGTCGTGGGTACTGTAGTTAGAAATTCCCCATGAAATACTTCAAAGTGATATCATACATGCCTTCCTCCCTACATCAAGACCACTCCCACAGCATACCCACTCACATCTATCTCCACTTCAAAGGGTTGCTACAAGTTTGATAATGCTAAAAGTGGTGCTTGGTCGATATTCTTCTTAAGCTCCTCAAAGGCCCTCTGCTGACCCTTTCCCCACTATAAACTCTTTCCACTTACTATTATGGCATGGAGTGGTATTGATATCACTAAAAAGAGTCTATGAATTTCCTCAGGTATTGTGCCACCCCAACGAAACTCCTAAGCTTAGAAACATTAGTAGGCATCGAATAATCCATGATTGCCTCCATCTTGGTGATATCTATCTTCAACTCTCCTCCACCTAACACATACCCTAAATACAACAAATCCTGTTGTGCAAAATCACACTTCTTGAAATTTACTAGCAATTGGTGCTTCTTTAATGTCTCTACCACTTATGTTAAATGTGAGATGTGCTCCTCCCAGGTCACACTATATACCAATATATCATCCAAATAGACAATATGTTAAAATTGGCAACTAGGGCCAAACTCCATGTGGGTCATCTTATTGATGGAAGCTGGTATTTTTCTTGGATCCCTCTCATCGAGAGGTGTAGGATTGATCTAAATATAATCTGATTCTGATAAGTATTCATGGAGACATGAATTTATTTGTGTTATGGGACAATTCGTCAAGGTCTGCTAGCAACCAAATAAACCCCACTTGTGCTCAACATTTTAGTATAAACAGAGGTGGCCTTCAAGTCATTTCAACACACTTGGGATCTCTTCCTCTCTACTTGTCTTTGGGTTTTAGTAGGACGAGAGATCCTAAGGGATAATGCTTCCCTATTCTAGAGGGAAAAATTCAGGACTACCGAGAACTGCCGGAACTGTCGGGAACTGTCGAGAATTGCCAGAACTGCTGGAACTGCTGGGAACTGTCGGAATTGCCAAGAAAAGCCAAAACTGCTGGAACTTCTGGAACTGCCAAAACTGTCGGGAATAGCTAGAACTGCCGAAACTACCAGGAACTGTCGGAACTGTCGGGAAATGTCGGAACTGTCGGGAACTGCCGGGAATTGTCGGGACTGTCGAAACTGTCGAAACTGCTGGGAACTGTCGGGAACTGCCGGAACTACCAGAACTATCGGAACTACTGGGAACTGTCGGAACTGTCGAGAACTGCCGGAACTGTCGGAACTATCGGGAACTGTCGAAGCATATGTCTCCGAAGGAGAGCAGCATGAAAGGGACAGCTAACTAACATTGGGACAGTTGTATGGTACTTAGCAGCATATACACCAAGCATGCAATGTCACATCTAGCATGCAAAGGAAAGCTAGCATGCAACAACAAGCATGCTAAGGACAACAAGCATGATAGGGAAAACAAGTTAGCAAGGGACAACAAGCAAGAAAGGTGCAGCCAGAGCATAGGTCAATATGGAAACATGGTGTAGCAATGGCACATAATGTAGTACTATGATGGGTACAATCATGATTAATGAAGCGTGATGAGATGCAGCATAGTGATGATGGGTGCAGCATGATGCAGCGCAGTGAGGTGCAGCATGACGACGAAATGCAGCACAACGATAGGTGAAGGAGTCACCTTGGAGAATCAGTTGAAGCAACATGTCTTCAACTGATCTCATGTATCATCTTCTTAGAGAAGATCTATGCTCTTATCTAAATAAGTCAAAGTGTTGACTTCTGTTGTAAACGTACTATCTCTCTCTCTCTCTCTGCTGAACTATTGAATAACATATAAGAAGAATTGATCAAGGGTTCCCCACATTGGGGTTTGTCCCTAGCTAGCGCCACATCTTGTGTCCTCTTGTCTTGGCTTGTCTTCTGCGATTTATGTTTATGTTCTATCTGCAGTTTACTTTAATGCTGATGTGATTACTAATCTAGAAAAGATATTGAGCTAACTGTGAAAATTGAAATAAATTGCTCTAAGCATAGAACATACCTAAAATTTAACATGGTATCAGAGTTGAGGTGAAGACAATGCCCAAGCAAGAGTGAAAGAGCAATCACATCCCTCTTCAAATTCACCAAGGGTGAAGTCGAAATAGAGAATATTATCATAATAGCGCAGCTGAAGTTTTTGATTGCCTACCTAAAGATCACTTCATTTGGAAGTCTGCATCTAAGGGTGGAAGGAAAGGCAGATGCCTTGGTTGCAATAAGTTCGGCCATTATGCGAAGGAGTGTCTGAATAGCAGAGACACATCTCTTGATGAAGATAACAATCATTCCAGGGACATCTTCAATGATCAAAGGAATGATAGGTAATGCAGGTCATCAAGGAAATGGCCAACTCTTCAAAGAAAGCAAGGAACCCCAGTCCATCGAATAGAAGGGTGCTCTCTCTCTAATTTGGTAGAGATGGAAACATTTGTGGGATTATACTTGGAACCGATGCCACCTATTCCGGAAAGGGTGTTACCCCTCAATTGAATGAAGGTAACTCGATTCATCTACAAAATCTCTTTGATGTACCTGGTGGCAAGAAGAACCTGGTGTCCATTTTGGCAATGAAATTCAAAGGTTTCAAGGTGGCATTCATCTATGGAAAGGTACGTGTTCGAAGATAGAATTTTCAAAGATGTTTTTGAGTTCAGGGTTGTATCAAGTCGCAGGAAGTCGATTGAGGAACATGTCCATTGACACATAGCACCAGAGGTCTACCTATGGGGCCCTACCCGATGTGAGTCAGATGGTGATAGGGATGCCTGAATTCAAGAAGAGAATGAAGGTACATGTCTGAGATGTACCGAAGGAAAATCTTATAAGGGGACCATTCCCCTCATGCAGCAGGTCCACAGGTTTGGAACAACCCGAGGAGTTTGAGATTCATGATCAGGAATCTCATGTATACAGGTGGAAGAAAGCCCTCTATGGCTTGAAGCAAAACACCTCGAGCGTAGTATGAGAGGATTGATAGTTGTCTGATGAAGCTGAGATTCACTAGGAGTGAAACCGATCCAAACCATTACCCGAAGGTTGTGGATGATAGACCTCTCATACCGGCACCTTATGAGGACGACCTATTTCTGACAGGTGCAGACCCTCTCATTTGCAGAAGTAAGAGGGAGTTGGATTTCGGATGTGGAATGATAAACTGCAAGCTTGTGACTACCTCGAGGATCTTAACTTTTAGAAGTTATATGGTAGTGATGTCGGACCAGATTTGGGAAATGCCTTTGAGTTTCATAAACTCATTCGCGTTGATGTTCTTGGTGAACTTTCATCCAGACGTATGTTTTGCAGTTAGCATGGTGAGCTCATATTTGGTTGAACCTCACTGGATTGGTGCCAAGAATCTTCTGAGATATCTTCGGGGCACAATCTCTCATGGATTGAGATACACTGCCAGAAATATGAAACTGCATGATTATTCGAATGCTGACTGGGCAAGCAGTGTGGAGGATCACTAGAGCACTTCTTAGTGCTGGTTCTCTTTGGATTCTGCTTCGATATCATGGATGAGAAGGAAGAAAAAGTTGGTTGCTATAAGCACCGCCGAGACCGAATACATAGCTATGAGTATGATCTCGTGTGAAGCTACATGGTTGCAGAAGCTCTTAAGTGAGTTGTTTGCACACGTGATGAATACCACTATGATTCTCTGTGACAACCAGAGGGGGGATTCGATTGTTGAGGAATCCCGTATCTGATGATTGCTCAAGCAAATAGACATCATATACTGCCTTATCTGGGATATGATAAGTCGATGAGCGAGGAGGCTCCATTGCATTGAGATTGATGTACAGGTCGCAGACATTTTGTCAAAGCCCTGGGGAAAGGTCAAATTTGTGACTTTCCCGAATGACTTGTGTTATGGGAATAAGTACCCTAGGGCTTTGGGTTGAAACCCCAACAGAGCAAGAGCAAACTACAGTAACAAACACTCATACAACTCAAGCAACATGCTTATATAAACAAACTATGTGATAGTGATCATAACCGTATGTCCTTCATTTGGATAGTTCTAGCAGGGTTCAGACCCTCTGCAACTCCTGATGATCTTCGAATCTGTAAATCAACCAATCCGAACATACATAGCAGCATATAGATAAAGCATTTTAATGAAATCAACTTTATATCATATAAGCAAGATGATTAGTTATACATCAAAATGACATTCATACATGAATTACAACAGTATATGATGCATAAACAAAGTTAATCTTAGGAACAAGACAATGTTTCTTTTTATTGTAGAAAGCTATAACCAACACAGAGAGAATTCACCTGAGTCTTCTTCTTCCGGCTCCAAGCGGAACCGTCCTCTAGATCCGTCTAGTCCCAGTCTTCAACAGCCTCCTTCCATAACCAATACCATGATATCTCAAGCAAGTGGGAGAATATCAACACTCAAGGAAACAAGGGTTTCCTAAAACTTGGGGAAGTGCTTGAAGCACAGGGATACTTCAGACTCAGTCAGGGGATAATCTCAGTATAGTAATTCTATCTCTTCTCCTCCTTAAGGCCTTCCCATAGAAGTCTATTTATACTTCTCCCAATTAGTTTTTTAGTTGGGAAACAGTTGGGCCACAGGCACTAGGAGGTAATCAAACAGTAAAACCCGTGAACTCCGCCCATAGTTAAGGAAATTTAATTTTTTTAACTGTCTTAACACATATACGTGGGTTGGGTATTGACTAACCTACGTGTACATGCTTTTATCACAAGGCAAAGTAGCGTACAGGGAGTAAAACACTGTTTTTAAAATATTTGGACCAAGTCTGGAAGGAGGGGTTGCCCTAGGCCATAAACCAAGCATCACAAATACCAAGGGTGATATTTGGAGCTATAACAAATTCCCCCTAATATATGAGGTCAGAAGGGGTACATGATGGCCGAAATGTATTAAGTATATGGAAAGGAAACCTGTCGAAACTGAGAAGGACTTCACCAGATTTCAGCCTGCCAAGCCATCAAAAAGAGATCAAAAAGAAACAGCTATCTGAGGCGGGCATACCCATGCTCAGAGAAAGTAAAGAATGTCTGCATATCAAGTACAAGCGAATCCACTATGTATACAAGTATAAAGGATTGAAAGTACATAATGGATCATCTGATCGTGATCGAAAGTGCATGTCTGAATATCACATATAAGAAGATGATCAATGAAGATGAAAGATAAAGCTGATCACTAATGTCAAAAATTGATCCCAATAGTACCAAATGAACATGATGGAATAAGATGATACTACATCGCAACTCGGATGCCAACATATAAGATGTTGTTGTGAAGGACTGCAACATATAATGTGGATGGTGTTGACTAGCAGTAATAGGAGCAACTGACAAGTGAACCAAAGAATGCTAATGCAACTTGAGGTCTTCACTGACCACCATGGTACATTTCTACACAATGGGAATAAATGATCTGAAGTCGACCATGTGAGAAATCTTTTGATTACCAGTCATTGATGTATATCGTTAACAAATGCGAGACTACTCACCGATAATGATAATGAGAGTCAAGGTACCCAGTACAATCTAACAAATGCAAATGAACGAGCTGAAGTCGAACACCTGGAAGAATCTATCAATCAGGATCTATCAATCAGGGGATAATTATGGTTTCCCACTGTCGATATCGAAGGAATATACCACTGATGACTGCAAACCCCAGAGCAATGAGTCATTGTCGATAGGAAAAGATCCGCTAGAAGGAAGACATTAAGCCATCCTTCATCAACCTAGCGTGAGTGTAACCCATAGGCCAATAATGTGGAAGGAATCCGACCAAAAAGATGTAGTAACCCGACCGAAGCATGTTTCCGACGTACACAAGACGTAGCTAGCACACGATATAAACCCTCTGAACCAACCACTAATGAAAGCTGACACAGAGGTGAGAAATCCACCAATAGGGTCAAATGGAAACCAAGGCACTGCGCGAATCCCAATGTGTGATAATGAAAGCTGATGTCGAACACAAGGGAAACCACTCAGTCAAAGACCCATGATACTAATCGATGCTGAGCACAAGATGACCTATCAATAATGAAAATAGGGCCAAGGTGTGGCTCTAGGCTTGCCCTTAGAGCAATATGTCGTCATTGATAAGGACAAGACCTGCTAGCAAGAAGTCAATGGAGACCTTCTCAAACCGGCACAAGCAAAGGACCAATATAACTGATGTGATGACGAACATGACACTGACAACTAGGGATGGGTGACTGAAAAATAGGTCAAGAGACACCACAGAGAGGCCGAATCAGGTTTACTTCCCTTGAACAAAAGCACGACTAAATGATGACTATATGGCAGCATATGATAACTCTGTATAAGTTTGTCATGAAAGAGGCACGAGCAAACTCTCCATATGATTGGAAGAGGTAACCAATCGAAGGAGAACTGACTCAATAACAAGGTTAAGGCGTACCTAAGTCAAACTAAATCCCGCCCAAAATAGAGGAGAGACTTTCTTTTGAGTGCTTTGTTCAAGGGCGACAAAACTGACTCTAACTTCCAACAATATATGTAAATGTTGTCCCGTTCCCACTCTTTTTGGAATATATAATTTTTTGTCTTTTTCTTTAAGCTAGAAAAAATAACAAAAGAATGTTATAATACAGTGGAAAGAACGAGTGTCAGAGAAACAGATGATCTAGTTCCTGGGATGGGAACAATCCTATGCTCAATGCAGGGAGGTGAAACTAGTCAAGGACACTCAAAGGGATGTTCCTTCCACGGGTCAAAGGGTGTGTCAAGTTGCAGAAGCTAAGTGATTGCATGGTTGATCTTGCAGAAGACATGGTCAAATAAGTGGCTTAAACACGAGTCCAAGTGAAGTCGGCTCAAGGCCAAAAGGTGAAAATAGTCAAAATGTAATGCAGCAGTACAACTGAACACAAAGGAGCCTCTAGGGTATAAGGCCAGAAATAAGCGTAGAAGCAAGGAGAATGTGTCTTCAACGCACAAGTCATGGCGGGACTAAAGAGGACTCTCGAGCCTACTCAGTAAAATAGCATGGGCAACCAATGTCAATGAGGTTCTAACTACGATGCCCATGTAAAGGATGGCTCTACCATCGCATCATGATTTAAAAAATCGGTGAGTGAACATGGTTTGCTAACCAAGACATGATGGGGTCAACCCTATGGCTAATGTATCGCTGAACGGAGGCTAGTATGCAAGATGCAATGGAAAAAATGGTTTCCCTAACCTATATGCTAGTAAGTGAACGATATCGGCCATGACAAGTCAGCGCCCATGGGACCGAAATAGGATCTCGAAGAAGTGTCCAAAATATCCTGAAACAATAATCCATTCTCGACAATCCAAGCCCACAAGTCAAAAATTTCATGAGACAAAAAATCAAGTTTTAAGAAAAAAAATTGAAATTTCAAATCTATATATTGACTTTTAGACTCACAAATTTTTCATTTGCATTTGGAAAAAAGCTGTGGATAAAAAAGGAGCAAACTTGCCTCTGAAGAATTCAACTGTTCAAATCACGCCAAAGTTACCAGGTAACCCTCAAACCATACTTGCAATGTTTTGTGATGCTTTTTAGAAGTTTTAATTAAAATTTGACTGTGGGAATTCTTATCAAAAAATCCAACTCTGTGTACACGCAGGTTGGCTATGACCAACCCACGTATACGACGGCCCTACACGCGACTGTGTGTAAAGGGAACCCGCGTGTATGCGAGTTGAAATTCAAACTCAAATTCTAACGGTTGAAACTCATTTCTTTTCAGGATGACCATCACATGGAGAGAGAGAGAGAGAGCATACCACAATTGACAATGAGGTAATGAACGACCAAACTGCACTAGATGCATTGAGAGGGTGCGGCTTGTTGAAGTTCTTCAAAATGCCGAACATGAAAGTGAACACACGCCTGCTCGAGTTATTGATCCACTACTGGAGTGTGGAGGATGATGCCTTCATGATAGATCAGATGCCTCTCAAGATTGAGGTGGAAGACATCTACTTTATCACAAGTCTCTCCCGAAGAGGGGAGGTTGTGCATTCGACCGACAGGACACGGAGTAGTCTTTCAGTAGAAGACTATGTACACATATACTGTCCTAGGCATCCGGAAAATATTGGAAGTCAGATTCCAATCAAACACATGGATAGTTTATCTCTCAGGATTTTGTTGTTTACCATTGCCAGGGTAAACGGATCAGCTTCACTACATCAGGCTTCACGGGTGTCCATGAGCCTGGCAGTGGAATGCCTAACCACTGTGTTCGATTGGTGCACACCTCTTCTAACCAACATGAAGAGCCAGCTGACCTCCATTCAGAAAGGTCAGACTAAAAACTTTGGATATGGGACCATTTTATGCTCCTTCTTCTTCGAGAAGGTACCTGGGCTACATCCCAAGGTATCTGTCTCTATCAGCAGCCCGCGAGATCCACGGATGGGTAGGTGGGCTGACTTGATGAAACACCTTGGAGGCGGGGACGTGCCAAGGACGACTTTCGATGATGAGTTTTTCGCCTGGTGGGACCAACAAATCATCGTAGTCGACGACTACCCTTATGCTGGTATGGATTTCCAAGGAGATCCAGACTTGGTGTTGCCACCAAACGCAGCATGGGGAGACATAGGTAACAATTTTTTAAGTTTTTGTCAATTTTTAAGATTTTTTTTCTTTTTTAAATATGAAATTGAACTTAGAAATATTTTTGATGGGACTAAAATACTGACATAATGATCATTTTCCAAATGTGGGTCCAGTGAGACCAGATGGATTCTCGTGGCACAGGCATCGCGGAAGAGGTACCGAAGAGGCAGCTACTGAGACAGAGAGGGTCTTATATGCAGTCCAAAGAAACTTGGTGAGATTGACTCACCAGGTACCAATGGTAGCCATAGAGGACCTACCTGAGGAGATGCAGCGCCGCGTGGTAGGAGTACCATGAGACTGGGTCCGCATACTTCGGTGTGTGGCCAATGCAGTAGTTACCTTCTTAGCCACTCATCTTGAGCTGGGTCGATAGATAGACTGGACATGATTATGGGCATTTAGTCCCGATTTTGTATATTATTTTTTGAACACTTTATGTATACACAGGCAGTTTTATGATATATATATATATATATATATATATATATATATATATATATATACAGTTCTAAAGTTTTTATGTTTTTATTTAATTTGATGAATGATTGATATGCCAATCTAATGCTTGATTAGCGATAGAATCTACTAATGAATTTTCAGATCGTGGAATGTGCACATATGTAATATAAACAAATGATCATTGCAACACCCTCACTCTCAAAAATTGGTGATATAAATAAGGATCCCGAACCCGATAAATGTTATTTAATAGTGACATTACCAACTGTGAGTCAAGATACACTACCAACGAATCAATATCATAAGAAATAGCTTCGGATTGTAAATTAATAATGACAATATATTCGGAAATGTTATTTGAAGCAGGACTAATACATACTCCCCTTGACACCATCAACTGACCAGATGGATAATAAATCACCCAAGCTGCGGAAGCGAGATTTCGAGTGTGCCGACTAGCACCATCGACGAATCCGAAATAGACCAAGTCATCCATCAACACCTGCCAAAGCAAATCAAAAAAGTGTCGATATCACAAAAATGCCTGACAAAATATGTACAAAAATACAAAATATACAAAGAAGCCATTGCTCGGTCGTAACCTAAGCAAAATACTTCTTGAGGTAGAGCCCATTTCAGGGCTCCGCCAACTTGTTCCCTTCAAAATCGACTAATTCATAAGCCCCTTTTCCTAAAACTCGTTTTATTATAAAGGGACCATACCACATAGACTTGAATTTGCCTGCCCCCAAGGCGTCTTTATCTTGGTCATAGACCAAGACAAGGTCACCTTCAGAAAAGACCCGAGGACAGACAGCTTTATCATACTGAGTTTTAACCCTTTTCTTATGGGCCTCGTTTATTATGGCGGCATCTCGACGCTACTCATCGAGATGTTCCAAATGAACGAGGCACTCTTCGAGACTAGAGGTCTCTGGAAGAAGCTCAATAGCTAACTTAAGGGATGGAATTTTGCATTCAATAGGAAAAATAGATTCCAACCTATAAACTAACTGAAAAGGTGTAAAATCGGTGGCAGTCTTTACCGAGGATCGGTATGCCCAGAGAGCCAGGCACAACATGATGTGCCAATTGGAGCGATTTTTGTCAATTGTCCTTTGCAATATTGTCTTGAGGGACTTATTCACGGCTTCGAGTTGCCCATTGGCCTGAGGATAATACGGAGACAAATTCTCCTACCGGAAGCCCAACTTAAGAGCCAATTCGGTCATCAGTTGGTTTTGGAAATGACTGCCATGGTCAGTGACAATCTCTCTCGGGATACCAAAACGTGAAATAATCTGATTGAAGAGAAACAATGTTGTTGTTTCACTATCATTTTTATAAGTAGGCATGGCCTCAGCCCACTTCATAAAGTAGTCTACGGCCACTATAATATACTTGTGATTCGTCGTTGAAGGTAGATTACAAGTGGTAAAGTCAATGCCCCACTTCGTAAAAGGACCGACAGTGATAACAGGGAAAAGAGGAGTTGGATGCGCGCGCATCTTCCGAGTATAGACTTGACAAGGGTGGCAACGTTTGACCACTTCAATACAATCTTTGAAAATTGAAGGCCAAAAGTAGCTGGCACACAAGATTTTCTGGGTTGTTGCAAGCCCTGATAGATGACCACCACAAGCTCCACTGTGGCAATCATTGAGTACAGATTTTGCTTCCTCCAAAGTTAAACAATGCCTAAGGATTGAATCAACCCCTCGGCGATATAATGTATCACCAATGATAACATAGTTCTTAGCAAGGTGACGTAATTTTCGACGTTCATCCTTGGAGGAAGCAGGCGGGAACTTCGAAGTCTGGAGATATATGATGATATCTCCATACCAGGGATCTTGTGAAGAGATGAGGAATAGATGTTCATCTAGGAAACTTTCCTCATAAACAATGTCTTCTTCACAAGGCAGCTCAGAAATTAATTCCGCAAAAACCAATGACTTCTTAGACTTGGCTGACAAGAACTCGAGATCGAATTCTTGTAAAATAACAATCCATCGATTGTATTTGCCCCCAATCACTCGCCTACTAAGGACAAACTAAAAATGATTGATAGTTGCTAAGACAGATGTTTTGCGTAGCAGAATATAATGACGAAGCCGCTGGACAGCATGGATAGCTGCCAAGGCCAATTTATCAATAGGAGAATAGTGTAGTTCAAGACCTACCAAGCCTCGACTTAAGTGTTAAATCACATGCTCCGTGAGAGCATCATCTTCCTGAACCAAAACCATACCTATGGTTGATTCTGCCACTGCAACATACAAAAGGAAATATTTTCCATAATCCAATGGACTCAACAATGGGGCATAGATTAACGCCTGCTTCAAGGCATCAAAAGATCGTTGCGCAAAGTCATCCCATAAAAACGGAACTCCTTTCTTCAGCAAACACATAAATCCTTTAGTTATCTCAGCATAGTTTTCTATAAACCGTCTCAAGAAATTTGCCTTTCCTTGGAGACTTTGAAGTTGTCAGATGGAAGACGGGGGAGGCAACTGAATTATTGCCTCAACCTTGAAGGGATCAACTCGAATCCCTTCAGTTGATACGATGAATCCTAACAACCGACCAGATGTGACTGTGAAAATGCACTTATTCGGATTCAACCAGATTTTGTAAAATCAACATCTCTCAAAAACTAACCGAAGGTGGCTGGGATGATCAATTCTCTTTCGAGAATGAGCAGCTAAATCATCCAAGTATGCTTCGATGACATGCTTGATGTCGTGGAAAGCGTAAGACATGGCCCGCTGAAACGTAGCGCCAGCATTTTTAAGACCAAAAGGCATCTTTTTGTATGCAAAGGTACCCCAGGGACAAATAAAAGTTGTCTTATGTTGGTCCTCTGGATGGATAGATATTTGATTATAACCAGAGAATCCGTCCATGAACAAGAAAATTTCATTACCCGCACATTCATCAACTATCTGATCAATAAACGGTGTGGGGTAATTGTCTTTCGGACAAGCCTTGTTCAAATCCCTAAAGTCGATGCAGACTCGGATCGTTCCTTGTTTTTTGTCTACTGGGACTGGATTAGAAACCCACTCCGTTAGAGGAACGGGGTATATGAAACCCGCCTTTAGCAGCTTTTCTACTTCAGCTTTAATAGTTGTTGCTTTCCTAGGATTGACCAGCCGAAGCTTCTGACGAATCGGCTTGGCATTCTCATACGTCTTGATCTCATGCTGGACTATAGATGGATCAATACCAGGCATTTCCTCATAAGACCAAGCAAACACATCTCTAAACTCTTTAAAGAGGTCGGTGTAAATTTGAATCTCTTTAGGGGAACAATCGGCTCCAATGAAGACATTTTCTATAACGTCAGGATTCCTAGAGATGTTTATAGGTACAGTTTTTGAGATAATCGACATATTACCTTCGGCAAATAAATGTGTTGGAGCCAAAGGGTTTGACATTGTACAAACATCACTAGTAAGCAGATTGGAGAACCTGGATTCGACTTCCTGCAATGGTGGAAGAAAATATGATCGATGATGTAAATCTTCCCAAGGTCAATCTATACCCGTCATCGCTTCTAAAATTGCTTCGTCAGATGGTAAAATTGTATCTAAGCAATCCAAAGCAGAAGTAGAGTCAAGGGTCCAAGCTGGAGCCACATCACCATCTAACTCCTCTTCTGAAAAAGGAGTGGGATGGTTGTCTACAGAGTTAACGATAGATTGATAACTAAGCTCTGCTGCAGACATGGGGAATGCCATTCCACCAACCTAGCCTCCATCTAATGTGGTCGTAGATGAAGGTAAGGTCCAAGGGTCCGAAAAATAATGAGTTCGAAAGAAATCTTTCCGTGAAGGCCCCTTGGAGGATGAAATTGCATTGATTCTAGCTGTAGGAGGGGGAAGATCAAATATACCCATCAAGGAAGAGTACATCCCTACTCCTAAATTCTCTATAGGTTGACAAGGATTATCCACCAATGGAACGGTAGAATCCGAAGTTGCACGAGAATCACCTGGAGAATAATCTAATTGATTAATTTTAACAATTCTTCTGTCGTGAGGAAAACAAAGGATATGAAACAGAGATGAAACTATGGCGTCCATCTCATAAATCCAATTTCTTCCCAATAGGAGGTTGTAATCCAAGTTGGCATCAACGATTTCTACCTCAATATTAATGACCTTTCCTCCAACACATATAGGAAAAGCTGGGATAATTTCGTGTGGCCTATGAGAATGACCATCAAATGCTATTAAGAGACTCGGTGAAGGAACAGTTAAGGTGATTCAATGGCCTTCCAACATGACATAGACATTACGCATGTGGAAGCTCCCTCATCTACAATTGTTCGAAAAATATTGGTTTTCCGGTAAGTAGACTTTATCTGGAATGCCATATGAATAGGAAGTCTCTTTTTGACATTGAGCATATCAAAAGTGAGCACTAAAGAATTTTTTGGATCTAGTGCCCCGATTGCCGAAAGCAAAGCACTTCTTTAAGCAGGACACGACTAGAGTACCTCCAATGTAGACATAGCACATGGACTTTGAACCAAATCTTCTATAATCAAGTAGTTCTGGGCTGCCCTAGCATTAGGGTTAATCGTCAAGCGCTTAGCGGAACCTTTCGGTATTCGAGGTGTAGACTCAACAGAGGGTTTCTCCATATGAAGCGGGTCTAAGGTTTCGGGAAAAGATTTTGCCTTAGATGTTTATGTTTCATCGTAATCGCATGTGCGTGTGGCAACATCGACATGTGAGTTCATCGTATACACATTTAAGAAATTTTCCCCTTCCTGGTTGCCCCCTGCGGAGGTACCAGCATTCGAGTTCGCGCTAGCAAATAATTGCTGCCCTTGGGGAAAAGGGTTAGTCAGGACAACTTGGGATCTAGAGGACCCTTGCAGCACTAAAAAGCACTGAGCATCCTGAATCTTGGGGCAGAGGTGAGTCAAATGATCTCCATTGCATAACTTGCATGGAAATTTAACTTTCTTTTTAGACTCTTTTATACCCTCACCGCACCGTTTTCGGGCTTGTTCGCATTACCCTTTCCTTCTTGATTCTTCTTCTTATCTCGTCCCTTCTTCTTCCCATTAGGTTGTTGATTTTATTTGGGGTTAGAATCCTGGATGGCGTTAATGGAGGTAGGTTGGGAGGGCGAAGGTGTATACGGTGTTGCCTGGTTAGAAGAAGCAGTTTGTAAAGACAACTGTTGCAATTGGTTCAAAAGGTTCACCATATTTGCGTCAATTGATCCAACTATACCATTGGCGTGAGGGTTGGGCTTCAGTTGGCTAAATCAAACTTGGACCTAGGAGCATCAGGTAAGATTTTCTGAAGAGTCCCAGACTAAGAATATATCAATTCTAATTGTTGGGCTCGAAAAATAGCCTTCTCTTCCGAATAAACACCGGAAAGAGAAACATCCTTAGAGATTTCAGGTTGTAAAGATTTTAGAAACCATTCGAGATGGAACTCTGGTGGAATTTCGGCTTTGATAAGCCTCTTTCTTCGTCTCCATTCCTGGATATGATCCGAAATGTGAGTTGTCGTGTCTTGATGAAAATTGGCTAGAAGTTCAGTTCCAGCTTCATAACGGATAGGCAACTGAAAATGGTTTAAGAAAATATTAGCCAAATCACCGAAAGAAGTAAAAGTGCCCCCTGGCAACTCTATATACCATTTGGCCGCATTCCCTGTTAAGGTGCACTGAAATAACCTCAACCTGACTGAATCATCGATCAGGGAGTTTGATGAGCACTGTTATCACCCCAAGAAACTCTCCTAGGTTATATCTCAGAGATGCTCGGGAACATTACAAACTCAACAAAATGTTGGAAAAATGGTGGATGAATGAAAGAGATGCTACATATTCAAGCCAGATAACCACTTCTACTATGCTTGACCCCATACATGGGTGAACACCCCCAGACTACAGGGCTTTAGACCACAAATTACTCACAGTTTAAAGAAAATGTGATGATGGAGAAGACTGACCACACCAGCAGATGCACAGGACCCTATGATGGCCAGCTACAACCAGTTAAAAGGTCTGTAAATCTGTTTTCTAATACACAGACAGGATGACATCTCTCTGGCATTAAAATAACATAAACCTGCAAACAAATTCAATGATACATGCTAAATCCTAACACGGAGGTGGGATGACAGCCCCTCTAATGCTAAACATTAACAGCACATGAATAAATGCAAAACAGGCACAGCCTGGAACAAGAAGAAGAAGTGGACAGTGAGCAATTAATAGCAAAAGAAGCTTGCATTAGTTGAAAATGAAGACTAGACGTTGCAGGTATCACAGCAGTTACAATCTCCTGAAGTTGAACCTTACAGCGAAATAACACTCATCAACCTATTACCTTCTGTCTTCTGAGTATATATGGAGGTTGAATACAAAAAATCTCTGCTATTTTACATGAGAAGGGGTCATAATGGACCACCTAATACATTAATTCTCAGACATGGGCCTCTGCTGCAGTTCGACTGCTTTTATGGAAAAAATCGGCCTCTCTGGATATTTTGTTGTCCTTCTGTGATCAGGCGAAGTGAAATATAAATGAAACCCATAATCATTCAATGCTTTCAACTGCTTGAGGCAGTCCTGTTTCCTTCGGCCATTTTGTCATTTGAATGTAGGTAGTTGAAGCTTTAACGCATAGAGTACTGAATTACGGTCTCCTTCCTCCTTCGGGTACATTAAACAGGCTAAGTACATAGGCGATATGGCGGAGGCTTGACGGAGAAAGATCAACCTTCGATATGCATGAATCAATGGCAGAAAGCAGCTTACAGAAGCTATCGGAGAAGAAGCGGGAATCAAATATGGGTCGTCGGATCGCGAGGATGAACGACGGAGATTAGATCCTGGAGACTATCAGGAGGCAAACAAGCAAGGACAACGAGGGTCATCGGATCTGGACGCGGCAGATTCGACGGTGATTAATGTTATCACCCCAAGAAACTCTCCTAGGTTGTATCTTAGAGATGCTCGGGAACATTACAAACTCAACAAAATGTTGGAAAAATGGTGGATGAATGAAAGAGATGCTGCATATTCAAGCCAGATAACCACTTCTACTATGCTTGACCCCAGACATGGGTGAACACCCCCAGACTACAAGGCTTTAGACCACCAATTACCCACAGTTTAAAGAAAATGTGATGATGGAGAAGATTGGCCACACCAGCAGATGTACAAGACCCTGTGATAGCCGGCTGCAACTAGTTAAAAGGTCTGTAAATTTGTTTTCTAATACACAGACAGGATGACAGCTCTCTGGCATTAAAATAACATAAACCTGCAAACAAATTCAATGATACATGCTAAATCCTAACACAGAGGTGGGATGACAACCCCTCTAATGATAAACATTAACAGCACATGAATAAATGAAAAACAGGCACAACCTGGAACAAGAAGAAGAAGTGGACAGTGAGAAATTAACAGCAAAAGAAGCTTGCATTAGCTGAAAATGAAGACCAGACATTGCAGGTATCACAGCAGTTACAATCTCCAGAAGTTGAACCTTACAGCAAAATAACATTCATCAACCTATTACCTTCTGTCTTCTGAGTATATATGGAGGTTGAATACAAAAAATCTCTGCTATGTTACACGAGAAGGGTCATAATGGACCACCTAATACATTAATTCTTAGACATGGGCCTCTGCTGTAGTTTAACTGCTTTTATGGACAAAATCGGCCTCTTTGGATATTCTGTTGTCCTTCTATGATCAGGTGAAGTGAAATATAAATGAAACCCATAATCATTCAATGCTTTCAACTGCTCGAGGCAGTCATATTTCCTTCGGCCATTCTGTCATTTGAATGCAGGTAGTTGAAACTTTAATGTGCAGAGTACTGAATTACGGTCTCCTCCCTCCTCTGGGTACATTAAACAGGCTAAGGACATAGGAAATATGGTGGAGGCTTGACGGAGAAATATCAACCTTCGATATGCATGAATCAACGTCGGAAAGCAGCTTACAGAAGCTATCGAAGAAGAAGCTGGAATCAAATATGGGTCGTCGGATTGCGAGGATGAACGGTGGAGATTAGATCCTGGAGACTATCCGGAGGCAAACAGGCGAGGACAACGAGGGCCGTCGAATCTGGATGCGGCAGATCCGACAGTGATTAATGTTGTCACCACAAGAAACTCTCCTAGGTTGTATCTCAGAGATGCTCGGGAACATTACAAACTCAACAAAATGTTGGAAAAATGGTGGATGAATGAAAGAGATGCTACATATTCAAGCCAGATAACCACTTCTACTGTGCTTGACCCCAGACATGGGTGAACACCCCCAGACTACAAGGCTTTAGACCACCAATTACTCACAGTTTAAAGAAAATGTGATGATGGAAAAGGCTGACCACACCAGCAGATGCACAAGACCCTGTGATGGCTGGCTGCAACCAGTTAAAAGGTCTATAAACCTGTTTTCTAATACACAGACGGGATGACAGCTCTCTAGCATTAAAATAATAGAAACCTGCAAACAAATTCAATGATACGTGTTAAATCCTAACACAGAAGTGGGATGACATCCCCTCTAATGCTAAACATTAACAGCACATGAATAAATGCAAAACAGGCACAGCCTGGAACAAGAAGAAGAAGTGGACAGTGAGCAATTAACAGCAAAAGAAGCTTGCATTAGCTGAAAATAAAGACCAGACATTCCAGGTATCACATCAGTTACAATCTCCAGAAGTTGAACCTTACAACAAAATAACACTCATCAACCTATTACCTTCTATCTTCTGAGTATATATGGAGGTTGAATACAAAAAATCTCTACTATGTTACACGAGAAGGGGTCATAATGGACCACCTAATACATTAATGGGCCTCTGCTACAGTTTGACTGCTTTTATGGACAAAATCGGCCTCTCTGGATATTCTGTTGTCCTTCTGTGATCAGGCGAAGTAAAATATAAATGAAACCCATAATCATTCAATGCTTTCAACTGCTCGAGGCAGTATTGTTTCCTTCGACCATTCTATCATTTGAATGCAGGTAGTTGAAGCTTTAACGTGCAAAGTACTGAATTATGGTCTCCTTCCTCCTTCGGGTACATTAAACCGACTAAGGACATAGGCGATATGGCAGAGGCTTGACGGAGAAAGATCGACCTTCTATATGCATGAATCAACGGCGGAAAGCAGCTTACAGAAGCTATCAGAGAAGAAGCGGGAATCAAATATGGGTCGCCGAATCGCGAGGATGAATGGTGGAGATTAGATCCTGGAGACTATAGGGAGGCAAACAGGTGAGGACAATGAGGGCCGTCGGATCTGGACGCGACAGATCCGACAGTGATCGCTATCGGAAGGCGCGCACAGGTTAACGGCCAGGGGATCGTACAGGACGGCGGTTTTACGCGGCGGGCAGTTTCCCCGCACCGCCTACTGGGGCTCGGCGGTTTTCGTACATGGAGGAGTGATGCAATCAAACAGCGACACGTGGATGCAGGGTTCGGTGGGAAACCGCCTTCCCCGCGGGCTATCGCGTGTGCAGCTTGCGGGGAGAAGACTAGCGAACACTGTTGGATTATGGCAACGGATGATCTGACGGCAGACAAAAGGTAAAGGGTTAACGCACATATTTCGGGGTTGATATGACAGGCGATGGGCAGTATAGGTGCACGGTTAAATGATTTTCATTATATGCGCGGTTATAAGTGTTAAGACTTAAGCGCCGAGGAATAAACAAATAATGGGTTTATACGGGGTTATGAGGGTTTTATAGAATTATAAACAAGAGCGCCCTGAAGCCGTTTTAAAGGTTTATGCGGGGTTTAACGTGTTATCAGGGCTTTTGGTGTTTAATCAAAAAATTCCCGGGAGTCAGAAAAAATTGGGTTTTGGCGGGGTTTACAAAGGATAAAGAATAGGAAGATGGAAATAAGGAGACTTAGGGGAAATAAGGAGAACGGAAGAGGATGTGGAAACGGAGGTGGGGAAAGCTATAATGGCATAATGTAAATGGAGGGAGGAATACAATTAACTGCTGCGAGCTCCTTTGCAACCAAAAACAGCATTGCCCAGCCTGCTTCATCCATCAAAATTCACAAAATGTAGCAGAGCTAACACTGAATCCTTCTGGGGATGAGATCCTCCCTGTGAGGTCTCAAGAACCTACAGACCAATGCCTTCATACAAAACTATCTTAAAAACATTTGCCTAGTATCCATTGGGCATGGATTCAACTAAGCCTACAATAGAAACCTGTAAAAGAACATGATTACAATCACTAAGGCTTGAGAGCCTTAAACAGCATAAATATTCAAAAACTGGCCAACTGATGGGCCATCAAAATTGTTTCTCCTGCTCTCAGCCCCTTCATCATAGAGCTGCAAAACAGGATTTATTTGATCCTCTACCTCAAACAGTTTAGAACATTTGAGCTTAAGAGGTAGATATTGATCAAATTTCATTTCCCCTCTGTGTATTTTCCTGCTTGGATGTTCTTCATGGGAGCCTGTGTACACCTGTTGAATAATCATTGTTGTTGTGTACTTCTCTTTGTCATTTGTGGTCTACACAACTAATGTGAATGATGAACCATCGTTTTCTTGTGCAGGGGTAAAAAAGACATTATCTGCTCCTTCATTTTTCTTAAAACAGTCCTCATCCAATGAGGAGTCCCATAACTGTACATTTTCTTCCTCTATCATCTGATAAGCTGCCCTTTCAATCTGAGTGGAGGCCACCTGAGCAGGTTTCAAAATATCAAGACTGAGATGATCAGCGTCAGCCCTGAGCATTGCATTATGTTCTGCCTCAGTGTTTAAGTGGCAACTTTGAGGGATTTTCATTTGAGCAGACAGAGGGACAAAAGATGATGGGGAGCTTTCTTCTCCCTTATTGATCACCGGGCTAGGAATGGTAGCAGGCTGGCTAATTTGCATATCTGCATAGCCATGGGAAGATGGGCTAACTTCAAGCTCATATTCTTCAAGGATGAAGGTGCCAGCTGCTGATTGCTGCTGCTGACCAGCTTGCTGTTCTGCAGCTACAACAAACTGGCAAACAGTGCCTTTGGACATTGCTTTCTCATAAGCAACCCTGGTTAGGAAAGGAGCACCTTCCAAATCATGGACCTCCTCCTCTTCTTCAGGATGCTCTTCTTCCATGACTATATTTTGACAAAGGGTCTTCACCCTTTGATCTTCGTTTGTATATCTGTTTCTCTGCAAAATCTGCAATTGCTCCTGTGCTTCTTTATATGGATTTGGAGCTGGAAGAGAAATGGAACAAGGAGCTCCTGCTTCCTTAGATTTCTTCTTAGCTTTTAACTTGGAAAATTCAGAGGCCAAAAACTCAATCATCCTCGCTAATTCATCTATTTCATAATCATAGGATGATGAGGATTCACCTCCCTGTCTTCTGCTTTCATCATCACCTTCGAGTCTTTCTGCAGCAATAATGTTTGCTTCTACTTCAAAGGTTGCATCTTGCATATCAGCCAAAGAAGCACATCTTCTTTCTCTTAACAGCAGGCAGAACTGTGAATCAAAGGCATTAGCATAAATAATCATCGCAGAAGTAGGGGTATTCTTTACTTCAGCTGGCATTCTGTGTACATATGATTGAATCTGATATTGAAATCAGACAGCAGCTCACCATCTTCTCTCTGCAAGTTCCCAAATTCAGGATGATAAAAGAGCAGATCTTTATTACTTCCCCGGTGCTTTAAAAATACATCATCTAAAGCATCAATGTCTCCAATAGACCTAGGGGGTAAATTTTTGAACCATTTTCTAGCTTCCCCATCTAGGCTTTGGACAAAAACCCTCATCCAGGCATACTCTTCATTAATATCTAGATTATCAACATAACAATAAAAATATTCGAGGTGCTTGTCTGCTGATACTCCTTTTGCACCAGTAAACTTAGGCATAAATTCTTGATTATCTCCTGCAGGAATGGGATTTAAAGGAACAAGTAGAACTAGAGGTCCATACCTAGCAGCAACTATTCGTTCTATTTTTGTGAGAGCTTGCTGACCTGCCATGACTGAGGTATATGAAAAGGATATTGGTGGTCTGAGTGGAATGGATCAATGAAAGGAATGACAAAAACATAGGAATATGATGGATAGCATGAAAACTTCTTTCTTTGAGCTGGAATCCGAGAGGGAAATGAATAACAAGGAGCTATATGAATCTCTGAAGGTATTTATACACTAGTAGAGATACATAAAAATTCCAAGGCTTACCTAATCCTGGTGCTCCTTACTGCAATATTTTCTTCTGCTAAACGATCTTCTCAGGATCAGGCACTGGTTCAGCTGATGATTTCTGAAGATATCTCCGAGCATGCCTCACCAGCTGCGCCAGAACTTCAATGTGGAGTCACCAAAGGATGGTCTCCCACCAGCGGAGTCGCCAGATAGATGATTACAACCAAAACATGTGTCCAAACCTTGTCTATCATCAAAGTCTGGAACTATGTCGTTCTCCCAGGGAAGCTGAGCTTCAATCTCCTCTCCTCGGCAATGGCGTCGATTAATGTTATCACCCCAAGAAACTCTCCTAGGTTGTATCTCAGAGATGCTCGGGAACATTAAAAACTCAACAAAATGTTGGAAAAATGGTGGATGAATGAAAGAGATGCTGCATATTCAAGCTAGATAACCACTTCTACTGTGCTTGGCCCCAAACATGGGTGAACAACACCAGACTACAAGGCTTTAGACCACCAATTACTCACAGTTTAAAGAAAATGTGATGATGGAGAACACTGACCACACCAGCAGATGCACAGGACCCTGTGATGGCCAGCTGCAACCAGTTAAAAGGTCTGTAAATCTGTTTTCTAATACACAGACAGGATGACAGCTCTCTAGCATTAAAATAACAGAAACCTACAAACAAATTCAATGATACATGCTAAATCCTAACACAGAGGTGGGATGACATCCCCTCTAATGCTAAACATTAACAGCACATGAATAAATGCAAAATAGGCACAGCTTGGAACAAGAAGAAGAAGTGGACAGTGAGCAATTAACAGCAAAAGAAGCTTGCATTAGCTGAAAATGAAGACCAGACGTTGCAGGTATCACAGCAGTTACAATCTCCAGAAGTTGAACCTTACAGCAAAATAACACTCATCAACCTATTACCTTCTATCTTCTGAGTATATATGGAGGTTGAATACAAAAAATCTCTGCTATGTTACACAAGAAGGGGTCATAATGGACCACCTAATACATTAATTCTTAGACATGGGCCTCTGCTGTACTTTGACTGCTTTTATGGACAAAATCGGCCTCTCTGGATATTCTGTTGTCCTTCTGTGATCAGGCGAAGTGAAATATAAATGAAACCCATAATCATTCAATGCTTTCAACTACTCGAGGCAGTCCTGTTTCCTTCGGCCATTTTGTCATTTGAATGCAGGTAGTTGAAGCTTTAACGCGCAGAGTACTGAATTACGGTCTCCTGCCTCCTTTGGGTACATTAAACAGGCTAAGGACATAGGTGATATGGCGGAGGCTTGACGGAGAAAGATCAACCTTCGATATGCATGAATCAACAGCGGAAAGCAGCTTACAGAAGATATCGGAGAAGAAGCGGGAATCAAATATGGGCCGTCAAATCACGAGGATGAACGGCGAAGATTAGATCTTGGAGACTATCGGGAGGCAAACAGGTGAGGACAACGAGGGCTATCAGATCTGGACGTGGCAGATCCAACGGTGATCGCTATCAGAAGGCGAGCACAGGTTAATGGTCGGGGGATCGTACAGGATGGCGGTTTTGCGCGGTGGGCAGTTTCCCCGCACCGCCTACTGGGGCTCAGCAGTTTTTGTACATGGAGGAGCGACGCAATCAAACAGCGACACGTGGCTGCAGGGTCCGATGGGAAACCGCCTTCCCCGCGGGTTATCGCATGTGCAACTTGCGGGGAGAAGACTAGCGAACACCGTTGGATTATGGCGACGGATGTTCTGACGGCAGACAAAAGGTAAAGGGTTAACGCACATATTTCGGGGTTGATATGATAGGCGAGGGGCGGTACAGGCGCGCAGTTAAATGATTTTCATTATATGTGCGGTTATAAGTGTTAAGACTTAAGCGCCGGGGAATAAACAAATAATCGGTTTATACGGGGTTATGAGGGTTTTATAGAATTATAAAAAAAGAGCACCCTGAAGCCGTTTTAAAGGTTTATGCGGGGTTTAATGGGTTATCAGGGCTTTTGGTGTTTAAACAAAAAATGCCTGGGAGTCAGTAAAAACAGGGTTTAGGCAGGGTTTACAAAGGATAAAGAATAGGAAGATGGAAATAATGAGACTTAGGGGAAATAAGGAGAACGGAAGAGGATGTGGAAACGGAGGTGGGGAAAGCTATAAGGGCATAATGTAAATGAAGGAGGGGGGAATACAATGAACTGTTGCGAGCTCCTTTGCAACCAAAAACAGCATTACCCAACCTGCTTCATCCATCAAAAGTCACAAAATGTAGCAGGGCTAACAAGCACCATAAATGGAATGTGGTCACATGGTCTCCCGGGTCTTCACCATTCTTCCCTTCGAATTTTGGAATATCTAATGGAAGTTTAGTTGGGACTGGAGGCCAAGCCGGATTGTACCGAATTGGATCATTCGCCAATTTAGTCAAGTCTGGCAGATTAAGCGTGGCCAGAAAAGGAAGTCGCGGTGGACCTTGGGGATTCCATCTGGACTGGGCGGGGTTCCCATAGGTCTGAAAAGAATGACTTGGATTTTGAAAGACACCAGGTTGCCTGAAGTAACTTGTAGAACCTACTGCACCAAAGGGTGATCCTTTTGGTCCAGTAAAACTTGTAGTTTGACCAACTCCAGCCAAAAATCCTCCATAACCGATAAAGTTACCCCCTAACGAAGTATTGAAAGGAGCTGACAGCCCCTGATAAGGGTTCCAAGCGTTAGCAAAGGGTGAAAAAATTTGAAATGAATTAACCGAGGAATACGGCACATTCCCTTGTTGGTCGAAAAACTGATTCCCAGCTCCTATCCCACTAACCGCAGGGTTTGTCCAACTCTGAAAGGGATTACCACCTTGACTTGTGAAAGGAAAAGGCATAGACCCTACTGTCGGATTGGAATGTGGTATATGACCACTTCCAAATGGGAAACCCTGAAAAGAAGTCGATCCACTCATCATGGATGTGGAGGCGGTTGATGGTATATTCAACGGAACTGAAGGAATACCTTGAGAGGGCATTCCAAAAGGGAAAAATCCAAAACTGGATGCATTAGCTTGAGAACTTCCACTCGTCGATGGAATGGAAGTAGACCCAAATAAGGAAGTGCTGGGAGTGTTAGAAGGGATGGAAATAGTTCCTCCCCCTTGCACATATATGGGAGTCTGCATGCTCGCAACACTCGTGGTGGATGCCATGCTTCCAGCAGTGGTCATCGAAGGGATAGATGTGTGTGGACCTGGGCTCGAAGGCTTGTGAGTCGAAGTTCCAACATATAACAATACGTCTAGATGATCAGGAGGGAGAGGAAAACTCAGAGCCGCTACTGACTCTAAAAGCTCTTCTACTTCAATACTATCTTCCAACTGGAAGAGTACTCGAGAAAGAACTAGTGTGTTCCTCTCTAACTCTATAGTAGTACCAAGTCTATCTTGTGAACTAATGCCCCCAAGCGAAGGATCAATCTCTGATGTGCCTGCTGCCACTGGTTGAAAACCACTGGCAGAATTGCTCCTACACCTTCTAGGAGAAGGCTCTGGACTCGTAGGTGAAAGCCCACGAAGTCTCCGGGACTGTCGAGATGGTCAGTCAGCCACTTTGAATTATTTTTATAAGATCTACTTAAAGACTCAAGAAAATTAAAAGCTAGGCCGACTAGGAGCACAGAACACACACTAAAAATGTCCCTAAAGAGATCAACAATCAAACAACTTCCAAGTATTTCCGCTCCGGGTGATTAGGACTAGACACCAAAATACAAGAAAGTTAATAATAAGGGCCTTTTGAAAATAGACTAGGATAATTACGCCCCAGGTCTACTAGCAAAGTTATCATAGGTAGTTACGCTGAACTCTAGACAATAGCCTTTGCCGGTGCAAGCCCCAAGCTTCGCAAGGGTGCCCTCCAGAAGTACTGCTGAACGTGATGCAACATCAACCTCAGGTGCCACGGCATTCCCCTCCGCAGCCACCTGTGTGGATCCCTAAGATAGACAACTAAAGACACCAACTCGTATCAAAAGCCGGGCAGAACAGTCGTGAGGTAAGATCCGACAAGTAAGAGAGGGGGTATCTCTCGTCCTTATCTTCACGAACCCTCATGCTTAACTCCCAGTCACGAAGCTTTTCCGGTCTCCCTAACACTATTGGATTTCACTCTTTAATCAGACTTCTATGTTTTACAATTTAGAGTGGCCTTGGAGAGTTTACTCTCCTCTCGCCTAATCCAAGGCCCTAAATAAACCTAAAACTTGTTGGTGTATTCTGATGACAATACAAAAAGTTCTAGTTTATTTTATTAAGCGCTTGATTTTAAATGCATGTTCTTTTAAGTCAAAGGGATAAATGGAAATGAAACCGATGGTGTTTGTATGACGCAAAAGAAATTAATCAAAAACTAATCTTATATGAAATGCAATCGTTTGTTCTTCGACGAAAAGAAATTTCTACTTCGGTTCTAAGAAACTTCTATAAAGAAAAAACTTTTCTTTTCTTTTCTTTTCTTATAACACACTTCACACTCACAAAAACTAAAAAGACTATTGATGCTTTAATAATACAAAACTACCCTAATGCAAGGTGTACATGATAATGCAAGATCCTAGACTACTCTAAAAAGAACGAAAGCAATTGTTTATAACTTATTAATAAGCCAACTTAAGTGTTTGAAAAGAATACAAATTTCAAATACAAAATCTTCTCCAAAAAAAAAGGACTAATCAAAAAGATCACAAATCACTTTCAAAAAATCAAAAGAAACCAAAATCAAACTTGGAAAAAGAAGACAAAAACAATGTTTTTTAAGGACTTTTCTTTTTCAAGAAGCAATGAAAACAACCTTTCGAAAGCACTCTATATGCCACCAAAGACTCAAAGACCGAAAGAAGAGCACAAGGAAACTTTGCAAGTTACCAATTCGACAACGAATGAAAACTTGAACAAAAAGGGCTTCAACTTGTACTAATCGACCCAAACAGCAGCAAAGAGCTTTGAGAAACTGACCAAGAAGTCAGGAAAGAAACACTTTCAAATTCATCAAAAAGAAACTTTCAAAAAGCAAGAAAAGGTGTAAGGCCACGAAATGACGGAAAGCAAAGCAAGTAGACCAATAATCAAGCTTGACACAAAGATTGAAAACAATCTATTGTTCCAGAGGACTAGAACAATCAAGAACCTCTATAAGAAGTCTTGTGTGTCCAAACACAAATCATAAAACTCACTCAAAAGCAAACCTAGGCCAAAAACTTTTCAAAGCAGAAGAGAATTCAAAACAGTAAGCTCACTGAATAATTAAATTCTAAAGATAGAAACTGACCACTCAGAAACCAAATAGACCAAGAAACAAATATTTCTAGGCAGAAATATTTGAAAAAAGCATGCAAAAAATGGTATACACGACTGTGTTCAAGCACAGAGGCGTGTACACGTGCTTCTGACAAAGGAAACTCGCGTATACGCGAGTTCACTTCACAGAAACAAGTGTGTGTACGCTACTGTAAACAGACAAAAGTGTGTATACAAAGCTTTGCAAGAAAAATAAAAAATGAAGCCAGATCAAAAAGATCAAACTTAAGGTCTGAGATTCTACTGGACCAAACAATACTGTCACAGCAAGAAAACCAAGAACTAAGCCCTGATTGACACTGAACAACCCAAACTAGGAATAACAAGATTGTTATCCCCAGTGGAGTCGCCAATTCTGTTACGGGAATAAGTACCCTAGGGCTTTGGGTTGAAACCCCAACAGAGCAAGAGCAAACTACAGTAAGAAACACTCATAGAACTCAAGAAACATGCTTATATAAACAAACTATGCGATAGCGATCATACCCGGATGTCCTTCGTTTGGGTAGTTCCAGCAGGGTTCAGACCCTCTGCAACTCCTGATGATCTTCGAATCTGCAAATCAACCAATCTGAACATACATAGCAACATATAGATAAAGCATTTTAATGAAATCAACTTTATATCATATAAGCAAGATGATTAGTTATACATCAAAATGACATTCATACATGAACTACAATAGTATCTTATGCATAAATAAAGTTAATCTGAGGAACATGACAATGTTTCTTTTTATTGTAGAAAGTTATAACCAACACGAAGAGAATTCACCTGAGTGTTCTTCTTCTCGCTCCAAGCGGAACCGTCTTCCAGATCCATCCAGTGCTAGTCTTCAACAGCCTCCTTCCATAACCAATATCATGATATCTCAAGTAAGTGGGAGAATATCAACACTCAAGGAAACAAGGGTTTCCTAAAACTTGGGGAAGTGCTTGAAGCACAGGGATACTTCAAACTCAGTCAAGGGATAATCTTAGTATAGTAATTCTATCTCTTCTCCTCCTTAAGGCCTTCCCATAGAAGTCTATTTATACTTCTCCCAATTAATTTTTTAGTTGGGAAATAGTTGGGAAATAGTTGGGAAACAGTTGGGCCACGGGCACTAGGAGGTAATCAACAGGTAAAACCCATGAACTCCACCCATAGTTAAGGAAATTTAATTTTTTTAAGTGTTTTAACACATATACGCGGGTTGGATATTGACTAACCTGTGTGTACACACTTTTATCACAGGGCAAGGCAGTGTACAGGGAGTAAAACACTATTTTTAAAATATTTGGACCAAGTCTGGAAGGAGGGGTTGCCCTAGGCCATAAACCAAGCATCCCAAATACCAAGGGTGATATTTGGAGCTATAACAACTTGGAGTCGTTGAGAGACCTTCTTATAAGGGTCCTGCATGTTGCATGCATTGAGCTCTGGGAGGTCTAGGGGGGCTTGGGGCACTTACTGGAGCAACATACGACCATAGGGTGACTCACCCTCCCCTGGTGGTGCGATATGTACAGGATGACAGGTTCAACCTTCCCCTGTGATACCCCATGGCGATTGTGGAACAGGATGATTAGTTCTCCTATGGGCCGAGATGAATAGTTGTCCCGTGGCAACTATGGAATAGGATGATTGGTTCTCCTGTGGGCCGGGATGATTAGTTCTCCCATGGCAACTGTGAAACAGGATGATTAGTTCTCCTGTGGGCCGGGATAATTAATTCTCCCGTGGCAACTGTGGAACATGATGATTAGTTCTCCTGTGGGCTGGGATGATTAGTTCTCTCGTGGCAACTATGAAAGAGGATGATTAGTTCTCCCATGTTAACTATGGAACAGGATGATTAGTTCTCCCATGGAAACTATGAAACGGGATGATTAGTTCTCTTGTGGGCCGGGATGATTAGTTCTCTCATGACGACTATGGGGTAGGAAGATTCATTCTCCTGTGGATAGGATGATTAGTTCTCTTGTCGAGGAATCCTACCCATGTAGTCTGAGACTCATGGGAAGTACTTCTCATTTGATCAATGAGTAGGGAAATGGGGTTAGGGACCATAGTAGTACTATCGATGGACGCATCAATGTATCTACCGTACTCCCTATGCCAGGATGACCTCCATTGATCTGGGATCAATGAAATTGATCTGGGATCAGTATGATTGGTTTGAGACACTCTCTTGTGATATTGATCTCGGATCAATAAAACTGACTTCAGGCCAGTAAGAGTGATGTGACACACTCTCTTCAGATGAAACTGACTTCGGGTCAGTAGAGAATGGTATGAGACATTCTCGATCAATTCTTCTTCTTCATGGTTCAGCAGAGCAGAGAAAAGCAAAGCAGAGCAGTGTAGGGCACTGATGGCAGAGATAGTATAGTCGGACATATGGATCAGCGGATGGAGTTCTCCCTAGTTGAGAGGGAGTGTTAAAATTGGAAACTAGGGCCAAACTCCATGTGGGTCATCTTATTGATGGAAGTTGATATTTTTCTTGGATCCCTCTCATCAAGAGGTGTAGGATTGATCTAAAGATCATCCGATTCCGATAAGTATTCATGGAGATATGAATTTATTTGTGTTATGGGACAATTCGTCAAGGTCGACCGGCAACCAAATAAACTCCACTTGTGCTCAACGTTTTAGTATAAATAGAGGTGACCTTCAAGTCATTTCAACACACTTAGGATCTCTTCCTCTCTACTTGTCTTTTGGTTTTAGTAGGAGGAGAGATCCTAAGGGATAACGCTGCCCTAATCTAGAGGGCAGAAGTTGGAACTGTCGGGAACTGCTGGAACTGTCGGGAATAGCCGGAACTGCCGGGAAAAGCCAGAACTACTGGGAAAAGCTAGAACTGTCGGGAAAAGATGGAACTGCCGAAACTGCCGAGAATAGCTGGAACTATAGAGAACTATCGGAACTACCAGAACTGTTGGGAACTGTCGGGAACTGTTGGAACTACCGGAAATTTCCAGAACTGTCGAGAACTGTCGGGAACTATCGGGAACTTCCAGGACTTTCGGAACTACTGGAACTACCAGAACTGTCGAGAACTATTGGGAACTGTCAGAACTGTTGGAACTGCTGGGAACTGTCGGAACTCCTGGGAACAGCCGGAACTGTCGGGAACTGTCGGAGCATCTGTCTCCGAAGGAGAGCAGCATGCAAGGGACAGCTAACTAACATTGGGATAGTTGTATGGTACTTAGAAGCATATACACCAAGCATGTAATGTCACTTCTAGCATGCAAAGGACAGCTGACATGCAACAGCAAGCATGCTAAGGACAACAAGAATGCTAGGGACAACAAGCTAGCAAGGGACAACAAGCATGCTAGGGCCAAAAAGCAAGCAAGGTGTAGCCAGAGCATAGGTCAGTATGGCAACATGGTGTAGCAATGGCACATAATGTAGTACTGTGATGGGTACAGTCATGATTAATGAAGCGTGATGAGATGCAGCATAGTGATGATGGATGCAGCATGGTGCAGCGCGGTGAGGTGCAACATGATGACGAAATGCAGCACAATGAAAGGTGAAGGAGTCACCTTGGAGAATCAGTTGAAGCATCATGTCTTCAACTGATCTCATGTATCATCTTCTTAGAGATGATCTATGCTCTTATCTAGATAAGTCAAAGTGTTGACTTCTGTTGTAAACATATTATCTCTCTCTCTCTCTGCTGAACTATTGAAGAACATATAAGAATAATTGATCAAGGGTTTCCCCACATTGGGGTTTGTCCCTGGCTAGCACCACATCTTGTGTCCTCTTGTCATGGCTTGTCTTCTGCGATTTATGTTTATGTTCTATCTGCAGTTTACTTTAATGCTGATGTGATTTCTAATCTGGAAAAGTTATTGAGCTAACTGTGAAAATTGAAATAAATTGCTCTAAGCATAGAACATACCTAAAATTTAACACAATAACAAATGAATCTATAAAAGGGTGCAATATATCATTCATTAACTTCTCAAATGTAGCTAGTGCATTGCATAGGCCGATTGAAATGACTAACCACTTATACAAACCTTTCCTGATTTTGAAGGTGGTCTTCTAGGTATCTTCTTCTTTGAGTCAAACGTAGTGATATCCACACTTTAAGTCCAGCTTGGTGAAGTATTTTGCTTATTACCATTGATCCAATAGACCATCTATTATGGGCAGTGGGTACATGATCTTGAGCATAATTTTGTTCAATGCCATGTAACCTATACACATTTACAAAGTCCCATCCTTTTTTGGCACAATGATGATATGTGACCCACATGGTGGTGTACTCGGTAAAATGATACCTTGTTCTAGTAGTTGTTATAATTGTTTCTTCACCTCACTTACTTCTATAATAGTCTACTTGTACAACCCAATGTTTCGCAATGGGGACTCCAGCAATAATTGGATCTCATGCTCCACTTCCCTCTTAAGTTGTAGCCCTTTAGGCTCTTGGAACACATCCCTTTATTCTTGTAGTAACTCTTCCAGTTAATGTTTATGTTTCTTAACATGCCCCTCTAGGGATGCCTTTTGTCTCATTGACCCTTCTACAAACTTATTTTCTCTTAAAAACAGTAAGATATACCTCTTTCTAGAATTGATCAGTTTCTTAGCTTGGTTGGCACTTACTAGAGATTTTTTTGACTTACCTTGGTGTGCATTAATGGTTAACGATTTTCCATCCTTGATGGGCCAGTGCTAGTTGGCTCTTCGCATGAGGATTACATCTCACATTTATATGTAGGGATTTCTAAGCATCAGTCCACATACATCAAGGGGAACTAGATCTAGTTTTAATTCATCAATAAAATCAACATTGATAACAAATCTAATTTTTCACTATTTTGTTATCTTTATCTTTACATCTTTGTTTACCCATCCCAGTTGAAATTCATTGGATGATCATGAACTTCCAATCCCAATTTGTTGACCAGCTTTGCTGCAATGATATTTTCCTGCAATCTTGAGTCAAACAGAGCATCAATCTTTATCTTTTTAACATATACCTTTATATGGAAGAGCTTGGTATTTCCGTTCTCTTCATATTGTTGTAGGCTACTCATATTCACCTCCTTCTACACTTATGTATGAATGATCTTCTCATCCACATCTGAGATGTTATCAACCCGGTTGCTTGAACCAGTGGCCATGATATTCTTCTCCTTATTATCTTTCTTTTTGTTCTTCAGGTTAAGCTTCAAATGCAACTTCCGACACTTCTCCTTTGTATGACCGTCAATGTCATAATGGCTGCAGTGGTTACTGAGATCTCTGCACTAGTGTGTTGTGGATATCGTCTTTCTATCTTTTCGCCCTTTTCACTTCTTCTTCCCCTTCTTAGAAGCTTCTTGGTGCTCCTTTTGCTTCAATCCACTTGACTTCCCTTTCTTTACGCCTATGTTCTCTAGGTATTGTGCTTGTACACATGCCTCATCCACCAATATGGGCTTGAACAACATCACTTGCTTATATAGATGGCTATGTAGACACCCTAGATACTTGAGGAATACATCTAGGTTCTTTAGGGAGATACCCAACTTTATGACCATCTTTATAAATTTTTGGTGTACTCCTGTACACTCTAACCCTACTTTTGCTTGAAGTAGTGCCACCAAATCCATTGATCCTCCACTTACTTGATAAGGTAAAATTGTAAATTTATGATGGTTTTAAAGTCCTCCCACTTAGTCACTGGAGGATATCCCTCCAAATTCAAGGTCTTCGTGTGGCTTTCCTACCAGGTTAGGGCATGGCCATATAATTTTAGCAGCGAAAATGAAATATTTTATTCCTCCTCTATATGGTGAACATTGAAATAAACTTCTAATTGTTGCAACAAGTGATTTAGCTTCAAAGTGTCGATCTCACCTTGGTACAGTTTGATATCAACCTTCACTTCCATTTTGAATAGGGATTGTAAATGGTTCATGACACTCGAATTGGGTTGATCTTTTATAGGTCCTTTCTTCAGCTTATTCTTTATTTCTTCTCGGTCTCATCATCTCCCCTTTTATCATACCTCTGCATTAGACCCTGCATCTTATCTAAATAACCTGAGCTTATTAGTCAATGGCACCATCAGGAGATTCACGTTACATATCTACAACTTTTTCTTCCAGGTGCAAAAACCTCTCCTCTGTAGGATCACGAGAGTTATTCATAGATTCATCAGCATGAATGGGGTTTTATGACCTTTTGCTTAACTAATCTAGATTCCCTACAAATATCCACAATATACCCAAAGAAACTTACTCTGATACCAGTATTATTTGTAAATTGTTGTGGATATTCCACCAGACAGTTCGTCACAAGGGATTTGATAAAATTATACTTAAAAATCTAAAATCTACACTATGAGGGTTTATTTCTCTTTAGTTTTCTGATTTTGTAAATTACTATTTATTGTGTATACATGCAAATTATAACTATGAAAAAAATAGAGAATAGCGAAAATAAAAACTCACAAACCATGATTGACACAAGATATAAGTTGGGAAACTCTTTCGAGAGAAAACCCAGCTAGAAGGTGAGGTTGCATTACTCTCTTTCTTTAAATAGAAAATGGACATTGAGTACAAAGAAGTAAGGCTTATGGCTCATGGGCTATTATAGTGCACAAATCAAATTTGTGTGTTCTCTCCCTATCCCTCTCGGCTACTCTACTCTTCTATGGAACAGATGCACTCGAAAGGAATGGAACCCCTTTTCCTCACAATGGCCCAATTATAACACACCCTTATAGCCTACTAGTGGTTAGGTTTGACTCCTTCAAACCTTAACCAGGGTTAAAATATTGACTCTTCTAGAGTCTTATTCATCATGATCACATGGCTACCCCCTTTTCCACTAATAACGGGGGCTGACATGGCATCCTCTCGAATTATGGTGGTCAATTTCGATAGGTCAACTTCCAAGAGGCATAACTTTCTCATACGAGCTCCAAATGAGGTGATTCTTGCATCGTTGGAAAGCTATCAATGTGTAAATTATGGGATCTAGGTTAATGGTATGGTAAGAACATAAAAGGTGTTCATTTAAGGCCTCAAACAACTCCTGGAGTTTTTGACCCAAATTTTTCCAAACTGGGATCAAGGGTAAAAATGATCATGTGCATTGATTCCTTCTCTTTTCCACTCAAAAAGAATCAATATGGATGAAAAATAATATAATTATCCAATCTAAATCAATTGGAATAATTTTTATTACATACACATTTAACCTTGTATGCCCCCTCGAGGTCATGTCAATATAGGTTACCTAAATTTATACATAAATATAAGATGTTTTTATAAAAATATTTATTTTCATGAGTAAACACTGCCATTTGACAAGACCTCAGTGGGAATCTACTTTATGACAAAGTGGGATGAATAAGAATAAAGTAAGTTTGATTTAAATATAGACTATATTTGCTCCCTAAACTGCCATGGATATTTTACTAGATAGTTCATCACAACTTATCTACTAAAATATATTTGAAAATTTGAAACTTAAACTATGAGAGTTAATTTCTCCTTAGATTTTGGGATTTGTTAACTACTATGTTATGCTTGTGCATGCAATAAATAAAATATTGAAAATAGAGAACAATAAAATAAAACCCTTACAGAAGAAAACCCAACCATACGGTGAGGCTACTTTCCTCTCTCTTTCCATGAATGGAAATCAATGCAAGTGAAAAGGAGTGATACATGTGACCCATTAGCTGCTACAATGCACAAACCCTTTTTTTTCTCTATCTTTTTATCCACTCTCAACTATTGTGCTCATCTATGGAACAAAATGCACTCGAATAGAATGGAACCCCCTTTCCTCCTAGTGGACGGATTATAACAAATTCGATAACCTACAACTAGCTAAGTTTGACTCCTTCAACTATTAACTATAGTTACAATATGGACTCTTCTATAGTATTATTCATAATGATCATGTGGAAATCCCATTTTCCATGAATAATGGGGGTTTATGTGACATCCTCTCTAATCATGGTGGACAAAATAGGAAAGTCAACTTTCGGTTACATAGTTTTTTCATACATACTTTGTTTGAGGTATTTCTTGTATTGATGGAAAGGTATCTAAATTTCAAATAATTTTTAAATGGGTGCGACATCACCTAAACAACAAATTTATACCCCCATAAAATGTTGTTTAATGCCTCAAATTGTTTCTAAAAGGTTTCAAACCCCAATTCGCCAAATTGGGACCTGCCAATAAAAATGGTCCTATGAGTTGATTCCTCCACTTTTTTCCTCTACAAAAGCGTCAATATGGATGAAAAATAATATAATGATCCAATCTGGATCACTATTAAGTGATTCATGCAAGGAGATACTCCAATAGGACATGACGTTATTTGCTAGTAATAGTTTTGGATAAAACTAGAAAACCAGAAGTAGTTGAGATTCTACAAATATGTTATAGTACCCTACATTATATACAAGATATATTGGATATATTCTTGAAGTCCTTGAATCTTGTCGTCCGTCATGTCAATTTATTACTTTGTGTTTAAATCATTGTCTTCTACCACCGTTGTGTTACAGTTTATTATCATTCATTATCAATGTCATCTTCTCCAACCTTGTCCCTAATCATTGGTAAGATCCCTATCAATTTTCCTGACATTCTCCTCATTATTTTGATCAATAAGCCTAAGTTAGAAAATATCTCAAAATAGTGCCTCAATTGTAACAATAATTACCATTGATAGTAAGCAAAATTGTTGATTTTAGATATTTCCTATTACCAATCCTATGTTAAGATCCAAATGAGTATAATATTGGTCTCCACTACAACATACTTTGTAATACCCCCAATTTATAATCCTCATAATTATTTGTTACTAATTATGATTTAATTGGTGATTACTTTTTGGCATGGATGCTTTAGTTTATGCCATGAGGAAGACATGACATGGCAATGTAAACATTATTGTTATGCACTTAATAAAATATCTAAAGTTGATTGAGGTGGGAGCACATAAAAGAGGGGAAATTATACCACAAGAGGGTAAAATTGAGGGTATTATATGGGAATTATACATTCCAAATAATCTCTATGCCATTTTCCTAAATCATTTTCTTATTAACCATTAAATCCTCCTTTGACCCATCAAGGTCAATCATTGAATGAATCTGGTGGTAGGGTGACCTTCCACAATAATGATAAGAATGGGGTGAGTGTCTGCATGTAAGAGATCAGTGGAAAGTTCACCTTCCCGTAGTTATGGAAACATAGGTGTTGAGTACTATTTGATCCATGAAAAGGAAGAGGGGAAAATCCCATAGGGATCCATTCATTCATTCCACTCATCATGGAGCACCTACATTTTTGGAGGAAGAGAGGGCATGCAACTAGATGCAGGATAAATTCATGCTTAGAAGGCATGTGAGTGGTTGTTGGGTTAGTGATTCCAATGATTTGAACACATGTGTGTGTGGTTGAAGGAGAGAAGAGGTGACTAGGTCAACTTGCATAGACACAAATGGTTGTAGAGGTAATAAAGCATGCACACCGAGACATGTGACTAGTTGGAAGGAGGAGCATGTCCTTCCTAGGCTAATGTTGTTAGATGGGAGGTTGAATTTATACTTTGGATTGAGTGAGGACTCGAAAGGAAATTTGGAAAGAGGGTGTAAAGCCTCTTGGATAAGGAAGCATCCATGAGTTTTACTAACAAGAATGCTTACATGATGAGTTGAGTGGACAAAGCATGAGGTTTTCATGTTTGTGTGGAAAAATAACCATGGCGAGAAGCCATGAAGGCTAAGAGAAAAAGAGTGTTGCTAGAGTTAATGGATAGTAGTTGGACCCTATATGCACACACTTAAGACCACTAGAGGGAGATGTTGTAGAGAGATTGTGCAACAAAGAAGGAAGGCCTCCTCCTTATGTTGTATGGGGTAGGAAGTGGGGTGCTAGATTGGCTAGATGGTCCAAAAGAACTCAGCAGAGAGACCTTTGGGTTGGGAATTTGAAAGCTTGGAAAAGAGTGAACATTCTACGAGAACCCTACTTCACCTTGGTGGTATCTAGCTTAACTTATGTGTGCCTTGTTGTAGAAATGATGCATGCAATAGAACTTATGGTTGAGTGCAACATGGCTCTACCTCAATTAGTTTGGCTTACACAATAGATAAGTGCTTCCTCTTGGTTCCTTATGCAATCTACTAATAAGATGCATTTTGTTGGGATGTTTCCATTGACAAATGATAAAGTATAATTTCCTTAGTTTATTGATGTGTGCATTGGTTGATTAAAGAGATGAATTGCAAATTAGAACATGATGATGCTTATGTTCATGTTTTATGACTTGAGTGTTGAAGATTATTTGCTTCAAGTCTATTATATATTTGCTTTGAGTAATCCATTACATGTATGCCAATTATTTTATTATAAAGGGAACATGAATGTTATTTAAACAATTTTGCTAAGTTTATGTTTAACCCCAATGATTACTTATAGGGAATTAGAATCCATACATAGCCTTAGTCACCATAGATTGTGTGAACAAATGACATGATAGCGGCTTGTCATAGTTAAGATATGTAATTCATGTTATGGCTAAAGGATTCTTGGGCGAATACATGGCATGACTATGTAATATAACTCATGTACTATAGCCTTTGATCTTACAAAAATGAAATAAGTTTGTGATTTTTATAAAAGTTTTTGCAAGTTGGAGATGAGACACGCTTTGTTTTATTATTGAAAGTCACTCTATTCTAATAGTTCACTTAGTAAAGTGTGAGTTTGGAACTTGAAAATTTTCTAATTAATGCCCCAAAGCCTATTAAAATTCCTTCTCGAGGAGTTTTCTCAAAGACGGTGTTATCTCAAAATCAGATCCTGATAGGCTGCTGGTCAAGTTGACTCTAAGTAACTATTTCAAACCAATCTTTTAGCTAAGGCTTAGCCTCCTTAGCCTGAGAGGGTTCTCTCAAAGGGTTAATGATATTGATTAAAGATATGGATAGATGGCTAACTCTATGGTTTGGGTTTTATATGTTTGTAGATTGGAAGATGGAGACTTGCTACCATTGGGCTATGGAGTCAGTGACAGAGATAAGGACAACAAATAGCTCTTCTTATAAAATTGAGGCTTGTATATACTTCAATGAAAGAGTGACACATTCAAGAAAGTCTCAATAACTTGAAGTTCATAGGAGTCAGAGCATGTGGGCATGAATTCTGAGTAATGATACATTAAGGTATTCAAAAGGAAAGAATTTAAAGTGATAGATCATAGTTTAATACCTAAAGGAAGTCAGGGCATTCAGCATTTAAACATTCAGAACATAAACTCATATGGGACCACACAGTTTATAAATGTATACAGGAAGTCAGAGCACATTCAGTGAATTCTGAGTGATTATACATCCATACCACTGTAAGAATTAAGGAAAGGACAACATCACATATTCTGAACATAAAAAATCCTTCATGAATCCTGAGTAATAAGCATTAAGACTATGGAAGTAAAGCATTTCAAAGATAAAAGATGAAGCTCACTGAAGTACACTAAGAATCTCAGCTTCAGAAAAGTCCAACTGCTTCTGTATATATCAATCCCTGCATATCATTTACAAAAGTAGTCTTTTTCTCTAACATTTTCCAACCCTTTGTACATCAGATGTTCTGCTATATATAGAGCTCTTTACATGCTTAGATTCCTCTTCTAGGAAGAGGAAAATTCGAATTCTACCTGACCTGACACCTAATGACACTCAAAACTAACTATTAAATGCAAATGACACCTAACTAGCAGTCCTAGAGACCTAATACAACTAGGAGTGTATCTCCTTATCATGATTACAACAACCTTATCTAAGAATTAAACACTCCTTTTGACACACAAAAATCCATGAAGTCGAATTTGATGAAGCCCATAACCTTCCAGCTGGCCCTTGATGACTCATCCTTTTGGTATTCCTAGAAACTAGGAGACTGTCCCTTGCTCTGTTCTGGCTGAAAAATAGGTCTTGGGACAAAGCTCATAACTTCTCGTACAAAATGTATTTCGAAAAACTGAAGGAGGCTTTTGTGAACCAATCCATTCTGAACAAAAACCTCTCTTGGTTTTTTGAAAAACCTTCCCTACCTCCCAGAATGTGTCTTTGAAAAACCTGTCTCAAACAGAGAAATATGCCTGTGAAAAACTTGCACCTACAGCAGTTTCGTAGCGCAAGTTTTAGTCACCCGTTTCTCCCAGATCATAATCAATTTGAAGAAAATGAAAGAGGTTTTTCTATTTCAATGTGTTAGGAATAAAAACCTCTTTCAATTTCCAAAAATATGCTTTCAGTTTCTCTAGAGACCTCCTGGAATTTAACCACCTAAAACAGTTTTTTTCCTGAAAAACGTTGCTTCAGTGATTTCGCAGCGCAAGGTTGAGATTCTTGTAGCTGGCTCAACTGTATCTTTAAGTAATTTAAATTGTAATATACCTCCAGCTGCTCCTGAATTTGCAACCACAAGAAGTGTTCCCCTGCTTCCATGATGGCCACTTTACTTTCACTATTAAAGGAATCAATCACTGATAGCAACCACATTGCAACTATTCTGGCTGAAACATAGGTCTTGGGACAGAGTTCATATCTTCTCATAAAAGCTGTATTTGGAAAAATTGAAGGAGGCTTTTGTGAACCAATCCATGCTTAACAAAAACCTCTCTTGGTTTTTTGAAACATATTTCCTACTGCCCAGAATGTGTCTTTGAAAAACAGGTGTAAAACAGGAGATGAAAAACTGCACCTACAGCAGTTTCGTAGCGCAACTTTGGTCATTAATTTCTCTCAGATCATAATGTATTTGGAGAAAGTGGAAGAGGTTTTTGTACTTAAGTATCTTAGGAATGAAAACCTCTTTCACTTTTTAGAGATGAGTTTTTTAACTGCTCAGAAATGCTCCTAGAAGTTGACTGGTTAAAAACAAGGAGAGAAAGTTCCCCCTTTTTATGCTTTTCATTCTTATGCTTGTCTTCGAATCCTTCTGCTGACCATGTTGTCTCCTTTGCTTGATGTTTATACCTTGTAAGTAATCCCTTTCCTTGAATTGGGCAATCTCAAGGTTGGTAGACATCAATTTCTTTTCTGACTTCCTCAAAGCTACATTCTTCTTCTTGAGTGCTAACTGCCTTTCTTGAGTTTAAATGGAAAACTCTGATGTATGTTGAAACTGAGCTTTGCCATGTGCTTCTTATGCATGAAAGGAGCATGAGAACAACCAAGACCAATTCTCCCTTACCTTACCCTTTTCCTTTGAAATCTTTTCAGTGATAACAGTGGCTCCACTTGGGATAGTGTGCCCTTGTGGTACACTAAGAACTCGCAGGTCCAGTGCTTTATCCTTTTATGACAAACTAAAATTTTCTTGACAAGTGTTCCCTTTAAGCTTCTTGAGCCTTCACCTCGGGCTTAAGCTTGATGATGACTGTAGGAGAAAGAAATCTACATCTACTGAAAAATGCTCAGTTGACCTTGAGCTTATTTGCATTTACCTACCTACCTACCCTATCAGCTGCAAGCTCCACTTGTAGCTCAAGCAACATGATATTTCCAATAAAGCCAATCAATTGTCCTCTCTGATATTGGAGGCTCTTGACTGCATTCAACCTCAAAATAATCATGGTAGTGAGATGACCAAATCAACCTATAATGTATATGATCTTCATAATGCAAATGAAATTGAAATACTGATGTGCAAAACTTTGCCATGTATTCATTTATAGGGTCAAAGAAAACATGGTTATTTTGATAATCATCATAACATTCTATCTCTTTAGACAACTGATCCTTAGCCACACAAAATTCCTTTGATGTGTTATCCAACTGCCTTTCTGCATGATTCCCATAGACAATGTAATTTTCCTCACTATTGTGATCATTCTTTGATGTAAGCTGCTGCAAGGAATCACAAAAATGAACAACCTTTTCTTCTGCCTGAGGATTATAAAAAAATTCTTCCAATATTTCTTCTTGGTGTTTGCAATCAATTTCATATTCTTTATGATCAAAAGACTGACAAATCTGCTGCATCTCTACATCAATCTCAGAGGATGTAATATGATTTTCATAAGTAAACCCCTGCTGATCTTCATGCTGCATTTCATGAGATGTTATACTTTCTTCTTGGTGTTGAAATGCATTGTTATGAAGAGCCTCTAAAATTTCTTCATCCATAAATTCATCATCATCATAACAATCCTCCAAATATTGAATAAGACTTAAAGAATGTCTACAGCAATCTTTGAGCAACAATAAGGAAGGATGACATTCTTTATACATCTCATAGAATTCATCATGAAAATTAGCAAGTGAATATATTGAACCATTTTCCAAACCTTTATACCAAGACCATGCTTTTCCTTCTAAAGTGGTCATAAACATCTTCATGAGACAATCTTCAGGGAAATGAACCTTAAGACTGCGTACATGCATATGGAACCTAACCAAATGAAGAGCAGCATTGTCTTTCTTTTCATCTTTGAATATTGGAAGATCATCTAACCAATCAACCTTGGGCATAGGATTTGGAAAACCATGGATATGAGACCGATTCATAGGAGCATACCTGGCATTCATTCTTGCAATGGAATTCATCTTGAAACTTCATCAAGCTACTGATCTTCTAGCAGTGGAGTCACCTTCCAATTTCTTATTCGATGTGTGGAGTCGCCAAGGTAGTTTTGCAGCCTCAAAATGATGTTTGAGCTCCTGCTACCTTCAGAAGTTCAACCTCTTAATTTCGGGAATGAATAGACTTCAGGCTCCCGGCAGACGCACCAAAATGTTATCTCAAAATCAGATCCTAATAGGCTGCTGGTCAGGTTGACTCTAAGTAACTATTTCAAACCAGTCTTTTAGCTAAGGCTTAGCCTCCTTAGCCTGAGAGGGCTCTCTCAAAGGGTTAATGATATTGATTAAAGATATGGATAGATGGCTAACTCTATGGTTTGGATTTTATATGTTTGTAGATTGGAAGATGGAGACTTGCTACCATTGGGCTATGGAGTCAGTGACAGAGATAAGGACAACAAATAGCTCTTCTTATAAAACTGAGGCTTGTATATACTTCAATGAAAGAGTGACACATTCAAGAAAGTCTCAATAACTTGAAGTTCATAGGAGTCAGAGCATGTGGGCATGAATTCTGAGTAATGATACATCAAGGTATTCAAAAGGAAAGAATTTAAAGTGATAGATCATAGTTTAATACCTAAAGGAAGTCAGGGCATTCAGCATTTAAACATTCAGAACATAAACTCATATGGGACCACACAGTTTATAAATGTATACAGGAAGTCAGAGCACATTCAGTGAATTCTGAGTGATTATACATCCATACCACTGTAAGAATTAAGGAAAGGACAACATCACATATTCTGAACATAAAAAATCCTTCATGAATCCTGAGTAATAAGCATTAAGACTATGAAAGTAAAGCATTTCAAAGATAAAAGATGAAGCTCACTGAAGTACACTAAGAATCTCAGCTTCAGAAAAGTCCAACTGCTTCTGTATATATCAATCCCTGCATATCATTTACAAAAGTAGTCTTTTTCTCTAACATTTTCCAACCCTTTGTACATCAGATGTTCTGCTATATATAGAGCTCTTTACATGCTTAGATTCCTCTTCTAGGAAGAGGAAAATTCGAATTCTACCTGACCTGACACCTAATGACACTCAAAACTAACTATTAAATGCAAATGACACCTAACTAGCAGTCCTAGAGACCTAATACAACTAGGAGTGTATCTCCTTATCATGATTAAAACAACCTTATCTAAGCATTAAACACTCCTTTTGACACACAAAAATCCATGAATTCGAATTTGATGAAGCCCATAACCTTCCAGCTGGCCCTTGATGACTCATCCTTTTGGTATTCCTAGAAACTAGGAGACTGTCCCTTGCTCTGTTCTGGCTGAAAAATAGGTCTTGGGACAAAGCTCATAACTTCTCGTAAAAAATGTATTTGGAAAAACTGAAGGAGGCTTTTGTGAACCAATACATTCTGAACAAAAACCTCTCTTGGTTTTTTGAAAAACCTTCCCTACCTCCCATAATGTGTCTTTGAAAAGCCTTTGTCAAACAGAGAAATATGCCTGTGAAAAACTTGCACCTACAGCAGTTTCGTAGCGCAAGTTTTAGTCACCCGTTTCTCCCAGCTCATAATCAATTTGAAGAAAATGAAAGAGGTTTTTCTATTTCAATTTGTTAGGAATAAAAACCTCTTTCAATTTCAAAAAATATGCTTTCAGTTTCTCTAGAGACCTCCTGGAATGTAACCACCTAAAACAGTTTTTTTTCCTGAAAAACGTTGCTTCAGTGATTTCGCAGCGCAAGGTTGAGCACGTGTATATGTCTTTATTTCTTGTAGCTGGCTCAACTGTATCTTTAAGTAATTTAAATTGTAATATACCTCCAGCTGCTCCTGAATTTGCAACCACAAGAAGTGTTCCCCTGCTTCCATGATGGCCACTTTACTTTCACTATTAAAGGAATCAATCAATGATAGCAACCACATTGCAACTATTCTGGCTGAAACATAGGTCTTGGGACAGAGTTCATATCTTCTCATAAAAGCTGTATTTGGAAAAACTGAAGGAGGCTTTTGTGAACCAATCCATGCTTAACAAAAACCTCTCTTGGTTTTTTGAAACATATTTCCTACTGCCCAGAATGTGTCTTTGAAAAACAGGTGTAAAACAGGGGATGAAAAACTGCACCTACAGCAGTTTCGTAGCGCAACTTTGGTCATTAATTTCTCTCAGATCATAATGTATTTGGAGAAAGTGGAAGAGGTTTTTGTACTTAAGTATCTTAGGAATGAAAACCTCTTTCACTTTTTAGAGATGAGTTTTTTAACTGCTCAGAAACGCTCCTAGAAGTTGACTGGTTAAAAACAAGGAGAGAAAGTTCCCCCTTTTTATGCTTTTCATTCTTATGCTTGTCTTCGAATCCTTCTGCTGACCATGTTGTCTCCTTTGCTTGATGTTTATACCTTGTAAGTAATCCCTTTCCTTGAATTGGGCAATCTCAAGGTTGGTAGACATCAATTTCTTTTCTGACTTCCTCAAAGCTACATTCTTCTTCTTGAGTGCTAACTGCCTTTCTTGAGTTTAAATGGAAAACTCTGATGTATGTTGAACCTGAGCTTTGCCATGTGCTTCTTATGCATGAAAGGAGCATGAGAATAACCAAGACCAATTCTCCCTTACCTTACCCTTTTCCTTTGAAATCTTTTCAGTGATAACAGTGGCTCCACTTGGGATAGTGTGCCCTTGTGGTACACTAAGAACTCGCAGGTCCAGTGCTTTATCCTTTTATGACAAACTAAAATTTGCTTGACAAGTGTTCCCTTTAAGCTTCTTGAGCCTTCACCTCGGGCTTAAGCTTGATGATGACTGTAGGAGAAAGAAATCTACATCTACTGAAAAATGCTCAGTTGACCTTGAGCTTATTTGCATTTACCTACCTACCTACCCTATCAACTTGCAGCTCAAGCAACATGATATTTCCAATAAAGCCAATCAATTGTCCTCTCTGATATTGGAGGCTCTTGACTGCATTCAACCTCAAAATAACCATGGTAGTGAGATGACCAAATCAACCTATAATGTATATGATCTTCATAATGCAAATGAAATTGAAATACTGATGTGCAAAACTTTGCCATGTATTCATTTATAGGGTCAAAGAAAACATGGTTATTTTGATAATCATCATAACATTCTATCTCTTTAGACAACTGATCCTTAGCCACACAAAATTCCTTTGATGTGCTATCCAACTGCCTTTCTGCATGATTCCCATAGACAATGTAATTTTCCTCACTATTGTGATCATTCTTTGATGTAAGCTGCTGCAAGGAATCACAAAAATGAACAACCTTTTCTTCTGCCTGAGGATTATAAAAAATTTCTTCCAATATTTCTTCTTAGTGTTTGCAATCAATTTCATATTCTTTATGATCAAAAGACTGACAAATCTGCTGCATCTCTACATCAATCTCAGAGGATGTAATATGATTTTCATAAGTAAACCCCTGCTGATCTTCATGCTGCATTTCATGAGATGTTATACTTTCTTCTTGGTGTTGAAATGCATTGTTATGAAGAGCCTCTAAAATTTCTTCATCCATAAATTCATCATCATCATAACAATCCTCCAAATATTGAATAAGACTTAAAGAATGTCTACAGCAATCTTTAAGCAACAATAAGGAAGGATGACATTCTTTATACATCTCATAGAATTCATCATGAAAATTAGCAAGTGAATATATTTAACCATTTTCCAAACCTTTATACCAAGACCATGCTTTTCCTTATAAAGTGGTCATAAACATCTTCATGAGACAATCTTCAGGGAAATGAACCTTAAGACTGCGTACATGCATATGGAACCTAACCAAATGAAGAGCAGCATTGTCTTTCTTTTCATCTTTGAATATTGGAAGATCATCTAACCAATCAACCTTGGGCATAGGATTTGGAAAACCATGGATATGAGACCGATTCATAGGAGCATACCTGGCATTCATTCTTGCAATGGAATTCATCTTGAAACTTCATCAAGCTACTGATCTTCTAGCAGTGGAGTCACCTTCCAATTTCTTATTCGATGTGTGGAGTCGCCAAGGTAGTTTTGCAGCCTCAAAATGATGTCTGAGCTCCTGCTACCTTCAGAAGTTCAACCTCTTAATTTCGGGAATGAATAGACTTCAGGCTCCCGGCAGACGCACCAAAATGTTATCTCAAAATCAGATCCTGATAGGCTGCTGGTCAGGTTGACTCTAAGTAACTATTTCAAACCAATCTTTTAGCTAAGGCTTAGCCTCCTTAGCCTGAGAGGGCTCTCTCAAAGGGTTAATGATATTGATTAAAGATATGGATAGATGGCTAACTCTATGGTTTGGATTTTATATGTTTGTAGATTGGAAGATGGAGACTTGCTACCATTGGGCTATGGAGTCAGTGACAGAGATAAGGACAACAAATAGCTCTTCTTATAAAACTGAGGCTTGTATATACTTCAATGAAAGAGTGACACATTCAAGAAAGTCTCAATAACTTGAAGTTCATAGGAGTCAGAGCATGTGGGCATGAATTCTGAGTAATGATACATCAAGGTATTCAAAAGGAAAGAATTTAAAGTGATAGATCATAGTTTAATACCTAAAGGAAGTTAGGGCATTCAGCATTTAAACATTCAGAACATAAACTCATATGGGACCACACAGTTTATAAATGTATACAGGAAGTCAGAGCACATTCAGTGAATTCTGAGTGATTATACATCCATACCACTGTAAGAATTAAGGAAAGGACAACATCACATATTATGAACATAAAAAATCCTTCATGAATCCTGAGTAATAAGCATTAAGACTGTGAAAGTAAAGCATTTCAAAGATAAAAGATGAAGCTCACTGAAGTACACTAAGAATCTCAGCTTCAGAAAAGTCCAACTGCTTCTGTATATATCAATCCCTGCATATCATTTACAAAAGTAGTCTTTTTCTCTAACATTTTCCAACCCTTTGTACATCAGATGTTCTGCTATATATAGAGCTCTTTACATGCTTAGATTCCTCTTCTAGGAAGAGGAAAATTCGAATTCTACCTGACCTGACACCTAATGACACTCAAAACTAACTATTAAATCCAAATGACACCTAACTAGCAGTCCTAGAGACCTAATACAACTAGGAGTGTATCTCCTTATCATGATTACAACAACCTTATCTAAGCATTAAACACTCCTTTTGACACACAAAAATCCATGAAGTCGAATTTTATGAAGCCCATAACCTTCCAGCTGGCCCTTGATGACTCATCCTTTTGGTATTCCTAGAAACTAGGAGACTGTCCCTTGCTCTGTTCTGGCTGAAAAATAGGTCTTGGGATAGAGCTCATAACTTCTCGTACAAAATGTATTTGGAAAAACGGAAGGAGGCTTTTGTGAACCAATCCATGCTGAACAAAAACCTCTCTTGGTTTTTCGAAAAAACTTCCCTACCTCCCAGAATGTGTCTTTGAAAAAACTGTGTCAAACAGAGAAATATGCCTGTGAAAAACTTGCACCTACAGCAGTTTTGTAGCGCAAGTTTTAGTCACCCGTTTCTCCCAGCTCATAATCAATTTGAAGAAAATGAAAGAGGTTTTTCTATTTCAATGTGTTAAGAATAAAAACCTCTTTCAATTTCAAAAAATATGCTTTCAGTTTCTCTAGAGACCTCCTGGAATTTAACCACCTAAAACAGTTTTTTTTCCTGAAAAACGTTGCTTCAGTGATTTCGCAGCGCAAGGTTGAGCTTCTTGTAGCTGGCTCAACTGTATCTTTAAGTAATTTAAATTGTAATATACCTCCAGCTGCTCCTGAATTTGCAACCACAAGAAGTGTTCCCCTGCTTCCATGATGGCCACTTTACTTTCACTATTAAAGGAATCAATCACTGATAGCAACCACATTGCAACTGTTCTGGCTGAAACATAGGTCTTGGGACAGAGTTCATATCTTCTCATAAATGCTGTATTTGGAAAAACTGAAGGAGGCTTTTTTGAACCAATCCATTCTTAACAAAAACCTCTCTTGTTTTTTTGAAACATATTTCCTACTGCCCAAAATGTGTCTTTGAAAAACAGGTGTAAAACAGGAGATGAAAACCTGCACCTACAGCAGTTTCGTAGCGCAACTTTGGTCATTAATTTCTCTCAGATCATAATGTATTTGGAGAAAGTGGAAGAGGTTTTTGTACTTAAGTATCTTAGGAATGAAAACCTCTTTCACTTTTTAGATATGAGTTTTTTAACTGCTCAGAAACGCTCCTAGAAGTTGACTGGTTAAAAACAAGGAGAGAAAGTTCCCCCTTTTTATGCTTTTCATTCTTATGCTTGTCTTCGAATCCTTCTGCTGACCATGTTGTCTCCTTTGCTTGATGTTTATACCTTGTAAGTAATACCTTTCCTTGAATTGGGAAATCTTAAGGTTGGTAGACATCAATTTCTTTTCTGACTTCCTCAAAGCTACATTCTTCTTCTTGAGTGCTAACTGCCTTTCTTGAGTTTAAATGGAAAACTCTGATGTATGTTGAACCTGAGCTTTGCCATGTGCTTCTTATGCATGAAAGGAGCATGAGAATAACCAAGACCAATTCTCCCTTACCTTACCCTTTTCCTTTGAAATCTTTTCAGTGATAACAGACGGATTGCAGAGGAAACCTACCAATTGGTATTCTTAGAGAATGTATACTTATAGGAAGGAGTTGATGCAAATCCTGGGTAATTGGTGAGGCTTGAACCCTATATAAGTCCATAGAAAAGTGTTGCTAAGAATGCATGAGATAGGTTGTATAAACCTTAGAATTTAATGAAAAGGGGAATTTTAGGTAACATTTAATGAATTTTTGGTGTGATATATCCTATATCACATAAGTTAAATTATTGGTGCAATACAATGCATATTGCATGGAAGAAATATTCCATGCGATACGATGTTTATCGTTGGGAATAAACTAGTATAAATTCATCTTAAACATGGATATACCAAGAGTCGAGAGGGATCAAATCTCATTATATGCAAACCTCTTTTTAGAATGCAAAACTTGAAAAAATATTTACACGCCAAGAGATTTAATCCATTTTAGTGCTTGATAAATCTATGATTAAGATAAATATATGATATCTTGCTTTTAAAAAAAACTAGCCAAATATCTATAATCATTTATGATTTTATTATAGCGGACAATTTTTTTTCATCGAAATTAATTTTTTAAGGGACACGTGTCAACTCCAAGTTGAGCATGGATGGAATTACACATCCCCCTCATATTGGATTGTAGAATGAGCTCTCACCTCAAAGACTTTGAGACTTAAGAAAACTTCGAATTTTTTGCCCATATAAAAAAGAAAGAAAGAAAGAAAGATTTTCTTGTGGCATGTATCTGTTCAAATGGAAAGTGGTATCCATTGATGGTATTGACCCATGGTATTGAAGGGTGTAACACAATAAGGCACCGAGAATGGCTCACCTTGCAAAAGAACGGATGGGTCCTCCAAAATGTAGTGGAAAAACTGATCTTCTTCTCAATTAATAAAATTATCTTTTGTATTCAGTGTGGTTATTTTTGTTGAGAAGTGCGGCAAGAAAGTCTCAATTTGACATTGCCTTAGTTGAATTGAGAAAATTCAAATTTCCACATCAATAGACAACTTGGATGCAGTTAACTTGTGTGACATGGCTCTTGTCACTCAGTTAACTCAATAACTTCAAGTTAGAGGGCTTGGAGTTCAGTTAAGCATGTGTGATTGCTAAATTTTAGCAATCTAGTTTAGTTATATCCAGTTGTGTTCAGTTAAACTAGTTCTAACAGTTGGAGTGGAAGCTCAATTGTACAGTAGGCCAGTAGTCTAACTCAGCAATAATCCAATTCACTAGTCAATTAACCTAAAATAACAAGTTCATACAGAGAATTCGAGTTCCCAACTATAACAACCCTCGTCAAAAATTCCATGTAATAAAGGAAAAACAATAACCAAGGTCATGGGACACATATTCCAAGCTGAATTTTGGGCAAAACATCCTAGTGTCGGTGTTCATTTGGTTTAATATGGCTAAGGAAATTGGCAAAGGAAATGGCAAAGGCTTTGGAAAGGCAAAGTGGCATTAATTGGCATTTTATTTATGAAAATAATGGAAATTAGGAGAAAAGGAAGGTGAAAGGTCACATGTTGCATGTGAGGAGGAAAATGAAGAAAAAAGAGGCCTCATTAATAAAAAGGCTTACAAGGATCAGTTCACAACCTTTTTTCAATTCAGTTTTGGAGCTATCTCTCTATTCTCTCTCTCTCATACTCTTGGACACTTAGAGTATTCTTGGAGCACTCTAGCATTGGAGGAAAGAAGGCAAAGGAAGGACAAGAAAGCAAGAGGAAGCAAGGATCAAGCAAGGAAGAGTGGGATTCAAGTGGCTATAGTGGGATTACTTGTAGGTATCAAGTTGCATGTATGATTTCCTTGCTAGTTTTGGTATGCATGGTACATGCATGTGTGTTTTTGGTTCTCTTGTTGTCTTTGGCATGGGTTTTGCCAGGTATGACAGTGGTTTTCAACCTTGCCTTTCCATTTCTGGATAGCCATGGTGTGATGGGGTTCTCTTGTTTTGGTTGAGCTAGATTGTCGGATGGTTTTGAAACTGAGTGGGGTGGTCTCAGGGGAGAAACACAAGGCCTAGGAATCCCTAGACTAGTGAAGGTGGGATTGCAATAAAGTTTGGTTGTGTATGCCCTCATTAGGAATAGGAATCCTCAACTGGTGAATGGAGGGATATACGGTAAAGCCTAGAGGTTGGAGCCTCGTTGGGCCTAGGAATCCTCAACCGGTGAATGGTAGGATATACGGTAAAGCCTAGAGGTGGAGATGGACAAATTCCTCATGACTTAGGTAGAGAGATATGGAGGCATCCATGCTTGTTTAGGGCCTAGTGATCTAGTGGGATTGCGATAAGGCCTAGTTGTATTGATGAGGGTTTCGAGCCTAAGAATCCCTTGGTGGATATATGATAAAACCCGAGGAATCCTTGATTGGTTCTATTGTGAGTCCCACATTCATGCTTGGAATATGGCATGGGGGTGATTGGCTAAAAGAAAGATTTGGTTCAGCCCAATCTATTCTCGGGTGGTTCGTGGGAGTCCCTTACTTGGTTGGATTATACATACATTAATAAGAACTCCTTTTCCTTTAGTATTTCATGTGTAAATGTACTTATTAATATGTGGTTTTTATGGTTGTTCTACTTTTGTTATTATGTTGGATATATGTTGGTTATAAGCATGGTTCATGACAGACCTTGGTTATGGCCCTCATCATGATTTGATTAGTAAATGAAATATGAATGGACATATGACCTAATAGATGATAATGTAGTTATTGTGATAAGGCATCAATTCTTCTTAACAACTCTCAAATAAGTTTGAGACCCTTATGCTCATACTTGTTGTTATGACCTGTAGATTACATGTTTTTGGTACATTTGACTAAATTCTTGTCATGGTTAGTAGGGGTCAGGTCAATTCCTGGTACCTATGTTTGCATTAGTAGCTTTAGTTATTTATCATTTCTAGAAGTTTCATGAAGTTTTGGGCAGCGGCCTAGGACCTAACCCTGAAAATGTGGCATAGAATCTGGGATCACTAGCTTAGAACTTCTTGAAGGAGGCCATAGTGGCATGCATGCCTTACTATGGGAGCGACTGGAGGGCCTCAGTTGCATGCATGGCTTGTCATGGGAGCGACTGTGGGCCTAGCTGCAAAATGACAAGTTGTCTCAGGGGTTCGGCACTTGGAAGGGTTGGTTGTCTCCTGAAAGTTTTGTAGCTCATAAGAAAGGTTAGATTGGTTTTGTTTTGTCGATTCCACTTCCTTAACTGCAAATGGGGAGTTGAATCACATCATAGTAACTCTTTGTCACGTTTTTACCCTGGTGGACCAGTTAGCTTGGGTAAATGTGGGGGGAGAGCGTTACACCAGTTGTGCTGGAGATTCCAAGGCGGTGTAACATCAAATATAAACTAGTCTTAAGTGTACAAGTGTTGCATGCAATCAAATGATAAACCTTGGGAATTGTTTAATTAATTGGAGGAAAATTCCTAAATAACAAGGGCCTAATTCCTCAGGAATTGCGCAAGGAAATAGGGGCTCAAGCTGAGGTAGAAATTGACTAATTTTGGGTCAGAGCTTCTCATTCAGCAGAGAGATAGGTTATTCACTTGCATATTGAGCTTAGAATGAGCTAGAAATTGTAATACATCTCCATTCATCTTATTTAAGGCAAGCAAGGTTAAGGGGTTTTTTAGCAGTTGCTTTCCCCTAGAAAAATATTGTGCATGTGTTTTATTTCTCATTACATGTCTGAGATTGTTGTTCTAAATTATGAATTGAATTTCGTAGATCAGTAGAGTAGAATTGTGTCTCTTGATTTAGATTAAAATTTTCATGAGCAGTTGCAATTCTATCACCAAATTTCTACATGGTATCGAAGTAAGATTCACATTAAAGTAGGAATTTCGAAGTTGTTTTTCAAGAGGTTCGAATTTACAGCTTCAGTATAGCAGGATCTCTTCAGAGTTAAGAAAATTACCTTCAACGGGTTGATATTAGAGTATTCCATGGAAAGCAGCTTGAATTTCATTGCATGGAAGGATCGAATGGAGGCAGTGCTTGATGACAATGAATTGATAGACTATGTCAAGACAGACATTGCAAAACCAAAATCAGTTGATGACTAGAACCTAGCTCAATGGAAGAAAGACATAGCCAAGGCGAGGAGAATAATATTGGATGGAGTGCAAGACCACATTGTCTCAAATATCCATGGGAAAGAAACTCCTTTTGAAATGTGGAAGGCACTGACGGAGCTATTTAAGAATAGTAGAGATCCTAGAAAAATGGCTCTCAAAGACACACTTCGAAACATCAAGATGTAGAAAATTGATATTATTTCACAGTATCTCAACAGATTTATCCAAGTTCGTGATGACCTTGGAGGAGTCGGTGATGAGGCTCATCAATAGGTACACCATAAGGGTCATAATTCCATCCTCCAGATTTAGAACTATCTCTTTCTCACATTTATTTACAATTTTTGTTATATTATGCTTAGTGAGGGGTAAAAGATGTTTTGCTATATCATGTAGCATAATATGGTTTAAATACAGGAAATGGAGCATTTTTTTAGATGACTTCAATACAGCAACTCGGAGTAGAAAACAGGGAGAGATTCTAGGAGGTTGTCCACCTCCTTAATTCCCTCAATCAGCCAAAATCACCACACTCTCTCTCATCAGCTTGAGGTGATTAGCAACCAAGCAATTGCAGTTAAAGAAGATCAACATCTACCCTTCTCGATTTTTGGGAGACAAGCATTCCTATTTTCTAGGGAGTTGTTAGTAGCTACCCTCTTATATAAATAAACATGCAAAAGATCTCACTAGGATTCGAACTTTGTTTTCAGCTAGGAGGCTATCGAGCTTAAGCACTCAATACTGTTATTTTTTACCGGTTATGTGATGTATTTGACATTGATGCAATGATAATGAGAAGTTTCTTATTGGTTAATCACTGAGTTAGTTCCAAAGGGTTGAGGTTCTTAGGTTTGGGCCCAACCCCAGTGGCTTAGGTCCCTCTTATGTATTGGTATTTCTTTTTAGCTTAGAATGCTTATTATTTTTCTACATTTCATTAGAACATAACCCCTCAAAAATCTTGTGATTGCAACCTCTATCTCATCTCTCTCATGGGAGCATGAATGGAAGAATCTACAATCACAGTCCAAAAATACTATGTTTATGATTTCTTGGAAGAAGGTCTATGTTATTCATCTTGTTTTTCATATGCTTGTTGTAGCTTAGGAGTTGATTTATTGACTAGATCAGAGTTTTTGGCATATATTAGATGGCATTTAAATTCAACTCATATTTTCCACTATTAGTTGTTTCATTTTGTCAATGATAAAAGAGTATGTGCATGTGATGTTGCAAGGTTGTTTGGATCTGTAGGCAAGGGGCCTTTCACCATCTCCATCTTGGACTTCTTCACCCTCTTTGATGAATCCCAAATTTTGTTCTTGAGATCATTCCCTTAGGTCACCGTGAGCAGCTCTCCTAGTTCAAAACAAGCCTTCCTAAGGTTTTGAGCTTGGCTAGGGGTGTTGGACACCTTTCATCCATCTACCACAACCTCCATCCACCTTACCATCCCTTGAACTCATCATTCCTACCTCCTAAACCTTCTCGGTAGCCTTCCTGTAGCATTACAGGCCTTCATATAGCAACACAGGGAACCTGTAGCAACCTCCTGTAGCATACATGTAGCAGCCTATTCCACCATCTGTTTTGACCTGTGATGCAATTTTGACTTATTTTAGAAGTAGGTTGACCCCGAGCTGTGACTCCATGACCAAGTGCAGCACCTAGGCCATTCCAACCATCCTTTCCCTTCACTGCAAAATAGAATAGCATTAGTTTCTTTATCACAGATTTAGCACAAATAGAACATTGATTTATATGCAAGTGTGAACTAGATAGATGATGCATGGAACCTTGAATTATTATTTGCTAGGTTAGTTTCTTGTCTGCAAGTAGATTTGGTAGCTAGATGATCTATTTCAAGGTAATGTAGTTCCCTTCCTGCAAGTAGTGTAGCTCTTGTCTTTTCATGAATTGATTCAGTAGCATTTACAAGTTGAGGTTTAAAAATCATTTTCCTTTTTGTCATTAGAGCTAGCTTCTAAATTGCACCTTCATTAGTTAGTTTCCTTCTAATTTAGTAGAAATAATGGTCTTGGAGCACTATTGATCAAATGTCCTAGTTGAGGGTGGCATGAGTAGAATCCCATCTACTGTGTATATAGCATTGTCACCTCGAAGTTTGTACGAACCCCGAGTTGATAAATAGAGTTGAGGATCCCTTGGGAGTTGCAACACTCTTGGTGCAATACCAGGGCTCACCACTTTTTGGCGTCGTTGTTGGGGAGGTGTCTAGGTAGATGTTATTTCTACTTAAGAATTATTTTCTATTTTTCATTTAGTTTTTAAAAAAAATCACATAAAATAAGAAAAAAAAATCTTTCATGCCTCATAGGAATAGAGATACTCAAGGAAAATTCTTACCAAACACCCCCACACCCTCAAACAATCAACCTTCACTCTTCTTCGGTGACTGTCAGCTTCCCCCTCTGACTACAGGGGAGTTAGAAGACCCTTTAGGTGAGCAACCTAAGATCTTTGAAGAACATATTGGGAAAGAAGAAGAACCCATTCACCTACCCAAACCATGGCTGAAAATAGGAACAATGAGGTTTTCCCTATCAGAGAGACTAATGGAGAGGCTAGAATGAAGAATATAATCCTTATTTCCCTTCCACACTTCCATGGCTTAACCTCTGAGGATCTTGATACTTTTATGTTTGAATTTGTTTTTGTCTGTAGGACCTATGACTATGCCTCTGATGACCAGAAGCTGAAGTTATTCCCATCTACCCTTAAGGATGTAGCCTTGCGCTAGTTTATGGGTCTGCCTAGGGATAACATCACTACCTGGGCTCAAATTGTTATTGCTGCCAGCTGGCTAGATTGCAAGCTGGACGGATGGTCGAACCAGGGCTGGTCGAGGAACCGAGCGAGGGCTTTCCTTTTTCTCACTTTTAATGAAACAAGCCTTTAATAACAAGTACAAGGACTATTGTAGGTCCAAAGAAACCAAGGAAGAAATCTTTAGAATGACTCTTGGACCTGATGAATCCCTAGAGGACTATGAGGAGAGATTTCAACTCAGTTATAGGAGGGCCAGATGCACCCTTGATCCTGAATCACTCAAGCTATTTATTCTCCAAGGGATCAGAGAGGACATGCTGGAAACCCTCAACATGTTGTCTAGGAGAGACATCTATCAGTTATCCTATGATGACATCAAAACAATGTTCAAAAATCACTCTAGGGCTACTAGGAAGAAGGGTAGGTCTAGTAAAGGTTTGGTCAGTTCCTATTCTTCCACAACGTCCATAAAGAATGATATTGGGAACATGTTGGAAGACTTTAAAAGTGAAATTTTGCATACATTTTCTTTGTAAATGGATACCATGCAGATCAAGAGGAGACAAGAGGAAGCAGAGAGAGCCCTAGCTATTTTCTGCCCTAAATGCACTAGAAGGCACCCCAGAAATGAATGCCCATTAAATGTCATAGAGGTATGCTCAGTCTATGAGGAAAACCATGCCACAGATAAATGTCCTTCTTTTCCTGGTTTAAAAGTTGTATACCAAGGGGAAGAAGGTGGGGCTGAGCAACTCTGCTTTATAAATCAAAGGAGGCCTCAAGGAACTAGCAGGGCATGCAAGGTGCATCTTACTCTTATTACCATCCAAACTAGAATGCACCCTTTCCACCCTAGTACTCTTCCACTCATCCATCATGGTCCACACCTCCTTCTTGGCCTTATTCTCCTCAATATCCTCCCCAACCTGTCAATCAACCATTTCAGCCATATGCTTCTCAACCTCCTCAATGGAATAACCCATCACAAGGGTGGAGGCCTCAACTCAACCAACCTCCTGCTTTATTGCCTCCACCTCCACCTCAACCACAACTCACTCATCCTGCTCCACCCAAGTGTTGGGCCTCCAAAATGTCTTCAAAATGACATCCACTTTCACCTTTATCACCACCATTTCACTCACATGTCGCAACTCCACAACCATATAACCTTTCATTAGCCACCACTTTCATAAATATATGGGTTAGGATCCTTATTTACCAAAGTTATTTATTTTATGTGTTTAAAGTGAATTTATGATTAAAAACTAGGAAATTAACATGGTTTCATGTATCTATATATGTGGCTTGAGTTTCATGACATGTGTAGGTCATTTGGAAGCTTCCAAGACACCCTTATGTGGCCTCCAATGCTCAAATTCGAATTCCCTTCAAAGGAGATTTGGATAAAGGTCAAAGAAGGATATGTGTCCTATTTGGATTGTAACTCTATGAGGTGTCTCATCATTTCTTATTTGGATTAGAACTCTATGAGACACTTAGGGGATATGTGTCTCATTATGAGCTATTTGGTTGTAACTATATGAGATTTTAGTGGATCTTCATTAAATAGGGTAGTTACTTATGTACTTGTATAAATAGGGGAGCCTCTCCTCTAAAAACTGGTGTGTAAAGTTGGAGAAATGCTCATGTTTTTAATAGAGAATTTGGAGCTTATACTTGGAGATTTGAAGATTTAGTTTTGCTTGCATATGGAGCTTCTTCACTTGCCATCCTCATACACCATTGGAATGGCCATCTAATGATTGTGAGATTGTATTGCTTTCATAGATTAATATTTACTGCTTTCATAGCTTAGATTTATGAATGCTTTCTAGGTTTGATTTTGGTTTAATGAATATCTAATAGACCTGACTACTTGCTCATATGAAAGGTTCACCTTTTCCACGATTGAGTAACATTGGGATGTTAGAGAAAGGCATTAAACTTTAGTTGCTTTTACTTTGCTTTAATAGATTTGATTTTGGTTTAATGAATATCTAATAGACCTGACTACTTGCTCATATGAAAGGTTCACCTTTTCCACGATTGAGTAACATTGGGATGTTAGAGAAAGGCATTAAAATTTAGTTGCTTTTACTTTGCTTTGATAGATTTGATTTTGGTTTAATGAATATCTAATAGACCTGACTACTTGCTCATATGAAATGTTTCACCTTTTCCACGATTGAGTAACATTGGGATATTAGGGAATGGCATTAGACCTTAGTCATTGTATTTGTTTTCTACCCCATTTATGCTTTCCTAGATTAGATTTATCTTTCGAAATTGAAATTAATCTCTAGCACATATAGTGCAAGTATGCCTCGCAAGTCCATGGACCCCTGGGTTGATAATTTATGTTAGTAATCTAATGGAAATTATTTTTCTCAACACCAAGTAACCTCATATGCATGCTCAAACCAATCTGAACCCAAATAACAAGCAAGCATAATTGGTCTACAGTGGAGAGACATACCCTGCCTATGTTGTGGAGATTCAAGAAATCAACCTTAGGTCTGGAAGGGTGCTTCCAGATAACCAACCTCCATCTCCACCTGAAAAAATTGAAGAGGAAAAGGAAGAGAGTACCCCTAAAGTAAATCCACCTCCTTTTCCTAAGAGATTGATCCATCCTAACAATCACACCCAAAAGACACTGAACTTCTGAGAGAATTGAAGAGTATGTGTGTTAAAATACCCCTCCTCCAAGCTATTAAGGAGGTTCCCATCTATAATAATATTATCAAGGAGAAATGTTTCAAACACCCTAGGAGGAGAAAAAGAGACACCCCCACCATCAATTTTATTGGTCAATTATCTGATTTGATGTTGGGGAGAGTGATTTGTCCAAAATATTTAGACCTTGGAAGTCCAGTAGTAAATGTGCACATTGATGGCATCATTATCCCTCATACCCTAATTGATCTTAGGGATGCCATCAATGTGATGACTAAAGAAACCATGATAAAAATAAACCTCCAAGGAGCCTTAAGAAAGACCACTACAGTACTTCAACTTGCAGATAGATCCACAGTGGTTCCTGAGGGAGTTGTTGAGGGTGTAGTGGTCTCCGTTGACTCCTGGGAGAATCCTATTGACTTTTTGGTTCTCCAGCCCAAAACCAAATTCAATGGTTATCCTCTCATCTTGGGAAGGCCATGGTTAGCCACTGTTGATGCTTACATTAGTTGTAGGGCCGGGAACATGACCATTAAGAATGGGCATTTGTCCAAACAATTGGTATTGTACCCTCCTGCTCATCCATCCATTGAGCATGACTTACCCTTGTGGCTAGAAGATGAGGAGGAAGATGAAGTTTATCATATAACATCCATTCAATCTATACCCTAGATGTTGTTATAGGAGGGGGGGTACCTGATGAAGATGACCTCATTGACCAGACGCTCCAGAACCAACCCCCCAATATCAGGCCTCTTGATGAGCTTGTGAAAGAGTTTGAGAGTAGTCCTTGGAATAAATTATGCTTAGTTGACCCAAGTCCTGCCCATGTCAAATTTGTATAATTTGGTCCATCTAGAACCTTGAAGATTAACCCCTCTCTCTCAGCCAACCAAGAAGAGAAGTTGTGCAAGATGTTGAGAGAACACTTAGATGCCTTTTCTTGGAACTATAAATAAATGAAGGGGGTTCATACCTCGGTTTGTACTCATCACATATACATCAAAGAGGGATGCAAACCTATGTGCCAACCTCAGAGGAGAATGAACCTAGCCCTCAAAGACATAGTAAAGGAAGAATTGCAAAAGTTGTTGGATGTAGGGTTCATATACCCCATCTGAGATAGTGAGTGGGTGTCTCCTCTAATTCTAGTCCCAAAGAATAATGGGAAGTGGGGAATCTGTGTGGATTATAGAGAATTAAACAAAGCCGCCAAAAAAGACCATTTCCCTTTGCCTTCCATTGATCAAGTTTTAGATGGTCTTGTAGGGAAGAAGTTCTTCTCTTTCTTGGATGGATTTAGTGGTTACAATCAGATCCAGATCATCCCTGAGGATCAAGACAAAACTACATTCACATGCCCTTGGGGTACATTTGCTTATAGGGTCCTCCCTTTTGGTCTATGCAGTTCCCTTGCCACTTTTCAAAGGGCAATTATGATCATCTTTGCTGAGCTTGTCCATGACCCTCTAGAGATCTACATGGATGATTTCACTCCCTATGGGTGTGACTTCCTAGAGGCTCTCTCTAACCTGGGAAAGGTCCTAAGGAAATGCATTGAAATTAACCTCTCGCTTAGTCCTAAGAAATGTGAATTCTTAATGAATGTAGGGACTATCCTTGGCCATTCAATATCTTAGGAGGGAATACAAGTGGACCCAAACAAGATTGCCATCATCAAAAGGGTCCCTACTCCTCAAAAGCAGAGGGATGTTAGGAGTTTCTTAGGCTTAGCTAGATATTATAGGAGGTTTATCAAGGACTTTAGTAAAGTGGCTTCACCATTGTTTGGATTGTTGGCCAAGGACTCAGAATTATGTTGGACAAATAGTTGCCAAGAGGCCCTTGAGATTTTGAAAGAGAAATTAACCACTGCACCCATACTTAGGGGCCCAAATTGGGCTCTGCCTTTCCATATCCATGTTGATGCATCTGACAAAGTTGTGGGGATAGCCTTGGGACAAATAGATGGTAAGTTACCCTATGCCATTTGTCATTTGTAAAAATATGTCTAAGGATGAATTGAACTACGTTGTAACTGAGAAAGAACTCTTAGTTGTTGTAATCAAATTTATATACTACATCATTGGATACCAAACCTTTGTGCATACTGACCATGCAACTATTAATATTTGATGAATAATCCTAATGTGAATGCTAGAATCATTAGATGGTTGCTATTGTTACAACAGTTTGATTTAACTATCATTGAAAAGCCAGGAAAAGAAAATGTAGTCGCAGATTTTTTGTCTAGACTTGCTTTGCATGTAGGTGATGAAGGGATGGTTGATGATCAACTTCCAGATGAGCACTTATTTGTTATCCCAGTGCTCTCTCCATGATTTGCTGACATATCCAACTACCTAGTTGCTATAAAATTTCCCCCAAATTTGTCATTAAGAGAGAAGAGCAGAATTGTAAGGAAAAGCACCCCTTTCACATAGATTGGGGGAAATATCTTCAAGCTAGGACCAGATCAGATCTTAAGGAGATATGACAGGGCATAGGAAGTCGTTGACATCCTCTCGGCCTGCCATGATGGGCCCTGTAGAGGTCATTTTTTTGCCAAGATAACAACTTTCAAAGCTCTATACGCTGGCTATTATTGGCCCACTCTCCACCAAGATGACAAAAGGTATATGAGTAGATGTGATCAGTGCCAGAGGATGGGAAAACCCACACCTAGGGATGAAATGCCTCTACAACCTCAGGTGGCCTTGGAGCCATTTGACAAGTGGGGCATGGATTTCATTGGGCAAATTCATCCACCATCAGGGTAGAAAAAGTACATCATTGTGTGCATTGATTAATTGACAAAGTGGCATGAAACAAAGGTTGTCAAAGCAGCAACAGAGGAGAAAGTGGTTGAGTTCTTAAGGGAAAATATCTCCTACAAATTTGGGTACCCCAAGGATATAGTCACCGATCAGGGAGCTCAATGGTGATGTGATCAAGAATGTTCTAAGGCATCATCATATCAAACACAAAACATCTACTATCTATCACCCTTAGGAAAATGAGCAAGTAGAGGTTACAAATACGGCATTGGAGAGCATCCTCACCAAGGTTGTGAGCAGCAACAGGAGAGATTGGGCAAACATATTACTGGAGGCCACTTGGAACTATAGCACCACTTCGAAGGCAACTATTGGGTTCACTCCATATGATCTAGTTTATGGAAAGAAAGCTTTGCTTTCTATTGAACTTGAGCATAATATTTTGAGAATGGCAGACCAATTGGACTTAGATGTAACCAAATCACAGAAAGAGAGGCTCCCCTAATTGAATGGCTTGGATGAGTTTAGAATGCAGGCCCTTCTACACTCTGAAGTTATACAATTACAAAGGAAGGTCTGGCATGATAGGCATATCATGGACAAGATTTTTCAAGAAGGGGATTGTGCATTATTATATTATTCTAAGTTCAAGGATTTCAAAGGAAAATTGATGACAAGATGGTTAGGCCCATACCTAATAGAAAAGTGTCATGACAATGGAGTTGTTCAAATCAGGATCATTGATGAGGAAGGGATTCCCTTGCTTGTCAATGGCTACAGGCTGAAGATATACAAAAAACCTATGTCTAAGGAAGAATTCATCAGTACAGTCAGCAAGGAAGTCAATGTGATTGGAAGTGTCATAACTTCCATTCCACAACATTTATAGATATATTTTTTGAAAAATAAAATAAAATTCTTGGATGAAAACCTTTATGAGGCATCTGAGGCCAACTCTTGCGTTGAAAACCTCTCTGAGGCAGCTCAGGAAAAAATAATAATAATAATAATAAAGATCCCTACGTGAAAACCTCTCTTGACCCACCTAGGGCAAGAATACAAGCTGAAAGCCTCCTCTGAGGTAGCTTGTGTGTCTAAAAAAAGAGAAAAACAAAACACAAGAAATGGATCTACACCATGTCTGCTAATTCTTTTGTCATTTTACAGGATTAAAGACAGTGGCAGATTCCATGGCTACAGGGACAAAATTCTCAAGGTTCCCTTCACTCCTCCATCCATCCACTTCATATCCATCATCCACACTCATGTTATCACCCCTCTCCACCATCCCATTAGCCCAAAATTCAAGTTTCACCCCCTCTCTGGACTGCTATAGGAAGGACCTATAAATGCTACAGGAAGGTCCTGTAGTGCTATAGGAGGGTTTTGAAAAGCTACAAGAGGGAGATCTGAGGAAAAGGACAACCCAACATGACCTTGAAAAGGATGAATAAGGTTCCCCCACCATGGTCCACCATCCATCCATCACTCATCCATCCCATTTCATAATATATATATATATATATATATATATATCACTAAAATTCCTCCACTCTATCTTACCCCTGTTAATGTTTTTTGGAGAAACACACAAAGGACATCCTCTTCATTTCTACAAATATACACCACTCCCTCAAAGTCCTAGCATTGTCCTCAAGACATTTTACATCCTCTCTCATCACCCCCATGCAGCTTGAAGACCCCAGAGGAAAAGGAAAGGACTGCTACAGGAAGAAAACCTCCTCCTCTAGCAGCTTGTGCACACATCACAGAAAGAAATAATCTTGTTTTTTTATCATCAGTAGGGGGTGATGAAAACTTATGAGGCCACTCCACAATAGTCATATCACTCCCAGCATGACTCTCCACCAACAGTAGCAACTTGGAAATCAACAAGGTACCTGCACACACAACAAACACATCAGTAAAATATCATGAGGAGCAATGAAGAAATACACATGAAAGAAACATAGCAAGTCAATTCCCTTGATGCCAATAATGTGGTCCAACTCCAGCATGAAAATCCATACATCAGTTCGATAATGAGGTAGGCACAGGTATGGAAAACTCTCACCTCCCCCCTATGTGTAAATAACGAAAATGTGTAAATGTAGAGAGGAGATGTTTTAATAAGTTGGAGGTGGCTAGTTAACTTGACCACCTCGAATAGTAAACTAAAAGTGATGATAAGCACTCATGCAACGTGGATGTGTCACAACAGTCAAGTTGGGATCATAGATAGTGGCTGGTGATTACAAGGAAAGAGGGAATAATTGCTCTGAGTGGGGAAAACTATCCAAAAGAGAAAACCTCGTGTGACTGCCAGGTCACCACAGTGCTCCAAGCCTAAGCCAAAAATGGCATATTATGTATTAGGACTCAAATTCTTTTGCATGATCTCTCATTTTAAAAATAGTTAAGGAGATGACGAGCTCAAGGTGCCATCGAGGAGTTTCGAACCATGTTTTTCCATTGCTATAGGAGGGAGCTACAGGCAAGCCTGCAACTGATACAGGAGGGTCAAGAGACTGCTACAAGAAGACTGAAAGGGTGAAATAATGCTACAAAGGGTCGAATTGGTCACCAAACTATTAAATTCATCCCAAACCACTTGATAAAAAGTAAGTGCCACTATCTCCTTCATCCATCCATAAGATGTATGCAAGGTGCATTTAAAATTCTACAAGCAGTAGAAGTCTAATTGTGAAACTGAAAGATCTTTTCGGGTTGTAGAGTAAAGGGAATGTAGGAAATTATCATCAAGGAATTTTAACTTGTTGTTGCTAGTGAAGTATACACTAGATCTATTAAAAGAAGTATCTCTCCTTCACTTGGCTAAAAACATAGAAAATATGGGGGGAGGATTTAACAGAAGGGAGCCCTCATATACCAAATGAATTTGTCTACACCCTCCTGTGATAGACATTTTTAGGAGACAACAGTGGCTAGGATTATTTGAGTTGTTGAAAGGGTATGATTATGACATTTCCTTTGAATTTCCCATGGCCCTAAAATCACAAACAGAAGATAGTGCCACCAATGTGGTGAGGGGGTTAGCTATCTCACTCAACCCTGAACTAATTATCAGAGTGACAACCCTACCTCTAGGGATCAAATGGGGAAGAGAAGATAAAACCACCAATGCCACTGCTAAAAAGAACTTCTTCACTGCCAATGAAAAGCCTGTCGAGGACAAGAATGGAGTTAGGAGGGAAAGCCTACCTTATCCTTGGGATGAGGTGGCCTACCATATCCTGAAATACATCTCTTGAGAGGGAAGACTTAGTGTTCTCTATGCCTATAACTATATATTACTTCATGAACTCATATTTCAAGCAAAATTTCCTCTGGCTCAAAGACTTAGTGTTCCATACTTCCTCCTACGGTCCATTAGGGACATGAGTCAAAAAGAGAGAGAGGGAAAATACCAACACCCAGGCCACCATGGCCTCATTAAACTATTAGTGGTGGATTCCTTGAACAAATTGAGAATCCCTATCCTTTGGTCCAAATTCATAGACATGGATAGAGAGGCCTTCATTGACACACAGACCCTCACACTAGGTGAGACCCCAACCTCTAGTGTTGGAGGAAGAGAGGGAAAAATAGAGGAAGAAGAAGAAGGGGAAGGATAGGAGAGGAAGAAGTAGTAGGGTCAAAAGAAGAGGAAAGAGAAACAGATGCAGAGAGGACAGTGGAAGAACCAGAGGCAGAGGTAGGAAAAGAACAAGATGAAGAGGAAGAGGGGGAGAAATAAGAAAAATCAAGTCCTGAGAAGACTATTGAGCCCAAAGAAACAGAGATATCCCCAAAGCAATCAAGTTTGTCTCCAAGACCCACTGAAAAAGAGGTAGTTGCAACTTTAGCTACCTTGAGCACCCCAATCAAACCTAAAAGGAAGAGACAAAGGCAAGCCCCCCTATACTTTAAGACCAGGGAAAGCACTAGGATTAAGAAAGTGAGGCTACAAAATCCCACGAAGGCCCCTGTCAAAATTGAGGAGTCCCCAAGAAAGAAAGAGGAAGTGGGGCCCACTAAAGGAAATCGAAGAGGCCACCTCTCCAAAACCCATAACAAAGACTCCTATAACATATGTAAGGAGGCCCACCACCAGATAAACCTCCTTCAAACAACCCAAGACACCTACCACCCTCCAACAAGAAGAAAAGGGGAAGCTACAGGAGGGGCAAAGTATGCTACAGGAAAAACAAAGTGTGCTACAGGAGGAGTAGAGGATGCTACAGGAGGGGAAGAATGAGCAACAGGAGGGGAAAAATGTGACACAACAGCTATAGGAGGTAGTAGCTTCCCCAAAAACATTTGAGAGGGACTTCCCAAAGCTCCAAGAGCCTAGTCCACAACCTAGCCTAAGCTCCTATTATAAATTCATTGGAGGGAGAATTATTCCCCAAAAATTTGTAGTCCCACTTTTCTTTGAGCTAGAAGCAGAAAGAGGAAGAACCCACATATGGATGCAAATTTCTAAGTCTAAGAAGGTGGAAGATGTGGGCCTCATGGAATAAAAGGTCCTTGAAATGGGAAAGGAATTAAGTGAGCTAAGAGAGAGGGAGTCCACAATGAAGGAGCAGCTACAGGCAGAAAATAGGTGGTTGAGGGAGAAGTTGCAGGAGAAGGAAACTCAACTGGCCACAATGGCAAGCCTCTCCATGGAGGCATTACAGTGCAGACAACCATCCAAGTCTTATGCACTCTTTCTCAAAGAGCAATGGCTACAATTCCAAATCAAAACCTTAGCACAACATGGGTCTATGCCATTTCAAGATTACAAACAATTCATTGAATTTTGCAACCAAGCTAGCATGGAGGACAGAGCGAAATTGGTTGAGTTTTACATTCATAACCTCACCTTGACTAATATGAATATTTGGGATCCCAATGAAAAATTAGGGGATACACAGTTGATGGCCTTAGCATCCTGGATGACTCATGAGGAGGCAAGAGCTGAGGAAGTAAAGAGAGTCATGGCAAAGGAAGAAAAGGAACCATTATATATCAGGGAAGAGTTAATGAGCCCAATGGTTGTCATTAGCAATCATAGCATCATCTCCAATGATGCTAACCTAGCACCCAAATACCTTGCCACCCAGGAACAAGCCATCTCACATTTTGAAGACACACTCAGTTTGTTGGGGACAGAAAGCCAGCAAGCCTGCCAGAGGAGATGGAATGCCTTACCCCACAATCTCCAAATCAAAGAATATCACTCTCCTAAAAGGTTGAGGAATGCATTGGAGAGGACACCCCTGTACAAAAGAATCATGCAAATATTAAAAGTCAATTGGATTGGACTCAAGCTCAATCCACCCTTGTTGCTAGGCCTACAGGAAGGAAGAAATGAAGCATAGGAGAAGAAGGAGTGGACAGAGATAGAAAAGAATGCAGACTTCTATCCCTAAGAAGGCACACCATCTGAGGAACCTTGGGATGTCAGGGAGGCCACCAGGGCCATGAAAGACATGGACATAGATGACTGAGTTGCTCAGAGGATGAGCAACAATTTCAGTAGGGGGTGATGATGAGGCTCATCAATAGGTACATCATAAGGGTCATAATGCCATCCTCCAACTTTAGAACTATCTCTTTCTCACATTTATTTACAATTTTTGTTATATTATGCTTAGTGAGAGGGGTAAAAGATGTTTTGCTATATCATGTGGCCTAATATGGTTTAAATGCAGGAAATGGAGCATTTTTTAGATGATTTCAATGCAAGAGCTCGGAGTAGACAATAGGGAGAGATTCTAGGAGGTTTTCCACCTCCTTAACTCCCTCAATCAGCCAAAATCACCACACTCTCTCATCAGCTTGAGGTCATTGGTAGCCAAGAAAGTGCAGTTAAAGAAGATCAAGATCCACCCTTCTCGAGTTTTGGGAGACAAACATTCCTATTTTCTAGGGAGCTGTTAGTAGCTACCCTCTTGTATAAATAAACATGCAAAAGAGCTCATTAGGATTCGAAATTTTTTTTCAGCTAGGAAGCTATCGAGCTTAAGCACTTGATACTGTTATTTTTGACTAGTTATGTGATGTATTTGACATTGATGCAATGATAATGAGAAGTTTCTTATTGGTTAATCACTGAGTTAGTTCTAGAGGGCTAAGGCTCTTGGGTTTGGGCCCAACCCCAATGGCTTAGGTCCCTCTTATGTATTAGTATTTATTTTTAGCTTAGAATTCTTATTAGTTTTCTGCATTTCATTAGAACATAACCCCTCAAAAATCTTGTGATTGCAACCTCTATCTCATCTCTCTCATGGGAGCATGAATGGAATAATCTACAATCACAGTCCAAAAATACTATGTTTATGATTTCTTGGAAGAAGGTATATGTTAGTCATCTTGTTTTGAAAATGCTTTTTGTATCTTAGGGGTTGAGTTATTGACAAGATCAGAATTTTTGGCATAGATTAGATGGCATTTAAATTCAACTCATCTTTTCCACTATTAGTTGTTTCATTTTGTCAATGATAAAAGAGTATGTGCATGTGATGTTGCAGGTTTGTTTGGATCTTCAAGAAAAGGGCCTTTCACCATCTCCATTCTGGGATTCTTCAACCTCTTTGATGAATCCCAAATTTTGTTCTTGAGATCATTCCCTTAGGTCACTGCAAGCAACTCTCCTAGTTCAAAATAGGCCTTCCTAAGGTTTTGACCTTGGATAGGGGTGTTGGCCACCTTTCATCCATCTACCACAACCTCCATCAATCTTACCATCCCTTGAACCCATCATTCCTACCTCCTAGACACTCTCGGCAGCCTTCCTAAAGCATTACGGGCCTTCCTGTAGCAATACAAGGCACTTGTAGCAGCCTCCTATAGCATACCTGTAGCAGCCTATTCCACCATCTGTTTTGACCTATAATACAATTTTGACTTAGTTTAGAAGTAGGTTGACCCCTGTTGTGACTTCATGACCAAGGGAAACACCTCAGCCATTCAAACCATACTTTTACTTCACTGCAAAATAAAATAGCATTAGTTTCTTTATCACAGATTTAGCACAAATAGAACATTGACTTATATGCAAGTGTGAACTAGAGAGATGATCCATGGAATCTTGAATTATGATTTGTTAGGTTAGTTTCCTGTCTACAAGTTGATTTGGTAGCTATATGGTTGATTGCACAATAATGTAGTTCCCTTCCTTCAAGTAGTGTAGCCCTTGTCTTGTAATGAATTGATTCAATAGCATTTACAAGTTGAGGTTTAAAAATGATTTTCACTTTTGTCAATAGAGCTAGATTCTGAATTAAACCTTCATTAGTTAGTTTCCTTCTAATTCAGTATAAAGAATGGTCTTGGAGCATTATTAATCAAATGTCCTAGTTGATTGTGGCATGAGTAGAATCCCATCTACTATGTATATATTGTCACCTTGAAGTTTGTGCAAACCTTAGGTTGATAAATAGAGTTGAGGATCCATTGGGAGTTGCAGCACTCTTGGTGCAATACCAGGGCTCACTAGAAGATGACCTGGTAAGCCTAGCTCTTCTAGGCCTTCCAAAAATTCAGTATAACTACCAAGACTTGGTGAATGGGAGTGATAAATTACCAAATTGGGAACGCTTGTGGTATTATTTGGTACAACAAGAGATCAGGCGAAATACCAAAGATGGAACTTCATCCAAGGGCGAGGATGAAGAAAACTTTGCATTGTTTGGAAATGGAAAGAAGGGAAAAGGGAAGAAATCTCAAACCAAACCAGAATCCAACCAAGGGAGAAAGAGGAAAGATTTGTCCAAAACAAAATGCTTCAATTGTCATGAATTCAGGCACTATGCTATAAAGTTTGGCAAGAAGAACTCAGGAGGAGCAGTAGGTGAGGCATTGGCCTCACAGTTTGAGCTAGACTTCACCATTAACGTATGCATGGCCAACATCATGATGGGGAGTGTGTGGTACTTGGACTAAGGTGCCTCATTCCACATGACAAGGTGTCGAGAGTTTTTCAGTGACCTGAAGGAGAAAGATCTCTAGATGCATATTTAGCTTGGGGATGGTGAAACGTATAGTGCTACCAGGATTGGTACAGTAACCTTTCAGAGAGGGTAGGGATATTCTCTTCACCTCAAAGAAGTCATGTTTGTTCCAGACCTAAGGAAGAATCTCATCTTTGTAGCAGTTTTGGAAGACCGTGGTTATGATGTGATCTTAAGCAAAGGGAAAGCATTCCTGAGACACATTCTATGAGTGAGACAACAAAGCACATGCAATCTTGGAAAGAGTCCACTCTGATGTTTGTGGACCCTTCTCGATAGCCTCCACTTCCAGACACAAATATTTTGTTATTTTTATTGATGATTTCTCAAGGAAGTGTTGGATCTTCTTCATGCGGAAGAAGGATGAGACATTATCAAAGTTTGTATAATTCAAGGCACTAGTTGAGAAACAGACCGACAAGAAGGTGAAGGCTTTCAGGAGCGACAATGGAGGTGAGTATGTCTCGAATGACTTTAAGGAGTTATGTGTGAAAGAAGGCATTCGAAGAGAGTTGACAACACCCCACAACCCATAGCAAAATGGGGTAGCTGAGAGAAAGAACCATAACATTGTGAGAGTTGTGAGAGCTATGCTATATGACCAAGGTTTGCCACTGCATTTGTGGGAAAAGACATGTAACGCAAAATTCTACTTGCAGAATTGGATTCCTCATTGGATTCTTGGTATGATTACATCGGAGGAGGCTCTCGTGGGGAGAAAGTTGGATTTGTATCGCTTCAAGATTTTTTGAGCCTCTTTTGACGCCATGTCTCCAAATATTCGAGGAAGAAACTTGAGTCGATAACAGAGTTGGGAGATTTTGTGGGTTACAGCAAAACTCCACACAATTACCGTGTGTACTTAACTTCCCTCACAATGACAGTTGTGCGAAAGGATGTAAAGTTTGATGAGGAGAAAGCAATGTGGTGCTCTCTTGAGAGGGAGCTTCAGATCCCACCAGAAGAGAATATTTTAGCTCCTAAGGAGGAGCCTCGGGAAGTTGTGGAGTAGCCACAAATAGAGGAGCAAAGAGTGGAGACATCCACTCAAATAGAACCATCCAGAGAAGGGAGAAAAAGAACCAGGGAAGCTAATATATTAGTGCAGGATGAGAGGGAGAATGTGGGAGCTCCTTTAAATTTGCGCAAGCAAAGGAGGCTACTTGAGAGGTACATAGGCTACATGGCTCTAATGAATAAGCTTGTAGAGACTAATCCATCCTCTTTCGAGGAAGCAGTTGAGAAACTAGTTTGGGTTGATGCAATGGTGGATAAATATGAATCCATCATGAAGAACAATGTTTGGGAAGTTGTCTCAAGACTGGAAGATAAATCAATTGTGGGTTCGAGATGGATCTTCAAGGTTAATCATGGAGCAGACATAAGCATAAAGAAGTGTAAGGCCAGATTTGTGGCCAAAGTATTCTCTCAAGTTGAGGGAATTGACTATGAGGAGACCTTTGCTCCTATAGCAAGGTATTCATCCATTAGATCAATTATTGCACTAGTTGCGCAGATGGGGTGGAAGATCCACTAGATAGACTTAAAAACAATATTTCTCAATGGTGTTATGGAGGAGGAGGTGTACATCAAGCAACAAGAAGGTTTTGAGACATTTGAATAGGATTCTCAAGTGTGCAAACTCAAGCGAGCATTGTATAATCTTAAACAAGCACCCCGTGCTTGGTACACCGAGATCGAAAGTTATCTCATTGGTTTGGGTTTCACCAAAAGTGAAGTGGATGCAAACCTCTATCATATCTTGGTAGAAGGTAAATTTCTTATCATTGTTTTATATGTTGATAATTTAATATTAATAGGTGATGAGCAGTTAATCAACTCTTGCAAGGAGGACCTTGCAAGGGAATTTGAGATGAAAGACATGGGTCACATGCACTACTTCCTCGGGCTGGAAGTATGGAAAGGCGATGGGGAATTATTTGTATCTCAAGGAAAGTGTGCCAACAAGATACTACAAAGATTCTGCAAGAAGAGTTGTAAGCCCATGGAGACACCTCTAGCGACCAACTAGAGGAAAGAGACTGCCACTTCAGGTGAAGAGGTGGATGCTACCATTTACCAATAGTTAGTGGGTTCACTGATGTATCTTTTGAACACATGACCAAATATGTGTTATGCAGTCAACCAGTTGAGCCAAGCTATGGTTAGTCCAACCAAATTATATTGGAAGGTAGCTAAGCATGTTTTATGGTACCTCAGAGGCATTACCCAGTATGGATTATGGTACATGCGGACAAAGGGAGTGAAGTTGTGTGGCTTCACAAATGTAGATTATGCAGGGAGTCCATTCGACTGAAAGATTACGTCAGGTGGAATTTTCTATGTTGGGTCCATAGCAATTTTTTGGTACATCAGGAAGCAAATATTTGTGGTGCCCAACTCGGAAGAAGCAGAATACATGGCTACAAGTCAAGAAACATGTGAGGTGATCTAGATGAGAAAGATACTTGTAGGACTATATGGTCAAATGATGGATCCAACTATGATATACTGTGATAATCAGAGTTATATTAAGCTCTCTGAGAATATGGTATTTCACATTTGATCCAAGCATATAGATATCTGGTATCATCATTTATAGGACTGTGTGCAGAGGCGGATAATGTTGCTACAATACATTCCAACGAAGGAACAAGGTTCTTACATATTGACTAAGGTTTTGTCAAGAGGGAAGTTCAAGTTCCGCAAGTGTAGGATAGGGATGGTTGATAATCCCTTTCTTGTTGAGAGGGAGTGTTGATAAGTGCAACAAGAAAGTCTCAATTTGACTTTGCCTGAGTCAAATTGAGAAAATTCAAATTTCCACATCCATAGACAACTTGGATGCAATTATCTTGTGTGACATGGCTCTTGTCACTCATTTAGCTCAGTAAATTCAAGTTAGAGGGATTGGAGTTCAGTTAAGCATGCGTCATTGCTAAATTTTAGTAATCAAGTTCAGTTATATCCAATTGTGTTCAATTAAACTAGTTCTAGCAGTTGGAGGAACTAGTGGAAGGTCATTTGTGCAGTGGGACAATAATCTAACTCAATGATCATCCAGTTAACTCATCAATCAGCCTAAAATAACTAGTGCGTGTAGAGAATTCGAGTTCCTAGTTGCGGTGGAGATTCCAAGGCAGTGTAAAAAAGCAGTTGTAAACTAGTTTGAGTGTACATGTGTTGCATGCAGTCAAATGATCAAACCGTGGGAATTATATAATCAATTTGAGGGGTTTTTCCCAATTGGGTTCCCCTAGAAAAAATGTTGTGCATGTGCTTGATTTCTTATTGCATGTCTGAGATATTTGTTCTAAATTGTGAATTGAATTCTGGTAATCAATAGAGTAGAATTGCGTCTCTTGATTTAGATTAAAATTTTTGAGCAGTTACAATTCTATCACCAAATTTCTACAATTTTCTATGTTGGAAATAATACTCAGAGGGGGGTGAATCAGTATTATAATTTTATTTCCCCAAATAGATTTATATGCGCTACTTCAGCTAAGTGAACTAGCATGTACACGCGACTATACTTAAAGCAACTAGCGTATATGCAGAGAACTTTTGATTTAGACAATTTATCATGTATTGAGCTTTAACCAGTATATCAGAGATTTATTAGACAGTGCAGTAAAAGCATAATAAAGCATCACACATAAGCAACACACATGAACACCAAGATATAAGGTGGAAACCTAATGTGGGTAAAAACCACCTGCTGCTGTCGTCTCTGTCTTCTTTTAATAATAAGAAAATCTGTTTACAATCTTGTATTGGTGCAGACTCATACCAGTACGTAGGCACCCACCTGCAGAAGGCTACAACCTTCTCTCGTTCTCCAGCTACTACTAGAAGGGAGCTACAACCCTCTAGCTCTTGTACTAACCAATATGTTTACTAGTTCGTAGGTGCCAGCCTACAGAAAACTCCACTCTTCTACCAGGGACCACGTTTCATGAATTTTTAGACTCGATACTCCTGGAACACAACACCACAATCTAAAGGCCACGTTTCATCCAATTTTCATACTGGACCCATCAACAACATTGGAACTCAGAAAATCATAACTGCAATACAACCATCAAATACATCTGCGTCAACTAATCACTGAAACTCAATCATCACTTTCTGAATCAACCACAACTGAATCAATCAATCACTGACAACCCATCATCACTAAATCAAATCACAATTAATCAATCTGATCATTCAGAACACTATCACCAGAATACAGTCACTAGAACACAAAGCAGAACCTAGAACTCTGCAACAGCAAACAGAAACAACTGAAACTTTAAACATCATACCTCATAAGGTATACGCTACTTTCGTGTGTCGAACCAGCGTGTATATGCACTTTTACCAAAGGGAACCAGCGTACAGATCTACAAATTTCAATTTATGATGTATACGCTACTTTGATATGCTGAACCAGCGTGCATACACTCTTTTACTAAAGCAAACCTGCGTACAGATCTATAAATGCTAACTTAAAACATCACAACTATTCCAGACTTCAGTCATACCCAAATCATCACATTTACAGAATAAAACACGCGTCAGTATTCAGATCTAGACTGTTCAAGATCAAACCACATAATGAGAATACTTTTAAGCCTTTATGATCCCGGTTCATCAACCTTCATCAGCCATATAGGTGCCTCCTTAGATCAGATCAAGCAAACCATCAGACGCTTATTAACCTGCATATATGATCCAACACATCATAAGATATTCAAAAATGCTTGCTTACACTGGCCTAATGATCTTCTCCTCCTTATATAGTTTTAGGCCTTTCTCAATACCATGGACCAAAACTACTTAGGACCAATACCTTGGACCAAATACCTCGAACCAATTACCTTGGGTCAAATACCTTGGACCAAGAAATACCTTGGACCAAAAACTTTGTTTTTCCAAGATATACGTGCTTTTCCTTCTGTGAAAGTGCGTGTGTACGTATACGCTCCTTTTGTTCAGTAAACCTGCGTGTATACGCAGCTTGGTCAAGGTGAACCTACGTATACCTCTCTTTCTTCATTCTTTGTAGTCTGATCTGTAATTCTTTGTTGTTGACATGCTGCATTGTGATCTTTCATCTGAGTGAGTTGCCATCAAGGACAACACTTGTATCATAATGCCAACAATCTCCTCCTTTGGACTTGATGGCAACAACAACACCAAGTCACTCTCCCCCTTGACATCAAGGGCAAAGGGTGGACCGAGATATTTTCTCCCTTGGACATACATTATGCTAAAATCTCTGATTGAGCTCCCCTTTCGTACATGCTAAGATGCACTGAAACCGTCCATGCTCCCCCTGAGCATAAGCAGAGTCTGCAAATAATATTTTCTAAAAGAATAACATGAATCTATAACTCAACTATGTGAGGATGACCTTCCTATCACCAATGACTCATACATACATCCATCTCCCAACCAAGTGGGGATATACCAATTGTTTATACATGACAGAAACAAGAAATATTACATCATCCATCCCATGTAAAGTGGGGATACAAATTACATCATTTGTCCAAGAGGACTCATTCAAATGTATGAGAAGACATATCACACCCTATATTTTTACATGACTTAAGCAACAAATGGTATAAATATCTGAAGCCATGGCTGGACTCAGCAACCATAATGCCAACAATGCTGAAAGTACGTGAAGGCTAATGCTCCCCCTGAACCTGTGCTACCTGCCCCACTATTTTTCTTGTCTAAAAGACATATACACTCCTTGACCCACAGAAACCCACGTGTGTACGCGACTATACCCCATGAAACACGCGTATAATAACCTTTCTCTAAAATATTGGATTTAACAGTAGGATGATGCAACAACTACTCCCAGCTTTTGTCTGAGATATTCAAATGTTCTCTAAGCAGTGGTTTAGTGAATATATCAGCAACTTGTTCTTTGGAGGGAACATACTCCAATTTGACCTTTTGTTCAAGAACTTGTTCACGTAGAAAATGGTATTTCATGGGTATGTGCTTGGTCTTGGAGTGCATGACTGGATTCTTTGAAATACTGATGGAACTTGTATTATCACATAGAATGGAGATGGGTGGAGTACATGTGATCTAAATGTCTTACAAAGTTTGCATCATCCAAAGTAGTTGTGTGCAGCAAGATGCAGCAACCACATATTCTGCTTCAGCTGTAGATAAAGCAATTGAACTTTGTTTCTTGCTGAACCAAGACACTAACCTAGAACCCATATAGAATGCACCACCACTAGTGCTTTTTCTGTCATCAACACTTCCTACCCAATCTGCATCTGTATATGCATGAAGAGTAAGATCTGTATCTCTAGGATACCATAAACCAAAGTTCTGAGTTCCTTGAAGATATTTGAAAATTCTTTTGACTGCCTGAAGGTGTGATTCCTTTGGATTTGCTTGGAATCTTCCAACTATTCCTACTGCATGCATGATGTCAGGTCGGGTACCTGTTAGATAAAGCAGACTGCCAATCATGGATCTGTAAGTTGGTTGATGTACTGCTACTGATTCATCATTTGAGCTGAGACTGCATCCTGTTACCATTGGGGTACATACAGGTTTAGAATCTTCCATGCCGTACCTTTTCAAGATCTGTTTGAGATATTTGGTTTGTGAAAGAAAAATACCATCTTTATTTTGTTGAACTTGTAGACCAAGAAAATAGGTAAGTTCACCAAGTAAGGACATTTCAAATTCTTGCTGCATTACTAAAGAAAAATTCTGACTCATGGATTCTTCATTGCTACCAAAAATGATATCATCAACATAAACAACAATAATTAGCAATTTATTAGTTTCAATCTTTGTATATAGATTGCTATCTGTTGAACCTTTTGTAAAACCTTGTTGGTGTAGATATTTGTCAAGGCGGTAATACCAGGCCCTTGGAACCTGTTTCAGACCATAGAGAGCCTTTTTGAGTCTGCATACAAGTTTTGCATCATTTCCAAGAATGAATCCTTCTGGTTGTTCAATATAAACTTCTTCTTCTAAATCTCCATTAAGGAAAGCAAATTTTACATCCATTTGGTATACTTTGAATTTCTGAAAGCTAGAAAGAGCAAGAAACATCCTTATGGCTTCAAGTCTAGCAACAGGTGCAAAAGTTTCTTCAAAATCTATACCTTCTTGTTGAGCATACCCTTTACAAACAAGTCTGGCCTTGTTTCTAATGACTTCTCCATTTTCATTCAGCTTGTTTTTGAATATCCATTTAGTTCCTATAATATTTTTATCATGAGGTCTAGGAACTAATTCCCAAGTATTATTCTTTTCAATTTTCTCAAGTTCTTCATTCATGGCCTTGACCCAACATTCATCTTTGCATGCTTCATTTACATTTTGAGGTTCGGTGGAGGATAGTAATGCTAGATAGCTTGAGGTTTCTATAATAGTTATTTTTGTCTGTACACCTACCTCTTTTTCCCCTAAAATTTGAGTTTCTGGATGATTTTTCTGAACATACTTGGACGGAGTCTTTTCTTCTACCGTTATCTCTTCTTCTAGTGCTTCATTGGTTTCTTCTTCAATATCATTGTGATTTGATGTGGGAAAATAATCCCCATCTTCTTCATTGTTATAATCTTCTGTTTTTATTTTTGGATTTTTGCATGCTTCATCAACTAGAACATCAATACTTTCAACAATTTTTCCAAGTCTTTTATTATAACATTTATATCCTTTACTCTGGGAAGAGTAACCAAGAAGAATACCTTCATCTGCTCTAGGCTCAAACTTACCAAGTTTTTCATCAATCCTTTTGATATAACATTTGCTTCCAAAAACTTTAAAGTATTTTACAATAGGAGTCTTACCATACCAAAGTTCATGTGGAGTTTGAGTGCTATTTATCCGAACATTTGCTTGGTTGATAATAGTTACGGCGACAAATGCAACTTCACCCCAGAAGGTTGCAGGAGTTCCAAATTCATCTAGCATAACTCAAGCCATTTGTTGAACAGTTTTGTTCATTCTTTCTACCACTCCATTTTGCTAAGGAGTCCTTGTGGTGGAGAATTGCCTTTTTATTCCATGTTGTTCACAAAAGTCAAATAATTCATCTGAGGTAAATGCCCCTCCTCGATCAGATCTGAGGCATTTGATTTTTCGATCTGATTCATTTTCAACCAAAGCTTTGAAGGCTTGGAACTTTTCAAATGCTTCATCTTTATGCTTTAGAAGACCTATCAAACACATTATGGAAAAATCATCAATGAACAAAATAAAGTATTCTTCTCCACGAGGTGACCTTTTCCTTGATGGTCCACATAAATCAGTATGGACAAGTTCAAGAGTCTTACTAGCCGACCCTTCTTTTTCAATGAAGTGAGCTTTGGTTTGCTTACCGATTTGACATGGTTTTCATATTGTATTTTCAAGGATGCTAATATCTGGAAGATCACGAACAGCCTTGATCTGCATGCTTTTCTTATTTGAGAAAATCTTAGATGTCCCAATTTTCTATGCCATAGCCAGTTTTCATCATTTTTTCTTAGATAGCACTGTTGTTGTCCTCCCTTGAGTATGTATAACTTGTTTGGAGTTCTTGTACCTTTGATCATGGTCTCTCTTGTATCAATCTCATGAACAACACATCCGTTTGATCGGAACACCACTTCATTTCCTTGATCACACATTCGACTGACACTCAACAGGGTATGCTTTAAACCGTCTACATACATAACATTTCCATATTTAACCTTTTCTTTCAAAAAAATAGAGCCTTTACCTTTTAAGATAGCAGGAGTGTCGTTTCCAAATGAGACATTCTTTTCCTTTTCTAAGGCATTATATGAGTGAAGTTTTTCTTTGTCACCTGTCATGTGTTTTGAGCATCCACTGTCGATGTACCACTGATTTTCTTGTCCTTCTGCATACAAGGCTATACCACATCTTTTTGTTTGAGATTCTTTCCTTCTCCACATCTTGGGACTTAATGGAGTTTGCTCCTTTTGAGATGTTTGCCGAAATTTTCTTCTGCATTCAGATTCTTCATGACCAAAGTTGTTACAGATTGAACATTCTATTTCAGTTTCAAGAAGAGAAAAGTTATTATAGGAACTTTTCTTGACCCCTGTTACATTCTTTTGATTTTGTGCTTCTCTAGTCATGATGGTTTTCTATGCAACACATTGAGCAACTTTGTGTCCAAAATTGTGACATGAAAAACATTGCCCATTAAAGAAGTCCTTGCGACTATCAAATCTATTGACTTGGTGATTGTAGTTTCTATTGATATTCATCTTTGGATCAAATTGAGTATGATTTACCTGAGGTTGGTTGTGGCTTCTATTCATCCTTGGAGTAAATTGATTCTGATTTACCTGGTGATCTGCTTTATGCCTTTGTTGATGATTGTCATACTGTTCACTGGTCTTTGCTGCATCAAGATAGCTTTTAGTGGAGGTTGATGGCTTCTGTGATTGAGATGCTTCTTCAGTATATCCAAGACCTGTCTTTATCAGAGGAGAACGCTGCACTTTGATAATTTCATTTAAAGTTTCTGATCCTTTAGCAAATCTAAGATTGAGAGATTTTGTTTTCTCAAGATCCTTTCTTAGACCCACAATTTCACATTCTAGTTTTTCATTGTGTTTTTCTTTTTCAGCAAGTTGGTATGTCAAGGTATATATAATCATATTCTTTTCTTCTAAACAAATTTTGAGTTTATAGATTTCTTCATGAAGGTCATCCTCTTCTAAAGCATCCTAAAAATTATCATCATCATAAGCCATTAGAAGTCTATAGTCATTACTATTTTCATCTTCATCACTATTTGATAAACCATCGCTATCTTCATGAGTATAGTAACTCCTTTTATTTACAACTTGTTTTATATTCCATTTTGCATATTCCTTCCCTTTTTCATATTTATCTTTATGAGGACATTTGGCAGCATAATGACCAACTCTGCCACAGGCAAAGCATTTGAAGGGTAGCTTACCTCTAAATCTTCCGGAACCCCGTTGAAGCTTCTTGACAAAGTTTACCTCATCTTCTTCTTCTGAAATATGTCCTAATTCATTGTGTTCTTCCTTTCCTTTTGCTGAAGCTTTAAATGCGGCTTATCTCATATCTGATGGTCCTCCTTTTCTCATCTCAAATGCAGTTAAGATTCCGTGAAGCTGTGTCATAATGATAGTCTGCAGATCTTGTTTTTCTTCTATGGCGGACACTTTTGATTCAAATTTAGCAGACAAGGATCTCAAAACTTTCTCAACTAAGGTAACTTCCTTTATTTCTTCACCCAGATTCTTCATACAATTAACAACCTCATCTATACGTAAGAAGTAACTAGCTATACTTTCATCACTATGCATCTTAAGAGTTTCATACTGAATTCTGAGAGTTTGAAGCTTAGCACGTTTTACTTGAGAGTCTCCTTCGTAGCTCAGAATGATTTTGTCCCATACTTTTATTTCCCAAAAAGATTTATATACGCTACTTCAGCTAAGTGAACTAGCATGTACACGCGACTGTACTTAAAGCAACCAACGTATATGCAGAGAACTTTTGATTTAGACAATTTATCATGTATTGAGCTTTAACCAGTATATCAGATATTTATTAGACAGTGCAGTAAAAGCATAATAAAGCATCACACATAAGAAACACACATGAACACCAAGATATAAGGTGGAAACCCAATGTGGGTAAAAACCACCTGCTGCTGTTGTCTCTGTCTTCTTTTAATAATAAGAAAATCTATTTACAATCTTGTACTAGTGCAGACTCATACCAGTATGTAGGCACCCACCTGCAGAAGGCTACAACCTTCTCTCGTTCTCCAGCTACTACTGGAAGGGAGCTACAACCCCCTAGCTCTTGTACTAGCCAATATGTTTACTAGTACGTAGGTGCCAGCCTACAGAAAACTCCACTCTTCTACCAGGGACCACGTTTCATGAATTTTCAGACTGGATACTCCTGGAACACAACACCACAATCTGAAGGCCATGTTTCATCCAATTTTCATATTGGACCCATCAACAACATTGAAACTCAGAAAATCATAACTGCAATACAACCATCAAATACATCTGCATCAACCAATCACTGAAACTCAATCATCACTTTCTGAATCAACCACAACTGAATCAATCAATCACTAACAACCCATCATCACTGAAGCAAATCACAATCAATCAATCTGATCATTCATAACACTGTCACCAGAATACAGTCACCAGAACACAAAGAAGAACCCAGAACTCTGCAATAGCAAACAGAAACAACTGAAACTTTAAACATCATACTTCATAAGGTATACGCTACTTCCATGTGTCGAACCAACGTGTATACACACTTTTACCAAAGGGAACCAGTGTACAGATCTGCAAATTTTAATTTATGATGTATACGCTATCTTGATATGTTGAACCAGCGTGCATACGCTCTTTTACTCAAGCGAACCTGCATACAAATCTATAAATGCTAACTTAAAACATCACAACTATTCCAGACTTCAGTCATACCCAGATCATCACATTTACAGAATAAAACACGTCTTAGTATTCATATCTAGATTGTTCAAGATCAATACACATAATGATAATACTTTTAAGCCTTTATAATCCTATCTCATTAACCTTCATCAGTCATATAGGTCCCTCCTTAGATCATATCAAGGAAACCATCAGACGCTCATTAACCTACATATATGATCCAACACCTCATAAGATACTCAAAATTGCTTGCTCACACTGGCCTAATGATCTTCTCCTCCTTATATAGTTTTAGGCCTTTCTCAATACCATGGACCAAAATTACGTAGGACCAATACCTTGGACCAAAAACTTTGTTTTTTCCAATATATACGCGCTTTTCCTTCTGTGAAAGTGCGTGTGTACATATACGCTCCTTTTGTTCAGTAAACCTGCGTGTAAACGCAGCTTGGTCAAGGTGAACCTGCGTATACCTCTCTTTCGTCATTCTTTGTAGTCTGATCTGTAATTCTTTGCTGTTGACATGGTGCACTCTGATCTTTCTTCTGAGTGAGTTGCCATCAAGGACAACACCTGTATCATAATGCCAACATTCTATTTTTTAATATTTCTATGATTAGTTGCTTGGAAAAAGTATATGTTTGACCCCTCTTCTCTCAACATTCATGGTTCCTGGGTCTTATCCCTGAAGATCCCGGTCACTGGTATCAGACCCAGGTTACAACACCATGCCCTTTGTTCTCCTCCTAATGATTACTGTGTTCTAATGCTGGAAATCAAGCAGGATGCCTAATATCAAAGAGATTCACCACCATCACCACATCTCGAGTTTCAATCCCACGATGGCAAAAAACATGGGGTTCTATGGATTTTTTGCTTCTTTTTTTAATGGTGTTGTTGGAGGATTTAGTTCACGCAGATCTAGAGGACATAACCTGTGAACCTCAAGGCATAAGGCATAAGATTTTTCTTCTATTGAATTTGATCATCGTAGTTGCATTTTCATTCAATCTTCCAGAAAGGATCATTGCTACAGTCATCGATTATTTCTTTTGAATGCATTAATTTTTATGGTGTACCTGTTATCAATACCTTGTCATCACTGCTACAAATTTCCTACATTATTTAATTTTGGAGATTCGACCTTTGATATTTACGTTATTCACTTTGCTTTCCTGTATCACGAAGTAGTAGAGAATCCTCCTTATGGACAAACCTAACTTAGTAGACTTATATATCGCTATAGTGATGGCTTCCTATCTATTAATTTCCTTGTGATGGTGCTGGGACTATCGTACCTGAGTCCATATTTGCAGAGTGTGGGCTCTAATTATGGGTAGGAAGTTAACTTCGCAACCTATGGTGCAAATGCCAATGACATCAATTCCTTCATTGCTCCAATTTCTCTTTCTCAAGTCAATTAGTTCAAGGTCTTCAAGTAGCATTTCACATCTAAGCAGAGGCATTTGAGAAGATAATTTACATGATAGAAATAGGAGGCAGTGACTTTAATTATGGGTACAAAAATCTTGAATTGAGTCAAAGTTAGTTGAAGCAAAGCCTTCTTCCCAACGTGACTAGATCTATTACAACCGTTGTGCAAGATCTATGCAAGCAAGGAGCGAGGACGATTTTAGTAAAGAATTTTGGGTCTCAATGTTGCCATCCCTTCTAGCTCTCTATTGCCCCTAATGATTTTGGCAAGAATGACTACTTTATTTCCTTCAATGGTTCGGTCTAATACTACAAAAATCTACTCAAACAAAGCCTTTCAAACTTGTGAAATTTGCTAAATGGTGCAAACATCATCTATGTCGATAATCACGACACAGTATTTGACTTGATCGCTTACCCTACCACTTATGCGTTCAACCAAACCACAAGGGATTATTATGGAGTTAGAGGAAATTAAACTATGATGCCAATATTTGGTGTGAAAGCAATGATATTTTCAATGGCAATGTTGTGAAGGTCGAAGCCTGCACCGATATTTCCTCTTATATCATTAAAAATGGAGACAACTGGGCAATGAGAGGTGACCTTGAGAAGATCCTGGACCGACCAACATGATTGTGGAGAACCTCTGAAAGAACATTTGTAGCAAGGTAAGCAAGAATCTGGCTAAAGCTCCTACAAGAGTTGTTGCATTTTATTTTAGCAAGGTTACTAATGAGGGTTCTTGGAAAAATGAAGATCATATTATATTTTGTCTTCCCATGATTCCCCCCCATGTATATGTTCCAAATTGGTCACTGCATTCCACCTGTTAGAGTAGGTTATTTTGTCAGTTGAAAGGTATTCATAAATATTTTTTTGTTGACTTAAAGGAGGTCAAATCCATAAACGTGTTCACTGTCATAATTTGACCTGTCACTGCCTAAAGAGTCATCATGAGTTGGGTCATCACTCTAGTCATCAAAGTCAGTCATTGGGAAGGGGTGTCTATGTATGGAAAGCTATTGTAATAAATCATTGAGTCTGGGTATTAGGTATTGATAGGATGGATATATGGTCAAGGTGTCTGCAGTTGAAGGAAAGATCTCAAAAAAAAAGTCATAATCATAAAGGTTTCAATCTATTCCCTTGTTAGACATCATATTTTCCCCTTTGCCTATCCCCTTATTTCCCACATTACATTAATTTTTCCCTATTCCCAAATATTTTCATTATCCATATTCCCTACTTTAGGCCTAGACCCTCACCCCCATTTTATCCTAACTACAAATCCCTAGGCCTAAATACCCCTTGCCTAAGCACTATGGCATACCATGATTAACTTATGTCCTTTTCCACTTCCAACGAACTTTGATTATAATCCCATCATTCCTAAACTTTTTGCCATCATACAATACTCAAATCAGTGATCACATTACATGTGATTTTCAAGTGCAACGCGGGTTAACTGTCAAACTCGATTACATCAGCAAATTATTTGAAATCATTGCAAAAAGCCACCAATTTTCTTCATGACTGATTGCAGATGATGGGCTCGTTCTTCATGCAGGGAATGGGTAAATTGGTCGTATTCTGAAGCAAAGGTCATAGAGAAATTCATAGGTCGTAGAGAAATTCATGCATTGTGTTGTGTTTTTCTACACATAGAGGGTTAAGGCATTGAATTGTTTCGCAGGCCAGCTACCAACACCCAATTTCACCTTCAGGGATTGAAGAGGTAGGAAGTTTGTTGGCCTGTCCTAAATTTCTCTCTGTTTCATATCCTTGTTGTCGAACCTTGTCTTTTTCGTGTTTAAAATTTATGCTATGCACACTCTACTTTGCTTGGAAAATACACATTCACTTCTAGATTTTCTCTCGCACACCATGGATATGAAATTATGCCAATAGATGTTTCATGAACGGTACATGTCAGTTGTTTTATAATCTTGAAATTTTCTTACTTACATTCGACCCCATAAAACTTTTTTGTCGTCATCTCATTGTCACAAATGTTCAAGTAGAATTGTGATGTCACCCTTGATTAGATTTATTTCTTTGGGTCCGTACAAGTAGCACTATCTTAAAGTCAAATTCAATCTGCCAAGGATTGAGATAGGATGGCCCCTGCTACCAGTAAAAAGGGTGGAGACCTTGTGCGTACGGAACCCAGTACCTTGAGCCTGCTGAACTCATCCCCTGTCATTATAGTGGCCTTTGAAAATGCAAGTTGCATTCCTTTTTGTCAAAAGGTCCAAAAAATAGGTCACAATGTAAGACTTGCTAGTTTGTTTGCTCTTAATTTCCAAGATGGCAAAGTAAAATTAGGGGACCTGGAGATTGTATTCAATGAGAAATTTATTGTTGATGTAACCAACCTGCCTACAGCAGGGGAGAAGTGGTTTAAAGCGGATTAATTAGACATTTTAGCTTACAAACATTTTGTGAAGTCGTAGTTTCTGGACAAGTTTGCCTCCAATTTCCCCAGTATTTAACTTCAAGAACAGTATGTCGACCTTTTGAAAGTTATTCAAAGATACTTCACCTGTGAGGGCAGGTTCAGTAGAATATATCAATACCATCTGAGATTATTATGGCATTTCATAGAGAACAAGCCAATGAATCTCCCTTATTTTTTGCTCAAGAGTTTAGAGAGAATGGCTACCAAAGTACAAATTCAAAAGGACAACCATGCTTCAAGTCTTTTTCATTTTTCTTTAATCAAAATTTTAGTTAAGCATGCAGTTGAGAGGAAGAAAATGTTTTGGTCTGATTTCCTTTCTAGTGTTGATTTGTTGCCACAAACTGGGTCACCATCAGTGAAGACATATAAGGAAGAGCCCAAAAAGGAAAATCCAAAAAAGGAAAACATACATTCAGCCATGGAGATCAAACCAATAAAGAAGGAAGGTGAGAAGCCAAGCAAGGGACCTGTAGGCAGACTGAGCAAGAAAGATAAAGTGCAAAGCATGAAGGATGACAAGGCAGTCAAAGAAACAAAAGAGCAGGTGACATCAACTCAACATGCCAAAGTTAAAATCAAAATTGAAGACACAGTGCAGGATGAATTTGTGATGAGACCCAGGACAAGGTCTAGAGTCAAAAAGACCCAGGAAGAGGCAGCCCCTCAAGCAGTAGTGGAGATTTCTAAAGACAGGCAAGTAGATGTGCAATATCATGACAAAGTGGATGAAGTAAAGGGAACTGAAACAGTACACCCAGACCAGGAAGAGGACATAGCACAACCTGAAACAGGTGTAATGCATTATGAAGAGGACCCGAAAATTACCAAGATGAAAGAAGCACTCTCTAAATATCAAATGAGAATAGCGTTCTTGAAGAAAAATAACGGAGATCTCAAGGGAACAGTCAAACCAGCAGAGGACAAGTCAAAGCCACCTATAGCATCAGTTGTTAAGGGAAAGGAGAAGCATGTTGCTTTTGCAGAGCAGGCCAAGAATGTTGCAGTAGAGCCTAGAGGGTCATCAGTCGGGGTTTCCAAGTCCAAATTTGGATATCTACAGCAGATGAAGTAGATAGCTCAAGCTCCTAGAAAACCCCCCTTCAGTCAGTGGAAAGAATATCAAAGGTGTTTGGAGGACCTGGAGGAAAGCAAGGACCAAGTGAACCAATTCAGATAACATAATCAAGATTATAAAAATTCAATACAGCACATTCTTGAGAACTGTGATCATGAAGTTAGGGAAGCATCTAAATCCCTCGATAGGAGAAAACACTTTGTCAAATGGTCCCAGCCGGTAAGGAGGCAATGCAAAAGTTTATATGTTAGAAACTTGGTATTGAACGCCCAGTTGAGAAGTATGAAGCAAAGCTTGGATGAGGCACGAAGATTGATAAAGAGATATGAAGGAGCAGTTGTGATACCTCCTCTTGAAAGGTTGCCTAAAGTGGATTCCAAACTCATGACTAAAGTCAAGCCCACCATGTCAGCACCTATTGAACAACATGGCTTCACTTCTCAAACTTCCAACATCAAGGCTTCGAACAACAAGGTCTCACGCAAGAGAAAGAGGAGGTGATCGAGGAGGTCATCAAGCCTCATTTCATGGTTCCAAGTTTTATGTTTAATTTCTGATGTTTTAATATTATGAATTTCATGTTTTGAGCGACATATAGTATCATGATGGAAATTTAGGAGGAATGGAAGGCACTCAGTGAACAGTTGAAGAAAATTTGTTGCGCAAGCGTTATGCGGGTTGTGCCCAGACCATCTCACGCATGCTAAAGGAAAACCACCCGTCAAGTTTTCAAGAGGCTGACGTGGGGTATGTGTGGTGTCCATCTCATCTCCTTAGCAGCTCGCCACATGCCATTTCTAGAAGGATGAAGTTTCGGGTGCTGCGCAACTGCTATGCAGGCTTTTTGAATAGTCAGAAAAACAGTTTTTGTGTTTTTTCTATTTTCAGTCATGATGATCAGTTCGAGGACATGTTGATTTACTTTGTATAAAAAGTTTTTTTTTTAGGACAAAAGATACTTTATGTTTTATGTCTTGAGGAAAGGCATTTAGAAAAACAACAGTTTTCTGTTTTTGTTTCAGTTTTTGGACCAATCCTTTGTTGGATCGAAGATGTAGGGAACTTAGACATAATTGCATCCTATGTATTGATTATATATTTGATGAATGAATACAGAACAGGTTGTTGAAGGTTCAGTGTTGTGTTGGTGTTAATTTTTTGAAATTTATGCTTGTGTGATCAATTCATGGTGCAATGCTTATGTATTGAAGGTTATCGATTCCAGTGTACAAGGATTCTTACGGTATGATGTATGGGATTTGTTCTATAAACTATTCATTTATTCTATTTTATCTCTGTGTTTTATGAGTATTTTGGTCTCAGCTGATCTAGAATTCAGTTTAGCTACTCTCTTTCAACTGTATTCACGTTTCAATTACAAATGAAATGTTATATACTCATGCATGTTATCTTTTCTATTTAGTCTCTATTTCTCCTATATAAACAACATTGTGTTATTGCAGAGGAAGAATTTGTTTTGTTTTAATTTATCTCCTCGATACTACAACATGTCGTTGTATCCTAAGTCATGCTTAAAAGCCCTTGTAATAGTTTTCAGTTTTACTTGCATAAGTAAATAAGTAAAAGGATAAATTGATCATGTGTCATTACATAGTCGTCCATTCACACTTCAACCAAATACCTTCAGAATTCCTTTGTCAGAACTGGTCTCTGCTATAAATTTGTGCTTTAAAGTCTTTATATTTTTGAGTGAGGGAGCCCCCTCCGATTGAAGAAGACCAGTCATTCAACCAAAAGAGGTATGTGGTTACCTCTGATTTTCTCCTTTCAGCCTGGAGAAAACTACGGAGTGCTAACATATTGGCGTCGTTGCTGGGGATTCGAAAGTCTAATTGTCCCGGGAAGTTCTGTGTTCAGAATTACATCATAGGCTGAAGTTTAAAGATTGTTTTGGTTGTTAGATATTTTCACTGCATGCACCTTTGTCTAAGAAGATCTGGCTTCTAGGAGGTTCACCAGGCAGAACCCTGACCCAAATCCCCCTGTAGTTGTTTCTGATCCTGAAAAACTTCTTAGGAAGGAGAGAGTGCTAGTTATTGTCCTCTTAGGAAATATGTTTCCTCACCAGAAATTTCCTCTGAAATCCCATTGTTCAAAATGAGATCTTGCTCTAATATCTCTGAAATTCTAGCAGATTCAGGAAATTTAAGTTCTTGTATATCATTCCCAAAGATTGAGTCTAGTCAAAATATCTTACAGCAGTTCAATAAACTTAGAGGCCTAGTTGAAAAATTCCAGAAAGATGCTAAAAACACAGTCTTATCTCATAAAATTATCTTTGTTCAACCTAGTTTTACCACTAGCTCTGTTGTGACCTCATATCAAAATCCTTCATCATCAGTTTCAACTTTCATTCATCTAGTCCTTCCATCATCTGTTGTTGTTGTTACACCGTCTGTCAGTCACCCAACTACTCAAGTAATAGTTATGGCAACAAGATATGCTCCTCTAGTTTTGCCTACTCAACTTCATGATTTACCTCTCAATTATGGGCAGAGGCTTCCACAATATGATGGTGCAGGAGAAATTACTGCTAAACAACATGTTGACAAGGTCAGTGATTTCATAGATTTGGAGGAAGTAGACCATGATGATGTTAAAATTAGATTATTTGCTCAGAGTTTTTCCGGTGATGTCAAGAAATGGTTCAGGAGTTCTCGCCCGGGAGCATTTGAAAATTATCAGGAGTTAGAAGATGCATTTCTTACAAGGTGGGGTGAGAAGAAGAACCCCTTGCAGATCTTGGTTGAGTACAATAATTTGAAAAGACAGCCCGAAGAAACTGTTCAAGATTTTTCTACAAGGTTCAACAAATTGTACAATTCAATTCCTGCAGATTAAGCCTCCTCCTAGGCTGGCCTTGCTGCATTATCTAGATTCTTTTGAACCTGAAATGGCTTATCAGCTCAGGGAAAGAAATCCAGCAACACTAGAGGACATGAAAAATAATGCAGTCAATGTGGAGGCTAATCTATTAGCAAAGAAGTCTAAGAAAAGAGTTATCATAAAGGAGGATCATTCCACTTCTACAGATGCCAAAATTGAAACATTGGTCAAGACTATGGAGAATATGATGGAGAAAATCTCCTGGCTAACCGGACAGTAGTTTGAGAGACCCAGATTGGTCCACAAATCAGAAATCCAGGTTTTCAAAGGCAGCCACAGTTGCCTAACAAACCTCGAGAGAAGAAGGGTCTGGAGCATTCGCAATAACAAATAAGACCGCCCTTCCAACAAACTTTTGCTCAAGATCAAGATGAGGAAGATGAAAAATCTCTTGAAGATCAAATTTTGTTTTTTGGTGATGGGCAGCAGGAGGTTTATTTGACTAAAGAGGATCAAGAACATGAGCAACTTGAAAATTTTGAAGCAGAAGATGAAGAATTATTGATGTCCCAATCCCAAAATGATTCATTGATGATTGAATTAGAGGAATGCAGAAAGGGTTTTCAATATGCTATAATGCAAGTGCAGTGACAGTATAATTTGAGGAATAGAACTGTGGGAGGTAATGCAACAAATAAAGATGCACCAATTAGAAATGCAGGAAGGAAAGAAGTGTCTGTTGATGGTGTAGAAAAGAACCTCCCCAATACAAGTGCTTAGAAGAAAGATGTTATAGCACAAGTGCCCAAATGAAGGAGCCTCTTGTCACTATCTTGCAACAAAAGGACAACATACCCAAAGACAAACAGGTTGTAGAAAAGAAGGATGTTGTTCACAAGGAGATTGAAAAGGTATCAAGTCTATTTAATCTTGAAGCTAAAATTGCTAAGTTGAAGATTTTTATTCCTCTTGGTGAATTAGTAAGAAATGATCAATATAGATTTCAAATCTTAAAGGCGCTTAAAGTAGATAAAACCTCTGATACATTTAACATAGCAGATGATCATCCAACTATCATCTTTGGGCCAAAAATTGAGGATAAAATGCAGGATGGTGATGTTCCTCCCTTTTATGTTAGTTTAAATGTACATGAACAAATCCTGCACAATGCTATGTTGGACTCTGGGGCATCACATAATTTAATGCCAAAGGTGATTATGGAAAGGTTGGGTTTAGACATTACAAGACCATACAAGTACCTCTACTCGTTTGATTCCAACAAGGTGAAATGTCTAGGGTTAATTAAATATCTAGCAATATCCTTAACCCAAATTCCTTCGAAATGCATGGTGATGGATATCGTGGTGGCAGACATACCTCCCAGGTATGGTATGCTATTGTCTAGATCTTGGATGGAAAATTTGAATGGAGCATTACAAACAAACATGTCCTACATTACAATTCTAGTTTTTGGAGGTCAGATGAGAAGGTTATACAGGGAACCTCTCATGCAGTACATGATCAGCAGTAAGGACAAGCATGTAAACCATCCAGTGTATGTTGTCCATTCTAATGTAGATTCATTTGTTCTGTTTAATTTGAGTTGTCCTGATGATGAAGGGCTTGTCTCAGATATTGAAGAAGAAAGGGACAACAGTCAGGAAAGAGAAATTCTACATGAGGATTTATGGTAGGACAACGAAAGAAAATTAGATGTCAAAGAGAAGGTAGACAGAAAAATGGAGTTAGATGTTTCGAGTGATGATAAAGAGACATCTACAAAACAAATTTCTGAAGCAGACAATCATAAAAAAGAAGGGTAGGACAACAATGAAAAGGAGAGACAAATCAGCCAGTCTGCCCTCAAAAAATTTGCAAATTTCAAAGTCGAAATGGATGGTAAAGGAAGGAAAAAACATCAAGTTTGGACCATGCATTTTGATGGAGCAGTAAGCAGAGAAGGAGCTGGAGCAGGAGTGTGGATTATCAGTCCAGAAATTGGTAAGTCAAAGTTGTGTTCATATAAACTGGAGTTTGATTGTACTAACAATGTGGCGGAATACGAAGCTCTGATTTTGGGCTTGAGAAATTTAAAAAAATCAGGAGCTAAAAGAATTGTTGTTTTTGGTGATTCTGAGTTAGTGGTTAGGCAAATCAAAGGTGAATATCAGACCAAACATTCCCACATGCGAGCTTATCAAAATGTTGTACTTGATTATTTGCAGAATTTTGTTGAATATAGTTTTTCAGTGGTTCCGAGGAAAGACAATGTTGTTGCAGATGCATTGGCTACTTCAGCCTCTGATTTTGACATGCCTAGTAATGTTAAAGGAAAATACAAGGTAGAGGTGAGACATAGACCCATTGTCCCAGATAACATGGGTCATTGGCAAGTTTTTGAAAATGACAAGTAGGTGGAAAATTTCTTGTTGATGAAAGAAGAGTTTGCCAGAATGAGATGGGAAAGGGACAACGAATGGGAAGATGCAGATAAGGAGAGTTTCATAAATCAAATGAAGGAGGAATTGGATAAGAAAGGCTCTGAGTTGAAAATATTGCAGCTAAAGGACAATATCCTTCCAAGAGGTCTGGTACCTTTGGAGGAATTGTTTGACCAAAATGATGTGGCCAAAAGACCAAAATTGGCATCGGTTGGAGAGGGAATTGAAGAATGCAATATAGGTACAGTAGTGTTGGCATTATGATGCATGTGTTGTACTTGATGGCAACCCTCTCATAGAATAATATCTCACTTATGTATAACTGGATGAATCTTCAGAAGAGATATCAGATGTGACTGATGGAGGACAGCTCAAAGGAATCAGATGATAGTTCTAAGTGTGACAAGTTAGCTTTGCCATCAAGTCCAAAGGGGGAGATTGTTGGCATTATGAGATAAGTGTTGTCCTTGATGGCAAACCACACTGATGACAAATCATAGTGAAGAAGGTCAGCAGCAAGGAATTGATGATCAGACTATAAGAAGAAGAGAAAATTCATATACGCAGGTTCATTAAGCCCAAGTCGCGTATACACGCTGGTTCACTATATACCAAGTCGCGTGTATGCAGGTTCGCTATATACCAAGTAGGGTATACATGCAGTTTCATAAACGGAAAAAAGCGTACATGTCGGAAAGCTTACTTTTGGTCCGTGGTAGTTAGTCCTTGGAATTTGTGCCTATGGTTTTGGACCATGGAGTCTCGACAGACGTGTTGATCCCTAGTATTGAGTTGATGGTATTGGGTTACTATGGTTTTGGACCGTGGTATTGTGAAGGGCCTAAAGCTATATAAGGAGAAAGATCATTAGGCCAAAGTGTGAGTGTGTGAGTGATGAAGATCTGAGGAAGTGTGAGATCCAAGTACTGGTTATGGGTTGGTGATCTGAACCAAGGTTTCACTCATGTGGAGGATGATGATGAACGATGGAACGGGATCTCAAGGCTTGGAATGATTATCTTCATATGGTTTGACTGTGAATAGACTAGATCTATTGACGCATGTTTATTGTTATGATCTGGGTATGTTTTGATGTCTGATATAGCTGCGGAGCTTTAAGTTTGAATTTACAGATCTGTACGCGTGTTGTCTTTGGTAAAAGAGTGTATACACGCAGGTTGGGTTCGTCGAAGTAGCGTATACAATGTGAAGTATGAAGATGGAGTTGGATCTGGTTGTTGTTATGTTGTCTGTGTTCTTGACAGGGTTTCACTGATTCAGTATTGGGTGATTCAGAGATTGATGATGCAGGTTGTACTACAATGGTGATTGTTTCATGGATCCAATATGAAAATGTATGAAATGTGGTCCCGGGAAGATCGTAGGCCGGCACCTACGTACTGGTAAACATATCAGCCAGTACAAGAGCCAGGGGGTTGTAGCTCCCTTCCAGAAGCAGCTGGAAAACGAGTAAAGGTTGGAGCATTTTGTAGGTTGGCACCTACATACTAGTAAATGGATCGGCTAGTACAAAAGCTATGAGGGTTGTAGCCCTCTGCAGGTTGTAGCCTGCGTGCTGGTAAAGGACTGCACCAGTACATTGTAAAAGAAGTTTCTTATTAAAGAAGAAAGAGACGAATTGCAGCAATATTATTTCCAACAATTGGTATCAGAGCAGGTCCTTTGATAGAAGCTTGATCGCTTGAAGGAGATCCGTGGAACAATGGGAAAGAAGCTTAAGAAGAAAGCTCATAAGAAGAAGAAAACATCTCAGAAGGACTATGACAGTGGGAGAATCGATTGGGGATTAGGTATAAGAAGCTCTTCAGATTCAGAATCATTATCAGGTATGAATGTGTTATCCTCTGATGTTCCAGCTATATTTCCTTGTGAAAGAGATGAAAGTGATAGTGAAGCAACTGAATTTGCTTTTATGGGTGAGCAAGAAAAGTATAAAATAGAGGCAGTATTTAGAAGGCTTACAGACAAAATTAAAGATCAAAAAGATCTATTGAACAAAAGGGAATGTGCTTTCAAAGAAGAAGTTACTAAACTAAAAGCTCAATCAGAGGAAGGAAACAAGGTAAGAAAGTTACTCAAGGACAAGGAAAATCAATGTCAAAAGTTGCAGGGTGAAGTGACAACATTAAGGGATGAAGTCAATGAAAGAAGCACAACCATCAAGAAACTCAGAGATAGATCCAGTTACTATGAAAGTCTTGAAGCCACGATCCGCTCGCTAAAGGAAGATCTTGAAGAATCAAAGAAGCAGAATAAAGATCTACTCCAAGCTATTGAAAAACAGGTAAACGAAGATATCAGCTTAAAATCTCAACTGGAATGTGCCTTTAGAATTCGTCAAATGCAGCAAGATCTGAATGAAGAACAAGAAAAGGAGATCCTCAAACTAAGGCATCAGTTGGAAGAAGGAAGGAAAGCTGAAGAAGACATGAAGAAGCAATGTCTAGAAAAGGAGGAACAACTTCAAGTTGAGGTAAATATCTTGAAAGGTAAATTAGAAGAAAAGGATAAACTGTTGAGATTTCAAGATAGTACTAAAGCCTTGGATGATATTCTTAGTAGTCAAAGGTCTCCTGTTATCAAGACTGGTCTTGGTTTCCATGAATCTATTGAAGGTGAATCTAGTTCACAAGGTGAGGCAAGGAACTCTAAAGAGAAATCTAAATTGATCAATGAAGAAATGAAAGATCCATCTCATCATCAACCAAGGAAAGAGATTCTTCAAAGAAAATCTTTTACTTCTCCTATGAATAATGTTGAATGTTATGTATGTCATAATCTTGGACATGTTGCAGCCAGATGTGGAAGAAGAAGAGTTCAAGACCATCATGCAGAAAGATCATCACATTCAAGGTACTTTAATGGATATTGCTTTGCTTGCAATAAGTTTGGTCACAAAGCTGCTGATTGCTACAGGAGGAATATGAAACATGTAAGATGTTATGCATGTAACAATCTTGGACATATAGCAAAGGAATGCAGGAACAAAGGACGGACATCACACCAAAAGGAGAAAACATCATCACACTTGAAGATATGGAAGAAGAAGGAAGTTCAGCCAGAAAGATGTGGCACAGCACAAAATACTCAGGTTCAGCACAACACAGACATAATAAACTCAGAGGGAGCTGAAGGTGTAAAACTTCAGTGTCCTGAAACTCATACGCAAGTTTCATAAATTGAAGTCGCGTATATACGCGAGTTATACACTGCAAAGTCGCGTATATGTCAGTCTGTGGAAAAGCAGTGGGGACAGGCTCAGAAAAGGGGTCTGATATGATTCAATCCAGTATCTGCTCTATTGGTTAACAGTTACAGTCTGCTGAGAATGTCTAGAAATGACTTGGTACTTGTAAGATTCTAGAAGTATTTTAATCCTAACTTGATGATGATGATGTCTTGATGCTTACTACTGATGTATGAATGTTCAGATCTAACAGCAAACAGATGGCACAGGTTGAGGGGGAGAATATGCCTTTAATATTGCATTGTTGGCATTATGGATTAATAGTCCTTGATGATGTTACTTATATGGCTAAATGATATATCTTGCTATGATGTGGTTGTGAGTAGTCCATGATAAAATCTCATATGATTCTTGGGGTTTCATAGTTGATGTTCAGATCAGATTTATGGTTGACTCATTGATGATGCATTTATGGTGCTTACATGGTGATCTTCATAAGGATAAGGAGAAGTACAAAGCTTGAATACGCATCTTCCTCACTTGATGATGAGTCACTCATATGCTGCTGTCCTCATATGCATAAAGATCATACAGTTAGGATGCAGGCACTCATGGGGATAAGGATTGTTGTTGTTGATGATATCAAGAAGTTTTGTCAAATGAGCTTGAGCTCAAGATACATAATGTTGATACATGGATGACTACTCAAAGTTGCTTTGTTGGAGACATGGTGATGAGTTCTTATCTATATGATGATAGGTTGATACTTACATATGTTGATTGATGCAGATGTTCCCAAGTAATGATACTTGGATCATGTAGATCTTGACGTTGATGTAATGGCTATGGTGGTTTCACACATAATGTGAATGATTTCAGGATGATGTTTAAAAAGGAGGAGTTGACATCTATGTCCAGACATACCTTGTTGCAGGACATTTTACAGGTTGCTGATATGGAAATGGTTGTACGCGAGTTTCATAAGGCCTATCCGCGTATATACGCTTGTTTATGTGGATGCAGACGCGTATATGGAGTTTTGAAGGAAATCAGCAGGGACAGATGTTGGTTACAGAGAGTCTGATATGGGTCTGACAGAGACCATCTGGCACAGGTGGAACAAAGGGCGAAAGGAGAACAGAAGGATCTCTTGGTTGCTGATCTGAATGATGATTGACAGATGCTGCCAATATTAGTTATTGGTGACATTCATAAGTCTTACTCTAGATATTTCGTCTCTATGTCATATATCTCTTTTGTGGTATCTCTTTCATGGTGTCAAGGTCATGTAACGGCCTATTTTGGTTTCCGCACTATGCCTGGGATGATTGATGCAATGTGATTGGTTTTCATATGTAAACTTTTGATGTATCCCCACTTGGTTGGGTGGATGAGTCAACTTTTGTATATCCTCACTTAGTTGAGAGATAGATGTATGTTTGAGTCTTTGGTGATAGGAAGGTCTTTTATGATGTATAGAGTCATGTTCCTCTTGAAGAACATCTTTTGCAGATCTTGCCTACAGTCAGGAAGAGCATGAACAGCACACTTCAGCAGTACAGAGACTCGGCATGTACTCAGGGGGAGCATTGACAGATTGGTACACTTTGGCATATACAAAGGGGGAGATCATTCAGAGATTTTAATAGATACTCAGGGGGAGTATGGACAGCGAAATGTTCAGCAAAGGAAGAGAACATCTTGGTCCACCCTTTGCCCTTGATGTCAAAGGGGGAGAGTGATTTGGTGTTGTTGCCATCAAGTCCAAAGGGGGAGATTGTTGGCATTATGATGCATGTGTTGTACTTGATGGCAACCCTCTCATAGAAGAATATCTCACTTATGTATAACTGGATGAATCTTCAGAAGAGATATCAGATGTGACTGATGGAGGACAGCTCAAAGGAATCAGATGATAGTTCTAAGTGTGACAAGTTAGCTTTGCCATCAAGTCCAAAGGGGGAGATTGTTGGCATTATGAGATAAGTGTTGTCCTTGATGGCAAACCACACTGATGACAAATCATAGTGAAGAAGGTCAGCAGCAAGGAATTGATGATCAGGCTATAAGAAGAAGAGAAAATTCATATACGCAGGTTCATTAAGCCCAAGTCGCGTATACACGCCGGTTCACTATATACCAAGTCGCGTGTACGTAGGTTCGCTATATACCAAGTAGGGTATACACGCAGTTTCATAAACGGAAAAAAGCGTACATGTCAGAAAGCTTACTTTTGGTCCGTGGTAGTTAGTCCTTGGAATTTGTGCCTATGGTTTTGGACCATGGAGTCTCGACAGACGTGTTGATCCCTAGTATTGAGTTGATGGTATTGGGTTACTATGGTTTTGGACCGTGGTATTGTGAAGGGCCTAAAGCTATATAAGGAGAAAGATCATTAGGCCAAAGTGTGAGTGTGTGAGTGATGAAGATCTGAGGAAGTGTGAGATCCAAGTGCTGGTTATGGGTTGGTGATCTGAACCAAGGTTTCACTCATGTGGAGGATGATGATGAACGATGGAACGGGATCTCAAGGCTTGGAATGATTATCTTCATATGGTTTGACTGTGAATAGACTAGATCTATTGACGCATGTTTATTGTTATGATCTGGGTATGTTTTGATGTCTGATATAGCTGCGGAGCTTTAAGTTTGAATTTACAGATCTGTACGCGGGTTGTCTTTGGTAAAAGAGCGTATACACGCAGGTTGGGTTCGTCGAAGTAGCGTATACAATGTGAAGTATGAAGATGCAGTTGGATCTGGTTATTGTTATGTTGTCTGTGTTCTTGACAGGGTTTCAGTGATTCAGTATTGGGTGATTCAGAGATTGATGATGCAGGTTGTACTACAATGGTGATTGTTTCATGGATCCAGTATGAAAATGTATGAAACGTGGTCCCGGGAAGATCGTAGGCCGGCACCTACGTACTGGTAAACATATCAGCCAGTACAAGAGCCAGGGGGTTGTAGCTCCCTTCTAGGAGCAACTGGAAAACGAGTAAAGGTTGGAGCATTCTGTAGGTTGGCACCTACGTACTAGTAAATGGATCGGCTAGTACAAAAGCTATGACGGTTGTAGCCCTCTGCAGGTTGTAGCCTGCGTGCTGGTAAAGGACTGCACCAGTACATTGTAAAAGAAGTTTCTTATTAAAGAAGAAAGAGACGAATTGCAGCAGTATTATTTCCAACAAGTAGAACACCTGAAGATGATAAAGCTGTCCAAAACTTTGAGCCCTGACATGAAAAGAAGATATTTGGAATTGTTCACTGAATTCTCTGATGTTTTTGCTTGGGGGTATGAAGACTTGAAGGTGTATGACAAAGAGATTATTCAACACATAATACCAATAAAAAAAGATCAAAATCCATTCAAGCAGAAGCTACGAAGGACCAATCCGGTGTTGTTGCCCTTAATTGAAAAAAGAAGTAAGGAAATTGTTTGATGTTGGTATTATAGTACCTCTTCGTTTTTCTGATTGGTTGTCTAATTTGGTACCAGTCAGAAAGAAAATGGGTGAAATTAGATTGTGTGTAGATTTCAGGAACTTAAATAGGGTGTCCCTCAAGGACAACTATCTGCTGCCAAAAATGGACCATGTTCTCCAGAAAGTAGTTGGTGCAAGAAGAATGTCATTACTGGATGGATTTTCTGGGTATAACCAGATTTTGGTTCACCCAAAAGACCAGGATAAGACCACCTTCACAATGCCCTAGGGTACTTTCAAATATGCTAAGATGTCATTCGGTTTGATGAATGCAAGGGAAACATTTCAATGAGCGATGGACATAGCTTTTGCAAAAGAAAAGGATAAGTTTCTTATCATATACCTTGATGACATTATTGTTTACTCACAGTCTGATGAGGAGCATTTGCAGCACTTAAGAGCAGTTTTGGAGAAGTGTAGGAAACATGGCATCTCATTAAATCCCAAAAAATCCTTGTTTGGTTTAGAGGAAGGCAAACTGTTGGGTCATATCATTTCGAAAGATGGCATAAAAATAGACCCTAATAGAATTGCAACAATTTAGAAAATGGATGTTCCTAGGAGTAAAAAGGAGATTCAGTCCTTTTTGGGCAGAATTAATTTTTTGAGAAGGTTCATTCCTAATCTGGCTAAGATTTCTAGAAAAATTACAGACATGTTGAAGCAGGACAATGAGGTGAAATGGAGTGAAGAGTAGGAAATCTTTCAATGAAGTTAAAGTAACCTTGTCTCATGCTCCTACCTTGGCTAGTCTAGATTACACAAGGGAGTTCATAGTGTTTTCTTTTGCATCTAAGCACAGTATTGTTATGGTCCTTTTGCAGAAAAATCAGCAGGGAGTCGAACAACCTATTGCATTTTTCAGTAGGGTGCTCAGAGATGTTGTGCTCAAATATGACATAATGGAAAAACAAGAATTTGCGCTTGTTAAGGCCTTGAAATACTTTCAGGTGTACATTTTGCATTCTCATGTTGTGGCTTATGTGCCTAGTGCTGCAGTAAAAAACATATTGACTCAAAGTGACCCAGATGGAAGGAGGGGTAAGTGGATCACAACAATTCTTGAATATGACATAGAAATCAAACCAACAAAGTTGATTAAAGGTTAGGGTTTGGCTCGGATGATGGCAGAATCAAATTTGCAGTCCCTTCAAATTAATTTTCTCGTTGTCCTAACAGAAGAAGAGCTCTCAAATGTTGTTCAACAAGTGCCGAAGAAATTTGTTGCTTCACCGTGGTATGCAGATATTCTATATGTTTTACAACATTTACAAGCACCTCCTGACTGGCCCAAAACTAAAGCCCTATTTCTAAAATTGAAGGTAGTAAAATTTTGCATTATCGATCAGTTTTTATACTAGAAGTATCCCGACGAAATGTTGCTTAATTGCTTACTGGAAGATGAGGCTCAAGCAACAATAGAAGAATTTCACAAGGGGGATTGCGGTGGTCATTTATATTGGAAAACTACAGTGAACAAGATCTTAAGAGCTGGCCTTTACTGGCCTAGTTTATTTGTTGATGTGTATAAGAAGGTAGCTAGCTGTAAGGAATGTCAGATGTTTGAGGGTAGAAAGAAGTTGTTTCCCCTACCTCTAAAGCCTATAGCAGTCGAGTCACCGTTTCAATAATGGGGACTTGATTTCATTGGAGAAATTCATCCTTCCTCGTCCAGGCAACATAAATGGATTTTAACAGGAACATATTATTTTACAAAGTGGATTGAAGAAGTCCCTACTAGGTAGGCCACAGATACAACTATCATCCAATTTCTGGAAAACAACATTTTGTCCCATTTTGGCTGTCCACAAAATATTATCACGGACAATGTCGTTGCATTTAAGTCAAAGAAGATGATTGAATTCTGCTACAAATATAACATCATTTTGGGTCATTCCACAGCCTATTACCCTCAAGGAAATGGCTTGGCAGAGTCATCCAACAAGATTTTGGTCAACATTATTAAAAAATTGTTGCAGGAAAATAAAAGGAACTGGCACAAAAAACTAATCCATGCACTATGGGTAGATCGTGTGAGTACTAAAAGATCCATAGGCATGTCTCCATTTGAGTTGGTTTATGGAATGGAGGCACTTTTTCCTTCATCTTGCGGAGTGCCAGTCATGAGATTGTTGCAAGAGGCAGTGGAGAATTGGCCAAATGATTCAGCTCCAACAGTCAAGAGAAGAGGTGTTCAAGAACACACAGTTGTTACAAGACCAGATAAAGAAGATCTATGACAAAAGAACAAAGGCAACAGATTTTCAGATTGGAGATTTGGTGTTGAAGTGGGATGCACAGAATGAAGATAAGGGTAAGCATGGAAATTTCGAGAACTTGGTGAAGGGGCCTTTCAAAGTTGCCGCATTCAGGGGATAGAATGCCTATTTACTTGAAGATTTATCAAATGAACCAGTTGGAGCAGGGCCTGTGAATGGCAGGTTGCTCAAACATTTCCTCACTTAAGTTGGAGTTTAAAGGATCATTTCATTGTAAATATCGTTATACTTTGGTATATTGCAAGTGTGGGTAGTCAAAGTTAAGTTTTGAAGCCCGAAGTGAAGGTTATAAGATCTTGACTGGTTGTTGCCATAAATAAATGAGTCTATCAGTCAGTTGTTTCTATTATTTTTAGTCAGTCTAGTTAGTAAATTTTTCCATTTTAGAGTCTGTACATCAGCTTTTGTATATTATGACTGTATTTCCCAATCGGAAGGCCTCTGGTCTGCGGTGTCATTCTTGGTACCTCATAGGGAGGTTGCCATCCTTAATGGAGCCTGTGTTAGAGTAGGTTAATTTGTCAGTCGAAAGGTATTCAGAAATAATTTTTTGCTGAATTAAAGGAGGTCAAATCCATAAACGTGTTCACTGTCATAATTTGACCTATCACTACCTAAAGAGTCATCATGAGTTGGGTCATCACTCTGGTCATCAAAGTCAGTCATTGGGAAGGGGTGTCTATGTATGGAAAGTTAATGTAATAAATCGCCGAGTCTGGGTATTAGGTCTTGACAAGATGGATATATGGTCAAGGTGTCTGCAGTTGAAGGAAATATCTACAAAAAAAAGTCGTAATCATAAAGGTTTCAATCTATTCCCTTGTTAGACATCATATTTCCCCCTTTGCCTATCCCCTTATTTCCCACATTACATTAATTTTCTCCTATTCCCAAATATTTTCATTATCCCTATTCCCTAAATTAGGCCTAGAACCTCACCCCCATTTTATCCTAACTACATATCCCTAGGCCTAAATACCCCTTGCCTAATCACTATGGCATACCATGATTGACTTATGTCCTTTTCCACTTCCAACGAACTTTGATTATAATCCCATCATTCCTAAACTTTTCACCATCATACAATACTCAAATCAATGATCACATTACATGTGATTTTCAAGTGCAACACGGGTTAACTGTCAAACTTGATTACATCAGAAAATTATTTGAAATCATTGCAAAAATCTGCCAATTTTCTTCATGATTGATCACAGATGATGGGCTCGTTCTTCATGCATTGAATGGGTAAATTGGTCGTATTCTGAAGTAGAGGTTGTAGAGAAATTTAGAGGTCACAGAGAAATTTAGAGGTCACAGAGAAATCTAGAGGTCGAAGAGAAATTCATGCACTGTGTTGCGTTTTTCTGCACAAAGATGGTTAAGGCATTAAATTGTTTCACGTGCCAACGCCCAGTTTCGCCTTCAGGGATTGAAGAGGTAGGAAGTTTGTTGGCTTGTCCTAAATTTCTCTCTGTTTCATATCCTTGTTGTCAAACCTTGTCTTTTTCCTGCTTAAAATTTATGCTATGCACACTATGTTTTGCTTGGCAAATACACATTCACTTCTAGATTTGTTGTCGCACACCATGGATATGAAATTATGCCAATAGATGTTTCCTGAAGGGTCCATGTCAGTTGTTTTATAATCCTCAAATTTTCTTGCTTGCATTCGACCCCATAAAACTTCTTTGTCATCATCTCATTGTCACAATTGTTGAAGCAGAATTGTGTTGTCACCCTTGATCAGATTTATTTCTTTGGGTTTGTACACGTAGCCCTATCTTAAATTCAAATTCAGTCTGCCAAGTATTGAGATAGGATGGCCCCTACTACCAGTAAAAAGGGTGGAGACCTTGTGCATATTGAACCCAGTACCTTGAGCCTGTTGAACTCATCCCCTAACATTAGAGTGGCCTTTGAAAATGCAGGTTGCATTCCTTTTTGTCAAAAGGTCCACAAAATAGGTCACAACACAAGACTTGCCAGTTTGTTTGCTCTTAATTTCCAAGATGGCAAAGTAAAACTAGGGGACCTAGAGATTGTATTGACTGAGAAATTTATTGTTGATGCAACCAACCTCCCTACAATAGGGGATAAGTGGTTTAAAGGGGATGAATTAGACATTTTAGCTTACAAACAGTTTGTGAAGCTAGAGTTTCTGGACAAGTTTGCCTCCACTTTCCCCAGTATTTATCTTGAAGAACAGTATGTCGACCTTTTGAAAGTTATTTAAAGATAATTCACCTGTGAGGGCAGGTTCAATAGAATATATCAATACCATCTGAGATTATTATGGAATTCCACGTAGAACAAGCCAATGAATCTCCCTTATTTTTTACTCAAGATTTTAGAGAGAATGGCTACCAAAGTACAAATTCAAAAGGACAACCATGCTTCAAGTCTTTTTCATTTTTCTTTAATCAAAATTTTAGTTAAGCATGCAGTTGAGAGGAAGAAAATGTTTTGGTCTCATTTCCTTGCTAGTGTTGATTTGTTGCCACAACCTGGGTCACCATCAGTGAAGACAGATAAGGAAGAGCCTAAATAGGAAAACATACATTCATCCATGGAGATCAAACCAATAAAAAAGGAAGGTGATAAACCAAGCAAGGGACCTGTAGGCATACCAAGCAAGAAAGATAAAGTGCAAAGCATGAAGGATGACAAGGCAGTCAAAGAAACAAAAGAGGAGGCGACATCAACTCAACATGCCAAAGTTAAAGTAAAAATTGAAGACACAGTGCAGGATGAATTTGTGATGAGACCTAGGACAAGGTCTAGAGTCAAAAAGACCCAAGAAGAGGTAGCCCCTCAAGCAGTAGTGGAGATTTCTGAAGACAGGCAAGTAGATGTGCAAGATCATGACAAAGTGGATGAAGTAAAGGGACCTAAAACAGTACAACCAGACCAGGAAGAGGACATAGCACAACCTGAAACAGATGTTATGCATTATGAAGAAGAGGACCCGAAAATGACCAAGATGAAAGAAGCACTCTCTAAATATCAAATGAGAATAGTGTTCTTGAAGAAAAATAACAGAGATCTCAAGGGAGCAGTCAAACCAGTAGAGGACAAGTCAAAGTCACCTATAGCATCAGTTGTTAAGGGAAAGGGGAAGCATGTTGCTTTTGTAGAGCAGGCCAAGAATGTTGCAGTAGAGCCTAGAGGGTCATCAGTTAGGGTTTCCAAGTCCAAATTTGGATATGTGTAGCAGATGAAGAAGATAGCTCAGGCTCTTGGAAAACCCCCCTTCAGTCAGTGGAAAGAATATCAAAGGTGTTTGGAGGAGTTGGAGGAAAGTAAGGACCAGGTGAACTAGTTCAGACATCAGAATCAAGATTATAAAAATTCAATACAGTATATTCTTGAGAACTATGATCATTGAGTTAGGGAAGAATCTAAAGCCCTCAACATGAGCAAACACTTTATCAAATAGTCACATTTGTTTAGGAGGCAAAGAAAAAGTTTATATGTTAGAAACTTGGCATTGAATGCCCAATTGAGAAGTATGAAGCAAAGCTTGGATGAGGCACGAAGATTGATAAAGAGATATGAAGGAGAAATTATGATACCTCCTCTTGAAAGGTTGCCTAAAGTGGATTCCAAACTCATGACTAAAGTCAAGCCCACTATGTCAGAAACTGTTGAAAGGTATGGCTTCACTTCTCAGACTTCCAGCACCAAGGTTTCCAACACCAAGGTCTCAGGCAAGAGAAAGAGGAGGTGATCGAGGAGGTCATCAAGCCTCATTTCATGGTTCCAAGTTTTATGTTTAATTTATTATGTTTTAATATTATGAATTTCATGTTTTGAGTGGCATATAGTATCATGATGGCAATTTAGGGGGACTGGAAGGCACTCAGTGAATAGTTGAAGAAAATTTTGTGCAACTGCTATGCAGGTCGTGCCCAGACCATCACACGCATGCTGAAGGCGAGCCACCTGTCAGGTTTTCAAGAGGCTAACATGGGGTACGTGTGGTGTCTAGCTCATCTCCTTAGTAGCTCGCCACGTGCCATTTCTAGAAGGATGAATTTTCGGGTGCTACGCAGGCTTTTTGAACAATTAGAAAAGCAGTTTTTGTGTTTTTTCTATTTTCAGTCATGATGATCGGTTCGAGGACATGTTGATTTACATTGTATAATTTTTTTTTTTAGGACAAAAGATACTTTATGTTTTATGTCTTGAGGAAAGGCATTTAGAAAACAACAGTTCTCTGCTTTTGTTTATGTTTTTGGACTGATCCTTTGATGGATCGAAGATGCAGGGTACTTAGACATAATTGCGTCATATGTATTGATTATATATTTGATGAATGAATACAAAATAGGTTGTTGATGGTTCAATGTTGTGTTGGTGTTAATTTTCCGAAATTTATGCTTGTGTGATCAATTCATGGTGCAATGCTTATGTATTGAGGGTTATCAATTCCACTGTACAAGGATTCTTACAGTATGATGTATGGGATTTGTTCTGTTTATTGTTCAGTTATTCTATTTTATCTCTGTGTTTTATGAGTATTTTGATCTCAGTTGATCTAGAATTCAGTTTAGTTGCTCTCTTTCAACTGTCTTCACGTTTCAGTTACAAATGAAATGCTATATACTCATGCATGTTATCTTTTCTATTTAGTCTCTCTTTCTCCTATATATACAACATTGTCTTATTGCAGAGGAAGAATTTTTTTTGTTTTAGTTTATCTCCTCTATGTTATAACCTGTCATTGTATCCCAATTCATGCTTAAAATCCCTTGTAATAGTTGTATGTTTTACTTGCATAAGTAAATGAGTAAAAGGCAAAATTGATCATGTGTTATTACCTAGCCGACCATTCACACTTCAACCAAATACCTTCAAAATTCCTTTGTCAGAATTGGTCTCTGTTATAACTTAGTGCTTTAAAGTCTTTATATTTTTTAGTGAGGGAGCCCCCTTCGGTTGAAGAAGACCAATCATTCAACCAAAAGACGTTTGTGGTTACCTCTGAGTTTCTGCTTTCATCCTAGAGAAAACTATGGAGTGCTAACACCAACTCACAGATTTTGATTCAGATCCATTGGGATGCTAGGGATGACTTAGATTATTGGGTTACAAAAGGACATCTACAAAGTTTGTTTGCTCGATCACATCATTGTGGCTACTTAGCATAACATCTTATGTTGTCATAGGAAATGGGATATTGTCAGAACTTTGCATTGGTATTCCTAGCACCGGGAATTGGAGACATCTACCTTGTCCTCCGATACATGGCTTCATTTTAATTGGAATAACTTTCAATGCCTCACCGAGGTGTCACATTGTCTTCTCGGATATTCTTATATCGACCAAGGTCAACAAGGTCAAAATGAAAACAATAGAATTGTGATGTATATTTATGAGTCAGAATTCAATGCATGGACTAACGTTTCCATGATCATTCCCAAAGATATTTATCCTTATGGAAAGGGTATATATTCTAAAGGAGAGTTTCGCTGGGAAGATACTCCATTCCTGTCTTTATACAAGAAATTCCATGGCCTTGGTTGTTATGTGCCTCCAGCTATGTGTGTTATTAGTGTTATAGTGATATCTTCAACTATGAAAAACTTTACCATGGTAGTTCATAGTGAGTCTAAATCTACTAGTGAGCCTAAATCTACGCTAGTTCACAGTGAGCTCTAAGTAATGTCAAAGAAGTTGCCAGGGTATCTACAAATCAAGTATTGTCATTCCAGAGGAAGAGTACAAGCATCATATCCTTAGGTGTACTTTACTTACATACGAGGTATGTCACCCATTGCACTTGTGTGACATGAAAAGCATACTTATTTACCATTCTTGTCGCTAGGGGTGCCCATCGTGAAAGGGTTATCTTTAATGAATACCATGAACCATACTTCTAGCTTCAACAAAATAACCCTTGTGACGCCAAGGTAAATGGTGAGGCTATAAAATAACAACAATGGTAATAAAAAACTGTGAAACTTGAGCACTGGGAGGAAGCCGTTACAAAATCTCATTATATAGTGAGAATTTACAAAAATAAGCCACTAGATAGGCCACCATATTTCTACCATACCTTAGCATACCAGTAAGAAAATTGTCTCAAAGTCATTTTCAAGGTCATGCATTGTGTGTATCACAATTGGCCTGCAAGCATTACAGTGTATCTCTATCCTCAACCTTCATTCATTATGGTTATGGGTCACCCGTAAACCCACGGTTATGGGTCATCCACACAAGACCCTTCCCATCGAAGTCCATCTGTTAGGTTGTACATTTTAAGTATGGGGGATTTACGCAGTGCATTATATTAGATATCATTTTTTTGGGATTCAACTGCGTTAAGTAAGTCATTCAAACGTATGACCATTTCCATGAGAGGTAGTCGTAACTGACTAATTTCTCATGATTTTTGAATAGTTCACTTAGCACTCATTGCATCGGGTGATGCTCACAGGGGTGAAGAAGTGGGATTGAAACTAGTGAAATGTGGAGAACGAATCACATAGCATCAATCATCACTTCCGGGGCTTACACTCGGTAACCAGGACTTCCCAGGAGGTCACCCATCCCAGAACTCCTCTGGCTCAAGCGCGCTTAACTGTGGAGTTTTTCCCACAATCAAGCCCACTTAGCTTGCTACCCCATTTGCAAAACCTTAGCAAGTATTGTGCCTCATGAACCATTCAAGTAGAGATCCCTTGACTCTTTTTGAATTTTAAGTATGGGGGATTTACGCAGTGCATTATATTAGATATCATTTTTTTTGGGATTCAACTGCGTTAAGTAAGTCATTCAAACGTATGACCATTTCCATGAGAGGTAGTCGTAACTGACTAATTTCTCATGATTTTTGAATAGTTCACTTAGCACTCATTGCATCGGGTGATGCTCACAGGGGTGAAGAAGTGGGATTGAAACTAGTGAAATGTGGAGAACGAATCACATAGCATCAATCATCACTTCCGGGGCTTGCACCCGGTAACCAGGACTTCCCAGGAGGTCACCCATCCCAGAACTCCTCTGGCTCAAGCGCGCTTAACTGTGGAGTTTTTCCCCACAATCAAGCCCACTTAGCTTGCTACCCCATTTGCAAAACCTTAGCAAGTATTGTGCCTCATGAACCATTCAAGTAGAGATCCCTTGACTCTTTTTGAATTTTAAGTATGGGGGATTTACGCAGTGCATTATATTAGATATCATTTTTTTGGGATTCAACTGCGTTAAGTAAGTCATTCAAACGTATGACCATTTCCATGAGAGGTAGTCGTAACTGACTAATTTCTCATGATTTTTGAATAGTTCACTTAGCACTCATTGCATCGGGTGATGCTCACAGGGGTGAAGAAGTGGGATTGAAACTAGTGAAATGTGGAGAACGAATCACATAGCATCAATCATCACTTCCGGGGCTTGCACCCGGTAACCAGGACTTCCCAGGAGGTCACCCATCCCAGAACTCCTCTGGCTCAAGCGCGCTTAACTGTGGAGTTTTTCCCCACAATCAAGCCCACTTAGCTTGCTACCCCATTTGCAAAACCTTAGCAAGTATTGTGCCTCATGAACCATTCAAGTAGAGATCCCTTGACTCTTTTTGAATTTTAAGTATGGGGGATTTACATTGTCAGTATCACAATTGTACCACAAGCACTACAAGGTAACTCATCCTTGAACCTTCATTGATCATGGTTATCACAAACCCACGGTTATGGGTCAACCACACAAAACCCTTCTCTTCATTGGATCATATTCAACAAAAGCTTCTAAGGAGGGAACTTGACGTAATGGGGACCATTGCTTCCTAAAGGGGGAGGCTTGATCTGAATGGAAAGTAGTATCCACCGTGTATCCACCGACGGTAATTACCCATGGTATTGAATGATGTAACTCAATAAGGCATCGAGAATACTATAAATAACGAGCCTCACCTTGTAAAAGGACACAAGGGTCCTCCATAATGTAGTTGTAAAAAGGGTATTCTTTTGAATTAATAAAATGATCTTTTGTAGTAAGTGTGGGTATTTTTCTATTTTTTTAATGTTTATGTGATTAGTTGCTTGGTAGTTGTATATGTTCCTCCTATCCTCTCTCAACATTCATGTTCCTGGATCTTAGCCCCCAAAATCCATATTAGTATTGCACCAAGATATTTTTTAGTACAATACATTGTAAAAGAAGGCAATTTCAAGACATGATAAAGGAGGAAGGCAAATGGCGTTGCAATAAAATATTTTCTTATGGTGCAATGTATCTCAATGGAAATAAACAAAGCTACCAATCAAACGGGAATTGTGACCTCAAAACGAGAAATCTAGCAAAAAAAACCCCCAAAAAGCATGAAAAAATAACCCGAAAACGAAAAGTGTGTATTGAATGATGTAACTCAATAAGGCATCAAGAATACTATAAATAACGAGCCTCGCCTTGTAAAAGGACACGCGGGTCCTCCATAATGTAGTTGTAAAAAGGGTATTCTTCTCAATTAATAAATGATCTTTTGTAGTAAGTGTGGGTATTTTTCTATTTTTTTTAATGTTTATGTGATTAGTTGCTTGGTAGTTGTATATGTTCCTCCTCTTGTCTCTCAACATTCATGTTCCTAGATCTTAGCCCCCAAGATCCACATTAGTATTGCACCAAGATATTTTTTTAGTACAATACATTGCAAAAGAAGGCAATTTCAAGACATGATAAAGGAGGAAGGCAAATGGTGTTGCAATAAAATATTTTCTTATAGTGCAATGTATCTCAATGGAAATAAACAAAGTTACCAATCAAACGGGAAATGTGACCTCAAAACGAGAAATCTAGCAAAAAAACCCCAAAAAGCATGAAAAAATAACCCGAAAACGAAAAGTGTGTATAACCATGGTATTGAATGATGTAACTCAATAAGGCATCGAGATTACTATAAATAACGAGCCTCACCTTGTAAGACGACGCACGGTTCCTTCATAATGTAGTTGTAAAAAGGGTATTCTTCTCAATTAATAAAATGATATTTTGTAGTAAGTGTGGGTATTTTTCTCTCTTAACATTCATGTTCTTGGATCTTAGCCTTCAAGATCTAGAGTAGTATTGCACCAAGATATTTTTTTGGTACAATATATTGTAAAAGAAGGCAATTTCGAGACATGATAGAGAAGGCAAATGGTGTTGCAATAAAATATTTTCTTATGGTGCAATGTATCTCAATGGAAATAAACAAAGTTACCAATCAAACGGGAACTGTGACCTCAAAACGAGAAATCTAGCAAAAAAACCCCAAAAAGCATGAAAAATAACCCGAACAGTGTGTAGTTTTTTGTTTTTTTGTTTTTTTTTTCACGGTAAATTTTCAACATTTTTCTAAAAATGGCAATGAAAACCAAATTTTTAACATGAAAAAACACCATAAAAACAAAGAGTATTGACGTTGGAACGTCTTTTTTTGAGGGGGTAAATTTTCAACATTTTTTAGCAATGGCTTTAAAGATAAAATATCATGACTTCAAAAAAACCTTAAAATTCCAACAATTTTCACGCATAATATTAAAGATAAAATATGACGTCTCTGAAAAGCCTTAAAATTTTAACAATTTTAAAAATAAAATATCATGACTCCAAAAAAACTTAAAATTCCAACAATTTTCAAGCATGGCGTCAAAGATAAAATATCACATCTCTAAAAAGTCTTAAAATTCCCACAATTTTCAACCATTGCGTTAAAAATAAATTACATATAAATGTTTTCAACTATAACATTAAAGATAAAATATCATGACAATTTTTCAAACATGGAATTAAAACCAAATATCATGACTACAAAAAACCTAAATTTTAGACATATTTCAACCATAACATTATGGAAAAATTATATGATAAAAAAAAAACTTTAAAAATGAACACTTGAATGAAAGAGTCATTATACCAAGAGTAAAACAACTTGACACATTGCGGCGAAAATTTAAAAATCAACCATCAAATTGGCACGTTGGAAAATTTCAGCACCCGATTAGTGAGATTGTTTTCTTTTAATTTTTTTTTTTCAATTTAAATTTTCTTTTTTTTTAATTTCTTTAATGTTTTTATTTTAATTATTTTATAATGTTTTTTTTTCAATTTAATTGTATTTTTTATATATTTTAATTTCCTTTTTTAGCATTTTTACTTAAAAGTGTATGTGAATCATTTTTTTTGAAAAGAAAAACTTCAAATATTATCATCTTTGAATATAAAATTCATAAAATTTGTTATTTTCCAACTTTTTTTATCCAATTTTTTTCATAAAAATATTTTATTTAACATGTTATTTTTAGCGAAAAGGTCTCGAAATAAGTATTTTTTTTAATTATATCTATATGCAAAATGTGTAATTTTTGTCGAGTATTTAAAATTATTATTTTCTAGAGACAATTTTATATATATATATATATATATATATAGATATCGTAACTTCTAAATTATTATTATTATTATTATTTTATTTGCAAAAAAAAAACAAAAAACACGAGCTTGGAAAACCCTGAAAAAACAAACATCTTACGATGAAAAACAAGTGGAATAAAACAACTTGAAAAATGGTTAGATAATCAACATTTAAAAAATATTTGTGCATACTTAGGACATAAGGAAATTTAAAGTGTCAAAAATGTGCCTAAAAAAACGATTGATGTTTTTCAAAATTCGTATGAAAATCACCAACATTTAAAAAAAATATTCATACTTAACATATCAAAAAATTTAAAGTATCAAAAATAAGCCCAAAAAAAGGGGGTTGATGGTGCATCAACACTTTTCAAAACTGGCATGAAAATCACTAACATTAAAAAAAAAAAAGTGCATAAAGAAAATAGTCTCAAAAATATGCTCCAAAAAAAGGTGTATTCTGAATCAACACTTTTCTCAAAAAGGGATAACTCGGTCAAATTCTTGTTTGATTGGTAACTATATTAATACTGAGAGGGGGGTAAATCAATATTTCTTACAATTAGTTAAGTTTTAACTTTACAGATCATTAATTATTATTATCATCAGATAAAATAAATATTCACCACATGAACAGTAATCAACACCCTTCAATAATGCACAAACATCAAAATAGTAGACAACATATTTTTAGGTGGAAACCCCACTAGGACAAAAATCACCAAACACTTATTAATATTTGTCTTCAATAAAATGTATATCAATATTTTGCAGCTCCAACTAAGGGAGACTCCAACTTCAGGGATGCTCCAATGCCCTGTTTACCAGTTGCAACGGGAAGGATGCTCCAACGCCCTAGCTTACAGGCTTCAACATGAAGTATGCTCCAACACCCTATTTACCGTTGCTACAGGAAGGACGCTACAATGCCCTGTGCGAGCTCCAACCTACCCTTGCACCACCTTGCCACCCTGAAGTGTTCTCGGGCTCCAACCCGAAGGAGACTCCACTCAACTGCCTTACACCACCCTGCCACCCTAGTTAGTCGACAGACCATGTTTCATTATTTTCAAATTGGATCCACGTGTTCTCGCTAACCAATACAAAATGACTAGCAACAAATCTTTGCTTAGTATTAATACCAAACCCTGACTTTCAGTTGAAACCCTTGCTTACATCAACCAACCCTTAACATTGTTATCAATACTGCTACACCCTAGCTCAACAATGAATCCACTGCTACTTGATATGCATATCAAATGTCAAACCCTAACAGCTCACATCAATGGAAAAATCACTTCTTATCTCTGGATATACATCAACAAAACCTTAACATCTATGTTCTCTGCTCAAGTAATATCAGTTGCTAACTGACCTCAATAGTATGGCAAGTTTTTTTACCCAACGTGTCATCCTCAGTAATCTCAATATCAAATTTGCTCAAGAATTAACCCTAGAACTTGTGTTCATATGTTGCAACAAACTAAACTGCAGCACAAATCTGCTCAACATATATTGGCATGCACACCTCAAAAGCATTCCTACTATCATTATTAGTAGTGTCATGCATCTAGAAAAAACTCTTTGCAATACACAAACCAAGGCATTCCCCATGCAAGCCAATAGTTTTTCATTGTAAAACCCTAGTAGTGTATCTATATATATATATATATATATATATATATATATATATATATATATATCAGGGTTTTCATGCTCTCAGAGAGGTTGGTCTCTGAGCCTTGATCACAAAGCTTCTTTCGATTTTTTATTTAGATTAATATTGGCTTCATAATAACCAAACTAAACCATATTATAAATTAAGTATTCCACAATAGAGTTATTTGTAGGCCCTCAACTGGATTCCAACACGGACCACTGGAAATTGTTAACCATTCGACAAAAATAATAATTTGACCTTTACTCCAAAAAGGAGTCAAATCTCAATCTTCGCTATAACATTACATGTGGCATATAGTTTGTTGGAAGCATGTGGATTACACTCGACATTTTCAAGCTCTATGTGGATCCACGACCATGATATACTTCACCACATACAATTTGCAGTCTAGTGAGTCACTTAACGCTATTAAAATACCAAATCTACTAACACATGATACATATATACATTACATTTTCACCATCAAACATTTCTATGTGCATCTCATGCCTTTCTACCAATCCACCGAAAGCATTTACACAATCCTTGCATGCTAGTGAGTTCAATCGCTAAGTTAGTGGATTATCGATATATTGGTTGTTCTGTGCAACAATGATTTCTATACATATATCCCTAGCTCCAAGCTTCAAAACTCTTAACATTCCTGCATCAAGTCTACAACAAATATTTTGATTTTGGTTAGGGCATCACAAGAGCGTTTCAGAGGTTGTCAAGATCACGTTCCAGTAAGTGATATTAAGCATCAAATTACGATCTATCTCATCAAAAAACCCTTAGAAGGTGTGTTAATTGCAACAGAGCCCAAGAAATTTCAGTTAAGCAAATAAGTCATGGAAAATCTAGCAAGGAGTCTTTCAAGCCAATTTCGTTGCTATTTGTTTGTATTGGCACCGTGTGTTAAGACTTGACCCTGTATTATTTAATTGGACAACACATCAAATATGATCCCATATAGTTGTGTCGCATTACATGGAGTCTGAGTCATGGGATCAAATGTTGTCAAAACAGAGATCTTCCTTTGTTATCGCAGCTTTAACTCTAATGAACACAGACTCTTCTTATTATGTCAACAAACTGCGACTGCCTACATTATGTATTTTGACTCAAGCCAGAATTATCAGAGCTTCGAACCAAAACAAATATAAGTAATTTAAATCTTTTGGCATGGAACTCCAACCATCATCAATTCGTTGTATCTCAACTATGATTTTTGTGATAGTATTGTAATGGTTTCGAGTGTAATTAGAGATTCCTTTGTTGCTTCATTACAAAAATCACAGTCTTTTGATTGATCTTTTGCAAGATCATCTCCACAAAAAACAAATCAACCAATTTTCCCTTCAAATCTTAGTTACCTTGTTCCAATGTGTTGAATAACCTCAAAACGATCACAAAAAATGCCCAGAACAAAAGCCTCGCCAACATGTAATCAAAAATAATTTTCCAAAAACCCTGAAACAAACTTCGACCAAGCCGCAAAGGTTACATACCAACTTAATCAGATGAGTGAGATATACTTTCCATTTGAGAGAAAAATGTTCTCCTTTTATAGTTGTTGAGAGGTCACAAAATAAGGAGGTCGAATTTGACAAAATAGGAGGGAGACCTTTTAAAATCCAAAATTTTAATTTCACTAATGGAGCCAAAAATCCTTTAACCATTTAAACCACCTTTAATATGTTTTCCCTTTTTAATAAATTTATCTTCATCTTGACCTAAATTATTTTTAATAAAAATAATTTGCTTGTGGCATGCTTTGGGGCTTCCTCACCAAGAATGGGTCTCCAATATTCTAAGAGGCGTATCTCTTAAACTGCGAGCGTTCTCGTGACATGTTGCATACTGTCGAAATTGGCATGATGAGAGGAATTCAATGATTATGATCTCCAAGGAAAATTCATCAATCTTCATCCTCAAAAATTCAAACAAGTGAGGGGCTTCTAGGGTTTTCCAGAGCTTCTTCCTTTGGAGCTTCCAACTGATGAAATTGATGACAAATATTAACAGCGTTCAAACACCATTCAACATTCTCTTGGCGAGAGATACACATCATGAAATGAAACTATGGCAACGCGATACACGATGCGAAAAGGTAATTTTGAGATCCAATAGAGGAAGAGGAAAGAAGAAACACTTAGTTGATTTTTTAGAAAACTCAAACAACTTTCTCATATCACACAAAATATTAACTTGTGATGTGATATGCCATGGCAAGATATTTTTTTGGTGCAATACACACAAAGAAAAATAATGTAGAGTTGAAATAAGAAAAGGAAGGAAAGTCTTAAGACTTAGAAATTTTAACGAAAAAGGGAAGGAAAAGGTATCACAAGGATGAAAAGATGGATAGTGAAATGTATTGCACAAAATAATTTTCTAGGCATCACATCACATAAAAGAAGAGATCATGGTGTAATAAAGAACAAAGGGGAAGATTCCCTTTATCATCATAAAAGAAAATAAAAAGATGCAATACAGTGTAAGATGAAAATTACTATGTGATACATCATGGAGGGACTATCTTTAAGGAATGATAAGACATTTTGCACAAGAAAAAATAAAAAGGTGTGGTATGCCTCCCATTGCACAAGGCACACAATACTTCAAGGATGTGTAAATAGCGGGAGGATCATACAAGATGATGACATGGACCATACATATGAAGTGTATGAACATTGTGTATAGTTGACGATGTGGCGTGTGCAGATATTTACATGTCCTTGTATGGACGATGATGTGGTAGGAACCTTGGAGTAGCTTTGGCATTTGGGGAAAATATATCTCTCAAGGAGATGAGGAAAATCACCCATCAACAATGTAAACTAACTTGTTTAGTGAAAATACTAAAGAGTTGACTAGTGCTTGGTAAAAAGTCCCATCAACAAGGAAGGAAAACTCCATCAATTCCCTTAGGATTCTTTGTTTTGGTGCACATAAAAATCGTTAGTATCAATTAGTCGAAATAACTATGCTTTCAGTGAGCCAAAGGAACTTGCCCATTTGCAATGAAAATGAACCTAGCCTTTAATGATTGGTGAGAGGTTTTTTCCATTACAATGAAATGGAACTTGCCTTTCAAAATGTGTATGAAACTTATGCTTCAACACCAATTAGAAACTTGTGCATTGGTGGCTTATCTAAACTGGTCATTGATGCTTTGTGAGAAGTAATATCAACAATAAGGTTGAAGAATCTTCATTAGAGTTGGTACTAGCCAATAGTGCCACATCTCATGATGATATAGGAACAAATATAGAATCCCTAAGGGATTTAGGAGGTCATAACTTTTGGCTCATAGCTTGAAAATGAACAACAGTACAATCATTTGAAATCTCTTGCCAAGCAAATGTGGCTTGTTAACCTAGAATGGGTATCTAGATTGTGTTTTAGAAAATTGGATTTAAAGGAAATTGTGAACTTTTTATATAACCCACCAACTTAATGATGTTTAAGGGGGTTGGGTGGCTTGCATATCATTGTGTAATAAATTATAATTATAACAAAAATAATGAGTATCGTTATAGTGATGATATTATTCAAGACAATATTAATAATGTAACAAAAGGATAACACAATGACCAAATATGATCCTTGCATGGTCACCAAAATTTATACATAGATATAAGATGTTATTGCAATAGTTTTTTCTATCGAGTAGACACAATCAAAGGGGAGGACCCTCATGGGAATCCAATCTAGGATAAATTAGGTTAAATAAGAATAAAGTAAGCTTGATTTGATCTTAGACATTGTTCGATGAGTCAAGTAAGGAGACTTTCCAATAATACTTGATCTCGTCTTTTAGCAAATAGTTTTAAATAAAATTTGAATTTTGAGTTCTTGAGTCTCTATAAATATGTTGTAATACTTAGGATTATGTACACAATATTTGGATATGACATTAAATCATTTGATGCTAAATATGCAATGCAATAGTTTGTGACTTTTGGTTCAAAGTATCATCTTTGAACACCTTTTTGTTACTTTGGCATTAGAGCCTTGTTGCATTTACGAGGATTTGCTTAGAACATAAGCTATTCATCTGAGCATAGTTCTTAAGACTATGTTATTGAGGAGTGTGTTGATTGCTTTACTTCTTTTGGTGTTGAGAATATCTCTTTGTGACGTTGAATGGTTTGGATGTTGGTTACATATGTCATTCACTCCACTCTTAGTATGACCTGAGTGAATAAGAAACATTAGTCTCCCCAAAATTTGTCAACCTAGAGTACCTTCATCCCCTTAACAAAATAAAAGGGGTTTTGAGGTCATTAGAAAGCCATTAAGTGTGTGTAATATGTGTTGAGCATTCTTTGTTGCTTTCTCTTCAGTGAAATTATTCTATAGTGAGCATTTGTTGCTACATTATGTCCATTTAGATCTATGTTAGACATTGAGTATTTCTTTGTCTATAAAAATCATATTGTTTATGTTTGAGAATCTTTGTTGTTGAGTCTCATTTCATCTCCATTTGGACTCGTCAATTGACATTCTTCATTTCTCTTTGTCTTTCCAACTCCTTTTGGACTCATAAGTTTACATTCTTTAGTATTTCATGCCAACCTAGATTTTTGTGTAAAAGGAAATTTGGTATAAGATTTTGCATCTATCTCTTTGTTCCTTTGTAATGGACTCATTTTTGAGTTAATGTAGAAAAGTTGCAAAAATAAAGAAAAAATGAATGCAAAATTACAATATGAACAAGCTTGCTATCCTTGGAAAAAATGAACAAGCTCACAAAAATGATATTTTAGAGTCCAATATGTAATCCTTTGTTTGAAAAACCAGTTATTGTTCTATTAAAATGGATTATATAAAGCATTTGTTATCTACCTCTTACTCAAGGCATATTCCAAATTCATCTATCTTTATATTCCCCTCTTTGATGGAAAAACTATAAGATTTCCTTCATTTATGCTTATATTATCACTTTTGATGGAGGAAGAAACATCACACTATGATTTGTTAACGTCCCCAATCTTTGGAAATATCCTTGTCAATTGTTTTAACCCTCTCCTCGTCATTGATTATTAAACATGTTGAATCTCATGTTATAAATATGTCTATCCATGAACAATTTTAAAATGTCCACTAATACCCTTACTATACTTGCTCTTTCTTGATCTACAAATTATCCAAAGCTAGACGATGAAGAGTTTGAAGATGAAACCATTTTTGTTAGTTAAAGTCCTTGTTAAAGAACTATAAGACAATCCTCTCCTCGAGGTTGATGACACCCGTTCACGTTTATATTTGGATGCACTTCTACTACTATACTTGTTGTGGAAAATACTACCCTACATCTCCCCAATCTCCAATATTTTGACAACTTTGGAATCTTTATTTTTTTGAAAAATTATTGAAATCTTGTTATCATGAAGATTTTCCATAAGCTTCATGACATATATTAATATCTATCTTTAGAAGCCTAAGCTTAAGTATATAGTCAAATGTGTGAGCTAATTATGCACATTGTTTACCTACTCCTATATTCTAAAACCCCATCCTCTGCATCATCAAGGGAGAATGCACCAGATGAAAATACTTGCTAGTTTTCCTTCTACTTAGTTCCAAGATTATGTTTATCTACCAATCCTATCCCTCTTGGAACATAATCTCATAGTTTTCACTATGGTTCCATTAATATTTCTTTGGCCCATAATGATGAAATCATTTGAATATTTCGGATGAACAATATCTAATTCAATTCAACATGACATAACTCTACATCACATTATTCTCATATAAAAATGGCACTCTTTCCAATAAGCTAAATAAGAGACAACTACTACCTTGCAAGAATACAAAAGGATAATATGAAGAATTATTAAAGACTAGATCAAAGATGATGACAACGCTAATTCAGCCCAATGATCCTATGTGTTAGTAGTGTTGGAATTGGTGTCAAATGGCTATGAAGGTTAGCACAAATGAATACACTTCAAGACGAAGACCCAATGAAGAATCATGACTTGGTAGGATCTTAAACTCAAACCAATAGTTTGTGATACAATTTGTTTCATAAACAATGTTTGTGATAATGTTTGTTTCATAAGCAAAATAAATACATGGCAAATGAGGTCTGGAGAATCTTTTATTTCCATTGAATGTTAGTATTATGATCAGCTTATAATATGCCATATGTTGCATTAACATTTCCAAGAAGTGCTCTCTCCTGACTTATATTCAAGCCATGAATTCTTTGACTAGTACCCAACTTGCAATCAAATCACATAATCATGTGGTTGGTGTTGAAGGTGTTGTTGAAGTGCTTGAAGTCATTGTGATGCAAATGGTTACAAATATAGGAAAATAACTTTGAATTTTCACTAATTCAAGGAACGGAAGCAAATTAAAGCTTATCCATTTGAATTTGCAGCCCAGATTGCCAATCAGCATCCGCAACCCAGATTACCAATGGGTAATCAATGTTCGTGGCCTATAGCATGGATAAAGAAAAGTTCGAGCCTTGGCTTATGTAATCATTGTAGTTGGTTGATGTTAATCTTCAAAAAATATTTGGAGGACCATTTATTTTTCTTTGATCTTTAAAATTTGAAAGAATTTGGAAATGAATAGGTAGACCATAAGGAGACAACATTAGAATACAAAAAGACATCCTTTCACTTCAATTCCCTGCATTGGAATACAAATAGTTAGCAAGTTATGTATATAAAAATATGTGTTTTTGGATGGTAGACCAATTAGAAGGTTGATTTTTGTGAGACCTAGTTCATGAATTAATTGGAAAAGAGAGAAAGAGGAAGAGGAGTAGATGTGAAGAAGATTTGAGGACAAGGAGCATGAGATAAGCAACTGTAAAGAGAGTAGAGACATAGTACAAAACAAAGCTAAATTAAGGTAAGAACTCATAATTCAAAGACCAGGTAAACCAACAAAGTAAATTTGTAATCTTGTCAGGCGATTAGTGTCTCCTTTCAAGTAGTAGCCTGCAAAAGAACGAGTTGGAGCTTATAAGAATAGGGAGTGGGTGCTCTCAATAAGTTGTAGCTTGCAGAATAAAAGCGAAGTTGAAGCCTCCTTTAGGTAGAAGCCTATAAAGGTGAATGTAAAAAGCGAGTGGATTCTCACATATCTCGCAAGTCGGTGCTTGCATATTGGTTGGTGCCAATACATTGTAAAAGAAGATTGATAAGAAGAATAAGAAGACAAAGTGTTCAATGGTTTTTCTCCCATAAGGGTTTCCACCTAAAATCCCTGGTGTTCATATGTTATGATTATGTTGTTTATGTGGTTTGAATTTGCCTTTTCATGTATTGTGCTTTTGATTTGTTGTTCATATGTTTTGTTGGTTAATTAATGGATAAGCCAATTGTTTAATGAGAAGTAAAAATTGGTCAATGATGATTCAATCAACGTTATACCGATTCACCCCTCTCTCAGTATAACCAAGTTTCCAACAATTCGTACCGGAGCTTGGTTCCTTCAAGTGCAGCTTGACTGTTAGAAGGTAGATTTGGTTGAATTAAGGATCATTAAAATTTGTCAGTGCTCAGTGCCTCAAACTTTCAGGAATGGAGAGAGAAGGTAAAATATGAATTAATTACTCATGGATCTAAAGTCTGAAAGGTAGTTACTAATAATTATGACAAATACTTCCCTTCAAAACAAGTTCAACAGTGGAATGCCTGGGCTAAATGTACAACTTACAACAAACTTCACAATCTAGATCTTGAGAAGGTAATAGATCTCAAATATGCAAAAGATATATGGGACAAGTTGTAGGTCCTACATGAAGGAGATACTAGTAGCAACATTGGAGAACTAGAGAAGAAAAAGAAGAAGAAGAAAAAGGTCTCTCAGAAGGATATTGTTAAGCGATATGAGACGTATTATCCTAGTGTGAAAATATTTGACTGTCAAAAGGAGAAGATAGATGAAAAGCAAGCTAAGCTTGACTCAACCTTGATTGAAATAGAAAGGCTCTCAATGGAAAGCAAGGATCGGAAGAAACTTCTCTAGATACTTAAATAAAGAGAGCATGATTTTAAAGAAGAAATTATTAACTTGAAAACCCAATTAAAAGAGGAAAGGAGAGTTGAAGAGGTAATGAGAAGCTAGATGAAAGAAAGAAGGGAACAATGGGAAAGATTAGAAGTCGAGGTAGTTCCAACAAGAAATAAGTTATCAAATAGTAGATCTTGCTCAAAGGAAGCTACAGGAGAAAATGAAGCAGTATCTAAAAATCCTGCAACAAAAGATGGCAGTAACATGATTAGCAAGGAAGCAGGCAAGAACCATCAGCCAATGAATGAGCCAAATATAGTATCTTCTACAAGAGGGCCATCTACTTCTTGAGATGATTTTAACAAGTCTGCAATATTCCAAAAGAGAAATAGCAATTCCTTTTCTCCCCTAATGAATAATGTTGAATGTTACTTTTGCAATAATGTTGGACATGTTGCAGTTGATTGTAGGAGCAATCAAATCAGGGTTCATCAGCAAAAGGTGCAATGGAAATTTAAGATATTTCAAGAAAGTAACCAAAGAATATCGTTCCCAATAAGAAAATCATCGTTCATCAGGTACACGAGTTCTTTTTGGCTATTGTTATTGATGCAATACTTTTGTCCATAAGGTTGTTGATTATAAATCTTATGTAAAGAAGAGTAGGAGTGCATTGTATGCAAAGGGAAAGTCATATGTGGATAATAGTACAAGAAGACATAAGTATTTTCCTCCCTTTCTTGGTCACATAAGATTATATATATGTGACAATCTTGGCCATATAACCAAAGATTGCAAGTCGTCAAGTTCTTTAAAGCAGTCCAAACAAATGGAGTAGGTAATTCAAAGCAAAATAAACAATAAGCTAGAAGGAGATGCACAAATCATAAGGCAACCCACCAAAGTTTGGAAAAAGAAGAAAGAGCAACAAGTGACTTCAATGAAAAATTGAAGTTAGCATGGCCTCAGGGGGAGTTGCTCAAGGAAATGAAGGCACCCATGAGCAAAGAAGAATCCAGTTAGTGTTTATATTAGAGTAACAATCATGTAGTGTGAAGCTCCTCAAGGGGAGAGCAACCCCAATAGTGTTTCTTGAAGACTATGGAAATATATTTTGTTGAGTATCAAATTTGGAGTATTTATATTTAAGTATTAAAGATCGAAATGGTTATAGAAACAATCCAAGGTCGCCATGCAAATTAAAATCTCGAATATGGAAGGAAACTCTTTGTGCAAGCCAAGATGTCAATGAGTCAGTTTTCCCTCCTTGACCATGCCAATAATCTACTGAATAAGTGTTTTGTTCTTCTTAATGAAGAGAAGAAAATAGAAGCGTGGTATAATATTGTATTGACAAAGATCCCTACACACAAGCATCTATAATTTTCCTTGTTTTGTTTCGTGATCAAACATAGAGGAAAAGGACATTGCATGGACAAGATAATAGGGATTATATATTTCATACCAATTCAACTATAACAAAGGCTTAGGAGGATTGTTTTTTGAAATATCAACAAAATTCTTTATTACAAACAAATATTTATCAACATAAGAAAGAACATTGGTAGCATCTTTTTGCATAACACACTTTGCATAAAGAGTTACACATCTTGAACCCTTAGTGCTTCTTTGATCATATTTTTATTATTGTTATGGAGGTCTTGAAGGAATATTTTCAGAATAAGCACCAAGGGTATTCCTAGGGGGGGCACCTTTAATTAAATTAGGTACATGAAGGTCACGTGGCATAAATTAAGGACATATGCACCGATATAAAAGAGTGCTCCACATTATGAGGGTTAGAATTGTATTTGTGGTGGAAGAAGTCCTTAATTTGAGGGTTGTTATAGCAACTTTATTCCATCATTAACAAAGAATCCTAGAGCAATCCTCTTATCAAGACATTGGTTACATTAAAGTGGAGTGCTCCCACTTAAGGAAACGTACTGCTTATTTTGTATGGAGATAAGGGTCAAAGGCATAATTTAAGGGTCTGATTTAGGGATTTAAGTCCTTTATATGTTGAACAAAAGGACAAAATTATACATGTGATTCTAGAATTGTTGGTTATGTCCTTATTCTTGTAGTTACTCCCCATTATAATACACAAGAATATGACTGGCTACATATAAGTAAACAATTGTAATGGGCTTCTGATCATGATTCCAGTGACATATGCTCTCAAATTTCATGCTAGGCGCATCTTTTACTCAATGGCAACACTAAAGCCTAGATTTTGCAAGCATGTGGATGAGTACAAACTATATTGAAACCCAAGTCATGTACAACAAATGAAAAGTGTTTTCTTCATGAGGATTTGTGACACAAACACTTATTGAAGGTCCTTGTAAGGCTCCATAGATCATTTTTGTTTCTAACCATGATAATGTTATGATTACCTATCGAGATGGCAATGAGACAAGGGAGTATGGTTAGATCTAGCTCATTGATTGACATCTCCAACTATATGGACCACCATTGGCATATTTCAAAAAGGAGTTATAAACAACACCAACAATGTGTCTATATATTCATACAGAGAGATTAGTCACAGGGGGAGTTGAACTAGGTTGATAGTTGCTACATTGTCAATAATACACGACAATGACTTTAAACAAGCAAAAGAAATATGAGTTTCTAAAAGCGAAATGTTTGATGCATTCCAAAGTTGTGTTAACCTTGGAGATAAAACTAGAACAACTTAGGAAAACAACTAATGATCCCTCATTCCAAGTGTTAAATGTGTTTGAAAAATCTTTGCAATACATGAAACAGTTTAGACGATGTAAAATTCCAAATGCTATGAATAAAAAATGGATCAGGTGAGAACAAGCTCCATGTGATTGGCCTAAAGGGAATGTGGAATGTGCTCTGCGTGATTGGCCTATGTGAAAAGTATAATGTGCTCTTGATGAACCAACAAAGCAACATTCGACTAACACTACTAATAAGAATATGGCCTAAAGGAACCTCAACAATGAATGATCCAAGAGGATCTTGACTCAGTTTTCCAAAGAGTACCATGCCAAAGGAAAAGTTCATTGAAGCCTACGTTATGAGTATTTTAAATTTGAATGTAAAGTGTTTATATGAGCTTCATGTAAATGTGCTCATGTATTTTATTTTTAAAATTGTAAAATAGAAATTGATTTAATGAGAGAATCCACCTCAAAATCAATTTCTAATCTCAAGTTGGAGTTGAGATTTTCATTGGATGTTATCCCTTAAAAATGTTGATGAGATCCATGTTTGGTGGATCTAAGAGATTTTCTCCTTAAGAATCTCATAGATCCTCTTTTAATGGACCTGGAGAGTTATTCTCTCCTTGGATTGTGGATTTAGGAGACTTATGGATTCCTACTATGTGCTCTTTGGAAAAAAGGAGAGCTTTGAGAGCTCAAGTGAGGAAGTCTTCCTGAGGTATTGAAGAAATGTCTGCAATGTGTAAGCCTTGAAATCTCTTGGGTAGTAGAAGGTAGCTCTGGGTTTTAAGCCCTTTTTATAGAGCATTGTACACGTCTCTTTGAAGAAAGGCAATAAAGTGATCCGAACTTTGGAGGTGAATCTAGAGACATAGCCCAGTTGGAGAGGATGGACTTCGTTATCATCTTCGTCTTGATGCTTTATGTTTTTCGTTGTTCCTGATTTGACTAAGTTATTATCGGGCATCTTAAATTACCTTTTTTATGTGATAATTTCCATGCTTATGAGATAATTTTGTAACTTAATTTCACAAGCCCTTACAGTCGTAAAACGATTTTGTTGCAAGTTTTCTGCAATCAAGTTTTCAGATCATTTGGTATCAGAGCAGTGGATTTATTGGCTTAGTGGGTACATTTTCTAGGTTTAATTCAAGCAAGGAGAAGGAAACTAGTTGAGAAGGTAATTTCCTTTCATTAGAAATGTTGATTTCGACAAATAAGTTTTTGTTTTTTGTATTTTGTTTGTTTGTTTGTTTGTTTGTTTGTTTTTTTTTTTTTTTTTTTTTTTTTTTTTTTTTCCTTTCTATATCAAGACTGAAAGGTTTTTAATTCAAGCAAGGAGAAGGAAACTAGTTGAGAAGGTAATTTCCTTTCATTAGAAATGTCGATTTCGACAAATAAGTTTTTGTTTTTGTTTTTTGCTTTTTGTTTTTTTTGTTTTTGTTTTTTTTGTTTTTGTTTTTGTTTTTTTTTTTTATATCAAGACTGAAAGGTTTTTAAAGACTTAGTAACCATTAAGAAAATGGGAGAAGACTTGTATAGTGAGGATAGAGAAAGCGATGAGTTGCGAAAGTAGATGAAGAAATTGGAAGATGAAAAGAAAGAGCTCCAAAATAGACTCAAAGAAATGGAGTTGCAATTGCAAGTTGCAAAAGAGAACCTTGCGAAGTGTCAAAATACTAAGGTAAATGAGGTAAGCAACATTCGTTCATATTCAGTTTCATCACAAGAAGAAGATTGTTTCAGTTCCTTCGAAAAGCATACTTGAGAAATTAGATCAAAATTGTTATTTAAAATGGGTTATAAAACAAAAGGCTTGGGAATCCATGGCCAAGGTATAACATAACCTATTAAGGTTGAAGATCAACCTTGACATGTTGGGTTAGGATATAACAAAGAAGAGGTTGGAGAGTGTTCCAAAATCATTGAAGCAAGTGATTCTTCGAAGGGAACTTCTACATCATCAAGTTCACCTCATCAAAGCTGCGACAAAGACAAACATCAAAGGTACAGCCCTAGCTACACTAAAGTTTATTTCGATTATAAGAAACATGGTAATAAGAATCATGGTTTTTGGCATAGAATTTTGTGTTTTTTTTTGGATCGAGCAATCATAAAGTTTCCAAATGTTGGAAGAAAACGAGGATGTATAGGAAACTCATGAAGGAAAAATGACAAAAGTTCCAATCTCCAAATCCTCCCAAAAATGAAAAAGTTAGTCCAACAAAAATTAGTCAAGAAGCAACACATGAAGAAATCAAGTTAAAAAAAAAAATCCATTTAATTGGATTGGTATGAAGTAATTGGAATTTCTGCATAACTGAATTTTTTATGAATCATCTATGCTCAGCCGTGTTTATTCCTTTGTTATTTCTTTATGTCTTTCATTTGATGTTGGGGAGGACGGTCTCGGGAAAAACGTTCATTCGTTAAAGAAGGGGTGAAACTGTTTGGGCCATAATAAATATTTTGATGCACATTTCACAAATTTCACTAGAGGGACCGATTTTACATTTATATCGATGACGGTTACGATGCCATGCAACGCTATACATAGTTTTGGCCCACGTCAAACGGTGGTTATACGTCAACGTGCCACGGAGTGATACCCTACAACAATGGTCGGGAGTCATGGTTTGTTGTATCAATTGGCGATACCAAAGTCTAACTGGAGATTATAGTTGCAGGCCACGGTGGACGTTAGTGGCAGATCAATAGCGCAGCGACATATATTGTCAGGCCAATCAATAGGCATGCATACCACAATGATGTTGGCCGACGACATACACGGTGTCGGTTCCATTGTTAACGTCGGGTCAACAGACCACATGACAACAACACGGTGGGCTATACCATATACGATGGTGATTTCATTAGCTGGATGATTGGAAAATTCAACGATGGTGGGATTTATGGCAACGGATTTGGTTACGACATGCCCCACAGTTTCCATATAACGAGGCTCAATCAAGAGTTGTGGTTATGTTGAAAAACATGCCAACATTCCACGATGATCATAAAATTTATTTCATGACCCCTAATCCACGATGATAATCCCACGTTGGCAGTGGTTATGATTTGGTTCAGAGTGGATGCACATTCGATGGCCAATATTGCACCTGCAATCAACAACATTCTTATTGCAACCGCTTAGGAATTCAATAGCCACTATGATAAAGGTTATAGGATTGACCCCAATCCATGGTGGTGATGACATTGGATACTTCGGGCCACTAGAAATAGTTGGTGTCGTTCCATCGTAGCAAATGACTGAAGGTATCCTCGTTGATCCCAATCTTGAACTGTGGCAACGCCTACAAGTCTTCTCCCACACACTGTGACTATCCTATAACAATGGTTAAGCAACTCATATTTTTAAAAGGGAGTGACCAATATTATGGCAATTGTGATATTGAACAAATTGTGCTGAAGTTGCAAGAAGGTCGATAGTTTGCCTCTTCATCTGTAATGAGGAATTCATCCAATAAGAGAATTTGAGATGGTGTTTACAACCAAATAAATGGTGGTGTATTACTTCGATAATTTATTGGCTCATTTCAAGATTGTGCCACCTCCTATCTTTGACAAGGACCAACATCCATTGTTTGTCACATGGAAAAATGTTATTGGTGGGGAGACAATGCATGTAATTGATGAGAATGCAACTTGTTGACGTTGTATGTAGTGGTCTGAGCCCAAACAAAAAAATGTGTAGGTCAAGTGATGACACCCTCCTCCGTAGACTTGTTGGTGGACCTCAACAACATGATTTTGGAGTAAATGAGTTTGTGTGAAGCATGCATAGAATCCAACGAGGTGAAGATCAATGAAAGGGCATTTATGGGTTTGATTAACAAAGAGGTAGTTGTAGAAAAAGACAACAAGGAGTTTACATCAAATGCAAATTTGAAATTAACAACCTTTGTTACAAAAGCAAACAAAATTCAAGTTGGAGTTGTTTGCAAATCTGTCCATTTGTATCCCATCGTCTTCACAAAGGCACCACAGTGAATTATTATACTAGGAGCTAAAATAATATTTCCCCACTCAATAACAACCCAGAGCTTGCAATGATCATTGGAAAAGATAAACATGACATAAAGAGGGAGGATGATTGTGTCGAATGTTTTTCGGTATACCATACTAAATGATGTAACCGCAAGAGACTTGAAAAACTGACACCAACAATGGTTCATCAAGAAGAGTTGTGATACATTTTGTCCACTATGCCCATGGATTATGCTAACAACTGAAATAAATGGTGAGGACCTTCATATTTAGTGTTGGATTAATAATGAATTGAGACAGGATGCAAAGACATCAGAAATGTTTTTCTCAATATCACAGTTGATTGAGACCATTTTCTCTGGTATTGCCCTGCAACCTAGTGATATTATAGCAACCGGTACTCCATCTGACATTTGGGAGGTTGCCATGATTTTTTATTCCATTGTGGGTTTCTTGGAACATGATCACATAATTGTAACTACTTGAAGAATACCATTATCATATTGGAGAACAAAGTGTTGAGGCTATATTGCTAAACCGTGTAACAAATCAATGTATCATTGCATGTTCATGTCTATCCTAGCTCTACAAGAATAAGAAACGCTACTGTTGTTCCAGGAAAATAGTCATGTACACAAATGCTTTATGTTGGGATGGTGAATGTGTATGATTACATCCCTCTAGATGAGGCTCAAGTTATCTGTTCAGTCCCTATAATACTAGTGTAGCCCCTTATTGTTATTGTTAGTGTAGCTCCCTTATTGTTATTGTTGTGCCCATGTAGTCCCCATATTGTTATTATCGTGCCCCATATAAGCCCACTATTGTTATTATTGTGCCCTTACATTATTATTGTTATGTAGGCTCAAATTATATTATTACCCCTTAAACTCCTATATATAGAAATGAGGTTTTGTCATTTGAATCATCCAAGAATTGTTCATTTGTGTAATGTAAAGGAGGTTTCCCCCTTGAAAAGGATAATTTTTAAGTCGTTGATCTATCTATTTGTGAGTTGGTTGCATAACATTTGGTATCAGAGCTTTTGATTCTAGGGTTTCGCTGCTTCAAACAGGTCACGGTGGCATTTTCGCTATAACTTTTTTTTACACGAAGCTTCATAATCTTAAATTGCAACCGAGTGGATCTGAAATCTCAGTGAGCTTCATGTACGAATTTCAGATCTTTTTTCACTATATTTTCAGAGATATGATTGGAGGAAGATAAGGTTTTTGTAGGCTCCAGAATTCCATCTCAAATAGGGGACATAGGGGAAATCGTCATAACTTTTCTCTCTGAGCATCAGATTTGAATTTTGTAAAAAGTGATGGAAATAGGACTGACCGTATTATTTTGGGTGTCATTTTTAGGTCTGAAGGTTGAAACAGTGATAGGTGGCACTCCGTACAAGTTCACTCTACTGAACCAGTCTATAATCAGGACATCGTGGGAGATTGGGCATAACTCTTCCTTGAAGAATCAAATTTGGTATGAATTGCTGGGTTGGAAATAAGACTTAGAGGGCTACTACAAGATGAAAATTTAGAGCTTGGAGATTCACAATTACAGAGATAGAACAACTGCAATATCTAGCTCCTAAAAAGCAAGAAAAATGTGTGTATTTTTAAAATTTTGAATAACTTATGTTTGAAAAATCAGTTTGAAGTGATTCAAAGGGCATAGTGAAGCATAGATATCATTGTTTGATTTCAAAATTCCTTTAAACAAAAAAAATAGACACACCTAGTAAGCAACCAGAAAACTCTTCTATGACACATGAATAAGAGGAAGAAATGCAACATGATATATCAAAATTACGAGACCAAGTGCAACAAATGTTGCTCTCATAAAGAGTAACAAAAAATGAAATGGAAGCTAATATGGATGGTTTGAAGAATTGTTTAAAATCGGACATGGAATATTTGAAGAATGGTTTAAAAGAAGACATGGAAGGTTTGACAAAGTTTCTATAAGAAATGTTTCCTAATGGCAAAAGGGTTGGTGAGAACAAAAGAAATGTTAATCATGATTTCATAGACTCTAACGTTGGATTAAATACCCACCATATTCCAAAGATTGATATGAGGAAGTTTGATGGCAAAGAACTGGTAACATGGATACTATAAATGGAGCAATATTTTGATCTCCAAAATGTGCAACACACACAAAAGGTACGCATTGCAACTTTATATTTAGAACCCAATCAATTTGTATGGTATCGATGGCTTTGTTCTTGTAAACCACTTGTCACTTGGTCAATTTTTACAGAGGAAATGATACTACATTATGAGGATACAAATAGCAACACCTTCTTTAGCCAATTGATATATCTCAAACAAAAGGGTTCAATGGCGGAGCACATTGAGGACTTCCAAAAAATGAATATAAGGGTAAATGATCTTCCGGAGGAGCACAAGATTGGTGTCTTCATAGGGACTTTAAAGGATAACATATAAAATGAGGTTTGCCTTTGGGAACCCGATTCATTGGATAAGGCATTCAAGTTGGCAAGAAAAAATGAAAGAAAAATGGAAGCCTACCACTCACAACTATAAAGATGGAAGTGTTGTTGCTCCTAGCCTTCCACAACCTACAAGGTTGACACCACAACAATTGGAAGAAAAAAGAGAAAAATGGATTTGTTATAGTTGTGATAGCAAATACACTAAAGGCCATAAGTGTGTTGAGAAGAAATTATTTTACATAGATTGTGAAGAGGAGGAAGAAAAGGAACAAGAAACTTCAAAAGAAGAGGATAAACACCAGGAGCCAACTCTAGAGAAAGAAGAAATGAATATGGCCATATCTTGTAATGCATTGGCAAGCATTACCACTCCTTAAACCCTCAAGATAGAAGGACATATCAAGAAGAAAAAGGTAATAATGTTGATTGATTCGGGTAGTACCCATAATTTTATTCATTGTAAGGTAGTCAACTAATTGAATTGCTTCTTATATCCAACACCAGAGTGTCAAGTGATGGTTGCAAATGGAGGAAATATAAATTATTATGGAAAGTGCCATAATATCAAACTAACCATTGGGGAATATGTATTGAATATTCCAATTATTTCCGTTCCATTGGGTGGTGTTGATGTTGTACTAGGAGTCCAATGGTTATAATCTTTGGGTACGATAACTTTTAATTTTCAAGAATTTTTATTGAATTTTTTTTTTGGAAGGAAAGGAAGTTGAATTAATGTGTATCGTAGGGAAACCATGAAAGATAATAAGATTTAATGTCATGACAAATCTTTAAAAGAAATAACGATGGGGTGTAATTGCACAATTATGCTCACTGGAGGTGTTGTGGAGGTAAACCCCCTCTGCGGACAGAGGTGATCCCTACTAGCCCAAATGGAGTCTAGCAACAATCAAACAACGCTAACACGCAGGTTCCTAATTGCAAATCAAAGACCGATGATGAAGGCCTACCTGGATTCCAATGCTAGTACTTGTAGAAGAGTCGACGCCCCCATTCCTTTGCCCCGGCTAGTCACAGTCCCCACGATCCTCGCGCACGAACACCTGCACATGCAAAGAACGATATAAACACAAGCATAAAATCCAATAGATGCAACTATATATCAGTCAGAAAGGATATAACTCAAACACCATCATAAAGACAATGAGAGTGGAACCATAATGATAGTCGTCTATTATTGATAAACAAAGAAGAATATAACCATAGTTCTGACGTCAAATCCTTCTCAAGAGGGTCCAGCCAGCAAGTTCCTCAAGCATTCACCCTTGAAGGTAGATCTCCCAAGACAAAACTCTCTCACTCACAAGTTTACACAAGATCAAAACACTTCACAACCTTCCTTAAGCTCTTTAACAATCCCACACTTGTCACACCAGCTACCTATCAAGCTCACACACTATCAGCAACACTCCAAACACTATGAATTCCAAACTAGCAGCTCATAGCAATGGTGGAGGCTTAAATAGGAGAAGGAGTCTCCATGAATGGTGGGAGGATGAGCTTATCTCCAAGGAAGGTGGCTCAAATGACGAAACAGACATGCCAGAGAAGGGAGGGCGACATATACAAGGCCAACAACCAGGTCTGGAGTCATCTGGAAGGCCGGCTGTTAGAACAAACTTGCCCAGACTGGATCATCGCGGGTGCATAACTGTACTGGAGCGCTGACATCGCTACTGCATAACGGAGAAAGTCATGTCAGCGCGATCAAATATAAGCAACAGTCGCGCTGTCTCATGAAATTCGACCATCGCGGGAATCACGTGTACTTCCGCGATGGCAGCGCGTTCGGTCTGTTTTGGAGCGCTCATCAGCGCGTTTATTTTTACAACAGTCGCGATGATGGAAAAACTTTGGCAAAGTGGGTCATTTGGCAACATCAGAGAGCATGAGCATGAATGATTTGGACTCATGACACAGTAGGAAGACTGGTATGAAGGCAGTGACAAATTACTGTGTAACAGATGCCCCCTAAAGCATGAAGCCCGAGAGAGTGGGAGGGGTGAAATGCTTTATGAAACTGACTGAACTGGAACACCATCGGGAAGAACCTGCACGTAAGTACAACTGATATCTCTGATAATCAATTACATGTAGTCTAGGCATGGGCGCAGCCATCCAAAAAACATACGAAAGAGGTCTGTGGTATGGACGCAGCCACCCAGCGAATTAGACCGTGATGATAATAAAGGTATGGTCGCAGCCATCCATGAAGACTCAGGTATGGGCGTAGCCATCCATCAATGAGTCATGTAATGATCATAAAAATCCACAAAATCGTAACCTGGATCTCAACAGACAAAATCCAGGGTCTTGCGCTCCATCTCGACTCGAACAAAGTACAAGTCCAAGCATGTGAATATAGGAGTTGAAGTCGAACATGCAAGAACATCGTCTGATTACCAGTCAATGATGAAAACTGTTAACAGACGTGAGAGGTACCACCAATAATGACAATGGTCCTCAAGGTACTATAGGTACAATCTACGGCGTGCAAATCAGTGAGCTGGCGTCGAACACCCGCAGAATCATTCGATCGGAGGCCAATGATGAAAACCTCGCGTCGAACACGAAGAACCTGCCATTGAGGCATGCAGGCTCCAAGGCACCTGAAGGGAGTCTCTAGGCCAACTTCCTGGATAATGAACTGAAGTCGACAGGAAGTGACCTTGATCGAAGGTGGGCCATAATGTTTCCCACATCATCGAGACAGAGAAGGATAAGATATTTTGTGTGAGGTATCAGAGGGAGGTTGAGTATTCTGCAGAGGTCAACTTCTCTTGAACATATTGGCGGCACGACAGTGGACTTGGCAGTATTTGACATCAAATGATCAAGGGTCATGGTGACAAGGTAATGAGCAGATGAGAGGTCAAACAGGATAACCCAAACCCACGGAGGCAAGTGTAAAAACAAGATGAGATGTCCCCACCCAGACACGAATGCAGACAAATTCCATGTTCAAGAGCAACATACTGCCGACACGACAATGATTGTGGTTCCATTTTCCCCACCATTGCTGGTGAGTACCCCGGTTATTTTTTGATGACAAGCTTGACGGGGATAGCATATGCTTGAAAAGCGTCATTTTGACAGAATCCGATGTCATTAAGTTTTAACGAGTCTGACAAAGGAAGAACTCGGCGTATTTTCCTGTTTAGAGAGTCTGAAAAGACAGCAGAAAAGTGAACTCCAGGGGGGCTCTTTTTCGTAAAGTTGTGTCTTTCGAGCCCGAAAAAGTATAAACAATGCTCGAAAGAACCGCCCGACCATTACGATCGAGGAGTACTTTTCATAAGTAGTGATTTCGACCTGAAAAAGTAAAAAAGCGATCGAAACCACGTCGCTTCGTAACCGTTAACGAACTCGAAACGACAAGGGTCCGACAATCTTTTCGTCTTTACACGGTCGGAAAAGAGTTTAAAGACGACCGCCTCTTATTTACGTTTAACGAGTCAAGAGGAATGACTCGGCAATCTTTTCATCTTGAAACGGTCGGAAAAGAGCTGAAAGTAGACCTCCATTTTTATTTTCTTTAACGAGTCAAAAAGGGAAAAATACTCGGCAATCTTTTCATCTTTTACAAGTCAGAAAAGAGCTTAAAGGAGACTCATCCTAGAGGAACGAGTGGTATAAAGGGTAGCAACTGGTTCCGGAAATGGTGGAACTGCTCAAAACATGTAATGGTCAAGAGGCTGGCTAATAAAACCACTCATCGTTGCGGTTCCTCAGGAAAGGAAAAACAACCAAGTGAAAGCATATGATCAGCCAAAGAGATGGTGGCGATGGAATGAAAACAACCAAGGCTCATCTAGCAGAATTTAGCAGATAAAGACAACAATCACGAGATGTAAATTAGGTATGGGTTCATTTTTTCACAAGCTTGAACCATGGAGAACTCTGCTTGGATTCAGTTTCATGTTTACACAAGCTTGAAACGAAAAACTATGCTTGTTATAAGTTCGCATGCCCCCAACATAATGACGCAAAACGAGGTACATGCCCCCAAGCTTCATTGCATTCAACAAAGTGGATGGAAAGAAGGTTCACTCTCGAGATCTGTGAAAGACTCAACTTGTATTTTACGAGATCTTAATCAAAAGACTCGATTTGGAAAGGGAGGAGTTGTTTCATTTTTTAATGAGGTTGACATAGGAAAAGAACTATCCTCATAACCCTTGTTTCATTTTTTAACGAGCTCGACACAAGACAAGGAATTGTGATCCACCAGATCCAGTTTCATTTTTTAAGGAGCTTGACATAGGAAAGCGAACTATGCTCTGACCAGACCTAGTTTCATTTTTTAAGGAGCTTGACATAGGAAATCGAACTATGCTCCAACCGAACTTCATCATAATGAACAGGAAGTCGTCACTCCCAAGAATGGCACTCCCGGTGGAAGGACAACATCTTGGAAGTCAGGACCCAATGCCCCCAGGACATTATGCACAACGGCATCATCATGGGATACAGGCACGGGGTAGGTAGCCACGTAGTTGACCTGCAGTGGGGCAGACACAACCGGTGGGTAAAAATAAGGAGGGGGTGGCAGCTGCACAGGAGGCACCGAGGGACTAAAGAACGACAATTGATCTATAGTCACGATTCTTCTGTCGTGTGGAAAGCAAACCACATGGAAAAGCGAAGAGACAAGGGCCCCCATGGCATAAACATAGTCACGACCAAGGAGAAGATTGAAATCTAAAGAACCTTGGACAACCAGCACGTCCATATAGACGGTTTTGCCTCCCAAAGTAATAGGAAATTTCGAGAGGACCCCTAGAGGTTGACTGGTTCCCCCGTCAAATGCTAACATATTCTGTGTGACCGGCCCAAGCCGCGGGGAACCTAAAGCTTGCCAAGTAGTAGATGGCATGAGACTGACAGACACACCTTCATCCAAAACAGTGCCAGGTACTGCCTTATCATAGGCAAGTACTGTAATCTGGAAAGGCACATGGGATGGAAGGCGGAAAGCAGTCAGGTGACTCCAGTCGAAGGAGATGGCCAAACTACTTGGTGGGGGAATCGTATGATTGCCCCCATGCTCTATAGGAGACGAAGAAGGACCCTCTTGATCAGCAAGGATAGGAGGGTCTTTCTGAGACTTAGGAGAATCTGACGAGACGAGAAGAACATGGGCATGATGCTCTTCCGGAACAAAGTGATCGACGGGTGGTGAGCTCGAGTTGACACTCTTTTCGACCAATAGTTGGTCTGGAACAGGCTTGGCACAACCTGGTTCGGGAAGAGGAGCCTGGACAAGAGAAGAATCTAAGTCAATCTCTTTGTCAACAGGGAGAGGGTTTGAAGAGAGCCTCTGATAACCAACAGGAAGTTGGGGTGGAGAAGCTGTAAGACTTTCCAAAACAGCGGAAGCTTTATCCATGAGCGGACAAAGGTGAAGGGGATGATTGCCTTCACATAGTCTACAGGGGATTCGAATCTTCCCTTTCTTCTGAATGTTGTCAGTTGATAGGGTGGCATCGCCATGAGCTTCAGAGGATGATGAGGGATGAGCCAAATCGCGAGACCATACTTCAAGGATCCTGGGAATGCCAGGACAATCACAAAGAAGGTGGTCATCCTTGCACAATCTACAAGGAAATTTGACCTTCCGCCGAGGAGCAGAAGGTGGCTCGACTTGAGTTGGATTTGGAGCAGTCACTGCACTTTTAGCCTCTCGCTGATGAGACTTCTTCTTCTTCTTCTTCTTAGCCACCTGGTTACTTGAATCCAGACTTTCACCAGGCAAAGCAGAAGACGAGGACGTAGAAACAGGCGAAGAAGGGGATAGGTCCACCTTAGAATCAACATGATGTTGTTCGGGTGGAGGAACTGATTGACCAGCAGTTGAGACAGTAGGGACCAGAGAGGTTGAGAACAACCAAACAGGCAACCCAACAGTTAACCCAGGAAGGGACAACGTTGCCATGTAAGGAGCGCCAACATTTCCAAAAGGAGGGAAATGACCAGGATTCCCATCAGAGGGGATGCCTGGGTTGGCAAACTCCGGAAAAGTTGCCATCACAAATGAGAAAGAACCCTACTCAAACTAATGCAAACAAGATCTAACCGGGTAGATGTGAACGTGGTCGAATGAATTTTTAGGACGCAAGGACATAACTTGACCTTTTCATCTTTAAAGAGTCGAGAAAAGGACAAAAAGATGACTCTAGTCGCCTTCGAGTGTTTAATGAGCCTGAAGTGACAAGTGCTCAGATGGACCTTTTCTTTTAGAGAGTCCGAAAAGGAACGAAAGTGACTACTCTGGAGAGCTAGGCAAAAAGGTTTACCAAACAAATCTGTAAAACTGCATATACACCTTGGCAGTCATATGAAAACCAAGGACTTTCCGTACGGCAGTCAATCTTCCCGAATGCTGTGTTCGGTGCGTTACGGCTTGTAAGGCGGCAGACACGGCTTCCTATGGATAAAGGATGATAACCTAGTGGGGTCTCCCCATATACTCGACGGTACGTGGGAGCTCAAATTCGTGCTAGACCATTGTTGTGTCATGGAAGGAGGAATCACCCAACATTAAGTGAAACAAAAGTGACTAGGTTTAACGACGCTGGAGCACGTCTCTAGCCTAGACCTCTAAACAGTGAGCGTTATGTTCCAATGCATTTTTAGGTTCATTCAGTTCATTTTAAGGTTGATCTTGTATTAGGTTTCGGTTTTCAGGCCTTACCGTATGAAATCTCTCAAAATTGCCTAAATGCAAACTATATGCCAAAATATGTCATTCCATTCGATGAATGCTAGTTACGAGAGGGTTTGAGGGCTTTCACGCAAACGAAATGATCACAAAACAACAAATAGCTTCCCTAATGCAACTAATGGAATCTCACAAACTCTTCTTCAAGATCACTAATCACTAATCGAAATGAAAAGCTTCTGATTCTCATTAACGAATACAAAGCAAAAGAGATTTTCCTTTTTGTTGATGGCAAAGTGCATTAAACAAACTCTGAGAAATAATAGCAAACAAAAGTGGAAAAAAAAAAAAAAAAAACGGTTGACCCCAAACAACTGTGATCCGTGTCCGGGTAGTGAACAGAAATCGAAACAATGTCAAGATTGGTTCAACAACGATCACTTAAACAACCAAGCAAAAGCAAGCAAAGAGGAAGGCTTCACCAAACCAATAGCAAGTAGTAAACGAACCTTTTCAAACTAGTAACCAAGCAAAGTTGATCTAACAAACTTGGAATAATAAAACTAGGTCACAAAGCAAAAAGGCAAGATCTGTTCAACAAGACTCACAAGAGAGTGCTTCAACCTCCAGACAGTGAAGAACAAGTCATAAACCAAGTGAGGATAGCAGGGGATAGCAAGACCAACAGGCTCAGGAGGCAGAATTGAAGAAATTCAATTCTACAGGAATCAGCGCGGGTGATACACAACAACAATGCGCTGATAAAGAACTACGCGTAGCAACAATGCGATGTCAGCGCGGAAGTACACGCCTTACCCGCGATGGTCCGATTTACAGAACCGTCGCGACTGTTTGGTGTATTAACGCGATGATCAGGAGGTCACAGAAAGGGCTGCGCGATGACAGCGCGACTGTTTAATTATAAACCGCGATGATGTTCAAAAACGGCCACAATCAAGCCAAAAACTCCCAAACCAAGACAATCAATATTTAAACAAACAAGGCATCTCCCAGACCGAACCAAGAAACCAAGAAACAAAGAACTAATCCCCAAACTTTGAAAAGAGACCAAAAACAAGCTCAAGGAAAGAACGAACAAAAGGGACAAAAGCCAGCTCCAAGCTGTTCAGTTCGTAAACCAAACCGGAGATTTACTGAAGTGGCGTTGATCTACTTCGCTAATGCAGAGCAACAGTGTTTTGAAGGCTACCTGGTCGTGCTTCAAGCTCCGTCTAAAGTTTACAAATCAAACAACAAGGTAAAATCCCCAGCGGAGTCGCCAAATTTTGAAAAGAGGTAAATCCCCTCTGCGGACAGAGGCGATCCCTACTAGCCCAAATGGGGTCTAGCAACAATCAAACAACGCTAACACGCAGGTTCCTAATTGCAAATCAAAGACCGATGATGAAGGTCTACCTGGATTCCAACGCTAGTACTTGTAGAAGAGTCGACGCCCCCGTTCCTTTGCCCCGGCTGGTCACAGTCCCCACGATCCTCGCGCACGAACACCTGCACATGCAAAGAACGATATAAACACAAGCATAAAATCCAATAGATGCAACTATATATCAGTCAGAAAGGATATAACTCAAACACCATCATAAAGACAATGAGAGTGGAACCATAATGGTAGTCGTCTATTATTGATAAACAAAGAAGAATATAACCATAGTTCTGACGTCAAATCCTTCTCAAGAGGGTCCAGCCAGCAAGTTCCTCAAGCATTCACCCTTGAAGGTAGATCTCCCAAGACAAAACTCTCTCACTCACAAGTTTACACAAGATCAAAACACTTCACAACCTTCCTTAAGCTCTCTAAGAATCCCACACTTGTCACATCAGCTACCTATCAAGCTCACACACTATCAACAACACTCCAAACACTATGAATTCCAAACTAGCAGCTCATAGCAATGGTGGAGGCTTAAATAGGAGAAGGAGTCTCCATGAATGGTGGGAGGATGAGCTTATCTCCAAGGAAGGTGGCTCAAATGACGAAACAGACATGCCAGAGAAGGGAGGGCGACATATACAAGGCCAACAACCAGGTCTGGAGTCATCTGGAAGGCCGGCTGTTAGAACAAACTCGCCCAGACTGGATCATCGCGGGTGCATAACTGTACTGGAGCGCTGACATCGCTACTGCATAACGGAGAAAGTCATGTCAGCGCGTTCGGTCTATTTTGGAGCACTCATCAGCGCGTTTATTATTACAACAGTCGTGATGATGGAAAAACTTTGGCAAAGTGGGTCATTTGGCAACATCAGAGAGCATGAGCATGAATGATTTGGACTCATGACACAGTAGGAAGACTGGTATGAAGACAGTGACAAATTACTGTGTAACAGGAGGTTCAAACATCAAAATCATATATTTCTCTAGATCTCCAAAAAATCTTGGACAATCATTCCAAGGTATTTGAGACTCCCAAAGACCTCCCACCTATTTGCAATCATGATCATGCTATTCTTTTGATTCCAGGAAGTGTTCCTCCGAACGTAAGGCCTTACAGATATCCCTATGCCCAAAAGAGTGAAATTGAACGTATGGTTGCATAAATGCTAGAGGCCGATATAATTCAACCTAGTCAAAGTTCTTTCTCTACTCCAATAGTATTGGTGCACAAGAAGGATGGACCATGGCACATGTGTCCCGATTATAGGGAGCTCAACAAGCTCACTATTAAAGATAAATTTTCCATTCCTATTATTGATGAATTATTGGATAAATTACATGGAGTAATTTTCTTCACCAAGTTGGATCTTCGTTCAGGATATCATCAAATTAGAATGAACACTGAAGACATTCCAAAAACAACATTTAGAACTCATGAGGTTCATTATGAATTTTTGGTCATGCATTTTTGCCTTACCAATGCACCTTCTACATTTCAATGTTTGATGAATTCCATTTTCAAACCCTTCCTTAGAAAATTTGTGTTGGTATTTTTTGATGAAATACTAATCCACAACAAGTCTTGGAAGGACCATGTTCAACATGTTGATAGGGTGCTCAAACTATTAGAGCATAAACAATTATACACAAAAACCTCCAAATGTTTATTTGGAGTACATGAGGTGGAATGTCTGGGTCATATTGTATCTCATGAGGGTGTTAAGGTAGACCCCAACAAAATTAAATCCATTAAGGAATGGAAAATACCCACAACCATAAAGCATATGCGAGGATTTCTCGCGTTGACAAGGTATTATCGCAAGCTTGTTAAGAATTATGGGAGAATAGCAGCATCTCTAACAACATTACTGAAGAAAGATACATTTTCTTGGACTCCATAAGCAACTAAGGCCTTTGAACATCTTAAAGAGGAAATGTGCTAAGCACCAGTCTTAGCTATGCTAGACTTCACAAAAACCTTTATTGTGGAACGTGGTGCCTCAGGAAATGGAATTGGTGTTGTTTTAATGGAAGAAGGAATACCCATTTCTTTTGAAAGTCGTCCAATCAAAGGGAAGTATTTACATAAACCTATTTATGAGAAGTAAATGTTGGCAATACTACATGCACTAAAGCAACGACGACCTTACCTAATGGGAAGACACTTCAAGGTAAAAATAGATCATGATAATCTTAAATACCTTTGGGAACAAGGATTATCTTTAGAAGAGCAGCAAAAATGGGTCACAAAGATGTTGGGTTATGACTTTGAAATCATCTACAAAAGAGGGAAGAAAAATGTTGTTGTAGATGCACTCTCAAGAAATGATGAGGATGTGGAAGCATTGCTTTGTACCATTTCTATTATCCAACCGGATTGGATAACGAAGCAATGGATGAATGGAAGAATGATGAAGGTGTGGACACTCATTCAAAAGTTACAGCAAGATCCCAATACATTTGATACATTTAGCTGGAAAAACGATTCATTGTGGTACAAAGATTTCTTATATCTTTGTAAGAATTCCCAACTCGAACAAAAGATTCTTTTGGAACTGCACACCTCTCCCTTAGGAAGGCACTCAAGATTTTTAAAAACTTACGATAGGGTCAAGAAGGATTTTTTAGGGATGGCCTTAAATTTGATATTCAAAAGTTTATGGCGGAGTGTTTGGTTTTCCAACAAAATAAAGCTGAGACAATTAAAACCCCGAGTCTATTACAACCTTTATCCATTCCAAGTCTGTTAGGCCCATATACTACTAGTGTAACTCCTTATTGTTATTAGTACAACCCACTTATTATATTGATGTACCCATGTAGTGCCCATATTGTTACTATTGTGCCCCATAGAAGCCCACTATTGTTATTATTGTGCCGTTACATTATTATTGTTATGTCGGCTCTGATTATGTTATGACCCCTTAAACTCCTATATATAGAAAGGAGGTCTTTTCATTTGTATCATCCAAGAATTGTTCATTTATGTAATGTAAAGGAGGTTGCCCCCTCGAAGAGGCTGAATTCTAAGGCGTTGATCTATCTTTTCTATCTTTTCTTGAGCTGGTTTCATAACATTTGGTATCAGAGCTTTGGATTCTAGGGTTTCGCTGCTCCAAACAGGCCATCGTGGAATTTTCACTATAACTTTTTTTCTGTGACGTTTCAGAAGTCGCAAAAAAAACCCATTTGAGAAGAAATCGCGTTGAACCTTGGGTCCAAATTTCAGAGCTTTTTGCGCGATATTTGCGGAGATATGATCTAAGGAAGTTGGTCTTTTTGCAGACTCCTGAAGTACATTCAAAACAGGTGACCTGGGGAAAATCGTCATAACTTTCTCTCTGGGAATCAGATTGAAATTTCGTAAGAAGGTACAGAAAGAGGATGGATTGTGGTTTCTTTTATATCTTTTTCAGAACCAAAGATCGCAAATTGTACACGTGGCAGTTCATACAAGTTCGCTCTTCTGGAAAGGTCTATAATCAGGTCATCTTGGGAGATTGTGCATAACTCTTTCTTGGAGAATCCAATTTGGATCAGACTGGTGGCATTGGAAAGAGGACACAGAGAGCTACTATAGGTCACAAATTCAGAACTAGATGATTGGAAAGTACAGAGATACATCAGAGGCAATATCAAGCTCCTACAAAGTGAAAAAAGGTGTGTAGATTTTTTTAAATTTTTGCTTAAGCTTGGTTTGAAAATTTATTTTGAAGGAATTCAAAGGGCATAGTAGAGAATTATTATCGGTAACTGATGCCCCGAGGAAAAAAAATGCAAACACCTAGTAAGGAACCTGAAAGCTCTAGCATGACTCATGAAGAAGAGGAAGAAATGCTACATGATATATCAAAATTACAGGAACAAGTGCAACAAATGTCACGCTCACAAAAGTTAACAAAAGCTAAGATAAATGGCGTGGAAGCTAAGATGAATGGCATGGAAGCTAAGATGGACAATTTGAAGATAGATTTGAACACAAATTTGAAGACAGGCATGGCAGATTTGAAGACAGATTTGACAAATTTTCTACAAGAAATACTTACTAATGGTGAAAAGGTAGTAAAGGAAACTCATGATGAGAACAAAAGAAATGTTAATCATGATTCCATAGACGCTAATGTTGGATCGAAGAATCACCATATTCCAAAAATTGATATGAGGAAGTTTGATGGCAAGGATCCCGCCACATGGATATTACAGATGGAGCAATTCTTCAATCTCAATAATGTGCAAAACGCACAAAAGGTACGTATGGCAACTGTATATTTGGAACCAAATCAGTTTGTATGGTATCAATGGCTTTGTTCTCGTAAACAATTTATCACTTGGGAAATTTTTACGGAATAATTGATAGCACATTATGAGGATACAAAAAGCAACCCTTTTTTTAGCCAATTGATAAGTCTCAAACAAAAGGGTTCAATAATGGAGCACATTGAGGAGTTCCAAAAATTGAACATAAGGGTAAAAGATATTCCAGAAGAGCATAGGATTGATGTGTTCATAGGGTCTTTAAAGGATAATATCCAACATGCCTTTGGGAACCTGATTCATTAGAGGAGGCATTCAGGTTAGCAAGAAAAATGGAAAGAAAAATTATGGCAACTAGGAAGCATAACGTTCACAACTATAAAGACGGAAGTGTTGTTGCCCCTAGTCTTCCACAACCTACAAGGTTGACACCACAACAATTGGAAGAAAAAAGAGCAAAAGGGCTTTGTTACAATTGTGATAGCAAATACCCAAAAGGTCATAAGTGCGCTGAGAAGAAATTATTCTACATAGATTGTGAAGAGGAAGAAGAAAAGGAGCAAGAAAGGTGAAAAGAAGAGGATATACACCAGGAACAAAGCCTAGATGAAGAACAAATAAATCCGACCATATCTTGTAATGATTGGAAGAAATTACCACTCCTCAAACTCTAGAGATAGAAGGACATATCAAGAAGAAAAAGGTTCAAGCAATGAAAGATCACATCGAGCATCAACAACAAGTTCTCCAAATTTTAAAGGATAACGCCACTTCGGTGCAAAATCAAACGAAACAACAGGTAGATCAACATCGTAGTGAAAAATATTTTGATGTAGGTGATTGGGTATTTTTACAGCTACATCTCAAGCAAGCTATTTATGAGAAGGAAATGTTGGCAATACTACATGCACTTAAAAAATGGCGACCTTACCAAATGGGAAGACTCTTCAAGGATGAGGATGTGGAAGCATTGTTTTGTGCTATTTCTATTATCCAACCAAATTGGATAGACGAAGCAAGAGATGAATGGAAGAAGGACAAAGAAGTATGGCCACTTATTCAAAAGTTGCAAAAGATCCCAATTCAAACAATATTGCCAGAAATTGAAGAGGAAGGAAAAATCATATTGGAACCTGGAGCAGTCACAGAAACAAGAACCCGATAGCTACGTAATCGATCAATTTCAGAGTATCTCATCAAGTGGAAGAACCTACCCGCTGAAGATTCCACATGGGAGGACAAGAATTTTATACAGAAGCATCAAGAACTACTCAAGCGTTGAGGACAACGCTTTTTGGAGGAGAGGGGCATGTTAGGCCCCTATACTACTAGTGTAACCCCTTATTGTTATTAGTACAACCCACTTATTATATTGATGTACCCATGTAGTGCCCATATTGTTACTATTGTGCCCCATAGAAGCCCACTATTGTTATTATTGTGCCCTTACATTATTATTGTTATGTCGGCTCTGATTATGCTATGACCCCTTAGACTCCTATATATAGAAAGGAGGTCTTTTCATTTGTATCATCCAAGAATTGTTCATTTATGTAATGTAAAGGAGGTTGCCCCCTCGAAGAGGCTGAATTCTAAGGCGTTGATCTATCTTTTCTATCTTTTCTTGAGCTGGTTTCATAACAAAGTCAACATTGGGAGGAGGTTTCAATGAATTTTATCACAGGTTTACCCAAGTCTGAAGGAAAGAGTGTCATCATGGTGTTAGTTGATAGGCTTACCGAGTATGCACACTTTTGAGCATCATCTCATCTATTTAAAGCTAAGTTGCTACTGCATTTATAAAAACAATTCAAAAGCTACATGGAAACCCAAAGATTATTGTAAGCGGTAGAGATCCCATTTTTACTGGAAATTTTTGGACGGAATTATTTTCTTGTCTAGGTACTCAATTAGCTCATAGCTCATCTTATCATCCTTAATCTGATGGGAAAACTGAGATAGTGAACAAATGTTTGGAAGGATATCTTTGTTTCTTTGTATATGATAAACAAAGACAATGGGTCAAGTGGTTACCTTTAGTTGAATGGTGGTATAACACTTCCTTCCATACTCCGACAAGAATGACCCCATTTATGGCACTTTATGGATATCATCCACCGTCCATCACATCATATTTAAGAAAAAATTCTAAGGTTCAAGCAGTGGAAGATCACATCGAGCATCAACAACAAGTTCTCCAACTCTTAAAGGATAACCTCACTTTGGTGGAGAATCGAATGAAACAACAGGCATATCAACATCACAACAAAATGAGTTTTGATGTAGGTGACTGGGTATTTTTACGGCTACAACCATACAAAAAAATGTCCATCAAGCATGCTAAGAAGGATAATAAATTATCACCAAAGTACTATGGTCCTTACAAGGTGTTGCAAAAGGTTGGTACTATGGCATACAAATTGGAGCTTCCTGCATCTTCCCGAGTGCACCAAGTTTTCCATGTTTCATGCTTAAATACGGTTATAGGTGACAAGCTTCCATTTCAAAAAATATTGCCAGAACTTGACGAGGAAGGAAAAATCATATTGGAACCTAAAGCAGTCACAGAAATAAGAACTCTACAGCTACAAAATCGATAAATCTTAGAGTATCTCATCAAGTGGAAGAACTTACTTGTCGAAGATTCCACATGGGAGGATGAGAATTTTATACAGAAGCATCCAGAACTACTCAAACATTGAGGACAACACTTTTTTGAAGGAGAGGGGCATGTTAGGTCCCTATAATGCTAGTGTAGCCCCTTATTGTTATTGTTTTGCCCATGTAATCCTCATATTGTCATTATTGTGCCCCACAGAAGCCCACTATTGTTATTATTGTGCACTTACATTATTATTGTTATGTAGGCTCTGATGATATTGTGACCCCTTAGACTCCTATATATAGAAATGAGGTTTTGACGTTTGAATCATCCAAGAATTGTTCATTTGTGTAATGTAAAGAAGGTTTCCCCCGAAGAGGATAAGTTTTAATTCGTTGATCTATCTATTTGTGATATGATTGCATAACGTTCTCATGCTTTTGGCTACAAGCGTGAGGTCTAAAAAAAGACAAAAATTTCCTTCACGAAGTTCAGAAATGCAAATGTCTATTGCAACTTCCAACAATCAACAGTAAGCTCCTTGTTGCAAGTCTTCGATGTAGCTTTTAGACTTAATTGTTGAGGTCATATACATATCGTGAGTGGAAAAGAGCATTGTGGCATGCTTTAAATCTTTCCTTGAAGTTGATGAGGGAATTTACAATTTTCCTTACACTTTTGGAGGAACAAAAGTTTCTCCATGGGGAGGTATGATCCAAGATGATCTTGTTAAAGAGAGAGTCCATACAAGTTGGTAGAATTTTTATATTTGTGGAAAAAACCTGTGAACAGTTTTTGAAACCAACGTTTCAGACTAACTTAGTGAGTCCATCATCAGGGAAAAGAATACCATGCCAAAGGCAAAGTTCATTGAAGCCTAGGTTATTATTATTTTAAATTTAAATGTAAAGTGTTTATATGATCTTCATGTGTATTTTATTTGTAAAATAGAAATTGATTTCATGAGAGAATCCACCTCAAAATCAATTTCTAATCTCAAGTTGGAGTTGAGATTTTCATGGGATTGTATCCCTTAAAAATGTGGATGAGATCCATGTCTGGTGAATCTAAGAGATTTTCTCCTTAAGAATCTCATAGATCCTGTTTTAATGGACCTGTAGAGTTATTCCCTCCTTGGATTGTGGATTGTGGAGACTTATAGATTCCTCATGTGTGCTCTTAGGAAAAAAGCAGAATTTGTTTTGAGAGATTTGAGAGCTCAAGTGAGGAAGTCTTTCTGAGGTATTAAAGAAATGTATGTAATGTGTAAGCCTTGAAATCTCTTGCATAGTAGAAGGCAACTCTAGGTTTTCAGCCCTTTTTATAGAGCATTGTACACATTCCTCTTTGAAGAAAAACAATAAAGTGATTCGACCTTTGGAGGTGAATCTAGATAGGTAGCCCAGTTGGAGGGGGTGAATTCCATTATGATCTTTGTCTTGATGCTTTATGTTTTTCATTGTTCCTAATTTGACTAAGTTATTATTGTGCATCTTAAATTCCCTTTGATAATTTCCATGCTCATGAGATGATTTTGTAACTTAATTTCAGAAGCCCTTATAGTTAGTAAAAATATTTTGTTACAATTTTTCTGCACTCAAGTTTTCAAATCAACGAAGAACACAAATATAAATTAAAGAAGGGAGAGTGAGGAATTAAAATCAAATAAAAGGTGCGAACCAATGTATGCAAAACATAGATAAGGATCAATGGTATGAAAAAAGCATCACACGACCAACAATGGTTCGATCTTCCGTTACTATTGTCTAGACCTGACAATGTTGTAGTGCTATGCCAAAACCTGAAGTAGACTTGTGGTATGGTTGTATGTGTTAGATATGACTGTGCTATGTGTTATAAGTCAGACCATTGGAACATTACAAGTGTAGATATATGGAACATTACAAATCTACGAAATGTTATATGTATGCGGAGCGCTACAAGTATGTAGACTATGTGGAATGTTACATCGTACACCTTACACAGAGTCTTTGCCAATTCAAAGAAGATCGAGTAGTGTCAGAGGAATCAAATCAAGGGATGCCAAACTTGATATATTTTTTAAATAGCTTGAGACATGCGGATGCCATAGATATAGCCACAAGTGCAGATTTGGAGCATTACAAGTCAATATATGGTGAACTTGATGTGAAATTCAAGGAATTCAAAGTGTGTATACCTAAGTACTTAGACCTAGAACGTTCCAACAATATAAGTCATAGGATGACAAAGGAGCAAAGGAATGCCTTCACAAGACTGAAGCCTAGTATGCGATATGGTTGAAGCCTAGTCAGACCATCTGATTGAAATTCAAGAGCTTTTCATTAATGGTACTCCCTTGAACGAGCTTAATGTGAAGTGGTTCCAATCAAAAGTTGAAGTTGTGCACTAGGAGCTACACCTCCTCAACATGGATATTGCTTTGAATATGAGCTATGGTTTGCGGATGTCAGAAGAAAGTAGAATGGGTTGAATGTTCATTTGAATGGATCAACAAGTGAATGCCCAGGAGAGTGGATCCATAGGTGATTTCCAAGGTTCGAAGCAACATAGAATGTTGGTGGTGATGCAACATATTTCCATTGCTAGAGAAGTTTTGAGGGAACCCATAAATCTAGTCCTTGATGAAGCAACCAATGCTCTAGATTCAGAGAATGAGAATAATGTAAAGCACGCAATTGAAATATTACACATAGGCTATCCACAATATTCTCATAAGACAAGACCTGAGACAAAAGAGATAGGGAAAAAAAAAAACAAAAAAATAGTGTAGATAACTATGAATGGCTATTTGGTGTTGGTCCTAATTCTTCTCTTGCTTGTCGCATCTATAATCAAAGATTTTGTCCATGTAATTTGAAACATGAATTTGCTCCTTGATAGTGTTGTGGTCTATTGTAGAGCTGGTGATGATCATAGACTTGGTGCCATTTTTTGCCTGAGTCACATATTTGTTCTCAGCTCTATTGAGGTCATGATTAAATGTTTCCTAAGGTGCCTAATGTGTTGCCATGACTGCGTGTAGTCACATCAAATTTGCTTTGGAGAAACAATACTCTTTTGCAAATCACCAATGTTAAATGTTCTGTCATGCTTGTCTTTCATACAAGTGATGTTTATGGAACCTAAAATAAATGCTTTGTCACCAACTCGTCCTTTAAAATATATGGAGCTAGATACATTAATGTGCTACTCATATACTGCCCTGTTTGTGCAAACACTGGAGTTTTTGGTCTTCTTCATCATCAATTGTGTTAAGAGGGACCTCTCCTTATTGATTTTAACTACAAACCTATCCCCTTGCCATTGATGTCAAAGGAGAAGGTTGTTGAATGGTGTTGTCATTTATGTCAACATCCATTAATGAATTCTCTTAATATTTTTCTGGATTGCGTGAGTTGGAAGCTCCAATCGAAGGATGGCTAGAATCCCTAGATTTGAGGTTTGAATTCCCTAGACAATGGACATACCCCACACTTGTTGGAGGTTTTTTAAGAAGACACTAAGCTTGCCTTAGATATCCTCGTCATTGGATTCTCCTCTTCATTCTGATTCTGTTGATATGTGGAGCGTCCCAAGCTACCTCACGGTCGGAGAGATATGCTCAGTCAAAGTTGGCACACCCAACAATGGTTCAAAACCCCAAAGGGTTACTAATGTGGCAATATTCAATTGACTTAGGAGAATTCATGATGTGGCATTCAAGTTATAAGGTTGTTGTAAGAAAATACCATTAATATAATGATGTGGCAAATTTCTCGCTAGGCAAAATAAAGTTTAAATTCATAGGGTTTTTGTCATAAATTAAATTAAATAATGGGTGTTTATGAAAGGTGTCAACAATCTATTAAATATGAAGAAAGGGTTTGTGGAAATATTAATATGTGGCCCCACTAGTGAAAGCTGAAATTAAATAAAACAAAGGTGAATGGTGTGACGAGATAATGAAGGTTGATCTTAATTTTTGATCCATCCAATTTGAAATTTAATATTTCAATATTCCCTCCAAACTTTTGAGTCGGTTGACCTATCCGAACATTCTAAAAAGGAACTCATGCATCCAATTGATGTATGTGCATTTTTCTCTGCAACTACATTTCAACACTGTGGAGTATCGCTTGATCTGAAAGGAGGCATTGATGAAATCTCATTTTGTTTTGGCTTTTGGGATTTTTGGTTCATCTCTTCTTTGTGTGGGATAGGGTCTCACTGGAATTATTTTTGTGTTTGCAGAGACCAAGCACTCATCCTCTATGGCATATATCTTCAATGATTATTAAGTTAGTCTATGCTTTGACCTTGATCTGAAAAATCCAGCTTGCATATATACCTGCGGTCACGAAACTTTGTGCAGAATGAAGTTTTTTTGTCTTCTTTTGGCGTGACTGTTATAGTATGCTCACTTCACCTTCAATGACAGTCTTAAACTAGTGAAGAAGCTCTTCCCTATCACATATTAGGGCATTTCTCTATAATAGTCTTTGGTCACCAAAACAAGCCTTGAAGGAGTAACATTTGAAGTATGGATAGGCCTGAAACAACTACGGTCCAAGTCTTGGTCTGTGTTTGAAGAATTGATCTTGGCCTACATTTTTCCAGTGATCATTGCTTTCGTGTACAACGAATTATTTTAAGCCTATATCTTTGAAATTCCAGCCTAGGGAAATGATTTACTTAAAGATTGTGACCACTCTTGATCAACTCCTTCCTCTGTAATTTTTCGACTCTATTTTGAGCCTGTGGGTTATAGACCTCATTGAAAACAAATCGCTGCCATTTGTCGACTTGATCTGAGATCTTGACTGACTACTGAGGGAAAATCAAAGACCACCTTCTAAAATATCAAGTGGCCACAAGTCTCTAGAGAGAACCTTGGAGGAATCAAGGGAGAGAGAGAGATGCATGATGCAACATGCCTTGTCATGCTAGGTGTGTCGACATTCAATGACAAAGGGGGAGATTATTGAGTATGTTTTCATTGATGTCAAAGTGGGTGTAGATGCAGCAGGTCCCTTCAGTAGTAGCTTAACATCTGGAAGAAAGATCTCAGAGTGCAGAGAAGGGAAAATCAAAGAAGCGAGCTGACAATCATTCGAAGGAATCAAAGGAAGTTCCAGATATTGAAATAGTTTCAGATCCGATTACAATAATGAAGAGAAACATGCTGGTCTAATTCCTTTGTTCACTAAATAAAATGTTTCATTTTGGAAAGCTAAAATGGAAGCCTATTTGCAAGCTATTAGATGTGATATATGGTTTTCAATTGTTGATGGAGATACATCCATTGATGAATCAATAAATTACAATTAAAAGTCTGTGAGTATCATTCTATGTGCCTTTCCAAATTCTATCAAGTCCAATATAGGTCCATGCCCATCTGCCAACCATCTTTGGGAGAGAATTCAAAATCTTCATGCCGGTTAAGATCATGTTGATAATGACCATATTTCAAATCAGACAGTTTCTCAGGTTGAAGAATCCAATAGTAACAATGAAGAAGAAGTAGAAGAGGATGTGGAGAAATCATTAATCAGTGCCCTCAAAGAATGGAAAAACACAAAGAAGAAAATAAGGCACTTAAAGAAGAATTTGTTCTCTTACAACTCCAGGTTTAGGACACAAAAAGGAAGTTAGAAGAATATATTCAGAAGCATGAGGCAAAAATCAGCCAAAAGCAAAAGGAACTGGATACAATTGTTGTCGAAATAGGAAAGCTCATGAAAGAAAATGAAAGGCAGAAGGAACAAATAAACGTTCTTAATAGAGAAGTAGAAAAGGTCACTCTTCTAAAGCTACAAGTTGAAGAAGCATAAGAAAGAAGGAAAATCTTGAAAAGCTAGTTTCAAGAAGATATTGATCAAAAGTAAGGAGAACTTGACGTTTCCCTATCTAAAATAGAGAAGCTCGAGAAAGAGAAATTGTTGGATGAAAAAAGGAAGAACAATGACATGGTTAAATTGAATATGAAAGAAAAGGAAGTAGGTGAAGCTCCATATGATGAAGGCACAAGATTCAAGTACCCAGAGAGCAAGATTGATAGCATGATCCCTCATAGGAAAAATCAAAATGAAGGATAGAAGAAGGTTAAAATTGTTGTTGCTCCAAGAAGTAATCGATAAAATGTTGCACCTCCTCCAAAGAAGGATGACGTCAAAAGATCCACGAGATGAGACAACACATCTAGGTATCCTAGCATGTTTAATGGTTATTATTTTTCACGTTCTAACTATGGGCATATGACCAGGGATTGCAATATGTATAGTAGGGAAGATTGTTAAAGACATTATCATAACCCTATAAATAAGTTTGCAGGATCGCAAGACATGTTTCAAAATGACCTTGCTAGGAGAAAGTATATGTCATTTTCTCTATCATTTAGGCCCAACATTGAATGTTAAAAATGCCATAACTACAAGCATATAGCTCATGATTGTAGGCATAAGAGAAACTCTTCCAAGGAAAACTCTAACATCATATACAAGAAAGTCTGGAGAAGAAAATAGATGCAAGAAGACCAAGTGAATGAGAAAGTCTTAGCAGTAATGCGTTCAAGTTTTGTAAAGGAAAAAGGGCATGATGAATCTCCAATGGAAGATGTTGAAGTTCAGGATGATCTGATTGAAGAGTTGGTTCACACATTATTCTGAAGCCAACATGTTAACTCCCTGTAAACATTAAAAAGGGGGTCTATGTAGCAACAATTGTACTTTTGAAGAATTGTCTTTGACATGATGACAATTGGCACATATGAAGAAATCTTTAAAATGGCATTCAATATTATGAGCAGGTTCAGTGGATTAACTTTGGCAAGCGAAGTTACAAACATAATCACAAAAGGTTCCATGTCGTGGACTTATTTGATTGTGGCAATATATATGAAAAATAGTATATCAGAGGGAGACAAGTTGTTGCAGCAACAATTGAGGAAGGCATTTCAAAGCTGACATGAATCTTGCAAGAAGACAGAGAAATGAATTTCGTCAAGAGGAGCGCAGGCATGTTAAAGGAACAAAGAAGGAAGATTATTAAGGGGAGTCACCCTTTTCCATTGATGTCAAATGGGGAGAGAAATCTGGAGAAGGAGATCGAGTAATGAAGTTAGGGGGAGCAATGACCGCAAGGGGAGTATATGTGTTGCCATTAATGACAAAGGGGTAGATTTTTGAATGGTGTGGTCATTGATGCCAACATACGTTAATGAACACTATTAATATTTGTCTGGATTACATCAGTTGGAAGCTCCAATGGAAGGATGACTGGAAACCCTAGCTTTAGGGTTTAAATTCCATGAATGATGGACATACCCAACACTTGTTGGAGGTTTTTGAAGAAGCAGATCACTGAACTTGCCTTGGAGATCCTCGCCATTGGATTCTCCTCATTAAGCTATTTTCGGTGGTATGTGGCGCGCCACATGGTTCTTCATAGTTTGTGAATTATGCTAATTTGAAGATGAAGAACCCAAGTTGTGAGTAAAAAACCCAAAAGATGTTGATGTGGCACCCTATCATTGCTCAAATCACGAAGATGATATTTTCACCAAAAAGTCTTGGTCAAACTATTTAACAATAAGTCTCAATTATTATTCTCAGATTATCAAATCATGAAAGGGGTCTTGACTTCAAAGAACATTAAACCCTAGCTCCAAAAGGGTGTCGACCTTATTCCTAAGGTTTCAAGTATTAAAATTAATATTTTAATTTGTGTTTGTCCTTCCAAAAGGTGCAACTCGACTACCCTTAGAAGCCCATCAAGAAACTATATAAAGGCACTCAATTAGCACTCTCAATGTATGATAAAACAAGAATATTCTTGATTAACTTTGCTCTGAAACTATCTCGGTCCCATGGAGACAACGACATATCAGACGAGTGGCTTGGGAATTCTTTTGTGTTTTGTTCCTTTCTTATAATTGGGGCTTGGCGTTCCCATTGTAGGAAGGAGCAACTCTCCGCATCTTTTTCAAAGGTTTTCATTGGATTGAAGCAACACCTATTCAACCCTTATTAGGGCATCAAGATTCGGTGTCTTTTACAATGAAGAAACTTCACCTTTTTACGACTTGATTACCTAAGTCCAATTATGAATCCTTGTTGATATATAAGATGATATGAGGAGCACATTGACAAGCCTACTCATGTGGCAAGATTAACAAACCAAACCTAATTGACTCAGCGACATCCTTCTTGATAGCCATTGTGACACAAATTTGAAGCAAGTTAAAAGTCTCTTGGTCCTGAAACCTTCGGTCAACTTTGCAGTGGTATTATACTCTGCGTTGATGCACCTTTAAACTTTACAAACATATTGCTAATACAATTCTCATATCGACTTCAGATAAGGTGTGAATTCACATGGGCTCAAGACTTAAAGGAGTTTGACACACACACACACACACACATATATGCACTAGTTCATGAGCTTGTTAAGTTGACCACCATAAAAGAGTATTGCAATATCAAATCAAATATAATGACAACTTTCAAATATTCTTGAAAAGATCATACAACATTCATAGGTATGGTTTCGAGTAGCCTCAGTTGAAGATTTCATTTAAGTAAGGATTGTAGCAGTATTGATTGGACCCATATATACAAAGTACATGCAACATTTCTATAACAGCTGAAGAAGCAGTAGTATAAGTCATCTTGTCACTATATTCAAAAGGAAGTAGAAAAATTAAGCTTGTTATAGTAAAGTCTTGTTACAATTCACAAGTCAACATATATTGAAGTTTGGGTCTATACAAACTGTTATGGTTGCTTGCCTAGTCTGGTAGTGAGGATCGACTATCAACAAGTTGTTGAAGAAGTCATAGATCTTGTTCCAGTGCAGTTTTATTTATTGTTGTTTGTGCATACCTAGAGCAGTGACATTAAATTATTGTGTTAAAGCTAATATTCTCATTCATTTGTGACTGTGTATAATTATGTTTAGTTGTAATAATGACTCTTGAAATATGAAAGCACTCTTACCCTTGCCAATATGATTCAGTCACATGATATGACAACATGGCAATAAGTGATTTTGAGGCTTGCATTTGAGTTTGCAATATTGATAGTGATATTGTATCTATCTCCTTGACAGTGAAGCTGTAGGATTATACAAACAGTGAGACAGAAAGTCTGCATACCTGTGACTTGTATATATTTGTAGTTTGGAGGTGGAGACAGGACAAGGATGTGTGGCATGTTAGACATGTGACAGGGAAATGTATGTAACATAACCTTGATTCATTTGACATTGACCTGAAGGAACCTCGATGTGAGAATTTGATGCTTGGTAGATACAAAGTGTTGACCTTTACATAACAACAAAACTTTGACAATGATAATACTTTGGACATGTGACATGACTTGACATGATTATAACCCTTGATTTGACAATGTTCTATATGATTGTGACAGTGATGGTGTTATGGCATGGTGATGCCAAATGTTTGACAATGAACTTAGTATATAATACATTCTCGTGAAATTGAGATGACGATAATGGTAGTAACATTAAAGTATGTCGTGATAATGCCATGATGATTATCTCCTTGTCAGAGAATCTTGACATCATTGCAATCCCTTGACATGACAATAAACCTCGATGAGTGGCAGTGACTTTTGACTATACAGTGAACCGTGACTATGACAATGAACTTTATATATGAAAATTATCTTAATAGAAATAATAGTTGACATTAAGAGCACGCCAGTGTTGAGAAATGGTCAGATTTGGTACTGAGATTGAATAAAGATGAAATTGGTTGAATTTTATGCAGCGAGATTTTGATGTGCAATTTTAAGTAGAGGCATATTTGATTGACAAAGTTTGTGTTGCGGTTCTCTTGTATTGTATTTTACTTGAATTGATTCTAAGCACAGGTGGATCCAGTATGAAAATTGAGGGTAGGTTGGAGCCTGCACAAGGCATTGGAGTGTCCATCCAGTTGTCGCTGGTAAACAAGGTGTTGGAGCATCCTTCAGGTTGGAGCCTGTAAACTAGGGCATTAGAGCGTCCTCCCAATTGCAATTGGTAAACATGGCATTATAGCGTCCTATAGGTTGGAGCTGAAAACTTGATGTAAATATTTGAAAGACAAATATCAAGAAGCGTTCAATGGTTTTTGTCCTGGAGGGGTTTTTACCTAAAAATCTTTGTGTCTACTATCTTTTATTGTGCATTATTGAATGGTGTTGATGAATGATTATATTTATCTAATGCTAATAACAATTAATGCTTTGTAAAGTTAAAAATATACTAATTGATAAGAAATATTGATTCAGTAGTTTCACAACGACAGGTCTCAGTTTGAAACTCACCCGGCTTGCGTTTTGGGGGGGGGGATTGTTGGACATTGGGTTCAACGCTCCATGTGTGTTTCACAACATGGACTAACTACCTCTTGTGGATCCTAACTTTGGCAATTGTAGCAAAGACTAACACCTATAGGATTTGGTCTAACAAGAATCATGATTCCAACAAAGATAAGGAGAAATAAGGAGAAATGATTCTCAGGTAAAAAAGGGGGAGGACCAAATCAATGTTGCCATCAATGCCAAAGGGGGAGAATGCTAACAGTGTTGGCATTTATGTCAAATGGTTATGAAGGTCAGCATAAATGAATACACTTCAAGACGAAGACCTAATGTAGAATCATGACTTGGCAACAACTTTAACTCAAACCACTAGTTTGTGATACTGTTTGTTTCATAAGCAATGTTAGTGATGTTGTTTGTTTCATAAGGAAAGTAAATACATGGCATACACGGTCTGGAGAATTTTCTATTTCCATTGAACATGAATATTATCATCATCTTACAATACACTATATGTTGAGTTAACATTTTCAAGAAGTGCACTCTCCTGATTTATATTCAAGCCATGAATTCTCTGATTAGTACCCGACTTGCAATCAAATTCACATAATCATGTTGTTGGTGTTGAAGGTGTTACATAAGTGCTTGAAGTTGTTGTGATGCAGATGGTTGTAGATCTACGAAAAAACTTTGAATTTTCCCTAATTCAGGGAACAAACAAAGATTAAAACTTAGCTATTTGTGTTTGTGGCCCAGATTTCTAGTGGGAAATAAACATCTGCAGTCCAGATTACCAATGGGTAATCAACGTTTGCAGCCCAGATTACCATGGGTAATTAATGTCTATGTCATATAGCATGGATAAAGAAAACTTATGGCCTTAGCTTATGCAATCATTGCAGTTGGTTGATGTTAATCTTTAAATAATATTTGGAGGCCCATTTATTTTGCTTTGATCTTCAAAAATTGAAATAATTTGGAAATGAATAGGTGGACCACATAGAGACAACCTTGGAATACAAAGATACAATCTTTCACTTCAAATCCCTGCATTGGAATACAAACAATCAATAAGTTATGCAGATAAAAATATGTGCTTTTGGATGGTATGATCCGAATTTATACAAGAATGCAAGAAAGTACAGAGATAACCATAAAGACAGAGATGCAGCGGAAATAGTACTTCATTTCATTAATGTAAAATACTGAAATATGCTTACAAACAGAAATGGAAATAAACCAGCTAGGGCGATGGTAGCTTATCTCTGAGAAGAGATGTGGCGGCTACATGCCTCTGAACTGTGTTACAATGAGGATCAAAGGCCTATTTATTGTTGAGAAACAATGGAAAACCCTAAACATCCAAAAACCTAACCCTAAAAGATGAAACACCAAACTGTGGGCCCTGTTTGGGTAAATTGGCACATCAACTTCCTGGGGTTGTAACTTTGGCATACGATCTCCGTTTGACGTGCACAATATCTCGTTAGAAAGATCTATCCTAGAACTACAACTTTGGGAAGAGTAACATTAGTCCATGACGCCATGTTGCTCCCAGTTTTCTAAAAAACTGTCGTTTAGGGCCTCAAAATGGCTCCGGAAGTTCAGGACCTGAAAAACTGCTAAAAATAGTAAACTGTGCTACAATTAAGGAAACTGAAAAGCTGAAAGAGACAGTTGTGGGGGTCCAAGTGGGATAGGTGGGTGGCCACCAACATCCACCTGGATCATGGTAGAATAGTTAAAAGATTGATTTTTGTGAGACCGAGTTCGTGAATTACTTGGAAAAAAGAGAAAGAGGAAGGGGGGTAGATGTGAAGCAGAATTGAGAAGGAGTAGGAGATAAACAATTATAAAGATAGTAGAGACAGAGTACAAAACAAGGCTAAAGAAAGGAAGAACTCAAAATTCAAAGACCATGTAAACCAACAAAGTAAATTTGTAATCTTGTTAGGGGATTGGTGTCTCCTTTCATTTATTAGTCTGAAAAAGAATAGGTTGGAGCCTGTAATAAGAGGGAGTGGGTGCTCCTAACAAGTTGTAGCTTGCAGAAGAAAATTGTGGTTGAAGCCTCTTGTAGGTAGAAGCCTACAAAAGTGGATGTAAAAAGCGAGTTTGTGCTCACATAACTCGCAAGTTGGTGGTTGCATACTACTTGGTGCCAATTCATTATAAAAGAAGATCAATAAGAAGACAAAGTGTTCGATGGTTTTTCTCCCAAAAGGGTTTCCACCTAAAATTCCTAATGTTCATATGTTATGATTGTGTTGCTTATGTGGGTTGAGTTTGCCTTTTCATGTATTGTGTTTTTGATCTGCTGCTCATATGTATGTTGATTAATTAATGAATAAATTAATTGTTTAATGAGAAGAAAAAATTAGTCAATGGTGATTCAATCAATATTATATTGATTCACCCCCTCTCAATATAACTAAGTTTCCAACACTATGAAATGCTTCCATAGAGTAATGTTATTTATACAACTAAAAACAATACATATGTCATTCCACCTTCTAATAGTAGGTTTAAAGAAATATCACTTCTTTTTTTTTCACAAGAACGGTTATGGATTGTATCACTACAACAAAACCAGCGATTAGCGTACCTTTTTACTTCTTTTTTTGCATCTAGACCCCATTTTTGGTGCTATTTGCATCCATTTATCAAATATGGTGCAAAACTTGACACAAAATTTGCATCAAGTTTTGCACCAAATCTTACACCAAGTTTAGCACCAGGTATTGCAATAGGTTTTGCACCACGTTTTGCACCAAATTTTATGCCAAGTTTTGTGTCATCCTTTGCACCAGGTTTTGTTCCAGGTTTTGCATCAATTTTGGCATCTATTTTTGTTTGACATACTTTTGCATCCTCATTTGCATCCAATTTTTGCACCTACACTTGCATCAACTTTTGCATCCTTTTTTAAATCATTTTTTGCATCCATTTTTTCATCCATTTGTGCATCACTTTTGCGCCACGTTTTACATCGAGTTTTGTGTCTAGTTTTGCATATAATTTTGCATCTACTTTTGTTGCATCCACTTTTCTATCTTGTTTGGCATCCATATTTACATCCTCTTTTGCATCTATTATTGTACCCACTATTGCATCTAATATTTTTGTGCCACAATTGGCGCCTAGTTTGGCACCTCCTTTTGCACCCACTTTTGATTATAATTTTGCATCCTCATTTGCATCTAGGTTTTCATCAACTACTACATCTATTTTTGCATCCCTTTTTGTATCCAATTTTGGACCAAGATTTGCATCGGGTTTTGTGTCTCGTTTTGCATCTACTTTTGCATCGACTTCTATTGCATCCACTTTTGCATACAATTTTGCATCCACTGTTACACCCATTTTAAATTTCACTTTTTGCATCCCTTTTTACATCTTCATTTGCATCATACTTTGATTCTTTTTTTTCATCTATCATTACATCCACTTTTGTTATGCCATAATTTGCACCATGTTTTTCACTCACTATTGTATCCACGTTTGCTTCCAATTTTACATCCATGTTCACATCCTCTTTTGCATCAAATATTGCATCTATTTTTGCATCCACTTTTGTGTCAGGTTTATGCATTGGGTTTTTCATCTCGTTTTGTATCTACTTTTGCATCTACTTCCATTGTATCCATTTTTTTCATCCAATTTTGTTTTGCCTGTTGCATCAATGTTTGCTTCCACTTTTACATCCATTTTTGCATATTTTTTGTCTATTGTTACATCCACTTTTGTTGCACCATATCTTGCGCCTACCATTGCAACCACATTTGCTTCCACGTTTGCATCCACATTTGCATCCTCTTTTGTGTTCAAGTTTGCATCAGATATTGTGTATGTTTTTGCATCCCCTATTGTATCCACTTTTGTTTCATCCATTTTTGCATCTACTTTTGTGTCCGTTGTTGCATCCACATTTGTTTCACCACAGTTTGTGCCAAGTTTTACACCTACCATTGGACCCATGTTTGCTTCCACTTTTGCCTTCATGTTTGCATCCAAGTTTGCATTGACAACTGCATCTACTTTTGCATCCACTTTTGTGTTAGGTTTTTCATGTTGTTGTGCATCTACTTATGTTGTATCCACTTTTCATCCAATTTTACTTCTATTGTTGCCCCCATTTCTATGTTCGCTTTTGCATCCCTTTTCCAACACTCATCATATTTTCTGCATTGATGATATTCCTTATGGCATTGACAATTATGAACAATTGATGACAATGTCAATAATATTGACAATGATGAAAATGAAGATGATGGCGATGACATGAATTGTGATTATGATGATATAGACGATAGTGGTTACAATGACATTAATGATGATGATGGCAATGATTATGATGATGACGACGCTAATGACCTTGGCGAATCTTCCCAATTTTAGATGTTGTCATTGTCATAATCATAAGCATTATCTTTGGTGTCATCATCATCATTTTCATCTAGGTCATCATCAAAAACAATAATGGCATGAATGATGATGATGGGGATGATAAAAATGACAATGACGATGATAATGGTGGTGATGATGATGATCATCGATCATCTCTCAAAAATAGAGTTGTTATTTCTCTTACGTATATCAATGTGTCCTAAACAACCCTTTTCTAGCACTGATCACATTTTTTGGGTTGATGATATTTCTTACAACGTCTATAATTATAAACAATTGCAAACAATGTCCATAATGATGATGATGATGGAGTTGATGATGATGGCATGAATGGTGATTATGATGATAATGTAATGATGGCAATAACGATGACAAGGATGATGGTGATGATGATGACAATGATTATGATAATGAGAATGAACAATTACTAGTTTCACTACCATCTTCTGGATACATATTACTATCATACTTTTTAAATTTTCTGTCTCTCTTGAGGTATCTTACTATAATGGTGTTGTCAACACTAGAAAGATATCTTGTTGTAATGGTGGTTCTAATGTTAGCACTAGCAAAGTTTTTGTTAAATTTTGGTTAAAAAAAATCGATTTATGCAATTATTTTGACAATCTATGTAAAAAAGTAAATAACATCCAATTATTTTGACTATAGTCCCATTGATTATCATGAATTCACCAGTCTGAAGACCATTTTCTACATACATATTATTATTAAACTTTTTGCATTATATCCCTCTTATATCTTGTTGTAATGGCAGTATTAGCACTAAAAAGATATCTTGTTGTAATGGTGATGTTAGTATTAGCACTAAAAAAATCACTAAATTTTGGTAAAAAAAAGTTTATCATTTATTTATTTTTAATTTGGGAAATTTTTGTTTTTATTTTTTTTGTTTTTAATTCTATTTTTATGCAGTAATATTTTTTTTGGTTGAATTTTGGTAGTAACTAGTTTTTGGTCGAATCATATGTATTAACCATGTGCTTTATGCTACAAGTCTAATTGTTGGGACAAAATTGCTCTTTCAAATAAGTTGCAAAAGCTATTTTACATCCATTGTTGCACCCATGTTTACACCCACTTTTACATCCCTTTTTAAATCCTATTTTTCATCTTCATTTGCTTCTTTTTTTGCATCTATCATTACATCTACTTTTGTTGTGACAAAATTTGTTCCATGTTTTGCACATACTTTTGTACCCACGTTTGCTTCCAATTTTGCATCCATCTTCACATCCTCTTTTGCATAAAATATTTCATCTATTTTTGCATCCACTTTTGTGTTGGGTTTTGCATCTCATTTTGTATCTTCTTTTGCATGTACTTCCATTTCATCCATATTTTGCATCCAATTTTGTTTCTCATGTTGCACCCGTGTTTGCATCCACTTTTACATCCCTTATCGCATCTTGTCTTGCATCTAATTTTGCATATTTTTTTGTGTCTATTATTACATCCACCTTTTCTGTTCTATTATTTGTGCCATATCTTATGCCTATCATTGCAACCCACATTTTCTTCCACTATTGCATCCATATTTGATCCTCTTTTGTGTCCAAGTTTGCATCAAATATTGTTTATGTTTTTTGCATCCCATTTCGAATTTACTTTTACATCCAATTTTGATTTGTCTAGTTTTGCAACTAATTTTGTGTTCACTATTGCACCCATGTTTGGCCCATGTTTACATCCCTTTTTTCATCCAAGTTTTCCTCCTTTTTGCATTCAAGTTTGTGTCCCTTTTTTTTTACATTCATTGGAGTATCCACATTTGTTTCACCACAATTCATGCTAAGTTTTATGCCTACTATTGTGCCCATGTTTTCTTCCACTTTTTCATCCATGTTTGAGTCCTATTTTGTGTTCAAGTTTGTATGAACTATTGCATCTACTTTTTCATCCACTTTTGTTCAATTTTTCTGTCTTGTTCTGCATCTACTTATGTTGTGTCCACTCTTCATCCAAATTTACGTCTATTTTGACCCCCATTTTTTTGTTTACTTTTGCATCCATTTTCCAACACACATCATATCTTTTGAATTGATTATATTTCTTATGACATTGAAAATTATGAACAACTGATGACAATGTCAATAATTATAACGATGATGATAATGAAGATGATGACGATGACATGAATTGCGATTGTTATGATAATGACAATGATGATAAAGACGATGGGAGTTACAATGACAATGATGATGATGCTAATGACCTTGGCCATTCCTCCCAATTTTTAAATGTTATCATGGTAAAAATCACAATAATTATCTTTGGTGTCATCTTCCAAGTCATCATCATCTGATCATCATTATCATTATTTTCATCTTGGTCATAATCAAGAACAATAATGGCATGAATGATGATTATGATGTTCATGATGAAGATGACAAAAATTATGATAAAACTTATATTAGTTATGATGATGGGGATGATGACAATTATAATGACGATGATAATGGTAGTGATGTTGATGATCATCAATCATTTCTAAAAAATAAAGTGGTTATTATTCTTTCATATATCATGTGTCCTAAGGTTGGTGATATTTCTTATGATACCTATAATTATGAACAATTGATGACAATATACAAAATAATGATGATGATCATGATCATGAAGAAGACATGAATGGTGATTATGATGATAATGAAATGATGACAATAATGATCACATTGATGGTGGTGATGATGGCAATAATGAAGATGATGACCCTCCCTCTAAACTAGCGAGGTACTCATAATGAGACAAAAAAGTACTCTCAAGTTGAAATATTCATATAAGAAGGGATCTAGATTGATAAGCATCAATGATGATTTACATCATCATAGCCAAATTTTTCAAAATAGTAAGGCCTTGACTAACAAGTTTATCTCTCCATTAGATCAGAGCACAATGTTGGGAGGCATAAATTTGGACACCACTGCCTTTCAAGGCACTTACCCCACCAAGATGTTTACCAGGTATGTCCTCACATGATCATTTCCTAATCCACTATCATAATATTTGACACCAGAAAATGTCAATCCTCATGACTATTCTTATCTTGGATTAATGTTCTTGACTTATGGCGATTAGTCCTAGTCAATGTCCAAATTCTCAAAGAATATTGGTCCCAGATGTTTATCCAATCCACCATTATCCCTACTAGTGCCTTTACTAGGCTTACGATTGTTAATCCTAGCCATAGTACATGACACATGGATAACATGGTGTCTACCCTCACTCCCTCTCAACCAGGGAGGAAACATCCACAAGCATAAGATTTTCTCAAGAATACCCATCATTTTCGTAGAGAATAACATCATTAATTTGTTTTCATCACATGACGACTTTATGATTAAGCATTCATAGATTTGTGGCAAAATATTTCCCCTTTTGTATTTGTGATGAAATACAATAAAAAAGTGAAAGCCAAAATCATTAAACATACACTATATTGATTTATCTAAGTCTAAACTCTAAGGTTGAAGTGAAAATTCATGTAAATCTTATATCTATGAGTTGTGCCAAACTTATGAAAACCTTATTCCCTAAGTCCTATATATAAGAAAATGAAAAAGAAAGAAAAATAAGGGCCAATAAATGGTAACTCATGTATTCACTCCCTCTTTGGAAAATATATGAATATATACACTCCTAGTCACACTTGATCACATGTATGTGATGGTTAAATCATGAATTCTTCTTTTCTCCTTGCATTTTCACTTCATCATTTAAACACCTAATTGAGGATCTAAGGAATGTTTGTTTCCTAAGGCTTTCATGTCTACTCTTGGTTTACTTATGTCACACTACTGTCAATTTATGTGACAGAGTGAAATACATAAGTTTGTGGAGTTATTATAGAGGTGTATTGAGTTCGCAACCACACACACATGTATTACATCTCATTGATCCACATGTGTGGGTTGGAGACTCATTTCTTGACAACTTTAATGGAGACTACTTTGTGGCTTTAATGGTATAGCTTACAAAATATCTTGTTAAACATTTTGATTCATTCTTTCTTTTCCTCGAGACACTTATAATATTGAAGTCACTCCCAACAATCCATGGAGATGGGGAGTATAAATTACTTGTGCTAGAAATAGAATTGAGAAATAGAGGTTTTCCATTTGCGATATTGGAGTCATAGACATTGGATACATGGTAGTAGTCCTCAAAGTCAATTAACTAAAATTGTATTGTTATAATGCGAAAAGAGGTAAACATATTGGTAACCTTGATGTCTTAATCATTTCAAATAATAACCATTCCACCCAAGTATCTCTAAGCATCAATCACTACTACTTGGAAATTCCTCCCCCATTTTCTAATTATATGAGGTTGAACCTCACTTAATATTTTTGCTTCTTATATCAACATTATTTATGGGTGCTTTGCATACCATTTTTCTTTTAGGAGTTTGTTTTCACTTACTATTGACGCCCCTCATGTTCCAAGACTATTTTCATCAAAAATTTACATAGAAAGAAAGTATAAAGTGACTAAAAAGAAACATGTCTCAAGATTTAAGTGCTTGGACAATTCCACTTCATGACTCCTATATTTCCTTAACCTGGGACCAAATCGTGAACTTGATGGCCTTAAGGGAAATTGATCAATGAAAATCTAAAAAAGAGGTGATTTTTGACTTTATCACATACAATTTAATATACTAAAAAAAATATCCATAACAATTTCATCAATCAATGAATCATTAAAAAAAATATCCAAAACAATTTCATCAAGCAAAGAATCATTGCATTATAAAATACAATCTATAAACATTTTAGGAAAGTTTTGCTAAAACATGCTTAAAAATCAGCATATTTAATATTAATATTTAACAATAATATGGACAATAACACATTTTGATAAATTAAATAACATATTATCAAGCCTAAAAAATGTCACTAACTGAAAACTACAAAGCATGCAACTAATGGAAGTGACCACTCAAGGCCACCACAAGACAATTAATCTATTAAGACCAAGATTAATGGGGACAAAGATCTATAAAGGACAAAGGAAAACCTATTTTAACTTTATTGTTTTATTAGCCTGGTTCAAGATGAACATTTCAAGATATCATGAAGAACATAATTAGTTTTATTGCATTAAGAAAACCCAAGCACATTCTATAACTTAGCAAGAAAGAGATGTATAACACCCATCTCAGCAACACGACACATGACATTAAGTTACTTTACTATATATAATTTAAACTCCTATCATAAAATCACAAATCTAGCATGAATGGAATGTTTAAAATCCATTTTTATAAAAACAAAATATAATTTTTCTTATAGAAAAATATACCAAAAACTAAATATATTTTTCTAGAAAAAAAAAATACTAAAACTAAATATATATTTAAAAAAAAACTAAAACATAAGCAAACTAGAATTTGAATTTGATATTCTTGGTCACTTTCGGAAACATATGGTGGAATGTAATCTCTTTATCCTCATCTTTAGCTTTTTCCTAAAAAATAAAAGCATACAAAAGTGGGAAAGAGCCATAAAGCATGGGGAAGCTTTTTCCTAAGCACAAAAGCATCTAAAAAGTGGAAAATTCCTTTTTTATATGAGGAAACATTATTCACCCAAAAGATTTTTCCCAAATTGAACTAATGAGGAATTTTGGAAATCTTCATAGCCTCCACTTTCCTATATATTAGAGGCTTGGCCATTGAAAAATGATGGGAATTTTGTATTGTCACGCTCTTGAGATCTGTCTTGAGAGGGAGAGTTTTGGAGCTATGAGTTGGGGGAGGTGATGTTGCAACTATATCTGATTGTTGTAACTTTCCTCCAACTCCTTTATTCATATAGATCAGGTGTTCTTCCTTCCATATGTTTCTATTCATTCTTTACTTCTTCTATTTAACTAATGTATGCATGGGTTTTTGGCTTATATTTATTTATTCAATAATATTTATATGTTTTTTTATAGTTTTGATTATTGAGATATTATGTTGTGAAGGCTGCTTTATTCTCTCTCTTATGTGTAGGACCAAGCTTTGGAGCTAGCTAGGAGCGCTTCTTGGCTATACGAAAAACTCCAAGAAGACCTGCATGCGAGGACTCACAAGAATTCATTCTCTTTTTCTTAATCTATACTCTACATCTTGATCTACTAAGAATCCTAAGCCTTAGAACAACCTTTCTCTTAATTGGTTTGTCCTAGGTTTCTGAGATAAACTGAGAGGGTTTTGTTTTCATCTAACCATGCATTAAATCCTACAGCAAAATGATATTTAGAAAATTTAATATATTTCACTATGTAAATGAACCCATAGAGGTGGTCATAAATGGAAATAAAAGTAAAACTCTAAACAAGAAGCCAAAAGTGGATTTAACCATGGATGAAAAATTGGGAGTAGAATTGGATGTTAAACTAGCCATCAAAACAATATGCAAACAGTGACACAAAAAGGTTTTTAAAGTAAAATTAAAAAAGGGTGCAACACTAGACACAAAGAAGGGAACAAAATAGGGCATATGAAAGGATACCGAATTGGGTGCAAACAAGGATGCAAAAATGGACATCAAAATGAGGATGCAAAGAATGGTGTAAAATTAGGATGCAAAAAGGACGTAAGAAAAGACACAAAACAAGATGCAAAATGGGACTAAAAAATGGTGAAACCAAGGATGTCAAAGATGATGCATAACTAGATGAAAATTCCAACTAAAATCTAGGTGCAAAATGAGATGCAAATGTGGACACAAAATGTGGCAGAAAAAAGGATGCAAATTTGGAAGCCAAAAAGGATGAAAAACTAGATACCAAAAAGGATGCAAATTTGGACATAAAAAATGGTGCAAAATTGGACACAAAAGAAGAAAAAATGGTGCAAAAATGGGCATAAAAATGGCTCAATTTTGGATGCAAATTGAGATGCAACATTGGATGTAAAATGATGCAACAAATCATTCAAAACTTGGTGCAAAAACAAATGCAAAAGTAGACGAAAAAATGGCTCAAAATTGAACGTAACAATAGACACAAAATGGGATGCAAAGGTGGATGCAATATATGGTTCAACATAGGATGCAAATTTAGATGCTCAAAAGGATGAAAAATTGGATGCAAGAAATGGTGTTAAAAATGATGCTAAATTGGATGCAACAAATGATGCAAAATATGGTGCAAAATAGGATGCAAAAAATGGAGATAAATAAAATGCAAAAGTGGATGCAAAAAATGGTGCAAAAATGCATGCGAAATTTGGCACTAAATCAGATTCAACATATGGTGCAAAATTGGATGGAAAAGATGGTGTAAAAAAAGGCAGAAAAATTGGCACAAAAATAGATGTAAAAATAAGTACAAAATTAGAAGCAAAAGATGGCATAAGACCAGATGCAAAAATTGGATGTAAAAAAAGGCGCTAAATAAGATGTCAAAGATGGTGTAAAAATCGATGCAAATTATGACACAAAAATAGAAGCAAAGAATTCCACAAAAGAGGAAGCAAAAAATGATGCAAAAATAGATGCAAAAAAAGGCCCAAAACTAGAAGCAAAACCTGCTGTAAAACCAAATGAAAATCTTGGTGCAAAATGTGATGCAGAAAATGATGGAAAATTTGGCGTAAAAAAGATGCAAAATTTGGTGCAAAAAAGGACGCTTTAAAAATTGTACAATAGAGCCAGATTTAGCGCCAGGTTGCTCATCCCAATTGAGAAAAAAATGCACTAGAATCTGGTGCTAAATCTGGCGCAAATTGCCTGTTTTGTTGTAGTGTATTAGTTGATTGGCCTAAATGCCAGAATTCTGATTACAATGGGAGTTGTCCTGATCCAAATAGAATCGACCTCCTGAAGTACTGAGGGGTTTGTATTCCGCTTCCATCTCTTTTTGAGTTCAACAATGGAGTTGATTTCTGTGATTTGCCCAAGCTTGAATATGCAAACAAACTGATTTAGAATAAGACAATAAAACATATCTGCTGAAATGATTATGGAATTGGATCCCATGTTTTATCCCTGTCCCTTATCATTGCCCCAGCAGAGAGAAGTACAACTTTATTAGCTTCACGATCTGCTTCTTTGTTGTTGTCTCTCAATACATGAAAATATTTCAAGTTTTGGAATAGCTTCCCCAATCTTCTCATTCTATGAATCAGCCTTGCTAATCTTAAGTCTCGAGGGGCAGTATTGGTCACCATGAGCTTTATGATCACTTGGGAGTCCCCAAGTATGATTGCCTCCTTAATTTCCAGATTCAAGAGCAACTTGAGACCTTGGTAGAGGGCCAATGCTTCCGCTTGAATGCTGGAATTGAAACCCAGACCCCAGGCAAAGCTGTGGATCAGAATGCCTTCAGTGTTATTAGCCGTTCCTCCTGCCCCAGCCTTGCCAGGATTTCCTTTTGTTGCCCCATCGAAGAAGAGAGAATGCACCTTACGGTTAGAGATCCAGTCTTGAAATTCTTCCTTATTTATCCCCCTTATTTGCCATTCCTCAAGAGAGATAATGTTTCTATCGGCTTGACGGAATTGCAGGTTTAAGGAAGTCCCCCAAATAGTGTCGAGCTGACTAAGATTCGAGTCATATTTTTGATCCTCCAGGCATTCTTTTAGCTGAATTTTTATCTTAGCCACTACCACTTTGACATCGTGCTGGATGTTTCTGAAGATTCTGCTGTTCCGCTCTAGCCAAACCTGCCAGCAACAAATTTTGAGGAGAGAAGACCAGGCGACCTTTATCACTTTGTTTTTAGGGGGGAACCTGGATATCTATTCTGCCAGTTAGTGAAGAGATCAGTTATGGAGGTAGGAATTTCGAAATTTGGATTCCAATGATCCATCAGTTCTCTCCAGACCTACACTGCAAATTCACATTTTAATACGAGATGCGTGACACATTCCGCCTTCTCTCTGCACAAGGAGCATCTAGACGGGCCATATAAACCACGCCTCTGCAGGTTCTCGTCGGTGAGAATTTTTCTGTGGCATAGAAGCCAACTAAACATGTCTATCTTGGGCAGCGATGGGATGCCCCAAACAGTCTTCCACGCGGCCGGATCAGGAGGAACGTTTGGTATTGAGGCAAGGTTCGTATAGCCATGAGCAACAATGTAGCGCGCAGTTAAGGAACCCCAGCCTCGCCTGTCTTTTTTGTAGATGTGCGAAGGGGCAGCTCCATTTATCATAGCGCGGAGGCAGTTGGCGTCTTAAAGGAGTTTCGCAGGTGGATCAAAGAAGCTCCAGCCAGCCCAACGCGTCCCTTCCCACTTGGAGATATCCCACAATGTGGATTTACCTGTGTCTGTTAGCCAATCACGCAGCGTCTTCACGGAGGGGCAGTCACCGATCGGATCGTGATCCATTATGCGATCTATCCAGATGCTAATTTTTTTTCCATTTCCAGGGATCCAGTAGGCCTTGGAGCGGATCAGAGGGGCAGCTTTGGAGATGAGTTTGGCAAATGAAGAGGTGCCTTGGGGAAGAGGCCCATTCAGACATCTTGTCCTCTCGCCTTTGAAGTATTTCCTCCAAAGCGCTAGCTGAGCCCAGCCAGGCTTGGGCGCTATGATTTTCCAAAGTAGCTTGGCTCCCATGGTGACGTTCTGCAGGGGAAGCTTCTTGAAGTTTAGGCCTCCCTCCATCTGAGGTTTGAGGACTGTCTCCCAGTTAACCAGAGGGATTTTCCTCTCGTTTTGCTTGCCCCCCTTCCAGAAGAAATTTCGAATGTGCTGGTCCATTTTCTAAAGAATGCCGACAGGAGCTAGAAGCACTGAGAACTGGAATAAGGGGAGACTGCAGAGAACGGCTTTGATCAGGACTGACTTGCCTGCAATATTTAGCTAGTTAAAGCCCCATGCCTGGAGTTTGATCTTGAATTTTTCTAGTTGAGGAATCCAATCCCTGCTATAGGCACGCTTGAGGAAGATAGGCATCCCTAGATACTTAAACGAGGTCTATACAGAGGAAGCAGCAAATCCTAAGCATTTGGCAATGGAATTGAGCATAGAGGGCGAGGTATTCTAGCAGTAGATGTGGCACTTTCCCTTGTTGAGACTACTTCCAGACATCATGCCAAACTCATCCAGAGCCTCTTTGAATCTGGTGGTTGAGTGGATCGAAGCGGCCCCAAGTAACAGAGTATCGTCTGTAAACAGGGCATGATTTATATTCTGAACTCCCCTCGCAATGCAAATCCCTGGAATCTCCTAATCTTGCATTTTTTTATTTAAGTGAAAGCTGAGAATGGAGGCTTGGATAACAAACAACAGAGGGGACAGGGGGTAGCCCTGCCTTAATCCTCTTGTAGGTTTAAAGAAACCAGCAGCTCTGCCGTTAATTAGGGGAGCTATCCATGGCTCCGAGGTGCAAGCCCGGATCTAGTTTATAAAGCTCTCTCCAAATCCAAATTTTTACAAAACATTCAATAGAAAGCTATGTCTAACACGATTAAAAGCATTTGCTAAGTCCAGTTTGATGGCCATACCTCTTTCCTTGCGCTGGTGACTTGATAGGATTGCCTCTTGAACTAAAATGAAATTGTCCACCAGCTGTCTTCCATGAATGAAGCCCCCCTTGATTCTCTGGAATGATTTTAGGAAGGATGTGTTTCAGCCTGCTAGTTGGTGATGAATTTGTAGCCAATGTTACAAAGAGATATGGGACGAAATCTATTGAAGGAATTGGCGCCCTTCTCCTTAGGAATAAGTGCAAGGAACGAGGAGTTTGTGCTTCCTCCAATTTTCTGACAGGCTTGTGATTTTTGGATCATTTTATGGAGATCTTTTCCCACAATGTGCCAGCAGGATTGGAGAAACCTGGCAGAGAAATCGTCAGGACCTGGGGCTTTGTCTGTGTCCATGGCAAAGAGAGCGTTTTTGACCTCATCCATGGTGACTTTGGCTTCTAGATGGTGATTCATATCAGCTGAGATTGAAGAGGGAACCCCGTCCAGAAGAAAAGAGTTCTGAGTCACATTCACCTCTTCGCTGTATAGATTTTGGAAATGGAGAAAGGCTGCTTGCTTGATGCCTGTAAAGTCTTTGTGAATAATAGCTTCTTCTTTGATTTCAGCTATGTAGTTGAAGCTTTTTTTGGCTTGAGATTGTTTGTGAAAATATGAAGTGTTTCTATCTCCTGCTTTGAGCCAAAGGTAGCGAGATTTAACCCTCCATGTTTCCTCTTCGTCCAGGCAGGCTTTATGATATTGCTGTTGAAGATGGACCTCTTTGTCAAGAATTTCTTTGGAGATGTGGGCCTCCTCCGAGAGCAGATGGTGGGCATCTAGCAGACTTTGGATCTTTTTCCTTTCAGTAGCTGGGTTAGGAAGAGTTTTGGCCCAACACTTTAGGGCAGATTTCACTCTTCTGAGTTTTTCTTCCCATATGAAAAATGGAGATCCGTTGACTGGCTGGGACCAACTTTGCTTGACTATCTGCAAGAAGCTGGGTTCCTTGATCCAAAGAGGGCTGAACTTGAAGGGGATGGGGCCAAGATCAGAGTGAGCCCGGAGGATCAGCTTGATAGGGTTATGATCAGAGGTGCTACAAGGAAGAATATACATATTGGCATCTAAACCAAGCAAAAGGAAGGAACTTTGCACAAAGAATCTATCTAGCCTTGCTGCAATGTGCCCAGGCTCTATTCTTTTATTTGACCACGTGTACTTACTCGAAACAGGCTTGATATCTAACAGATCCCAATCCTGAAGGAGATCCTCTACCCATTCCCTTGCTGGGTCTCGCACAATGCTTCCTCCACGCTTTTCTGAAGAATGCAGCGTGAGAATTAGGTCTCGTGCATTGATGGTGTTTTCTAGAGTGCCGAGATCCGCTTGGTTTCTTATTGAGTCCCAACAGATCTTTTTTTCTCCAGCGTTGACCGACACATAAACATTGAAGAGGAAAAAGATTTCTTTAGTAACTAAATGTTGCATCTTTAGCATCAACCAATGGGTGGTTGAAATCTCGGTTATTAGTGAGAACATGCTATCATTCCAAAGGGTTCCCAGCCCTCTAGAGGCTCCTCGGGCTGAGACAACTGCTGCTTTGCTCTTATTCCAGAGTTTTCTACTTGAATGAAGGAAGTCCGAGTCCTCCATCTTAGTCTCCTGGAGAAGGAGTATGTCCGGGGCTTCTATTCTTATTAAATTTCTTATAGCCTCTTCTTTGATTTTGCTCCCCATACCCCTACAGTTCTAGGAGATTATTTTCATTATTTACCTTTGCTTTGGTGGGCTCCCTTGGAGCCTTGATGCTGGTTTCTAGCCATCTTCAGTTTTTTTGCTAACAGCCTCTCCAAAGTTGGTTGGTTGCCCTGCAACTTGTCCTTGTACGTTTCATACTCCCTTTTCTCCCGATCTGTTTTGCGCCCTCTTGTAGATCTCCTTACAGAGGCTTGGGAATCTCCTATTTCTCCTTCCTCCTCCGAGTCTTCCAATTCTTGGTCCTCTTCCTCAACTTCTTCTGGGGTTCCTTTTGAGCTTTCTGCAACGCCTGAGTCCTTGGAAAGGTTGGGCTGACTACCTTTCTCTGGAGTCACTGATTTCTGGGCCACGACTTCATGGGTGTCCTCCGGTTGAGAGCTAAGGGGATCGAACCTGTTTTCTGGAGCAGTCTTAGACGGGATTTGCTGAGTAGGGCCCTGATGAGGATCTTTACCATTAGAGCCTCCTGCCTTCTGAGCCTTGAGAGAAGTTTTAGATCGTTTGACTTGGTTCCAACCGTCCTCCTTCCCTTGCACAGTTTCAATGTTGGACGGACAGCTTCTGGCGAAGTGGCCATAAACATGGCATTTCCGGCATTTGAAGGGCAACTGTTCATAGTCTAGTTTCTGCATGTGTGTCCAGCTTCCTACCTTGATTTTGATGGCCTCTGGAAGTCTCACCTCCTGATCTACCTCCACGCAGATCCTGACACAATCATATTGATCCTTGTTATTCGCTCGATCTATGAATTTCCCCAAGGCATTTCCTATGTGCATCAATGAATCCCAATTCCAGCAATGCACTAGGAGGTTTGGAAGCCTGACCCACACTGGGACAGCTTTGGGTACATCTACTGCTGGATCGAAGTCCGGAGTCCATTTGTTCAGGTACAGACCCTGAGGGCCCATGAAGTAGGGGCCGTTTCAAAAGATCAGGTCTTTGTCGTCCTTTGAGGTAAACTCGAAGAGGAAGAATCCTTGCCCCAGAAAGTAAGAGGTCACACTTTCTTTGATCAAGGGTGCCCAGTTTCTTTTGACCCAGCTCTCAGTGGATTTGGGAGATGGCCATAGTCCAGTGAATTGGCCGATAAGAGCTCGCTCGGACAAGGACAATGCAACCTGAATCGGGGTTTCCGGAGGGAGGGAGATCTCAGGAATATCGTCTAGTTTCTTGACGAATTTCGCAGCTTCGACATTCTTCTTCTTAGGGAGACCTTCCAAGAGGCGGTTAAAAGCCTCAGCTGATGAGATCGGCCGGGGGGGGGGGGGGGGGGGGAGATAGCCGCCTGGGGTGTGCCCAACACCTCCATGGACACAAGCTCTGAGGGGAGCCTGCCAAAAACGATCAGGGGCTGCTCAAACCTCCATTGATCAGGACGACCGCATGGCAGGGGGAAAGCTTCGTGTGAACACGCCCGCAGAGAGCTGGGCGGCGGAGTGCGGGCTTGCGCGCAGCCTGCAAGATGCGCGAGGAGCGGATCTCAGGGGACAGAGCCGAGGGCTAGCCAGATCTCTCAGAGCTGCAGCGATCAAGTATTAAAAATAACCTAAAATGGATCTATTCACTTTTTTTAACTATGCCTTATATTTATATAAAAATACAATTCCAAAAAACTTAACATTATTTCTTAGTTTTTGTTAGCTACATTAACTTTATAAATATAACCAACTTAAATACATATGAAAAAACATAAAAAACCATGCATAACTCTATATTTTCAATGATATAAAATGGTTGGTTAAATCTAAATAAATTTGTTAAAAAAATCCCCATCAAATTAGATTCAACTTAAACTCCATTTACTAATAATTATAATTTTTTTTGAATGTGTATCACCATGAAATAATAAAACTTTGACATATTTATGGGCCACTTTCGAAGGCTAGAACTTACCACAATGAATCATGGATGGTGTCTTTATTCATTTAACCTTTGATTTAAATTTATTCTTGATTTGTAATATTTAACTCAAATCAATTTAATTAATATTTTTATTGTAATTAAAAAAACAAAATATTTTAATTATTTAATATAGTATTAAATTTCAATTTTAAAATGGTTACTTTCAAATAAATTTTGATTAACATTTACAAACCGTATGTTTTTTGTCTTATTCTTAATGAGATTTTTCATGGTAGGTTAAGCAAACCACTCGAAGCTCAAAACCTATATATTAATGAAATAAAATGATATTTTAAAGTCCACGAGACTAAAAGTTTGGTATGACTATATCTTCTATACTGTGCCACTTTTTGTACTGAATTTCCCACTTTTGAAAGCGTTTGAACTCTCCAATTTAGCGGGTAGCAAATGAAATGATATTTTAAGGTCCACGAGACTAAAAATAGTTCATGAGACCAAAAGTTTGGAATGACTATATCTTTATCATGTCCAATATATCATGACGATCAAAGCAAGGAATTGAACCAATAACTTCACATCAAAAAATGTCTTAACAAAACACCTATCACCATCTCTCCAAGACCCTCAACAAAACTAGAATTGAACAAATGAGAATAGGTAGATGGCTTAATGTTATCTTAAATTAAGGCATGAGGAAAAGAAAGAAAACATGGATGAAACAAAACTGCACATGGATGCAAAAATGGGATATCTACCTCAATGCCTGTCCCATAAATAGCAAGGAGCTAAAGGATTTTGTTATGAAGAAGTTTCGTAAAAAGGTACGGGGAAAAGAGTTGGGTAGAAAGAAGAAATATTACATTGTGGAATTCAACCCTACGTGTGATTTACAACAAAAAGAGTTCATTGGAGCTAGCATTTCGTGGAGGGCAAAGGTTCTTATTGCTCAACTAAAGACAACTCACATCAACTTTGGTGTAAAACAGGACGGTGGAAAAGCCCTAAAGACACTTGGGAAGAAAGGGTGTGTACATTTTGCACCTCTGGGGCCGTGGAATCCGAAAAACATTTCATTTTGGAATGTGATGCATTTAAAGACATCAAAGAAAGTTATTAGAACATGTTAGCATTAGTTTCTTGGCATTGTCTTTTTAGAGAGGAGATTGTTGGAAGGTTGGGTCAGCTCATCATCAATTTGAATCGGAAAAAAACTTAATTGCAAAGAACGAAAAACACGGAACTAATGGCCTCATAGACTATTTTTAATCTAATAGACCTTAAAATATCATTTCATTAATGTAACGCGAAAAATCGACTAATTCTCATATTTGTAAACGGGAAGATGACGATTTTGTTACAATATTCTGATATGCGTGTTTTATGTTAGGTGACAGAAAACGTCATCCCGACGTTACTGTCGACCATCACTATTTTGCCTACAAAATCTTTCGAGTAGTTTCATATGAAGGGTCTTGCGTGACATTCCCTTCTGGGCGAAACCAATACGCTAGCTAGCCATTTCCCACGATAATTTGGCTCCGGTGGGGAGTAGATTCGGCCTCGCATTCGGCCAACGACCAAGCACGATGCTTTTGGCGGTGGTATTTGCAAATCGCGAAGGCAACATTCTTCTTGAAAGGTGACCTCATTACTCAATTGTTCGCAGGATTCGATCCTGTGGCTTAATTTCCTTTAATTTTCACTAGGTTGTCTCAGATCAACAGAGATTCCCGAGCCTGTACCATCTTTAACCTTAAAATTGAACTCCCCTTCACCATGAAAATATGCATAAATGCGTAGATTTCCACAAGATCTGAAATAATAACTCCGATGACGGATAATATAAATCTGAACATGGAAGTCAATCTTTGCAAGGATTTATCCTTTACATTTAATGACATAATGCCACAACGTGAATAAACTTGGCTGAATACCTATAAAACCATAAAAAAACAAGAAAGGAATTTTCATGCCAAAACGGAGGCTCGAAACTCTCCAGATCAAGTTTGAAACCCTAGGTTTTTTTATAGGGTTTTGTATTTTTTGGAATATGAAATTCGAAAAGGTTTCGTCCTTCTTTGATGTCTATTCAGTCTCTGCTTGGTCTTTTTATTTTTTAGTTTTTTCGAAGTAAAAAAATTATATGTGATATCTCAAAATAGAAATTAAAATATACATTAGCCGGCCTTTCGTCTCAGCCTCTGCTTGCTCTATCCGTCCCTATTTAGTTAGTTTTAGGTAGTGTTTCTCTTCGATCGAGGATGTGTTATTGGATTATTAAATTGAACATTACGTTGATTGGGTGGACATGTTGATTGTCTACTTACACTTCTCAAATTTCACGCGTAATGGCTCCTCAGGGTCAAGATTTGCTCAAAACATTTGGCCTGTATGTAACATGTCCAGTTAGTATTTTAATACAAATAAAGTCTCCAATTGATATGTTGCAAAGAAGAGTATATCCACGCTCAAGGCTGGATTTCCAGCCAGAGATCTGTGTATCTTAAGCACTGAATTACAGAGTGAGAGCTATCTTATCGGTTGGTAATGGTCACACCTATATGTTATATTTGATAACATTTGAATGAAAGTAACAAATAAAAAAAAGACCAGTTGAACAGGGGGATGGAGCTAATGCCAAATGAGCTTCAGCTTTGGGATGAATATGCAACCTGAGTTCCCATGATTGCTGCGTGTTATGCAAACACATTTAAATTTGACAATGTGACATTGCAGAGATCAGCAGAAATAATGCAATTCTTGCTTGAAAGTGGTCGAGGACATGAGGGATAACTTTCTCATGGTGATATCCTTGATTTTAGACGAGAAGTAGATTACATTTAGTCGGAAGCTGCCGAGGATGTTTGTGAGTTTCCTATCGTCTTAGTAATCTAGTGTAAAGAGAATTGTTAAGAAAGCTAGCTGTTATTTTTATGGTGTTCTCAAGAAAAAGAGAAAAAATGGAGAAGGAAGAGGTAAAAGGCAATCTACTCTAACTTGAAGCGTCTTTTGGAATTCCTCGATGATTTGTTGAAGGCATTGGCTGTTATTGTTCATGAAATTGTAGTAAAAGGAAGCATTTCTTTGTCATTTGCAATAATCATTTATTCCACTTAATTGTCTTGCATATTATCAATTTTACAAATATTTGTACCTTTTTTTAAAGAACTTTCTACGGAATGATAGAAAATTGATTCTCTAACAAAGAGAGCCTTTTTGCACTGTGGTAGTCTGTTCCGTTCTTCCATCGTATGGAGAGTTGCTTACAATTGGAGCATGTTGGAGAATGCGTAGTGCTTAAGGTCCTTCAATGGAGAAAGGGTCAAGCATGTTCCATTCCATTAATAGTCATTTGTACTTCTCGAACCAAGCCTAATAGAGATGTTGCATTGTATTGGCTTTATTGTTGGGCAGCAGGCTTACAGACGAACTTTCTTTCCAATAGCTTTATACCTAAGCATGTTGTATTTCATTTCATCTTTTAGTATTGTTAGGTGTTATTAGATCCCACCTCAGTTTATGGTGAACATCATAGGAGTGCTAAAACTTTAAAGAGCAGGTGTAGTTTCTTAACCAATGGTATTTATTTTAGATTACTCTAGAGTATAATGATATCATTTATAAACACCAAAGATCTTAGACTATGTAATAAGTGGATGAACTTGTTGAAAACATAAATGAGGCATTATTGATAATTGGTATATCATAATGGTCTCTGTGGTGTTTTCCTTTGTTCATAGATTACTTCAAGCAAGTCCCTAAATATACTATCCTCTACCACAATATACTATGCAATTGTTGGTATTCTCATCCAACAAAGTCTTAATAGAATGAACATTCAAGAACAACCATGAAACAAAGAAGATAAGTGCCCATAAAATGGATAGACTTTGGATTCATATTCCTTAAAGAAATACTATACCATGGTCTAGTTTGTACACCTTGGGCAAGGACATAAAAAATCCCAAACCCTAATTGAACCCTTCAATCCCAATATGTTCAATACACTCTAATATGAAAGATCTATTAGGAAGACCATATAAAGAAGCCCAAGGGTTGTTACCATATGTAAAGCCCATCTTGATGAACTCTCTAATTAATTTCTTCTTAAATACATTAACCCATAATTTGAATGTCATAAATACATCAATACAATAAAATCATAATGTCAATTTCTCCCAAGGTATAAATGCCCCACCAAATTGGGCACCAAAAGGGTCTTTGCAATATCGTTGTCTTGCCCTCGAGACAGGTATGTTTGGAAGTAAACTTGAACAATCAACTCTAATTGTCGACAACCATTTTGAACTCAAATGCACCAAAACATTCCTCTACCTAGTTGATTTGCAAATCATCAATTTGCTAACTCCCACTCCTACATTGTGCTTTGCTTTGTAGGTCGGAAGCCCCATGAAATTCACAATAATCTGCTCTCCTCATCCCCACATCTCCTTCTGCTGTAGCCTATATGTAGTGTGGATTGTGAACCCTCCCCATTTATACTAATCTACTCATTCTACTTAGAATGTCCCTGTGGCCATTAGTTGGATGTCCATCTTATCGAAATACATAAGTACTAGCCAATGTAATCACCAAGTCTATTCGATGTTGAATATTGGGTTCACTCCTACTCTACATTAACTTGCAAATCATCAATAACAATCCTCATCATCAATCAAACTCTCCACAATGTTTGTTTCCAGATGTATGATTTTTGAATCTTTATCATCTTGTCAACTTTGCAAAAATCAACATCAATTCTCCAAAATAAGGGTCATCTTGTGCAATTTTGAAGGTAATATTGCATCAATTTGGATTGGATCAATGATCAAGGCATACTGGTCAATCTAATGAAGGAAAACTCCCAAAATTGTTTGTGAACTCAACCATCCATGTGACTCAACAATAGGTGTAATGTCAAGGGTAAATTTGCGTTTTCCCCTCCCAACATGTTGGTTACATCAACATGAGTTAATAATCTCAAGTATGACTTAATTATTCATACACTTACTATAGATTAGCCATGTTGGACTTAGATTCCATAATTTTTTTTCATGACTCAGTTTTCAACAATATTGGGCTATGAATTTTCACTTAAGCTCAACTATTGTCTACCAAAATGATACACAACTTGATACAAGTGGGATTGCTTGGTGACTTATGATACTCATGTTTGATCCCCTTACATCAAGTATGTTTGTTAGAAAAATTTCGAACATTACAATGACTCAATTGGAAATTCAATAATAGACTTTAAAGGTTTGCATTGGGATGGAAAAGTCTCCATTATCATAACTTGACACCATTCGTAACTCTTATTAGTTATCATAAAAAACTATAAATGCACCCTTGTGTCCAATTCCAATATATTTAATAGTAGGCATGCATAAAGGAAATAATTTTATCATAACACACTGCCTATTTTCGATAGGCCAATACTGTCTCTCTATCACTATGCAATCCAAACATTTCGTGAAAGAAACATTACTATAATTCTCGATCACTCATCTTGTGTGTGTTTCATGACGCATTTTATCATTTGCATGTTAGAGCCATCGTCGAGTGCAAAGATTTGGCGTGCAAGCCTGGTTGGCATGCAGATGGTTCATATTCATCTAGATATGCATCTTCATCATCATCAACAACAACAACTTCAACACTAGTGTTATCGTTTGCCAAAGCATCAAGGTGAGCAAAAGCAACTCGATGTCACTACAAGTGATTCGATACCATGGAGCTTTGTTGAGCATGTAGCAACTGTTGAATTTTGTAACTATGTTTGGTCTTTATAATGTATATTTGGCCCTTGATGTATTTATATTGATCATTGTAAAGCATATTTTAAATGCTAGAGTCAAAAGAAAAAAATTATTTTGAGTCAAGTCCCATTTGGACTTTTGAAAGAAGAAAATTTGAATTTTTAAAATTGAAAATTTTGTCTCCAAGGTAGTCAAATTGGCCTAGGAAGAGTCACACCCCTTTGACCTAGGCATATTACTATATATAGGCAACTTGACCTCCTCCACAAAGCACCAATTCACACTCTCAAGCAAGACAATTCCTGGGCATCCTAGCAAAGGACAAGAAGGACAAGGAGGACGAAAAGAAGGATGAAAATTTATCTTTCTCTCTCTTCTCTAGCTCGCATGTGTGGAAGGATACTCTCTCTTTGCGATTCGTGTTTTTTTGGGTAGTTTCTGTTTTAGGGGCCGAAATTTCTGGGCAATTGTAGGGGACCGAAATTCTGGGATTTTGGCAGTTGCAGGAGGGCCGAAATTCTGGGGCAGATCAGTAGAGCGAAGTGCTAGATCAAATTGGTAGGCTTGACTTGGAGGGGTTGACTAGGTTTGACCATAGGTCTAGGTGTGTTTGTTGTGAACAAAAGAATTTCTCTATTGAAAAGGTTGCTGGGTTTTTCCCCTTAGTAGGTTTTCCCAGGGTAAATGTTGTTTTCTTTTTGTGCATTTGTGATCTCTACTGTTATTGTATGGTTGAATTTCTGAAGTATAATTGCTTAATGATATATTGGAAAAACTAAAAGAAGATCAACATCATTAGAAGTGATTATCAATTTTTAGAAATATTGTGCTAGTATCTATTGCACTTGAAAAATCAACATGGTATCAGAGCTTTGGTAAAGGAAGGAACACTGAGATCACTCTTGAAGAAACCCTACATTGAGATCACTATTGTTGAAGTCCTTGTTGATTTACATCCATGGCTTCTTCTATGAAATCAAAAAACAAGTTAGAAGGGGCCTCAAACTTCAGAGCTTGGAAGATTAGGATTGATCTTATTCTTGCAAAGAACAAAGTCTTGGATATTGTGACAGGGAAAGTTGTTGAACCAACAAATACTGCAAGAAAGGAAAAGTTCAAGGAAGATGACATCACTACAATGAGTCTCATTGTGGATTCCATTAGAGATCATCTAATCCCCTATATTGCGAAGCTTGATACTTCCATGAAGATGTATGATGCCCTAACTAATGTATTTACTATCAAGAATGTTGTTCAAGCCATGAACTTGAAGAATGAGCTTCGTGATATAAGGATGACAAATGATGACATTGTAGCTTCATATTTTCTACAGTATGGAATCTCTCAATTAAGAATCTTTCAATTGATGAAGCTGTCTCTAAAAAGGAACTTGTGACTACAACACTTAATGGTCTACCTAGATCATGGGATGCATTTGTAGTAGGTATAAGTAGTTGGAAGGAATCTCCTTCGTTTGAAAAACTATGGACCTCTTGTGCTCAAGAAGAATCAAGGCTTATATCAAGAGATAGAAAGGAAGAAGCTTCTCAAGCATTTGCAACTCGTTTCAAGAAGAAGACTAGAGGAAAGAAGAAGTTTGGCTTTCAAAACAAGAAGTCAAGAAGAAGTTCACCTCCTCCCCAAAGGAAGAAGGATATGTCAAAAGTTCAATGCTATGGTTGTAACAAATTTGGACATTATAAAAGGGATTGTCTTGAAGTGGCTAACAACAAAAAGAGAAAAGGAAAACAACATGCTTCCGTAGTCGATATTGACGATGAACATCCAAAGAAACCTAAAGGTGACAAGGATTTCTTTTATTTTTCTGCAGATGATGATGATATTTGGTTGGTAGATAGTGGAGCTTCAAGACATATGATAGGAGATTGTGGAAATCTTACTAGCATGATGGAAAGAAGACTATCTCAGAGGGTAGAGCTTGGAGATAACCATAGCTATGCAGTCAAAGGAGTTGGAAAGGCATCCATTGAGCTGAAATTTGGTAACAATGTCCATCTCAACAATGTTCTATATGTGCCAGGTTTGAAAAAGAACTTAGTCTCTATTTCATGTTTGGAAGATAAAGGAGATAGAGTAGCATTTGTGGATGACAAAGTGCTTGTATGGTCCAAGGGCTCTAGTATAGATGATGCTAGGGTTATTGGGATTCGTGAAGGAAGATTGTATAGGCTCGTGGGTCAACTAGCTCAAGCTTTAGTACATGATGAAATTAATCCAAGTGAACTATGGCATAGGAGATATGGTCACCTTCATTATAGAGCATTACTTGAATTGAATCAAATAGTTTCAGGTGTTCCTGAATTGCAGATAGATCATAAAGGTGTATGTAAAGGCTATGTTCTTGGAAAGAAAATTAAGAAACCACTTGTAAGCAGTGACAGTAGATCTAAAGAAGTTTTGGATATGATTCACTCTAATGTATGTGGTCCTATGCTTGTGAGATCACTCGCTTGGGGGTTCGTTATACTATGTGACATTCATTGATGGCTTCTCTCGTAAGACTTGGATCTATCTCATGAAGACTAAGGATGAAGTCTTCACCAAGTTCCAAGAATTCAAAGCTGAAGTGGAAAACTTGACAGGTGAGAAAATTAAGATCTTGAGATCTGACAATGGAAGAGAGTACACCTTGAAAGAACTTGCTTTTTGCAAGAAAGCAAGGATTAAGAGGGAGCTAATTGTTCCCTATAATCCTCAACAAAATGGCGTGGCAAAAAGAAAGCACAGTTCCATTGAAGAATCTGTCAAAGCGATGATGCACGATCAAGATTTGTCGATGTTCTTATGAGGAGAAGCATCATTGACAATTGTATACATTTAGAATAGAAGTCCTCATTGAATTTTGGAAGATATGACTCTTGAAGAAGCTTTCACTAGACGAAAGCAAGAGGTTGGGCATGTGAAAATCTTTAGTTGTCCTGTTTACATCTATCTTCCAAGGATAAAAGGAATAAGCTAGAACCTTCAGGAAAGAAAGGAATATTTGTTGGTTATAGTGAATCATCAAAAGCCTACATAATCTACATTCCAAAACAACGACGGATTGAGGTCAACCAGGATGTCACCTTTGATGAGAAAGTTGCATATTAGAAGTCTAAAGAAGTCTCCATGGACTCCTACGATAAAGTAAAACTTGAGGCTTCTAAGTAAGAAAGTTCCAGTTCTACAGACTGTCCTAAAGAGCCAGAAGGGCCTTGTGCACCGATAGAACCAGTTATTGTTCCAGAAATTAGAAAGAGACCAACATGGCTTAGATCTACAATGGAAGAAGCTGAAGGACATGCAACTCTAGATGACACATCTAGAGAAAGTAAGAAGCCTAAAAGATTTTTTGTTTATGCAACTCTTATGGCTAACCTTATTGATGCAGAATCCTCCACTTATGAAGAAGCAGCTAGCCAACAAGTGTGGAAGGAGGCCATGAATGAAGAATACCAATCCATCATGAAGAATGATGTCTTAGAGATTGTGCCAAGACCCGAAGGGAAGTCAATGGTGACTTCCAAAGTGGATATACAAGATCAAGCATGCCGCAAATGGATATACAATGATTTACTGCTTTAGGGATATACAAATGTTGATTGGGCAGGAAGTTCTGATGACATGAAGAGTACTTCTGGGGTATGCTTCAGTTTGCGCATCGCTATGATATCTTGGATGAGCAGGAAGCAAAGATTTGTCGCAGTCAACATTTTAGAAGCAGAATATATTGCAACCAATGAAGCATGTACCGAAGCAGTGTGGCTTCAGAAGTTGTTAGCAGGATTGTTCAACCAGGGGCTAGAACCGTCAGTGATATATTGTGACAATATAAGTTGTGTGAAGCTTTCAGAGAATCTCGTGTTCCATGATAGGTTGAAGCACATATTGAGATCAAGTACCACTACATTTGTGACATGGTGCAGAGGAGAATAGTAAGGCTCGAGTACATCTCTCCATTGATGAACGAACAACTGATAATTTGACAAAGGCGTTGTCCAGAGAGAAGTTTTTGTACTTTAGGGACAAGTTGGGTCTTGTGGAGATTACCCCTCTCGTTGAGAGGGAGTGTTGATGTGACAACAATATGGATGAACATTCTCCTTATAGGGAGAGTGGTCCGAGAGGCCCAGAGAGTTGCCCAAGTAGGGTTGAGTGATTGCCTCTCAGGGAAGAGACCCAAATTACTCCCTAGTTAGGTTTGAGTGTGGTCTCTCAACATCAAGACCCAAATTACTCGCCATGTAGGGTTGAGTGTGGTCTTTCAGTGTCAAGACCCATATTACTCCTTGGGAAGGGTTGAGTGAGGTCTTTTAGCATCAAGGCCCAAATTGCTCCCCAAGAGGGTTGAGTGAGTGCCTGCTAGTACTCCCTAGGAGGGTTGAGTGAGTATCTTAACATCTTGGCCTAGTGAGATATCTTTGGATTTGAGGACCAGATTACTCTGAGAGAGTGTGTCCTGAGATGCTGATGATATGCCATGGGTTAGGTACCGACTAGGGTGTGGCAACTAGTGGATGCTTATGGTTAGATGATGATGATGATGATGATTTGATATAACCTTTTCTTCAGAGAAATTTGTCAACAATCAGTATACCTATGACAATCATTATTAATACCTCCCTAGTTAAGAGGGAGTGTTGAATTTTGTAACTATGGTTGGTCTTCATAATGTATATTTGGCCCTTGATGTATTTATATTGATCGAAGCATATTTTAAATGCTAGATTTCAAAGAAAAAAATATTTTGTGTCAAGTCCCATTTGGACTTTTGAAAGAAGAAAATTTGAATTTTAAAAATTGAAAATTTTGGCTCCAAGTTAGTCAAGTCGGCCTCCCTCCAAGTGAAGTTGGCTCAGGAAGAATCACACCCCTTCGACCCAGACAAATCGCTATATATAGGCAGCTCGACCTCCTCCACAAAGCACCAATTTGCACTCTCTCAAGCAAGACAATTTCTCGGCATCCTAGCAAAGGACAAGAAGGACAAGGAGGACGAAAATTTATCTTTCTCTCTCTTCTCTAGCTCGCACGTGTGGAAGTACACTCTCTGCAAGGGACCAGAATTCTGGGATTCTGGCAGTTGCAGGAGGGCCGAAATTCTTGGGCAGATCAGTAGAGCGAAGTGCTAGATCAGATTGGGAGGCTTGACTTGGAGCGGTTGACCAGATTTGACCATAGGTCTAGGTGTGTCTCTTGTTGAACAAAATAATTTCTCTATTGAAAAGGTTGTTGGGTTTTCCCCTTAGTGGGTTTTCCCAGGGTAAATATTGTGTTCTCTTTGTGCATTGTGATCTCTACTGCTCTACTGTTATTGTATGGTTGAATTTTTGAAGTATAATTGCTTAATGATATATTGGAAAAACTAAAAGAAGATCAACATCTTACAAGTAATTATCAACTTCCAAAAATATTGTGCTACTATCTATTGCACTTGAAAAATCAACAACATCTCATTCTCTCATTCAATTGTTCATTGAAACCTCAAATGCATGGGAACAAAGAGCAATATAGATGTCAACCTTATAATCTACAAGGAAACATAACATCAATTTAGCACATAAACACAAACTAATAAATGTTACAATTACTGCACAATTGGTGTGATTGCACTTGAATTTTTGACCCTTTGTGATAGATCCTTTGATATAATGCTATGTTATTCCAGTGAGTAAAGGTACTATGGGATTCTTGAAGTTTCCCATAAATTCATGTATGTTGAGGGCTTTGAAATCATTGGAGTTGGTGTCCTCAAGCCAAAAGAGACATTCTTATCCCTTCTTTGCATGCACAACAAATTTCACATTGATTAAGCTGGGAGTCCAGATGTTGCTGAATTCTCAATTAATTCTTGCACTTGTGTATTGTTGAACTGGCTACTCATGCGTATCGAAATAGATAGGCTAGTCATATGTCTCAACTCTATTACAAGTGTATTATACATCCATCTTTACTGAAAAATTCTGTGCGCAATGTGCGAACATAGTCGTGTATCTTTGTTGAATGTATTTCCTCCAATGTTCTTCATCACACATGGTCGGAGAACATTTTCTCTTTTGGTCAAGATAGTGCAATGCCTTTGTTGCCATTAATATGCTCCAAGCAATTTGATGTTTGATACTTCAACCACTATATGTCAAAATTTGCAATTTTTATCTCCAAATGAACATCTGCGACAATAAGATGATCATCTCTCCATCAATCATAAAGTGTGCAGAAAGTGATAGATTAGTTTGCAAGCAATGGGAAATGACTGGGCACTAAAAAGTGGTTTGTATGACTTCTTTTGAGTAAGGAATAACTTCACATGCTAAGTCACCTGACACGGGGACACGGGACACACAGGACAAGGATTCGAGTGTCCGACACGGGCACGTTGACCCCCCTGGACAGGACACGTTAGATATTATTTATATATATATATATATATTAAAAATTAGATATTTCTTACACAAATTCTCATTCATGATACAAATTCAAAAATAGATCTAGATTCTACATTGTAAATTTAAAATTTGTAAGTTTTACAAAGTAACATTATGCATACAAATACAATTGTGATAAATTCATCAATAATCCAATTGGAGAAAGACAAGAAAATGCAGTTTTCTCATTAAATCATCAAAATCAAAATGTGTTTCATAGGTAGTAGCAATGCCAATGACAAATAAAAATAACAAAATACAAAACAACTACAAGTCTCAAGACAGTAGGTAGCTCATGAGTCATCAATCATCATCATCAAAATCAACATCACTGTCATCATCATGGTCACCACTGCTCTCCTCTGTTGCATCCTCCTCCTCTGTATTCAATGTCATCTCTACATCTACTGGTGTGGAGGATGACCCCTCAACAGTATCACCATAATCAAAAGTGATAGGCGCTAGCACTGGCTTATTAAGATCCAAGTTGGCTAATGTCAACTCAACACTATTTTCCAAACCCATATCATCAGGAAAGACCTCCCACATCTGTCTTTCCCTTCAACCACTCATCCCTCTGCTTGTAAATAAGACGAAGGTTGGTGTGCAGATACACCATTGTCTCTGCCCTGGATTGCTCAAGCCTGCTCTTCTTGACACTATAGAAATTCCCATATGTGCTCCAATTCCTCTCGCAACAAGAGTGTTAAATTATGGTATGTTCTATGATTAGAGCAGTTTACTTATTTTTTTTCTTATTAGCCATATTAGCAATCACATATACATTAAGTAAAGTGCAGATAGAACATTAAATGATCAACAAAAAACAAGCCAAGACAAGAGACACAAGATGTGGCGGCTAGCCAGGGACAAACCCCAATGCGGGGAAACCCTGTGATCAAATCTTCTTTTATCTTCAATAGTTCAGCAGAGAGAAATAGTACAAAATCTGAATTCTATAATTTTATATCAGCAGCAACAAACCGTAGATCAGCAAAGTCAAACTTGGTCAAACTTGCTGAAATTGACCTTTAAAATACTTGGTCAATTTTCGGTCAACTTGTCCTCGAACAGCCTGAAGAAACAACCCTTGAACAGCCCCAAAAGTTCAGTCAATTTGCAGATTTCTGAAGTCAACTTGTAGCCCTAAACTAGGGCAATCAACACCGGTCAAACCATAGGTTAGATCACCTCGATTTTCGTGCCAAAAATTGCGGCCTACCTAGGAGAGGCAACCACACCCAATCCGCACTTCTGGAAGGTCAACGCTGGTCAAAGAGATGACCTGCTGCCCTAGCGTCCTTTCTGCGTCTTCCTTGCCCTAGGACGTCTTCCTTTCAGCCACACGTGTGAGAGAGAGAGAGAGAAGCTCCTTTTATGCGTAGGGGAGAGAGAGAGAAAATGAGTGAATTGAATTGTCCAAATGAGGAGAATGCTCCTTGTATTTATATGCAAACGTTGAGGTTGAATAGACATGACTGTTGGGCTTTTGAGCCTACATAAGTTTGCTGGCCGACCTTGACAATTTGTCCATAATCAAAATAAATTCATATCTCCATAAATACTTATCGGAATCGGATGATCTTTAGATCAATCCTACACCTCTTGATGAGAGGAATCTAGGAAAAATATCAGAAGCCATAAATAAGGTGATCCACATGGAGTTTGGCCCTAGTTGCCAATTTTAACACTCCCTCTCAACTAGGGAGAACTTCATCTGCAATCTGTTAGACCGTCACTGCTATCCATCCATCAAATGCACTGTCTTGTACAGCTTGACCCCACTCTGCTCTGCTCTGCTTTGCTCTGCTCGAACTATGAAGAAGAAGAAATGATCGAGGATGTATCATACCATCCTCCACTGACCCGAAGTCAGTCTCAGAGTGTGAACCACTCTCACTAATCCCAGATCAGTATCATTGATCCCAGATCAATGGAGGTCATCCTAGCATAGGGAGTACGGTAGATACAACGATGCGTCCATCGATAGTACTACTATGGTCCCTATCCTCATTTCCCTACTCATTGATCAGATGAGAGGTACTTCCCATGAGTCCCAGACTGCATGGATAGGATGCCTCGACAGGAGAACTAATCATCCTGTCCACAAGAGAATGAATCATCCTGTCCATTGGATGCCACAGAGAACTAATCATCCTGGCCTACAGGAGAACTAATCATCCTGCTCCACAGTCGCCACGGAGAACAAATTATCCTGGCCCACAGGAGAACTAATCATCCTGTTCCACAGTCGCCACGAAGAACGAATCATCCTGGCCCATAGGAGAACTAATCATCCTCTTCCACAGTCGCCACGGGGTGTCACAGGGGAAGGTTGAACCTTTACCCTGTTCATAGTGCACCACCAGAGGATGGTGAGTCGCCCTGTGGTCACATGTCGCTCCAAGAAGTACCCTGCACCCCCTGGAGCTCCCAGAGCTCAATACATCATACTCGACCCTCATAAGAGGGTCTCTAAACGACACCAAGTCATTCTCGGAAAGTCAGGAATTTAACCTTTCTTAGGGGCTTTGTCAAAATGTCGGCGACCTGTTCATCTATACCGATTTGTTGGAGCCTTATTGCTCCTCGCTGCACCATATCTCGAATATAGTGGTACCTGATATCGATATGCTTGGAGCGATCATGAAATACGGGATTCTCTGATAAACGAATCCCGCTCTGGTTGTCACACAGAATCACAGGTATCCAATGTAAATACAAACAGCTCACTGAAAAGATTTCGCAACCAGACTGCCTCACAGGAGGCCATGCTAGTAGCAATGTACTCTGCCTCGGCGGTGCTCAAAGCCACCGACTTCTGCTTCCTGCTCATCTAGGATATCGAGGTAGATCCCAAGGAGAAACATCACCCGGAAGTGCTCGTTCGATCCACCACACTGCCTGCCCAATCAACATCAGTATACCCAAGTAGTCTCACATCTCCGGCAGTGTATCTCAACCCATGAGTGATTGTGCCACAAAGATATATCAACAGATTCTTGGCACCAATCCAATGTGAGTGGTGAGGCTCAACCATAAGTTGACTCAATGTGTTGACTGCAAAGCATATATCTAGACAAGAGTTCACCAAGAACATTAATGCTCTGACGAGTTGACGATACTCGGTAGCATTTCGTAAAACAGGTCCGGCAACACTACCGCTTAACTTTTTGAAGTCAAGCTCCATCGGGGTAGTTACGGGCTTGCAGTCCACCATGTCGAATCTCTCCAATATCTTCACCACATATTTTCCTTGAGATAGGAAAGTCTCACTGGTTTCTGCTAGACTTCCAGTCCTAGGGAATAGTGCATAGGTCCTAGATCTTTCATCTCGAACTCAGAAGCCAGCTCCCTCTTACATTTGTGAATGAGAGGGTCTGCACATGTTAGAAAGAGGTCGTCAACATATAGCACTAGTATGAGAGGCTTGTCATCTATAACCTTAAAGTAAAGGTTAGGGTCGGCTTCACTCCTAGTGAATCCCAACTTCATCAAGTAGCTATCGATCCTCTCATACCATGCTCGGGGTGCTTGCTTTAGCCCATAGAGGGCCTTCTTCAACCTGCACATATGAGATTCTCGATCATAAATCTCAAATCCTTCGGGTTGCTCCACATAGACCTCCTCTTTGATCGAACCATGTAAGAACGCAGTCTTGACATCCATCTGATGTAGGTTCCATCCTTGCGAAGCAGCAAGGGATATGATCGAGCGGATGGTGGTATATCGGGCAACAGGTGCAAATATCTCGTCATAGTTTATACCTTCCTTCTGGGAGAAGCCACAAGCGACAAAACGAGCCTTATACTTTTCCGCACTTCCATCAACTGCATGCTTTATCTTGTAAAGCCATTTTGAAGTGACAACTGCTTTGTCCTGGGGTCTGGGGACCACATCCCATACATCATTTTTCATAATGGACTCATATTCCTTGGTCATAGCATCCTTCCATACTTGATGCTTGACGGCATCTGTGAATGACGAAGGCTTATTTTGGATGATCGTGCTCATGATGGTCAGGTATCCCTGATACTTGTTTGGCTTCTTACTTTCACGGAAGGTTCCTCGGGGTGCAATGTGTCCTTCAGCATCATCAAGTGTCCCCCTAAGCCATGAAGGCCTCTTCCTAGAAGAGGAAGGCTCTTGCGAAGGAGGATCAATAGGATCCATAGGTTCTTCCACATCGGGCATCGTCTCATCTTTTTCCTTCGGTTCCCCGGTGTCAGCTTCTTTAGATCCCCTTAAAGTAGGATTATTGTCTACCTTGCTAAGAGCCATATCTTTGTCAAAGGTGACTTCATGACTAATCTCGACTTCCCTTTGACAAGCTACATAGATTCTATAGCCCTTAGTATTTTTGCTATAGCCCATAAAGATTCCTTTCTTTCCAGATGCACCCAATTTATTCTTTTTTTCTTTAGGCACATGGAAATATACAGGGCTTCCAAAAATTCTAAAATGAGATACGTCAGGTTTCTTACCGGTGAACATTTCTTCGAGAGTCTTGGAACCCAATGCTTGATGAGGGCATCGGTTTTGTACATATACGACGGTATTTGCAGCTTCGGCCCATAGAAATTTCGGAAGTCTTTGATCATGGAGCATAGCACGGACAACTTCCACAATTGCACGATTCTTCCTTTCTGCCATACCATTCTGTTTAGAAGCGTATGGTGTAGTAGTCTCCCTCTTAATGCCAACCTCTTTGCAAAAGTCATGAAACTCATTGGATTCATATTCAGTCCCATTATCAGTCCTTAAGATCTTGATCTTCTTTTCGGTTTGATTCTCAATCAAGGCTTTGAAGTGCCGGAGAACACTTCGTCCTTCTTTTTCAAGAAGTATATCCAAGTCTTGCGAGAATAATCATCTGTAAAAGTGAGGTAATATAAATATCCTCCCAAGGAGTTCATAAGCATCATACCGGATATGTCTGAGTGAACCAACTGCAATATATCGGAGGTCTTGCTTTGGCTTGAGGGGAATGGTCCCCTTTTGAGCTTCCCTTCAACACATCCTGTACATACACCTTCTTGCTCTAATCTGAACTCGGGCATCCTAGTCACCATTTTTCTTGCATCGGGTAGAGCTTTATAATGAAGGTGAGCAAACTTTCGATGCCATAGCTTGGACTGAAGAGATGTGTTACAAGACATGACACCTAGTGGACTTCCACCGACCTGATATAATGAATCAACTCGAAACCCAAGAGTAAAAGCATCTTTAAAGTTCTTTTTCCATACACGTACCTTGCCATCGCTGAAGGCCACCTTGTAGCCTTTGTCTTCCATTGCCGAAATGGACACCAAGTTCTTTTTGAGATCAGGTACATATAATACATCTTGTAAGTGGATGGTATTACCCTGATTCAATTGAAGAGTGACATTTCCTACGCCTTTCACGGGATATTTTGAATTATCTCCAAGAACAATTTCCAGGTTGGTTTCCTTCTCTATCAGATTATAGAGAGCTTCTTTGTAACCAGTGAAGTGCCTTGAGACACCACTATCAATAAGCCAATTTCTCAGCGAGTCCGAGGGAGCAGTAGTAGATAGAGCTGCTGGTAGATAATATTCATCTTGCTTATTGTTAACAGTGTTAGATTCATACTTGGAATTTCTTGCCTTCTTGAATGGTTGTCCTCTTCCTTGATTTTCGGCACTTCTTTTACCTCTGCCATTTGACCTGCCATTCCTTTGATTGCCTTGAGAGGGATTTTGATCATCGTCCCGGTGTGAGTCCCTTTTATCAGGGCACTCCCTTGCATAGTGACCCGTTTTATTGCAATTGTAACATCGTCCTTTTCTTCCACCCTTTGGTCTAGCCTTTCCTTTGAATTTAGCTCCGGAATCGTTTATTCTTTTAGTATGAGAAGAAAAGGCAGAGGGATGACCTTTAAGTATGGGCATTTCTTGCTCTTCCATCCTCGTTTCTTCTTGAATGCATCTGGCCATTAATTCCTCAAATTCAGGAATTACGTTATTGTTGAGAAGAGTAGTCCTGAATATATACCATTCAGATGGCAGTCCTCCAAGAGTTGTGAGTGTCATTTCCCTGTCAGGAATTACTTCCCCAATAGATAGGAGATCGTTCTTGATCTTGGTGATCCTTAAGAAATATGCTTGCATACTCTCATCTTTGCCCTTCTTAATTTCCTTCAGCTTATTTCGAAGAAATAAGACCTGATTTGCATCATTAACTTTAAATAAACTCACCAGTCTATCGTAGATTTCCTTGGAGGTGTTCAGCTCGGAAACATAGGCCACCAAGCGCTTGTCGATAGAGTCCCAAATGATCTTCCTTGCTTTGACTTCTCCCTTGGTCCATTTGTTCCTAGCAGCAGCGGATGCATTTGATGGAGGCTCAACAATCCCGCCTCTCACATGGTCCAACACTTCCTGCTCTTCTAATGTTAGATCGAGAGACATCTTCCATCCGTGATAGTCAGACTTCTCACGGAGTTTGTCTTCAGCAGGGAAGTGTGTTGAGGACCCCATGATTTCTTTTTAAGATAGCCTTGCCAACCTTCTCTTCGGTGATTGCTCTTGCTCTTGCTCTTGCTTGGGCTTTGTCTTCACCTCAGCTTTGATACCATGTTAAATTATGGTATGTTCTATGCTTAGAGCAATTTACTTATTTTTCTTCTTATTAGCCACATATTAGCAATCACATATACATTAAGTAAAGTGCAGATAGAACATTAAATGATCAATAGAAAACAAGCCAAGATAAGAGACACAAGATGTGGTGGCTAGCCAGGGACAAACCCCAATGCAGGGAAACCCTTTGATCAAATCTTCTTTTATCTTCAATAGTTCAGCAGAGAGAAATAGTACAAAATATGAATTCTGTAATTTTATATCAGCAGCAGCAAACCCTAGATTAACAAAGTCAAACTTGGTCAAACTAGCTAAAATTGACCTCTAAAATAATTGGTCAATTTCCGGTCAACTTTTCCTCGAACAGCCTAGAGAAACAACCCTTGAATAGCCCCAAAAGTTCAGTCAATTTGCAGATTTCTGAAGTCAACTTGCAACCCTAAACTAGGGCAGTCAACACCAGTCAAACCAGAGGTCAGATCACCTCGATTTTCGTGCCAAAAATTGCAGCCTACCTAGGAGAGGCAACCACACCCAATCCGCACTTCTGGAAGGTCAACGCTTAGTCAACGTTGGTCAAAGAGATGACTTGCTACCCTAGCGTCTTTCTTTCTGTGTCTTCCTTGCCCTAGGGCGTCTTCCTTTCAGCCACACGTGTGAGAGAGAGAGGCACATTTTATGCATAGGAGAGAGAGAGAGAGAGAGGCTCCTTTTATGCGTAGGGGAGAGAGAGAGAGAAGATGAGTGAATTGAATTGTCCAAATGGGAGAATGCTCCTTGTATTTATATGCAAATGTTGAGGTTGAATAGACATGACTGTTGGGCTTTTGAGCCTACATAAGTTTGCTGGCCGACCTTGACAATTTGTCCATAATCAAAATAAATTCATATCTCCATAAATACTTATCGGAATCGGATGATCTTTAGATCAATCCTACACCTCTCGATGAGAGGAATCTAGGAAAAATATTAGAAGCCATTAAGGTGATCCACATGGAGTTTGGTCCTAGTTGCCAATTTTAACAAAGAGGATGAAGTCACCAGAGAGATGAGCCTCATGGCTAACTGCTGTAGAGGAGGGCTTGTTGCCCCATGAGTTGCTCACCAAGAATAGGGTTTCTTAGCCCCCCTATCTCTAATCACATCATATCCTGCAAATCGACTAGTGCCAGTGGAAAACTTTGCAAATGTATCCTCCACCTCATCAAGGGATGCTCTATTCTGAAAAATCTGCCTCAATGCATCCTTCCTCCCCTGTGAAATTTCACCATCCATGTGAGGAGGGAATCTGCGGGAAGGTCCACCATTCAGCCACTCATGGCTGTAGTATTTTTGGTTCAATGAGTGAGCCAAACAATGTAAAAGTGTGCAATTCTTGTCCCATCTGCTGACAAGAATATCCTGTATGGTGGTGAAGAAGGCCTCTGATGATGTCTCATACTTGGGGCACTCACTTTGTAAAATAATGGTCCTCACAGACTCAATCATCGAATCCCATCCCTCATAAACCTCTCCTAGGATGGGTTGGGCTGTATCTGCAATTCGTAGCAAAACAATGATAGTGTCCATGATCTTAATAAGTAGATCTACCCTCTCCCACCAAGCATCATCTAACACTGTGTCCTTCACTCTTTTTGAGGTTGCTTGATCTATCTTCCTCCAAAAAGACCAAAACTCTGAAATAACCTTGGCTCCAAGAGCGGTCTTGACCTCCCTCAACCTCTTCAACATGATGAATGAAGAGGCAAACCATGTATCCGCAATCTTCAACAATGATAGATTGGTGTACTCCTTGTAGATTGTGAGGGCATTCGTATGATTTTATACAAAGTTGCGGATATGCCGTGCATCCTTAATAATACTTCCAATCAAAAGCACATCGGAAGCAATAGATTTAAGTGCTAAATTCAAGGAATGTATAATGCAAGGTGTCCAAAATACTTGTGGATATATAGCTTCCACAATCATGCCAGTAGCCTTGCAAACAGGTGCATTATCTGTAATGGTTTGCACACAAAAGTCAACACCTACATCTTCAATAACTTTAATGAACAACTCACCCATATATTGTGCATCCTTGTATCGTCCAAGTGCATCCATTGATTTCAAGAAAATTGGACCATTCAAGGAAGACGCCATGAAGTTGATGAGTGGGTGGCTTGCTGGATCTGCCCATCCATCAAAAACAATACTAACCCCAGATTGGCCATGTTGATTTAATAGGCTCAAGCATTTTGTCCTCCTCTTTCTTTGCCTTAGTCAACAATGTGGTTCTAAACTTCTTTGACCCAGGAGGCACATATCCTGATGGAGCCCCTTGAGTTAGAGCTCGACATATCTCAATAAATAAAGGTGAGGGTGCAACATTAAAGGATATGAAGTTCTGATAGAACAAGAATACAATGGTGAGATCAAGCTTTTCCCGTTTCTCTTTCTGAAAAAATCTTGTCCATTGGATCAAGTGCCATTGTCTTTCTTTTTGCTGCTTGTCCCCCATTAAAACTCTCAAATGGAAATTTGTTACTGCTTTTCTCAAGAATGGAAGGGGATCATCATTCTTGTTTTTTTTAGATGTTGCAGTGTTAAAATTGGCAACTAGGGCCAACTTCCACCTTAGGACAACTCATATGATGGAGATGATTATTGCATTGGATTCCTATTTCCGAGAGGTACAATTTTGATGTAAAATCATCTCATTATGACAAGTAGAAATGGAATTTTGAATTTATTATTTCTCATGGTCAAATTGTCAAGGTAGGCCTAAATCAAATGTAGGCTCATGAAGCGCAATGGATGTGTCTCCTCACCCTCAACGAATTGTATAAAGAGGAGTGACCGTTCCCTCATTTGGACATCACTCATCTCATTGCACCATCTTCTCTCTCCTCTCTTGATCGGTTCATACACTTGGAGGCTCTCTCTTCTTCGCACGTGTGGAAGGAAGGCAGATTTCAGGAGGCCGAAATTTCTGTGATTAGAGCAGCGTGACCATCGTTGACTTGGGCACTTTGACCAAGCGTTGACTTCTGTTATGGGCCAGAATTTCGATCTTTTTAGGCTGCATTCTTTGGCACGAAAATCAAGGTGATTGAGGGGTGTTTGATCGTGTTGACTGCAATGTTGTCTTTCTGGTTTGACCACATAAATTACAGCAAAGTTTGTCTGCGTTGACTAAGCTGTTTCGGGTTGAATTTTACCCTCTTTGGAGGCCGCATTTTTCTGCTGTTGATAGAGTTGATTAGAGGATGATTTGGGGCAGCTTTGACCACCGTTGACTTTCTGGTTAGGGCTGCATTGCCTGCTGATTTGGCAGTGTTTTGGACTTGTATTTATGATATTTGTACTCTCTCTCTCTCTCTCTATGTGCTGAACTATTGAAGAAGAATAAGAAGATTTGATCAAAGGGTTTCCCCACATTGGGGTTTGTCCCTGGCATCCACCACATCTTGTGTCCTTTTGTCTTGGCTTGTCTTCTACATATGATTTTACTGTCAATGTGTATAAGTTAATGTGATTGCTATTGGATATAATTGGAATTTGTCATTGGGTTGCTGAAGGAATATTGAAGTAAATTGTCTTAAGCATAGAACATACCAATGTTATCTAAAATTAACATGCAGCCACTTTTGCCACACCAACAGTGGCCTCTTTTTCCATTTCTTTCGTCTTAGCTAAAGACCCCTGTGTACATGCTCCAATTCCACAACTTGGTAAAGCCAACAAATGAGCTTTCACATGGTAATAAGTTCTCATGAAATGATTATTGCAATAGTTGCATTTCCAAGCAACATTGCCTCCTCCCTTCAACTTGTTGCTTGGCCTTTGCTCTCTTGTGACATACTTCCACAAGGGATATTTGTTTTCTTGAGCCTGCTGTCTTTCTAAATTAATTCTTCCCTCAACATTTTAAGCTGTTGTAGCAGCCCCACTTCCAATAGAGGGAACACATGCAGACCCTAATGAAATTGGAACAAGAGGGGCATCTCCATTGGGGACATTCCTCCCCTTCCTTTGCCCCTTCCCTGCTGCCCTTTATTGAGCCATGAATGCTGTAAGAAAATAAAGAAAAAAATGCACAAACTTGTAAAAAAATTGCACATGCAAGCTGTTGTAATAAAAATGCAAAAGAAAACAGAAGCAAAATGCACTTAATTGTTGCTTGAATTGCCTTCAAAATGCTCCCAAACCCTTTGCTAGTCGCTCCCACACACCCACAACAAGAGAGACAGAGAGTAGTGAGGGAGAAATGACCCAAAACTGATCTTTATGGGCCGCCTGACACACAATTCAAGGAGACACATGTCCCAAAATCGGGACACCCTGGGCACGTTCCTCGGACACGCTTAGACGCATTCGGAGGACACGTGTGCCATTGAATCGTGTCTGATTCGTTCGATTCAGGACACGTCAAGGGGTTTCAACGAATCCAGTTTCTTAGTTCACATGTCATTGGGCAATCAATAGAATCTATGTTGAATTCCAACTTGGGTGTGATCCACACATCCAGTGCTTGTAATCCTTTGGAAACTTCTAGCAAGAAACCTCTTATGTGACCCATTGAAATAGTTCTGGAATTCCTTCGTAAAAAATATTGGTTTGAGTGGTGTGCAAACAATCAAGCTCTAGCACATCCACAATCAAGCTCTAGCACATGGCACCTCCTTTTACACATCAATCTTGTTGTATTTTTCTATTCTACACAGATAAAATATGATCTTGCAGTTCAATTTATGTGCAGGAGTTTGCTTTAAAGAGTTGTTGTGCAGTCACACCCAACATCCTAGATCCCTTAATTCTCATGTGGGGTGTAGACTATTATAGCTTGTCATTTTTTGTTTTGAAAACATTGGAAACAAATACACACATGTTTGCCTTCAATCAAATATTTGATAGGATTCAAATTCAATTTGATAATGGTGTGGCATCATGCTTATTCCTCAATAATTCTTTGTCACTATCTAGTGTTTAGATCATTTCCATAAAAAATGTTCAAGTCTAGCTATTGTTAAAGAGTAATTGACCCACACATCATGGGTCAGGTGAATTAATTATTCCGAAGTCTGGTTGTAACCAAAGTCACTAGTTTTGTTGATCTGGGCAACCATAATATGAACTAGTTCACTATATATATCTAGGATGAGGACTGGAGATATACACTTCCTGTAATCAATGTAAGCATTGGTTGAACTTTTTTCGTCATGCTCAAGTGCTATGGAAGTTGGGTTCTATTTCCCTTAGGGACTATGTATGCCTATTTTATGTCAATACTTGTTCTTCTCAATTTCTTTACTGTGATTGATTCCCCTCCTCTTTTAAGTCTTTTTTCTTCTTTTTGTAATGAAAGTGCTCCTCTTTTTGGGGAAAAATTTGTAGCAAGAAAGGCTCAATTTGACTTTAGCATTAGTCAAATTGAGAAAATCGAATTTCCACATTAGCAGGACAACTTGGAGGCAGTTAACTAGTGTGACATGGCTCTTGTCACTCAGTTAGCTCAGTAAATTCGTGTTGGGGCTTAGAGTTGAGTTATGCATGTGTCACTTGTTAAATTTTAGTAATCTAGTTCAGTTATTTTTAGTTGTATTCAATTAACTAACCTCTAACTAATTGATAGAGTTAGTTGAAGGTCAATTGTTTAGTGGGACAACAATCTAACTCAAAGATTTGTTAGTTAACCGATCAATCAACCCAAAATAGCTCATGCATGCATGGAATTCGAATTGCTCAGATGAGGTGGAGGAGATAAGGCCAATGTAACATGAGTTGTATACTAGTTTGAGTGTATAGTTGTTGCATGCAGTCAAGAGATCAATCCTTGGGAATTGTACAAGCAAATAGGAGGAAATTCCTATCTTTTAGGAGCTAATTTACTCAAGGATTGTGTAAGGAAATAAGAGGCTAGATGAGCAAATAATTGGCTAAGTGTTGGCCAAAGTTTCTCATTCAGTAGAGAGAACAATTATTCTTTTGCAGGTTGTGCTTAGAGCTGGAGCAAGCAATTGTAATAGTTCTCTATTCAACTGATTAATGCAAAGAGGCTTGAGGGGTTTTTCCCAGTTGGGTTCCCCTAGAAATCATTGTGTACTTGTGGTTTTTCTTGTTGCATGTCTATGCATGTTCTAAATTGTGATTTCCATTCCGCAGATCAATAGAGTAGAATTGTGTCTCTTGTTTTTTAGTTTGAAATCTTGAGTAGTTGCAATTTCTATCAAATTTTTGTTGAAGAAAGTGTAACAAGGTCCGGTCTTCATAAATGTACTTTTGATATTTGTATTTATTCAAGAAAAGAAATATTATTTTTGTTATATTTATCAATGAGTTTCTTGCTCATTGAAATAGGTCTAGCACATGTTAAAGTGCTATAGGTGAGTCAAAGAGTCAAAAGAAAGTTTGAAGACCCTTAAGGGTATGTTACACCAGGTATAAATTTGTATACGAGTCAAAGAATATCACTCCAAGCAAAGACAAGTCCTCTCCATGCAATGACATCACCTAAAGAAGCAAAAACGAGAAAGAAAACTCAAGTCAGCCTACAGTCCTCAAGTCGGCCTCAAGTGGGCCTAAAGGAGGGACAAATCTCTATATATAGAGGCTATCCACTCCTCCAACAACAAGCTAACACACCTCTGAAATCAGCGAGCAAGGAAGACCGAAAAGGGTGAAGAAAGACGAAGTAGAAGGAGCCTCTACTGCAACAAAGAAAGAGAGACCTAAACTGAAGTTGAAGGGACTGTTTTTAGGGTGAAAACCAGTCACACGTGCGAGAAATAGAGGACAGTCTGCGATCACTACAGTAGCAAGATCACAGTCATATATATCTCGTTGTTTGGGCTAGTAACTTAGGCCTATAAGGCCTCCTACTCAAGTGAAGAAGAGGGTCTCTCAAGCGAAGGAGAAATGAGCCAAATGTATAGGGGAAACCTCCCACATATGCAAGAAACTAGGGCTGCAGTGCTGCCATATCAAGTCTACAACTACACCTCAAGAAGAAGCTCAGTTGGATCAAGGGAAGGAAGGTATCCTCATTGGTGAAGGATCTTAGCAAGGATCAAAGATTGAAGTCTCTTCTAGAGCTCACATAAAAAAGGTCCATCACCAATTGCCGAAGGAAGGGGGACGAAGTGCCAGGGAATGAAGTGTCGGAAGGAGTCAAAGTGTCAAAAGAAAGAAGGACTTGACTTGTGCTTGGAGGATATTCTTGTCAAGGGTCTAGGGGTTTGGCATTGATCAATAGAAGCTTCAATAAGAGAAATTTACGAAAGGGTTTTCCTCTCTAAGAGAGAGAGGTTTTGCCCTGGCAGAGAGACAATATTTTGTGTTTTGGTAGTAGTTTGATGAAGTAAACACACACACAATAATAATAAGAGAAGAAGATCAAACTAACAAGATAAATTGTAAGAGTGCTTCACAAATTGTTATCAAGTCTAGAAGAATCCTACTATACCCCATTGCCCTAGATTCTTCAACATGGAATCGGAGCAAAGGTTACACATCAAGGAAATGGCATCTCAAGAACACTCATAAGGTGACTCATCTAAGAACGACATCTCAAGAACATCTACAAGGTTGAAGCATCAAGCCAAGAAGTCTCAATCACATCAAGGACAAGAAGGTATACTATCTACTATTCATCAAGGAAGACTACAAAACAAGAAGAAAAACCTCATATAAAGGCACCTACAAGAAGAGAAAATCAAAGAGGGAACTACATCAAGCTACAAGTCATCAAGCAAATCTCATAATCAAGCAAGTCCGTTTGGAGAAAGCAACTTGAAGAACATCAAGATCGAAGGAAGGCAAGCCATCAAGTCTTCAAGAAGAAAGCAAGTCCACTACATCTCAAACTCTATCAAGTATATGTCCCCTTCTGAATATACATCAATGTATTTTTGCAAGGAAAGCAACAAATTGGTTGGGACCAATAACTTCCTTGCATGGAAAAAGAGGACTGATTTACTTCTCAAAGAGAATGAACTTCTAGATCACATCAAAGGGAATATCACTATCCCCGCTAAGGAACAAACTCAAGCCTTAGCTAAGTACAATAAGGATGAGACAAGAGCTCAAAGGATTCTAATAGAATCTATCAAGGACTCTCTCATTCCTTATGTCTCCAAATTTGAAACATCAAAAGAAATTTATGACAAGCTAATAGAGCTATTCTCGGTAAGCACAACTGGAGAAGTGATATCTCTACGAAATGATTTGTACAAGATGAAGATATCAAAGGAAGGAATAGCTCCCTACTTCATGAAGATCTTTGAGATGAGGGATCAACTTCAAGAGCTAGGAGAAGTCATGTCTGACAGAGAAATGACAACTGTAGTACTCAATGCTCTACCTGAGGATTGGGGCAACTTCACATCAAGCATATATGCCAAGAAGGAAGCTACCCCACTAAGTGAACTATGGTCTCTATGCAAGATAGAGGAAACTAGACTCAAAGCAAAGGATGATGTGGGATCAAAGGAGCAAGCATTTGCTACCATGGCCAAGAGAAAGGGAAAATTTGGCAAATTTGGTCCACGAAGAACAAGCAATAGAGATATGTCCAAAGTCCAATGCTTTGGATGCCAAGAATATGGACACTACAAAAGGGATTGTCCTAAACTTAAGAAGGACAACAACAACAAAAGAAAAAGGGAAGAAGCTCATGTAACTCAAGAAGTGAAAGAAGAAGACAAGAAGCAAAAAAAGGAAGATCCTCCAAATCTCTACTATGACTAAGTCAACCTCTTTACTTAAAAGTCTTCTTTCAAAGTTTTGAGTAGTATAGGAGCATATAGAAATATAATAGATTGCATGATTAAAGATATCTTCTAGAATATAGGAGCATGGTAGATATAGCTCAAGATATTCATATAGAAGGAGCATACCTATTATAGGACCTCATCCACAATGAAAGAATAATTGATCATAATTAAAATCTTAGAAGGCCTCCATCATCAAAGGAAGAAACATTTGCAAGAGAAGGGTCTTCAAGATCTTCTGATAGAATCTTTAAAAGAAGGTTCATACATAAGGGCAGATGTCTCATTGAGAGTCCCATTTATGGGATTCAAGAAAGGAAGACATGCAGGAAAGAGAAGATGAAGCAAGAAAGGGTACACCAATCAAGGAGAACTATCAAATAAAGCCAAGATGATCAAAGGAGAATCAAGATGAGGTATGTATGCATCAAAGATTACGTCATGTCATCATATATATATATATATATATTATTGAGTCATGGGAATAGTTCTATGACATGATCAAGTGTAAAAGGATCTCTTCCACCAATGACATGCTCGAAGGCATGCACTACAATGCAATGAAGGTCAACATGAAGTTCTCCCATAACGAGTATAAGGTAGTTGACTAATCATCCAAGAAGAAGCTAATGAAGAAAGAGATCAAGCATATGAAGAACACCATGGTCACAAAGAATCACTATCTGACAAGATCCATTAAAGACATCTCCTGAAAGAAGGCATGACAACTCTGACAAAGGAAGAAAAAGATCAAAGGACCCTTGACACCTATGAAGGCCTTGGAGATAGTAAGGTGCAAATAACTAATTTAACTCTACAAAGATGTCATGATGAAGAAGTCATCCAACAAAAGCACCATTTAATGCTGAAGCAATATCAGGATGAAGTCATGAAGGGCTACTAAATCAATGTATGGGAACAAGCAAGTACAAGTAAACATCCATGTGAAAAGTATTCCAAAGCATAGACAAGATGACAAAGGAGTAGCCAGATGACAAGAGGACCTGATATATATCAAGAAGGCCACTTTCCACGAAGGGAGCAATGACATGACAAATCAGGAAGGAAAGTGATCGATGGTCAGTGCCCTACCAAGAAGAAGTTCAAACAAAGACTTCATGGCATCGAAGGAAAGAAGGAGATCAAGCAGCTGAAGGACCCATGAAGAAGAAGTTGCTGATGAATGGACAAGTCCTTAGCTAAGAGGGAGTTCTAACAAGTTCCGAACTACAAAGGAGCTTGGGCAAGTTCCTTGTCAGAGGAAACTTGGGCATGTCTTCCTCAATTAAAAGGAAGAAATAGACACAACATTCTTGTCTTCACTTGGGAAGAAACAATGGGAGGATTGGGTAATCACCTCGCATTCAATGCTCTTTGAGGATGTGTAGGGCATCCAAGACAAGAGTAGGCAAGAGGACCGATATTCTTTGAGGGTTGGGAACACAAGACAAGAATAGTCTTAGAAATTCATACTCAGTGAACACTCGGGTGGGTATGTACCTTGAGAGACAATGACTAAGGTGTCTATAAGTCATTGGTCTCGCCAACATTGTGCTCTGATCTTATGAGAGATAGAGCTGTTAGTCAAGGCCTTGCTATGAACAATGTTGGTTACTATGATGCTATAACAGATGGATTGCCAATTCGGTTTCTCTTATGTGAATTCTTCAAGATTGAAAAATAGCCAAACACCTTGTAATGATTTATGAATACCTCCCTAGTTAAGAGGGAGTGTTGAAGAAAGTGTAACTAGGTTCGGTCTTCATAAATGTACTTTTGATATTTGTATTTATTCAAGAAAAGAAATATTATTTTTGTTATATTTATCAATGAGTTTCTTGCTCATTGAAATAGGTCTAGCACATGTTAAAGTGCTATAGGTGAGTCAAAGAGTCAAAAGAAAGTTTGAAGACCCTTAAGGGTATGTTACACCAGGTATAAATTTGTATACGAGTCAAAGAATATCACTCCAAGCAAAGACAAGTCCTCTCCATGCAATGACATCACTAAAAGAAGCAGAAACGATGAAGAAAACTCAAGTCGGCCTACAGTCCTCAAGTCGGCCTAAAGGAGGGACAAACCTCTATATATAGAGGCTGTCCACTCCTCCAACGACAAGCTAACACACACTTTGAAATCAACGAGCAAGGAAGATTGAAAAAGGGTGAAGAAAGACGAAGTAGAAGGAGCCTCTAGTGCAACGAAGAAGGAGAGACCTAAACCGAAGTTGAAGGGACTGTTTTTAGGGTGAAAAACAGTCACACGTGCTAGAAATAGAGGAAAATCTGCGGTCACTACAACAACAAGATCACAATCATATATATCTCATTGTTTGGGCTAGTAACTTAGGCCTATAAGGCCTCCTACTCAAGCGTAGAAGAGGGTCTCTCAAGCGAAGGAGAAAAGAGCCAAAAGTATAGGGGAAACCTCCCACACGTGGAAGAAACTAGGGTTGCAGGCTGCAGAGCTGCCATATCAAGTCTACAACTACACCTCAAGAAGAAGCTTGGTTGGATCAAGGGAAGGAAGGTATCCTCATTGGTGAAGGATCTCAGCAAGGATCAAAGATTGAAGTCTCTTCTAGAGCTCACATAAACAAGGTCCATCACTAGTTGCCGAAGGAAGGAGGACGAAGTGCCGGAAGAAGGATTCAAAATGTCAAACAAAGGAAGGACTTGACTTGTGCTTGGAGGATATTCTTGTCAAGGGTTTAGGGTTTGTAATTGATCAATAGAAGCTTCAGTAAGAGAAATTTACTAAAGGGTTTTCCTCTCTAAGAGAGAGAGGTTTTGCCATGGAAGAGAGCCAATATCTTCTGTTCTTGTGTTTTGGTAGTAGTTTGTTGAAGTAAACACGCACACAATAATAATAAGAGACGAAGATCAAGCTAACAAGATAAATTGTAAAAGTGCTTCACAAATTGTTATAAAGTCTAGAAGAATCCTACTATACCCCATTGCCCTAGATTCTTCAACAATTTCTACATGGTATCAGATCCCTGAAATCACATTAGAACCAATATTTCGAACTTGTCTCAGGAATTTCGAATTTGTAGCTTCAGTGCAACAATTTTTCTTTAGGATCAGGAGAATATCTTTCAACAGACTATGATTGGAGTATGCCTTGGAGGGTAGCTCAAATTTCATAGCCTGGAAGGATCGAATGGAAACGACGCTTGATGATAATGGTGTGTTAGATTATGTTAAAACTAACATTGCAAAACCCCAACAATTTGATGCACAACAATTAGCCCAATGGAAGAAGACCATGATAATTCTTCTAGAAGGTGTGAGAGACCATGTGGTCATAAATCTCCATGGCAAAGAGACACCATTTGCTATGTGGAAGACATTGATTGAGCTATTAAAAAATAGTAGTGAACATAGAAAATTGGCCATGAAAGACAAACTTCAAAACATAAGAATGTAGAAGAATGATACTGTTCCACAATATCTCTCCAGGTTCACATGGGTTTGAGATGAGCTTGGAGGGGTTGGGGTGAATATTGTAGAAGATGACCTGGTGAGCCTAGCTCTTCTAGGCCTTCCAAAATCCCGACACAACTACCAGGACTCTCTGAATGGATGGGAAAAATTATTGAATTGGGCAAGGTTGTGGTCTGATTTGGTTCAAGAAGAGTTCAGGAGGAATACTAGAGATGGAACATCATCGAGAGCAGAGGATGAAGAAAATTTTGCATTGGCTGGAGAGGGGAAGAAGGGCAAAGGAAAGAAGACCCAAAGCAAACCTGAATCCATCCAAAATAATGGCAAGAAGAAAGACTTGAGCAAGATAAAATGCTTCCATTGCCATGAATACAGGCACTATGCAACTAAATGTCCGCACAAGAAGTCTAACAAGAAGCCTTCAAGAGGAGCAGGAGGTGAAGCACTGGTTTCATAATTCGAATTAGACTTCACCCTGATAGCATGCATGGCAAACACTGTTATGGGTAGTGTGTGGTACCTTGATTCCGGTGCCTTGTTCCCTATGATAGGGTGCAAGGAGTTTTTTAGTTGCCTGGAGAGGAAGGATCTCCAGATGCATATCGAAATGGGGAATGACAGGAAGTAGAATGCTACAGGAATTGGTACTGTAACCTTTGAGAGGGATAAAGCCTCTCCTCTTTGCCTCAAAGATGTTATGTTTGTATCTGGGCTGAAGAAGAACCTGATCTCTGTAGCAATATTGGAGGATAGAGGCTATGATGTTATTGTCAATAAAGGGAAAGCCTTTCTGAGATACATAGCTAGCGGGCAAGTGAAGCAAATCAGGGTTCGAGTGAAGAACCTATACAAACTTAGGTGGGAGATTGCACTGCATTGAACAGTAAGGTTGAAAGAGTGTAGAGTCGAGATGTTGGAGAACTCTGGCATAGTAGATTGGGTCATCTACACCATCATGCCTTAAAAATCATGCAACAAATTACCAACGGTCTCCCTAAAGGCTCCCTTGATCAGTAGGTTGTTTGCAAGGGTTGCAAATTGGGGAAATATGTAAATCCACTTTCCATGACCGAGATAGCAGAGCAGATGCAATCTTGGAGTGAGTCCACTGTGATGTTTGTGAACCCTTTTCAGCCTTCGCAACAAAACATGAGTACTATATTATTTTTATTGATGATTTCTCTTGGAAATGCGGGATCTTCTTAATATTGTGCCAAATTATTTTATGGGTTTGACGAACAATACACTGTACTGTTGGATATATTGTATTGGAATGTGGATTCATTGAATGCTACTTCGCTCTATTCAGACTATTATATCTTTGAAAAACTGGTATTGTTCACTGAAGAATATGTTAATTGTATTAAACTGACACTTATTTGGAAAAGGAAATTCTGCTGAAATCCTAGTAACCTGGAAAACGCTTGGGGCAGAATTACTCTAGTTCACTACATAGAGGGTGATATTGATGATGAGGATCCCAATATAGGCAATGACTTTTATGATATGCAGGTATTTGTTGTAACATGATCTTTTTTTGGACTATATAGGCCATCTAGAGCCTCTTTGTTGATGTATTTTTGGTTCAAAGATGGATTGCACTCGACGCTATTTTGGTTATATGCACACTTGCTATATATATGAGAAACTTTTCATATATGTGTATAATGGCTTGGATTCATCTTAATGCACATGTATATTTATGTATTATTCTTCAAAGTTTGAATATTTATGTATTTTTAGGTCGACAGGTTTTTTGGTTTGGTTTTTTTCCGATTTCCAGTTTTGGGGTCAACGAGTCTGGTACTGCTAACATTGGTTCATTGTCCATTGGTCATTTTCAGTTTTAATTTTTGAGTCTTAGACTCTAGATATTGGATTGAGACATTGACTTGTCACTCTTTACTATTTTTGAGTTTGAGTAATTTCAATTTACTATTCCAGTTTTCAGACTTTAGTATCCATTATTTTGCTTAGTACTAATCAAATTTTAGAATAATGAATCATGAATTTAAATCAATGTGGATTCTAGAATGATGAACGATGAAATTAAATCAATGTAGATTCTAGATTTCTGAATGATGAATTTTAATCAATGTATACATTATTTTACTATTTCTATTTCATTGAATCATTTATGATGTATGAATCAGTGTATTTCATTATTGAATTTGAATTATATATATATCCCCACCCCCCTTGAATTTCCCTAAAATTTGGGGGTGTTCTCACCTGTTCCACCTGTGCATCCCCCTATTCCTGCATCCCCCCGTCCTGGAAACTTGGTTGAACATTGTTTGATAGGGCATTGGGTATTGATACAATGTGACATACAATGCAAGCTGGGTGAAGAATCATAGGCATTGACAATACTGGTCAATGTAATTCTATATGATGTTGGTGTTGGGACTTTATCTGAAGGTAAAGGTCCAAGATAGTCAGCATCAGAAGGAGCAATGGTGGATTTGGTTAAACATATTGATATCTAGTATTCCGTACTTCCATTGTCTTTGTTTAAATGCCTTATAGGACTAGGTCATTGCAAAGCCAGAATGGCAAACCTGTTTTCTTCTCATTTCCCATAGTCAACAATCACAGGTCAATGTGGTTTTTATTCAATTGGATTCTTTTTTTGGGTAAGTTTGGCAACAGTGAGGCGACATCATGGCCGTGTCCAAGAATAGCACCCGAATAGGAGGGGGAATTGAACCAGTGACTTAACATCTAGGAGTGCCTTAACAACGCACCTGATCACCGTCTATCCAAGACCCCGTGGACATTCCATTAGAAAAATTCAAGATAGATGCTTTTTAAATGCATCTCTTTTTAGTCAGATTTCAAACCCATTAGTTTTAGAAAATGGGGTTGCAAGGTTGCTTTTTCCAAAGAATATATTTTTTTTTTTATTTCTGATAAGAGAAAAACACAAGACTGAGCTATGAATCTGGAGACTCATTGCAGTGCTTCAAGCAACCGTGAAGTTTTTTGGTAGGAAATGATTTCATGAAGTTTCAGTCTACCTTTTTTGCTCAGCAGATTTTTGCTTGTTTCATTCTTATGATTCTATGTCTAAAGTTGTTCATGGAAGATGTTTAATGCAGTTGGCACTGACTAATAAAAGGATGCAGATTTCATGGTGTTCCAGCAGAAGAACGGTTGCACTGGAGATCTTTTCTAGTAAAACTGGGGACAGAGAATCTTAGAGGTGCAAAAAATGAAGAGCTTTTTGTAGCATCTCATAAGTATGCATCATTATCTTGCCCTTTGATTTCATGTTAGTGGACATTTGAATTGAGATTGTTTTTCTTTTTAATAATTTTATTGCATATGCTAGTAGGGGATGTAAAGTGACCATAAACATAAATTATTGTGAAAATTGAGGTTTCTTTCTTTGGTGACAATGAAGTTATATTTGCAAGCAAAGGTTTCCTAATCACCTCTTTTGTAGCATTTTTGTGGGATAACCAGTTGTTACAATACAAATACACATATCAGAATCATACCCTCTTAGAAGCATGCATGTGATTTTTGAAACAATGTGAAGCATTAAATGTCATTAGGAAGCTGCATCAGCTTGAATGTTTTCAGCAATTCTTTTGGAAAGCAGAAACTGAGTCACTAACCCCATGGTACAGATAGAATGCTTGCAATGGTAAAACTAAATTATTCACATGCATTTTGATGTGGTGTAATATTTACCACTCAAAGGAGCTATACCTTAGGGATTGCTTAATTAGACGAATTAATTTTCCAGATTTTGTGACCTAGTGACCATGAATAATAGTTGCCCCAGAAGGTCTTAATTCCATTAATTGATGTGGTAATCATGGATACAAAGACAAAGAGACCTAGTCATTCCTTGTTATGACCAAGGATGACTAACTAGAGTGACTTTTACCAACTCTAAAATAGAGAGAGATTACATTAATGGTGGTTAAGGTAAAAATGGAAGTCATGGACAAGAGTGGTCGCCGAGACATAAAGTCTATAAGAAAAGAAGCAAGGCAAGAAATTGTCAAGATTTGAGGAAGTGAAAATATCATTGAGGTCTACCAAAGGAGGAAGAAGGCAGTCATAATAGACACGTCCTATTATCACAAAATCTCACACATTAGTGCAAAGCCTATCAGAAGGGTGTATACAAGTGTAACATGGAAGTGTTACCTCTGTCTCTTTTGTAATCACTTCCCTTGTTTTAGTGAAGGATAAAATCCAACACAAGGCAGGATTCCCGAGAAACTTCAAGGAATCCTATAGCAAGATGGGAATGTCTATGGCCTCCTATGTTAGTAACTCAAACATACCACCACCAAATTAAGTATTCAAAATGAAACAAGGTGGTTAAAACAATTTCCAGATTTATGTGAGTGAAGTATCCAAAACAATTTGTGACACATGTCAAGTGAAGATAGGGCAAGGAAGTACCCCAAACACTATAAATAAAACAAAAAACTATGGCTGTGTAAAACTTGTGTGAAAGATGACAATCTTCAGCAAAATATTAAGTTATAACAGCAGAAATAATTCAGCCCTTTGAGTTTGAGAGGACTACACGCTTAACCTTTGCCTTGAGACACTGCGATCCGGGAGCATCTAAGCTGTGAAAATCACCCAAGGATTGAACCAGCCTGGGCCACACCAGCGCTTAACATGGCTGGATTTTTGCCCATAGAGTTTCGAACTAATGACCTTCACATCACAGAGTGATTTAACAGTACACCCCATTACCTTCTATTCTACGCCCCGTGGGCAAAAAATGCAAGTTAAATTAGGGTTTTATAACAATTATTTTTCTGACATAATAAGGGCACATAACAGCCCTAACAGTGCAAGCCGTCAAGCCCTATAGGGCCAAAAATTCAATTAGAAATACAATAAATGACAACAAGATATATGTTTGATGATTAAATGCTAACTAAATCCTATACATCTACCCTAATCATGGCTGAAAACTGAACTACAATTGCAAATAAACTCTAATCTAACCCTAAAACAATAAAATAAGAGGTTGATTTTGATTTTAGAGATTGACTAATGGGAGTTAAGACTCGTTCCTACTATTTTTTTGGGCTTATGGAGTCAAGCCATGAACTTTCTTATAAGAAAATGAAAAATGGATCTTGGATAAACCCTAGGGTAGTCCAAGACAAACCCAAAAGTATTCCTATAGAAAGATAACTAGAGTGCTTTACTACAAACCATAGATTGTCTGTTTATGTCCTTCAACAAGTCTTCGAAAATGATTTCAAGGGGGGGTTCTCCATTAAAATCCCTCCTAGGGTTTACAAGATAAGGTCTATTTAAGAAAGATGCAAGGAAAAAAGTATTTTCATCACTTGTTAAGCACATGAAGATTTCATATATTCAATAAACAAATCCAAAATGATCTAGAAAGAAGTTGAGAACACTTTATAGGTAAACCAATGCTCATCAATGAAATCCTAGCCATGAATCATTGTTCAAAACTTGAAAAAGCATCCATAGATCATATCTCCAAGATATTGCATAAGTCATTCATCCATAACGAGCTATGTAAGAGAAGACAAGTAGCAATGTTGGAAATGAAGGCTAGCGCTCCCCTTTTTATACAAGGGGGACCAATTGCTTACCTTCATCTGGCTAATAGCCACTAAAAGCCCCTAAAACATACAAAATCCATGATACAAGGAGGATAGGTCTCAGGCTGACCCAATGTTCCACCAAGGTTTTGGGACGAGGGGGCGAGGAGTGGCCTATGCAAAAGCTCCCTGCCAATTTTTAGGAAATGTTGTAAAAATTTCTGTTTTCCCACCCCGGTTTTCAGTTTCTCCTTATTTCTCCCATGTAGTTAAATGCCCATTCCCATAACCATACATTTAACAGACTGAAAAAATAAATATTGCTGAAAACACAAATTTTGGAAATTTTTCAGAATGCTGGAAATTGCAGAATTAAAAATCAGCAATTAAAAACAGCCATTAAAACACTGATATTTTTGGTCAACTTGACCCTGGAAAAACCCCTTACAACTCTTGGGGAAAACCAGTTTGAGAGCTCTTCTTTATTTCTGAAAATTGTCTTTTTACAGTGAGAATTATTCAGCAAAAAATCAGCAAGCAAATTTACAACTTATCTCCTTTCCCGTGCCTCACAACAATCTGGAAATTACAGCAAACAGGACAGCAATAAATGCTGTACGACCTCCGTTTTGTGTGCAGAAAAATCAGCAAACTGCTCCTCGATTTTTGTGCAAAAATCTGCCTTTCACTATGTGCTGAATCAGCTGTACAAATCTGCTCAACTGCTGCCTTGGAATGTGTGCCAAGCTGCTGTCTCCTTCTCCTTCCTGCTCAGAAATCTCTCTTGCTCTCTTGCTCTCCTTCTCCCAATCTGCTCATGAAAGAATGAATGACCTTTTCCTCCTTTAATATAACTCCAAGTGACTTTTGGGTGATCCAAGTGACTTTTGGGTGATCTCTAAATCCAATGGCTGAAATAGATTTAGATCAATGGTTGAGATTAAATGCTCATTTAAATCTCACTTTCTATTTTTTAATTCACCCCACTTTAATAAAGACCCACTTAGTCATTTATTTCCAAAGTCACTTTTCCTTTCTAAGTTTTCATTGACTTTATAAAAGTCACTTTAAAATTAGACTTAATAACTTTATCACTTAAAGTCACTTTTAAATTAGATTTAACTCTATAAAATTATAAAGTCACTTTAGGAGAAAAATTAAATTCTTTTGGACACTTTTTCCTAGGCCAAAGATCAAAGACTAAGGGAACCACCTGTCCTCCGGTACCAAATTTCAACACTCCCTCTTACCGAGGAAGGTGTTCCTCACCACACCCATCTTGTCTCTGAAGTAGACATGCTTGCCCCGTGGTAAGGCTTTGGTAAGGATATCTGCAACCTGCTCATCAGTGGAAATATACTCAAGCTTCACAACTCCCTTCTGAACATAGTCTCTGATGAAATGATATCTGATCCCGATATGCTTTGACCTGTCATGAAATACTGGATTCTCCGTGAGTTTAATGCAACTCTGATTATCACAGTAAATCACTGAAGGTCTCAACGGCTGACCAAATAAGCCAAACAACATCTTGCGAAGCCAGATGGCCTCACAACTAGCTAGACTCGCTGCCATATACTCTGCTTCCGCTGAACTCAGTGCTACTGACTGCTGCTTCCGGCTGAACCATGACACTACTGCTGAACCCAACCCAAAACAACACCCTGAAATGCTCTTCCTATCAGAAGCACAACCTGCCCAATCAGAATCAGTGTATCCTGCCAATCTCACTCCATCTCCCTGCCTGTAGTCCAGACCATAATCCACTGTCCCCTGCAAGTACCGCAAAATGTGTTTTGCAGCCACCCAGTGAACCTTCCTAGGCTCACACATAAACTGACTCATCGTGTTGACTGCAAAACAGATATCTGGTCTAGTGTTGACCAAATACATCAAGGAACCAATCAGCTGCCTGTACAATGTGGGATCCACCAACTCGGAATCCGAAGCATGAAGCTTCTTCCAGTTGGTGATCATCGGTGTCGACATGGGTCTACAATCCTCCATGTGGAATCTGCTAAGGATGTCCACAATATACTTCCCCTGCCCCAGGAAGAAATGCCCCTCCTCCTGCCACACCTCCAAACCCAAAAAGTAATGCATCAAGCCGATGTCCTTCATCTCAAACTCCGCCGCAAGATATCTCTTGCAGTGCTCTATGAGTCTCTCTGCACCTGTAATGATCAAGTCATCCACATACAGCACCAGAATGAGAGGCTCCTCACCAATCACAATAAAGTAAAGGTTCGGATCTGCCTCACTCTTTGTGAAACCCATCCCCTGCAAGTATGCATCTATCCTGGAGTACCAAGCTCTGGGAGCTTGCTTCAGGCCATAAAGGGCCTTCTTCAATCTGCACACATGGGACTCCTTCCCATGCACCTCAAAGCCCTGTGGCTGCTCAATGTACACCTCCTCCTGTATGAAGCCATTGAGAAATGCGGTCTTCACATCCATCTGGTGGATCTTCCAACCCATCTCTGCTGCTATCGATATAATGGAGCGGATCGAAGTATATCGAGCCACGGGAGCGAAGGTCTCCTCATAATCAACTCCCTCTACCTGGGAGAACCCTCTAGCCACAAACCTCGCTTTGAATTTCTCAATGCTGCCATCTGCAGCATGCTTTACCTTGTAAAGCCATCTGGAAGTAACCACGGATTTGCCCTCAGGCCTCGGCACCACCTCCCAAACATCATTCTTCATGATAGAAGAATACTCCTCCTGCATGGCCTCTCTCCAGACCTGCTGGCTAGTTGCCTCCTCATAGCTAGAAGGCTCAGAGTCAAGGATGCTGGTAACCATCGCCATATAACTACAAAACCTCTCAGGTGGTCTACTCTCTCTGACCGGCCTCTTCGGCTCAGCAACAGATGTGGCATCTCTCAAGGTGTCCTGAAGCCACTTGGGCTTCCTCTTCCCTGAGCGCACTTCTTCCACCGGAGAATGAAACTCCTCCTCCTCATCATCATCAGTAGCCTGAACTCCTGACTGTCTGTCTGCTGTCCTCCTGCCTGCACCTGAACCTGTAGAAGCTGAGGTACCGTGTGAACTGTCCATCAGTGGACTCCCTAGTGAACTGCTCTGTGAACTGCTCTGCATGCTGCCCGGAGCACCACCCCTCTGGCTCGATGAGCCACTGCTCACTGACGGACCTGACATCCTCATAGATGTACCTCCGGATCCTCCTGATCCCTGCCCACTGGATCCCTGCGACTGACTCAACTGCTGCTGAGGGTCTGGCTGATCCAGATACTCTAACTCCCGTGACCTCCTAAAGGCCCTGTCCTCCTCGAACTTCACATCCCGTCTGGCAACAACTCTCCTCTGTGCAGGGATGTAAATCCGAAAGGCCTTTGAGGTCTCACTGTAGCCCACAAAGATACCCTTCTCTGCGGTGGGCTCTAGTTTGGTCCTCTTCTCCTTGGGTATATAGGAGTATGTTATGCATCCAAAGATATGAAGATGACCAATATCAGGCTTCTTCCCAGAGAAAGCCTCCTCCGGAGTCATGTGCCCCAAGGCACGATGCGGACTCCTGTTCTGCAAGTAAACACCTGTGTTGCAGGCTTCTGCCCACAAGAACAATGGCAACCCCTGATCATGTAACATGGCTTTGGCAGCCCCTATGATGGATCTGTTCTTCCTCTCTGCAACTCCGTTCTGCTGGGGGTTGTAAGGAACAGTGAACTCCCTCCTAATGCCTGCCTCCGCACAATAGTCAACAAACTCTCCAAGGGTGTACTCTCCTCCATTGCCCGACCTCAAGGACTTGATCTTTCGACCTGTCTGAGTCTCCACAAGAGCTCTGAACTCCTGAAACCGCTTGAAGACCTCTCTCTGGTCTTCAAAAAATAAATCCAGGTCCTCCTGGAATGATCATCAATGAATAACACATAGTACTCATATCCACTCAAGGAAACATGAGACATCCGACCGCTCACATCGGAATGAATCAAATCAAGTATCCCCGTCGCTCTGCTGTCACTGCTGGGAAAAGGGGATTTGGCAAACTTGCCCATTGCACAACCTCTGCAAGTATCAAAGTGATCAGTATTGAAATCTGGCACACCTGTAGTGATCTCCCGCAATGTCCTCAAGGCTCCATGATACATATGTCCCATCCTGCGGTGCCAAATCTCACACAGCTCAGAACTGCTAGCTCTGCTGTCGGTACTACTGCTCAATGCCAAAAGGGGTTGGAATGCAAACTTGTACACCTTTGCATGGCGTACACCTATCACTCTAGTTGAATCAGTTGGAGTGTCCCTGGGATACATCAACACCTGTCCTCCCCTGAACAGTACCTCATATCCTCTGTCCTCCAAAGCTGAGACGGATATGAGGTTCTTCCTCATCCCTGGCACATAAAGAACCTCTGACACCTTCAAGGGAGGTTTGGACTCCCTCTGAAATGTCACTGTCCCCACCCCGACTGCTCTAACAACTCTGTCATCACCGAGTACTACCTCAATATCAGTGCCACTCTCTGAAAGCTCTGAGAAGTACTCACGGACTCCTGTCATATGACGTGAAGCCCCACTGTCCACATACCAGATACCTAAAGATGCTCCGCTAATTGAGGGAAAAGCATGCTCCCTCTGAACCTGTGTGGCAGGTGATCCTGCACTAGAGGACTCACACGTAGTGAACGCAAACTCTCGGTCAAAACGACCAGCAAAGTCCTCAATCTCTGCTGAAGCTGCCACGTCCTGGTTCTTCCCCTTCTTCTTCTTCTTCTCCGGACACACAACTGCATAGTGTCCCATCTTTTGACAATTCCAACACTTCACCTTGGAATAGTCCTTCTGTGTGTTCCCCTGTTTACCTTTACCTTTGCCTTTGCCCCCACCACTGCTTGTGGAAGCCTGCTTCTTCCCTTTGCCTTTCTTGCCTCCTGCCACCAGTGCTACGTCCTCATCCTGCTCAACTGGCTTGACTGCCCCAAGCTGTCCTTTCCTGATCTCTGTCTGAATGCAATCATCCCAAAACCTCTCCCATGTGGGAAGGGTCTCACGTGCACAAACCCCATCAGCAAAGTTCAACCATGAACGGGGGAGGCCATTCACTGCAATACGCACCAACTCAGTGGATGGAATGGCCTCTCCAATCGCTGCCAACTCATCTCTCACATTGGTAATCTTTGTGAGATATCCAGCTGCACTATCATTACCCATCTTAATGTTCTTCAGCTTCTCCTTCAGGACCATCTTCCGGTTCTCATTGGTACTCTGGTAGAGATTGGACAATGCTGTCCACATCTCATGGGCATTGCTCTTTCCTCTCACATGAGGAATGCAATGGTCTTTGATTCCGTCTAGAATCAGCCTCTTACCCTTATTGTTCTTCTTTTTATACTCAGCCAACTGAGTAACATCAGTGGGCACAATAACAGGGTTCTGTGTGGTATGCACCATGATATCCCAGACTTCTGCTTCCTCAAAGATACTCTGCATTCTCTCCTTCCAAACGCTGTAATTTATATGCCCATCCAGCCTATCCTCCACCCTCAATCCCAATGACATCCTGCTGTCCTAAAACTGAAAAATAGCACTGCTGTAGTAAAGATAAAACTGCTGTTTATGAAAAAATCAGCTTGCTGGAATTTTCTGAGTGAAAAATCAGCAACTGTAATTTTTCCTTTTGCTGTCCCAAACTGCCCTTCAGCACTCAAGCTCTGATACCATGTAAAAATTTCTGTTTTCCCACCCCGGTTTTCAGTTTCTCCTTATTTCTCCCATGTAGTTAAATGCCCATTCCCATAACCATACATTTAACAGACTGAAAAAATAAATATTGCTGAAAACACAAATTCTGGAAATTTTTCAGAATGCTGGAAATTGCAGAATTAAAAATCAGCAATTAAAAACAGCTATTAAAACACATTAAAACACTGATATTTTTGGTCAACTTGACCCTGGAAAAACCCCCTACAACTCTTGGGGAAAACCAGTTTGAGAGCTCTTTTTTATTTCTGAAAATTGTCTTTTTACAGTGAGAATTATTCAGCAAAAAATCAGCAAGCAAATTTACAACTTATCTCCTTTCCCGTGCCTCACAGCAATCTGGAAATTACAGCAAACAGGACAGCAATAAATGCTGTACGACCTCCGTTTTGTGTGCAGAAAAATCAGCAAACTGCTCCTCGATTTTTGTGCAAAAATCTGCCTTTCACTATGTGCTGAATCAGCTGTACAAATCTGCTCAACTGCTGCCTTGGAATGTGTGCCAAGCTGCTGTCTCCTTCTCCTTCCTGCTCAGAAATCTCTCTTGCTCTCTTGCTCTCCTTCTCCCAATCTGCTCATGAAAGAATGAATGACCTTTTCCTCCTTTAATATAACTCCAAGTGACTTTTGGGTGATCCAAGTGACTTTTGGGTGATCTCTAAATCCAATGGCTGAAATAGATTTAGATCAATGGTTGAGATTAAATGCTCATTTAAATCTCACTTTCTATTTTTTAATTCACCCCACTTTAATAAAGACCCACTTAGTCATTTATTTCCAAAGTCACTTTTCCTTTCTAATTTTTCATTGACTTTATAAAAGTCACTTTAAAATTAGACTTAATAACTTTATCATTTAAAGTCACTTTTAAATTAGATTTAACTTTATAAAATTATAAAGTCACTTTAGGAGAAAAATTAAATTCTTTTGGACACTTTTCCCTAGGCCAAAGATCAAAGCCTAAGGGAACCACCTGTCCTCCGGTACCAAATTTCAACAAATGTGGGGGGACGTCAAGGTCTTAAAAGCTTATAAATATAAAATATAATTTATAAATTGAGTCCACTATGACAATTGGGTTTGAATTGAAAAGCTGCAAAGCATGATCATTGATATGAATATCATTATCTAATATCATATAAATTTAAAATTTTAATTTACAATCATACATCATACATTATGATTAAAGTTTAAACCATATTGATGTTCCACTTCCTACCATGAACATTGAATACTGAACAATGAATATTGACATAAAATTATAAAAGTCAAGTCTGATACATCAAGAGTCAAAATTTTATAGAGTCAGAATAACATAAGAACATCAACATATCGAAAGATAAACGTGTTGGAAATAATACTGAGAGGGGGGGGGGGTGAATCAGTATTATCAGATCAGTAAAACCTTTCCAATTTCATACTCAGAAACATATATGCTACTTCAATTAAGTGAACCCGCGTGTACACGCTACTGTGTCTAATGCAACCAGCGTATATCTAGAGATCTTATAATTCAGTTAGCTTAATCTTTAGTAAATGCATCAGAACATTATTAAGCATATTAATAGTAAACAGGTGCAGTATAACATAACATAACATCACACAAGAGCCACACACATGAACACCATGATATAAGGTGGAAACCCAATGTGGGTGAAAACCACCTGCTGCAATTCGTCTCTTTCTTCTTTAATAAGAAACTTCTTTTACAATGCACTGGTGCAGTCCTTTACCAGTACGCAAGCTACAACCTGCAGAGGGATACAACCCTCTCTCGTTTTCCAACTACTTCTGGAAGGGAGCTACAACCCCCTCAGCTCTTGTACTAGCCGATCCATTTACTAGTACGTAGGTGCTGACCCTACAACCTTCTTTCCTTCAGGGACCACGTTTCATCAATTTTCAGACTGGATCCAAGAGTACAAAACAAACATTACAACAATACAATCATCAACTTATACTTGCATCATAATTCATTAAACAACCCAATACTGAATCACTGAAACCCTGTCATCAAGAACACAGAACCCAAACCAGAGCCCAGAACTCTGCAACAACCACCAGAATCACCAGCAACCTGAAATATCAAATCTTATTATGCATACGCTACTTCACTGTACCAAAACCGCGTGTATACGCGCTTTCTCCAAAGGCAACCCGCGTGCAGATCTAGAAATAATTACTTATGCCTTCGCTGTCAGATCCGACCCTTGCCAAGCGTCCCGAACAGATAAATAGCAATACCAGATCTTCTCACTTCGTCAGACACACCTTGCTTTCTTCCACTTGCCTAATGATCTTCTCCTTATATAGCCTTAGGCCCTTTACAATACCACGGTCCAAAACCATAGTAACACAATACCATCAGCTTCAAAACTAGGGATCAACACGTCCGTCGAGACACCATGGTCCAAAACTATAGGCACAACTTCCAAGGAATAACTGCCATGGACCAAAGATAAGTTTTCCACATACACGCTCTTTTACTGAAGCCAACCTGCGTGTACACGCGACTTGGTATATAGCGAACCTGCGTATACGCGACTTGGTATATAGTGAACCTGCTTGTATACGCGACTTGGTATATAGTGAACCAGCGTGTATATATTTTCTCTTCATACTTGTAGTCTGATCATCAATTCCTTCTGCACTATGATTTGTCATCAGTGTGAGTTGCCATCAAGGACAACACTTGTCTCATAATGCCAACAAAACGAGCATAATTTTGCTCAAGCCTCAAGGTAATGCCTTGCTAGTCTTTGCATCTAGCTACTGCATGAATAAATAAGGATCAACCATATCACCATCTGAATCTGAATCACTAGCATTCTCAAACATGCTAAGTGGCACACCAACCAACCCCATCTGTCTCTCATCAAGTCTCTCCTCCATATCTACCTGTGCATCATCCTCTGGATCAACATCCCATCGTGTTGCTGGTCCCTTCAAATACTCAGGTGTCTTCCTATGCTCAAGACGTAGGGCACTGTGCACAACAACTAACTTCTTCGCTCTTTTAGAGGTAAGCTTGTTCCTCTTGATAGAGTGGATGAAGCTATATGTGGACCAATTCCTCTCTGCTGCAGAGGAACTAGGAGCATCTTGCAAATGGAGTGAGGGGCCAGGGCGAATAATGAATTAAATTTATAAGAAAACGAATTGAAACCCTAAAGTATTAAAACTAATGTTAAATTTTAATTATAAACAAAAGTTTATTTAAAAAAATCGGGCCCGTCGACCCTCCTCGTCCCCCCACGTCCCCCCTCAACCCCGCCCCCTCGACCCCCCACGACCCCCCACGACCCCCTTTTCGGAAACGACCCCTCAGCACAAGGAAACGTCCCCCTGGCACGTCCCCCTGCGTACCCTGTTTTTTGGGAGCGTGGGGAAACGACCCCTTCTCGTCCCCAAGTCCCTGGAGCGCAGGGGAGCTAGGAAACTAGACCCCTAGGGGTGGGGGCGAGTCCCCGTGGAACAATGGGCTGACCCCTAAAATAGCATCAAAAATGAAAATACAATGCTAAAACATGAAAATATTCTATGTTGCATGAGTTTCTGGGGCACGGGAACATTGGGAACTTGGGTATGAGTGTTGGGACGACTAGAGGTTTCCCCAAAATTCACAGGAAACAACTAATCGGGAGCAGTAATAGTATATAATAAAAAACTAAGAATAAAAAGATAATTTTTTTTTTTAATTATATAATTTATTTAATAATCAAAATTAATATTGAATCAAAATATTCAAATATTAAAATCAATTTAAATATATAAATAATAAATATATAATCTCTCTTATATATAAATATATTCTTTGGGTGTCTCTCTCCCTTTTATATATATAAAATGTCAAGTTCATTATCAGTGATCAGTCTTTGAAACAATCTGGCTTAAAAATACAAAGGAACAATTTTACATATGTTTCTCTAGTTATTCTTAAGAGAAAAAGCAAAGCAACTCTAATGTTTAAGCATTGACTGCCACATACAATATGCACACACAATCTTCTGCGATATATATACATAAACAACAAAAGAAATACTCATCAGCATGACATCCCAGATATCACCCTTACATCGAGGTGCCACACGCTTCCTTAACCCATCAAGAGATTGCTCCAGTTTCTCAATTAAGGATATCGGTGTTAAGGATGTCTTTGGCCTTTCTTCCTGCGAAGGTTTCAACATAGGCTCATGTTTTGTGGGCAGTTCAGCATATTTCTCTACAGGGTTTGTATTCCCCAACCCCAGGGAACGCCGAAACTCCAAAAAAAATAACTTTCAAAGTTCCCAGAACTTTCCCCAACTCCCATTGCAGATCCCGTTGAAAAGGTAACGTTCCCATATAGTTCCAAAGCTCGGGTTTCCCACCTCTTGGGAATGGTTCCTGTGTAATAGAGAAAATATCCTCCAAAACTGCCACACATGTGAATGTAGGGGTTCATAAGGGTGACATCATCTCCAAAAAGGGGGTAAATGCTCCAAAAGTCATCTCTCTCCCCAAAAAGCGGAATGTATCATCAAAAAGTTGTCTCCTCATTAAAAAGTCATGTTAGATCATCAAAAGGGTGCCATCTCATCATCAAATGTGCTAGGTTGGCTCAAACAAGTGCCCACATCATCGTCATGTGAGATATCCCATCATGTGTAACGTCCAACCTCGTCATCATGACGTGATCAAGAAGTAGGGCTCCATTACCTTTCCAAAGAAGTGTATAATCATGAACAAGCCCATTGTCATCAATCCAAGGCCTAACATCGTCAAGAGATGCAACAAAGTCAAGGGGCTTCATGCCCTCTCTAAGTGACATGTCAATCTCAAGTGTGCAACATTGTAGCTCCAAGGTGCAATGTCCATGGTCCAACGAGTGATGGAGTGTTTCAAGCAAGGTGCCAAGTCATCTCATAGTCAAACGTTTATGACTAAGGCCTCAACGTCCACCATCAAATGCCCTCCAAAGGCGTGCGACATTATCCATGAAGTGTAGGAGAAGCAATAATCAGTTTCCTCCAAAGGACCATGTACATGTATGTTAAATAGAGTTAGAGGAGGAAGGGTTCAACCAAAGTTAGAGGTGCACTAAGTTTGGTAGAGGGACCTAAAGGTGGGCCAAGGCATAGTTGTACGTTTTTTTATTTTTTCCTTGACTTAGGAATTTTCCTATAGTCAAGAATTAGACCGATCTCAACTGTTAAAGGAGATTTAATCTCAGCCCTTCGTGGCAGTGGTGGGCTAGGGTCGATCTCTAAGAGGGAAAAAGGGCATTCACTTAGCTAATTCTTGTTAGAAAATCATAAAGGCAAAAATATTTTCTTATCTTGATAGTTACTTGTGATTATCTTTGAATTCTTATTATCTTCTTTTATCTTCTTATCATCAAGCAACTACCAAAACATAAGTACATGAAGATCAACACAACAAAGGCACAAGATGTAGGCTCTCAGCCAGGGCTAAAACCCCTCTTCTAGGGGAAAACCCAAAACTTCTCTTCTCTTTCTTTAGAACCAAATCAAACGAGATAACCAAGACCTTTGACCAGACCAAAAGACCTCCTCCAATCCACCAAGTCAACTTCCCAAGACGATTCTTCCAAGATGATCAAGATCAGCTTCTAGTCAACAAGAGTTAGCCTTCTTCAATACTGCAACAAAACCAGACTTCGTCCTCTTGCAACAAAATTTTGGACCTATTGTAGGCTTGCAACTTCGACCCTCTTGTAGCAACCCAAGAACTTGCATGTGTGGCAGAAAAGAGAGAATTTCGGCTTCCTTTTGCTTTGACAAGTGTCTCCTTTTTCGCTAGGGTTTCTCCTTTTCTAGGTAATTCACACTTCTTTCTTCACTTCAAATTGTAGATCGAAATTGTTGATTGATTGGATGCTCAAATAGCTCGAATACTTTTATAGTCTTTCTGTGAGGTCGAATTCCTTCAATGAGGCTGACTTGACTGGAGGGCAGGCCGAATTGGTGGAGAGGCATAAAATACAATTTTGACTCAAAAATAAATTTCTTTCTTGACATACAAAGCCCAAGAAGGGTCTATTGCATGATGACATGGACAAGGACTAATGACACAAACCCTAGAAGCCTACAATGGAGTCTTTGACCTAGAAATAAAATAAATAAAGCATGAAATCCATGCTTATAAATACTTTTCTTTTATAATAATTTTTCTTTTCTTTCCTTTTGGCAAATACATTACATCATGACTCAAATACAATTATGAAGACCCATGTTAGTTACATTTCTCAACACTCCCTCTTAAATAGGGAGGTATTCATAATTTTTCAACCGGTACAGGGTTGAACTCAACTTGAAATGTTCTTAAGAAGAGTAGAACAACATACACAATGCTAGAGATACCCTCACTGCCAAGGTATCCCTTAACAGGGACTAAGATGTCATCTAGGCAATTTCCACTATAGGTACCATCATGCTATAGCCATGGTATCCATCCAATAGGATATAGATACCATCTAGGCCTCCATGCCCTGACACTAACCCTTACAGGGATCCAGGTATCAACACTAAACTATAGCTCCACACAATACCATCCCTCTGGGATCTGGACATCAATTGAGAACTCAATATTAACTAGGCCAAGATGTCCTCCCAAGTACCATCATGCAGGTAGTTTTATGCTACTAATCTCTCCCTCTCAACCAAATCAGAGATATCCACCAATCCAAGCATGCTCCTAAAATAAACTAACTTCTTGTTGGGAAGAGATTTCATCAACACATCAACTACTTGTTCATCTATTGGCACGTACTGTAGCTTCACGACCCTAATCAGTGTTAAACTTCCAATGCATATGTTCTTGTACGCTAGCACAATCTTCGGGGTCTTCAATTATTTTGATGATGCTTAGGTCATCGTAATATCCGAACACATCTCGATGGGAACTTCCTTCTTCAATTTTTCCGGCAACACCAAACTCTAATCTCAACACTTAACAAAATATCCAATTCTTATTCACAACTTCATCAATCACAAATAACCATTTGTAGTGCTTTAGCCATTCTCCAATCTTCATTCCATCTTCATGGTCCTCACTGTAGCTGTCACAATATGTTTTCCTCTAAATTGGGGAGATATACACCTTCTTTTCTTCTAGAGAACAAACAACTCAGCTACATAGGCTCTTTCTTTTGCATCAACATGTCATCGGAGAACTTCAACCTTCCAAAACATCATTCCTTTTCATGGTAACAAGGTCATTTATTAATCAACAATGTAAACTTCAATGCCATTAAGATTCTTACAAGTCCCTCTTTCCATCATGCTCAACATCATCATCAAGTATGAGTTAGGTAAGAATCTTTAACATCTTGAAGATTATGTACCTGCAAATCTTCAACAACAAGTACAACCAAGCACAAATATATATACAAGAGCACGAAGTCAACTTTTATCAATAGTGGACCAAGGCAGTGGATTGTGAATCCACCACGCGCGGGTTCAATTCCCGTCGTTCGCCTCATAAAAGAAGATAAATAGCATGTTGTCACAAAGAGAACATCTAGGGTTGCCAAACCTTTAGTAAGAAATCAAACTTCAAATATCTAAAGTTAAACCCAGTTAGGTTTACAATCAACAAGGGTTACACATTTCATACCCTATACCTTCACAACTGTTTTTTGCTAGGGTTTTGGTCACAAACCCTAGATTTCATTGTTAAACCTTAGATATCAATAACCAAATCAAATCAGGATTTTAATCAGAACAAAAGCATTTTACATCTAGGGTTTCTAGAATCTTATATCAATCTTTACTAGGTTTTGTCGTAAACCCTAGATATAATCATCAAAATTTTAATTTTAGATATACAACAACTAAATAAGGTTTCAATCATACAGAAGCATATACATCTAGGGTTTCATTCCTAGGATCTCATATTAACAATTACAAGGGTTTTGTCATAAACCCTAATTCATCAAACCCGAAATAACTAGGGTTTCCTAATATGTTCTAGATATCATCAACAAACCTTAAAAGGCCAAGGTTTCATCATAACATCAACAAACCCTAAACATCAAAACGTTAGGTTTTATAATGATCCCTAAAGGTTAGGGTTTTTACAAAAGATAGAGAGTATGACAAGGGTTGATTTCATCTAGAGATTAATCATCCTAACAAACAAGAATCTTTATGATTCAAAACCCTAGACATGAGAGAGTTAGTAATATATAGCAAGATTTAAAATGATCGTACCTTCTTATATGGAGAAGACTAGTTACAAATCATGTGGTCTTAAACATACCTTGAGTTGCTCCTTTTACAAACCTTGTAGGGTTTTCTTATTGAAGGGCTCCCTCTGCAACAAAGCTTCTTTCTTCTTATTTTAAGTCTCTCTTAGAATGCGACCATAATCCTCATTGCAAGCATTTGTTTAGAGTATACCCACAAACTTTCCCTGCAAGGAAAACATAAAAGAAAGGATTATAAACAAGCACAAATGAAACTTAGACAAATAGAGGGAATCAATAATGAAAAGAAATAAAGAACAAGATACTTATCTTTTGTGAAAAAGGTGGGGAAGCTCCCTCTTGATCTTACATCAACCTAGACTTGTGAGGGATTCCTTTAATTCATCAAAACAACTCAAGAACAAAACATATTAAATCTATAAACCCTAGAAATCAAAAGATTGATCAATAAGAGAAATTCTACAAGAACTAAAAACAATAGCCTAAACTATAAGTGAAGGATATATGAGACTTAATAGAATAAGTCTTTGACTTCAGGGTCCTCAGATTTAGACTTCTTTTAAGGATTGTCATCAATAGCAATTGTAGCCTGGTCCCTTTGTCTCTTTTTGTTCTTAGGATTATTGGGACATTGATTCTTATAGTGTCCCATCTTGTGACAATGATAGCATTCTATTTTAGATAGATCAATCTTTCCGTGATTTTTCTTTGGCCCCTTAAACTTCTTATTCTCTCCTTTCTTCTTGACATGAGCAAAGTAGGCATTTGCAACATTTTCTTCATTTTCTTGTTTACCTTCCACCAAGGAAAGACGAGCTTCTTCTTGTATACATGCAGACCACATTTCTTCGAATGATGGAGAGTTCTTCCAACTACTAATTCCAGCTGCAAAGGCATTCCAGGATTTTGGTAGTCGTAGACATGCAACAATCACAAGTTCCTTTTCGGGGACTATCTCATCAATTGCTTGAAGTCCATCCTTTATATGGGCAATTCTTACAAAATATGAGGACATTGTATCATCCTTTGTCATCTTAATTGTTCAAATTGAATTCTTTATACTTGCCACTTGCCCAATATTCTTGATTGTAAATAGCTTTGAGAGAGGATCATACATCTTTATTGAAGAGTCTAGTGTGGATATGTAGGGAATCAAGTTGTCTTTGACTCCATCCACTATTAAGTTCATGGCAAAAATATCAGTTTCTTTGTACTTCTCCTTTTAGCATCATCTAAACGTTCCTTGACTTTTCCTAGTACAAAATCCAATACCTTATTCTTTGCAAGGATGAGGTCCATCCCTGTTTTCCATGCTCTATAGTTAGAGGTTCCTTGAAGCTTCTTCTCAGATTTCATTGATGAGGCCATATGTGTACTTACTTGATGAAAACTAGATATCTTTGTAGCCTTCAATTATCTTTCAAGACATTCTTTCTTCTATCAAATGGACTTCTCCTCTTTTTATGATCTTCCTTGAAAACTTCTATTGAATCCTTCCTTCCTTCCTTAAGATGACGAGAGCTATTGATCTTCAAGTTGTCTTTTTTTTCTTCTTCTTCACCTTAGCTCTAATACCAAGTTAGAAAATCATAAAGGCAAAATTATTTTCTTATCTCTATAGTTACTTGTGATTATCTTTGAATTCTTATTATCTTCTTATCAACACGCAACTACCAAAACATAAGTACATGAAGATCAACACAACAAAGACACAAGGTGTAGGCTCTCAACCAAGGCCAAAACCACTCTTCTAGGGGAAAACCCAAAACTTCTCTTCTTTCTTTAGAACCAAATCAAATGAGATAACCGAGACCTTTGACCAGGCCAAAAGATCTCCTCCAATCCACCAAGTCAGCCTCCCAAGATGATTCGTCCAAGATGATAAAGATCAACTTCTAGTCCACAAGAGTTAGCTTTCTTCAAAACTGCAACAAACCCATACTTCATCCTCCTGCAACAAATTTCGCCCCTACTGTAGACCCGCAACTTTGGCCCTCCTACAGCAACCCAAAAACTCACATGTGTGGCAGAAAAGAGAGAATTTTGGCTTCCTTTCGCTTTGACAAGTGTCTCCTTATTTTTCGCTAGGGTTTCTCCTTCTTTTCTAGGTAATTCACACTTCTTTCTTCACTTCAAATTGTAGATCGAACTCGTTGATTGATTGGATGCTCAGATAGGTCGAATGGCATTGCTGTTATAGTCTTTCTATGAGGTCTAATTCCTTTAATAAGGTCGACTTGACTGGAGGGTAGGCCGACTTGGTGGAGAGGCATAAAATACAATTTTGACTCAAAACTAAATTTCTTCCTTGACATACAAAGCCCAAGAAGGGTCTATTGCATGATGACATGGACAAGATTTATGACACAAACCCTAGAAGCCTTCAATGAAGGCTTTTACCTAGAAATAAAATAAATAAAGCATGAAACCCATGCTTATAAATAATTTTCTTTTAGAATAAATTTTCTTTTCTTTCCTTTTGACAAATACATTACATCATGACTCAAATACCATTATGAAGACCGATGCTAGTTACATTTCTCAACAATTCTCGCACTAGAGACTTGGTGGCTAAGGGAAGCAAGAAGAGAACACTTTAGGCTAGGGTTATAGCTAATCAAGGCTTCAAATCAACATAGATTAAGGGAGAAAGAGAGACTCACAGGCCTTAGATCTTACCCAACATCCGTTATACTTCAACGAAGTCTTGTTCAGGGTGCATAAGAGGTCGTATGTAGGCTATACAAAGCTGTACAGATCTGTAGAATGCGCAGGTTGACTGAGTAGTGAGGCTGTGCTAGGGTGTATAGGCGTGTTGAGGAATTTGCAGAGCCAAAAGGAAGTTTTCCCTTCTTTGTAATATTTTCTGAACAAATTTTTTACTGAAGCAACCTAATAAAAGGTACCAAGTTTGCAGGTCTTCCCTAGTTAGCTCCTAGGTAAAATTTATTTGTGTAAAATTTTTATGGTGTGTTTGTCTTCATTTGTTCCTTATTTTCCACTGCATGCTAATTAGTAAACTCAGTATATTTGTGGATTGAAGTTAAAGTTCATTTTTCAGCTCTTTGCTTAGCATAATTCATAGATTAGATTGTTGAGTTTTAAGAAAACTAACAATGTATGCATCATGATCAAGCAAGGCTCAAGGAATCAAGTGAGATCAACCAACATGTATACACGAGTCAATGTTAGTTTTCTTTTCTTAAAAATCAGCTATTGAATCTGTGAATTTTTACTAAGCAAAGAGTTGAAAACTAAAATTCAACTTTAACCCACAAATATACTGAGTTTACTAACTACCATGCAACGTAAATAAGGAACAAATGCAGAGAAGAACACAAGTAAACAATACACAACCAATTTACCTAGGAAACCCCAATTGGGGAAAACTTGCAAACTTGGTGGCTTCTATTATGTTGTTTCAACAAAAATATTGTTCAATTTTTTTTTACAATCAAGGGAAAACTTCCCTTGTTTCTACAAATTCCTCAACACGCTGATACACCTTCTCTTAGCCTCCCGGCCCAGTTAGTTTTCACATTGTACAAACTCGTACAACTTGTACGACCTGAAGTCGACCTCTTCTGCACATTGAATATGGCCTGGCTAAAATCTGCATAGGTTGGAAAAGATCTAATCTATAACAACCTCTCTTTCTCCTTTAATCGACGCTGATATGAAGCCTTGGTTCGCTGAAACCCTAGCCTGAAGTGTTCTCTTCTTGCTGCGTTTTGCCACCATGTTCTCTAGTGCATAATAACCAAGTTTTGCGCCATTTTTCCCTCTTAGAAGTCGACTTGGGCCCACCATTACCTCGAATGGTTGAGATTAAATCTCCTTGGACGACTGAGATCGATCTCATTTTTGACTATAGGAAAATTTAAATTTCCTTAAAAAAAAACAATAGAAAAAGTGAAACTGTGCCTTGGCCCCACTCGTGGGCCCCTATACTAACTTTAGCGCACCAGCGAAATTTGGCTAAACCCTTCCTCCCGTAACTTCATTCAACACTCCCTCTTAGAGAAGAAGGTGTTTTGAACTACACCCAATTTGTCCCTGAAATAGACAAAGATCCCTCTAGGCAAGCCTTTGCCAATATGTCTGCTTTTTGCTCTACCGTAGGAATGTACTTAAGTCTGATCTTGCTCCTCTGAACATAATCTTTGATATGATGGTACCTGATCTTGATGTGCTTAGAGCGGTCATGGAACACAGGATTGTCAAAGAGCTTAATTTAGCTCCGATTATCACAATGTATGACTGTAGGCTCCAGCCTCTGACTAAAGAGCCCAAAAAGTAACTTCATCAACCAGATGGCTTCACAAGTTGCCAAGGTGGCAGACATGTATTTAGCCTCTGCTGAGCTCAGTGCCATTGATCTCTTTTCTGTTGAACCAAGAAGCAACTGCTGACCCAACATTGAAGGCACAAATTGAAGTACTCTTTTTGTCTGTGGAACCCCCTGCCCAATCTGCATTTGTGAAGCCTTCCAGATTCACTCCATCAACTTGTTGTACATCAACCCATAATCCATTATGCCTCTAAGGTATTCTAGAACATGTTTAGCAGCAACCCAATATACTCTAGTAGGCTCTACCATGAATTGACTTAACTAGTTCACTGCAAGCAAATTTCTAGTTTTTTGTTCACCAGATACATCAACAACCTGATAAGATGCTAGTAGAGAGTAGTGTCAACTTTCTCTACTCTGCTAACCTCTATCTTCCTCCAGTTTTTCAATAGAGGCGTGGCCATGGGCTTGCAATCTTGAATGCGAAACCTCTTGAGAATCTCCAGAGAGTACTTGTCCTATCCTAGGAAAATCTGTCTATCTCCCTGTGAAACCTCCAACTCAAGGAAATAGTGCATGAGCCCTATATCCTTCATGTCAAACTCTGTTGCAAGATCCTTCTTGCAGTCACTGATGAGCTTGTCGTCCCTTGCTAGTATGAGATCGTCTACGTACAACAAAAGAAGGAGGCTGCCCCCCAACCATGATGCAGTATAGGTTAGGGTCAACTTCACTCTTGGTGAAGCCCAACCCCAAAAGATAACTGTCAATGCGAGAGTACCACGCTTGTGGGGCCTGCTTGAGCCTATATAGAGCTCTTTTGCACCTGCACACATGTGTTTCCCCGCTATGTGCCTCAAACCCCTCTGGTTGCTCTATGTAAATCTCTTCCTCAACCACACCGTTGAGAAAGGCAGTCTTCACGTCCACCTAGTGGATCTTCTACCCGATCTGAGTTGCAAGTGCTATAATGGTCCTGATGGATGAATAACGGGCCATTGGTGCAAAGGTCTCATCATAATCAATGCCCTCCACTTGAGAGAGCCATTTGGTTACGAATCTAGCCTTGTACTTCTCCACGCTCCCATTAGCGTTGTGCTTGATCTTAGAGCCACCTGGATCCAATCACATATCTTACCTTCGATATTAGCACAATCTCCCAAACATCGTTCTACATGATGGAAGAGTACTCTTCCACCATAGCATCACACCAATGAGAGGCTACCTCCTGGTAGCTAGAAGGCTCTGTGTCTATGGCCTCAGTCATCAATGCCATAAAACCTCTGTATCTCTATGGCTGTTTGCTTTGCGTGAATATGGAGTTGGGTACCCCAACCTTATCTTGAGCCTCCTGAATCAACTGATCAACCCACCTCAGCTTCCTTCAGCTTGTGCTAAGTGTCACTGCTAGAGTGGGCCCTGCTCGCTCTTCTCTTTCCTCTAGTTCCTGCACAACCTTCTCATCTGATTGCTGTATGACTCTAGTTGTGATGTGGCTTGAGGGGTTGGCTGAGCCTCCTACTTAAGAGCTAGCAACTCCTCCACTTGTGCTGTAGCTTGCTCATTTTCTAAGGACTTGTTGGGAACCCTTTCCTCCTCAAACATGACATCATACCTGATAACTGTCTTCCTCTGTGCTAGTACGTACACCTTGTATGCTTTGGATGTTTCACTGTAGCCCACGAAAATCCCTTTTTCTGCTGTAGGCTCCAACTTCCTTTGTCTCTCTGAAGGCACATGGCAGTAAACCAAACTACCAGAAATATGGAAGTGAGAACATTCGACGTCTTGTTGGTGAATGCCTCCTTTGGTGTAACTTGTCCAAGCACCTTATGTGGACTCTCGTTTTGTAGATAGACTGCAGTGTTGCATGCCTCTGCCCAAAGGAATAAAGGCAGTCCTTGGTCATGTAACATGGCCTTGGTTGCTCCAATAATGCTCCTGTTTTTGTGCTTTGTCACCCCATTCTGCTGAGTTTTATAAGGTGTGGTGAGCTCCCTCCTGATGCCCTCCTTGCTACACAAATCCTTGAAAGCATTAGAGATGTACACCCCTTCGTTATCTAATCTCAATGCTTTGACCTTCTTTCTTGTCTGGTTATCCACCAATGCTTTGAACTCCTGGAACCTCGAGAACACCTTGTCTTTCTTCTTCATGAAGAAGATCCATGTCTTCCTCAAATGGTCATCAATGAAGGTGATGTAGTACTTGTATCCAATGAGGGATTTAGAAGAGAATGGACCACATACATCTAAATGAACCAATTCCAAGATTCTCTTGGCTCGGTTTTCATTGTTGGGAAAGGATGTCTTGGCATACTTGCCAAGTGTGCAACCCTTGCACACGTATTGCTGGTTTGCGTTGCACTGTCGCAATCTTGTGGCTATCTCCCTAAGGATTTCCAGTGCTCCATGGCTCCAAAATTTAAGCGCACGAGGTAGGCTTTTCCTCTGCAGAAAATGACCTCATATGAAACAAAAACATGGTTCTTTTTAAGGCTTGGAACATAGAGGACATCCTTGAGATGAAGAGGGTTACCAAATTCCCTCTCAAATTTGACAGTACCCACGCCCTTGGTAAAGTACCTGCCATCATCTCCTAGCTTAATGTGAAACTGCATGTCCTTCTCCATCAAATGGCTGAAATATTCCTTGTTCCTAGTTATATGGCTGGACGCTCCATTGTCAATGTACCATATATTGCTGGCTGCTGAGCTTTCCATGCAAGCTATGAGTGAGAACTCCTTCTCAAGGTTGGAACTGAACTTGTCCACCTCTGTAGAAGCTACCACTTGGTCCTTTTTGAACCCCTTCTTCCTCTGTGGACACTTGGTGGTGTAGTATCCAAGCTGATGGCACTAGAAGCATTTTATTTTGTTGAGATACTTCTTCTCTTTCTTGCCTTTGGAGTTGGACTCGACCCCACTTGTGCTCTTCTTGCTCTTGGCCTTGCCTCCTTTTTTAGACAGGGCAAAGTTCTCCTCCTCATGGTTAATATGAGCTCCAAATCTAGCCTGCCTCTAAATCTCCTCCTGAACATAGTCACCCCACAACCCCTCCTAGTCTGGAAGCTTCTCTTTGCCACTCATTGTGTCTTGGAAGTTATCCCACGATTTTTGAAGCCCTAATAGTGCAAGGCTCGCTATATCTGCTTCAACTATTGTCTCCCCCACACTGGCCAACTCGTCCTTCACTTGGGTGAACTCGGTGAGATAAGAGATTATGGGCTCAGACTTGCCCATCCTGATATTTTTAAGTTTGCCTTTGAGCACAAGTATTCTAGCCTCACTTGAGCCCTGATATAGGTTCAAAATGGTTGTCTACATTTATTTGGTAGTCTTCTTGCTAGAAAGATGTGGCTTAATATGGTCTTTGACTCTCTAAGAATGATCCTTCTTGCTCTAGAATCATTCTTGTTGTGCTGAGCCAATTGCTAGGGTTTGTTGGTGTGGCTAGTGGGTTTTCCATGAACTCCTTCACACCCTACTCCCCAAGCACCACTGTAATCCTCTCCTTCCATGAGCATAAATTTGCTGCTCTCTCCATACTATGCTTTGGTCTCAAACCCTGGTAAGACCTTCTGCTAGTCGAACTCTTCAGGAACCCTTGCGCGTTGGCTTGACTTGTGAAACTGCGCTTTGTGGGTTAAAATCTTAGGTCACTCGAGTAGAACCCTAATGCAACCCTTCAGCTATGCTGCACCTTCCCTTTGTGCCTTAACCTATTCCCGAGGTCAAAAACACGGTACTGGTCTTCACTCAGAGTCGTGGCCCTGATGTTATGTTAGTTTTCTTAAAACTCAATTATCTAATCTGTGAATTTTACTAAGCAAAGAGTTGAAAACTGAACTTAAACTTTAACCCACAATTATATTGAGTTTACTAACTACCATGCAGCAGAAATAAGGAACAAATGAAGACAAACACACCATTAAACAATACACAACAAATTTACCCAAGAAACCCCAACTAGGGAAAACGTGCAAACTTGGTGGCTTCTTTTAGGTTGTTTTAGCAAAAATATTGTTCAATTTTTTTTAAGTGAAAGGAAAACTTCCCTTGTTTTTGCAAATTCCTCAACACGCTGATACACCCTCTCAACCTCTTGGCCTAGTCAATCTGTGTACTGTATGAACTCGTATAGCTTCGTACAACTTGAACTCGACCTTTTTTGCGCACTAAATACAGACTGGCTAAAATTTGCGCAGGTTGGAAAATATTTGATCTATAACAACCTCTCTTTCTCCCTGTATCTGCGTTGATCTGAAGCCCTGGTTTGCTGAAACCCTAGCCTAAAGTGTTCTCTTCTTGCTGTCTTTTGCCACCAAGTTCTCTAGTGCATAATAGCCAAGTTTTGCGCCCTTTTTCAATCTTTGAAATCAACCTGCGCGACACGCCCACCACTGCCACGAATGGCTGAGATTAAATCTCCTTGGACGGGTGAGATCGATCTAATTTTTGAATATACGGAAATTCAAATTTTCCTAAGTCAAAAACAATAGAAAAAGTGAAATTTGCGCCTTGGCCCCACGTGTGGGTCCCTTTACCAAATTTAGTGCATCATTTAAATTTGGCTGAACCCTTCCTCCTCTAACTTCTTTTTAACAGTCAATGCAACATAAAATGTGAATCATATTCAATGCAAAAGCCTCATAAGTAGATCACCTTAGGTATCTTCTTCAAGCTTCACTCTAGCTCATGATTTTATGCAATTTGCCAATTTTAGGTATGGAAGGCCATCAACTACTCCTATTAGGTGCTTCTGAATGACAAGTGAAAGAAAAAGCTCTAGGGGGATGAATAGTTCCTAGGTCAACCCTTCAATTGTTAGGTGTATATGATAAGTGATATGATTTGTGGTGGACTTCATCAATGGTGTAATAGTCACATGGGCTATGTAAGACCATCGCCCATGAGCGCTTTTGTAGTGGGAGCCCTTTGTGCTTGAGTTACCCTTTCCTCGATACTGTGTCTTTCTGCCCCTTCCTTAGCCTTTTACTCTATTATTTGATTAGCTTGTTTTACAACCTTATTGATTTCATTTAAATCTCCCTTTTTAATCTGGGTAGTTCATTGCTTAATGGGTTTGGGATGTTCTTTAAGTCCCTTTCGTTTTGATAGGTGTGATATGCATGGGACTAGGGGTGATGGCCTTACATGAGGAGGTAGAGCTCAAGCTATATTGGCATTATTTTGCATTTGCTCCTTTTTTCTTTCTTATAACAACATCAACCCTTGGGCATTTTCAAATCCCTTGTTCTCATAGGATGAGGCAAACAGGGAACTTATACGAGTGGTTGACAACAACCAACTCAAAAGAAGGGAGAACAAACCAAAGGATAAATGAAATGTGTTAAGTATGGAAAAGTATGGACATGCTTTCTCTTTCTAAGCCTCCTATTTGTGCCCCTCCTAGACAAAGAAAAGCCCTAAGGTGGTTACACTTGACTAGAAGGAATTGATGATCACAACGGTGAAATAAGGCAACAAGCATAATTTCTAAGCATTATGATCCAGTATCTGACTTCAACTTATGATCCTTAAATGCTTGGTACATTAAATGTAAACACTTTGTATGAAACAATGGCTAATGTACATTGTGTGTTGAACCACCATCATCAGATGAGAATGTTGGTTAGGTGGTGGAGCACGATATATAAGAGGCATCCGAGGGGCTATGTGTTAAGTTTAGGTATGTTCTATGCTTAGAGCAATTTATTTCAATTTTCACAGTTAGCTCAATATCTTTTCCAGATTAGCATTCACATCAGCATTAAAGTAAACTGCAGATAGAACATAAACATAAATCGCAGAAGACAAGCCAAGAAAAGAGAACACAAGATGTGGCGCTAGCCAGGGACAAACCCCAATGTGGGGAAACCCTTGATCAATTCTTCTTATATGCTCTTCAATAGTTCAGCAGAGAGAGAGAGAGATAGTACATTTACAACAAAAGTCAACACTTTGACTTATCTAGATAAGAGCATAGATCATCTGTAAGAAGATGATACATGAGATCAGTCGAAGACAAGCTGCTTCAACTGATTCTCCAAGGTGACTCCTTCACTTATCATCGTGTTGCATCTCGTCATCATGTTGCACCTCACCGGGTTGCACCATGCTGCACCCATCATCACAGTGCTGGACCTAATGACCATGCTGTACACTTCATACTACGGCACCTGTCACTGTGTTGCGCTCATCACCAATCTGCACCCAATGCTGCACTCATCATGCTGCATCCATCACTGCATCTAATATGCTGCAATCATTTACACTCACCAGTCTTAGCTTCTTTCTATGGCTTACAGCCTAGCAGAGTAGCTAGACTCCTTCAACAAACCCAAAGTGCAGTCAACTAACAGTCACAATGTCTGCCTAGATTTGTCTGTAATTGTCCTCTAAGGGAAGGCTGTCTCTGCCTTCCACAAGACTGTCCTCCATTTTTTACAACATGTATATATATTTGACATGCCATACATCAGAGTAAAGATGTCACTGTCATGTGTTCACTAGATAACATACAACACAGTCATACTGAAGATAGTTGCCCACATAAACTATCCATCCAGAACTCAGATTAAGGTTCTGACCTTGCACTCCTAAACTAGGCCTATTGCCCAACAAACTCGGCCTAGAGAGCAAACTTCTACAATGCAATGCTTCTTCTTTATGACAACGAATTCCCAGTCCTTAACTCATGCCTTGTAACCGTTTTATTTAACATGTCGTCACCTACAACACATATTTCCATGCTGTCACCTACAGCACACATAGGCCTTGTGCTGTTGATTAGGGCTGCGTATAGTAGATAAAATAACGGCTAGGTATCCTTGATTGGACTGTAGATTAGGGCCTTTACTTGCTGCTCATTATGCCTCGTTAGACTACGAGTAGGGCACCTTTAAGATTGTGGATATATCTCCGCCTTAACACTGCTAGAGCTCTCCTTTAACTGCGGCTAGATCTCTCCCTTGCCTGCAGCTAAGACTCTTCCTTACTGTGGCTAAGGTGAGGCAAGATCTACCTCACATTAGGACTGTGTATAGGGCAGCATTAGCCCTTTCTTGACAGCTAATTAGGGCACACTTGAACAACAACTTGAGCTCCTAGATTGGACTGCGGCTAGGGCATCTTATCTCCATTAAGACAGCGTATAGAACCCTTCTTGACTGCGTAGAGGTGTCTCCTCCTAGGATTGCGTAGAGCCTTCTTTGATTAATTGCGTTAGGGCTTCTTCATTAGGGCAGCGTAGAGCCTTTCTCCATTAGGGCAGCGTTATCTCTTAGGATCTCTCCTCCTACCAAAACCTAAAGACAAGTAGAGAGGAAGAGATCCCAAGTGAGTGTGTCCAAATGGCTTTCAAGGCACCTCTATTTATACTAAAATGTTGAGCACATGTGGGGTTTATTTGGTTGCTGGCCAACCTTGACGAATTGTCCCATAACACAAATAAATTCATATCTCCATGAATACTTATCGGAATCAGATGATATTTAGATCAATCCTACAACTCTCGATGAGAGGGATCTAAGAAAAATATTAGCTGCCATTAATAAGATGACCCACATGGAGTTTGGCCCTTGTTGCCAATTTTAACAGTCCCTCTCAACTAGGGAGAACTCCATTCGCTGATCCATATGTCCGACTGTACTATCTCTGCCATCAATGCCCTGCACTGCTCTTCTCTGCTGAACCATGAAGAAGAGGACTTGATCGAGAATGTCTCATACCATTCTCTGACCCGAAGTCAGTTCCATATAAAGAGAGTGTGTCATACCACTCTTACTGACCCGAAGTTAGTTTCATTGGTCCTAGATCAATATCACAAGAGAGTGTCTCAAACCACTCATTCTGATCCCAGATCAGTTTCATTGATCCCAGATCAATGGAGGTCATCCTAGCATAGGGAGTACGGTAGATACAACGATGCATCCATCAATAGTACTACTATGGTCCCTAACCCCATTTCCCTGCTCATTGATCAGATGAGAGGTACTTCCCATGAGTCCCAGACTGCATGGGTAGGATGCCTCGACAGGAGAACTAATCATCCTATCCCTAAGTCGCCTGGGGGTATCACAGGGGAAAGCTGAGCCATTCACCTTATACACAGTGCACCATTAGGGGAGGGTGAGTCGCCCTATGGTTGTGTGTTGCTCCAGTAAGTACCCCAAGCCCCCCAGAGCTCCCAGAGCTAAATGCATGCAACATGCAGGACCCTTATAAGAAGGTCTCTCGACGACTCCAAGTCGTTCGGGAAAGTCACAGATTTGACCTTTCCCTGGGGCTTTGACAAAATTTATGCGACCTGTACATTAGTCTCAATGTGATGGAGCCCCCTCGCTCATCGACGTACCATATCCCAGATAAGGTAGTATCTGATGTCTATCTGTTGGAGCAATCATCAAATACGGGATTCCTCAACAATCGAATCCCCCCTAGTTGTCACAGAGGATCACGGTGGTATTCATCATGTGTACAAACAGCTCACTGAAGAGCTTCCACAACCAGGCAGCTTCATATGAGATCATACTCGTAGCTATGTACTCGACGGTGCTTATAGCAACCGACTTCTGCTTCCTGCTCATTCATGATATCGAAGCAGAACCCAAAGAGAACCAGCACTGAGAAGTGCTCTAGTGATCCTCCACACTGCCTACCCAGTCAGCATTCGAATAATCATGCAGCTTCATATTTCTGGCAGTGTATCTCAATCCATGAGAGATTGTGCCCTGAAGATATCTCAGAAGATTCTAGGCACCAATCCAGTGTGGCTCAACCATATATGAGCTCACCATGCTAACTGTAAATCATATGTCCAGACGGAAGTTCACCAAGAACATCAACGCAAATGAGTTTATGATCGGACGAAAGTTCACCAAGAACATCAACGCAAATGAGTTTATGAAACTTAGAGGTCTTTTCCCAAATTTGGTCCGACATCACTACCATATAACTTCTGAAAGTTAAGATCCTCGAGGTAGTCACAGGCTTGCAGTTTACCGTCCCACATCCGGAATCCAACTCCCTCTTACTTCTGCAAATGAGAGGGTCTGCATCTGTAAGAAATTGGTCGTCCTCAGAAGGTGCCGGTATGAGAGGTCTATCATCCACAACCTTTAACCAATGTTTTGGATCGGTTTCACTCCTAGTGAATCTCAGCTTCATCAGACAACTATCAATCCTCTCATACTAAGCGCAGGGTATTTTGCTTCAAGTCATAGAGGGATTTCTTCCACCTGCATACATGAGATTCCCGATGAATCTCAAACCCCTCGGGTTGTTCCAAGCCTGTGGACCTGCTACATGAGGGGAATGGTCCCCTTGTAAGATTTTCCTTCGGTGCATCTCAAACATGTACCTTCATGCTCTTTTTGAATTCAGGCACCCCAGTCACCATCTGATTCACATCGGGTAGGGCCCCACAATAAGTAGACCTCTGGTGCTATAGATGAAATGTGTCAACTGACATGGTCCCCAATGGACCATCCTGCAACTTGATACAAATTGCCAACCCTGAACTCATGAGTAAAAGCATCTTTGAAAATTCTATTTTCAAACACGTACCTTTCCATCGATGAATGCCACCCTGAAACCTTTGACTTCCATTACCGAAATGGACACAGGTTCTTCTTGCGATTAGGTATATAAAAGAGATTCTGTAAATGGATCGAGTTACCGTCATTCAATTGAGTGGTAACATTTCCTACACCCTTTCCGGGATAGGTGTCATCAGCTCCAAGTATAATCCCGCGATTGTTTCTTACCAAATTCGAGAGAACCCTTTTATCTGATGAAGTGCCTTGAAGCACTATAATCAATACGCTAGATTCCCACAGAATCTGAAGGAGAGGGCCAATACAAGATAATGCTTCTTTATCTTATCAGAAACAACATTTGATTCTTCATACCTTGGGGTTCCTTGCTTTCCTTGAAGAGTCGACTGTTTCCTTGATGACTTGCATTATCTGTCATTTCTCCGATCATTGAAGATGTCCTTGGAATGATTGTTATCTTCATCAAGAGATGTGTCCCTACCATTTGGACACTCCTTTGCATAATGGCCAAACTTATTGTAATCAAGGCATCTGCTTTTCCTTTCACACTGAGATCCGAACTTCCCATTGAAGTGATCTGTAGGTAGGCCATCAAAAGCTTTCGCTACGCCATTTTGATAATATACTTTGCTTCGACTTCACCCTTGGTGAATTTGAAGAGGGATGAGGAATCCATTGATCCTTTTGTCCTTTCCTAACTGTCTTCAGTGATTGCTCTTTCACTCTTGCTTGGGCTTTGTCTTCACCTCAACTCTGATACCATGTTAACTTTAGGTATGTTCTATGCTTGTGAAAGAGGACTTGTGTCTTGGTCTTGGAAAGGCAAATAGGTCAAGGGTCTTGGTCTTGGTATTCGTCAATTGGAATCTCTACAAGAAGAATTTATTTGGGTTTTCCTTTCAAGAGTGAGAGGTTTTGGCCCTCGCTGATAGCCTATATTTTGTGTCTCTTGTCTCTTTATGATTTATGCATTGGTAGCTGTTTGATGAAGAAGAACACTAATAACCTACGTAAAAGGAGATCCTAATCTAAAGAAGTAAAAAGCACTCACAAGTAGTTACTAATAGAAGAGAAATCACTTAATTGCTATGCCCTAGATTTCTCAACACTAACCATTGGTGGTCACTTAAGAGAATATTCTTCTCGCCTTTTCTTCTCTTTCTAGGCCTAACCCTAGTAGGCCACTTGGGGCGTCGAACAAATTTCATTGTAGGCATCCAAAACCCTCGATTTTTGGTCCACTACTGCGCTGGGGTCTTCTCTAGACTCTAGAGGTCCTCCATGTTTGAGGAAAATCCTGTTGAAGAATTCAAGAATCTAGGGCAAAGTAGTGTAAAGTGATTCTTCGCTACTTGATAACAATTTGTGATGCACTTTGACAATTTATCTTCTTCTTATTAGCGCGTGTGTTTCATCAAACTGCTACCAAAACAAAATAACAAGAACACAACGTTTGGCTCTCTTCCAGGGACAAAACCTCTCCACTCTTGAGAGGAAAACCCTTTGTAAGTTTTCTCTTATTGAAGCTTCTTATTTGAACAACTGCCAAATCTTAGACCCTTGACTAGGATATCCTCCAAGCACAAGTCAAATCCTTCCTCTGTCTGCAGTATAACTTCCGGCACATGGACCTCTGTCTTCCGGCACTTTGTCCTTCTTCTGGCACTTCGTTCTTCCCTCTATAACAAGTAGATCTTCTAGGAGATATACCCTTTACTTATTGATATCCTTCACCTAAGGATATTCACTCATTCTCTAGATCATCCAAGTTCCTTTTGATGTATGGTAGTAGGCTGAGTGTGACAGCATTGCAGCCCTAATCTTTGCACGTGTGAGGGTACTTGCTATAGTAATAGGGCTCCTTCTAACTTCGCTTGAGGTACTTCTCTCTTCACTTGGATAGGAGGCCTAATAACCCTAGTTTGAAGCCCAAACAATGACAGATGAGAGATTGTTATATTACTGATGTTGTGACCGCAACGATGGTTTTGTCTCTCGCACGTGTGACCGTTTTTCACCTTAAAAACAGTCCTTTTGACTTTTCTCTTTTGCTACACTAGAGGCTCCTCAAACTTATCTTCTTTTGACCTTTTATTGGCTATGCTTCTTTGCTGATTTCAGAGCTCAATTTGTCTTCCTTTTGAGGAGTGGACAACCTCTATAAATAGAGGTCTGCCCCTCCTCTTCAAGCCGACTTGACTGTCCTTTAGGCTGATTTGACAGTGTCACTATAATTTGTCTTTTATTCATTATTTTTGCTGCGTAGAGTCTTCGTTGATGCTAGGATAGGATTTGACTTGTCTTGGAGGTGTTCGCATGACCTTGTACATTGACATACATGATGTAACATGCCCTCAAAGGGTCTCATCATAATTACTTTTTGACTTTGAATTTTAGAAGCACTTTAAAATGTGCTTGACGTATTTTCAATGAGCAAGAAACTCATTCATAAATAATAAAAATAATTTCTCTTTTCTTAAATAAATACAAATATCAAAATTACATTTATGAAGACGTAGCCTAGTTACATTTCGTTCAACACTCCCTCTTAACTAGGGAGGTATTCATACAACATTACATGATGTTTGGCAATTTTCAATCTTGAAGAATTCACATAAGAGAAACTGAATTTGCAATCCATCTGTTATAGCATCATATTCATCAACATTGTCATATTGCAAGGCCTTGACTAACAACTCCATCTCTTTACGAGACCATGAACTACAATGTTGGCGAGACCAATGATTTATAGACACCTTCATCATTGTCTCTCAAGGTATATACCCGCCTAGGTGTTCTCCGAGTATAACCTTCTAGGAATATTCTTATCTTGGGTTCCCAACCCTCAAAGAATATCGATCCTCTTGCCTACTCTTGTCTTGATGCCCTACACGTCGTCAAAGAGTATCGAATGCTAGATGATTGCCTAATCCTCCCATTCTTTCTTCCAAGTGAAGACAAGAATGTTGTGTCTATCTTGTGTCTACATTTCCATTCATGGCCTTCATCTAGATGTACGGTTGTTAGTCCTGGTCTAGTGCATGACCCATGAAATGGAAAACACAATTGTCACTCCTTTGTAATCAGGGGTGATCCAAAACTCCCTCTTGATCAGGGACTTGTCAGAGCTCCCGCTTACCTGGGGTCTCTTTCCTTCATCAACAACTTCTTCTTCATGGGTCATTCAGCTGCTTGATCTCCTTCCTTTATTGATGTCATAAAGTCTTTGTTCGAACTTCTTTTAGGTAGGCACCATCCATCGATCACTTTCCTTCTTGGTTTGTCATGTTATTGCTTCCTTCATGGAAAGTGACTATCAGGTTTTTCTTGTCATCTTGGCTACTCCTTTTTCATCTTGTCCATGCTTCAGAATACTCTTCTCATGGATGCTTCATTGTACTTGCTTGATTACATGCTTTTGAGCTAGTAGCCCATCATGACTTCATCCTGATATCGCTTCAACATTGCTTTTTCTTTTGTTGGATGGCTTCTTCATCACGACATCTTTGTAGAGTAGAATCAATTGTCTGCGCCTTTTATATCTCCAAGGCCTTTATAGGTGTCAAGGGTCCTTTCTTCCTTTATCAGAGTTGTCCCGCCTTCCTTCGGGAGATATCTTTCAAGGCATCTTGTCAGATAGTGATTCTTGGTGATCATGGCGTTCTTCACATGCTTGATCTCTTTCTTTATTTGCTTCTTCTCAGATAGATAGGTCAACCGTTTAATGCTTCTTGTGAGAGCATTCCTTCATTGCTTGCTTTCTGGACTTGTCAGCATTTCTTCGTGCTTCTTAGTCAGCAATCTTATGCTCCTTAAGTGAGCATATTCTTTTGTTGACCTTCATTGCATTGTGGTACATGCCTTCAAGCATGTTCTTGGTGAAAGAGATTCTTTCATGCTTGATCATGTTATAGAACTATACCCATGACTTAATAACATACAAATGATAACATGACTTAAACTTTGATGCATACATACCTCATCTTGATTCTCCTTTGATCATCCTTTGGTGTGGCCCTTCTTGCTTCATCTTAGCTTGCCTGCATATCATTCTTTTCTTGAAACCCATGAATGGGATTCCTAATGAAACATCTGCTTAGGTCCATGAACCTTCTTTTGAAGATTCCATCATAGGATCTTAAAGATCCTTGCCTTACAAATGTTTCCTTTCTTTTGATGATGTAGGTCTTCTAAGATTCTTATCATCATCAATTTTTTTCATCATGTATGAGGTCCTATACTAGGTATGCTTCTTCTACATGAATATCTTGAGTTATATATGCCATGCTCCTATATTCTAGAAGATATTTCTACTTATGCATTTTTGTTTTTATCATAAATGCTACATCTACATGAGTAACTAGAACTCCATGTACATCACGTTGCTAGATTCTAGAGGATGTTCCTAGTCATGCAATTTTAATTTATTCCTACATGCTCCTATTCTACTCAAAACTTTGAAAGAAGTCTAGAAGAGTTAGTAGAGATCTGGAGGATCTTCCTTCTTTTGCTTCTTTCCTTTTTCTTTCATCTCTTGAGTTATGTGAGATTCTTCCCTCTTTCTTTTGTTGTTGTTGTTGTCCTTTTTAAGCTTAGGACAATTCCTTTTGTAGTGTCCATATTCTTGGCATCCATAGCATTGGATCTTGGACATGTCTTTGTTGTTTGTTCTTCGTGGACCAAACTTGCCAAATTTATCCTTTCTTTTGGCCATGGTAGCAATTGCTTGCTCCTTTGATCCCGCATCTTCTTTTGCCTTAAGTCTGGTTTCCTCTGTTTTTGCATAGAGACCACATTTCACTGAGAGTGGTTGCTTCCTTCTTGGCATATATGTTAGATGTGAAGTTTCCCCACTCCTCAGGTAGAGCATTGAGTACTACAGTTGTCATTTCTCTGTCAGACATGACTTCCCCAAGCTCTTGAAGTTGATCTCTCATTTCAAAGATTTTCATGAAGTAGGGAGCTATTCCTTCCTTTGTTATCTTCATCTTGTATAATCCATTCCTCAGACATATTACTTCTCCGATTGTGGAGACCAAGAATAGCTCTACTAGCTTATCATAAATTTCTTTTGATGTCTCAAACTTGGAGACATAAGGAATGAGAGAGTCTTTGATTGATTCTATCAGAATCCTTTGAGCTCTTGTCTCATCCTTATTGTACTTGGATAAGGCTTGAGTCTGTTCCTTAGCAGGGATAGTGATATTCCCTTTGACATGCTCTAGGAGTTCATTCTCCTTGAGTAGTAGATTAGTCCTCTTCTTCCATGCAAGAAAGTTATTGGTACCTACCAATTTATTGCTTTCCTTGCAAAAAGACATTGATGTATATTCAGAAGAGGACATGTACTTGATAGATTTTGAGATGTAATGAATTTGTTTCCTCCTTGAAGGCTTGATGGCTTGTCTTCCCTGGATCTTGATGTTCTTCAAGTTGCCTTCTCCAAGTGGACTTGCTTGGTGATGATGTTTGCTTGAAGACTTGTAGCTTGATGTAGGTCCTGCTTCAATCTTCTCTTCTTTGTAGGTGCCTTTATGTAAGGCTCTTCTTCTAGCTTTGTAGACCTCCTTGATGATTGATGGATTGTATACCCTTCTTGTCCTTGAAGTGATAGAAACTTCTAGGCTTGATGCTTCAACTTTGTAGATGCTTCTCCTTGATGAGTGTTCTTGAGTTGCCCTTTCCTTGATGTGTCACCTTAGCTCTGATTCCATGTTGAAGAATCTAGGGAAAAGTAGTGTAAAGTGATTCTTTGTTACTTGATAACAATTTGTGATGCACTTTGACAATTTATCTTCTTCTTCTTATTAGCGTGTGTGTTTCATAAAACTGCTACCAAAACAAAATAACAAGAACACAAGGTTTGGCTCTCTGCCAAGGACAAAACCTCTCCACTCTTGAGAGGGAAATCCTTTGTAAGTTTTCTCTTTTTGAATCTTCTTATTTGAACCACTGCCAAACTCTAGACCCTTGACTAGGATAGACCCTTGACTAGGATATCCTCCAAGCATAAGTCAAATCTTTCCTCTGTCTGCACTATTAACTTCTGACATATGGACCTCTGTCTTCTGACACTTTGTCCTTCTTCTGGCACTTCGTTCTTCCTTCTATAGCAAGTAGATCTTCTTGGAGATATACCCTTTACTTAGTGATATCCTTCACCTAAGGATATTCACTCATTCTCTAGATCATTTGAGTTCCTTCTGATGTACGGTAGTAGGTTGAGTGTGACAACACTGCAGCCCTAATCTTCGCATGTGTGAGGGTACTCGCTGTAGATATAGGTCTCCTAACTTCGCGTGAGGTACTTCTCTCTTCGCTTGGATAGGAGGCCTAATAAGCCTAGTTTGAAGCCCAAACAATGATAGATGAGAGACTGTTATATTACTGCTGTTATGACTGCAGAGATGGCTTTCTCTTTCGCACGTGTGACTGTTTTTCACCTTAAAAACAATCCTTTTGACTTCGGTTTTGACTTCTTCTCTTTCGCTGCACTAGAGGCTCCTCAAACTTATCTTCTTTTGACCTTTTATCGGCTATGCTTCTTCGCTGATTTCAGAGCTCAATTCGTCTTCCTTTTGAGGAGTGGACAACCTCTATAAATAGAGGTCTGTCCCTCCTCAAGCCGACTTGACTGTTTTACTTTAATTCATCTTTTATTCATTATTTTTGCTGCTTGGAGACTTCGTTGATGCTAGGAGAGGATTTGACTTGTCTTGGAGGTGTTCCCATGGCCTTGTACATTGACATACATGATGTAACATGCCCTCAAAGGGTCTCATCATAATTACATTTTGACTTTGACTTTCTAGAAGCAGTTTAAAATGTGCTTGACCTATTTTCAATGAGAAAGAAATTCGTTGACAAATAATAAAAATAATTTCTCTTTTCTTGAATAAATACAAATATCAAAATTACATTTATGAAGACTTAGCCTAGTTACATTTCCTTCAACAAATCTGACAGTGGGATCTCGAAATAGAGCAAGCCCTAGCCATATGACTGATTCTTTCCCTAGGCTGGTTCTGGTTAGTGTCCTCACTTGGATCATTGTGTTCAAATCTCAAAAGAAAATTCGTCCTTTTGATCCTATTCTCTTCCCTAGTTAGGTCAAGCCCCTCTTTGGTCGATCAATTCCATACCCTTGACCTAGTTTAGGTCCAGTTGGGTTCTTTGTGGTCCCACAACTCTATAACTCAAATTCCACAAGGATTACACAGAATCCATTTCTTCGCAAGGATTCTTAGGTCTAGGATTCAAAAATTTGATTCCATACAGGGAGTGTTCATAGACAAGTTTTTACACATAAGTTATAGATTACCAAGGTGTGATTAAATTTTGCAATTTTTGTGTCTTACAAATTAATGGGGTGTTGTTGTTGGACAAAATCTGCTTTATAGCAATGGGTTGGATAAGTAAAACTCAACAATCTGATTTTTTGGGTTTTATAGTTTAGTAGACTTGAGCATTAGGAAAATGAAAATTGTTACTTAGATCGGATATTGGCCATGTTAGTTTCAAGTCACAAAATGAGGGAAAATTTTACAGATGAAAGAGTAGGATGTGTGGGCTTGTAGCCGATGTACTTAATTACTTGTTTTGAAGTTTGACTCATCATTATAAATGGGCACCACAGATTCTAATCCCTCCAACATGCCTTTGAATTTGTGTACTAAGCCTCAATATCTGTTTACTTGCATTGTGATTCGTGTACTTGTACATAGTCATATCAACATACATTGGGATTTAATTTTTTTGGGATCCCATGTCATTATATTGGGATCTGTGATAGTGCACTTGGTGATGAGGGGGATGCCACATCATCATAGAAGTGTATACATACATTGGGATTTGTAATTTTCTTGGGATCCCATGTCATTGTATTGGGATCCGTGATAGTACACTTGGTGATGAGGGGAATGCCACATCATCAATAGAAGCGTATATTACAACAAAATCTAGCAATCTATTGCAAAGCCTCAATTGGTGATCTAAACATTGTGCAACACTTGGGAGTGTCACTAGTGCCACCTCAATAAATACTGTTGAAAATAGACAGCTATGGGATGAATTTCCTTGAATATAATTTCATTTATGACCTTTCTAAAGTGACTTTCTAAAAATAGAAAGTCATGTCTATCTTTGCAACCATGACTTTCCAAAAATAGTAAATCACCTTCCATCAATTTGTAATCATATATACATGATGGAAAATCACTTAACTTGTCCTTAATCAATCTCAATTGTTTAATTTTTAACTTAATCATCAATATTATTATTATTATTACTATTATCCTCTTTATGATATTATTATATTATTATTAAAAAGAAATTCAAGTCTCTCAATCATGTCATATGTAACTCCCCTCAATTAATGCATTTTACTCTCTCTCTCTCTCTTAATGGATTCATTTCTCTCTCCCTTTAATGCTCTTACGCACCTCTTACACTCTCTTACACACTTTAATGACTCATAAAAAGATTCCTCTTACACCTCTTTAATGCATAAGTTACACTTCTCTCCTAAATGCATAAGTTACACTGCTCTCCTTTATGGCATAAGTTACACTCCTATTTTGGCATATGTAACTCCTTCTCAAGGCATAGAAGTTACTCCCTCAAGAATTCGACCTCCTTGCTCTTCCTATATATTTGTGCCTCTCATCCTCACTTGACACACTTGTGCTTGTGAAAGGAGAATTCGAACTTGAGAAAGAGAGAGTTGGAGAGTCTAGAGGAAGATTGAGAGAGAGAGAGAGAGAGTCTTGAAGAGCAAGAGCAAATCTTGGAGAGCCAAAGTGATTCAATGTTTGCATCAGCTACTGCTATCAGAGATATTCTTCAGATTTGGGTGAACTTCTTCATTCTCTCATTGTACTTTGTATCTTTGCTGAACAATTGATTTCTAATAGAAGAAGAATCTGGTTGGGTTTTCCCCTTGTGGGTTTTGCCCTAGTCATTGACCTAACTTCTCTGTGTCTCATTGAGTTCTTGGCTGTCTTCCATTGTGCATATGGTTTATGTTCTATCTACAATTACTTAACTTATTTTGCAGCATAAAGAAGTTCTAGATTTAAGTGATTGTAACAACATAGAACATCAAAATTTCAACATGGTATCAGAGCTTTGGTGAAGACAAGCTCCATTTGCAGCTCTCTTTCTACTAGAATATCTCTTGCTGTCTGCTCCATTTGCAGCGCTTTTTCCGCTGAAATATAGCTTGCTATCCGCTCCATTTGCAACTTTTTTTCTGCTGGAATATTTCTTGTTGTCCGCTCCATTTTCAGCTCTCTTTCTACTGAAATATAATTTGTTGTCTGCTCCATTTGCAACTCTCTTTCTGCTGAAATATAGCTTGTTGTCCGCTCCATTTGCAACTCTCTTTCTCCTGAAATATAACTCTCACTGGCCGCTCTATTTGCAACTATCTTTTTGATGAAATATCACTTACTGTTCCTTCTACTTGCTGCTCATTTTCTGCTGAAGTTTCTCTTTCCTTTTGCCGTTGAAATATCTCATTTACAACGGAAATATCTCTTGCTGTCCCTTTCTATTTGCTGCTGAAATTTTGAGCAGATCAAGATGTTTTCCTCCTACTTCAAGAATGAAGAGAAGTTGGTTAATGCTTCAATCTTTTTCCCATGGAAGGCCAAATTGGATATTACTCTTGAGGAACATGATGTTCTAGAGTGTGGTGAAGGAGAGATAGTAGGACTAGCGGAAAATTCCAATGTTGCTATCAAGGCCAGATACAAGAAATGAGAAGTCAAGGCTAAAAAAATTATACTTGATTCTCTTGGAGACCACCTCATCACTGATGTCTCCAATTTGGAAAAAGCCAAAGAAATGTATGACAAGCTGATTGGAATTTATCAAGTGAACAACTTGAGTCAAATTCTTGCTCTGAAGAATCAACTCAAGATGTTAAAATGAACAAAGGAGAAACCATTCAAGCATACTTCATGAGGATATCAAAAATCAAAGATCAGTTGTCAACTTCTGGTGAAGTTGTTTCCGATAAAGCACTGGAACTGATTATGCTTGGAGGTCTTCCTTCTTCTTGGGAAACTTTTATTACTAACATTAGTAATAATGACAAGTTTCCTCATTTGATGAGCTCTTAGGAAAGTGCAATCAAGAAGAAGCCATAGTGATATCCAGAGGGAGAATTCCCAAGCACGAGGAGGGAGAGCCCGCTGCCTTTGCTATTCAAGGCAAAAAGAAGAAATGAAGAAGAGGAATGCACTATTTGAGAAAGTCTGCTCCCAATAGCTCCTCTCAATGGACCAAAGATTTATTAAAAGTCCAATGGTACAATTGTCGCAAGCATAGCCACTATGCTCGTGACTGTTCAAAAAACAAAAGAGCATCAAAATCCAACTTCAACAATCACTCTAACAAATCTGATTACAAAAGAAGAAGAGAAGCTCCTTTTGCTTGCAAAGGAAACTATCGGTCCTCAAGGAATCAAAGGTATGCTAATAATGCAACTGAGACTCAATCATAATACTTTCTTGTTTCTGCTCCTTCTAGTTCATCTCTTGCAGATTCTTGTGATAACTGGTTGGTTGATAGTGGTGCTTCAAGGCACTTTATTGGTTACAAACAAATACTCTCTAATCTGGTTGATAGGGAGACAAATTTGAAGATCATTCTAGGAGATAACTCTACATATCCCATAAAGAGATCTGGTTCTGTTTCTTTCCATCTTGATAAAGGTAAAACTTTGACTCTTCAAGAAGTTTTATATGTACATGGTTTAAAGAAGAATCTCCATATAAGCTTTAAAAGATAAAGGAATGAAAGTTGTTTTCATAAATGGTAAAGTTCTCACTTGGCCATCGAGATCCAACATGAGAGATGCCCTTACTTTGGGATCTAGATGTGAAGATCTATACAAAATCAATGGAAGACCTATTCATGCACTAATCCATGACATCAATCATCAAAGTGAACTTTAGCACCGAAGGTTCACTCACTTGCACTACAAAGCATTACCTCATGTGAGAAAGATGGTTTCCAGAATGTTGGAAATTAGATATGATCATGATGGCATTTTCCAAGGATACGCAAGCGGAAAACAAGTGAAGGGACCATTCCCTTCAAGCAAAAGTAGAACTAGTCAGGTATTGCATCTTGTACATTTTGATTTATGTGGACCAATGCCTATAACTTCTCTTGGTGGTTACTTGTATTGTATTATCTTTGTGGATGATTTTTCTCGCAAAACATGGATTTATTTCCTAAAAAATAAAATTCAAGCGTTTAACATGTTCAAAGATTACAAAGCTCTAGTAGAAAAACAAACTGGAAAGTATATCAAAATTTTCAGATCTAACAATGGAGAGAGTTCACTTCCAGTGATTTCGTTGACTTCTTCCAAGAAATTGGAATAAAAAAAGAGACCACTGTACCATATAACCCTGAACAAAATGGTGTGGTTGAGAGAAAGAATAGAACTATCATGGAAGCGGTCAAAGCTATGTTGCATGATCAGAAATTGCCAAAGTTTCTATGGGGAGAAGCTGCGAACACAACTGTCTATGTTCAAAATAGATCTCCTCACCGTGCCCTAAACAACAAGACTCCTGAAGAAATCTTCACTGGCGAGAAGCCCGAAGTTGGGCACCTGAGGATCTTTGGCTGTCCTATCTACTGCCATGTCCCAAAAGAGAAAAGGAACAAGTTGGAAGCTTCAAGTAAGAAAGGTACGTTTGTTGGTTTCTGTGACAATTCTAAGGCTTACAAAATATACGTACCTGGTCAAAGAAATATAGAATTTAGCAGGGATGTAACATTTGATGAAGATGCAGCTCTTGGAAAAGCAAGAGACACTCCTCTTCCTCCTGCTAATGTTGATAGTCAAGATGATGTATTTGAAATACAAGAAGATCCTGAAGCTAAAACTGATCTTGCTAATGAACCCATGGAGTCCATGGATCCTTTGGATCCTCCTCCATGTGATCCTCCTTCTAAAAGGAGACCTTTAAGGATTCACGACACTCTTCAAGATGCTGATAAACATGTTGCCCCCAAAGGAACTTTCAGAGAAAGCAAGAAACCTTGCGGTTCCAAGGATATGTTGTAGCCATGAGCAACATTATTCAAGCTGAACCATGCACTTTTGAAGAAGCTGTAAAGGCCCAAGTGTGGAAAGATGTAATGGCTGAAGAATATGAATCCATCATTCATAATGATGTATGGGAAGTGGTTCCAAGACCCCAAGGTAAATCTGTTGTATCTTCTAAATGGTTGTATAAAATTAAAGATGGTGTTGATGGCAATATTGAAAAATATAAAGCTAGCTTTGTGGCTAGAGGTTTCTCTCAGAAAGAGGGAATAGACTATGACGAAATTTTGCACTTGTTGCCCGTTACACCACCATCTGATCTATTGTAGCTCTAGCTACTAGCCAAGGATGGTCTCTTCATCAAATGGATTTGAAGATTGTTTTTTTGCATGGCTTCGTTAAAGAAGAAGTATTTGTGGAGCAACCACAAGTCTTTAAAGTGCATGATCCAAAAACTCGTGTGTAGGCTGAAGAAAGCTCTCTATGGTTTGAAGCAAGCTCCAAGTGCTTGGAATGCTCGCATAGATAGCTTCTTGATGAAGCTTGGTTTTACTAAAAGCAATGCAGATCCAAATCTTTACTTTAAGACAATCCAAGGTATGCCTTTGATTTTGGTATTGTATGTTGATGATTTTTTTTGACCGGTAGTGAATCTCTTATTCTCCAGTGTAAGAGCGAGTTAGCTTCTGAATTTGAAATAAAAGATCTTGGTTTGATGCACTACTTTCTGGGCCTGGAGCTATGGCATAAATCTAGTGAGATTTTCCTTTCTCAAGGAAAATATGTTGTCAAACTACTAGAAAGGTTTGGCATGACTGAGTGTAAGTCCATGAATACTCCAATGTAAATGAAATTCAATAAGCTTTGTGGTAAAGTTGCAGGTACTGATTTGGCTAATCCCTCTGAGTACCGTCAACTGATTGGGGCACTGATGTTCTTAGTGAACACTAGACTAGATATATGCTTTGCAGTCAATACTTTGAGTCAATACATGATTAAGCCTGCTCATGCACACTATGTTTCTGCAAAGCATGTGTTGAGGTACTTGCATGGGACTGTCAATCTTGGATTGAGATATATTGCCGAAGATGTAAGGCTACATGGATACTCCGATGTTGATTGGGCTGGTAACTCTACTGACAGAGCACATTAGGGTGCTGCTTCAACTTAAGATCTTCCATGATATCTTGGATGAGCAAAAAGCAAAAGTTTGTTGCCCTTAGCACGACTAAAGCAGAATACTTTACTGCTAGCATGGCTAGCTATGAGGCAGTATGGCTAAGGAAGCTCTTTGGAGAGTTGTTTGAGCAAGTATTGGATACTACAATAATTTACTGTGACAATAGGAGTGAGATTTGACTTGCTGAAAATCCCATGTTCCATGACAAGTCCAAACACATTGAGATCAAATATCACTATATCCGGGATACGGTGGAAAGAGGAGCAGTAAGACTTCATCATATAGCGACTGATGACCAGATCATTGACATTTTTACCAAGCCTTTGCCGAAAGGAAAGTTCTTAGTTTTTAGAGAGCAATTTGGATTAACAGATGTGACCCTTCCTCTAGAGGGTGGTCATGGATGATAAGCCTTGGATGTGCGAGATCCTTGTCATGTGTTGACAAGTGGATCCCCCCAAGCAGTAATGAGTCTTGGATGAGCGAGATCCTTGTCATGTGTTGACAAGTGGACCCCCCCAAGCAGTGATGAGCCTTAGATGTGTGAGATCATTGTCATGTGTTGACAAGTGGATCCCCCAAATTGTGTATAGGGTGATGGATGTATCTCCCCTATGATGATTCTTCTTCATTAGATTGTAACATCATTGTTCCAAAGCAAAGATAGCAGAGATCCTTGTATCAGAAAGAAATTCCTCCCTAGCTGAGAGGGAGTGTTAAAAATTGACAACTATGGGATGAATTTCCTTGAACAGAATTTCATTTTTGACCTTTCTAAAGTGACTTTAAAAAAATAGAAAGTCATGTCTATCTTTGCAACCATGACTTTCCAAAAATAGTAAATCACCTTCCGTCAATTTGTAATCATATATACATGATGGAAAATCACTTAACTTGTCCTTAATGAATCTCAATTGTTTAATTTATAACTTAATCATCAATATTATTATTATTACTATTATCCTCTTTATGATATTATTATATTATTATTAAAAAGAAATTCAAGTCTCTCAATCATGAGACTCAATCATGTCATATGTAACTCTCCTCAATTAATGCATATGTTACTCTCTCTCTTAATGGATCCATTCCTCTCTCTCTTTAATGCTCTTACACACCTCTTACACTTTCTTGCACACTTTAATGAGTCGTCATAAAAAGATTCCTCTTACACCTCTTTGATGCATAAGTTACACTCCTTTCCTAAGTGCATAAGTTACACTCCTCTCCTTTATGGCATAAGTTACACTCCTATTTTGGCATATGTGACTCCTCCTCAAAGCTTAGGAGTTACTCCCTCATGAAGTCAACCTCCTTGCTCTTCTTATATATTTGTGCCTCTCATCCTCACTTGACACACACACTTGTGCTTGTGAAAGGAGAATTTGAACTTGAGAAAGAGAGAGTTGGAGAGTCTAGAGGAATATTGAGAGAGAGAAAGAGAGTTTTGAAGAGCAAGAGCAGATCTTGGAGAGCCAAAGTGATTCGGTGTTTGCATCAGCGACTGCTATCATAGATATTCTTTAGATTTGGGTGATCTTCTCCTTCTCTCATTGTACTTTGTATCTTTGTTGAACAATTGATTTCTAATAGAAGAAGACTCTGGTTGGGTTTTCCCCTTGTAGGTTTTGCCCTGGTCATTGACCTAACTTCTCTGTGTCTCATTGACTTCTTGGATGTCTTCCATTGTGCATATGGTTTACGTTCTATCTACAATTACTTAATTTATTTTGCAGAATAAAGAAGCTTTGGATTTAAGTGATTGTAACAACGTAAAACATTAAAATTTCAACAAATACTCCCCTCTCCTTAGTGAAGGACACAATCCCACACAAGGGAAGCTTTCCTTGTAGGGCTTAGGGATTGATGTAAATCCCACCAAATAAAGGTATAACAAATTAGGGTTTGAGGTGGTGGTTGGCCTTAAGAGTCTCAAAAAGTTTCTTGAACACACCAAATCATGAAAATACTCTAGGGTTTTTATCCGTGAAAATAGTGAATAAACTATGTGAAATGAAGGCTACTTTAGAGAGTAAACTAGGGACAAAGTTACAACAATTTTTTATGGTTAATAAGGCACATAGTAACAATTAAAACCTTGATGTCAGCCCTAGAAAATGATCGAAAAATGAATGAGAAATCACCTCTACTTCTCAAATGCACTTTTCAAACAATGCCTAACCCTAGGGTATACATCAAGAAGTCATTAAATGCTGAAAATATTTTTTTTTTTTTTCTATAATACAACTCTAATTTACCTTGAAATGAAAAGAAAAACTATTTTTTTGTATATTATATAATGTCACAAGAGAGATGGACTAGTGCCTTCTTAATCTATGGCACCTGGAGTCTAAGATTCAAACAAATCTAGGGTTTCCGTGGAGTGATACTAAATCCAAACAAACTAGGGCAAATAAACTAACTTACCCTAGGGTTTGAGATCTAGGTTTTCAATTTTCTGGATGATTAAGGGAAAGAAAAATCTATCTCTATTCTTGAAATATTTGTAAGAAGGGTTTAGCTCAACAAGGGACAATGAAGCAAATACCAAATGAACTAACTTAGCATATGAACATTCATTCCTTGGAACATAATACCAAGATAAAACAAATAAAGCAACTTACTTCACCATGCATCTTCCAAGATCCACCATAAGCATCCATGAAAAGAGATCGCTTTACATCACAATTCCACCCAAGAGAAGTCACTCAAATAGGTCTCCATAGCACACGAGAGAAGAATACTAATGAAGAGATGAATGATCCAAATTGTGACAATGAATCAAGAAGGTAAATCACTCCCCTATTTATACTAGGGTAACCAAGATATCTAACTTAAAATTACGCTAGAAGCCCTAAAAAGTACTAAATTCATAATACAAGGTGTTTAGGTCAACAAGCTGACCCCCGAGGATAGCCTAGATAAAGAAGAATTTTTCAGTCGGTACTTTTTTGGGAAGCTTGTGTGTTCTTGCCCACATTTATTTTAGAGCTAGAAGTGGTGCATTCTTATTTTGCAACCTTCCTGAATCAGTTAGATCTATCAAAATGACAATCAGATTAAAGTAGTTTGTGTTAGGGGGGTTGTTTTCTTGTGTGCAAGTATCCCTAGTTTGGATTTGGGTTTGTGGTAAGCATGAATTTTCCGCATGAACATGTCTTTGTATTTAGCTCAAGCCTCTCTCAATGTCATGGCCCTTGCCTCACTTAATCCAACCACTGCATGCTTTGGACTACCTCCACTGCTGTGTACTCAAGCTCAAGATGTCTCTCTAATAAATCTATTATGCATAATGCTGCCCTCCATCACACATTTGTTGGAATTTGTTTTGAGCTTCCACTCCCCTCTTTCCCTCTCTCATATGGAACATCCTATTAACACATGATTTTGCTTGCATTTTTTGTTTATTGGGGTTGTTCTCTGCTTGCCTTTTGCCAACAAGTTGATTCTATGTGCTGGTTGACTTGTCTTGACCTCCCTTGGATCCTTCAAGTTCGAATAATAGATTTTATTGCCTTGGGTGTTGAAATAAACAAGAGGTCAAACCCTTTTCATCCATGGATACATGGCAAGTCATTGTTCAAGGGGGTTTGGTAAAGATTTTTAAATGATAAAAGGGTTACTTGGACTCAATTCCCTTCCCTGACACTTTTTCCAAAGAAAATTTCAGTAATAGTGAAGAGGGTAAAGTGAAAATTTTGAAAGTGATTGGAGTAATGGCAACAAGAGATATATATATATATATATATATATATTTTAATGGTATAGAGAACTTTTTAATTAAAAAACTTAGTGGCAGGTGGGTGAGGATTACACTTTTTCCAAAGAAAATTTCAGTAATAGTGAAAAGGGTAAAGTGAAAATTTAAGTGATTGGAGTAATAGCAAAAAGAGAGATATTATTATTTTTTTAATGGTATAGAGAACTTTTCAATTAAAAAACTTAGTGGCAGGGTGGTGAGGAGGGTGGGGGCAACGGCAGGGGTGGAAAATTTTCTTTTTTCTAAGTGTTATCAGAGAAGTCTTTCTTAAACTTAGTGCATTCTCCTGCCATTGTGGATTTTCAAACTATGCAAAGGCAATGACAAGAGTTTAGAGGTGAGATGAGATCAACCCGAAGCAGGCACAAGGAGAGCTAGAAGATACACCAGTCTCTCTTGTGGATCTAGTGCACACTGATTTTTTGCGCAAACCATTTGCACTTTGTACTGCCAGACAAAAATGCTTCCCCATTCCTGCAGTTTTCTTTCATCTTTTATAACAAAATGTACTCAAATTTGCTCCCAAAGGTGTCCTCAGGACCCCACAAAAGGTGAGTAACAAGTACCATTTCCGCAGAGATAGAGTTCCCAAAGGGGCAGTGGTTCTTCTGTATGTTCCTTCAAATTTGCAGGTTGCAGGAATTTTGATGAGTTCAAGATGTCGAGGGATACATTTTGAGTGGTGGAGAATATTTTCTTTTCAAAGAGGGAGTGTTAGTTTTATCTGTGCTGTGTATGTGTTCTACTTCAGCAGAGCAGCAGTGATGGCAAATCTGTACAGCGGAGAGGCACATTGGTTGAGGGTGCATCAGTGTTGAGGAGGCATGGCATAGTAGTTATGTAGACAGTGGTAGTGAGTGCATGCATGCTGTAGTTCATGAGCATTAGAGAGATTCCAGATTTAGTGTTTTTCTTCATTTAAGCATTGCTTTTCTTATCATGGTTTTATTTTTCCAGTTTAGAAAAGTGCACGGGTCAGGGAGTATTGCCAGATTTAGATAGGTCTCTGTTTCATGCATGCAATTTACTTTTCTCCAGTGAACATGCTTATCTACTGCGAGTTGGGCACACTTTTCTATGGGATTAAGATGTGGGTTTGATACAGTCAAACTAGGTGCCTTATGTGGTGTCTAAATTTGTTGTGAACCCTATTCTCTCCTAATTGATAAAGGAGAGGAAGGGTAGAGCGTTTAGATATCTCTTAAAGATTTTGGTGAGTTGCTATGTTATCCATGTACTAAATTTTCTATATCTAAATTTGAACAATATGCTCCATATTCATTTAGATTTTCTGCTTTTTACAAATAGACGTGTTGTCGAACTTGGCAATGTTAATACAGACTATCCACTGTAATCGCTATCAGAAAATTAACACGATAAAATGAAAATTAGATCACGATTGAATACAAGGGTCTTGGCAATGGTATATGGTAAACTACACCAAAATATGCGATGTCATTTGTTCATCAACCCTTTAATTTTTATGTGGATCATCAAGTGCTGATATGTACTATTAATAGACCTCTGTTACAAGGTCAGGGAGTCAGTATATGCCACTATTCTAGGAATTGATAGTCAAGATTTTCAAGAAACCTGGAAATGTGCCAATCTGACAAGACTGATTTGTTGGGATAACTATAGGGGAAGTTACTACTTGCATGGTTGATGACTTTCCTGATGTCCAACTGTTCCATGTAGACCAGTCCTCCACAGGGACGTGTCCCCCAGGGTCGGGTGCACGCACCCGGGACGGGGGGGGGGGGGGTTGTTCTGGGGTAGCATTTCTCCACGCACCCTTTTTGGGGAGTCGTGGGGAGACGCAAGGGATGCGTTTCCCCAGTGTGGGGGGTGCGACTTCCCAAAAGGGGTGCTTGTGGGTGCCCCCTCAACAACTCTGATGCAAAGGAAGATTGCAATGACTTAGGCCAGGATGACCCCATTGGTTGGTGGACCATGCATGGGGATGATGCTCTAAAGATCCAACAACTTGCTATTCACTTATTGTCTCAAATTGCTAGTTCCTCTGCAGCAGAGAGGAATTGGTCCACATATAGCTTCATCCACTGTGTCAAGAGGAATAGACTTTCCTCTAGGAGAGCAGAGAAGCTAGTTGCAGTGCATAGTCCTCTACTTCTTGCACATAGGAAGACAGTGGAGTATTGGAGGGGACCAACAACACAATGGGATGTGGATTTAGAGGATATTGCACAGATAGATGATGAGGATGGACCAGATGAGCTGCAGCATGGTTTGGTTGGAGTTTCGATGGTTACTCAAGAGAGTGACTTTGACTCAGATAGCGGCACGAACATTCCCACTGATGGTTTCAATGACTTCATGCAGCAGATGGATGTAGAGTACTAATCATTGAGATTGAGTCCTTGATATTGATTTTATTTTCAGTGTTCATTATCCATTTTTACTTTTCAGTTTTAACTTTTGAGTTGTGACACTAGATATTGATGACCTCAGACTGATTCTTGACTCTTGACTCTTAACTATTTTTGAGTTTGAGACTTCTAGTTATATAAATTTTGAATTTAGTAATTTACTATTTTTTAGTGTTCAAACTTCAGTGTCTAGTGATACTAATATATTAGTTTGTTTTTCTTTCAATTTAGATTCTAGAATGATGAATGATGAATTTAATTGTGAAGTCAATGTAGATGGTAGAATGATGAATGATGAATAATGAATGATATGGATCAATGTATTTGAATATTTCATTATTGAATCTCATGGTATGGATGAATGATGTATGTATCAAAATGAATGATGAGGTTGGATCAATGTATGTCATTATTTAATTCAATTATGAATTTAAATTTTATGTGTGGATCAAATTTCAATGTATTACTATTAGTCTATTCATGCTTAGCCTTTCGTTATTGATTTCCCTAAAATTTGAGGGTACTCCCACACGTCCCCCCTGTTTGTCTCCCCGCACTGGAGTCTTGGTGGAACATTGATGTAGACAGACAATTCAAAGATGGCTTGGAGGGCTTGCTGAATACTTAGCATCCACAGAGATGCTGCCAAGATTTGATAAGGAAGAGAGGAAAATCCTGTAATGAAAAGTGGCATTACACATCAATTATTTCAAGGATATTTATGAAATATTAGTTCTGGTCACATTTTACAATGCTATGTGCTCTGGCAATTGTGAGACAAGGCTGTGCAGGTTTGTGGGAGATATGTAGCAATTACAACACAGCATACAAGATATTAGAGCCAGAATTATGATGGGCAAGATTATTTGAAGACACCAAAGCTTAAGCTAATAAGTATAAACTATGCCAATGGATGATGCAACTAAATGTCAAGCTTCTCAACTGCTATACCCAATCTCATTACGTGCATTGTTTGAGCACTACGGATCAGCTTTCATTGGGCCTGTTTATCCTCGTTCATGATGCACTCAAGCCCAAGACATTTTGGTAGTCACATATGTGGTGACTAAGTGCAGTGCAGCTTGATTATCTCTATAACTAACAAGATTCCTATATGGAATTGTGATCAGAAGGTTCACTTCTTTTATTTCTTTATGAAGTATTTGTTGCAATGTCCAACTGCCTGTTGCAGCTCATGAATGACACTGGGGGGTGGGGGGCATAAATGAAGTCATGGAAAGGCATAAAGTACAAACTGGATATTCAATTCGGCACTAACAAAAATCTGTGACATGATCTGAATAGATTTGACTGGGTGGAGAAGATTCATTCAGTGTTGTGGCATTCTGATCAACTGTAAAGGAATCCATGTGAAACACCTCCAACTTGTTTAGGGACTAAAACGGAGTAGCCAAATCTACATAGCCTTGCAATATAGATAAAGCTACCAGACTTGAAATTGAGAAAAAGTCTAGATGCAGAAGAGCCAAGAGAGTTTGGCTCAGATTGGGAAAAACTTGGCAAGCACAAAACAAAAAGAAATACACATTTTGGGGGTTTTATAGAAACCTTGGTTAGTATGACTTGGTCAAATGGAGTCAAACGTGGTCGACCAGAGTTATACTCATGATTAATCACGAACAAATGTGGTGAACCTGGGTCAAAATTGGTCAAACCAGGTTTTTCTTTCCCCAAGTTGGAAAAATTGTGTTTGTGGAAAAGGCGAGTCCAAATCATGAGTTGGAGAGTAGAATTTTGATGCCTATTATAGTGGTATAAACTTTCCATTGAGGATTCAATAATATGAAAATTAACACAAGTTGCTACTCCAAGAAGAATGAAGGGAATTAACCATGTAATGTTTCTTAGCATAAACCTCTTCAATTGGTTCATAGTGGGCTAGTCTTTTGCAATCTTCCATATCATGATGTGTATATTTATCATGTTTGGAAGTTATGTCATGTGTTGAAAATAATTGAAGAAATTTCACTCACTCATTTAAGGCACTAGTTTATATGTAAGGCTTCAGCAAAGGGAAACATTGCCTACCATAGCTAGACAGCCTGCCTATTTTTTTCGTGCCTGTTCAATACAATTTTGAAGCCTACCTCTTGTTTCACAGATATGAGCTGAGCTTGAAATTTTTTTGCATGTCCTCACTTTGTTTTTATGTGTATGTCTTGCAGGTCAGTCTACATTGTCTACACACTTCTTGCGGATATTTGTGTTTATGTTGTTGGAAAAGACGAATATGATGAACTTGCTTGTAAGTATTCCTAGTTATGCATTATTTGAAAGTTTCAGTGATTGGTTTGACCATTTATGGTGGAAAAATGCTACGTTTTCGTGAATATTTCCTTTAGTTATGCTTGTAAAGACCTCATTATGTCAAAAATAGTGTGATACCTCTAGAGATGGGACCTTACGACATTCACTCACGAGTTTTGAACTTTTGCCGTACTTGGAAAAGTGGCAGAGGTGATATTTGCACTAACTGCATCTGTAAAGGATGTGTGTGCAAAGGCTGCTCCTACAGAACGTGTCTTCCTTGACAAGTATGGAAAAATTTGCCTGTGTCTGGATGAAATCGTTTGGCAGGTATATCACGTAGATTTTGATCACTTGTATACCCAAACTTAAACTTGAAAATACAAAGTATTTTGAACTAATAATTAGTTGCTTTATTCCAGGGAATGCTGGAGAATACAGAGAAGGACCGTGTGAGAAGACTAGCAAGATTGAAGCCTCCCACAGAAGGATAATTCTGTATTCATGTCAGTCTTTATATATAGGATATGTGGCACTCAGCATGCTTTGTTGTTTTCTTGATCCTGATATTCAATTTTTGTGAATTGATTTTACTTTTCTGCCCTTGAACTTCTATACTGCAGTTTTTCTGATTTTTTCTACCAGTCATCCTGGATTACACTTGTCTAATGCTGTCATTATGTATGATGCATGAGCTGGTTACATATCTTAACAAGCTGTACCAATAACATTAGTTTGGAAATGGCTGATTTATGTAACTGGGATGATCTGAGTTAGATTGTTGAAAAAAATTAATCAAAATAAAGGGGTTACCCTCTTTTGATGCAAATTTTTTGTTATTATATGTAGATTAGCATTTGAATCGATGATAATAAACTTTTATAACTTTCAAATTTACCTCGAGACTAATATACTACCCAATGTTTTCCACTCCACAGCTATCCTCGGCCAGATATTAGATAGGCGAAAATCCTGTGTCCTTGAGAGCACTGATTTTATTCATATCATCAGATGATTTAGAAGAATGCAAATTGAAATCATGTGTTTACTTTGTAGTGGGACTTAATATTGAACATAAGCTAATAGCAACTTCGGTATACTCCTACCTAATTCTTGTCTTTTGAATCTAGCAACCAAATTTTCCCTTAAATGTTTATAATTAGGTAATCCAACAAATATTGCATCAGATATCGAAAGTGGATTGGTTGAGAAGGGAAAGGTAGAACTGTTTGATTGGTTGGATGCTGCTTTTATTAGCAGGAGTGCTCAAGTTTGTTTTTGGCTAAAGGAAACACAGGAAGATCATCTTCCAAACGTAATTAAGGTGTTTATTCGGTGCTGTCTCTGCTATCAATATGCATTCTGGCCTTTTTTTTTTTTCAATGCGAGACTGTGCATGGCCAAGCACGTTCCCTCAAAATATATTTTGCTTTTTGTTTTTTTCACAATATGACTTGTCTATTGTTGGTTAAAAGTCAATGGAATGGGAGGGAGATAAGGGATGCTTTTTCAGAGGTAGAAATACTGAAGTTTTGCTGTAGATTCAGAAACTGTTTTTTGGTTGTTTATATTTTTGCTATGTTGCATGAGTTTCTGGAACGCGGGAACTTGGGTACGGGTGTCCAGAACGGCGAGAGGTTTCCCCAAAATTTACAGGAAACTGCTAATCGGGAGGGGTAATATTATATAATAAAAAAATCTATATACATATATATATATATATATATATATATATATATTTTTTTTTTTTTTAATTATATCATTTATATAATAAAACAAAAATATTGAATCAAAATATTCAAATATTAAAATCAATTTAAAATTTTAATTCATTATATGAATATCAAATTCAAAACTGAAAATTTGAAAATGTAAATGATTCAAGGGACACTTTTGAATTTAAGAAACATAGTGAAAATCAAAGAACTCATCATATTAATATTCATATTGCTAGCATGCCCAATGTAGTACATAGTTAAAAAAATGGCAAATGCCCAAAGTGGCAAAGTAATACATGGTCCAAAAATGCTCAAAGGCCAAAACATAACATTAAAGACTAAAGTTGAAGATGATCATAAAGTGCAATCTTTGGCATCAAGACTATCCATATAACCTTGAGCCTCGCTAAGCACTCTAATTCCATCATCACCATCATCAATATCAAGATCACCTGCAATGCTACCCAAAGGTATGCCAACTAAACCCGCATCTGGTAATGGATTATCCTTGTCATCATCAATCTCAAAAGCATCCTCAACATCAACATCCCATCTTGCTGCAGGGCCCTCTAAATACTCAGGGAGCTTCCTTGAGCAAAGTCCAAGATTACTATGCATATAAACCAATTTCTTTGCTCAATTAGAGGTAAGTCTATTGTGAATGAAACTATAAGTTGACCAATTCCTTTCAGCTGCCGATGAACTAGAAACTTGAGATAGCAAGCGCGAGGCAAGATTTTGAAGCTCTTGGGCTTTCCCCCATACATTCTCCACCATTCAATGGGATTCTTTTGTGCATAAATGTTGATGTCCAACCTTGCATCTTGAGAGAATGTGGAAGGGTTTAAGGTAGCAAAATCAATAATTTGTCCCTGTATTACATTTGCTTCATTAGGTGTATAGATTTTGCTTATGGCATCAAGAAAGTCTTGTTTACTTCTTGATCATCAATGGGTAGAAATCTATTTGGTCCCTCCATATACCACTTTGGATCAAGGGCCGAAGCAATCATGTGAAGAGAGGTATTGAGTTTGATCCATCTCTTCTCTATTATCTTATGAATTTCATTGAATAACTCCAAAGATGGGTTTCTATCCCGAATGATGTGTCTTATCTTGCCTACCATGCTATCAATACATTATAAAATTCTCCAAGGGTGGGGGAATCAGAATCTGCATACTTAATCAACTCCACATTTGGAGATGTGAAAGAAACAACATATTTATAATCAGACCACCAATCATTTTTGAGAAGTTGCTCTCTTATCTTCTTTGCTTGCATTGATTTAGATTTAGACCATGCATTCCATTCTTGGGAAACAACAGTGGCTTGTAAGGATGCATGCACCTCAACCATACGTTGAAGAAGAATGAAGTATGTAGCATATCTTGCTTCTGTAGGTTTCAAAAACCTTTTCCTTGAATACATCCTATAGATTGCTAAAGAGGCATGGTGGTTGCAAATGTACATTTGTGCATCTCTTGCATCTAAAATGAGTTTTGAAATCCAAGATATTTTGCCAATGTCTTTGAAGACATTATTCAAGGCATGTACACAACAAGGAGTCCAAAAGATACGCCTATATCAACTTTGAACCATCAAACCCACTGCTTTGCAAACAGAGACTGCATCTGTGATTACATGTACTACATTTGAAGGACCAAGCTCATCAATTATTTCTTTCAATACTTCAAACATGAAGGTAACATCCTTTAGTTTCTCACTAAAATCAATTGCTATTAAAAAAATAGGGCCCAACTAGAGATGTAACAATAATATTCAACAATAGCCTTTGTTAAATGTTTGTCCAACTATCCATAACTATTGAACATCCTGGATAAATCCAAGAATGTTTAAGGGGGCCTTAAGTCCTTGCATTCTTGTTACCCCCTTATTTAACAATGATGTTTTCAATTTGTTCCAATTTGGAGGTGCATATCCTGGTCCAACAACTATGAATTTTTGCACCATTTCTTTGTAATGTGAAGAACGAGTAACATTAAACGAAATTTCGTTTGCCATAAAAAATCAACAATAACATCATCAACCTCATCCTTATGTAACACATTGTAGATTTTAAAAATTTGTCCCTCAACAAAACTAGCAAGGCTCTTACTCTTCCCAGAAGTAGACCCTCCTACATACTCAAATTTTTTTAATGCATTTTGATTAATCGAATCTTCCATATCATGAGAAGAAGATCTAGGTACTTTAAAATTACAATCATTGTCCAAGTTCATTACATTGGATTCTAGGGAAGCCATATGAAGCTTTGTCAACTCCATCCTTTTCTTAATAGTACATGTACAACCCTTGACCCCATCACCAGATAGGGATGGAAGATGATGCCACACCCTAGTGTATTTTTCTTTAAATACATGGTTACACAATGTATACATCCATTCTTCACAACCACAACTATTCCTTTTGTTGTTTTTAGTATTTTTCTTCATAGACTTTAACAAGGGTTTCTTGGGGTTTGCGCTTTGTTGGACTTGACCACTTGGGATTGGAGGAAGAGAAGAATTTTCGTATCCACTTGTTGATATTGAACTACCACTCTCCATGATTTCCTTGATTAATACAAGAGACAAATAACACATTATAAACAAAATGTACAATGAAAAATAAAAAAATAACATGTACTTGTATAAAAAAATGCAAATGTACCTATCAAGTTCTTCTTATGAATCATAATTTGAACCAACAATAAGCCTTAACAATGGAAACTTGAGATTTTTGGATTGTGATAGGAATGAAAGAAACCCGCTCTCAACTAGAGAAATATATACCTAATGTGTTGAATTATGGTATGTTCTATGCTTAGAGCTGCTTACTTATTTTTATTCTTATTAGCCACATATTAGCAATCACATATACATTAAGTAAAATGCAGATAGAACATTAAATGATCAACAGAAAACAATCCAAGACAAGAGACACAAGATGTGGCAGCTAGCCAGGGACAAACCCCAATGCGGGGAAACCCTTTAATCTTCTTTTATCTTCAATAGTTCAACAGAGAGAAATAGTACAAAATCTGAATTCCGTAATTTTATATTAGCAACAACAAACCCTAGATCAACAAAGTCAAACATGGTCAAACTAGCTGAAATTGACCTCTAAAATACTTGGTCAATTTCCAGTCAACTTGTCCTCGAACAGCCTGAAGAAACAACCCTTGAACAGTCCCAAAAGTTCAGTCAATTTGCAGATTTATGAAGTCAACTTGCAGCCTTAAACTAGGGCAGTCAACACCGGTCAAACCAGAGGTTAGATCACCTTGATTTTTGTGCCAAAAATTGTGGCCTGCCTAGGAGAGGCAACCACACCCAATATGCACTTCTGGAAGGTCAACGCTGGTCAAAGAGATGACCTGTTGCCCTAGCGTCCTCCTTTTTGCGTCTTCCTTGCCTTAGGACGTCTTCCTTTCAGCGACACGTGAGAGAGAGAGAGAGAGGCTCCTTTTATGCGTAGGAGAGAGAGAGAGAGAAAATGAGTGAATTGAATTGTCCAAATGAAGAGAATGCTCCTTGTATTTATATGCAAACGTTGAGGTTGAATAGACATCACTGTTGGGCTTCTGACACTACATAAGTTTGTTGGCCAACCTTGACAATTTGTCCATAATCAAAATAAATTCATATCTCCATAAATACTTATCGGAATCGGATGACCTTTAGATCAATCCTATACCTCTCGATAATAGGAATCTAGGAAAAATATCAGAAGCCATAAATAAGGTGATCCACATGGAGTTTGGCCCTAGTTGCCAATTTTAACACTCCCTCTCAACTAGGGAGAACTTCATCTACAATCCGTCAGATCGTCACTGCTATCCATCCATCAAATGCACTGTCCTGTACAACTTGACCCCACTCTGCTCTGCTCTGCTCGAACTATGAAGAAGAAGAAATGATTGAGGATGTATCATACCATCCTCCACTGACTCGAAGTCAGTATTAGAGTGTGAACCACTCTCACTGATCCCAGATCAGTATCATTGATCCTAGATCAATGGAGGTCATCCTAGCATAGGGAGTACGGTAGATACAGTGATGCGTCCATCGATAGTACTACTATGGTCCCTATCCTCATTTCCCTACTCATTGATCAGATGAGAGGTACTTCCCATGAGTCTCAGACTGCATGGGTAGGATGCCTCGACAGGAGAACTAATCATCCTATACACAGGAGAACGAATCATCATGTCTAGTGGATGCCACGGAGAACTAATCATCCTGGCCTATAGGAGAACTAATCATCTTGCTCCAAAGTCGCCACGGAGAACGAATCATCCTCGTCCACAGGAGAATTAATCATCCTGTTCCACAGTGGCCACGGGGTGTCACAGGGGAAGGTTGAACCTTTAACCTATACATAGTGCACCACCAGGGGATGGTGAGTTGCCCTGTGGTCACATGTCGCTCTAAGAAGTATCCCGCGCCCCCCTGGAGCTCCCAGAGCTCAATACATCATACTCGACCGTCATAAGAGGGTCTTTGAATGACACCAAGTCGTTCTTGGAAAGTCAGGAATTTGACCTTTCCTAGGGGCTTTGTCAAAATGTCAGCGACCTATTCATCTTTACCGATATGTTGGAGCCTTATTGCTCCTCGCTGCACCATATCTCGAATATAGTGGTACCTGATATCGATATGCTTGGAGCGATCATGAAATACAAGATTCTTTGATAAATGGATCCCGCTCTGGTTGTCACACAGAATTACGATGGTATCTAATGTAAATCCAAACATCTCACTGAAGAGCTTTGGCAACCAGACTGCCTCACAGGAGGCCATGCTAGCATCAATGTACTCTGCTTCGGCGGTGCTCAAAGCCACTGACTTTTGCTTCCTGCTCATCCAGGATATCGAGGCAGATCCCAAAGAGAAACAACACCCGGAAGTGCTCTTTCAGTCCACCACACTGCCTGCCCAATCAGCGTCAGTGTACCCAAGTAGTCTCACATCTCCGACTGTGTATCTCAACCCATGAGTGATTGTGCCACGAAGATATCTCAACAGATTCTTGGAACCAATCCAATGTGAATGGTGAGGCTCAACCATATGTTGACTCAATGTGTTGACTGCAAAGCAGATATTCGGACGGGAGTTCACCAAGAACATTAATGCTCCGACGAGTTGACGATACTTGGTACCATTTCGTAAAAAAGGTCCAACAACACTACCACTTAACTTCTTGAAGTCAAGCTCCATTGGGGTAGTTACGGTCTTGCAGTCACACCAATTTATTTAACCCATAAACCCATTTATTTAACTGAAATAATTTAAATAAACACCATAAACCAACCTTGAAACAATAAATTAAAAAAAGAAAAAGAAAATAAGAACAAAGATTCTAACCTCTGAAACACTAACAACAAATAAGGAAGGATTCAAAGGTTTCAGAGGAAGGATAAGGAAGGATATTAAAATAAGAAAATATATTCTAACCTCTGAAACTGCCTCTGTTTTGATGCCCTAGCCGAGTTCCCAATCTCTTTAGTGTGTTGTCCTCAAGTCCTCTCTATATGCTGTGGTCAAATTTAGTGAAGAGAAAAAAATGCAACAAAAATGGGAAGCAAATACAACTTGGTGGACGCAAAGGTTACACTGGAACCACAACTTGGTGGACGTAGAGGTTACACTGAAACCACACCTTGGTGGACGCAGAGGTTACACTATTCGCAAATGAATAAACAACAAACCTCAATCACTGTAGCCACTTATTCCTCTCAACTATGCGCTCTCCTGCTCTGAACAACAAACACCCAACCTACAACAAACCTCAGTGATGGAGTGAAAAGGAGGCCTGACCAACATTTATGGAGGTTTGGGAGTCTTTTGGTGAGAAATAATTTTTGCTTTGGCGCCAATTTGTGCCATGTCACCTTGGGAATGCTAGAACTCCAAAAAATCAATCAACATCGCTCACAGAACTGTCCCCCATCTCCCATTGTCGCTCCTGCTGAAAATAGAACATTCCATTGTAGTTCCAAAGCTCCCTGGAGCGCGGGAACCATTGGAACAGGTTTCCCACCTCTCAGAGAGCGGTTTTGGTGTAGCCGAGTATTTTTGGGTAGAAACCATGGAATATGGTATGCTATGACAAGGCAACATTCCTTATTGGTTGCAGAGTGCTGGATAATATTTTTTAATGGCTATAACCATCTATTATTGCTTGGAATCCAAATCCCAGATTATTCCATACTGGATCTCGACTCCTTGATTGTGGTAGAGTTGAATTTCATAATGGCACCCAAAATGACCTATTCAAACAACTACCCTGTATTTGGCTACAACTCGTCAACCTCAGGAATTTGGGGAACATCCATCCATTGGATTTGTGTACCATGCATGAAAAAATCGGCCCTTCTCATTTAACGGGTGTGTATTTTCAATCAATGATTAATATATATTTTTTATTTTCCATATAAGACTACAGTGTATTTTTTTGATATGTAAAAGTGGAAAAAATAATACTGCTTCCAAATTCTACAAATAAATTCATGATTTGGTGATGGCTTTGAGTTTTGTACAAAGATCCCAAACAATGCTCCTACCCAAAAAGAACAATTTAATCTTGCCATACACGCTGTGTTGTTGCCCCCTACTAGAGTGTTTACCATTCATACACTGCTGATTTCTTATTACACTACTAGCTATATGATTAGTTGCTAATATATGATCATATGTAGAGTAAAGCTGAGTGATTATGCCATAAATAAAATATAACCGTTGTATGCCCATGTTACTAGAAACTCTTCCTCGAGTTGTTCGAAACGTGTTTCAGCGTTTTGGAAACATTTCCTTGTATGAAACACCTATGAAACATGGATGAAATGTTTAAATGGTGTTTTAGATTTTTTAAATTTTGTATCAACCATTTCAGATGGTGTATTAGACAATTAATTTGGCTCACCAATTAAATATCTAAACTATATGAAATATAAAGAAATTTATTTAGGATAAAATTATAATATATTGAATAAATGTGTGAGAAACTATGTGATGATGTACAACGAGGATCCCATTATAAATACATAGATAGAGTGCCATTTCATTAGAAGTCATGTCCCTTAGTTGAGATTAGGGAAAATTTTAGGGGCTAATATTAGTAGATGGACCAATTTTCCATGATTTCTCAAAAAAAAAGATTCGTTCATTTCCATTTTTTCTAAAAAGGATTCGCCCAAATTTTTTAGGATAACATGATTTAACCTAAGAAATCGCCAAAATTTTGTAAATATTATAAAATCATTAGAAATTGGAATATATTTACAAAAATATCTCCAAGCATTTTACAGTTAGCATATTAGGAACTAGTAAGATTTGCCCAGGTGCTTAAAATTTATGATAAACTTGAGATGTGTCTTTTCATTAAGATGTATCTCTTCATTAATTATTATTATTAGTACTAGTATTTATATGTATTACATTGCTTTTCCCTTTAGAAATGCTTTTTTGTCAACACAGATTTATGGAAGGCTTGAGGTCTTTTTCGCTGGCTTATAATGTTTTCACATCAATCTCTCTTATTGGAGCTATTATAGTTGATGATATGAGACAATATGAACCTTTGAGTGCTGAATAAAATCACTGAACCATAGAAGGAATTGACCATTCTAATTCATTCTTTGTGAATATTGTGCTTATAGGATTTCCAAGATGATTATTTATGATGTGACTTGATACCAATATCAATATTCTTTGGAAGAGGTTAATTGTTTGTGTCCTGAATTATGTTGATACAATCGCTGATTAAAATGCCTACTCTTATGGTTGGGACATTGATAAGGTGTCTTTGTAACACGACTTTCCCTTTATCATGTTTGCAACATTTGCTTGGTTATTTTCAATATGATTTCTTCTTCTTGCCCTTATGTTGCCTTGTTGATTGTTGAATTTTATTAGTAAGTACAGACGAAATATCCATCGTTTGTACTCCAACATCTGAGTATGTCTTGTTTTTAATTGGGTTGGCATCTTCTTGAGTGGTGATGTCAATTGGATCTATAGTTGTTCCCTTCTCAACTTGAATTTCTTCACTTGAAGACTTCGATGCTTCCTTCTTGATAAGTTGTTTTCACTTGTTTTCTAGTGACTTATTTTCACCTATTTAGCTTCTTAATTTGTGTGATCAAGTTTTGATTATGATGCTTGAGGTGAAAAAGTTCTTTGTTTTGATCTACAATAACTTTGTTAAATTCTCTACTATTGACTATGTTGAAGAACCGCCTTTGAGATATTGTTAAGGTCTTTTGATATCATTGAATTTGACTTCAATGTAATGTCCTATAATATTATTATTTTTTATTTCTTGTAGGATAATGTCAAAAACTTTTTCATATTCGAGGGTGAACTCAAAATTTATGTCACTATTATCACAAAATAAAGATCTAATAGTAAATGGTGATACAACAATATAATCTTGAATGTTTATTTATAAATTGCTTATACCATATTGTTTTTCATCAGAGGAGCCTATTTTTTCAATTATATAAGACCACAGTGTATTTTTTTAATAAGTAAAAGTGGGAAAAATAATATTGCTTCCAAATTCTACAAATAAATTCATGATTTGGTGATGGCTTTGAGTTTTGTACAAAGATTCCAAATAGTCCTCCTACCCAAAAAGAACAATTTAATCTTGCCATACACGCTGTGGTGTTGCCCCTACTAGAGTGTTTACCATTCATAGACTGCTGATTTCTTATTACACTACTAGCTATATGATTAGTTGCTAATATATGATCATATGTAGAGTAAATCTGAGTGATTATGCCATAAATAAAATGTAACCATTGTATGCCCATGTTACTATGTCCATGTTACTGGAAACTCTTCCTTGAGTTGTTCGAAATGTGTTTCAGCATTTTGGAAATATTTCCTTGTATGAAACACCTTTGAAACATGGATGAAACGTTTAAATGGTGTTTTAGATTTTTTAAATTTTGTATCAACCATTTCAGATGGTGTATTAGAAAATTAATTTGGCTCACCAATTAAATATATAAACTATTTGAAATATAAAGAAATTTATTTAGGATAAAATTATAATATATTAAATAAATGTGTGAGAAAAGATGTGATGATGTACAATGAGGGTCCCATTATAAATACATAGGCAGAGTGACATTTCATTAGAAGTCATGCCCCTTAGTTGATATTAGGGAAAATTTTAGGGGCTAATATTAGTAGATGGATCAATTTTCCATGATTTCTCAAAAAAAAAAAGATTCGTTCATTTCCACTTTTTCTAAAAAGGATTCTCCCAAATTTTATAGGATTTTAACCTAAGAAATTGCCAAAATTTCGTAAATACTATAAAATCATTAGAAATTGGAATATATTTGCAAAAATATCTCCAAGCATTTTACAATTAGCATGTTAGGAACTAGTAAGATTTGCCAAGGTGTTTAAAATTTATGATAAACTTGAGATGTGTCTTTTCATTAAGATGCATCTCTTCATTTATTATTATTATTATTAGTATTTATATGTATTACATTGCTTTTCCCTTTAGAAATGCTTTTTTGTCAACACATATTTATGGAAGGCTTGAGGTCTTTTTCGTTGGCTAATAATGTTTTCACATCAATCTCTCTTATTGGAGCTATTATAGTTGATGATATGAGACAATATGAACCTTTGAGTGCTGAACAAAATCATTGAACCATAAAAGGAATTGACCGTTCTAATTCATTCTTTGTGAATATTGTGCTTATAGGATTTCCAAGGTGAATTTTTATTATGCGACTTGATACCAATATCAATATTCTTTGGAAGAGGTTAATTGTTTGTGTCCTAAATTATGTTGATACAATGGCTGATTAAAATACCCACTCTTATGGTTGGGACATTGATAAGGTGTCTTTGTAACACGACTTTCCCTTTATCGTGTTTGCAACATTTTCCTGGTTATTTTCAGTATGATTTCTTCTTCTTGCCCTTATGTTGCCTTGTTGCTTGTTGAATTTTATTAGTAAGTACAAACGAAATTTCCATCGTTTGTACTCTAACATCTGAGTATGTCTTATTTTTAATTGGGCTGGCATCTTCTTGAGTGGTGATGTCAATTGGATCTATATTTGTTTCCTTCTCAACTTGAATTTTTTCACTTGAAGACTTCGATGCTTCCTTCTTGATAAGTTGTTTTCACTTGTTTTCTAGTGACTTATTTTCACCTATTTAGCTTCTTAATTTGTGCGATCAAGTTTTGATTATGATGCTTGAGGTGAAAAAGTTCTTTGTTTTGATCTACAACAACTTTGTCAAATTCTCTACTATTGACTATGTTGAAGAACCACCTTTGAGATATTGTTAAGGTCTTTTGATATCACTGAATTTGACTTCAATATAATGTCCTATAATGTTATTTTTTTTTATTTCTTGTAGGATAATGTCAAATTTTTTTTCATATTCGAGGGTGAACTCAAAATTTATGTCACTATTATCACAAAATAAAGATCTAATAGTAAATTGTGATACAACAATATAATCTTGAATGTTTGGTTATAAATTGCTTATACCATATTGTTTTTCATTAGAGGAGCCTATTTTTTCAGTCATATTTGACTTAGGAATCACTGGTTAGCACATTAAATAGTAATATAACTAGCAATTGCACCTGATGTTGCAAAGGAAACGCCGTAAGAAGAATGGAAACTGTGGACGAGGCCATGCATATAGCTAGAGGATATGGCATTGGTGGTGGGAATCAAGAAATCTCCAATGTTGTTTATGTTTTTGATTGTACAAAAATTTACTATATGAAAATGCTGGAGGCAAATCTAGTACCAGACAAATCAGGGTCATCATTGAAATATTGCCTGCATATTTCTTGTTTGAACTCTGGATCCTAAACAACTTCCCTTAGATTCAATTCATCTACCTTGGTAACAACTACTAAACAACCCTTTCATACATCAAGCAGCCCTCAAGCTATAGAACCAAAACTTACTTGGCTCATGCGACAAACTCTGACCATTTGCTCCATTTGCAATCAAACAAGATTTGATTCTTGAATGAATAAACGTAGCATTATAGGCTTCGAAATCCATTTTGGAAAGATTTATGTTTCATCCTGTTAAATTATGGTATGTTCTATGCTTATAGTAGTTTATTTATCTTTCTTATTATTATCCACATATTAGCAATCACATGTACATAAAGTAAAGTGTAGATAGAACATTAAACGATCGACAAAAAACAAGCCAAGACAAGAGGCACAAGATGTGGCGACTAGCCAGGGACAAACCCCAATGTGGGGAAACCCGTTGATCAAATCTTCCTTTATCTTCAATAATTAAGTAGACAGAAATAGTACATAAATATGATTTACATCAGCAACAACAAACCCTAGATCAACCAAACTAGGGCAAACAATATCTTGCAAACTGACCATTGGATCGGCTTGATTCCTTCACCAAAAAATGCGGCCTTCAGAGGAGATCCAGATTCACCTACATCGCAGTTTTGAGAGGCAGATTGATGGTCAACGCTGGTCAAACTTTGGTTTTGCAGTTGCAGCCCTCAATTCTGCACCTTCCTTCCACACGTGTGAGAGAAGAGTCCCTTTCTGTGCAGTAGGAGAAGAGCCTCATTTCTGTGCAGGAGAGAGAGAGAGATGTGATGAGATGTGAGTGAGTCCAAATGAGGAAAAGACCTCCTGTATTTATACACAACTTTTGATGATTGAATAGATGCGACTGTTGGGATTCTGAGCCTACATGAGTTGTAGGCCAACATGATAATTATTCCATAATCAAAATAAATTCATAACTTCATAAATATTTATCGGAATCGGATGATCTTTAGATCAATCCTACACCTCTTGACGAGAGGAATCTAATAAAAATATTATCAGCCATGAATAAGATGACCCACATGGATTTTGGTCCTAGTTGCCAATTTTAACACTCCCTCTCAACTAGGGAGAACTCCATCTGTAATCTGTCTGTCGGTTGCTACTATTCATCCATCAAATGCACTGCCCTATATAGCTTGATCCCTGCTCTGCTCTGCTCTATCCTGCCTGCTTTGCTTTGTTTTGTTCTGCTTTGTTCTGATCTGCTCTGCTCTGCTCTGTTCTGCTCTGCTCTGCTTTGTGCGAATTATGAAGAGGAAGAAATGATCGAGGATGTATCATACTGACCCAAAGTTAGTCTCAGAGTGTGTACCACTAGTCCCATACCAGTCTCAATCAACCCGAAGTCAGCGTCATAGTGGGTATAACTCCTACCACTGGTCCCAGATTAGTATCATCCTCCACTGACTCAAAGTCAGTCTCAGAGTGTGTACCATTGGTCCCAGACCAGTCTCAACCAAACTGAAGTCAACGTCATAGTAGGTACAACTCCTACCACTGGTCCCAGACCAGTATCATTGATCCCAGATCAATGAAGGTCATCCTAGCATAGGGAGTACAGTAGATACAACGATGCGTCCATCGATACTACTATGGTCCCTATCCTCATTTCCCTACTCATTGATCAGATGAGAGGTACTTGCCATGAGTCCCAGACTGCATGGGTAGGATGCCTCGACAGGAGAACTAATCAATCCTGTCCTCACAGGAGAACTAATCATCATGTTACACAATTTTCATGGAGAACACATCATCCATACCTCACAGGAGAACTAATCATCCTGCTACATAATTTTCATGGAGAACACATCATCCAAACCTCACAGGAGAACTAATCATCCTCCTACACAATCGTCATGGAGAACACATCATCCAGACCTCATAGGAGAACTGATCATCCTGTTACATAGTCACCATGGGGTGTCACAGGGAAAGTTTTGATTCTTTTACCTTGTACACGTACACCACCAGGGGATGGTGAGTCAGCCTGTGGTCATATGTTGCTCCAAGAAGTACCCCGCGCCCCCCGTAGCTCCAAGAGCTCCATACATCATATAGGACCCTCATCAGAGGGTTTCTGAATGACACCAAGTCGTTCTCAGAAAGTAAAAAATTTGACCTTTCTTAGGGGCTTTTTCAAAATATCGACGACCTTTTCATTTGTACCAATATGTTGGAGCCTTATAGCTCCCCGTTGCACCATATCTTGAATATAGTGGTACTTGATATCGATATGCTTGGAGCGATCATGAAATATGGGATTCTATGATAAACGAATCCCACTCTGGTTATCACACAGGATCACGGTGGTATCCAATGTAAATCCAAACAGCTCACTGAAGAGCTTTTGTAACCAGATTACCTCACAGGCAGCCATGCTAGTAGCAATATACTCTGCCTCGGCGGTGCTCAAAGCCACCGACTTCTGCTTCCTGCTCATCCAGGATATCGAAGCAGATCTCAAGGAGAAACAACACCCGGAAGTTCTCTTATGATCCACCACACTGCCTGCCCAATCAACATCAGTGTATCCAAGTAGTCTCACATCTCCAACAATGTATCTTAACCCATAAGTAATTGTGCCATGAAGATATCTCGACAGATTCTTGGCACCAATCCAATGTATGTGGTGAGGTTCAACCATATGTTGACTCAATGTGTTGACTGCGAAGCATATATCTGGACAGGAGTTCACTAAGAACATTAATGTTTCGACGAGTTGACGATATTTGGTGGCATTTCGTAAAACAGGTCTAGCAGCGCTACCGCATAACTTCTTAAATTCAAGCTCCATCGGAGTAGTAACAGGCTTGCAGTCCACCATACCGAATCTTTCCAATATCTTCACCACATAGTTTCCTTGAGATAGGAAAATTTCCCTTGGCTTCTGCCAGACTTCAAGTCCTCAGAAATAGTGCATCAGTCCTTGGTCTTTCATTTCAAATTTAGAATCCAACTCCCTCTTACATTTGTGAATGAGAGGGTCTACACCTGTTAGAAAGAGGTCATCCACATACAGTACTAGTATGAGAGGTTCATCATCTTCAACCTTAAAGTAAAGGTTAGGATCATCCTCACTCCTAGTGAATCCCAGCTTCATCAAGTAGCTATCGATCCTCTCATACCATGCTTAGGGTGCTTGCTTCAGCCCATAGAGAGCCTTCTTCAACCTACATACATGAGATTTTCAATCATAAATCTCAAATCCTTCGGGTTGCTCCACGTATACCTCTTCTTTTATCGAACCATGAAAGAACGCGGTCTTGACATCCATCTGATGTAGGTTCCATCCTTATGAAGCCGCAAGGGCTATGATCGAGCGGATGGTGGTATATCTGGCAACAGGTGCAAATATCTCGTAATAGTCTATACCTTCCTTTTGGGAGAAGCCACGAGCAACAAAATGAGCCTTATACTTTTTCGTACTTCCATCTGCTGCATGCTTTATCTTGTAAAGCCATTTAGAAGTGACAACTATCTTGTCCTGGGGTCTGGGAACTACTTCCCAGACATCATTCTTCATAATAGACTCATATTCTTCGGTCATATCATCCTTCCATACTTGATGCTTGACGACATCTGAGAATGATGAAGACTCATTTTGTATGACCGTGCTCATGATGGTCAGGTATCCTTGATACCTGTTAGGTTTCTTACTTTCATGGAAGGTTCCTCGGGGTGCAGTGTGTCCTTCAGCATCATCGACTAGCCCCCTAAGCTAAGAGGGCCTCTTCCTAGAAGAGGAAGGCTCAGGTGGATCAATAGGATCCATGGGTTCATCCACATCGGGCATTGTTACATCATCTTTTTCTTTTGGTTCCCTGGTGTTAACTTCTTGAGAGCTCCTTAAAGTAGGAAAATTGTTCACCTTGCCGAGAGCCATATCTTCGTCAAAGGTGACATCATGACTAATCACGACTTCCCTTTGACTGACTACATAGATTCTATAGCCCTTAGTATTTTAACCATAACCCACGAAGATTCCTTTCTTTCCAGATGCACCCAATTTATTCCTTTTATCTTTCGGCACATGAAAATATACAAGGCTTTCAAAAATTCTAAAATGAGATACGTCAGGTTTCTTACCAGTGAACAGTTCTTCAGGAGTCTTGGAACCAAATGCTTGATGAGGGCATCGGTTTTGTACATATACGGTGGTGCTTGCAACTTCGGCCCATAGAAACTTCGGAAGTCTTTGATCATGGAGCATGGCACGGACAACTTCCACGATTGTACGGTTCTTCCTTTCCGCCACACCATTCTGTTCAGGAGTATATAGTGTAGTAGTCTCCCTCTTAATGCCAGCCTCAGATATGTCTAAGTGAACCAACTGTAATATGTCGGAGGTCTTGCTTTGGCTTGAGGGGAATGGTCCCCTTTTGAGCTTTCCTTCGGCACATCCCGGACATACACCTTCTTTCTCTAGTCGAAATTCGAGCATCCCTGTCGCCATTTGTCTTACATCGGATAGAGCTTTATAATGAAGGTGGGAAAACCTCCAATGCCAAAGTTTGGACTGAAGAGATGTGTCACAAGATATGACACCTAGCGGACTTCCACCGACCTGATATAATGAATCAACTCGAAACCCAAGAGTAAAGCCATCTTTAACATTGTTTTTCCATACACGTACCTTGCCATCGCTGAAGGTCATCTTGTAGCCTTTGTCTTTCGTTGCCGAGATGGACACCAAGTTCTTTTTGAGGTCAGGTACATATAATACATCCTGTAAGTGGATCGTATTTCCTTGATTCAATTTGAGAGAGACATTGCCTACACCTTTCATGGGATATTTCATATTATCTCCAAGGACAATTTCCAGGTTAGTTTCTTTCTCTATCAGATTATGGAGAACTTCTTGTAACCAGTGAAGTGCCTTGAAGCACCACTATCAATAAGCCAATTTCCCAGCGAGTCTGGAGGAGCAGAGGTAGATAGAGCAGCTGGTAGATAATATTCATCCTGTTTATTGTCAACAGTGCTAGATTCATACTTGGAATTTCTAGCCTTCTTGAATGGTTGTCCTCTTCCTTGATTTCCAACACTCCTTTTACCTCTGCTATTAGATTTTCCATTCCTTTGATTGCCATGAGAGGGATTTTGATTGTCGTCCCGGTGAGAGTTCCTTCTATCAGGGCATTCCCTTGCATAGTGACCTGCGTTATCGCAAATGTAACATTGTCCTTTTCTTCACCCTTAGGTATAGCCTTTCTTTTTGATTTAGTCCCAGAATTATTTCTTTTCTTAGCATGAGAAGAAAAGGCAACAGGAGGACCTTTAGGCATGGGCATTTCTTGCTCTTCTATCCTTGTTTCTTCTTGAATGCATCTTGCCATTAATTCCTCGAAACCAGGAATTACGTTATTGTTGAGAAGAGTAGTCCTGAACACGTACCATTCAGATGGTAATCCTCCAAGGGTTGAGAGTGCCATTTCCCTATCAGTGATAATTTCTCCAATAGATAGGAGATCATTCTTGATCTCGGTGATTCTTAAGAAGTATGCTTGCATGCTCTCATATTTGCCCTTCTTAATTTTCTTCAGCTTATTTCTAAGAAACAAAACTTGATTTGCATCATTAACTTTAAATAAACTCACCAGTCTATCGTAGATTTCCTTGGAGGTGTTTAGATCGGAGATGTAGGCCACCAAATGCTTGTCGATAGAGTCCTGGATGATCTTCTTTGTTTTGACTTCTTTGGATTTCCATTTGCTCCTGGCAACAATGAGTGCATTTGATGGAGGCTCAACAATATTGCCTCTCATATGTCCAACACTCCTTGATCTTCTAAAGTTAGATCGATAGACATCTTCCATCCGTGATAGTCAGCTTTCTCATGGAGCTTGTCCTCAGCAGGGAAGAGTGTTGAGGACCCCATAGTTCTTTTAGGATAGCCATGCCAATCTTCTCTTAGGTGATTGCTCTTGTTTTTGCTCGGGCTTTGTCTTCACCTCAGCTCTGATACCATGTTAAATTATGGTATGTTCTATGCTTATAGTAGTTTACTTATCTTTCTTATTATTATCCACAGATTACCAATCACATGTACATAAAGTAAAGTGTAGATAGAACATTAAACGATCGACAGAAAACAAGCCAAGACAAGAGACACAAGATGTGGCGGCTAGCCAGGGACAAACCCCAATGTGGGGAAACCCTTTGATCAAATATTCCTTTATCTTCATTAATTTAGCAGAGAGAAATAGTACATAAATCTGATTTACATCAGCAACAGCAAACCCTAGATCAACCAAACTAGGGCAAACAATATTTTGCAAACTGACCGTCAGATCAGCTTGATTCCTTCACCAAAAAATGCGGCCTTCAGAGGAGATCTAGATTCACCTACAACACACTTCTGAGAAGCAGACTGATGGTCAATGCTGGTCAAACTTTGGTTCTGCAGTTGCAGCCCTAAATTCTGCACCTTCCTTCCACATGTGTGAGAGAAGAGTCCCTTTCTACGCAGTAGGAGAAGAGCCTCTTTTCTGCGTAGGAGAGAGAGAGAGATGTGATGAGATGTGAGTGAGTCCAAATGAGGAAAAGACCTCCTGTATTTATACACAACTGTTGATGATTGAATAGATGCGACTGTTGGGCTTCTGAGCCTACATGAGTTGTAGGTCGGCTTGATAATTATTCCATAATCAAAATAAATTCATATCTCCATAAATACTTATCGGAATCGAATGATTTTTAGATCAATCCTACACCTCTCAACGAGAGGAATCTAATAAAAATATTATTAGCCATGAATAAGATGACCCACATGGAGTTTGGTCCTAGTTGCCAATTTAACACATCCTGGCAACAATATCTATAAGGATGGGAGTGCAAGGACTGGCTAGTAATGCCATAACATAGGTTGAAATTTCAACTGGTATATTTGGCATCACAAATCAAGGTTTCTATTCTGTCCAATCACTGTTGTCTGCAATTTTTCCACACCCTTTTCCACTTATCTTCCCAAAAGATCCCTTGGCTGAGATTCCTTTGAAACTGCTGCTCCCCTCACTGAAACTCTTAGATTGTCTTTGGGAGGGACAACCACTAGTTGTGCTATGCTACTGTGACAGAAAGGGAAAGCTGGAGGAGGAGAATATGATGTGGTAGGATTAGGTTTATTGTGACAACATAGTGTTAGAGTGCAAAGGGCACACATTTGATGCCCACAGCCCTGAACTTCAATGGTACACAATTGATCAAAGCAAATGCAACAAACCTCAGATTCACTAGCATCAGAAATATTATCTTCAATGTCGTCTTCTTGATCAGTGGAAGAAGACACTGAAGAGGCAGCTCCAAACATAATGCTTTTCTCCCTGGCTCGATTGGCCTCCATAAGGGCCTTTTCTAACAAGATCTTAGCCTCTGGATTGAGTTGATTATGAATTTCCACGGTGTAGGCCAAACCAATGGTTCTGCAGAACTAAGATTTAGTAAGGCTGCATAAGCAGAGTGTTTGTACTTAAGGGCTACCGCATATGGGATGCGTCCAGACGCATCTCACTGAATGCAGTCAAAACCCCAAGCCAACAATTCTCGCACAGAATCCAAGTAGCCTCCTTAAGCAGCAAGGTGTAGAGGCGTGATCCCTGGTCATCCATGAGCTCCAGTGGTTGTGCAAACTAAAGCCCCATTTCTCAACAACAACTGAACAACCCCTACATGTTTCATTCAGGCCGCAAGGTGTAATGAAGTGGCTCCAACCCCATCTCTCATGTTTACAAACCAAAAATCCCCAAGAGTTTGCAATAGGAGTAGACTGGGCAGCTGAGAGAATGGCTTCCAAGCAATTAGTGTGCCCATAGTTTGCAGCATAGTGCAAGCAAGTTCTCCAATGCAACGAGTCAAACAACAATATATTTGCACCAGCTTGCAGAAGCCTCTCAATGCAGGAAACCTTCCCATACATGGCGGCCATCATCAGAGGAGTCTGTTTGTTGTGACTCAGGGCATCAAGATGCAAATTCCGGTCCAACAGATATGACAGGACATCAATCTGGCCATTTGCAGCAATAATATGCAATGGAGACATCTTTTCATAGACTGTGGTCTCTGAGATCAAATGGGGCTCTCGCTCAAGAGCAGCCTCCACCCTTTGCAAATCCCCTTGCTGGATGACAGAGAAGAAGGCATGTTCATTGGAGACACTGCAGCTCAGAGCCTGACCCATTTATTACCAAATCTTTCCCGCTGAATCCCCAATGCCTTGAGCCCCTTATCAACACCTCTCAGGCATTTGAATCCTGAAAAATCTAACTCGAGACTCTTGAAACCAACCGTGTAATCAATTAATCAATCAGTGAATCCCATCTCTGCTGCATCAGCAAAAGACAGATCCATTGAAAGAACAAATACCCAACTACAACAGGTTTCTAAACATGCATAAAAAATGATACTATCTATCTGCCAAGTTCCATGTGCAAATAGTTTGACATCCACTTACGACTGGAAAGAAATCCAAAGTAGTATGGATTATTTTAAGTTCAAAGGTCTCATGAGCTACTATACTACAAATTCCATTATTCTTTTGTCAAACTGCAAACCTCTATAAACAATGTAACCAGTGAAAATACTAACTAGTTAAAAACAGAAAATCAAAAATTAGCACGCACATGATGCAAAATACCAACTCCTATGTAGAACGAATTTAGGTAAATTTTCACCAAGAAATCGTGCCACAAAATTAATTACTGTGGAGAATTCAATGAGGATCAAATAATTAAAGGGAGCTTTGGCTCTGTTTCATTTCCCAGGTCCTAACGCAGCTTCAGAACTAAATTGGAAAACGAGAGTAAAAATAGCTTTAGATGCAACACAGGGTAGTTTTTTCATGTCCTCTTTTCTGTGATGTACTTTATAAAAATTTAAACGCCGGTAGATGTCTACTCTATGCTTCAAAAGGAAAACGACATATTTTTCATGCAATTTCTTATGTAGATTTCTACTTTTATCTCTTAAAGGGAATTAATGCATAACAATATCTCCATTTTTATTCAAAGGATTGGAATACATGCATGTAGATTGTACCCCAAAGATTATTCATAGGGATGTGAAAACAATGAACATTCTTCTAGACAACAATTTAAAAGGAAACCTTGGTGACTTTGGTCTTTCAAAGGTATGGATTGATGAGGAGGATGGGGAGCCTTCTCATGTTACCACTATAGTGAAAGGAACTGCAGGATACCTTGATCCAGAGTATATCACACACATAACTTGTACCCTCTTTACAATAATAGTGATGGTGAAGGAATTGTATTTGTTGTAGAATCTGACTTTTTCATTTTTCTTGCCATTCTTAGCTTAGATTTTCTTTCGGTTTTGTTTAATAGGTATTTTAACACTCAAAGGTTGACTGAGAAGAGTGATGTGTATAGTTTTGGAGTAGTTTTGTTAGAGATCATGTGCAGTATTGCTTCCATCTGAGAAACATTACTGTGGGTCATATAGATAAAATAAGGGTATTCATATGATGTCAGAGTTAGATCTGTTGCTGCAAAGGACAAAAGTGGGAGTTGGATCTTCATCTTGGCAGCAATATCTATAAGTATGGGAGTGCAAGGACTGGCTAGTAATGCCATATCATAGGTTGAAATTTCAATTGGTATATTTGGCATCACAAATCAAGGTTTCTGTTCCATCCAATCACTGCTGTCCACAATTTTCCAAACCGTTTTCCACTTATCTTCCCAAAATATCCCTTGGCTGAGATTCCTTTGAAACTGTTGCTCCCCTCACTGAAACTCTTAGATTGTCTTGGCTTGTTGGTCTTTGAAGAATCATTGTCAGTGCAGCTCTCTTTGGGAGGGACAACCACTAGTTGTGCTATGCTACTGCGACAGAAAGGGAAAGATGGAGGAGGAGAATATGCTGTGGTAGGATTAGGTTTATTGTGACAACATAGTGCTAGAGTGCAGAGGGCACACATTTGATGCCCACAGTCCTAAACTTCAATGGTACACAATTGATCAAAGCAAATGTAACAAACCTCAGATTCACTGGCCTGCATATTGGCACAAACAAAGACAACCAATCAGTTGCAATGATAGTCACTTGACATTTGAAGAAAACAGATAACCAATACAACTTCTTAGTCTGATATGTGTCTTAATTCTACCAAGTTCCAACCAATCAATAGACATTTGAGATTAGAAGCAAGAACGCACATCATAAATATTATCTTCAATGTTATCTTCTTGATTAGTGGAAGAAGACATTGAAGAGGCAACTCCAAACATAATGTTTTTCTCCCTTGCTTGATTGGCCTCCATAAGGGCCTTTTTCCAACAAGAGCTTAGCCTCTGGATTGAGTTGACTTATGAATTTCCACAGTGTAGGCCAAACCAATGGTTCTGCAGAACTGGGATTTAGTAAGGTTGCACAGGAAAAGTGTTTGTACTTAAGGGCTACCGCATATGGGATGCGTCTGCCAAGTAAAACACATTAATCAGTAGTCTATGAAAATATCTTGGTAAATTCTCTCTTTTTATCTCCTATTACAGTAGTCCTATTTGTAACAAACTAAACATATAATAAAGTTTGAGTAAACAGGAGGAATGAAGTTATGCTCTCAAAGAGAGTTAAGGGAGTTCTCACCCAGACACATCTCGCTGAATGCGATCAGCACCCCAAGCCAACAATTCTTGCACAAAATCCAAGCAGCCTCCTCGAGCAACAAGGTGCAGAGGTGTGCTCCCTGGTCGCCTGTAAGGGAAAAACATACAAAGAAGGGTGGGTTTGATTAAATCTTGAGGCGGAAGGCACCTTGCCTATTCAGTCACAAACAACAAAAATACAAAGTTGACATAATTTCCTTTCAAGTTATGATAGAGCACATGCTGTTCAGTGAAGAAAGATCCATTTGACACAAATTTTCAAGAAAAAAACTCAATTTTCACGAAAGAGGCACACATGTTATTAAAATGAAGAGCAATATTTCAGATGTGACAACTATGGTTTCGATGATACAAACAAACTAATTAGAAAACTAGGTGTCTCTATCTCTTACTCATGAACTCCAGTGGTTGCGCAAACTAAAAACCTATTTCTCAACAACAACTGAACAACCCCTGCATGTTTCATTCGGGCCGCAAAGTGTAATGAAGTGGCTCCAACCCCATCTATTGTGTTTACAAACTGGGCAAATCCCCAAGATTCTGCAATGGGAGTAGACTAGGCAACTGAGAGAATGGCTTCCAAGCAATTAGTGTGCCCATAGTTTGCAACATAGTGCAAGCAAGTTCTCCGATGCAACGAGTCAAACAATAGTATATTTGCACCAGCTTGCAGAAGCCTCTCAATGCAGGAAACCTTCCCATACATGGCGACCATCATGAGAGGAGTCTATTTGTTGCGACTCAGGGCATCAGGATGCAACAATTCTCACACAGAATCCAAGTAGCCTCCTCGAGCAGCAAGGTGCAGAGGCATGCTCCCTGGTCGTCTGTAAGGGAAAAAACATACAAACAAGGGTGGGCTTGTTTAAATCTTGAGGCAGTGTGAACCTTTCCTATTCAGTCACAAACAAAAAAATACAAAGTTGTCAGAATTTCCTTTCAAGAGAGCAGCGTCCACCCTTTGCAAATCCCCTTGCTGGACGACAACGAAGAAGGCATGTTCATTGGAGACACTGCAGTGCAGAGCCTGACCCATTTATTACGAAATCTTGCCCGCTGAATCCTAATGCCCTAAGCCCCTTATCAACACCTCTCACACATTTGAATCCTGGAAAATCTAACTCGGGAGTCTCAAATAACTTACCAGACAATCCTGAGAAAAGTTTCGCCTTGCTTGTAGAATCTCGGTCCATGGAATACCATGGTGAAGGTGTAGAATCTCGGTCCATGGAATACCATGGTGGAGCTGTCGAATGAGACATTTCCTGCACACTAAAGCCTCTTAGGGCGCAATAAACAAAATAAAAAGATTAAGTTTCGATTGTTATTTTTTCAATAACAACGAGATTTTTTATTAACTGTGGTAAACATTTTAATCATCCTACATCAGATCAAACGAGATTTTTTAATAACTGTGGTAAACATTTTAATCATCCTACATTAGATCAGACAAATCATAATAAAACACATAAAACAAGAAGAGTTGATTAAAGAAACACTTTATGTCGTAATTATTATACGAAGTAGGTTAACACATTCAATAATAATATAATTATTATACAAAGTAAGATCAATATCTTTTTTTGCAAATATCTGTTTGAGTCAAATATATTGAAACACATTTTTTTAAAGTTTATAAGAGATCGTCTTTTTCCCTCGTTATTAAACTCCATTTTGCTTCCATCAAAATTACATAATATTTCACTTAAATTTAATATTTTAAAATTCCATAACATTTCACTTAAAACTGGTTGGTTACTTCATGATTTAGGTATTATTTAATAATACCCTTCTTTTTACTTCAATTTCACTAAAACTTGTTACTTATGAGGTAGATATTATTTAATAAAATCTTTTTCTTTACTTACAGTTTGCCATTTTTAAAATTTTGATTTGGAATTATAGAATTTTGAATTATCAAAATTTTAAATATACCATTGTGTTTATAAGGTTCAATATCTCAAATTTATGTCATCAATTGGTAATTTCAAATGGCGGCTGTTCAACATAGCACAGCAGTATGAATTATGGCTGAGAAGGTAACATGGTTATGAATTGTGATTCAGTGGCGTCGACAGGATATGGTCGGGTAGCAACAACCGAATGTACAACAACGATGATGGTATGGTGGACGACGAGGGGAGTATGGGAAGAAGAAGTACGACACATTTTTGTGACGGCGGTTTCCTGTGGTGGCTCCTCTTTACTCCTGTTGCAACGATCTCTTTACTGCTGTGACAGCGATTTCTATAGGCAAATTTGTTTGGTATATTAAAATTAATTGTATTAAATTTTAATTTTTGTCAACCAACAAGTAAAATAAATTCCATTTTCAGAGGACAAGTTTCCAGTTGAACCTCTCTTCTCCCCCTTAAAGATTATGTTTTTTTGTAATGTGTTACTCATATTCTTACTTTCTTGAAGTGTAATTTGTATCAAATGGTAGCCAAAAGTCTCAAAAATTTGTTATAAATCTCTGATTTTCTTGTCTTTCCCATTTTTTGGGATGTTTAGTTTCTTTGAATCTGGAGTGAAACAATATATCTTTTTTTTTTCAATAGAATTTCGAAGTGTACAGGGCCATGATCAGAGAAACAAGGGCCATGGTCAGAGAAACCTGAAATTTATGTGACCAAAATTCTGCATTTTTCGATTTGTCTTCTTTTATTTTATGTTTTTTTGGTTGAGGGTTAAAGTTATGCTGGCGAAAAATCAGATACTTTGCTCTGACACCATACCAGTCATGACAACTAATTTGGTTAACTATTTAAATATCCAAAATATTTGGAATATAAAGAAATTTATTTAGGATAAAATAATAATATATTGAATAATTTATGAAAAATATATGATAGTAGTACGAGGATCCCATTATAAATACTTAGGCAAAGTGCCCTTTCATCACAAGTTATGTCCTTTAGTTGAGATGTGACTTTTCATTAGGATGTATTTCTTTACTAATTATTAATTATTATTATTATTTTTATTTATATATATATTTATATTTGTCGCAATCAACAATTGCAATGGGTATTTTGACTCGGTTGATGTTTTGGGTGATTTTTCAACTATTTTAATCGATGCCCTTTACATTAAAATTAAAAAAATAATTTGCTAACACTAATCTCTTACAAACTAAGTTTTTAATAAAGAGCTTGGGCTTCCCTAACGATAACTCCTTTTTTGGGTTTATTTCCAAATTTGAAATTAATTGACCCACTCTCCCCCATTTTATTTCTTCTTATGGTTGAGGGTTTTGATTGTGTGATAAAGTTAGCTATAGCTGCCAATAAGATCAATGGGCTCAAGTTACATGGTAATGATTTCACTTTCTTGCATCAACAATTTGTTGATGATGCCCTTCTAATGGGCACTCCCTCGGCAAAAGAAGCCTTAGCCTTAAAAAAAATCCTTGATGATTTCATGTCTGCTTCTTATATTACCATCAACCTTGACAAATCTCAAATCTTCTTCAATACTCTGCATGTGGTCCAAACTCATCTCTCTAGATTGTTGGGTTTTTAGAGGAGTTCCCTTATGTCCTAATACTTAAGAGCCCCTTTAACAGAAAACAACCTTAAACATTTTGTTTTGGAGGACCTCTTTCTGAAATTTGAGAAAAGTTGACTAGTTGGACCTTTAGGTCTCTCAACCTTGTTGGTAGGCTTACCCTCAAAACAGTCCTTCAAGATATACCTCTTTTTATGCTTTATGCCCTTTCAACTCTCCAAGTTATTCTAAAGAAAATTTGTAACATACAATGAAACTTTCTTTAGAGAGGTGCCAAAAAAGAGGGGTTCTTGTTTCATGGGATAACTTATGTCGCTCCAAAATATTGGGTGGATTAGGTTTGAGAGATCCGCCCATTCTTAATGAGCTTCTTGTAGCCAAAATATAGTGGAGATGGATTCAATCTCCTTTTGAACAATGTAGTAGATTATGGACAAGAAAGCATGCCACTAGGATGGAAGAAAAACAACTTATAGATTGGAAGGAGATATAAAGGGTTTGCATATCTGGAATGTAGCATGGATGAATTGTCACCTTATGTAGAACCACAATTTTTGGGAAAACAAAGATGGCAATTCAAGCTTCTTTTGGGAAGACTCATAAAATCAACAACTCAAACTCCTAGATCTCAATCACTTGCAAGCGTTATAGGCAAGCACAATTTCACAAGGTCTCACAAAAGTAACACACTATTGGATGCCTTGTACTGATTTTTTAAGATGGGGAGAATGGCTTCATCAAGAACATTGGGATCAAAGAATCAATGAGTAAGATTGGGAAGGATTTCGGACCAAATTAACAAAAGAAAATAAATAAATTTCAAGAAGGTCTAGGTAAAATTCGACACGGTCATAAACCTATTGGTAACTATGGCTTGAAATAAGCATACATCATTGCAATAGAGGTGACCTCTAGACTAGATGAAGATATTTGGAATAAGGTACTGAGACTGCAACTTTGACAACAAATTTCCCTCTTTCTTTGGTTAGTTGTGCAAAGGAAAACCCTTTCATGGGACAAGATGCAACAAAAGGGTTTATAAGGTCTCTATAGTTCGGGGATAAAAAAACACCTTTATAATGAATGTCCCTTCGCCTACTCGATTTGGGACAAAGTAGCAAAGGTTTTTAGACAGCTAGACCTATTGTTAATAGAGCATGGCAACTACTTCCTCAATTTATTTTATGGGAGATTTGGGAAGAATGAAGCATAAGGATATTAAAGAATATTCTAGCTCAAGAAAAAAATGTTTGAGAAAGGATAACTAGGGGCATTAAGATACTATCATGGCCTCCAAGTGGATTGCACAAGATTGGTTCTGCAACTGCCAAGAGAAGGAAATTATGATTTCCTTAAATATCACCTCTTCAAATCTCATTCCTTTAGTTTCGACTGGCACACCTAATTGTAATATTCCAAACACTTGGAGCTTGCCACCTAATGGTTTCATAAAGCTAAATTTTGATGGGGCTTCAAAGGGAAATCCTTTGCCCAACAAGCACTAGAGTAACCTTTTAAGGCAACAGAGGAAACATACTCCACATTATGTTGGCTCTATTGGGATATGTAGTAATAACTTGCCGAAGATTTTTTCCTTGGAATTTGGATTACAAATTGCCATCATAAAGTTATAAAAGCCTTGTTAAAGAAGGGGATTTGCAAATGATAATTCAAATGGAAAGAAAACTCCAATGTGGATCCTCACTCTCCAAATTTTCAAATTGCTAGCGGTTGGAAGGAGACCTAAATAGAGTTAAACCATTCACTCATTAGTCCCAATGATTATTTTGTTCAACTAAAGAGAATATGAGAGACAAGAGAGAGAATATGAATGAACGAGAGATGTATTATTTCAATGTATCTTAAGTTACATACATATTGTCATATATATTTAGGAGATTTAGTTTTGCTCATTAGGAAACAATCACATAATTAATAACAATTCACCTAACTGCATATATAACATAAATGCTTTATTATTTATAAATTTATTATATTATTAATATTATGAAACCATCATTACAATATTTAACACCCCCTCTTGAAGGTGATTTAATTTTCCATAACCCTTAGCGTTTCTTGAAAATTTTCAATATTTTCTTCATTGAGTGCCTTGGTGAGTACATCTGCCACTTGATCCTAGGACTTGCAACAAATCAACTCTATTTTTTTGTTCTGCACTTTTTCCTTGACATAATGATGTATTTCAACATGTTTTGTTTTCAAATGATAAATCAAGTTCTTTGTAATCTTGATGGTACTTTGGTTGTCACCGTGTAAAATTGTAGGAGCATTTGTGAAAGCTTCAAATCACTTAAAATTATTTGTAACCATACTGCTTCACAATTTTCTCCAACAACTATTTATACACTACTTCTATTGTTGAAAGTGCTCTTGGAGTTTGCTTTTTATTCCCATGAAATTACTCCACTACTAAAGGAAAAAACATTACATGTAGATATCCCATCATTTGTATCTCTTGTCCAATTTACATTTGAAAAACCTTTCAACATGAAGTTATCATTCTTTTCCAGTACAATACCAAATTGTAAAGTACAAGTGATGTATCTAAGTACTCTTTTTGCAACATTTCAATGTGTTTTCCTAGGAAAATTTAAAACCTTGATAACATTTCAATTGCAAGAGTTATGTCTAGTTTGGTTTTGGTAAAATAAACTAATATTGCAACAAGTTGATGTTAAAGCAATTCATTTACTACTTCATATTTATTATATTTTAAAGGTTTTGTATTTACCTCCAATGTAGTTTTTCTTGGATTACAATATTTCATTTTGAAAATTTTCATCAATTTTGAAGCATACTTTGTCCATTAAATAAAAGTCATGTGCAGTTGTTTCCAAACTTCGATACCTATACAATAACATAACAATCTCAAGTTAGTTATATCAAATTATTTATAAAGGTTATATTTTCATTCATATAAAAAATCATTACTGTTGCCTGTAATTATCAAGTCATCAACATATGCAACCACAATTATAATTTCATTACCTTTTTCTTTGATATATTAGTTAGGGTCAGAATCACTTCTTTTGAAGTTTCTTGATTTAAGATACTTATTAATATTTTCATACCATGCTAGAGGAGCTTATTTTAGTCCATACAATGCTGTCACCAACTTACATGCTAAGTTTTCTTTTTGTTCAACTACAAATTCTTTAGGCTGCTCCATATATACTTATTGTAAATCTCTATTTATGAATGCACTTTTAATGTGCATCTGGTGTACCTGCCATCGAAACTGTGCTGCAGGAGCTAACAACATTTTGATTGTTATTAAATTTGCAGTAGCATCAAACGTTTCTGCATAATCAATAGTTTATTTTTTGTGCATATTCCTTTGTAACTAGCTTGGCTTTATATTTATCAATGGAACCATCTGATTTGAATTTTGTGCAATACAACCATTTATAGCTTATTAATTTCTTAGTTGAAGGTAATCCAACTAACTTTAAAGTGTTGTTTTATCAAAGCATCATATTCAATTTGCATAGTGCTTCTTCATTTTTGTTTTTGATTTGCTTCATGAAAATAAATTGGATCATAAGAATGCACAACTTTGATCATAAAAGCAATATTTATTTGATGTGGTGATTGTGACCTTGTTCTTCTCTATCCTTGTTATATTTCATTTGGATTTATACCTTGAAGAGTCCTATAGAACCATTTTGGTCTTTTATGAGATTGCTTGTCATCATTTAAGGATTGACTACCATCTTGTTTTGCCAACTGCATATTGTTTTCCTTCGCTTCTTTGCCATCTCCTCATGTACACCTTCTATACGTAACAAGAGTTTTGAGCTCATGTTCATCATTATCGCCTTGCAAAGCTTCACCTTTCCATTCAAATGTATGTATGTGGAGGTCTTTCATAGAAAATGACATCTTTATTTATAGCAATTTTTTTGTTTACTAGATCCTATAACTTTTATACATTTGATTCAATACTATATCCAATAAAGATGCATTTTCTACTCTGACACTCCGACATATGTCTATATGAACTAAAAATATGTGCATATGCTAAACAAACAATTTTTTTGAGATTGATTACTTTTGTTTTCCTTCATGATCAACTTTTATAGGGAATATCTCCATGAATTTCCTTTGTTGAATCACAATTTAACAAGAACACCATTGTTTGCACTACTTCAGCCCAAAATTAGTTACCAAGATAACACCCTTTCAACATATGTCTAGTTATTTTCATGATAGATTTGTTTTTTGTTTGCTATCCCATTTTGCTGAAGTGTTTTAGCAATAAATACTTGTTTTTGAATACCACGATGATAGGAAAAATTACGAAAAGTGTTTGATTCATATTCACCTCCTTTATCACTTTGAAACATCTTAATACATTGATAACTTCAAATTTCAACCATAGATTTGAATTGTTTAAAAGTGGCAAAAACATTAGATTTGTTCTTCAAAAAATACACTTATATTTTCCATGATAAATCATTAATGAATGGGACAAAATATTTATCACCTCTAAGAGATCGAGTTGTCATGGGACTACAAATATCATTATGATTTAATTGAAGTAGTTGATTTGCTCTACTTTCATTGTCATCAAATTTGAAGCTATGGTTCTTTCTTGCTAGGCATGCTTTGCATACACTTTTGTCTCCTTCGACATTAAGATAACCATTCACCAAGTCAAGTTTATGTAACAACTTTAAATAAACTTAATTGAGATGACCATATTTTTCATGCCATAACTGATTTTTTGAGATGGAACATGTCAAAAAATATTTTTGGTGTTGTGGAGCACCATCAAATTTGTACATATAATTCGAGAGCAATCCTTTGGCAACAATATTATTGTATGATCTTTAATAAAAAACTTCATTCTATCAAACACAACAATATAGTTTTTATCAGGGATTTTATTAACGAAAAGCATATTTGTTGTTAAGCTAGGTACACATAAGACATCCTATATAGTTTTAATACTATCTTGTGAAACTCTCATGGGTACATCAACTTTTCCCTGTATTTCATGAGAGCTTTCATCACCAAGAATAATAATTTCATTATCACAAGGAGCAAGTTTTGAAAAAGCTTCTTGTTTATCGATCATATGCTTAGTGGCTCTCGAATCAATATACCAAATACATTGAGAAGCAAAGGTATCGATCTGATAAGCCATAATAATTAGGTGCAGGTTGGTGAGGAACAAAAATACTATTTTAAAAAAAATGAATCTGATGTTTACCCCTCTACTTCTTTCTCTATCTCTAGTTCACTTAGTTTTATTTTTTTGTTTGTTTAAGATATCACTTCTTTAATATGACTATTCTCGCTATGATTTGAAGAATTTGATTTCTAATTTTTATTTTCACATCAATTATATATTCCTCCTCTACATCCTCTATCATGACATCTTCCTCTATATCTTGCTACAAAATCTTGAACTGGTACAAGTTCATTATTGTTGAGTCTCTGCTCTTCCTGAAACAATAAGCTTACAACTTTTTCAAATGTGGAATTTTCATTTTGAGAAGAGATACAAAATGAAGTTACAAAATGTTGATACTCATTTAGTAGGATATTAAACATAATGGCAGTGAATTATTTATCTTTAGTATCTGAATCAATTGTCGATAATTCATTTTCCAGTTCTTATAACTTTTGAACATGCTTTGCAACAAAATTTAATACTACTATCTTTAGAGTAGTAATTTTTTTTCGTAGCAATAAAATTCGAAGTTTCATATAAATTCTTCAATATTTTCCAAATCTAAAAGGCAGTGGTAATACCACTCATGTGAGGAACAATACTATCTTTCAAGGAAAATGTAAGAATTAATGCATTTTTGTTTTTCTTCTTATAGTCATCGGTCATTGGTTCTGGCTTTGGAGTTGTTACCATAACGAATTTCCAGAAGTCATGCTAAGAGAAGATTGGTTCCATTTTTTGTTTCCAAGTAGGAAATTTTTTTACTAAGACTCCAACATTATAAAATTATTAATATTGGCCCTTTTTTAAATTGCTTATATATCCAAAAAAAATTCTCCCACCTTATAAACGGAAAATTTATGACTCTTTTTTAATTAAAATATTGTTTTTAATTTACCTCAAACTGTATGAAGTCTGCCCCCACAGTATGGATTCGATTCTTTAGTCAAGCCATTGAATTGTCCTCATTGTATGATCATCAACTGCCGTACTTTTCTTTGAGCCCCCATTCTTTTCAATTTGGTTACCACTTTAAAAACTAAATTAGGACCTTGTCATATGCATTCTAAATTCTTCTCATGAAATTTTTTAAGCCTTCTCTAATGTTGTACGATTTTTTAGCTGTTGTTCTCTTTTTAATCAACCATTGTATTTTTAATTGTCTTATTTTTTTAATAGCTGGAGATATATCATCTTTTTAGTCCTTGCCATCTGGCAATGGCCAGGGACTATAGCAATAAAAAATTGTGAGATAGCATTAGTTCTAGCTGGTCATTTTCATGGATAACCTAACTTTATCCGAACTCTTTAAGGATCACCGTGTAGTTTTATAAGGCAATCGGTTTAATCATCTTATTTAGCCTCTTCCCGAGGCGGGGAGGCTAAAATCATATCATATATTAGTATGTTCCTTTCGCATTTTTGAGAATTTTTGAGGGAGGTAAACTAATTCTAATATTAGTTTAAGGCATTAAATGTTATGAATATGCAACAGTACATGTAACTATATTATCTACCACTGCACCGCCACTGCATGTATGCCTGCCTGCACTTCGTTTACATCCACCACTTCGTTTACATCTAAACATGTGTCATACATTCGTCGATATGCCACCGCCTGTTTACTATGCCACCGCCTATTTGCTAAGATATAAACCAGAGATAACAGGAAGCAGAGTAATTCATTTTATTACAGAAGCCGGGACGCTTCGCTAGGACTTACGCCGGGCACCGAACTGGACGAACGCAACGCTTAACTTTTCCAGGCACCAAACGACTTCTATCTACTTATGCTTTGTACAAATGTGATTGGAATCTGATGCTGCTTATGGACGGGTTGAGCTGCATCCTGAGGTCTTGCTTGGGTTGCTTGGGTCTATCCAAGCAAATGAAAACGGATCAGGAAATAATGGTGGTCACACTGCCATTTCCCAGATGTCCAATCCCTTACTAATGAGATAGAAAGACTACAGGTACGAAATCAGGTTTTCTGCGTTTAGTCAATCTACGCAGAGTGGATGAGACAGAGCATCTTTCTACTTATTCATGAAATCCCACGCCCCCGCCTTTGTCGAAACCGTATCCTCTAGTATGGAAGTGGAAGTCAGCGCATAATGGTTGTACTCCTGTTCTTTTATGATTGTTCCTGCATAAGCCCTTGACGAGAGAGGGGCGAGCCTCTTCCGGCCATTTCTTGAGCTCTGGCAATCGACAGTCCGAGACGGGCTACTATGAGTGAAACTTGACTTCTATGAGTGAAACTCTTTAAGGCAAATGATACAGTATAAGAATCTCCACAGATACCACCCGCTGCCGCCCTACCTTCGCTAAACCTTCAGGTATATCTCCCACATTATTATTCTTTTATCTCCTTTCATATCCTCTCAGCAAGCCCGTATCTCATCCGCTAGACGGCTTAGTAGAAGCAGTAAGCAGCTGTGAAAGAAAGAAGTTTTAAATTTTAATATTTAATAAAATTGGGATCTACATTTAATTCCTACAACATTTAAATGAGTTTTCTTTTAGATTTACTTACCTATAGTTTCGCAGCTACATAATCGATCAATATGAATAAAAGGCAGTCAATTACTTTGAGTTAATATTGGAATAGTCCGCTGTACACCAACCAGTACATAACCCAAATTGATACTGTCCTATGCATGTTGTAATGGATATATACAATAAAATTTGTTAATGGAATTTATATTATTAAAATAATGGATATATACAGTAACTGGATATAAAACTGAGGAACCAGAACTTCATTATACCATTGTAGTGTTTCGATACACATGCATGAAGTGCGCTTACCTGTAACCATGCCCTAAAGCACTAATACCAGCCCCGCCTTCAACCCTTTCTTTATTGCTTGATCCACAACTGGCCCATAATTGCCTAACTTGCTAACAACCCTCCCTCTCACCCGACTCATTCTCAATCACTCGACCCACTTACTCTGTCGTTGTGATTTCTGATAGCATGAAAATCCCCAGTAATCATCAATGGATTTCCCCTCACCACAGAGGCCTGAGATACAATGTCATTCCAGAGCGATTCCCTCTGAACTGAGCTATTCTCCCCATATACAATCGAGACCCAACAACTCTAATTATAAGCAATGGCTCTCACCTGACAATGGATGATCTGGTCGCTTTGATTCAGAACGGTTACATCAACGTGCTTTCTTTCTTCAAGGGTTGCCGCCCTCCCCTTCTGGAACCCTCTGTTGCAGCTCTTGCTCTCTTCTAGGTTGAGGAAGCAGGGAAGAAGGCTTTTAAGAAGGGATTCGCAATTAACGCAAAAGAAGGGGGATTTGTGACTAAAAAACAAAGGATTCGTGCTCGCTAGCATTTGGTCTTAATTCAACTGCTATGCCTCTGGATCCTATCCTGCTTACAGAAATGTGGACTCAAGGGATTCGAACGCAATCACACGTAATTGCGGTTACTCTGGCCTAGTGGGAAATGCATGCATTGCTACTGACACGTCAAATGCATGCAAACTCCTACTTGGTTTTTTTTAACTTTATTAACACACTCCTCGACATACATGAAATCTTTGATACTTTACATATATTTGCCACTATGCAAAGTTTTGTAGAGTATATTAAAAAAGAATGTCAATAAAGAACGGGTTGTGTTTAAATGATAACTAAAAATCTTATATATGATAGGAATAAATATAAATTATAAATAATCTTTAATAAAATAAAATGCTTTTAATAATTTTTTTTAACGTTTCTTATTTGGTTTAAGACGGATTTCTCTTGCTTTTCTAACTATCTGAAAACTTTAATCTCCATTTTTGGGCAGATCTTTGTATGGACTCTGCGAGCAAATACAAAGTAAGATAGAGACAATGCGTGTAGATTTCATTTACTTTTTCATTTGGCTTTCATGACATGGCGGACAAATAAAATTTCCGCTAAAATTTAGCTTGAGAAGCCTAAAAAAGAAAGCTGACAAATTTAAGTATGCGGCCAATTCTATTGTTTTGGTAACAACTAATTTCTTGGAAGTGAAGATTGAATGCTTTGGTTCTTTAGCTTTTCCTAAATTTGGCCGAGCTAAACTCAAGTGCTTTTTAAATATAGTACGACTTTATCCTAGACTCTGCAAACTAAGTGTTTTCTACTCTCTCAGGACAGTGCTTTTCAAATATTACTAACCTTTCTTAGACTCGGCAAAACTAAGTGTTTTCTACTTTCTTATATCAGTATTCTCCCCAAAGAAAGTACAGTAAGATCTCTAATTGGTTGTCTTAACAAGGGCGTGCGCCTGCATTACTTTCTATTCCTCTCGTCCTTCTGTAAATTCCTCCTGACTATTTTATGCGTTCTGTACTTTGTCCCTTTAACATAGAGATTGCTTTGAGTGGACGTTCTTCGTACTATCTTCTAAGCTGTTCATCTACAATGGTGGCCATCATGCAAAGTTGTAAACTGACTATTGATGGATCGCAATACACCACCCTGGTTTATCCCGCCACATCTCAACAATACTTGTTGCTTCCTCCGAATAGAGTTGTTGAGCATCTCTATTAAAAACTTTCGGAAGAGTGGAAACCCAGTACACTCGGCAATCCTATTCAAATGTTTAACTTTTATCAATTTGTGCCCAACCTATATCAATACTAGGAACTTAAGGCTGATTCCAGCCCTTACTTCGGTGAGGAAGGATGAAGAGTGGTATGCAACAAGAAAATAGAAAAGGGTTTATTAAAACAGTTGGTGGGTTGGGTACCAGGTTGACCCTATCGAGCCCTAGCTTGGTCAGTTGCTTCCTTTAACTGAAGCAATTCTGGGAGAAGAGAGAAATTAGCTCATAAACACCACAAATATTGCAAGAATGATTGGTCTGAAGCATGATCTGAGATTCAACTATTGACTGCCTACACCTGATAGTAGTTACTTACCATACGACCTAGACCTTTTAGCCCTGGCTGGATGGCTGGCTTTCTTTCTAGCTTTCTTTCTGGCTGACTAACTGACTGACAGGAACTTCAACGATTGTCATTGCATTAGTGGATTTGGATTATGGCTTCGTTGGTTTGGCTGGGCGCGTTGCCGGGTGTGTTGACCACTCACTATACACTACCACTAACCCTTGATGACTATCAACACTAATGAAACCTGGCGTTGCACATCCAGAGTCATACTAGCCGTACAACACTTGTGGGCGGCGTGTTCGCTAAGGCACTTGACGTTCAACCTAGCTAAAAACCTATTCTTATGTGCATTTAGACTGTTAAGTAAAGCACGTCATATGTTCTTTCCTTCATAAGCCTCACCCAGTAAAAGGCAGGGACTAGCTGCGATGCAACCTCCCTTGTTAAGTATTGTTTCCATTCACTATATTATTTTCATTCAAATTTCTTTTTTTCTTTTTTAACCTGAGCTGTTGTGCCTCGTCAAACCGTAGGAATTTCTCCAACCATCCGTACAAATGTATATTCACAAATTTATTGAATTTCTCCTGTGCAATTCTGTCTCCTTCTCCAAGTGGCTATGTCAAACCCTTGATAGTGTCTTTAAGGTTGCCCTAGGTTAGAATAACAATTGCTTTGATAACATGTTAAAATAAAAGGAATATGAGAAACAAGCGAGAGAATATGATTGAAGTAGAGAAATGTATTATTTCAATGTATCTCAAATTACATCAGATGGTTTTTTATATATATGATAGTGTTTTTAAGTTTTTTCCCTTTAGAATAGTAATTGATTTGATACCATGTTAACCTAACAAGAATATGAGAGACAAGTGAGAGAATATGATTGAACTAGAGAAATGTATTATATCAATATATCTCAAATTAAATAAGATGGTGTTATATATATATATATATATATATATATATATGAGATTTCCTTACTTGCCCGAGGAAACAATCACTTAATTAATAACTATTCACCTAACTACATACATAACATAAATGCTTGGTGGGGTGGGTGTTTCCTTATTTAAATAAGATTCATCTTCTTCCTTATTGTTATTGAAAAATCTAGCACCTTAGTGCAAAGTCTTTCACAAGGGCATATACAAGTGTAACATGGAAGTTTATCTTTGTCACTTTAGTAATCACTTTCCACATTTTAATGAAGGATACAATCCAATACAAGGGAGGCTTCCTTAGAAACTTAAAGGAATCCTTTAGCAAGATGAGATCAAGCGTACAAACTACTATGTTAGCTACTCAAACATACCACCAATAAATTAAATATTCAACATGGAAACAAGTTGGTTTCCATATTTTTGTGAGTGAAGTATCCATTACAATTCGTGATTCGTCAAGTGAAAATAGGCCATGAGGGTAGTCCAAACACTATAAATAAAAGAAAAAGATATGGATGTATTTGGGCCCAAAAACTTGGCCATAAAGGTTGATGTAGCTAAAAGAAAGATAAAAGCATAGAAATCCATGATGAAAGAAAAATGTAAAATGCAAAAGATGTTTAGGACATTTATTTATAGCATGGGAAAAATATTAGCATGAGCTCTACTCCTCTCACGAGCCATCACCCAGTTCCTCAATCATTTAACGCTTGATTTAAAGAAAGGAGCATGCTTGTAAGTCCCATCCCTAATGAGCGAGAAACTGTTTCATCTTAAGGGTGTAATGGAACTTTCAGAAGCAAGCTTGGCCTCATAAGCTATGCACCTAATAAAGAAAAATCATAAGACACAAGAGAGAGGTGGAAAAATAAAATCAAGGAAATGGGTAACTTATGCCTCTACGATTGCTTGCTCCTTACGTCTATACACTTGTGATGTTGGATCCCCATTAGTTGATCACGTGGATATGACACATACCCTAAAGTATTTCCTATTCTATAACTATAATTATCACACACCCCTACGTATTAATGGGCTAACCAGGGACGTGTCACTCCCCTTGGGGGCTGGGAACACCTCATAAGGTTGTTGACATAATAATCCCTAATATAAGCGAGGTAACTTGTTTATATGTCTTGATCTAGTTAGACATTTGAATGTGAGTTTTATGTGAAGTATTCTTGTGTTCGTAACATTAGGTATGGTCCACTATGATGCATTAATGGTTGTGCCTAATGATTGTTTATTTCACTTAATCTTGAGAGGTTTTATTAGGTGGTGTTATCACAACAACAAATACCCCTTGAGAGTTGGTCTTCATCCACTTCAGTAACACTCTAGAGGTCGTTGTAGCCTATTCAAAGAGTAATTCTTACCTTGATGATGCAACATTTCCCCGCCATAACTGAACATGGGGCTATGAGATGATTCCACATGGTAATTGATCATCATACGTACCAATGGATGTTGAAATGCTGAGTCAATAAGGTTAGGCATTGGACTTATTGATGATGTGCCCAAATGGACCCAAGACACCACTAGGCTAGCTTTAACATATTTTACTAGAAGTTGCTTGTTCTGGATCCCATATGATGGATATACTTGAGATGACATGGGAGGGATTACACATCACCCTTGGATCCCAATGCTTGAGCATGATGGTGCCATGTCATTCATTTTTCCTATAGAAGTGTGATGTAGGGCACAATTTTGATGACATCATGGTTTTGGAGGCATACCCATTTACTTTGATCTTTCCTTGGAGTATGGAGCACTCATGACCCATTTTGTCACTTGTTTGTGGCATATTGAACATTTATGGAGGATGACATAATAGTGGAGGACATAATTTCCTACACTTGTGGGCTATTTTGACATATATTATTATGTGTTTGAGCTATATTGAGGTCAACTTATGAACTCACACTTGTGGAACACTTAAGCAAACTTGTTTTAGGGCTTTGCTTATAAATTAGTGGAAATAAGGTAAGTTAGTCCTCATATAAATAAATACGGCCTTATTTCACTTTTGATAATTAATTACTCATCAATCTTCTCTCTCTAAAGAGGGAAAACGAATCTTATTCTTTCTACTTGGGAAAAATGTGATGTTTTTATGGTGCGAGTTTTTATTGGAGATGATTTTTTGCGATTGATTGACGTGTTTCTCTTGGAAATTTTTGTAACTTTACCACATATATTTTATATTTTGCATATTATACTTGTGTAGTAGGATTTGTAATTGTGTGAAGTTATAACTTGCTAAATATATCTTGAAATCTTGCTCCTCTATGATATGTAAAATTATTTTTCGAGAAACCTTTAAGGGAATCCGAGTGTGTGTCCATTAAATTTAAAATCTCCTCTCACAAGGAAATATATAGGGTTTTAAGTGGATGTCATAATAATACTCCCCTTACTTAAAAGGTTTTTGTCATTAATTTAGCCCTAAAATACTCTGTTTTTGTTAAGTTATGGTATGTTCTATGCTTAGAGCAGTTTACTTATCTTTCTTGTTATTATCCATAGATTAGCAATCACATGTACATTAAGTAAAGTGCAGATAGAACATTAAACGATCGACAGAAAACAAGCCAATGTAGGAATTTATAGGGTAAGTTCCTCAGACAGAACACCAAAGGACACCTCTCACACACAGATCAAAGATCAATACACCAGTATTTTGACGTGGTTAAAACCCTCAAAGAGGGAAACAGTCCACGGCCTGAGCCAACGCGGCCACTTCAGGCAATTTATTAATAAAAGAATGAAATTTTACATAAGCTTCTCTCATGAACCGTTAACCTACAAATGACCCTCCATGCTCTTTAAATAGAGATCATGGACCAATCGGGCGTTAAGCCACGGATCAAGTGTCGGTAATAGCGAGGAGAGAATGAACCGTCAGATCACTACATATCATGACCGTCGGATTGTAAGTTACAAAATGTACATAGTAAAGAAACACTTTACCTAACTCTATACTAGACCAAGTTATACTTAACTATTTCCTATGTGTCAGAATATCCTAACATCCCCCCTTAAGAACAACTTGGGATAGGATTGAAGGATTTACAAATATGACACAATAGGAGAAGGAAGGAGGCACTAGAGCCTATCCCCCCTTAGTGACAACTTCCTGAACTCCAACCATAAATCGAAGTTTAGTAAACTTCGCCTCTGTGAGAGCCTTTGTAAAGATGTCTGCAACTTGATCTTCTGTTGAACAATATTGCACTTCAAGAACATGGTCGTGAATGAGCTTTCTGAAGAAGTGCATGTGTAGTTCAATGTGTTTGCTCCGCTGATGTTGAACTGGACCTTTGCATAGTTGAATGGCACTTTGATTATCACACCAAAGTGTAGTCAGATGCTGCTGCTGAAAGCAAAACTCTGACAGGATCTGACGAAGCCACAAGGCTTCCTTACTGGCTTCTACGGCACCACGATACTCTGCTTCTGCTGAAGAAAGAGAAATGGCACCTTGTTTCTTACAAGCCCATGTAATAGGTCCTGAACCAAGAGTGAACACATAACCTGCAGTAGACTTCCGATCATCAGGGTCACCAGCCCAATCGGAATCAGTGAAACCAACCAATAGAGGAGATGCTTCGGCACTGTAATGAATCCCAAACTGAACTGTACCTCGAACATAATGAAGTATTCTTTTAGCTGCTTTCCAATGACTTTCACGTGGGTTTTGCATAAACCGAGCAACAAGGCCAACAATAAAGGAAAGGTCAGGACAAGTATGGGTTAGATACAAAAGTTTTCCTACAAGTTGACGGTATAAGGTAGCATCAACTTCAGGAGAAGTACAAGTGACTGAAAGTTTGACTCCAGACTGAAAGGGAGAAGGGGCTGGCTTACAGTCTTCCATGTGAAAATGGCGTAGAATATCACATGCATACTTGGACTGGGAAAGGGAAATACCTTCCTTGGATTGCAAGACTTGAAGACCAAGAAAATAATGTAAGTGTCCTAAGTCTGTCATTTCAAACTTACTTTTGAGGCTGGACTTCACATGGTTGATAAGGTTGGGATCACTACCAGTGAGGATAAGATCATCAACATAAAGAACAAGAATGATAAGAGACTTGCCCACTTTCTTGGTGTAGACAGTATTGTCAGAATAACACCTAGAAAAGCCAGATTCTAAAAGAAAGCTATCCATTTTGGCATACCAAGCCCGAGGAGCTTGCTTGAGACCATAAAGGGATTTCTTAAGCCGGAATACAATACTAGAGTCTGTTTGTATAAAGCCAATAGGTTGTTCCATATAGATTTCTTCATGCAAGTCCCCATGCAAGAAGGCGGATTTAACATCCATCTGATGGACTTCCCATTTGAAAGAGGCAGCAAGGGAAAGAACAAGGCGGATAGAGTTCATTTTGGCAATAGGGGAGAAGGTTTTAGTATAGTCAATGCCTTCAACTTGTGAAAAACCCTTAGCAACAAGACGAGCTTTATGTTTATCAACTTTCACATCTGGTCCATACTTGGTTCTATAAACCCATTTGCATCTAACAAGTTTTCGTCCCTTTGGTAGAGGAACAAGATCCCATGTATCATTTGCCAATCTGGATGGCCTGAAGCTTCTGCAAAGGTGTCCGGATCATAATTCACTGAAGCTTGAGCCAGTAAAGAAGAGGCTCTATCGAATTGAGGACATGTACGTCGCTGATCTGTAGGATCACCGACAAGATCACCTGCTACATCCCGAGTAGCATGGACCCATTTTGGAAGCTGAGGAGCTGAAGGAGGATCCTGAGAAGGTGGGGGAGGATTTTCATCCTCGCTTTCATCATCTGAAGAAGAAATATTTTCAAAAGTAGAAGAGATAGGAAGAGGTGGCACATCTGCCGAACTAGGCTCGTAGGCCGATATATTTTCAGCAAACTTTACATCTCTTCTAATGATAACATTCTTGGACTTAAGTGGAATAAGTCTATATCCTTTGACATCTTCAGAATATCCAACAAAAATACATTTTTCACTCTTAGGTTCTAAAGCTTTATGTTTCTCATCTGGAATATGGGCCCATGCTTCACTTCCAAAAACACGAAAGTGACTTACATCTGGTTTAATTGAGCTCCATGCTTCTTCTGGAGTGATATTCTTTAAAACCTTAGTAGGAGTGCGATTTATTATGTAATTTGCACAGTTAATTGCTTCTGCCCAATAATTAAGACTAAGTCCTTTAGATTGAAGCATACAATTAGCCATTTCCTTTAAGGTGCGATTCTTCCTTTCAGCTACACCATTTTGTTGTGGAGTATATGGAACAGTATGTTGCATTTGAATTCCATTCTCAGTGCAAAAGTTGATGAATTTTTTGTTAACATATTCTCCACCATTATCAGATCTTAGCTTAAGAATTTGATGTCCAGATTGTTTTTCAACAAAGGCCTTAAAGGCCAAGAACATGTTAAATACTTCACTCTTGAGTTTTAAGAAGTATACCCAAGTGCGTCTGGAGAAATCATCAATGAAAGTTAAGAAATACTTGTAGCCAGAGAATGAAACAACTGGAAGTGGACCACATAAATCACTATGCACAAGCTATAAAGGGGCAGAGGCGTGCCAAGAGGCACATTTTTCAAAACTGTTCCGATGATGTTTTCCGAGTACACATCCGGAACAAACACCATCTCTGCAAGATACCATTGGAAGACCTGTCACCATATTTTCTTTACATAGATTCTGAAGAGAGCGATAGTTTAAGTGACCAAATCGCTCATGCCAAAGTTTGCTCACTTCATCATTATGAGCAACAAATACTGAGGGAAGATTTGATGACCCAAAGTTGTGAAACTTATACAACCTTGTAGAATCATCAGCAATGCCAGTAGCTAAAATCTGTCTAGGATCTCTTAGGTCCTTAATTACAACATCGTGAGGTGAAAATTCAACGATTTTACCTTCACCTGAATGAGTTATCTGATATACAGATAGAAGGTTGCAGGATAAGATTGGAACACATAATACATCATTAAATTGACCATTGTCTATATGAACAGTTCCAGTCCCTCAACACTAAGAGATCTATCATCACCAACATATATATTTTTGGTGTTACAATCATTTAAAGAAGAAAACATGGCTTTGTTTTTGGCCATGTGATAATAAGCTCCAGAATCAATGAGCCACTCATGAGAATGAGAAGAAGAAGGTACATTTAGTGCATAGCCAGACCGAGATGCTTGACAACCACATGCAGAAAGTGCTATTCCTGAAGATGAAGTTGAAGTTGAAGAGTGCTCCAAATGGATGTTATGCTTCTTCATTGTTGCTTCCAAGGCTTCCATCTTCTTAAAGCATTTGGATTCTAAGTGGCCATCTCGATTACAAAAGTTGCAATGTCTATCAGTCTTCTTCCCTTTGTTTTTATTTGTCTTATCATTTTGTTGAAATGATTTTTCATTTTGAGGCTGAAATTGCTTAGGACCCTTGTTTGGTTTAGGACCATTCCTTTTAGGATACAACTTCTTAGGATTCTTTGAATTTGGTTGCTGCTGGGCGGCTAACGCTTTCTTAGAAGAGTTTCCAAGATTAAGAAGACCAAGGTGTAAGAGTTTTTCTTGTTCTCTTATTAAAGAATCACAAAAGGAATCAAAGGAAGGGGACTTGTAGGCTTGTCCTTGAGAAATGAAGGCTTCTCTTGTAGAATGGAAGGTGGAAACAAACACAGAGTAGGCTGGTCCCAACTTAGTAAGAATGGAATAGATAAGGCTACTATCTTCTTTCTTAACCTTAACACCTTCCAAGAGAAGTCTAAGGGTCTTGAACTTGGATAAAAAATCTTCAATGCAAGAAAAATTATTGGGGTCCAATGTAAGCAACTCATTTTCAAGTTGATGGGCTTTAAGTTCATTTTTAATTCCAAAATTTTTAGTGATCTGTTTCATTTCTTCCTCAGGAGTATCAAGTTCTGCAATATGGAATCTAAGATCTGGAGAAATAGACATCCCTATCAACCCACGTGCTTGATCTTGCCTATTTTCCCATTTAGCTGCCTTATCTTCATCTTTCGGTTTGGTTTCTTGGCCTGAGGCTATTCTGTAGAGACCTTTACTTCTAAGTAAATCCGACCAAGTGAGCTATACTAAAATTTTGAGAGAGAGAGAGAGAGAGAGCGGGGGGGGGGGGGGGGGTTTGAAGCTTTGGGTTGCATGCTTGCTTTGAGAAAGCTCCTTTTCCCTACAAAACAAAAAACACAAAACCGAACACGGACATACAAAAAAAACGAACCTTGCGGCTTGAAGTTAGCTTTAGTCGGAAACTAAATATTTTCCTCAATGTTTCTGATTTTCCGAGATCGCACTAAGGCGCAACGGAAAAGAGCATACGCATGAGAAAAATCCTTCCTTTCTGTTTCTGATTTTCCCAGATCGCACAGAGTTGCGGGGAAAAGAGCATACGCAGAAATGAAAGGTATAGATCCGGTAATAAAAAAGGCTAAATAAACCAAAACTGAAATAAACAAAGAGAAAATAACTGTAAACTGCAAATAAACACTGTATACCTCTAGATCTTAAAAATGACGTAGCTAGGGCTACTGGAAACCTTTTCGCATGAAACAAAAGGGGTTCCTCACTGGAACAGATGCTCCCAACACAATAGAGCAGTCCTCTCGGCCCGAAAGTAGTTAGAAACAGTAGATCTAGGAAACGACAGTCGAATGCAGTTCTACCGGCTTCAGATTTGGATCACCAATGGACGCGGCCCTCAAATAGCTCTGATACCATGTAGAAATTTACAGGGTAAGTTCCTCAGACAGAAAACCAAAGGACACCGTTCACACACAGATCACAGATCAATACACCAGTATTTTGACATGGTTAAAACCATCAAAGAGGGAAACAGTCCACGGCCTAAGCCAACGCGGCCACTTCAGGCAATTTATTAATAAAAGAATGAAATTTTACATAAGCTTCTCTCATGAACCGTTAACCTACAAATGACCCTCCATGCTCTTTAAATAGAGATCATGGACCAATCAGGTGTTAAGCCACGGATCAACTATCGGTAATACCGAGGAGAGAATGAACCGTCGGATCACTACATATCGTGACTGTTGGATTGTAAGTTACAAAATGTACATAGTAAAGAAACACACTTTACCTAACTCTATACTAGACCAAGTTATACTTAACTATTTCCTATGTGTCGGAATATCCTAATAGCCAAGACAAGAGACACAATATGTGGCAGCTAGCGAGGGACAAATAGTACAAAAATATTCTTTTATCTTCAATAATTTAGCAGAGAGAAATAGTACAAAAATCTGATTTACATCAGCAGCAGCAAACCCTAGATCAACCCTAAACTAGGGCAGTCAATATCTTGCAAACCGACCGTCGGATCACCTTGATTCCTTCACCAAAAAATGCGGCCTTCCAAAGAGAGTCAGGTTCACCTACTGCGCAGTCCAGAGAGAGAGAATGATGGTCAACGTTGGTCAAACTTCCGATCTGCAGTTGCAGCCCTAAAATCTGCGTCCTTCCTTCCACACGTGTGAGAGAAGAGTCTTTTCTGCACAGGAGAGAGAAGAGACTCTTTTCTACGTAGGAGAGAGAGATGTGATGAGAGTGAAGTGTGCAAATGAGGAGAATACTCCTTGTATTTATATGCAAAACGTTGGGGTTGAATAGATGCGACTGTTGGGCTTCTGAGCCTACATAAGTTGTTGGCTGACTTTGACAATTAGTCCATAATCAAAATAAATTCATATCTCCATAAATACTTATCAGAATCGGATGATCTTTAGATCAATCCTACACCTCTCGACAAGAGGAATCTAATAAAAATATCATCATCCATGAATAAGATTACCCACATGAAGTTTTGACCTAGTTGCCAATTTTAACACTCCCTCTCAACTAGGGAGAAATTCATCTGCAATCTGTCGGACCATCACTGCTATCCATCCATCAAATGCACTGACTTGTATGGCTTGACCCTTCTTGCTTTGCTCTGCTCTTCTTTTCTCTGCTTGGTTCTGCTCTGCTTTGCTCGAATTATCAAGAAGAAGAAATGATCGAGGATGTATCATACCATTCTCCACTGACCCGAAGTCAGTCTCAGGGTGTGTACCACTCTCACTGGTCCCAGACCAGTCTCATTGATCCCAGATCAATGAAGGTAATCCTAGCATAGGGAGTACGGTAGATACAACGATGCATCCATCGGTACTACTATGGTCCCTATCCTCATTTCCCTACTCATTGATCAGATGAGAGGTACTTCTCATGAGTCCCTGATTACATGGGTAAGGTGCCTCGACAGGGTAACTAATCATCCTGTCCACAACAGAGTGAATCATCCTATCTCACAAGAGAGTGAATCATCTTGTCCACAAGAGAGCGAATCATCCTGTCCACATGAGAGCGAATCATCCTTTCCCACAAGAGAGTGAATCATCTTGTCCACAGGAGAGTGAATCATCTTGTCCACAGGAGAGTGAATCATCCTGTCCATAATTGCCATGGAGAACACATCATCCAGGCCCACAGGAGAACTAATCATCCTGTTCCATAGTCACCACGGGGTGTCACAGGGGAAGGTTTAACCTTTTACCCTGTACCAAGTGCACCAACAGGGGATGGTGAGTCACCCTGTGGTCATATGTCGCTCCAAGAAGTACCCCGTGCCCCCCCTGGAGCTCCCAAAGCTCAGTACATCATACTTGACCCTCATCAGAGGGTCTCTAAACGACACTAAGTCATTCTCAGAAATTCAGGAATTTGACCTTTCCTAGGGTCTTTGTCAGAATGTCGGCGACCTGTTCATCTGTATCGATATGTTGGAGCCTTATTGCTCCTTGCTGCACCATATCTCGAATATAGTGGTACCTGATATCGATATGCTTGGAGCGATCATGAAATACAGGATTTTATGATAAACGGATCCCGCTCTGGTTGTCACATAGAATCACGGTGGTATCCAATGTAAATCCAAATAGCTCACTGAAGATATTTCGCAACCAGACTGCCTCACAGGAGGCCATGCTAGCAGCAATATACTCTGCCTCAGCGGTGCTCAAAGCCACCAACTTCTGCTTCCTGCTCATCCAGGATATCGAAACAGATCCCAAGGAGAAACATCACCTGGAAGTGCTCTTATGGTCCACCACACTGCCTGGCCAATCAACATCAGTATATCCAAGTAGTCTCACATCTCCGACAGTGTACCTTAACCCATAAGTAATTGTGCGACGAAGATATCTCAATAGATTCTTGGCACCAAGCTAATGTATGTGGTGAGGTTCAACCATATGTTGACTCAACGTGTTGACGCAAAGCATATGTATGGACGGGAGTTCACTAAGAACATTAATGCTCCGACAAGTTGACGATACTCAGTGGCATTTCATAAAATAGGTCTAGCAGCCCTACCGCTTAACTTTTTGAAGTCAAGCTCCATCGGGGTAGTTACGGGCTTGCAGTCCACCATACCGAATCTTTCCAATATATTTACCACATATTTTTCTTGAGATAGGAAAATTTCCCCTGGCTTCTGCCAAACTTCGAGTCCTAGGAAATAATGCATCAATCCTAGGTCCTTCATTTCAAATTCAGAAGCCAACTCCCTCTTACATTTGTGAATGAGAGGGTTTGCACTTGTTAGAAAGAGGTCGTCAACATACAACACCAGTATGAGATGTTTTTCATCTTCAACCTCGAAGTAAAGGTTGGGATTGCCTTCACTCCTAGTGAATCCCAACTTCATCAAGTAGCTATCGATCCTCTCATACCATGCTCGGGGTTCTTGTTTCAGCCCATAGAGGGCCTTCTTCAACTTGCACACATGAGATTTTCGGTCATAAATCTCAAATATTCGGGTTGCTCCACATAGACCTCTTCTTTGATTGAACCATGCAAGAACGCAGTCTTAACATCCATCTGATGTAGTTTCCATCCTTGTGAAGCCGCAAGGGCTATGATCGAGCGGATGGTGGTATATCTGGCAACAGGTGCAAATATCTCGTCATAGTCTATACCTTTCTTCTGGGAGAAGCCATGAGTGACAAAATGAGCCTTATACTTTTCCGTACTTCCATCAACTGCATGCTTTATCTTGTAAAGCCATTTAGAAGTGACAATTGTCTTTTCCAGGGGTATGGGAACCACTTCCCAGACATCATTCTTCATAATAGACTCATATTATTCAATCACAACATCCTTCCATACTTGATGCTTGACAACATCTGAGAATGATGAAGGCTCATTTTGAATGATCGTGCTCATGATGGTTAGGTATCCCTGATACCTGTTTGGTTTCTTACTTTCACGAAAGGTTCCTTCGGGTGCAGCATGTCCTTCAGCATCATTAAGTGTCCCCCTAAGCCATGAAGGCCTTTTCCTAAAGAGGAAGTCTCAAGTGGAGGAGGATCAATAGGATCCATGGGTTTTTCCACATCGGGCATTGTTTCATCATCTTTTCCTTTCAGTTCCCTGATGTCAACTTCTTGAGAGCTCCTCACAGTAGGAAGATTGTTCACCTTGCTGAGAGCCATATATTCGTCAAAGGTGACATCATGACTAATCACGACTTCCCTTTGACCGGCTACATAAATTCTATAGCCCTTAGTATTTTCACTATAGCCCATGAAGATTCCTTTCTTTCCATATGCACCCAATTTGTTCCTTTTCTCTTTCGGCAGATGAAAATATACAGGGCTTAAAAAAAATTCTAAAATGAGATACGTTAGGTTTCTTACCGATGAAAATTTCTTCGGGAGTCTTGGAACCCAATGCTTGATGGGGGCATCAGTTTTGTACATATATGGCGGTGTTTGCAGCTTCGGCCCATAGAAACTTCAGAAGTCTTTGATCATGAAGCATAGCACGGACAACTTCCACAATCGTACGATTCTTCCTTTCCGCCACACCATTCTATTCAGGAGTGTACATTGTAGCAGTCTCCTTCTTAATGCCAGCCTCTTTACAAAAGTCATGAAACTCTTTAGATTCATATTCAGTCCCATTATCAATCCTTAAGATCTTGATCTTCTTTTCGGTTTGATTCTTGATCAAGGATTTGAAGTGTCGAAACCAGGAGAACACTTCATCCTTCTTTTTCAAGAAGTATATCCAAGTCTTGTGAGAATAGTCATCTGTAAAAGTGAGGTAATATGAATATCCTCCCAAGGAGTTCACAGGCATCATACCAGATATGTCTGAGTGAACTAACTACAATATATCGAAGGACTTGCTTTCGATTGAGGGGAATGGTCCCCTTTTTAGCTTTCCTTCAGCACATCCGGGACATACACCTTCCTGCTCTAATCTGAACTCGGGCATCCCAGTCACCATTTTTCGTACATCAGGTAGAGCTTTATAATAAAGGTGAGCAAACCTCTGATGCCATAGTTCGGACTGAAGAGATGTGTCACAAGACATGACACCTAGCGAACTTCCTCCGACCTGATATAATGAATCAACTCGAAACCCAAGAGTGAAGGCATTTTTAATATTGTTTTTCCATACATGTACCTTGCCATCGCTGAAAGCCACCTTGTAGCCTTTGTCTTCCATTGTCAAAATGGACACCAGGTTCTTTTTGAGATTAGGTACATATAATACATCTTGTTGGTGGATTGTATTACCTTGATTCAATTTAAGAGAGACATTGCCTACACCTGTCACGTGATATTTCGTATTATCTCCATGGACGATTTCCAGGTTGGTTTCTTTCTCTATCAGATTATGGAGAACTTCTTTGTAACCAGTGAAGTGCCTTGAGGCACCACTATCAATAAGCCAATTTCTTAGCGAGTCTGGAGGAGCAGAGGTAGATAGAGCAGCTAGTAGATAATATTCATCCTGCTTATTGTCAACAATGTTAGATTCATACTTGGAATTTCTTGCCTTCTTGAATGGTTTTCCTCTTCCTTTACTTCCAACACTCCTTTTACCTTGGCCATTTGACCTGCCATTTCTTTGATTGCCTTGAGAGGGATTTTGTTCATCATCCCGGTGCGAGTTCCTTTTATTAGGACACTCCCTTGCATAATGACCTCATTTATTGCAATGATAACATCGTCCTTTTCCACCCTTTGGTCCAGTCTTCCTTTTGGAATGGTTTCTTCTTTTAGCATGAGAAGAAAAGGCAGTGGGATGACCTTTAAGTGCGGGCATTTCCTGTTCTTCCATCCTTGCTTCTTCTTGAATGCATCTTGCCATTAATTCCTCAAATCTAGGAATTACATTATTGTTGAGGAGAGTAGTCCTAAATACATACCATTCAGATGGTAGTCCTCCAAGAGTTGTGAGTGCCATTTCCTTGTCAGGAATTACTTCTCCAATAAATAGAAGACCATTCTTGATTCATGAGATTAACCACAGTTCTTAGTTCATTTTGGCAAAATGAACTAAGAACTATGGTTAATCCGGATCATGAATAAGTCTAAAATCTAACATCATTCTTGATCTCAGTGATTCTTAAGAAATATTCTTGAATATTTTCATCTTTTCCCTTATTAATTTCCTATAGCTTATTTCTAAGAAACAGAACTTGATTTGCATCATTAACTTTAAATAAACTCACCAGTCTATCGTAGATTTCCTTGGAGGTGTTCAGCTCAAAAACATAGGCCACCAAGCGCTTGTCGATAGAGTCCCGGAGGATCTTTTTTGCTTTGACTTCTCTGAATTTCCATTTGTTCCTGACAGCAGCGAGTGAATTTGATGGAGGCTCAACAATATTGCCTCTCACATGGTTCAACACTCCCTGATCTTCTAAATTCAGATCGAGAGACATCTTCCATCCATGATAGTCAGACTTCTCACGGAGCTTGTCTTCAATGGGGAAGAGTGTTGAGGATCCCATAGTTCTTTTAGGATAGCCTTGCCAATCTTTTATTTGGTGTTTGCTTTTGCTCTTGCTCGGGCTTTGTATTCACCTTAGCTCCGATACCATGTTAAGTTATGGTATGTTCTATGCTTGGAGTAGTTTACTTATCTTTCTTATTATTATCCACAGATTAGCAATCACATGTACATTAAGTAAAGTGCAGATAGAACATTATACAATCGACAAAAACAAGCCAAGACAACAGACACAAGATGTGGCGGCTAGCCAGGGACAAACCCCAATATGGGGAAACCCTTTGATCAAATCTTCTTTTATGTTCAATAATTCAGCAGAGAGAAATAGTACAAAAATTTGATTTACATCAGCAGCAGCAAACCCTAGATCAGTGCTAAACTAGGGCAATCAATATCTTGCAAACCGACCATCGGATCGCCTTGATTCCTTCACCAAAAAATGCAGCCTTCCAAAGAGAGTCAGGTTCACCTACTGCACAGTCTAGATAGAGAGAATGATGGTCAACATTGGTCAAACTTCCGATCTGCAGTTGCAGCCCTAAAATTTGCGTCCTTCCTTCCACACATGTGAGAGAAGAGTCTTTTCTGCGCAGGAGAGAGAAGAGACTCTTTTCTGCGCAGGAGAGAGAGAGAGATGTGATGAGAGTGAAGTTTGCAAGTGAGGAGAATACTCCTTATATTTATATGCAAAATTTTCGGGTTGAATAGATGCGACTGTTGGGATTTTGAGCGCACATAAGTTGCTGGCTGACTTTGACAATTAGTCCATAATCAAAATAAATTCATATCTCCATAAATACTTATCAGAATTGGATAATATTTAGATCAATCCTACACCTCTCGATGAGAGGAATCTAATAAAAATATCATCATCCATGAATAAGATGACCCACATGAAGTTTGGCCCTAGTTTCCAATTTTAACAGTTTTCCCATATAGGACAAAACACTAATCATTGTAGTTTCAATCAATGCATATTTCTTTAATAATATTATCCTTCTATGTCATTTTTAGATATATAGGGTTAGGTCTAGGGTTTTATGTGAAAAATTGTCAAAAAATAATTAATTTTGATGTCTTATTGTTCTTGAAGTAGGAATGCATTAATAAAAATAAAAAACAAAATCTAGCATTTTTGCATGTTAAAATCCTACCTTTTAGGGCTGATATCATCATTTTCCTGTTGTTTATGCATTATTTCAACCATAAAACTCCATTAAAAACCATAAATATTTGGTATATATTTGAAGGTATTTGTTGATTATTCATTGAAATATCTTTTCCTTTGGCCGTTATATGACATCACTTGTATTATCATTGAAAATACGCAAAACCCTAACTTATAAAACACTCTAATTGGTCTAGGAATAGAGTACTTGAACTTCAACATAGATTAATTGGTCCTTCTAGGCTATGATGGTACTATATCTTGCTCAATATACCTCATATCAATCAATTTTAGCCATAATCATTAAATCCTTGGCATCTATTTGAAGGTCTTTGTCTCTTTGTTGATTAGTCATTAAAAGACTTTTCCTTTGGTCGTTATATGAAATCACTTGTATTATCACTGAAAATATGAAAAAACCTAACTTATAACAACACTCTAATTGGTCTAGGAATAGAGTACTTGAACCTTGGCATAGATTAATTGGGCCTTCTAGGCTCTGCTGGTACTATATCCAGATCAATAGACCTCATATCAATCACCTTGAGCCATAATCATTAAATACCTTTTAGGTAATATTTGGGGAAGCATCCCTTGTGGTCAATAGCACTAAAGGATAGGACAAAGGTTGTTGAGGTGACAACGGTAACCTAATCTATTATTTCTCTAACATTTGGTTCTGCCTAATGGGTATTTGCACTAAGCCTATTAGGTTTTGTAGCAGTGACCCTAAAGATATATTTGCATATGGTCATGAAAGAATTATAGATAAGTGATCATTTAGTTCTTTGTTTTATGGACTCTTTGGATTTCAACGTATATCATGCTTGAGGGGTTATTTTTCTCAAAATTCATTCTTACATTCCCCATTGAAGATAAAAGAGGTATTCACTAGAACCATATTCCAAGATGTGTTTTCATTTTGAGATTATAAGTTCCTTGCTAATGATATTATATGGATTTTTTTTAATAGATGTTAAAAAGTTATTTTCATCATTCTAACTATGGCTAATGGTTTTATGGGTTAAAATCTTGTTCTTCACGTACATGGGAAGGTATTTTTGGACCGATTTTCATCCCACCATTTCACGGCCCCTCTTTGGTTGGTTTCCTAGTTTGGTTGTTCACAAATGATCACATATTCAAGGTTGATGTGGATTATATTTGGATTCCACTTTTTAACAATTTTATTTTATATTGTTAGCAAATTAAGCGGTTCTTAGGTATAGCTAATTGGGACTTAGGTTGAATATTTTGCAACTTGGTAAGCCAAACTCCATTGTTTCCTCTTAAACGTTGTGAACTTTTTTTGGTAAGAAAAGTTATTTTATTTTCCCTTTTCTCCACTTTTATTTTGGCATGATTCAGATTTTATATATACGAAGTAAAACCCTTGGAATTCATGTTTCACATTTACTAGATGTTGTTGGTTTTGTAGCTAGAGGAGAGGGAATATTTAAGAATAGTAATAGATTACGTTCCATGGGAATGGCATTACCAATGTTAGAATGTGATTTCCTCCTAATCAATTGTTTGAACCCATTCTTTTTGTTTGTATTACAAAATAGTTAATTACGAGAGTGGAAGGTATATATTCATCTATACACATTTAGGGATGGGCTCTATGTAATTTACTCCTATTAGCCTTTGATATCTTGACAATATTACATGTAGAGTTACCAACTATTTGTTTTTTATGATATGTGGAGCTAAACCTACTTAAGAAAGCAAGGAATCACTTAGAAATCCTCCTCTTGGTGTTTAGGTAAATTGAATATTATAATAAAAAAACCATTTTGCATATAAATGGAGAGATTGATTGAGCCTTTGATTTTCCAATTTGTGTGAAAATCCATTTTCTCAATGTATATTGTAGTGGCCATAAGCCTATAAAGCTATATATGATATTATTGTTTTGAGTTTAAAAATCAATTTTTGATGTCAAGAGTGCCTCCAGGATCTAGGGAGAGAGACAACCTTTGAACATGAGTCATTGATTGTAGGATTGAAACTATGTTTTGAGTGGGATGGTTGTGTAGATTTTGGAGTAGAGATAGTTTCCTTGTATGCATTTTTGGGTGGGTGAGGGGGATAGTTGTCACATTTGAAATAGGGGCCGTGTTAAACAAAAAAAGGTATAATTACTATTCATTTCTCAAAAGAAAATTAATATAGAAGGCAACTTTAGTAATCCTTCTCATACCCAACTTTCCAAAACCAAGCACCTATTCTCTAATAGAAATAGGGTGAAGGAAAAAACACATGGAGGGACTAGATTGTAAGTATCATGAGAGGAAAATGAACGCGTGCCATACAAATTTGTATTTCATATTTATATGGTGAAATATTATACAAAATATAAATTATATATGGAAATTAATTTTGATCCTAAAATAGTAAGTTATCATCACCCTATGGACTCCGAAGTCTACAATTTCAAATGTAGATTAGCTAATTACAATCTCTTTGATAAATTTGGTGTCATCATCACCACTACCATCATCATTGTCATCCTTGTCACCTTTTATTCAAGGAAAATATCTAGGCACTTCCTCACATTTCACAAATGGTATATGGTGTAAACCCATTAGTACTGATTATGATGCTTGACTCGGTAGGAGCATCAAGTGTGGCATGTAGAGAAGACATTGATTTAGGGGGATCAACTATTGGTGCCCCTTGGATGAAACTCAAATCATTTAACCACTTGAAATAGTCCAATGGACTATCTTGTTCATAACCTACTTATATAGATCAAATTAATTAGTTATAACAAAAGTAGTAAGGCTTGTATTTGATAAGCCCTTCTACTTGGAGTGGTTTTTGGTATTCAATAGTTGAATAATCAAATTTAAAATAAAATATCAAATTATTAAATTAAAAATGTCTATATTCATGTATATCAATCAAAATACTAACAATTAGATGCCAAATATGCAAGTTTGTTGATATATATTGCATGTATTCATGTACATCAGTGAAAGTACTAAAAATTAGATGCCAAATATGTAAGTTTTCTGATATATATTGCATGAAAGTGTGCAAATAGGAAATCATGTTAAACACACACACACACACATATGCAAATTTTGAAAAAGTAATTGATAAACTGGGATATAAGATATAAACGTTAAGGTCCATATGGCCTTGACAGTTCGAAAGTCATCAAACTTTAACCTAATGATTATATATTAGGTGATGAGTCATGATTCATGATATATCAATATCATAATCATATGAAAAATCCCTAGGAATGTCTTTTGGATCAACCTATACATTTGTTATACTCCTCTTTTGAAGGGTTACACATGAAGATCTTGTATTTGATTCATCAACCTTTGATGACTAGAGTCCATCTAACTAAAGTCACTCTTGGAAAAGTTAGTGGATGGAATCTTCACAATGCAATCTTGTATGGAATATCCACAATCTAATCATGATCAATTTCCTTGAATACCATGGGATACCCAACACATGATCAATTTCCTCAAATACCATGGGATACCGTGCGATATGAACCCATTGACATGAAGCTTTTGGAAGAAGACCCCATTTTCAGATGTTCGTTTGCCAGCGTTGGATGCCTTTGTTTTTGCCAGAAGTTGCAGGGTTTCCATGGACAGATTGCTAAGTATTTTGCCATGAATTTCAATGGAACAAAAACGAAGGTGGGTATGTTGAATTTTGTAGTCTCCCCTGATACTATTTCACATGCTACAAAGATTCCCAGGTCTGGTGAGATGTAATTTAGGGTTCAGAAGTTCCAGCTACTCAATTGTGATGTTTTTCTCAAGGATGAATACAAAGGAATTGACATGACTTCTGGCATTTCTAGGGTTTGCCTAAAAGAGTTTTTTTCCAAATTTTTAATGGTCATCTAGAAATATTTTACATGTGAAGGCAGGTTAAATATGGTTTACCAATATCACTTCATAGTGCTATTACATTTCACAAGTAAACAACCACTGGACATTCCTTTTTATCTTTATAGGAGTTTGGGAAAGATGGATGACAGAGTCTAGACTAAACATGATGCCAGCAACACTTCTCTTTTCCATAATGGCCTCATCAAATTTCTTTTTATAGAAGAACTAAATAAGTTAAACGAAGATTGGATTACCTTCTTGTTCTTGAGTGGTTATGAGCTAGATGCTGCCACCCCTTCTAGAAAAACTCCAAAATCTCAGTCAATAACTCCTAGGGAAGAGAAGAAACCAGAAACAGAACCTATATTGGAAAATTCCACAAGCACTAGGAAAAGGATGACCAGAAAATAGAGTAAAGGGAAGGGTAAGTTAGCTGATATTCTAGAAGCCATTGAAATTGAAGAAAGTCCAGTTTTGCAGCCTTTGCAAGAGACAAAAGCAGAAACTTAGAAAAAGAGAAAGAGGGCAAAGAAACTTGATTTTACACAAGAGGAACAAGGTTTTATTTTCAGACCAAGAAAACTTGTAACAAGATCAATGCAACAAACAAAAAGGATGCTAGAAGAGCCCTTTGAAAAAACAGAATCAACAAAGAAGAGACAAAGAAAAGAGCTTGTGCCAGAAAAAAGTCAGATAGAAGTTCTACAGGAACAATTGAGAGAAGCTAGACAAGAAGTGATAAATTATAAACTTGAGTTTGAGGAGTGGAAAAGGGAGGTGTCAAAGCAGATAGATTTCTATGATGAAACTGCAGAAAAATCCAGAAAGATGTTGAAGAGGACTCTACCTTTGCACATGATGTTAAAGCATATGTACAAAAGGAACAATTGGCTACAGGAAGACAGAAATAAGTTGCAGAAATAAGTCAAAGGATTGGAAACTCAAATAGAGATGATCAAAATTGAACTCTCAAAAATAAATCTCAAGCTCATAGCTGAAGTAACAAGCACCCCTTGAGTATGGTAAATTCCTCTTTTTTTTGTTTTGTTTTTTTTCCTATAATATGCTAAACTAATAGTTTCAGCAATATACATGGTTAGACAAGCTATAAGGAGTGATAAGAAGGCAAAAGAAGTCATAAGAAATCCAAAAATCAGAAAATTCAAAATTTCGTAGCAACTCCCCATAGTTAAGCCAAAAATTTGCTACGAAACTGCTGTAGCTTATCATTGAGGAAAATACAAGAGAAAAAAGGAGTTCTAATGGCATCAATTCAGCTAAAATACATGAGAGTACACTTTGGAGTCTGTAGAGAGATAAAAAAAAGACTAGAAGAATGTTTTTTGTAGCATGCTACCAAATTTTGCTATGAAACTGTCAAACTACTTTTTTCTGCGTTATAAATTTTGATTGGGCATTAGACAACAGGGAAATACATGGCCCTTACAGATCCCAAGGGTGTCCACATCATCAGACCAAAAATCGTATTTTTCAGGAAGAGAAGTCAGCAAAGTCAACCAGGTTAGCACATCCACGTGGTAGGAGCACATCCGCAGTCCAACGCACTCAACATTTAGTTGAATTCGATAAGGTTCAACAACAGAATATTTATGGGTTCATAAATTGATAGAATCCTATTTGAATTAAAATTGTATTAAAACAGAAAATCCCTAAGAAATCTCAATATGTTTTGTAAGTAAAATAGGATTAGGTCTCTTAGCATGATGATCGAATCTAGCCCCAGGTGGCAGGTTTTGTAATTAATGATAGATGGAGATGTATTTCTATATATTTGTAGTTTTTTTGACTCTGCAAGGGGATAGACAATGTGAGAAAGACCACTTTTGTAAATTTTTATCCAGTTAATATACATTTGCAACATACTCTGTTTTTTACCTTGAGATTCATTTTGGTTTCATTCCATCCCTTCATGTTTTTATGTTATTATCAGCTTTCATAGCTTGTTTGATTACTTGGAATTCAATGTAATATTGCTCCAACTTCCTTCAAATTTGTTGTGATTAACTGTAAATGTTTATTTCACATTAGTTAAGCCAAAAATGCCTCAACTTCCACAAAACAATGTTCATCTGTAAATTGAGTTTTCTTTTGACTCCATGCCCAATGGTGGTGATTATCACACTTTCTTTCACCTGCAAGAATCACACAAAAATCCAGAGTTAGCCATTTGTAATTGAGTTTTATCTAGAACATTATACAGTTTTCCTTGAGAGAGCCCTCTCATGCTAGAAGGGCTAACTTCTAGCTACAAGTGGTTTGAAATAGTTACTCTTGGTTGGAGGTTGACACAACCCAACCTGTCATATCAAGTGATAACATGTCCTATGCAAATAATGCTTATCTAAGCAAGTTAATGCACTAGTGTAAAACAACATTTCAACCAATAATAATTTATATGAATAGTTTCAATTGGTTTTATATCAAGTGGTTGGGAGAAATTGTTATACTCCCCGCTTGGGTTCAATTATTGCATCTAACATGTTGAGCTCATATGAAATATTTTTGTAATGACTTTGAGCCCTGTTGTCTGAGTAGTCTCTAAAGGACCAAAACATGTATATTCCTTGTATAAAATATGAAAGATATTTATCATAGAAAAATAAAATTATATAAATGCTAAGTTAAAAATTTATATTATTATATTAATTATAAGTTATCCATTAAAATTCATAATCATTTTTATAATATATGTGGTTTTATGTGAAACGGCATTTACAAAATTTATTTATTCATTTAGTGTAGGGTATAATATAACTCCACATATGGTTCATTGTTTATCATTCATTACATGATTAGTTCATAATTTTAAATAAAATTATTATTCTTATTTTATTATATAATAAGGTAATTTTTTGTTATTTGGAAAATAAATATATATTTTATTTAATATGTTATATTAAATTTATTTATTAGGGTTTTCTTACTAAATCATGTATCTAGATTTGTTATTGTTATTTTTATCAATAATTGTATCAAAAAATTGTTATGACTTCAATAGAAAGTTAGCTGGTAATGTATTTAACATTTAAATCAAAATGCTCTAAAGAAGAAAGTTTCAAATTTTGGTTAGATTTCCTCACTATGTCTATTTGTTAATTATTGTTTTGTTCCTACAAGCATTTCCAAATGATATCATACCTACAATGGCGTCATCGACATGCAATTTGAATACTCATTGTTTTAGAAATACTTCTTCTAGCTCTTATATTTATTCACGACTATATGTAGTAATAAATTTTGATAGAAAAGTACGACGATATGACTGAAATTGGCCGTACCGTTGAAAATTATAAGAATTAATGTGAATTTCTTTTTGGTTAAATAAGCCCAAATTCGTTAGTATTTCGATGGCATGTCTTGAACATGTTGTACTTTCGACGATATTGTCTATACCGTCGTAAGATCAACTGAATTTAACAATCATCACACTACCGAAGAACAACCTTTTTATTTATCCGTTGTGCTATTAATGGAAGGTTGGGTCACTTTTTGACTAGTCAACTTTGACTTGGTCAACTACTATCAGAATGCTGATGGTAATTACATTTATAGATGTTTTTTTTAAGAGATATTGCCAAATTTTGTATTACAACAATTCTAAAAGGTTGAGAGGACTTATTGTCAAGTGAAAAATATATTTATTCTTATATATATCAATTTCATTTCAAAATACAGTAGATCTTTTACACTACTTAATTTTATAACATAATTATCCTATATTTTTTTTGTGGGAAAGAATGTCAACAAATATTAGGTCAAACATTAGGTGGGGGAAAATGAAGGGGATGATGGTACATGTTATTTCCCTTGCGCTGAATGCGGAGTGTTGTAAGCGTTTTAAGAGAAACAATTAAAATATATTGTAGGAAGTGTGGTCATATTGAAGGGGGACCGAAGGAATATTGTCCCTCAGTAAGATATCTAATCATTATCTATTGTGTTTATATTAATTATATTTGTAAAATTTATATTGTTATAATATTTCTTATGCAAAATAATTTTAATTTGCATGGTTTTTTCTAATATAAAGTCAAGTTGACCCCTTAGACAATGTTTAAATGCCACAAGTAGTAGTCATTAGAAAAAAATTGAGGTAAAAAATGGGCCTTAGAACAAAAATGTACAACATAAATCAACTTTATAAGAACCAATAGGATCCAATATGGTGATGTCAACCATGGGCATGATCCACCATTTTCGGAGTAAAAAGGTAAAAAGATAAAATAAATAAATAAATAAAAAAACTTCTTTTTCAACCCGTATTTTCAATTTATATTCCTATGATTTTACACAAATTTTGAGTGGGAGAACTCATTGTGTTGAAGAATGTAACTAATGTCAGTCTTCATAATTATATTTGAAATGTATTTGTTAAAAGAAAGAAAAATAAATTTTATTATTAAATAAATTGGCTTATTAAAGCATGGGTTTCATGCTTGAGTCAATTGGTTTTAGGTCAAAGTCTTCATTGAAGACTTATGGGGTTTATGTCAAGTGTCCTTGTCCATGTCACAAAGTAAAGAACCCTTCTTGGGAACTATTTGTCAAGAAAGAAAATCATTTAAACGTAAATTAGGTCAATTAGGCCTCCTCCACCAAGTCGGTCTCATTAGAAGAATTCGATCACCTGCAATGACTATATATAAGCAACAACTAGAGTCATTTGGAGGACATCTCACACAAGTTCGAATTGCAGTAGCTGAGAAGCAAAAAAAGTGTGAAGTTCAAGAAGGAAGCTGGAATCAAAGTTTTTGGGTCTTTGTCTCTCTCATGCGCCACAAAATTATGAAGCTGCTACATCAAGGTCGAAGCTGTGAAGCTACTGCATCAAGGTCGAAGTTCTAAAGTTTCTGGAGGGGCGAAAATTTTGCAGTTGCAGGGGAGGCTGAAATTCTGAATCTGCTGGTGAAGCTGGGCTGAAAATTCTGGGTTGATGTTGAGCTAAAGTTGCTAGATAAGAAGAGAATATTAAAGGTTGTTGTATCTCAATGAAAGGTTGAATTTGTGGAGGAGAAAGGTCTGTTGGTTAAGGTTTTGGTTCTCTCACTATCATATGAATCTACTGAAGGCAGAATTCTTGACTAGGTTTTCCCCTATATAGGGGTTTTTCCCTGACACCTACATCTAGTGTCCTTGATATTCGTGTTTTGGTTTTGATAATTGCTTGATGAACTAGGATAAAAAGAAGAAAACAAGAAAGATAATAATAAATTAAGGAAATCATAAATAATTATCAACTAGAGAAAATTTTCTGCCTTTTCGATTTTCCAACGTATCAGAGCTAAGATGAAGAAAGGAAGAAAAATGCAGCCTGAAGATCTACTGAAAGGAGAATAAGGAGAATAAAGTTTCTTAAGAAGTTGAATAAGGGTCATCAAGAAAAAGGATCATATAAGGGTATAAGGCTACTATCTACAAGAACTATGTCTAACTCAATGAAATGAGAAAACAAACTAGAAGGAACCTCCAACTATAGGGCATGGAAAAAGAAGTTATATCTCATCCTCAAGAAGAATAAAGTTTTCGATCTTGTTCGAGGAGATGTCAAGAAGCCTATAAATGAATCAAGTGAAGGAGAGAAAGAAAAGTTCAAAGAAATCGAAATATTGGCCATGAACCTAATAATGGTTGGAGTAAAGGAAAACCTCATTCCATATATATCTAACATAAATTTTGCTGAAGAAATGTATGAGTCTCTATCCAAATGATTCACAATCAAGAACATTCGTCAAATTACAAGCCTCAAGAATGAATTAAGAACTTGTTGATGCCTCTAAAATCGTAGCACCAACATTGGGGATAACCACCTGGTCTAGACCTTAGTACATCTCCTTTTTCACTTGGTATGGTGGCTCCAACTGGATATTATGGGACCAGTTTCCCAATAATGTATGGTTTGATGAATGAGTGTTTTAAATGTATAACAAAGATGATAGATGATTTAATCTATAACTCTAAAATATACAAATATATCTATATAACCTGGGTAATCTCATAACAATGTGATTTTTGATGATTCCTAGCAGACAAATAATCATATAGATGATTTACTTATCCATAGAAAGATGCATTTAAATAATGATTACTTTGTTTAAGAAATTAAACAAAGTAATTGTAAAAACATATCGCATGACATACTAATATTTATTGCTGACATATATCTTTAATATAACAATTCTAAATCATTCAGAAGTGACATAATATAGAGTTGCTTGAAGCATGTGAATATATCAACAATAGCAAATTAAATGGAATGCTAATTACATAAAGAACAAGACAAAAAGAAAAGTGATAGAAATACTGAATGCATTTGAGTCTTGTTATGTAAGTAACATTTTGGTTCCACCTTCTTATTCCAGAAACTCCCAGGAGATACAAAAATGCAGGTCTTGAAAAAGTTCTTTCACAAAAATCTGAAACCTTGATCCACGGATTATAAAAAATAAATTAAGAAGTACAAAAGTGCAACTTCTCAAGTCTAGTTTTTGTACAAATTGAGGAACCTTTCTAAAATAACATGAAAGGGTTTATATAATAAAATTAAAAAAAGCTGTTCACAAAAATCGTTGAGAGTTGTTGGAACTGCCAACATTAAAATCTGGGATTTGAATTGCAAAAATAGTATTGCAATCACCTTTGAAAAGATTCATCGCATCTATTTCTTCTCCTGTATCCGCAATCGACAAATTGAGAGCATGTTTTGGATTTCTGGAGGATGACTCATCCTGGATTGTATTTGTCCTGTGTATGTGGCATCTGAAAGCTTGGGCATCATGCGATCAACAAAATTGGAAAGGCATTTGATGGTCATCTGTTGGCTGTGCGGCTTGATAAAAAAGGACCAATATGCATCCCAAGTAAGGCTTTGTACTTTGTTGAGTTGTTCATCTTTGATGGCCAAATCCTACTTCCATTGATTTTCTAACACTTTCGCCTTTGGAAGATTTCCTAGGGAACAATCAGAAATTAAATTGGATCCATATAAATTATCATTTACCAGCTCAATTACATTATTCATTATAGCCCCAGCCCTGGAGGTATCCCTTTCTACCTTTATCAACTGTGTTTTCCATTCTGAAAATAATATTTCTTTATGCGACTCTTGAATTTTCGGTAGTTTAGTAGCTCTTCCTTCCTCTGTGCTTTGCCAGGAGAGGTAATTGTGACCTTATCATTTGCACCCTCAAATTCTAATATGGTATTAACTGCTTGATCGATCAGTGATGTAGTTGTGATGCATAATGGGTCGATAAGAGATATTTTATGGAAAAATAGATTCAACTGTTGAGATAAGGATTTATTTTCTTCTAGGGCTTCCTTCTTAAATTCATCAACCTTGGGATAATATCTGAACTATTCTATATAGAGTTGTTGCTATGTGATTTGCTCCTCTTGGGCCTTAATTTCTTGTTGATGTGTCAATTGAAGTTGTTCGATCTCTTGAGACAACTATTATTGTTTTTGGATTGCATGTTGGTCAATTTTCTGTTTCTCCAGGTTTAATTGTACTTCAAGCTGCTCATTCTTTTGTTTTTCTTCTGCCAACTGTTCCTCAAGCTGATTAATCTTCTGTTGTTTTACTACTTTTTTTTCTTCAAGCTGATTAATCCTTTGATCCTTTTATTTGATCAATTGGTTAACTTCAGTTGCCTTATGAATTGTAGTAGCTGTGTATGCCCCTACAAATTGAGATAACTTAGTCAAATCCTCAGAAGGATTGACATCTGAATTCTTACATATAACATTCATAAATTCAGATTGAGGAGCTGTGGATGATGTTTGGTCTATTTTTCTCTTTTTCCTATACCTCTTGACTACAACCCTATGTTTTGGGATGTAAAATACATCCAAGGGTGGTATTTCCTCAATATTCAGTGTAATTCCCCTGAAGGATTTTCAGGGATTATTTCAATCTCTTTCTGAGCTATGTCTTTATTGGGTGTTTCTTCAATCGCACTATCAGGAATGATGGGCCATTGTGTTGCAGGCAATGCTGATGTGATAATGTTTTGGGGGTCGCTTTGGCTTTTGATCTGCTGATCAAATTGCTACCATTCTTTAATCAAGATGGGGTCAATATGAACATCTATGCTAAGGGGTTCATTGGTCTTTCCACTTTTTTCCCCTTCCTCGGAAATATTTTCAATAGTCTGCTCCCCGCTGTGCTCTGCTTGTTGAATAATAGGGGTAGTATTTAATAAATCCAGAGGGATTGTCAGTAACCTCCATGTCCTATATTCCATGAATTTTTCCATATTCTCGGCTCCCAATTTGAATCTTACCAGATGACTTACTTGTGAGAATAACTCTGCTGAAGCAAATAAGTCATCAAACTCATCATTCTCATGTATAAATTTACTAACTTTCACCTGTTTGGTGAAATTGAAAGTGACCTTGTTTGGATCATATTGTCTTTTAGGAATAACCGCTAGACTCAAATCCTTTTTTTTCTCTACTTCTTTCTCAGCATGTTTAAAATCATGCAATGTGTAAGTGCCACAATGGAGGGGAAATGGAGGCCACACTTGTTTCTTAGCATCTTTAAGGTTTATAGACATCCCTTTTTCCACTATTTGGTAGGCTATTTTCCTAGCTAATAGCTTATCTGGAATGTAGAGTGGAAGGACATGAGGATCTATAATACTGCCAAAAACCCTAATATAGGTGAACTTCTCCTCCTCGAACCAACTGTCGATTGAAGTTAAATCAATGCTAGCCTCGTCAGACAGTCGAGGAGTAGGTTTATTAAAGATGGCTTGATGGACAGGTAAAATGAAACCATGGCAAATCCTGTATAAATGATTCTTGTAGTTAGACTTCCATAAATACTTATGATAAATATGAATGGGGGTTGGATCCTGAACAATCCATTTCCAACCTAGGATGGGAAAGTCAGAATTAAAACAGATTGTGTCCATTATGTAAGCACTCATATAAAATGGGGGCACAACTCGGGTGGTGACAAATCTGTTCTTTCTATAATCTAGTATTTGACTGGCCATTTTATCTGATAGAATGGTTGCCCAATCCATAATAAAGGAGTTGATCAATGCTTCTATCAATGGAACCATTTCTATAGAAAATCTAGTAGAATCGAGGCTTCCAAAGAGCCTACATACCATAACAACAACGTAACAATATGGAGATGCTAAGGAGTCCATAGAGTACATACCAGAAGATTCATGTTTGTGTTTGTTAGGAAAAAGTCTCCACTGTTTGATAGGGTATGACTCTATCTAGTTCTCCTTAGCGAAAGCTTCAAGGAATGATTTGTTGTAGTGTCGCTGGGGATTTGACAAGTGATACATTCCATTGACATCTTCAGGCTTGAATATCCTGAACATCCTTCCATCAGCTATGAAGAAATCTTTGTTTGTTATATTAATACTTTCGATTACCCATCTCACTAGATCATTATATGGTAAAAATTTTGCATGGGCTGCTATTCTATGGAGGAAGGAGCTAGCCAAATCACTAAGCGTGTTTTCTGTTTGATTAGTTCCATTAGCTGTTGCTTCTTCTTCTATCTCTGTTGGATTTTCTGCTTCAAGTAAAGCATATATGCCTTCCCATGAGATTTTACCAAGACCTTGACAAGTAGTATCTGAAATTAACACCAATTTTGCTTGTCTTTCCTCCACTGTAATGGGGGCCTTTGCCTTTTGAGATTTCTTAGACATCTTGATCAACTATGTGATTCTGGATTAGCACTGCAAAATGAGAAAGAGGAGCGTAATAGGTGAAAAACTTGAGAGGAGATAATACACAAATTACAAACTAAAATTAGTTATGCACATTAGATGCAAAAGATCTTATATTGTACATAGCTACCACGGATGAAATCCTTAAGGTACTTAACCATAACTGCCCCTTAATGTTTTACCGCAACTTCATAAAGTGAAAATTTAATGCTAAAGCAATATATGTTGCATCGCAGGTTTTGTAACAGTCCTTTTTTAGAATAGGTGCCGTGACTCTGTGATTTGCGATTATATTATTTTAATATTTGTGTAACAATCGTGTATCGCAAATCGGGAGTTACAAGCGCCACGCTCAAAAGGTTTCTTTGCATTGTTGCGATTGTGATGAGGGCTGAGTTGGCATGGGGAGACAACGGGTTTTAAAGTTGGCAAATCATTTTTTTTTATAATCGATTTATCCATATACCGCATGTATTCATAGTATTTATTACTCGCTTTTATCGAGAGCGCGATATGCGATAATTAAATCGCATCACAATTTTTCAATGGAGTGTTTTGGATGCTTCCCTATGAATCGGTGATATGCAATTGCGATAGCCTTATCACATCGCAAGGTTTCAATGAAACACTATAAGTCATTCCTTGGGATTAATGATATGTGAGATGCGATAGTTATATCACATCATATTTTTTATAAATGGCTTATTTTGATTAAAACTTTGCGATGAGGGCTTTGCTATGACTTTGATCGCATCGCAACTTTCCAACTGGATGTTCATGGGTTCTAAGGAATTGTGATTTGTGATGAGCAGTCCTAAATACTCATAAAAAACTTTTATATGACCAATATGGAAAATCCATTTTACTCAAAAGTTTTATTTCTTTTTTTTATATTCTAAAGGGGACCCATTTCTTATTTAGCATTTTAAGACTAACATCAAAAATTGAAATGGGGGCGCTGTTGTATAGCACAACAGAACTATGAGGATGACAAAAGACGATACCGTAGCATCCTTCTTTATAAGGATATCTAGAATCAGAGATGAACTCTAGGCAATAGATGAAATTATACCAGAAAAAGAGCTCGTGATTACTGCCCTTCTAGGAATACCAACATATTAGAGTGCCTTTGCATAAGGAATCAAAATTTTTAAGGATACTCCAACATCTGAACAAATGTGGAATGCATGTAGTCAAGAAGAAGCCATAATATCATTAGTAAGCAACAAGGAGGATGGAGAGGAGAAAATCTCAAATGCCTATTACGCTCATCCAAACAAGGGAACCTTCAAGAAGTACAAAGGACCAAAGAAGAAGGATGACCTATCAAAGATTGAATGTTACAATTGTCACAAGATGGGTCACTACAAAAGGGTGAAAATGTGAAGTTGGGTTACACTTTTTGCCCTTTTTTGAGAAAAAAATATCATTTTTAGAATTTCTTGAACTTTCGAAAAACCAAAGCAATTTTTCTATTTAGAATTTCATTTTATAATAAAAAGGAAATTTGTCAGAAATTTTATTAGCTTTCTATTACTTATTTTTTGGGATCTTTTTAGTCACATTTGATAAGTCAACTTAACAATTGTTTGACTTTGTGTTTTTTAAAAATCAAGGGATTATAACACACCATGTTTTTGAGCACTAGTGTATTCTTTGTTAACTTGGTGGTTTTGAAAAAAAAATGTGTTACAACAATCTAGACAAACTCTACTTCGACATCGTTATATTTACGAAACCAACTAATGCACATCATAATTACTAGAATTTTTTGAATTGAACCAATATGAAAAAATTGTAGTTTTTGAAGATGTTTAGTGGAGCTTCAAATTTATCAACATATTAGTTATAAACTAAAAATATTAAAACTGCCCATTACAAAAGATAGACCAATGTAATGAACCATAATTTTTTCATATTTTTTTATAATGTATTTTGGAAGAAACAGATTTTTGATTTCATTGAATCATAATGACCCTCATAATTTTTTTGCACACATTTTTTTAGAAAATTAATTAAAATCAACAAATTTCTATGAAATTCCATAAAATTTATATCTACTAAAATTAGATTCAATTATGAAAATTATGGTTTTTGTTCTGACAGTAAATTCACCAAAATTGATGGAGTTTAAGCATTCCGAAGTTGGAAAAAGGTGACTAGAGCCGAGCTGTTGCAGAGTTGCAGGTTAAAACAGTTTGATCGAATTAAAATTACATTCGGCCAAACTTCTGTTTGTTATCGACGCCCATTAAAATAAATGGAAAAATAATTCGGCCAAATTACGTTAAAGGTTCGGCCAAATTATTTTTAGAAGTTGGGCCAAACTATTTTTAAAAGGTTCCGCTGAAAATGTGTCGATATTTTTCACTGGCCACAAAAATGAAACAATGCGACCCTTCGAAAAAACGTTTGTCCCGAAATGATATAAATAAATGGATCCGAAACTTCATTTTCACACACTTTCCTCATTTGGAGTGAATTTTTAAGGTAAATCTTATGGGTTGAATTTTTTGGAGTTAAATTTGAAAGTAAGTCATTAGGGGAATTTTGAGGTCTAAAATGGGTCTCCTAAGGAAACTATAAAATAATAGTGGAAACAATAAAATAAAATTAGATTACATCATCCAATTTTAGAGGGAAAAAAGAAAAAAAACTATTTTTTTCAACTCGTATTTTCAACTTATCTCCCTATGGGTTTACTCAAATTTTTAACAACAACACGTGTTGGATGCATAATTTGATTCTCCATTGAATGAGTACCCATGTCACATACTTTCGATGGACCCCACTACATGAAAATTGAGAAATACATGAAAAACGTGATTGCAATCATGTTTTTTTCATGTATTTCTCATTTTTCATGTAGCAAGGTCCATCGAGAGTATGAAACATGGGTACTCCTTGGATAAATAATTAGATTTTGCGTCCAACGAATACTCCTGCTCGAAATTTGAGTAAAACCTTAGGGAGATGAGTTAAAAATACCAGTGGAAAAAATAGTTTTATTATTTTTTAATCTTTTTACTTTTTTACTCTAAAAATGGTGAATCATCCCCCATGGTTGACATCATCATCTTCAATCCTATTGGTTCTTATAAAATTTATTTTGGTTGTAGATATTTTTTAGGAGGCCCATTTTAGACTTCAAAATTCCCCTAATGTTTTTGGGCTGAATTTTTTGGAGGAAATTTTTTGGACTTAATTTTTAAAGTAAATCTTTTGGGCTGAATTTTTTAAGTGAGATTTTTTAGCTTAATTTTTAAAGTAAGTCTTTTGGGTTGAATTTTTTAAGTGAGATTTTTTAGCTTAATTTTTAAAGTAAGTCTTTTGGGCTGAATTTTTAAATTGAGATTTTTTAGATTAATTTTTAAAGTAAGTTTTTTGGGCTTAATTTTTAAAGTAAGCCTTTTAGGATGAATTTTTAAATTGATTTTTTTGCTTTGAATTTTTAAAATGAGGTTTTTAGGAAGTAAACTTTTTTGGCTAAATTTTTAAAGTGAGTTTTTTTGAAAGTAACTCTTTTGTGCTGAATTTTTAAAGTGAGCTTTTTGGTCTAAATTTTGAAAGTGTTTTTTTTTGCAGGATTTTTTTGAAATTGATTTTTTTGGATTGGATTTAAAAAATCTACATAGATTGAATTATTATGGGAAATCAAAGAAATTACAAGAGAAAATATGATCGAACAAGAGACATTGTGGCTTGTAGAGAATATGGGAGAAACTATTATAAAAGAAAGAAGGAAGAACGCACAAATATTGAAATAGAAAATCAATCTCAACCAGAAGTTGAAGCAGGTATGTAAATGTAAATATTATAAATGATATTTAAAATTTAACTAGTGTATTGTGAAATTTACTTGTTATTTGATGAACTAATTTTGAAATTATTTTGCAATGTAAACATAGAGAGATATTCCTCATAACATTGATGATGAGATTGAAAATGTTGAAAGACAAAGTGAAAAAGATAATGAACCAATGATTGATGATGTTGTTGAAGATGTTGAAAGAGATTCAAATGAAGAAGTTGAATCACCATCAAGTATATATATATATATATATATATATCATGTGTATTATTGAAATTATACATATTTATTAATTTCAATTTCATTCAAACTCTATTTTTTAATTTTATTATTTAATGAATATTTATACCCATTTACATTTAATTTTCATATGTACAGATGAAATCAATATCGATGATAAGATGTTAGAAAATGTTGACCCTAACATATATGGAGATAAAAAACTGACCATATTATACGATATCGTGTTAAGGTCATTATTGAGAAGTTATTCAAAGATGAAAGTGTGACATTTCAAGCTCAAATTTTGAGAGGCCTCTTAACATCAAAAAAATTAAAAGACGCTACAACACTATTGGGTATTCGAAAATCAATGAAAGATAAAAAGGTGAAGGAATATGTGATTCATAATATAAATAGTTCTCTACAAAAAAATTGGAAGATCTAGAAAGAAAAACAATATAGCTCCATGTAGAGTAATACAAATGACAGTGGTTTCATCAAGTACTAAAGAAAACTGTTTGGTAAAATCTATGGCAAAAATATTAGGGACCTCACTAAAAACATTGCACAAACATAGGAAACTTCAATTACAAATAGATGTAAACGATGAGCTCACTTGTTGGACAGGTATTTGTAGGAAACCATACAAAGATAGACTTGGACAATATGTTAAAAAATAATATATGAATATTGGATGAAAAATTCACGTGTTTCACCAAAATCAAGGGATGTGATGTGGTAAAGAATAGCACAAAATCAATATGAAGAACATGCAAAACATATCTTGGACACCACCTAGATATAGTTGTTCAATAAGTTCATAGAAGAGAATCGTGGAATTAATGTCTCAATCAGTAGTTTTGTGCAACAAAAACCATGGTATGTTAAACCTATCACTGTACGTGGCACTTGTTGTTGTCTTTATCATGTGAAATTTCAATTATATTATGACACCTTCCTTAATTTTGGTAAAACATTTTGGAAAAATTCACATCCACCTTCCACTATCCATGGTTTCATATCTGAAATTCTATGTGAAAAAGAAAGTCATGAATTATTAACCAAAAGAAATGTGTTGTTAGTAAAAAATGTGATCATTGTGGAAATTTGACTTTATTTCACAACAAATATTCTATTGATATAAATAATCAATCATTTTCTAACCTAAAAGTGAAATGGAAGAGATATGAATATATCCACACATCGATTAGTTCAAATAATAGTACAAGTGCTAAAATGATTGAATTACAACAAGAAGAAATTCTTGTGATAGAGTTTTTGAAGAAATTTGAGACATAAATTTATAAGTACACCAAGCATTCACATAGAGCTTGATGGTAGGACCTACAATTCAAAAAATCCCGTGAAATGTTTCCATTAGGGACCATTTTGTCAATAGTTGATTTTGCAAAGAATTACACATTTGTTGCACAAAATGAAATACAAAGTGAATATTATCATTCTGACCAAGTCTCTATGCTTGTCCATATTCTATATAGACATGCTGAACAAAATGTTGATGATATAGAAAGCACTAGTGAGAATCAACATGTTATTAAATAATATCACTTTTATATCAATGATGATCGTACACATGATACACATTTTGTACAACATTGTTTTGATAAGATTTATGACTCATTGAAAGGTCGTGGAATAAAATTCAATGAACATTGGATATGGTCAGATGGATGCATAGATTAATTCAAATCTTCATGATCATTCTTTTGGTTGTGTCATCTTCATAAGAAAACTAACATTAAACATCGTTGGAATTTCTTTGAGACTGATCATGGAAAAGGAGAACATGATGGTGCAGGGGCATGTATAAAATGAGCACTTTGAAGATATCAAATGGACCACTCTGCAGACAGACTTGTCTCAGCTGAACAAGTTGTTCAATGGTGTGGTGCTGCACTAAGATATTAGAGTAACCCATCAAGGGAGGTGCGAAGATATGTAAAAATTAACTTGTATATAGTTTTAATATATGATACTTTTTATTAATTTATTAATTTTAAACATTTATAAATTATATACTTTAAACCATATGAGAATGATTACCTTCAAGATATATAAATTATATTTTAAATAACATATTTAAATTCTTGTTTGAATTTACTATAGTTTTTTTTGGCATATTGGAGTCAAAGATGTAGATAGATTAATTACATATGAAGATGAAACAGTTAAAGGGACTCGAAAATTGCATTCAATTAAAACAAAGGATTACCGAAATGCATTTGCATTTGATAAAAGAAAATATTCTTGTTTTTATCTTGTTTGCATAGAGGATACACAATCCAATGATGTTTGTGAAAACAATATATATGTAAAACCTTGGCAACATACATAACTAAATACAATGGGGAAAATGTCAGTTGCAAGCTTCGAAGAGATGGAACCAGAGGAGACTATAGTATCATCTAAAGGTGATCGAGTTTCTAATCTTGTTAGAGAAGGTAACATTTCAATTGATTTCTATATATATATATATCAATGTGTATAAGTATCTAGATAATAGTTAAAATATAGAGCTCTAGAAATAGATAATAAAATCAAATCCATATTAATAAAGTTAATTTCATGTAAATTATGATCTGAATTTACACTTGTTTTATTGCACAAGAGATGTTTTGATGTAGTTGCACCCACTAACAACATAGAAAATGTCAAGTATTATTTGATGTGATGCACTGACCGAAAGATGAAGTTATTGAAAGACTATGATGATAACGATTTTATATATGAAAGAGGGTTTATTATACCGAAAGGTTATTTTTTCCAAGAAACTCACCAAATTAAGAGTAATGTTTACTTTCAAGGCTATCAACCTGATGCCATAAGTTGTCAATATAGTCACTTGGTGTGTGCAGTGCGCATAAAGTTGATAGAAGTTCAATAAAAAATTGAAAGTTAAAAAATGGAGAATGTCAAAAGTTGACAATGAAGAGATCGTTGAAGATGACATTCCATTAGAATTTTTTTAATTGAATTGCCCAACAATTTATTCTAATTGGATTCATCTTTGAGAACTTAGAGTTAAAGTGCATTGTCAACAATTCTTTTTGTGCACTCTTAAGTTGTACATTCTTAAGAATGTTATGATGTGAAAGAAATATTCTTTGGGTCTTGTATTGAGTTACACAGTTATATGTATACTTCTTGTTATGTATACCTATATTGAGGATTTACTGCTATGTTAATTTGTGATGTATACTACGTTGTTACTACTATATTAATTTGTGATTATGGTTTGTTGAGCCAAGCCCTATTACTTCTCCGTTAATTTGTGATTGTGGATGGTTGAGTAATTTACTAAGAACCATTTACTAACATTATGGGAATGATTGAATGCAAAATGTACGAACTAAATGAAAATTTACTTTCATTTCTACATATTCATGAACTTAAATTATATGTAAAACCTTTAAAAGTATCAAACCATGCACATGCATCATGGAAATTGTTATCATTGTTTTAGACATCTACATCGAATTATACTTGATTCATTCAAATGAAAAATGTAGACTCGATTTTGTAATTAGCAATTTTAATAGATTCATTTTAAATAAGTCAAGACAAAACAACTTTAAACAAAACCTAAGAATCATCTACTAACATTATAGGAATGATTGAATTCAAAATGTACCAACTAAATGCAAATATGTAAAACATTTAAAAGCATCAAGCCATGCATGCATCATGCAAATTGTGGGCCATGTTTTATAATGAAATTTTATCTAACTTATGTAAATGTGCATTCAAACAACTTTATATTAAAAGTTAACTATCAACTGACATCCATAGTAGCCTTTCTATACATGAATGCAAAATGTACATGTACCATATTTTATAAAGCAATTTTATGTTGATTAGTGGTTGTCATTGATGTCAACCCAAGCAACACCAAGGCTACCCTGATCTTGCAAGGGAATTTTGAATTGACAACTCATATTATTTTGCTTCAAATATGTTCTCATCGATATGTTTTTGTTGATATAGGGTATACCTCCCAGTTCTTCACGATTTGAGAGTTATTTGCGTTTGAAGTTAGTAACCCCAGTTAGTGGGCTAAACCATATGGGGTTGTGGCATGGAACTCATAATTAGTTGTGATCATTGAACAATAAATAATTAACAATATTTTTTTCTCCTAAAATCCCTCCAATGTTCACTTGTTGAGTATCCTCTCAACTCAAGACATTCATATAAATAGTGATCCTCATATCCTCCTCTAGTAGGGATTTTATGGCTTCAAACAGGTCATCGTGAAATTTTTTCTATAATTTTTTTCTACGGAGTTTCAGAAGTTGAAATTAAAATTTATTTGAGCCGAACTATTTATGAATGTCATGACCGAATTTCAGATCTTGGTTCGCTATATTTTTGGAGATATGATTTGAGGAAGTTAAGGTTTTTGAAGGCTCCCAAATTCCATGTCAAATAGGTGATATTGGGAAAATTGTCACAACTTTCACTCTGAGCATTGGATTCAAATTTCATAAATAATCACTAAAAGAGGACAGATTGTAGTTTGTTGACTAGCGTTTTCAGGGCCTAAGGGCGCAATAGTGACACATGGAACTTCATACAAGTTCTCTCTAATGAACCAGTCTATAATCAGGTCATCGTGGGAGATTGGGCATAACTCTTTCTTGAAGAATCCAATCTTATTCAGACCTATGGGGTTGGGAAGAGGACTCAGAGGGATACCACAAGATGAAATTTCATACACTGGAGATCTGAAATTACATATATACAATAGATTCAATATCGAGCTCCTAGAAGGCAATAAAAAGCATGCATTCAAGGGTCACTGCAGTAAATACCACACATCAACAATCAAGGGTAAGTATCCTACAACAAGGTATGTATGATTAGTGTTTACATTTCAATTTTGAGTATTATCTATGGCATATGTTTTTGCATGTCAACATAAGTATATACAGTGTCTCAGTTATATCTCTGTCTCTATATGTCACAATTAGTTTTTCGGATGTCCTATTCTTGATACCACACATTTTATGCTAGATATTCTTGATGATACACCAAGTTTGATAAATATATATGATGTGGTAACTTCATGTTACTTGTCTTGTCATAGTTTATAGAATGGTCTCTGTTGTTGTACTTAGAACTTGATCCATCACAAGTCTAGGGTTTGTAATCAATTTTTATTGCATATATCTTTAGGTCAATTTTGGATATAGTCTTGCATAGAGTTCAGGCCTATATCAAGAGTGGGAGTCTTTGTCTATTGCTGCAACAAGTCTACAACAAAAGTGACAAGCACACTTCATGTATGCATTGTAATTTTAATTTTAATTTGTATTTATTCATTATTATGCACTTACATGTGTTTTGCAGGCAAAGGTAAATTGAAGGGTATTTTGTTTTGTTTTTGGATTGGTTTCGCCAGGAAAATTTTACATGCAGGTAGAAGAAGATTCAAGTACAACTTCAAGCAAGAATTCAAGAGCAGAAGTATCAAATCAAAGGAAGCAATGCAGCGGGACATCCTTTGAAGACATGACAACCATCCGTATATTGTGAAGAAGTGTCAAGGCCAAGAGTCATCATTGTAAAGTTGTAAAAGAGTCATTTGTGAAAGTGTCATCATTGGAAGAGTCATTATTGTAAAAGAGTCAATCTGCCTAGAGTCGAAAAGGAAATATTGGGAGGTATAGGAGTCTTTGTTGGGATGATGTCATGGTTGGGTTGCAGGTCATAGTGTGATTTGGTGTTCGGTCAAAATAATTGTAAATCATATTCTATCATGGATCATTTTCCTTGGTATGAAAATCCACACTCTTGCCTCATTTCAATCATTATAGGGTGGTTGGGAGGTGCTAGGCTAGTGTATGAAGTCGCCTACAGGTTGGAGCCTGTGAACACTTCAGGGTGGTAGGTTGGTCTAGGATGCTGGGGTATCCATTCAGTTGACTACTGAAGAGATTAGGGCATTAGGGAATCCTTCCAGTGGGAGTTGGAGAAGAATGCTTTTCTAGAATTCTAGGAAGTTTTTGCTTTCATTTTAGTTGGGGCTGAAGATTAACGAATTTATTAGAAAAATGTTCAGTGGTTTTTGACTCGGAGGGGGTTTTCCACCTAAAATTTTCGTGTCTACTGTGTTATTTTATTTACTATTATTACTACACAAACATTAATAATAATTGAAGATTAACTAATGATATGAAAAGCGCTAATTGCTAAGGAATACTGATTCACCCCCCCTTCCCCCCCCATTATAGGGTAGCTGGGAGGTGATAGGCTAGTGCATGAAGTCGCCTACAGGTTGGAGCCTGTGAACACTTGAGGGTGGTAGGTTGGTCTAGGATGTTGAGGTATCCATTCAGTTGACTACTGAAGAGACTAGGGCGTTGGGGTATCCTTCGAGTGGGAGTTGGAGAAGAATGCTTTTCTAGAATTCTAGGAAGTCTTTTCTTTCATTTCAGTTGGGGCTGAAGATTAAAGAATTTATTAGAAAAACGTTTGGTGGTTTTTTACTCGGAGGGGGTTTTCCACCTAAAATTCTCGTGTATACTGTGTTATTTTATTTACTATTATTACTGCATAAACATTAATAATAATTGAAGATTAACTAATGATATGAAAAGTGCTAATTGCTAAGGAATACTGATTCACCCCCCCTTCCCCCCCGCCCCTCTTAGTATTTCCAACATTTTAAGTTATCATTGTAAAAGAGTCAATCTGCCTAGAGTCGAAAAGGCATTATTGGGAGGTATAGGAGTCTTTGTTGGGATGATGTCATGGTTGGGTTGCAGGTCGTAGTGTGATTGGGTGTTCAGTCAAAATAATTGTAAATCATATTGTATCATGGATCATTGTCCTTGGTACGGAAATCCACACTCTTGCCTCATTTCAGTCATTATACGGTGGCTGGGAGGTGCTAGGCTGGTGCATGAAGTCGCCTACAGGTTGGAGTCTGTGAACACTTCAGGTTGGTATGTTGGTCTAGGATGTTGGGGTATCCATTCAGTTGACTACTGAAGAGACTAGGGTGTTGGGGTATCCTTCCAGTGGGAGCTGGAGAAGAATGCTTTTATAGAATTATAGGAAGTTTTTTCTTTCATTCAGTTGGGGCTGAAGATTAAAGAATTTATTAGAAAAACGTTCAGTGGTTTTTGGCTCGGAGGGGCTTTTCCACCTAAAATTATCGTGTCTATTGTGTTATTTTATTTACGATTATTACTGCATAAACATTAATAATAATTGAAGATTAACTAATGATATGAAAAGTGCTAATTTCTAAGGAATAATGATTCACCCCCCCTTCCTCTCCCCCCCCGCCCCTCTCAGTATTTCCAACATTTTAAGTTATCATTGTTTTAGACATCTACATTGAATTAAACTTGATTCATTCAAATGAAAAATGCAGACCACATTTTGTAATTTGCAATTTTAATAGATTCAATTTAAATAAGTCAAGAAAAAACAACTTTAAACAAAACCTAAGCATCATTTACTAACATTATAGGAATGATTGAATGCAAAATGTACCAACTAAATGAAAATATGTAAAACATTTAAAAGCATCAAACCATGCATTTATCATGAAAATTATGGGCCATGTTTTATAATGCAATTTTCTCTGACTTAAGTAAATGTGCATTCAAAAAAATTTATATTAAAAGTTAACTATCAACTGACATCCATAGTAGCCTTTCTATACATGAATACAAAATGTGTACCATATTTTATAATACAATGTTAAGTTATCATTGTTTTAGACATCTACATCAAATTATACTTGATTCATTCAAATACAAAATGTAGACCACATTTTTTAATTTGAAATTTTAATAGATTCATTTTAAATAAGTCAAGACAAAACAACTTTAAACAAAACCTAAGAATCATCTACTAACATTATAGGTATAGGAATGATTGAATGCAAAATGTACCAACTAAATGAAAATTTGCTTTCATTTCACTACATATACATGAACTTAAATATGTAAAACCAAGTTTTAAGCTTCAAACCATACATCATGCAAATTGTACCATGCAAAATGTACATAAACTCCAAAATTAGCATGTATTAAATCATAATAAAGAGTTCAACATTTAAAATATGTCAAAAATTTTAAAATATATAATAAAAAGTTGTCAAATAATAAGATGCATCAATTCATAATAAAGAGTTTTACTTTAAATATCTCCAAAATTTATATCATGATAAAAGTAAATATAACATTAAAAACTGTCAAATAAAAAGTTGCATCAATTTAGACAATCTTGCTCAAATATATGATCTATCAACCTCCTTGTGCTCTCCTTTGAATCATGGGTGCCTTGCACAACATGTGTAATTGCATATATACATAATATTATGTAATTTAAAATTAAATTTTAATGTTTTAAAATTAAATGAGAATGTAATATTCCTAAAACAAAATTATAAAAATTTCAAATTCCATGCAATACCTCATGGTGTTCGCCCTCCATTGTGCACTTTTGGTATTTGTCTTGCATTGGGCCCCCTTGGATGCCTTGTACAATACATGTACATGTATAGATTAGAAATTTTAAATTGCATGTATGAAAATGCAAAAACTCGCAATATTAAAAAAATTGTTAAACAACTTTTTAAAATTGTTTAGATGATCCTACACCCATTGTTGACTCCATCGCTAAAGTCCCTGGACACTGGAAATCATCTCCCCAAACCTAAAATTCCAAAATTTTAAAATTATAATATAAATCTATAAATAATTTTTAATGAAACTTGCACTTCACTTTATAACAAAACATAAGTGAAATATTCAATACTTGTGGCACATCTCCTAATAGTAATGAAGAGGGTGGCGCTATGTCCAAAAGATCGTTCGAAATCAGAATCTGTTAATAAAAGTAGAATAATAATTTTATCAACATGAACTCTTCAAAAAAACTAACATCTCTCAAAATATCTTCATTGGAACTTGAACTTGGGACCGTGACATTATCAAAATTTTCGTTCAACAAATGAGTTAACTGCAAATGGTGAACATATGATACATTTCTGTTAGATTATATCTGAAAAAAATAACAAAATGTATGTGAATTGACATTAACATGTATACATTACAAATTACATTAAAATATCAACCCTGACCATTGACACATACCGATCCCACACCCTCTTCTTCATGAATAATTAGGTCTTTACAACCATTACAATAAGTCTTTGCATATGGTTTAAGCTCCCCAATATTCATATTATCTATCTCCTCATCTGTTTTATATGCAAAATTAGCACATGCATTAGATCATGCTCATTGCCGATTTAGACTGATATCAATTCCGGTTAATGCACTCTATATGTTGTCTATAATGGCATCCCTTCCTTCTCGACTAATTTTAGAAGTGGCATCCATCTCCAATCGCAAATTTACCGAACAAGGAGGTTGGTGTACCAAAGGTGGCTGATGGGGAGGCAATTCAGTATCACGTAATGCGCCCTTACGATTATATAATCGACCTTTCCTAGTAACGTAATATTCAGATGGAAGGTCATTATAATCGGATTTCATACCCAAAAAATATTCTGCATAAAATAAATTTGCAAAATAAATTGGAACCTCATCATTCTATGGTAGCTTTCCATACGCTGTAAGGGTGCTTGAAATATTGCACCTTGAGCATTTTTCTTTTCGACCCTTCTTTGAAATTAAACATAGATTTTGCATTTTCTTTTGTAACCCTTTTATTAACCTTAACCCATTTATCGAGACCCATCACTGCTTCCTTTCTATGCCTCATCATATTTATAAATGAATCTGTGGTTGGCCAAAGATTCTCGTAAACATCAAGAAATGAGCTTATAGAAAGTGTAACTATTTCTAAGTTTTCTCTATTCTCTGTAGGGAGCTCCAAACTCCCAATATCTTTCCCCAATTTAGATTAATGAGTTTTGCAATTTTGTAATGTGCATTGATGGAGGTTTGTCCCCAAAGGAAGCTCATTCGGAATATCAGATGGATAAAAATTAGTTGGAGTATGGCCTTCTTCTTGAACCGTCTGACTTTGCTTACGTCTACCTGGACCAACATTTTCATCCTCTGTATCAATCTATAAATTACATAAATATAAAAACATGTGAACAAATGTATTCATACATGTATGCAATATAGACATGTATAATTTACCTAAATGATGTTGACCACTCGGAGAATGTTGACCACCCTGAGATTGGTGACCACCCTAAGATTCATGACCACTCAGAGAATGTTGACCATCGTCGCGCGATGATATTGTGAGCGAAGCATCTAAAAAAATAGAAAATCAATTTTTAATATTTATGTGTACATACAAATGATTATACTTATTTATCATTTAAGTAAATTCACACACACACACACACACACATACCACGATGTGAATGATGGAACTCCCCTGATTCATTTGATATTCTCTCTGATCCATGACCTCGACCTCCTGCTCTGGTAGATGCTTGAGACTCTATTGATGTTTGACTTGAAGAATAATGTAGCAAATGCTCATCCATGATATGGATATCTATAGATATATAGACATGCATGATATTTAAAAATTTAGCTCATGGATTTACAATTCTTTTAAAAAATGCTGTTTAAAAAGATCAAGAATTCAGAAAATTGTTGTAACCCTTGAAGTTACAACATGGATTTAAAAATATTGAAATTTCTATTTAAAAAGATTAAGAATTCATAAAATTGAGATAACCATTGAAGTTAGCTCATGCATTTAATTGATTTAACCCTTGAAATTACATCATGCATTTTAAGATCTTAAAATTGCTATTTAAAAACATTAAAAGAATTCAGAAAATTAATGTAACAATCTGAAGCTCTTCATTTAAAATATACTCAATACTAAACACAAATGTTGAAGTATGCACATTTTGAAAATTAAATACAATTCTTTCTAAAACATGTCAAGTTCATCAAGTTGTGCTTACATAGTGGGGGTAAACTTGGTATAGAATTGAAAAAAACACATGGTCATTAAAAATGACACATTGATAACTAAAAACATACACATATCAAAGATATCTTACAATGTCTATCAATAAACATTGATGGAGTACTTCTTAATAGTAATTCATCTTTCACACACAAATCTTGAAAGGGCAATGCCCCATACAATATATCAATAGACATCCTATTAACATTTGCACAATGTCTTATGCTAAATTATTGAAATTGACTGACAACATTTTTTCCTTCTCCATGCAGTTGTTTTAACCTCTCATTTTTAACTTGGTACACGCCTTTCATCTAGTTGCACACAAGTTCAGAATTGGTGAAGACTACAATTCCATTAGATCCATACTCCCTAGATTTTCCTATGCCTCCTATCAATGCAATATAATATGCTTCATTGTTTGTTGTTCTTCCAGGTACATTCCTTTTCCTTTGGACGAATTTGTTCATCACAATATTTCATAGCTCATAAGTAATCACTGCTTGCCTTGGATTGGGATAACAAGAAACTTCTACGGATAATGTCCATTTTTCAACCATGTTTAATGGGTTTTCTAATCTATGTAAAAAAACAAATTCAATAAAATGAATTTAATATATTTATACAAATATTGTTAGGTTGTGCAAAAAATTACTGTTTAGACAAATCTGTCAAAAGGCTAGGTAGTAAGAAAGGTTGTTTCTACTTGGTTGGATGGTTGGAGAATTGCAAGAATAAAACAACTAGAGATCTCTAATTCAACTCAACTACAAATCTCTAATTCATTCATCTTAGCTTCAACTCAACTGAAGGTTTAAAGTATTTACTAATTTATTTTTATGTTCATTGTAGGTTTTAACCCCATACAGAAATTACCTGCATATGAATTCTAAAACACAGAAAATAAACAATGCGAGAGCATAACACATTAAACACATATACACAAAGATTTTCCCCTGGATCCAAAACCGGGACTACCAGATTGTTTTTTCATTATGTTCCCTTCAATGTTACGATACATATTTATACATGTCGAAGCATCTAATACCATGGACCAAAAACCATCGCGTCCAAAACCATGGACCGAAAACCATCGCATCCAAAACTATAGGTAGGTTTGCCCAACCTAATATAGGGTCCAATTTTTTTCCCCATGAAGCTACCCCAGACCCCGTAGAGGGGGGCTACCCGCCCCCCTCAAACCCTTCGGACAGGGGGGGCTGCCGCCCCCCCCTGTGACCCCCCCGTTGCGCAATCGGTGGAACGAACGGGGGGCTCCACCCCCCTATAATCCCTCAGTTCACTACATGGGCTAGTCATGGAAAGAATATAACATAACCCAACATTCTGCCACTTGTTGTTTTCTTTCCACAGGGGGCCACAGGAGAGCTTAGTCATTTATCCAACCCTGCAATGCCCATTGTTTTTCTACACCAAGAGAACTTCTTGGAGCTCACAGATTTTGTTAATGCATCTGAAGTATTCTTCAAAGTGTCCACCTTTACCAGAAACACCTTTTTGTCTTTTATCATATCCCTCACAAAGTGATACTGAACATCAATGTGTTTTTTCTTTGAATGGTAAGCAGGGTTATTTTCTAATAAGATTGCACTTTGGCTGTCATAGTCTATCCTTATAGCTCCCTGCATTAACCCCATACTTGAACACAATCTCTGTAACCAAACTGCTTCCTTGCTTGCATGGGTGGCTTCCATGTATTCTGCCTTTGTAGTTGATAGTGCCACTACAGATTGTTTCTTACTCATCCAACTGACTACACCTCCAAATAGGTTAAACACATACCCATTTGTTGATCTTCTCTGATCCAGATCTCCAACCCAGTCTGCATCAACAAAGCCACGAATATCCAAAACTCTGTCCAATCCTGGTCTTCCTTGGTAGCACAAACCATAATCACTAGTGCCACGGAAATACCTGAAAATCCGCTTCACTTCTTTCCAATGCTCCTTCCTTGGTTTTGACATAAAACTGCTCAATAATCCCACTATATGTGTAATGTCTAGTATAGTACATACCATTGCATACATCATACTACTGACTGCACTTGCATATGGAACATAGGACATGTCCTCTTCCTCTTCTTGTGTCTTGGGACACTATTCGGCAGATAACTTTACACCTACAGGAAGAGGAACCTTCACCGGTTTATTATTGTACTTATTAAACCTCTACAGTATTGTCTCAACATACTTCCTCTTGTTTAACCAGAGCTTCCTTTTTGCTTGATCTCTTTTAATTTCCATGCCCAAAATATAGTTTGCAACACCAATATATTTCATGTTGAACTTGGAGAACAATTGGGTCTTCAAATCCTGGATAATTTCTTTGTCATTTCCAACAAGCAACATGTCATCCACATACAAGACCAGATAAATAACATGGTCACCAATTAATTTAAAATACACACAGTGATCTGATTTGCTTCTGGTGAAGCCAAGTCCCCATATAAATGTATCAAATTTCTGATACCACATCCTTGGTGACTGTTTTAACCCATACATAGACTTCTTTAACTTCCATACTAGTTCTTTCTTACCCTTCACCGCAAAACCTTTAGGTTGCTTCATGTAGATCTCCTCTTCCAGATCTCTGTGAAGAAATGCTGTCTTCACATCCATCTATTCTACGTCAAAATCAAAAGTAACAGAAAAAGATAAAAGTAATCTAATAGAAGCTACCTTGGCAATAGGAGAAAAAATATCAAATATCACCAAAATCAATTCCCAGCAGCTGGGAATAACCTTTTGCTGCCAACTGAGCCTTGTACTTCTCCACCTTTCCTTCTGCATTTTTCTTCTTCTTGAACACCCATTTGCTTCCAATGGGTTTCCTTCCAGCCAGCAACTCCACTAGATCGCAAGCCTCATTTTTGTGCAAAGATGCCATTTCATCAACCATGGCCTCTTTCCAGAGTTTTCCATCCTCTGAATCTACTGCTTCCTTCACAGTTCTGGGATCATCATTAGTAATAGATAAAGCAAAATTTGAACAGAAAGCAGATGGACTATACCTTTCTAGCTGCCTTCTTTCTCGAACTGATCTTCTCACACCCAGAGTTTGTGGCTCTTCATCTTCTAATTCCTCCTTTGATGTAGAGTCTGATTCTTCCTCCTTTAGCTCAAACTCTATCTTCTCAGGTTCCTTTGATGGGACTATTGTTTAATAACATCTTTCACCTCTCTAAACACCACATCTCAGCTATACACAACCTTCCTTCTTACTGGGTTCCAAAGCTTATAACCCTTTAAACCATCCTTATACCCAATAAAGATGCACTTTTCAGATTTACTATCCAACTTGGTTCTTTTCTCCTTTGAAACATGTACATATGCATCACATCCAAATATCCTCAGATGTGAAAGAGAGGGTTTCTTACCAGTCCATACCTCTTGTGGAGTCTTATCCTCCAACTCTGATGAAGGTGATCTGTTGACCAGGTAACTTGCTGTCTCCATGGCCTCTGCCCAAAATTACTGTCTTAACCCGACACCACTGAGCATGCTTCTTTCCCTTTCCATCAACGTCTTGTTAATTCTTTCTGCAACTCCATTTTTCTCAAGTGTGTATGGGGTAGTCTTCTGCCATGGTATACCACACTTCTTATAGAATTCTTCAAATTCCTTGCTGCAAAACTCTCCATCGTTATCTGACCTCAACAACTTTATATTCTTCTCTATTTGGTTTTCCACCAGAGCCTTAAATTCTTTAAACCTGTCAAAGAATTCAGGTTTAAGGAAATATATCCATCTATTCCTTGAGAATTCATCTATAAATGATACATAGTACATAGAATTACCCAATGATGGAGCCTTCATAGGTCCAAACACATCACTGTGCACAAGCTCTAATATCTATCTCACCCTCTTACCACTAGAGGGAAACTCATCCGATTCTGCTTCCCATATACACAATTTTCACAGAAATCAAAATCTAGAGAGCTATTAGTCATACCTTCTACCATACCTTTACCATGAAGTATTCGAAGGCCCTGTCTCCAATATGTCCAAGCCTTTGATGCCATAGCATGGTCTTTTCTCCAGAGACCACTAGATTTTCTGCTCCACTTTTAGGAACCACAGAACTGTTGCACCCATCAACAATAATGCTACCTTACAACTTGTATAGAGTTCCAATTCGAACTCCCCACATCAATACCAGTTCTGCCCGAACCATCTTGCAGGTGTCCTTCTCAAACACTATTCTTACACCTGCATCATCCATCTTGCTTACAGAAATCCGATTTCTGGCCAATGTAGGAATATGTAGAACACCTAGAAGTGTTCTAACCCTTCCACCTTCCAATGTCAACTTTAATTTTCCACAACTAATGATTCTAGCCTTCCTATCATCCCATAAGAAGACATCACCACCATCGTATTTCTCATACTTGCAGAACCACTCTCTATGGGGAGTGAAGTGAAAGGATTCACCTGAGTCCTTCAACCATGCCTCATGATCTACATGTGTACTTGAAGAAGCCAAGTACACATCCCCACCTTCATCTGAGGTGGTTTTCGACTCTTTTGAAGGAGCATCATCATATTCCTTTCCTTTGTTTGAAGCTTTAGATTTATAGTCCCTTTTGTAGTGCCCTTCCTTTCCGCATTTCCAGCAAACAAACTTTACAGGTTTTCCTGGAGATTTAGATCTCCCTCTAGATTTAGATCTCCCACTCGATGACTTATTTTTGTTTCTGTTCTGGGACTGTCCTCGTATAGACAAGGCATCACCATTCTGGCTCTCCATATTTTTCCGTCTCATATCCTCTATCAGCAAGGATGAGACTATTTCATCAAACTACAAGGCAGTTGCATTGCTACCTATTGCAATAACCAGACTATCCCACGACTTTGGTAGAGAACACAACGAACAGATGCACTTATCTTCATCTATAATTTTAATATCAACAGATAATAACTGACTTACCACAATATTAAATGCGTTCAGATGCTCTGTCACTGAGTCTCCATCTTTCATCCTCAAGTTATATAGCTTTTTCCGTAGGAACAGTTTATGCACCAGAGACTTAGATTGGTACAAAGTCCCTAACTTGTCTCACAAAGCTTTAGCCATAGCTTCCCCTCATACATTCAACAATACTAAATATGAGACACACAATCGTATTGTGCTCTTTGCCTTTCGATCCAACTTCTTCCATTCTTCATCGGACACTCCCGTTGGTTTAATACTCAGATCTATCGTGATCCACTGATCTTTATCCACCAACAGATCCTCCATCCTGAGTTTTCACAACTCAAAACTCTGACCATTAAATTTCTCGATCTCTATCTTTCCACTACTCGCTATCTTCTTTCACCACCAGAATCAATCACGCAGATCTCCCACTGAGCAGGGTCTACCACAGGCCCGAGTGAAACCCCTCAGCAACAAAGGCGTCCCCTTAAAGCCAAAACAAATCTGATACCAAATTTAAGTTTTAACCCCATACATAAATTACCTGCATACGAATTCTAAAACATAGAAAATAAACAATGCGAGAGCATAGCACATAAAACACATATACACAAATATTTTCTCCTCGATTCCAAAACTGGGACTAACAGATTGATTTTTCATTATGTTCCTTTCAATGTTACAATACATATTTATACATGTCGAAGCATCCAATACCATGGATCGAAAACCATCGTGTCTAAAACTGTAGGTAGGTTCGCCCAACCTAATATAGGGTCCAATTTTTTTTTCCTTGGGGCACTGCCCTGGATCCCGTAGAGGGTGACTACCCACCCCCCTCAAATTCCTCGGATAGGGGGGGCTTCCACCCCCCCTGTGACCCTCCCACTGAGCGATCAGCGCAAAGAAGGGGGGGCTCCGCCTCCCCTCTAACCCCCCAGTTACTATGTGGGCTAGTCGTGGAAAGAATATAACACAACCCAACATTCTCCCACTTGTTTTTTTCTTTTCACAGGGGGCCACAAGAGAGCTTCTTCATTTATCCAGCTCTGCAATGCCCATTGTTTCTCTACACCAAGAGAACTTCTCAGAGCTCACAGATTTTGTCAATGCATCTGTAGTATTCTTCAAAGTGTCCACCTTTACCAACAACACCTTTTTGTTTTCTATCATATCCCTCACAAAGTGATACTGAACCCAACATTCATTCCACATATACAAATATTTCTAATTCAACTTAGCTTCAAATCATCCAAATTTGAAAGTATTTCTTAGGAAGCTAATATACCCATGTTCCAAGAAAATAGGGAAGCAAAGTGAATTACACATAGTGAAAAAGGAAACATAAATGAACACATAACAACAGAAACAAGGAAAGTATGTTAACAAGAAGCATCAAGGTTGTTCTACGATATAAAGCAAGGCAAAACAAGTCAACCCAATAACATTAAAATTAAAACACACAAAATAGATGATAAAGAAATGCCAACACTCTAATTATCTTCAATCTCATGCACCCAACAAAATATAAATGAAAAAGATGTACATCTTAAAAAGAAACTACTACTTGAAAAGAGAAAGTAAAAGAACCTTTAATTGAGTGTATTCTACCTCATGTTAAGAAGCTAATAGACCCATGTTCCAAGAAAATATGGAAGCAAAGTGAATTACACATAATGAAAAAGGAAACATAAATGAACATATAACAACAGAGGTAAGGAACATGTGTTACCAAGAAGCATCAAGGTGGAACTCTACAACATAAATTAAGTTAGAACAAGTCAACCCAATAACATTAAAATTAAAGCATCAAAATTATATGACAAAGCAATGGAAACACTCTAATTATCAACCCAATAACATTAAAATTAAAACACCAAAAAAGATGACAAAGCAATGCCAACACTCTAATGAAAAATCCAATAACATTAAAATTAAAACACCATAAATAAATGACAAAGAAATGCCAACATTCTAAGAGCTTCAATCTCATGCACCCAACAAAATAGAAATGAAAAAGACGTATCTCAGAAAAACCTACTACTTGAAAAGTGCAAGTACAAGAACCTTCAAATAAGTGTATTCTGCCTCATCTTAGGAATATGATAAGACCCATGTTCCAAGAAAATAAGGAAGCAAAGTGAAATACATATAATGAAAAAGAAAACATAAATGAACATATAACAACAAAATCAAGGAAAGTATGTTACCAATAAGCATCAAGGTTTTTCTACAAGATAAATCAAGGTAGAACAAGTCAACCCAATTAACATTAAAATTAAAACACCAAAAATGGATGACAAAACAATGCCAACACTCTAATTAGCAACCCAATAACATTAAAATTAAAACACAAAAAATAGATGACAAAGAAATGCCAACACTCTAATTAGCTTCAATCTCATGCACCCAACAAAATAGAAATGAAAAAGATGTATCTCAAAAAGAAACTACTACTTGAAAAGAGAAAGTACAAGAACATTCAATTAAGTGTATTATGCCTCATCTTAGGAGGCTAATAAGACCCATGTTCCAAGCAAATAGGGAAGCAAAGTGAATTAAACATAATGAAAAAGGAAACATAAATGAACATATAACAACAAAGGCAAGGAAAGTATGTTACCAAGAAGCATCAAGGTTGAACTCTACGACATAAATCAAGGTAGAACAAGTCAAACCAATAAAATTAAAATTAAAACACTCAAAATAGATGACAAAGCAATGGAAACACTCTAATTAGCAACCCAATAACATTAAAATTAAAACAACAAAAATAGATGACAAAACAATGCCAACACTCTAATTAGCAACCCAATAACATTAAAATTAAAACACCAAAAATAAATGACAAAGCAATGCCAACACTCTAATTATATTCAATCTCATGCACCCAACAAAATAGAAATGAAAAAGATGCATCTAAAAAAGAAACCATTACTTGAAAAGAGCAAGTATAATAACTTTCAATTAAGTGTATTCTACCTCATCTTAGGAAGCTAATAAAACCCATGTCCCAAGCAAATAGAGAAGCAAAGTGAATTACACATAATGAAAAAGGAAACGTAAATGAACATGTAACAACAAAAGCAAGGAAAGTACGTTACCAAGAAGCATCAAGGTTGTTCTACGAGATAAATCAAGGTAGAACAAGTCAATCCAATAACATTAAAATTAAAACCCCAAAAATGGATGGGAAAACAATGTTAGCACTATAATTAGAAACCCAATAATATTAAAATTAAAACACAAAAAATAGATGAAAAAGTAATGCCAACAGTAAAAGAGAAACTACTACTTGAAAAGTTGTATCTCAAAAAGAAACTACTACTTGAAAAGAAAAGTACAAGAACCTTCAATTAAGTGTATTCTGCCTCATCTTAGAAAGCTAATAAGTCTCATGTTCCAAGCAAATAAGGAAGCTTGAAGTGAATTACACATAATTAAAAAGGAAACATAAATGAACATTTAACAACAAAAACAAGGAAGTATGTTACCAATAAGCATCAAGGTAGTTCTACGAGATAAATCAATGTAGAACAAGCCAACCCAATAACATCAAAATTAAAACACCAAAAATAGATGACAAAGCAATGCCAAAACTTTAATTAACTTCAATCTCATGCACCCAAAATAATTGAAATGAAAAAGAAGTATCTCAAAAAGAAACTACTACTTGAAAAGAGCAAGTACAAAAATTTTCAATTAAGTGTATTTTGCCTCATCTTAGAAAGCTAATAAGACCCATGTTCCAAGCAAATAGGGAAGCTTGAAGTCAATTACACATAATGAAAAAGGAAACATAAATGAACATATAACAACAAAAATAAAGAAAGTATGTTACCAAGAAGCATCAAAGTTGTTCTACAAGGTAAATCAATGTAGAACAAGTCAACCCAATAACATTAAAATTAAAACACCAAAATATATGACAAAACAATGCCAACACTCTAATTAGCTTCAATCTCATGCACCCAACAATAGGTGCAACAATTTTTTAATCACAATTTGGTAAAAAAATAATTTAAACAGGGTCGAAATACTTGATTTCGATATGTAAGAAATTTATCAGTTTTGCAGTTTCAATTTCATTTTTCAATTTCAATTTTATTTTAATTTCATTTAGTGAGATCAATTACGAGTTCGATTCTTGAGACTAATAACTAGGTACCACTATTGGCCAGGTTCTCTTTTCCTCTAGCTCAACATGGCACTTTACGGTGGCCTATGCAAGCCTTTACTGGGTTTACCTTCTACGGTTACCAACCCAAATTTGGGTGGTGCCTCAACTGAGGGGAGTTTAATGTTTTCCAAACTAAGTGGGAATTTATTACTAAGACTATTAATACACATCATAACAATTACTGATAGTCTATCCATCATAAATTTTGGAAAAATTTTCAACATATTTTTCTTTGGAACTTGAAATCACTTCATATTCCTAACTTTTTAGGTGTCTGAATTCAATAAAAAAAGAGAGTCAAAAATCCATTTTTAAATTAAAAAAAAAATCGCTGAATTGGCAAGGGGAAAAAAACCAAAACACTGAAATTCTATTAATATCCATTTAGTAAAATAGTTAATATAAACATAACCAGAAATAAGGAAAATCATGGTAGAGACATCATCTGGGCCAGAGACACTAAGCCAGGAACAGTAAAAAAACTCACTGGAATTCCCCTGAAACTTCTAATCGTATGTTTCTCATGGAGACATAAATTGGAGAGAAATATTAGAATGAATTTAATTCGAAAGTCGAAAGAAAGAAATCATGGGGGAAAAGTATTACATTGTGAAAAAAGGAGAAAACAATAGTACTCTGCTTAGCAATAATCTGTTTATATTTGTGTTGGCTATGATGTTGGCTGATGCTGCCATTGAAAATCTCAACATCAACGTAGGCAGACGGTAATCACATGACAATAATCACTTTATATTTTTACAATCTGTATGTTTGAAAATTATTGGTTAGTTTAGAATAGTCCCAAAATGTAAAAATCCTTTTTCTGTATTGTAGAATTATGTGTTTAATAGAGAACCCGAACTATAAATTACATAGGAGTAATGAATGGTTTTTTTGGTGTCGTTCGTATAATATTACTAGAAGTATATATTTCCAATGTTTTGTTTGAAAAGTTAGATATGTGAAAAATAACGAGAATCCCATTAAAAAATGAAGTGGTTATGTTTGAGAGATTTCGTTAGCATGCATAGATATAAAGATTGTAAAATCTCGGTGTAAGAGAAAATTTTACCAATCTAAATTTATTATTGTGATTTTAGTTTTTTTTTGTTCAAATTCCACAACCTAGTTTTCCTTCTTATTTCTTACATAAATTTTTAATCAATACAAAATAATTTTAAACCATACTTTTCTAAAAAAAAATAGTTCTCAATCATATTTCAATTTTAAAAAAATATATTTAAAAAAAATTCATATAATTGCTTTACATCATGCTTCAATTTTTTTACATTATCATTTCTTTTTTCATGGAGACACAAATTGGAGAGAAATATTAGAACGAATTCAATTCGAAAGCTGAAAGAAAGAAATCATGGGAAAAAAGTATTACATTGTGAAAAAAGAAGAAAACTGTAGTAATCTGTTTAGATTTGTGTTGGCTATGCTGTTGGCTGATGCTGCAGTTGGCAATCTCAACATCAACGTAGGCATATGGTAATCACACGACAAGAATCACTTTATATTTTTGCAATCTGTCTGTTTGAAAATTATCAGAAGCTATGATCGGTTAGTTTAGAATAGTCTGAAAATGTAAAAATCCTTTTTCTGTATTGTAGAATTATGTGTTTAATAGAGAACCCAAACTATAAATTACATAGGAGTAATGAATGACTTTTTTGGTGACGTTCGTATAAGATTACTGGAAGTATATATTTTCCAATGTTCTGTTTGGAAAGTTAGATACGTGAAAAATAATGAGAATCCCATTAAAAAGCGAAGTGGTTTTGTTTGAGGGATTTCGTCAACATGCATGGATATAAAGATTGTAAAATTTGGGTGTAAGAGAAAATTTTAACAATCTAAATTTATTATCGTGATTTTAGTTTTTTTTTTTTTCAAATTCTGCAACCCAGTTTTCCTTCTTATTTCTTAAATAAATTTTTAATCAATACAAAATAATTTTAAACCATACTTTGATTAGAAAAAATAGTTCTCAACAATATTTTAATTTTTTAAATTTTTTTTTCAAAATTCATATAATTGCTTTCATCATGCTTCAATTTTTTTACATTATTGATTTATTTTTTATTTACTTTTATTTTTATTTTATTTATTTATTTTTATTTTTTTCATATAAAAATTCATATCATTTTTGTATCAACGAACCCTTATATCTTGTTTAACATACTTAAAAATATATAGATTTAAAGTATTACATTGTGAAAAAAGAAGAAAATGGTAGTAGTCTGTTTGGATTTGTGTTGGCTATGCACTAATTATTTTCGCTCCATGGTGCCAAAGGGCCAGGCCAATCCCTTATCCAAACTATCTTTTCATGTACTAGATGGAAAAAATGGAAGTTACTCTTTCTTGATTTTCATTGCATTCAAATATCAAATTCAAATATTAGGCAGGTAGGCAGGGCAGAGCAACAATTTAGTTCTCTTCATCAGGTTGACATTATAAAGAGAATAAGGTATGAGAAGCTTTCTTCCATACTTAGAGAGAATAGGAAGGGGACCTGCCAACGTCGGGAGCTCAAGATCAGTTTCAAGTCATGACATGCTAGTTTTCGGTCGATGACTGGACCAGTGAACTATTATTAGCCTTAGTAAGCTCCATGCACGAGAAATATTTTAGTAATATCCATTTAGTAAAATAGTTAATATAAACATAACTAGAAATAACAAAAATCATGGCAGAGACATCGTTTGGGCCAGAGACACTGGGTCAAGAATAGTAAAAAAAACTCACTGGAATTCCCTAGGGGGGTTTAATCTTTTTCAAAAAATAGAGTACAATCTAAAATGGTTACACGTTAAACAAAGAATAGCCTAAAATGGCCTGAGAGACTTACCTGGTCTGGATGAGGAGGTTGATAAAGCTGCCAGTGACGAGTGAAAACAACCAATTCCTCTGGCACCAAGCTGCAAAAAAACTAAAAATGTCATTAAAAATTCCAATAAAACCTGTAAATAAAAAATTTTAATTACAAAAAACTTGAATTAACTTACCTCACAATTCTCGATAAGGATTCAACTCAAACTAAGCTCACAACACTTAGCAGGGCTTTGACTTAAATCGACAGACCTCACATCGCTAGACAACACAACTAAAAATCAACAGACCTCACAGTGCATGACAAATCAACAATGCCGAAAACTCCGCGGTAGGGTCTGGCCTGTTGTATATATAAAATGTTTTTTTGGTTGAATAAATAATTTGGCTGAACTAATAGTTTAGTCGAACAAATAGTTTGGTTGAACAAATAGTTCAGCCAAATTATTGGTTCGACCGAACTATTTTTTTGCCGATTTTTTCAACTCCGACAAAATTCTATTTAATGACCGACGTTAGTCTAAACGAAAAAAAGTTTGGACAAACATTAGTAAAAAAGTTCAGTCAAAATTTTCTTTTGTTCAGCTGAAAAATTGTGAATGTGAAATTTTGGGAGGCATTTCTAAGAAAAGTGTAACCCAACTTCACGTTTTCACCGAAAAGTCATTGTCTAGAGAATCCAAGGAATACAAAGAGAGATAGGTATAAAGAAAATACTATCGATGAAGCTCCACTTAAGAAGAGAAAGACTAAAGAATTAGAAGTCAAGAATTTACACTACTATGTCCTCACTCTCTTATCCCTCTTAGTCTTCTTTTTAAGTTTTGAATTATTTTTCTTTTATGTTTTAGAACTTGTAGGTCTAACTTGCCTTGTTAGAACATTTTTGATAAGATGTAGGTTTCCATCAAGATTGTAGGCCTCACCATTTTACCAAATATAAGTATCTTACTCCTTGTATTATCTTTTATGTTTGGTTTCCTCTCTTATCAAGATGTGTTTGTATTATATGCTAATAACCTTTTTTTTTATGCTTCCTTTCTTTAGGAAAGCTTGTTGAATACTCAAGTTTTATTGAGGACACTTCAAAGGACAAACTTGAAGCATGGAAGAAGTTCAACCCTTCAAGAATTGATGTCATACAAGGTTTGTCAAGGAACAATTTGAGGTATGTCTTAAACTATATGCTTTGTTATAAAGTCTCTTCATGTAAAAGGTAAAATCATTCTTTCTTTTAAAAATTTGCTTTACATTACTAACATCAATATGTCTAGGGTTTTGAATCACAAAGATTAGTGTTAGGGTGTTTAATCATTAGATTGAATCTACCCTCATTATATTATTATTCTTATGGAACCCTAAAATGGTTCACCGTAAAACCCTCACCTTAGGGTATGTCGATGCTAATATGGAAACCCTAGTCTACTTAGGATTATTAATGAAATACAAAATTCTTATTCTTTTGATGTTTTGGTATTTTCATGATAAAATCCTTAGTCCTTTAGGGTTTTCTATCTAAATTTACGTATTAAATCCCTAAATCTTTAGGATTTGATGAATTGGGGTTTATGAGAAAAACTCTTATAATATTTATAGTAAGATCCTATGAATGAAGCCCTAGGTGTATGTTTGTCTGTCTGATAGAAACCCTAACTTGGTCAAAATTTTTGTATGAATAACTTTAATATATTGGTATTTGTGTCTTGGGTTTACCTAATAGATACTGTTGTATGCTTGTGCATGATTACGAAATCCTAGATATGTATATATGCTAAAATAATTGTTGATGTTCATAGTTTGTAAATTCTAGGGTTTGTAACAAAGCCTAGTAGAAGTTTGATATTCTAGGATATGATGATATTATTTCCGATATGAAGATTAAATCTAGGGTTTGTAGCAAACCCTAGTAGAGTCTAAAATGTATAGTAGACTTATTATTTGATTGAATTAATGATATCTAAGGCTTTGTGTCTCTAAGATGTAATCTAGGGTTTGTAATGGATCATAGTAGAACCAACCATATATTTCTGAAAATAATATTGTGGCACTAGATAGAATGCAACTGATTTAAGTTGTTTATGTTGTAGTCTAGGGTTTGTAACAAAACCCTAGCAAGACGTTGAAGTTTAGAAGTATATGTCTCTTGCTAATTATGAACCTAACTAGGTTTAGGTGTTTGATGTCTAAAGTATTTGATTGTTTTAATGCTTCCATTATATTGACATAACTTTGATACTATTAACTTCATGCTTCTATATATATTTGGTTGTAATTTCTATTAAAGTTTTGCAAGTACACATGATGTCAGTATAAGCATGATGAAGAAAGATATAAGGTCAAGATGACCTTAATGAATTCGTGAAAGGTTTAAGCTTCTATGATGTTATAGAAGAAGAAAGTAGTTGATCTCCCTAAGTTAAGAGGGAGCCTAGATAGAAGAAAGGGTATATATCCCCAATTGAGAGGGAGGGCACATTATGACAGTGAATACTTTGAATTAAAAAACTACAGATGAATGTTTGAGAAAAAGACTTGAGAAGTACTAAGAATGTATTTGGTGCTTCTGAAGAAATGAAAGAAGAAGAAGAAATCTTCTGACAAAATTGTATATGATGATACAAACAACATACGAATGGATGAGGACTCTGAATGTTTGTGTTTACTTCTATATTTGAAAGTTTATTATTGATTGGATTTGTGTTTGAATAGGTAAATATCTCCATGAATAAGGATGAACACTTGGGAAGCATGCTTGGATATATCTAGTTTATTAGGGAGATTTGAAGCATCTAATGGTAGATTCTTGGGAGGACATATGGTCAACCTTTGTGTATTTGGTGTCTAGATCTCGAAGAAGGAGGGTTGCATTGGTCTTGGAGCTCTGACCTTAGATATGCACCTAGATCCCTAGGTTGATGGTTAGTTAGTAAGCCTGATGGTACTTCGAATGGCTGAAAGCTTTAGTCCATCTTAGTCCCACCTGAATAGATTACCCTGGTAAGGAATCTAGTCTGAGGCACTGAGTGTGCCAGAACTCTTTGTAGTTCATTTTGGAGATCTTCCATGTACCTCTATAGATATAGGTAATTATGAATACCTCCCTAGTTAAGAGGGAGTATTAAAGAATGTAACTAGTGCTAATATTCATAATTATATTTGAAATGCATTTGTCAAAAGAAAGAAAAAGAAATTTTATTATTAAATAAATTGGCTTATTAAAGCATGGGTTTCATGCTTGGGTCAATTATTTTTAGGTGAAAGTCTCCATTGAAGACTTCTATGGTTTATGTCAAGTGTCCTTGTCAATGTCACAATGTAAAGAACCATTCTTGGGAATTATTTGTCAAGAAAGAAAATTATTTTAATGTAAATTAGGTCAATTAGGCCTCCTCCACCAAGTCGGCCTCAAGGAAGGACAAGTCGACCTCATTAGAAGAATTTGATCACCTAAGATGACTATATATAAGCAAAAACTCAACTCATTTGGAGGACATCTCACACAAGTTCGAATTGCATTAGTCTGGAAGCAAAAAAAGTGCGAAGTTCAAGAAGGAAGTTGGAATCAAAGTTTATGGGTCTCTCTCTCTCTCTAATGTACAAAGAAATTCTGAAGCTACTGCATCAAGGTCAAAGCTGTGAAGTTGCTGCATCAAGGTCAAAGTTGTGAAGTTGTTGGAGGGGCTAAAATTCTATAGTTACTGGGAAGGCCGAAATTCTGAAGCTATTGTTGAAGCTCGACCAAAATTTTTAGGTTGATGATGGGCTGAAGCTACTGGACAAGAAGAGACTATTGAAGGTTGTTGTATCTCATTGAAAGGATGACTTGGTAGAGGAGAAAAGCTTGTTGGTTAAGGTCTTAGTTGTCTCACTGTCGTATGAATCTACTGAAGGAAGAGTCCTTGATTGGGTTTTCCCCTGTATAGGGGTTTTGCCTTGGCTGTGTGCCTACATATGGTGTCCTTGATCTCCGTGTTTTGGTTTTGGTAATTGCTTGATGAACTAAGATAAAAAAGAACACAAGAAAGATAATAATAAATTAAGGAAATCGAAAGTAATTATCAACTAGAGAAAATATTTCTGCTTTTCTGATTTTCCAACACGATGCAAAATTTAATATTTCATCCAAGAAGTACCCATGTTGCATATTTTTGATGGACCTACGACATGAAAAATGTGAAATACAAGAAAAAAACGTGATTGCAATCTCATTTTTTCATGTATTTCATATTTTTCATGTAATAAGATCCATTGAAAATATGCAACATGGGTACTCCCTAGATGCAAAATTAAATTCCACATCCAACAAGTGATCCTGCTCAAAATTTGAGTAAAACCGTAAGGAGAGATGTTGAAAAAGCAATTTTTTCTTTTTTCTCCCCCAAAATTGAAGAGGTAATCTGATCTTATTTTATTATTTCCACTATTATTTTATAATATTCATTAGGAGGCCCATTTTATACCTCAAAATTTCTCTAATGAGAAATGTTGTACAAGTTGAGGAACATGGGGAAAATATTGAAGATCAAGTTAATGATCCTATGGAAAAAGATGACAGCAATAACATAGTTCGAGATGATGGGACAAATGAATTGATCCGAGACTTGTTCAGTCGGCCCGTCAATGATGAGGATGAGGACAATGATGATAATATTGTTGATGAACCTTTGTTAGAAAAGGCAGTCACACCACTTTACGAAGTCTCAAAAAAAAAAATTCTCTCCACTACATTATTGTTGGTGAACTTAAAGGTTTTGAATGGTTTGTCAAACACTTGTATGCCATAGATCCTAAGGTATGTAATGTGTTTCATCACATAGTATACATAAAGGTTGTTTTTTTCCTTTTTGTGTGTTAATTAGTGTACAAAATAAGATGAAATATTTATGATTAATATTCTTTACACTAACTAGTGATTTTTTATGTTGTAGATTGTTAGGTGAATTTCTGTTACCATCGTCAAATATGTTACCTCGCACATACCAAGATTTACATGCCATTATGAAAGAAATTGGAATGGAGTATCTAGCTATATGTTCATGTTCTAATGATCATATTATATATTATGGACATCATGCATCAAAAACAAATTTCCCACAATGCGAGAGCAGTAGATATCAAAGCGATCAAATGAAGAAAAAGGTGCCTTAAAAGGTTCTTTGTCATATTCCCATAATTCCATGTTTGCAGCGATTATTAAAATACGAAAGCATAGCACAATTTATGGATTACCATGCATCAAAGAGAAGCGGAGATGGTGTTATTTGAATTCCTACATATGGTTATGCATTTAGGTAAATTGAGGAAAAATTACCACATTTTAAGAATGAAACTCATAATGTTAGGCTTTCATTGACAACTAATCGTGTTAATATGTTTGGAGAACTTACGTTCATTTATTCAATTTGGCCAATTTTTGTTATCAACAATAACATTCCTCCTTGAATTCCAATAAAGAGGGAGCACATAATGTTGACTATGATTGTTTGAGGTATTTGTTTACATTAATTTTTTGAATGTAACATTTTCATTTATCTTGTTTGTTGCATACTATCTTATATTTTTTTATTTACTTATATACATACATATCATGGTATTAATGGTGTGTGATTTTAAACAATTACTAAGTAAGTACAAAGTTAAAGATATGAATGTGTATATCAAGCCTCTTATCAACGAGTTACTAAAGTTATGGGCTAACATCACTATCTATGACATATGTAAACCAATAAGGTAGAGTGAATTTCAATTCCATGGAATATTTGTAGGGACAATTCATGATGCCCTAGGACTAACACATTTTTGTGGTATGTAATGTTCCAATATTTCACTTTAACAGTATATAATTATTTGAAGATGTCATACATTTTTGTAAATAATCCCTGCATATAATTGAAATTAATCTATTTCTTAATGAAAGTATCCAAACAAAGGGTAAATTTTCATGTCCAGTTTGTGGTCCTAAGTTGAACTATCATCATTCAAAAAGTTTAGGAAAGGAGGTGTTTGATGAGTATATGCACTTTGTCTCTAAGAACCATAAGTATTGCACTACTGAAAAACATCTTTTCAATGAGAAAGAAGAGATTATATTAAAACCGCAAAGAATGCCACCTTAGCTATGGAAGTTGGAATATAACCAAAATTGTCACGGTATGTAATTTGTTTATGTATCATATATGCAATGTTTTGAATTTTTTTTATATAATATTTTTTATTGTATTTGATAATTATTGTTGTGATTTATTCTATGCTTCATCATGAAGGTCAAGAAGGTATTATTAATGGGCTTCCATGGGGAATGAAAAGTTATTCCACTCAATTCATGAGATCGCCCTACTATGAGGACTTAAGAATAGTTCATTTATTTGATACAATGCATATTAGGAAGAATGTGATGGGAACATTATGGAAAAACATAGATGATAGGAGGGATAAAGAAAGAGTTGTCAAAATTTGTAGTGATATTCAAGAAGCCAACCATTCAATGAAAAGTGTGATCTGATCAAATAGCAATGGAGATTGAAATAGCCTTCCATGGTTATTAATAGAGAAGAAAAACAATGATGTAAAAATGGTCATTCGAAGAATTAAATTTCCCATAGGTTTTTCTTCAAACATAGAAAATATCTTAACAAAGAAAGGTGAATTTGGTGGGGTAAAAAGACATGATTGGTATATCTTAATTAAGGTAACTAATTTTTTTATATATATTTCAGTTTTGGTATACATTTTCATAGTTTTTTTTGTCTACTTTAGATTAAAAAAAATAAAGTTTCATTTTTGTTGTTATAATATGTTCTACCTCTATCTCTTCCAGACGACTTTGACAAGAACATCAAATAAATTATATATGATCTTGGGAAATACATGAGGTAAGTAGCGATTTATATTCAAAGTGTTTTTTCAATTTGTTATTCAACTTAACGACACATGTTTTACTTGTAATGTAATATATTATGTTTTGTTGAAACATCTTATTTTTTGTATCATCTGTAGATGGCTTCCATTGAAATAAATCCATAAAAAAGTTATAAAGTATTGGAACAAAGAAATTCCTTGGCTAATGCGTGAAATGCAAAAGTATATACCTCCGACATTTTTCAATGCATAAGAACACTATATCATACACCAAGTTGAGGAGATTAAATTGTGTAGACTTGTACACACAAGGTCAATGTGGATGGTGGAGAGGCACTATGTTGCTTTCAAATATTTTATTGTAGATGAATTGGGTATTGAGGAATTGAGAGTGATGTGAAGGGGGTGGGGAGGGGCCATATGAGCTTCCAACTTCACGTGGTTGGATTTTTTCAATATATTATATATTATTCTTGAAACCAGGAGAAGCTCATGGATATATGTATTTAGCCTCATCGAGGGTTAGGCACTCGATTGGTTGAGTACCCATTGTCACAACACCATAATTCGTTATTGAGAGGTCATAGGTTCAATTATTTCGACATTCTTGGGGTTAGGTTAATGATTAATTCACTTAACATTTAGGAATCAATGGAAATTATGCTTTAATTAATTTAACCCACATAAAGCCAGGGGTTGTGAATGGGGCCAACATTGAAAATTTTCAATTTTTGCTTGTATGTGCTGAAATTTGATATGGTTATAATATATGCATGCGTTGATGGTATGAGAGGGTTCTTAGACTCAAATACGATTCACACAAATAATTTGACAAAATTATAACATAAATGTTGAGGAGATGATTTTTTTTTTTTTACTATACTTATCATCCTATGTATTTACTAGCCTCGTTGAGGGTTAGGTGCTTGATTGGTCAAATACCCATCATCAAAGAACCTTAATTTTCTATTGATAGGTCATAGGTTCAATTCTCTCGACGCTCTCGGGCTCAGGTGAATGTTCAATTCACTCAACATTTAGGAATTAGTGGCAATTATGCTTGAATTAATTGACTGTGCATAGAGTTGGGGGTTATGAATGGGGCTAATGTTGATTTCTTTTTGAGTTTGTGCTTATATGCACTGAAATTTGACATAGTTATATTATATGCATGTGTTGAAGTCATGGGAGGGTTCCTAGATTCAAATATGTCTCACACAAATAATTCGACAAAATACCAACATAACAATCATCATCACATGGCTGCCTCAAATCCTAAATTTCTCCATTCTCATAATAATGAAACATTAGCACAAGAATGAATTGAATTAAAGACTAGTGTTTATGATGAGATTTAAAAACACATTTTTTTTATCCATCTTATCCTAATCTTCCTTCATAGAATATATCCCTCAATTAACAATTGGTTCCCATTAATAATTAAAATAAAATTAAATAGACATCAACCCTATTAAAAAAATTATATATCAGTTATATGCACCTCTATATTTAATATCCTCTATATGTACCCTTCCTTTCCATTTTTTAGGTTTTTGATGTAAATATATATATATATATATATATATATTTTTATATAGAAGAAGTATTTTTCAAAAAATTAAAAAGAATATATAACCTTTAATATTCAACAAAAAAATTTCATTTGTAATTTATACAATTGGCTATGGCATATGTTATACGATGATCAACACTGGAAAGGTTTGAGGCTATGGAAAACAGAGGAGACTAACTTGTTGGCATGAAGGGCCCCATGTCATCATGATTGATGACTAGTACATTCAATTAAAAAATAACATAAGGCAAGCACAAGATGTAATGTTAAGACAAAGTTTTATTTGGGAATGCTTGACCTTCAAGCTATCCCCCCAACTAAGACTCCATCCTATATGATGAATATTTGAGCAAGAGAAGGGGTTATTTGGCTGAGAAGGGAAGACAAATGATGCCTATATTTCACTAAGAATCATAGAGTTGAATTGGAGAGAAACTTGCCTATTGTTGCATAATAAAATCCTAGTTGGTGAAGCTAACTGAATGTTGGTTTTCTCTTTGGGTTTCTAGGATATTTCATGTCTTAATGTATATTGTTTTCTTTCATATTGAGTATTTTACAGTGTTAACCTGCATTTGTGGTTTATTTAGCTATTGTATATATTAATGGTTTCTATATAGATAGTTATTTGTGTTGAGTAGTTAATGAGCTGGTAACTTAATGATCTTTATAATATGGAGGTTTTGTTTCATTTTACAATGTTTAATAATTGTCATCTATCTCAATAGATCTTTATCCTCCATCATTTGGTGATGTCAAATATGGAAAATCAATAGTTCCCATTCCAAATATACTACTATTAAAATAAACCAAAAGTTGCTAAATTTGTTTTCATAGATGTTGTGGGGTTTCTCTCACTTCCATCATTGATCTTGAATTGTTGAGTAAGTGTTTAATTCATGCTCTCTAGAGGTTGCATCTCCTCTCTAGGCCGCATCTACGTGCTAAATAATGTCTACACCTTGCCCACAGGTCGTACATTATATTAATAAAATGAAAACTCTATATAATATATAATATTTTAATAAATGAATAAACATTTAAATGTTTAATACATGAAAACAATTATAATATATGATTGAAATGATATATATATATGTTGGGTCCCTATAATACTAGTGATTACCCCATTACTATTGTAGTTGCATCCCTTATTAATATTTTTGTGCCCCTATTATCCCAATATTGTTATTACTGTGCCCCATAGAATCCCTCTATTGTTATTTTTGTGGCTTTATATTATTATTGTTAGGTCGGCTGGGTTATATTGTGACTTCTTAGACTCCTATATATAGAAAGGAGGTTTTTGTCATTTGTATCATCCAAGAATTGTTCATTTATGTAATGTAAAGGAGGTTGCCCCCTCGAAGAGGCTGAATTCTAAGGCGTTGATCTATCTATTCTATCTTTTCTTGAGCTGGTTTCATAACATTTGGTATTGGAGCTTTGGATTCTAGGGTTTCGCTGCTCCAAATAGGTCATCGTGGCATTTTCGCTATAACTTTTTTTTTGCGATGTTTCAAAAGCTAAAAAAAAACACCATTTGAGAAGACATCGCGCTGAACCTTGGGTATGAATTTTAGAGCTTTTCGCGCTATATTTGCGGAGATATGATTTGAGGAAGTTGGTCTTTTTGCAGACTCTTGAATTACATTCCAAACAGGTGACCTGGGAAAAATCGTCATAACTTTCTCTCTAAGCACTGGATTGAAATTTCGTAAGAAGTAACAGAAAGAGGACAGATTGTAGTTTCTTGAAGATATTTTTCAAAGCCAAAGGTCGAAACAATGACTCGTGGCATGTCGTACAAGTTCGCTCTACTGAACTAGTCTATAATCAAGTCACTGTGGGATATTTTGCATAACTCTTCCTTGGAGAATCCAATTTGGGTCAAACTGGTGGCATTGGAAAGAGGACATAGAGGGCTACTGCAAGTCGCAATTTTAGAATTGGATGATCAGAAAGTACAGAGATACATCAAAGGAAATATCGAGCTCCTACAAAGTGAAAAAAGGTGTGTAGATTTTTTCAGATTTTTGCTTAAGCTTGGTTTGAAAATTTATTTTGAAGGAATTCAAAGGGCATAGTAGAGCATTATTATTGGTAACTGATGCCCCGAGGAAAGAAAATGCAAACACCTAGTAAGCAACCAGAAAGCTCTAGCATGACTCATGAAGAAGAGGAAGAAATGCTACATGATATATCAAAATTACAAGAACAAGTGCAACAAATGTCACTCTCACAAAAGCTAATAGAAGATAAGATAAATGGCATGGAATCTAAGATAAAGGGCATGGAAGCTTAGATGGACGATTTGAAGATAGATTTGAAGACAGATTTGAAGAGAGACATGGCAGATTTGAAGACAGATATGGCAGATTTGAAGACGGATTTGACAAATTTTCTACAAGAAATACTTATTAATGGTGAAAAGGTAGTAAAGGAAACTCATGATGCGAACAAAAGAAATGTTAATCGTGATTTCTTAGACTCTAATGTGGGATCAAAGACCCACCATATTCCAAAAATTGATATGAGGAAGTTTGATGGCAAGGATCCCACAACATGGATATTAGAGATGGAGCAATTTTTGATCTCAATAATGTGCAAAACACACAAAAGGTACATATTGCAACTTTATATTTGGAACAAAATCAGTTTGTATGGTATCAATGGCTTTTATCTCATAAAAAAATTATCACTTGGGCAATTTTTACGGAAGAATTGACAACACATTATGAGGATACAAAAAGAAACACTTTTTTTAGCCAATTGATAAGCAAAAGGGTTCAATAATGGAGCACATTGAGGAGTTCCAAAAATTGAACATAAGGGTAAAAAATATTCCAGAGGAGCACAAGATTGATGTGTTCATAGGGACTTTAAAGGATAATATCCAACATGATGTTCGCCTTTGGGAACCCGATTCATTAGAAAAGGCATTCAGGTTAGCAAGAAAAATGGAAAGCAAAATTATGGCAACCAGGAAGCATACCACTCACAACTATAAAGATGGAAGTGTTGTTGCCCCTAGTCTTCCACAACCTATAAGGTTGACACCACAACGATTGGAAGAAAAAAGAGCAAAAGGGCTTTGTTACAGTTGTGATAGAAAATACACTAAAGGTCATAAGTGTGCTGAGAAGAAATTATTCTACATAGATTGCGAAGAGGAAGAAGAAAAGGAGCAAGAAAGGTAAAAATAAGAGGATATACTCCAGGAACAAAGCCTAGATAAAGAAGAAATGAATCCAACCATATCTTGTAATGCATTGGCGGGAATTACCACTCCTCAAACCATCAAGATAGAAGGACAAATCAAGAAGAAAAAGGTAATAGTGTTGATTGATTCAGGAAGTACCCACAATTTTATTCATTGTAAGGTAGCAAAATAATTGAATTGCTTCTTATATCCAGCACCAGAGTGTCAAGTAATGGTTGCAAATGGAGGAACAATAAATTTCTTTGGAAAGTGCCATAATATCAAGCTATCGATGGGAGAATATGTATTGACTAGCCCAATGCTTTCCATTCCAATGGGAGGTGCTGATGTTGTACTAGGAGTCCAATGGCTACAATCCTTGGGTACAATAGCTTTTAATTTTCAAGAACTTTTCATGAAATTTTCTGTGGAAGGAAAGGAAGTTGAATTAAGGGGTATTGCAGGGAAACCGAGAAAGATAATCAGCTCTAACGGTATGACAAAGCTTCTAAAAAAGGAACAAAGGGGTGTAATTGCACAATTATGTTCGCTAGATGTTTCCACATTGCAACCATCTATTTATCCAGATCTCCAAAAAGCCTTGGACAATCATTCCAAGGTATTTGAGACTCCCAAAGGTCTCCCACCTATTCGTGATCATGATCATGCTATTCATCTGATTCCAGGAAGTGTTCCTCCAAACATCAGGCCGTACAGATATCCCTATGCCCAAAAGAGTGAAATTGAACGTTTGGTTGCAGAAATGTTAGAGGCTGGTATAATTCAACCGAGTCAAAGTTCTTTCTCTACTCCAGTAGTATTAGTGCACAAGAAGGATGGATCATGGCGCATGTGTCCGGATTATAGAGAGGTCAACAAGCTCACTATTAAAGATAAGTTTCCCATTCCCGTCATTGATGAATTACTGGATGAATTGCATGGATCAATTTACTTCACCAAGTTGGATCTTCGTTCAAGATATCATCAAATCAGAATGAAGACTAAAGACATTCCGAAAACAACATTTAGAACTCATGAGGGTCATTATGAATTTTTGGTCATGCCTTTTGGCCTTACCAATGCACCTTCAACATTTTAAGGTTTGATGAATTCCATTTTCAAACCATTCCTTAAAAAATTTGTGTTAGTATTTTTTGATGATATACTAATCTACAACAAGTCTTGGAAGGATCATGTTGAACATGTTGACAGGGTGCTAGAACTATTGGAGGAGAAACAATTATATGCAAAAAGATCCAAATATTTCTTTGGAGTACAAGAGGTGGAATATTTGGGTCATATTGTATCTCATGAAGGAGTTAAGGTAGACCCTAGCAAAATTAAAGCCATTAAGGAATGGAAAATCCCCACATCCATAAAGCATCTGCGAGGATTTCTTGGGTTGACAGGGTATTATCACAAGTTTGTTAAGAATTATGGGAGAATAGCAGCACCTCTAACAACATTATTGAAGAAAGATGCATTTTCATGGACTCTAGAAGCAACAAAGGCCTTCGAACATCTTAAAGAGGCAATGTGCCAAGAATCGGTCTTAGCTACACCAGACTTCACAAAAACCTTTATTGTGGAATGTGATGCTTCAGGAAATGGAATTGGTGTTGTTTTAATGCAATATGAAAGACCCATTGCTTTTGAAAGTCGTCTAATCAAGGGAAAGTTTTTACACAAAGCTATTTATGAGAAGGAAATGTTGGAAATACTCCATGCACTTAAGAAATGGTGACCCTACCTAATGGGAAGACACTTCAAGGTAAAAACAGATCATGATAGCCTTAAATACTTTTTAGAACAAAGATTATCCTCTGAAGAGCAACAAAAGTGGGTCACAAAGATGTTGGGTTATGACTTTGAAATCATCTACAAAAAAGGGAAGCAAAATGTGGTGGGAGATGCACTCTCAAGAAAGGATGAGGATGTGGAAGCATTTTTGTGCGCCATTTCTATTACCCAACTAGATTGGATAAAAGAAGCAAGGGAGGAATGGAAGAATGACAAAGTAGTGTGGGCACTTATTCGAAAGTTACAACAAGATTCCAGTACGTTTGATACATTTAGCTGGCAAAATGATTTTTTATGGTACAAAAATCGCTTATACCTCTGTAAGAATTCCCAACTAAAACAAAAAATTCTTATGGAATTGCACACTTCTCCCTTAGGAGGGCACTCATGATTTTTAAAAACTTACCATAGGGTTAAGAAGGAATTTTTTTGGGATGGCCTTAAATCGGATATTCAAAAATTTGTGGCAGAATGTTTGGTTTTCCAACAAAATAAAGTTGAAACAATTAAGACACTAGGTCTATTACAACCTTTATACATACCAAGCCAACATTGGGAGGAGGTTTCAATGGATGTTATCACAGGGTTACCCAAGTCTGAGGGAAAGAGTGTCATCATGGTGGTAGTTGACAAATTTACCAAGTATGCACACTTTTGTGCATTATCACATCCATTTAAAGCCAGTATATTCTCTACTGCATTTATGGAAACAATTCAAAAGCTACATGGAAACCCAAATATTATTGTAAGTGACAAAGATCCCATTTTCCCTGGAAATTTTTGGACAGAATTAATTTCTTGTCTTGGTACTCAATTAGCTCATAGCTCATCTTATCATCCTCAATCTAATGGACAAACTGAGATAGTAAACAAATGTTTGGAAGGATATCTTCGTTGCTTTGTATATGATAAACAAACACAATGGGTCAAATGGTTGCCTCTGGCTGAATGGTGGTATAACACTTCCTTCCATACAACAACAAAAATGACCCCATTTATGGCACTTTATGGATATCAACCACTATCCATCACATCATATCTAAGAGAAAATTCTAAGGTTCAAGCACTGGAACATCACATCAAACATCAACAACAAGTCCTCCAACTCTTAAAGGATAACCTCGTGTTGGCACATAATAGAATGAAACAACAGGCAGATCAACATCGCAACGAAAGAAGTTTTGATGTAGGTGATTGGGTATTCCTACGGCTACAACCATATAAGCAAATGTCCCTTAAGCAAGCTAAGAAGAATAATAAATTATCACCAAAGTATCATGGTACGTACAAGGTGTTGCAAAAGATTGGTACTATGGCATACAAATTGGAGCTTCCAGCAACTTCTCGATTGCACCTAGTTTTCCATGTTTCATGTTTAAAGAAGGTTATAGGTGACAAGCTCCCAGTTCAAACAATATTGCGAGAACTTAACGAGGAAGGAAAAATTATATTGGAACCAGAAGCAGTCATAGAAACAAGAACTCGACAGCTATGAAATCGATCAATTTCAGAGTATCTTATCAAGTGGAAGAACTTATCCACTAAAGATTCCACATGGGAGGATGAGAATTTTATATAGAAGCATCCAGAACTACTCAAGTGTTGAGGACAACACATTTTTGAAGGAGAGGGGCATGTTGGGTCCCTATAATACTAGTGATTACCCCATTACTATTGTAGTTCCATCTCTTATTAATATTGCTGTGCCCATATTATCCCCATATTGTTATTACTGTGCCCCATAGAATCTCTCTATTGTTATTTTTGTGGCTTTATATTATTATTGTTAGGTCAGCTAGGTTATATTATGACTCCTTAGACTCCTATATATAGAAAGGAGGTTTTTGTCATTTGTATCATCCAAGAATTGTTCATTTATGTAATGTAAAGAAGGTTTCCCCCTCGAAGAGGCTGAATTATAAGGCATTGATCTATCTTTTCTTGAGTTGGTTTCATAACAATATATATATGTGTGTGTGTGTGTTTAATTTTTATTGTATTTATTGTATTCATTCGCCTGTGTATTCACCTATGTATTTGACCCATATATTATTTCATTTGCTTGTGTATTCTCCACGGGATGTGCCATAAACCTTAATCAACACACAAGAATAAGATTCACATGCTCGAGGGGAAGAAGATTCACTTTCCGTGAGCACCAAGAGGTCAGCAGGAGAGCACCAAGATGAGAGATGGAGGTAAGTATGAACTCCTCTATTATGTTTTGTTTAAGCCTCTTTTATATGAATGGATTCATGGTGTCTGAAGTCTGTGTCACCACATTCAAAACATTTTTATTGAAAATTGAAATTGGTTGAATCTCAAGGTTTTTCTAAACAATTTGGCACCAATTTGATGAATTTAAAATCAAACCCTGGCCTGATCTCAAAATTGAACCCTAACAATGTATAAAAATAAAACCCTAGTTGTGCCCTCCTTGTGGTTTCATTTACCAAGGCTTGATCCTATTATCACTTGATGCCTAATTTTTTCCTCCACGATGCGTGAAAACTCTAGAGCCCTGACATGGTTTTATTCGTTCACCCGATGTCAATTTTATTCCTCCAACCAATGTCGAGACACTTTTCATTCCACAAGACAACATCCATGTGAAGAATGAAATACCCATTTGGAAAAACTAGGTTCCTAGCTGAATCAACCCCACAAAAACACTTAGAGGGGGAAACACAAATCTTGGGTAGGTGATCTCTACGAACTTAGATGAAATTCATACTGAAATGGGTACAAGTAGAAGGTTGTAATACCTAATCTCAAGGTCCGTTGAGCCCTCGTTTTGGAGATAAAAAACAAGTAATTCCTCAAAAAGCACAAGGATGGAAATTAAATTATTTACCTCCCATGGAAAAGGAAACAATCAAGTGCATTCACATATCATACCTGTGAGGTCCCACCTTACCATCCATCAATAATATAGAGAAGTAGAGGTCACATTAATCACTACTAATCATTTTTTTTGTAACATTACTAACTTAGTTATCACATAATCATGTTAATTCATTTATTTTAATATAAGAATATCATATAACAAGTCAGGGATAACTTTCCCTTCAAACCAATTCCAAAACAAATGTCCTCTCAAGTTTAAAAGATGATAACATGTGCTCTTTTCATATTTATACATGAGCTATAAGTAAGACTCGAAATAAATTCCACCATAATTCCATGTGCGAACATTAAGCTAGATCAACCTATTTGATCTCCTAGATTATGCTAAATACACTCCATTTATTGAATCTTGATATCATAACCACAAAACTATTATGCTTCTTTTACAAAAATCACATATAAGTGTATGAGTATTAACCTACCTTAACAAGGTAACTGAGGGAAGAATATGCCTCTCTTCATCAATAAATCTAATAAATATGATATGTTTATGAAATGGAATAAAAAAATATATTGACCCAACAACATTTAAAAATTTATCAATTAAAAATTCTCAATCACAATTATTAAGGCAATGCTTCAATCACGAGAATTGTATAATGAATGTTGTAGCAAGAACAATTACTATTACCAATTTAGAAGCATATTATTCTTCAAAAAGTGCTAAGTAAAACAATGGAATTGCATAAATTGGGCACAAATGGTTGTCTTCTACAATCATTGATGCTTAATATTACACCCATGAATACATGTAGCTCGACCAAACTTATTATGCTCACTTGCACAAGTAATTAGATCCTACATAATCGTTTATTGAAAATTGTTTCCAAAAACAAACCTCCCCCTTTTTTTTTCATGATAGCATTAGATGATAAAAGCAATAACTGTCCTATTGAAATTTTCTCTATTGACACTTCAGCAAGATTATTAAATTCATTTTCACATTCATACAAAAATTTGCAGACATAGGAAGCTATATCTATTGAAATTTCTAGTACACAAAAGCTGAATTCATTAAGACATTTAATCTAATGATTTATGTGCATAAAGATACAACCATTGAGGCCTTTTGACAAGCACTTTGCAACCATGTAATCTACAATCATTGAGGAATTTTGTCAAACAATTTGCAAGCATGTAATCTACAACCATTGAGGCATTTTGTCAAACACTTGGCATCAATGAATTTGATATTTTTCTTTAACCTATTTAACTCATAAAATTCAGAAATTGAAACTTCAAATGTTGGTATCTTAAAACATGGACTAAATAATCTTAGTCTTTCATCAAAATTCGACAACAAGTGCACATAACTGAGAACAACAATCTGCAAAAATCAACTAGATTTATGATCTGGGTTCTGAAAAGTATTTTTTTGGAATCAAGTGGGGGGTTACAGGGCCTAATGGCACATATACCCCTTGATGTTGAGCTGAATTACAACAAAAATTCCCAGGGATGTGATTTATTAAAACAACAACAAAAAAAATTCCTACTATCTCATTGATCAATTTTATCAAACACTTGGTGTGAAAACTTCATCTACAACTGTACACAAAGAAAGAAAACCCAAATTTATGCTAATATAATATTTTCATCAACTCATGGCAACCTGTTATGGACAAAAATTCATTATAAACTGAACTTAAAAATGTTGACAACACATTCTTGTTTTAATCCCCCACATGTACATTCTCAACTACAAATGCATTCATTATTGGTTAGATGAGAATTAACTTTGTAAATATCTCATAAACATTCACGAGTAGCAATTTCAGATAAATTGAAATTTATACAATGCTCTAAACTAATGATAAACTAAAATTTCAAGAATTCTTAAGAACATACCTGGCTGTGTATTTGTACAACTCCAAAAAGATAGGAATGTGCTCCAACTCCAATGAGAGTATGCATATCCTTACCAACTCATTGTGAACCATTCGATTTTCCACCCAACCATATCTAGGGAGAAATTCTCCCCCTGGAACCCTTGAGCTATAAGAGCTCACAAGTAGTACCAAAATATAGTAGTAGAGAGATATATAGGGCAAACCAAGGAAAATAAGTTTCACTTCATCTCAATACCACACATGGAAAACCCCACCAGGTAGAACTACTTAGTAATTTAGTTTAGGAATTTCAGATTCATTTTGACAACATTTGGATACTCTCCAAGAATCTCCCTCTCACAATCCTCTTCAAGTCTCTCCAACCCTTGGTATTACAATGCACCCCCTTTCTCAAGTGAGAATACATGAGACACGTATATCGGAGGAACAACCAATTCTTTTCATAAAGGAGGAGTAATATGCATGCCTCGTATTCCATTTAGAGGAGTGTAACTCATGCCATTAAGGATAGGTATGCATGCCTTAGTTAAGGAGAGTGTAACATATGCATTAAAGAGAGTGTAGGGATCAATCTTTTATGACATGTCTTTAATGAATGTAAGAGGAATATGCCATTCTTTGAAGAGTGCATAAAAGAGAGTGTAATGTATTATTAAAAGAGAGAGAGAGAGTTACATAGATCCATGAGAGTCATCAAGGAGAGAGGTGTGAAGTGATTGAGGAGATGGAGGTGACTTGTAATTCCCTTTTAATAATAATATCATAGTATCATGAAAGATACTAATAATATTAATAATATTGAGGATTAAGTTGAGATTGAACTATTAGGATTGATTAATGATAAGTTAAGTGATTTTATTTCAACTATACTTGATTACCTATTGATTGAAGGTGATTTACTATTTTTGGAAAGTCACACTTGAGATGCTAGATATGAATTTCTATTCTTAGAAAGTCACTCTAGAATTGCTAGAAATGAGATTTTATTAAGGAAATTCATCCTTGAGATGCCCATGAGTGGTATTTTTCTTATGGAAAATAGGGATTCCGCATCCCTATTGCATGCATATCCGTGCCTTAGTAGATTGAGGACTCTGCACCCTTATCTACCCCAAGGATTCAAGATTCCACACCTTGATCTTTTAAATATTTAGGACTCTGCGTCCCATCTTTTTATTTTTATTTTAATTTTTTTATATATAGATCCAAGACTCCATGTCTTTATCTTTCATGGATTTAGGACTCCGCACCCTAATCCTTTTATTATAGATCCAAGGCTCCACGTATTTATCTTTCATGGATTTAGGACTTCAAGCCCTAATTTCCATGGATTCTCATCTACTCTGCTTTGAAACTCCGCACTTCACCTTAAGGTATCGATTGTGAGCTCATACCCATCTGATAGTTTGTTGGTAAGGTCTTGTTCCAAGCCCTACACACATCACAATCTCATTGATCAAAGGAATCAAATGAATTCATAAATAACTTATTCACATTTTACCAAGGATTGTGCATGACTTCCATAGTCATTTTGGTTTTGTAGAAATGACTTCTGCAGTCATTTATAACTCAAGCTTCCTTGTTGGCAATGTCCAAGTCCCCTCCCACATCCTGTTTAGAAAAATATTAAGCATATATAATCATACAAATCAGTATCATCCATAGATCATAATTAACCATATGTTCCTCATAACCATTATCATCCATGGATCTTATGTGTCTCAATCTTGGATCACCATCCACGCCATACACTTATGTCAAAACTAGGACACCAAAAGAGAAAACATTGATAATATGTACTTAACCAAAATCATTTTTATACACGCAACCATAAATATTGTCATAAGAACACAACAACCAGGTGATCCAAACTAGGTTTATAACATAAAAGCATATACATAAGTGTGAGATTCATAATATTATATCATTCCATCAAAATGACCCTCTCCAAGTGTCACAAAACTAGCATTGTCAAGGTGGGACACTACATACCCCCCCTCTTTGATTAAACTTGGCTCGAAGTTTTCTTATAGTTGATATATATATATATATATATATAGATATATATCTTTCAAAAATCCAATCAGGTTGTCCATGAAGACAAACATTCCATTATTAATCAAGTACCCTGTATAGTCATGCCATACTAGATAGATTTGACATACACCATAATACATACTATATCAAAACAATCATCTAATAAATCACATTATATCTAGATACTATTATCTATTAATGATATAACATATAAAACATATATTCATATAATTGAAAATGAGCACACATTACACATATTTTCTTTTCCCTATCTAATGCATTAAGAATTCAATAATATTTCATGTGTCATTTTCTTAGGTTTCTATAAAAATAATGATCTTTCCAACTCACAAACAACTCCAACATTAGTTGTATAAAAAAAATAACGGTCCATCCCATCTCACAATCAAATTTGCATACTAAAATCATCAAATCATCCACGTACAATTTCCATTGCAACCACACAACAAAATATGTCATATATATAAGCCATTCTTTTTTTTTTAAACTAACAAGCTAAGGTTCCGTACAGTTCTCATTAACCCACTTTTGTATTATAGACCATTCCTTAGTTCCCATAATATTCATTATTATTCACATCTCTTACTTGAGAATCAATTATGAATGACTTTGTTAGAATATATTCATTCCGAATACAAATTAGTGATATATTTTCGAAAGCGGCTTGTGATCAAGAAAAACTCTCATAATTATACAAATATGATAACTATATTATTGAATCTATCTTGATAACTATAAAATCACTCATGTTTTCTATTAAGTAATTAATCAATTCATTTGGTTTCAGGTCTTATTCCTTACTATTAATACATACACAAAAAAAAGCTATGAAAACCATATATTTCTCAAAATATTAAGAATCTTGTTGAATTTAAATAAGATTTAGACTATCACAAGGGAATTTCTAGCCTAAATCTAAGGTTGTTGTTGTTGTTATATTTTTGTTTTTTGGTCTAAGGAGAATTACCACCCTCTCAAAATATTACAAACTTTTGTAGAACTAATAACTACTCATACAACTATACATTCAAGTACAAATTACTAAATCCAACAATCTCTTCCATTCCACATACACACAATCATCTTAGGTTTCTAAATCATGCAACCATTCCAATGCATCAAAATGTGGTCTCACTCTCCTTTAATTTCTCCCTCAAAAAAATGCCACAAGCACGTATTCTTGTAAAACAAGAACTCAAATAAGCTTTTAATTAATCACATATATTTTTCCTTTAAGTTCAAATAAAACAAAGTTCTCACCACAAAACATTTTTATCTTCTAAACATGTTGTTACAAGTTAATCAAATTTCAAGAAAGCGGTTCATCAAGTTCATAAAAAATATGAATTTTGACTTGATCGCCTAAATAACAATTGTTTAGATCAGTTTATGAGTTCAATCCTCATAATTTCTCTAATTAATTTAGTTGAAATAGAATTTCTTTAAAAATGAATTCCTCAGGAAAAGTACACATGTTCATATCTTGAAATTCAAACTAAATTCCTAATGCTATTGCATGTATCTATTAATTAAAAAAACACAGAATAACTTATTATACAAGGATTCTCATGCATCACCATCAATATTCCTAATGTTGCAAATAAATTTGTTTTTAACTAGCTCATAATTGGATTATATTTATAGAAATTTTCATCATAATCATGTATAATCTTGTTTTATTCTTAATAATAATTATTTTGGTAAGCAATGTCAATTTATATGAGAATAGTTCATATGTACATAATATTTTTTTCACAATAATAGTTTACTTATATTGTTGTAAACTCCTATAAACATAAAAAAAGAAAATATAAATTAAGGACCATTGAGGTATTCCAAAGTACGTTCTTCCTAGTTATATATTTTGGTCATTTTTCCCACAAAAGGGCCAATAGAGGTTATAATTGAGATTGGATTACTCAAGGCATCAAATTATTAAATTAAGGTGGGATGAAGTGTGTGCCATGAGATCAAAGAGATTGTTTAGAGTGTCTAAATTTTCAAGTTTCTTACCTCATAGAATGATCAGGATCATTTGGGACTCACTTTCCTAGTCCTTGATAGTAGTGAGGTGCTTTCCTACCTCCAAAGTATGCTTGTACCTTGTCAAATTATTGATAAAACTTTGCCACTAGAAGAATCAATGGATGAGAATATAGAGGAAGATGAGAGAAGTTAGTGTTGAAGAATCTAGGGGAATTAGGTTAATAAGATTTGTCTGACGATGATAACTATTTGTGAGGTATTTTTTACTTTTTCTTATTAGCAAAATATTCTCTTGTTATTATTAGAGTGTGCTTTATTACTTCATCAAATAGTTACCAAAAAAAAAGAGACAAGAACACAAGATGTTGGATTTTTTCCAGGGCCAAAACCTCTCACTCTTTGAGAGGAAAACCCACAAAAAATTGACGAATGCCAAGACCAAGACCTTGACCTAATAACCACTCCAAGACCAAGATACGAGTTCTCTTATACTTCTATCTTCTAGATTCTCCCTCCACTATTGAGGCTTCATTACTAGAGAAATTTGAAATTAATCACTGCAATATCACTGTACTGTAAGCATATTCGAATTGCATCATTATCAAGACTGTGTTTAGCACTGGATATTCTTGTTGTGGCAACATCGAGATAATATTCTTATCGCACTGTCTTCTTCTTGTGGCAACACCGAGATAATATTGTTATCGAACTGTAGTTTCCTTTTATCATTAAACGGTAGTATGTCTATACTTTCTGTCACTGTGATTGTAGAAGGTTCCAAATTTTCTTGATACCACTGAACTATAACATCTCCATTGGATTGTGATTCCTTGTTGACTTCCAATTGTACCTTTCACTGAAATGTGGATGATCCATACTCTGTTGTGTGGACAGACTTCCAAAATGCTTCACTGTGGTATCTGAAATCTTCTACTATGATTGCCCTTTGAAACTACAGAAGGATCTGAGTTTTTTACTTTGTTACCCATTCGAAACATTGAACTTCTCACTATAATTGTAATGCGAAAATCTCAGAGATAGGCACGGTTTTTTGTGTCTTGATGCCAAGAGTCCAGCTGGGTATTTATGGTAGTATTATCATACATTAAGCCGACGTTAACATTCAAATATATGTGTCATTTTAAGTGAGCTGACATAAGTTTATTTAATTCATCTTGCAGGCTGACATCAAGAAGACCGTGCTTGTCTTTTTGGAGGTATTTTCTAGGCACTAGGTTGACTCGTATACATTTTACATATGCTCAAGAGGATCTCTTCATACATGAAATTAATCGTTTGACCTTAATAACAAATCCTAAGGCTCTCAATGGGAGCCATCTAAAAATAAACTCTTTCTCATGAAACCCATGAAGCAAGGCATTACAAAAATAATTTTATTTCTTTTATTTCATCATTTACAAAGATCATAGATACATGTCATTATGAAGACCAAACCTAGTTACATTTTACAACACTCCCTCTTAACTAGGGAGGTATTCATAATGGTACTTGGTCATTCTCAATCTGAAGAATTTCTCATAAGAAGAAATAGATTGGTAACCCATCTGTATAGAATCATAGTAACCAACCTTAATTCCACAACAAGGCCTTGACTAAAAACTCTATCTCTCATAGATTAGAGCACAATGTTGGTGAGACCAATGACTATAGACACCTTCATTACTGTCTCTCAAGGTACATACCCACCCGGGTGTTCACTGAGTATGACCTTCTAGGACTATTCTTATCATGGGTTCCCAACCCTCAAAGAATATTGGTCCTCTTGCCTACTCTTATCTTGGATGCCCTACACATCCTCAAAGAGCATTAGATGCCAGATGATTACCCAATCCTCCATTCTTTATTCCTAAGTGAAGACAAGAATGTTGTGTATATCTATCCTTCTAAACTAGGGAAGATATGCCCATTCATGTAAAGGAATGTACCCAAGCTCCCTCTTAATTAGGGACTTACAACAACTCGACTAAATTCTTGAAGAGCCCCTTCCTTCGATGTCATGAATTTCTTTGTCCAAAAGTCTTCACCTTTTGTGGATTCTACATAGGGCACGAACCATCCATCACTTTCATCCACGAGTCAATCATGTCATCGTTCCTTTTATCAGAAAGTGATCCAACAATCTTCATCTGGCCTTGCTTCATGTCATGCTATTTTCTTCATGCCATATTTTTTAGAAAGATATTACATACTTATATATGGTCCTCTTTGGAAGTCATCCCCAGTTCTTCCCTTTAGCAGTCCTGCATAAGCCCATCCAGATATTTTTTCAAAAATAAGAAATGAACACTTAAATCAAAATTACCCCCGTGATGGTATTTCATCATGAAATCTTCTTGTAGGTATCAACATCCTGCATACATGTTGACACATCTCCCAAAGATATCCATTCTCAAAGGTCTCCATCTTTTTCAGACTTCCATCAGAGTCTTCATATCTTTCCAGGACGTTTCCTAGTCAAATGTTGTTGGTATTTTGGATGTTGATCACCTTTATTATGGTTGCATAACTCATGATCTCTTCCTCTTACACATTCCATTCCCAAGAGATTCCAATAAGATTTCCTTAATTATAGTTAACCACCTCATACTTCATATGAGGACATATTATGTTGATTTCATATAGTGTGACTTATGCCTTCCTGCATCCTTTCACAGGAGGAGATCCTTTTCCCTTGATCACACTTCTCAAGATATAAATAGTGATCCATGTTACCTGCAACCATACGACATGACTTTATACTATTAAATACAAGTATACGTACCTCATATTACCTTTAGGTCATCTAGGCTTTTTTCAATAGATTGAAAAAAAATATTCAACCCCTTGATCTAATTCATTTATCATGTGATCATATCATGATCACATGAAATCCACAGGCTGGAGTTCCTGATGAAACCTTTTCTTCTTCTCTATATCGGTGAGCCTTCCAATGAGGATTCCATTTCGCATATCCTTACAAAATAGATGTTTCCCTTTCTGAATTGATGTATGATGAGACCTGTCCTGGATGACTTATTACTTTGATCTTCCAATGAGGTCACCAAGAGCTATATCTTCCAAAATTGACTACCATAGATTTTGTTCCAACAGTCCTTCATGTTTTCCTATGGTGGTGTCACGAGCTCTTACTTCTAATGCTTCTACTTCCTTGTTCTTCCTTCTTTCAGCTTCATTTCTTTGGTGACATGGACTTCTTCTCTATTCTTCTTGTTATTGTCCTTGTTTAAGCTAAGAATAGTATTTCCTATAAAGTACATAATCTTTTACTTCCATAGCATTGAATTTCAACTATGCTCTTTTTCCCTTTTCTGAGTACCAAGATTTTCCAAATTTCCTTTCCTTCCAGCAAATGTTTAAGTCCTCAACACTTTTACCCTCAACTTTTCTTCTTCTATCTTGCATATAAATAACAAGTTGAATGAGGTAGCTTACTTATCCCATGAATTTTTTTACCCTCGTGATGATGTCACGAGTTCTTGTTTCTAATGCTTCCATGATTTCACACTGCACCTTATTGTAGACATAACCGATGCATGATCTAGGAGCCATAAAGAGACCTATAGGGAAAGAGACTATCTTAATGATTTATTAATCCCTCTTACAATGGAATTCCTTTCCCTCAGTTCCTCCTATCCTTTCCAGTGATATGAACTTTCTTTTCATGTAATGTTCATAATTCTTCTTCCATTTTATTTTACGTCTGCAAGTTTATGTGAGAGGACCATAATATTTTTTTCCCATGAATTAAAAGGAGACCTTTTTCATTGATATGTTCAAATGAATTCACTTATCTACAAGGAATATGATAATCCTCCTTATTCCATGCAAGGACCTTTGATGACCAATCCAACTTATAGATCTCCTTGCAACCACAAAGTCATTTTCACCAAATTGATTAAAGAATGAAAAATAATTACTTGACATGTGAAGATGAAATCTTCACCTTTATCATGTTGAAGGTGGTTGAAGTAGATGCATTGATGCTTCTTTCAAATGAGATCCTTGTTGCAATGATAGGAAGATTTCCTTCTTGCCTTCAAGATATTTTGACTTATACATTTGATCCTTATGATTAACAAATTGTTGACATACTTGAGATGTTACTGTATTGCTATCACACAAGTGGACTATGAAACCTTGTAGAATTGTATTGAAGTTACAACATCATGTAGAACCATAGAGCATCAAGGTCACTTGCTATAATCATCACCTTATAGTACCGAGACCTATCACTTATTATTATTATGACTATATCAATGGACACCTTCATTCCACATTCAACACTATCCGTACAAACTATGACTGTGATATAGTGAGACCTATTTCTGAGAACTATGTTATAGATGATCTACTTCTATATGCCATCGAGTATGTATCATCAAGCTATGGGAATCTGAGTTTTCAAGGCTGTACTCTTTATAGAAAGGATTCAATATGAGGTTGTGACTATCATTGGTATGTTGAGATAATGCCATTGTGAGATTATTGAGCTCACTGTGGTATGACATATAACGAGACTATGAGAGGCACCGAAACTGTTGCCATGTACCCAAGACTATTATCATGAAATTATCTGAAAACTTCAGATATGGATCAGTCTCATTGTAGTACTTATCCTAAATTATCTTAATGTAATACCCAAATGAAATTACAGTCCTATAGTCTTAATCTAAGTTGAGGTACTATAGTCTAGGTCCGAGATTCTTCCTATAAGCCTATTCAGGACAATTCTTCATTTGAGACTATAAACCAATCCTTGAGTGTCATTGTAACCATAAATTTAGAAGCCCTTGTTGAAACTTGATCCTTGAATGTCTCTTTTATGCCCTTCCTTTAACTTCAATGCCTTAGATCTAAAACCATGTTGAAGAATCTAGAGAAATTAGGTTAATAAGATTCCTTTGACGATGATAACTATTTGTGAGGTACTTTTTACTTTTTCTTATTAGCACAATATTCTCTTGTTATTATTAGAGGGCATTTTATTACTTCATCAAATAGTTACCAAAACAAAAGAGACAAGAACAAAAGATGTTGGCTTTATGCCAGGGCCAAAAATTCTCACTCTTTAAGAGGAAAACCCGCACAAATTCTTCTTATAGAGATTTCAATTGACGAATGCCAAGACCAAGACCCTTAACTTAATATCCACTCCAAGACCAAGACACGAGTCCTCTTCTAATTCTGTATTCTAGATTCTCCTTCCACCGCTGAGGCTTCATTACTAGAGAAATCTGAAATTCATCATTATAATATCACGGTACTGTAAGCATATCTGAATTGCATCATTATCAAGATTGTGTTTAGCACTGAATCTTCTTCTTGTGGTAGCACCGATATAGTCTTCTTATCGAATTGTAGTTTCCTTTTATAATCAAACTGTAGTATGTCTATACTTGTTGTCACTGTGATTGCAGAGGGTTTCAATTTTTCTTGACACCACCGAATTGTAGCATCTCCATCGGAATATGATTCCTGTTGACTTCCAACTATACCTTTCACCTAAATGTAGATGATCCATATTCTGTTCTATGGACATAATTCCGAAATTCTTCATTGTGACCTTCAAAATCCTTCATTAGGGTATCCAGAATCTTCTACTGTGACTATCCTTTGAAACTACAGAAAGATTCGAGTTCTGTACTTTGTTACCCATCCGAAACAATGAACTTCTCACTGTAATTGTAATGTGGAAATCTTAAGATAGATACGATTTTTTGTGTCTTGATGCGAAGAGTCCAGCTAGGTATTTATAGTAGTTTGATCATATATTAAGCCGACCTTAACATTCGAATAGATGTGTCATTTTAAGTGAGACAACATAAGTTTATTTAATTCATCTTGAAGGCCAACATCAAGAGGACGTGCTTGTCTTTTTGGAGGGATTTTCTAGACACTAGGTTGACTCATATACATTTTACATATGCTCAAGAAGATCTCTTTCATACATGACATTAATCCTTTGACCTTAATAAAAAATCATAAGGCTCTCAATGGGAGCCATATAGAAAAAAACTCTTGCTCATGAAACCCATGAAGCAAGGCATTAAAAACATAATTTTATTTCTTTTATTTCATCATTCACAAAGATCATAATTACATGTCATTATGAAGACCAAACCTAGTTACATTTTACAATAGGTAGAAGGGTGGATTTTCCGAGATAACACTCTCATTTTCCTCCATTAACTTCATCATTTTAGCCTCCAATGAACACCAAATTTAGTTAAGAGTCAACCTTGGAGTTATTTTTGACACCTAATCTTTAGGTATTAGGAAAACATTATAAATAATAAAGTTAGAAGGTGAAGAGACATTGGAACATGAATTCCAAGTGTCTCCCTCTCAATGTATATATCAATAATTTTTCTCAATGGGAAAGTATTATTCGTGGAGTTACCAATGCCTGTCCTAACATGATATCAAAGTTACAGGTCCCATTTTGTCTTTTATCCTTGGTAAATCATCTCTCCCTTGATAGAAAATTTGTCTTCATTCCCTGCTTTGCCCTCTACAAAATTCAGAGTGTTAATTCTCTGTTGGTGTGTACATTGACTTATCTCTTTGGATTCTCTGTGCGATGAACCTTTTCCAACATCCATGTGTATTAATTCTGTGTTTAAATTCTTTGTAGCAGTCTTGAGAAATGTGTGAAATCAATTGAAGGTTGTATTCTATGTGCGCAATGCATCTCTGTGAATTTTCAAAGTCCTTGTGTTCAAACTCTGGTTGTATCTCTAGTTCGTCAAAGGGAAAAATAGTATGGTCATATCTTGACATGGTATGGAATTGACGTTGGAACTTTCATTGTTTGAAACCCTATGTATGGTTCAACCATGAATGGTGGCTGTTGCATTGACTGCATCACCACTGATCCTACGTTAAATCACCATGCGAAGTGTGTTGATTGATTGAAGATTTTCATATGCTAGTGTTGTCATATTATATGTGCGTTGGTATGTGATATGAATTGACTTTATATGTGCATTGAAACCTATGTAATGTGCATTGAAGGGATTGGGTTGCATTAATTTGAGAGTTGTTTTGAAACCTTTATATATATATGCCTTCTCTTTGTTGTATTGGAAGAGCGTGAATCTGCATCAGTTATGTGCATTTGGATTTGAGAATTGTTTAATATATACATATTGAAACTCTTATATATGCACTTTGTGGTCGTGAGTTATGGTTGAATTGAAGGCTAACATTTTTGGTTAGCATTTTATTTCCATAAGTGTTGTTTTTAAGGATAACACAAGTATACAATTTGAATTGTAATCTCAAGGAAGGTAGAGGTAATGTGAGGTGTGATTATTGTTAAAAATTCATTCTCTTATTTCTATAGTTGGAGTAGTTCTCATTGGCAAAGAGAACTACCATGAATGGTCTAGAAAGATAATTCATGCCCTCATTTTCAATGAATTGTGGAAATAAGTTTATGAAGATGTTGGGAATACACCTTAAAAGCCCACATCAGAAAAAGAGCTCACCATATAGGAAAATAAGAACAACAAGTCCTATGCCTTGATTTCGGCATTAGTAAATAAATAGGTGAGTTGTCATATTTCACCATTTATAAATTCCTTTGAAGCTTTAACGAAGTTGAAAAACTTACTCACACTCTGAGGTTGAAATAGTGTAACCTATGATCAAACTCTTCAATATTAAATTGAAAGATGTTGATCCCCTTTCCTTAGCCTCTAAAATCATAACTATTTTGCATGAAGTAGAAGACACTAGTGTTAATATGAATGTTCCTCTCATAAATTTCGTCAAGGCACTATATCCCACATATTATGTTTATCTTGAGTCATTACAAGCCAGTGGAAAACTTAATGAGATTTCCTTAGAATCTCTTATGGAGAAGTTTTTTGAAAGAGAGAAAGCTTTTGGGAAGAAGAAGATATCTACTTAGTCTTCTAAAGAAATTGCGCCCCTTGCATAGAAATAGAAGAATTAGGCACATGATTCTTCTAGAGGAAGAGGTGGCATAAAAGGATGTGGAAAGAAGAATAATAGAGGCAGGGGGGCAAACATTACCAAGGTGGAAGACCTGATCTTCATTTCATATGCTATAACAAAAATGGACATGATGCTTCCACATGCAAGCTCTCTTGGGATAAAATCAAACAAGAAAGAAATGAAGAGAAACACAAATCACCAGATCGAGGGAAAGGTAAAGCACCCAAATCTGCTCATTAAATTATGACACATTGCAATATTGGAGTAACTAAAGACTTGTTTAATGTTTCACTTTCTTCGGGGAAAGATGCATGGTTGCTTGATTCAGGAGAAGCTTTCCACATGACCTTTCAAAGAGATTTCTTTGAATAATTCAATGACAATGTAGATGGAGTAGTATACTTTGCAGATGAGTCAAAACTCAATCCATTCAGACTTGGCACCATTAGGCTCAAACTGCCTAGCCTCATGGATTGTGGGATCCCAAATTATACCCACACTCATTTAAAGAAGATCTTAGCAATGGATTCTGCTGTGATACTCTTCTTGTAGGTTGCCAAAATCGCCATCTTAGAGAATCCATCGATGACCACGAACACGCAGTCATTGCCATTCTTAGTAGAAGGAAGGCCCAACATGTAATCCATGGAGATGGATTCCCAAGGCCAACTAGGAGTAGTAAGAGGAGTATATAGGCCTTGCTTCTTGATTGTTGGTTTGGAAATGGCACATGAAGTGTAGGATCTGATGTACTTCCCAACATCCTATTGAAGGTTGCAGCACTGCCATTATTTTCTCTACTCTGAAATGTTCAACAACTTAACTTTAGTAAATAATCCTAGCACGCTTGCTTGTAGTAACATAGAGGTGTCCTAGGTGGCATAATAATGTACCCTATAGGTGAAAATCAAGAACTTTCTTGCCTTCTAGGAGCATCTGGTATGTGTTTCCAAATTTTGGATCGCTATTGTAAAGATGTGGCCACCTCGACGTCTTGTGTCCATAAGAGTCAAGCATAGTGGCCAGTTCCATAACTAGTTGGCTGAGATAGTTTGCAACATTATTGGTGCTTCCCTTCTTGTACTTGATGTTCAAATGGAAATATTGCAGATATGTGGGCCATTTCTGATGGAAATCGTTCTACAACTTCCCTTATGTTTGTATGAGCTGCAGGGGTCAGTGGTTTATGTGGATGACTGTTTCCTTCCCCAAAATGTAATGCTTCCATTATCGGCAGGCCTGCATAATATACTACATCTATTTTTCATAAGTGGGATACTTTCAAACTATATGTTAAAGTGTCTCATTGTGATATGCCACTGGATGCCCTTGTTGGGTAAGAACTGCACCAATAGCATAGTAGGAGGCATATGTCTCAATTTCATATGGTTTTTGTAAGTCTGGTAATGTGAGCACTGGTGCAGAGCAAAGGGGATGCTTCAATTAAAAAAACACATTTTTTTGGGATTCAGACCAAAATAACTTTGCTTTTTATCCCCCTTGGTGACTTGACTCAAAGGCCAAGTGATATGAGAGATTCCCAACATGAACCTATGATAAAATTTGCAAGAACTAGAAAGCTGCGGAGCTTTGTTGGAGTGGTTGGGGCTGGCCAATCTTAAATAGCTTGTATATTGGCTAGGTGCACATGCACATCCTACTCATTAATGATATACCCCTAAATACTGAACCTGGATCATACCAAAAGTGCATTTCTTTGAATTAGCACACAAGTTGTGTTGTCGCAGGGTTTGGAGGACCTGTCGGATATGGTGTATATGCTCTTCCCAACTCCGGATGAATATTAGGATGTCATCTAGGTACACTACCATGAGTGAGTTGGAAAATGTCCTCAAAACGTCATCCATCAGCCACATGAAGGTTGCAGAGGCATTCATCAATTCAAAAGGAATGACCAACCATTCGAAAAGGCCCTCCTTGGATTTGAAGGCAGTATTCCACACATTAGACGGTTCAATAATTCAAGTCAATCTTCCTGAAATATTTCCCCCCTTGAGCTGTTCTAGAAGGTCATCAATCCGTGGGATTGGATACCTATTCTGGATAGTGATATTATTCAGTGCCTAATAGTCAATACCAAGTCTCCAGGTGTCGTATTTATTCTATACCAACATGATTGAGCTCCCACAGGGTGATGAACTTGGCCTGATGTTCCATTTCTGCAACAACTCCTAAATCTTCCTCTTAATTTCATCGTTATCCAGAACAAAGCATTGGTAGATCGACCTGTTGGGTAGTGGTGTGCCTAGGGTCAGATCGATGGAGTGCTTGACCTAACAATGTAGGGGTACCCCTGTGGGTGAGGTGAATATATCCCCGTACTCTTCCATGACATTGTCCATCTACTACTGCCATGTGGAGGAGACCTATATAGAGGATGTGGATGTGGCCACAATCTTATTCTTTCCCTGAGGGCGAATCATATGGAAGACAAATTTCTCAGTATGGAAAATGATATTATTACATTTCTTCATAGAAATCAAAGAGATGGTAGTAGGAGGTGCTACCTCTAGTATCCTATATAACTTATTTCCCAAAGAAATAATGATATTGCGAAGCCTATAATCATACACAACATGACGCTTCCACAAATATGGTTGTCCTAATAATACATCACAAACCTCAAAGAGGAGAAACCTCACAATACGTCATCTATGAAGGTTTTGATGCTATAGGGAAGACAACATTATTGGCTGACGTGGAGATCTCACTCTTGGTGAAGCCACCCGATGGTGTACGAAAACGGGTGTGGTGTGGTCGGTAGGCCCAACTACTTCAAAAACTTTGTTGAAAAGAGGTTCTTTTGGCTTCCATTGTTGATATTAAACTACAGTGAAGAACCCTTCACCCATATCTGTGAGTAGAAGAACCACTCCCCCTCCTCTAGATCTTCGAGCTCAATTTTTTGGATATTGGTGGTGGAAACGATGGAATTAGGCTACACATAAATAATATGCTTCCCTTTGTCATTCTCCTTGTTGTTTTTTGACTCAGAGTCAGAACATCCATCTGATTTGGAAGCCTTCATCTCAGCCACCAGTGAGCTCGTCACTCACTTGTGTTGTGAGTGGGGCTCTTATAGAACTCACACCATTTTCCCTTGTCCTGCTTTGTGTTTGTGGTGTTTTTCTTTGCTTGTGGCTTCGGTGGGTTGTATTGGGTCACCCCACCTTGAATTTGTACTTTTTTCTGTGGTTTGGGGGTGCCTTTACCTTACTTCAGATTCACGTATCTAAAGACTCGCTTCTTTTGTTTAAATTTATTCTCGATATTGATAGTGTATCGATAGGCAACACCAAGTGAGGAGATATCCAGGAACTCCATTTCATCTTGGATGTACTTGTGTATACAACTGTGGTACTTAATTACCAAATAATGCTCATAATGCTTGATACCCAGTTTCGTGCGAAGGGCATGAAAAATATTTGTGAACTCCGACACATATTGGTCCCTTCCCTGCCGCAACATGATGTATTTATCTTCATAGCTCCTGACAGAGTAATATTGTTCCTTGATGGAATCTCAGAAATAATTCCAAGTGGGTGTGGATGAAAACAATGAGTATTCCCTCTCATACTTTTGTTCATAATAGGTTTCCCACTAGTCCTTGACCTGGGGGGTAGCTTTGAGGAGTGAAAAGGTAATCTTTACCCAATTGGAAAAGTCATGAACCAAAAAATATCCTTCCAATAGATTTAACCATCTATCTACAATGTCTACATTTATCTACCATTCAAATATGGAAATGTAAAAGTTAACTTGTACCTTAAAAGGAGTGGCGCCTCCATAGTGGTTGCTAGATAAAGATGCATCGCCTATGGGTAGTCACCGAAGGATCTCAGAAAATTTATCCATCATGGCGTTCCTATGTTTCTCAAGGGATTCCTCGAGAAATATTTTGAAAGGATCTCCTGCTCCCTCATCTTTCTTTTCTTCCGCCATGGGAGTCCATTAGGGTTTATGAGGTTGGTCTTGCAAAATTTCAACTAGTTCGAGCCCTAACTCCTTATACCCTGACCTCGTTGGGGACCTGCAAATAAATATAGAGAAAGAGAAGATTGCTCTAATACCATTGATCCATACTTATGCAGGGACAAAAAAAGTACATATATAAACATAAACCCAAAGATGCATTAGAAATAAAATTTCGTTTCATTAATATCAAAGAACTGAAATATTATTACATACAAAATGGAAATAAACTAGCTTGGGAGATGGTAGCTTATCTATGAGAAGAGATGTGGCAGCTACATGTCTCTAAACTGTGATATAATAAATCTAAAGGGGATTTTTGTTATTGAACAACAAAAGAAAACCCTAAACAACCAAAACCTTAACCCCTGGAGATGAAACACTAAGGGTTTGTGGGCCCCATTGGGGTTAGTTGGGCAACCAACTTTTGGGGGTCGTAACTTGGTCATATGATATACGTTTGGTCCATATGATACCTCATTGGAAATAACATTTTTGACTACTAGAGGATTTTCCACAAGCCCCTGCCTACGTATTTGGGCTTGCTGCGGACCTCAAAAAAATGTCATTTAGGGGGTCAAAACAACTTTGGAAGTTCATGGCCTAAAAAAATACTAAAAATAGTAAATGTTACTATAATCAAGGAAACAAATGAAACTAACTGGACGTTTAGTTGGAATAGGCAGGTGGCCACCAATATCGACCTAGATCAGCTGAAAATATACAATTACAATCACCAAAGTAATATATATATATATATATATATATATATATATATATATATATATATATATATATATATATATATATATATATATATATTTATTGAAATGTCGATATAAAAATAGTTTACAAATATAATATGTAATGGAAACAAAGACAACAAAGACAAATAGAAAGACAACTCAGGCAAGATCAAGAAAAAATCCAACAAATCAATGATGATGCTTGTGCAATTGATCAAGATATTTAAGAATATATTCAAAAATCTAAGAAATATGTTACTTTTCTTGACATGTAGGAAGTGAGACACGTTCTGAGATATATAGTCACAACCATAATAAAAAACATATTGATCTTATTTTGCGTTCATCATTATAATGTAATATTCTTTCTTAATGTCATATTTTGCATAATATACTTTAAAAAATTATTAATAATTCTCCATAAAAACCCATGATTAACCTCTAAATCCTCTAGGTCCAAATTAACTCCCTATACATATATTAACCCCCTAAGTACACCTTAACCTCATTCCCCTAAGCCCTTAAACCCCTAACCCCTAAGCCTTAACCGCTAACCCCTAAACCATTAAACATTAATAAGCCCTTATCCCTAATCCCATAAAATAATTAACCCTTATCTCGACCTAACCCCTTAATTGACCCTAACGAAAATAATAAAATACTATTTCTAGTCCACATCATGATGACAACATAGTTCAAACACCTCCCAAAAGAATATTATAAAATACATTTACAATAGAAATATAATACAATTTACAATACAAAGACATACAATCTAAAATACAATATACATATAAACATTTACAAAAACAATCTACAATACAAAGGCATATAATAAATAACTTACAAATGAATGATATTCATGTCTGCCTTCAACATGCCCATAGTATCTACAATGCTTTTTAACTGATTTTATTAGAATTCTCCTTAGCCTCAAGCCCTTGCAATTTATACAAGGGAAATAACATTTTCGATCCTCAGAAGTCCTCGATGTCGATTGTTACATGTATCCTTGGTCTCCTTAAGGAATGTTATGTGCCATTTTTTGTCACCAAACTTTCAGTGATTATTTTGTTCAAAAATTAACCTCAAAATAATCTTACAACCTTTCAAAACAATCACAACTAATATATATAGCAACTATGTCAAAGTTATATGATGTTAGGGCATATATATATATATATATATATATATATATATATATATATATATATATATATATATATATATATATATATATAGATATATATATATAGATATATATAGATATATATAGATATATATATATATATATATATATATATTATAATCATATAATATAATATTAATATTAATATATTATAGATATTAACATTATTATATATTAGTTATATATAAATAATATTATATTTAATTACAATATTAATATTATATTTATTTTAATATTTAGTAACAAAAGCTTAAATACGTGCTCTGAGAGGAGGAAGCAAGCTCATGGCTAGGGTTTTGTTCGAAGCACTATCTCTGTTATGAATCACCACAGGTCTTCCCCACTGGCGACACAACTGATATCACTATCTACGCACTGTTAGACTAATCACACCATAGATGGGGCCTCATGGGGGGGGGGGATCAACTCGCTCCTTCAAACTCAAAGGAGTGAACAAGACATCCTTAACACTATTATCCTCATCAGGACCACACAACGAGAAAACACCAAAATCCACGACACTTGGGGCTCAATGGTAAGCACGAATGAAGGGGCGCTGCGCCCCCGAAGGCAACTAAAAACCCCAAAGTGACCTTCCCCAACAACTGGCTTGAGAAATCCTTCCAGCTTATGCAAGACGATGCCATAATTTGTATATTTATGGGTACATGGCCCAGTGAAGTAGACATCCTCAGACGGATCCAGGAAAAGTGGCAACCAAAATCCCCCTTTGATCTTCGCTTAAGGGCTAAGGGTTTCTTCACGGTAATCTTTGAAGACCTAGAGGATCAGAAGAAAATCCTAGACAAAGGCCCCTATTTCATGAATAGTGTGGGGCTATTCATGAGACATTGGAAACCTTTCTACAACCCATACAAGGAGCAATTCCTAGCAGCCCCGCTCTCGGTTTGTTTATATTCTCTCCTAGAGGATTTTTGGGAAACAAATATCTTGGAAATAATATGAAATTCCATTGGAGAGTTTGTCCAGATATCAGAGGTCACCTCCCAAAGAATATTTTCATCATATGATCACATATGTGTGTGCAAGAATATCTCTCAACCTCTCCCAGAGTTGGTGGAAATAGAATTCCAGGATGAAATCTGGTCACAATCACTAGACTATGAGCATGTTCTGTTCAAATTCCAACTATGCCATGAGTACGACCACTTCTTCAGGGATTTTCCTCAATAGTCCCAACCTCCACCCATGCCTCCAACCTTTGATGGATTCCAGGAAGTGCAACATCGATGCCCCCCTCCAAACAAACCCATCCACCCATAGGCCAAGGCCACAAATGCTTCATCTAGTCAGGCTGGGGACTCCACTATCACTACCTTTGATCGACCACCTATTAATCCCCATCCATCCCCATAGGTCCCTCAATAAAATTTCTTTGCCATTCTGGCAGATGCCTCGGATCCAGAGATGACTAAAACTCTAGCACCTGATTCCCCAGCCCGTGCAAAAATGGAGGTCGAGGGGGATGCAGAGAGCCAAAAAGGAAAGCAACAAACCAACTGCAAGACCCTAGAAGGCCAATCCAATAAAAAAGAGATCCTTTAAGCCCTAGATCAAGTGCGTCATGCACTTGATCATGAGGTGAAATTAGATCAGTTAAACTTTGATGAGCAAGTCATGGTCACTTACCTTCGCAGTTGGGCGAACGATGGATCGACTGAAATCCCTTAGGATCAGCTGGAACAGTTCCGTCAGATCTTCAAGGAATGAGAGAAATAAAAACCTTTGATGGAACAAACAACCCTTGGCTCTAGTACCATGGGAGGAAATCTCCCCATCCCCACGCTCCAAACAAAGCCAAGGCCCAAGGAAAAGGGGAAGAAGACCAAGGGAGGTGATTCGGGAAGCAGGGGCAATACTGGTTAATTCAGGATAAACAAATGTATTGACATAGTATTATCATCGCTCCATCCCCTCTCCCCATCAATGAAATTAATCTCATGGAATATTCGTGGCCTCAATTCCAAAGGGAATATGAGGTACTTGAAGGAAAGAATTCAAAAAGAGCAGCCCGATATCCTCATTATTCAGAAAACTAAGATGACATAGGAGCAATTCAAAGAAATAGCAAACAAAAAATTTCCATTGGTAGTTTTCATGGCCCTGGATGCCCGCGCAGTGGGGGAGGCCTAGGAATCCTATGGTATATTAGATCCATTTCCTTTGATAAATGGATAGCCAACCCCTACTCCCTTACAGGGAAAATCAAATGTATAGGCATTAGGGAAAAGGTCTGACTAATAGGGGTATAAGGTCCCACTATGCTGAGGTTAAATCTAGGATTTCTACTAGGATTGCGACACTTGAAGGAAATCATGGGAATGGAAAACTGGATTCTAGTGGGAGACTTCAACCTCATCAAGGATCTGAGCGAGAAGAAGGGGGGCATTCGCTCCCTATATCAGAACTCGGGGGTGTTCCAGGAAATGATTCAAGAGCTGGGAAGGAAATATGTGGAATTTAGGAATGGGACTTTTACTTGGAACAATCAGCGAGGAGGTAAATTCAAAATAGCCTCAAAGTTGGATAATTTTATTCTTTCTAATGACATTTTATTATAGGATTTTTTCTTCCAGGTTGAGATCCTCCCGTTCATGGGATCTGATCATTGGCCTATATTCCTTGAGATCGACTTGAGAATGGCCCCTCGGAACAAGCCATTTCTCTTTAAGTCTTTTTGGATAGATGAGTCAGATCTATTACCCAAAATGAAAGAGTGGTGGGGCGCCTCAAGGGCTAGAGGACGAAATCTGATGGAAACATTTCAACTTAAACTCAAAGAGCTCAAGGGAAAAATTAGAGCTTGGAACAAGATGGACTTTGGGACATCCATCGGGAGAAGCATCGTCTAGAGGAAGCCATGTGATCCCTCCAGCAACATATAATATTGGAAGGCTGGATAGAGGATCACATAGCTTAAGAGGGGGAAATCCTCAATGCCTTAGAATAGAGGTGGAAGCAGGAGGAGATTCTGTGGAAACAAAAACCGAGAGTGTAATGGCTATGAGAAGGGGAGCGCAATACAAAATTATTCCACTGGACTTCAATCGTATCTTCTCCCTTAAGGACCAGGAGGGGATTCGTTTGGCCTACCATGAGGAGATCGCTGAAGAAATGGTCCGACACTTCCAGTCCCTTTTCACAAAACTGAAAGTAGATAGGCAGGAAGAAATTTAGGAAATTCAATAGAACATTCCTTCCCTCATCTCGGAGGAACAAAATTAAGTTCTCATGTGAGAAATATCCCTAGAAGAAGTTAAGGAAGTGGTCAAGGCCCTTTCGACAACCAAGGCTCCACGCTCGGATGGGTTCATAGCCGAGTTATTCAAAGCGGGATGGAAATTATCAGGGGAAGAAATCCTAAATATTGTGGAATACTCCCGTTGATACCAATGGTTATGGGCAGGCCTGAACATAGCATTTCTTGCCCTTTTTTAGACTTCAAATTTCTGCGACTATTCTCATTACATTGATAACAAATTTCTAGATCCATATCGCATTCACCATTTTATAATTGACATTCCGAACCAGAAAATGTGGTTCATATTCAGGATGAAAAGGTATATGAAATAATGATCCACCAATTTTTACTAATAAATAGAGAAAGGAAGAAATAATAAAAGCTGACAGTAACCCAAAAATTGTAAATTTTATCATTAATTAGGAAAGTATTGGATATATATAGATTGTGATGATAAAAATAAATATTTTACATAATATTGAGATATATTAACTAATAATGTATTAGTCATTTAGAGATACTAAATTACATAAATTTTTAAGATTTATGATAAATATTATTTACTCCAAATAATAATATGATAATGTGAAATAAATATATATCTATATCTATATAGATAGATATTATGATGATTTTTAATTTGTTTAATGTGTAAAAAAATTAATAACTAATTATGTGATCCATTTAAAGTAGTCATGTATTCTAAATAACTTATTCATCCCTAACAACCATGCTTCTCCATCCTTTTCCTACTTCAAATCCCCATTGATAATGAGTGGATTTCCCTTTGCCAGCACAAGAGACTTTGCCGGATGACTACATTAATCTCAACCCGCATCTCTTGGGATCTAACCCACCTCTCATTATTAGCCTTAAAACTTCTCACCTCATCTTGAACGCTTCACAGAGTGTCCATCCAATTCGGGGATTGATTCCTCCCCTTTGCCCAACTGATCTCTCTTCATCATTAGTTCTGACCTAATCACTTCCATGTTGGGACCGATCGAAACTATATTAAGCCATTTTGGTTCTCATAATTGTATCTTTTTTATGTGATGCAACTTGTGACATGCTATCAATCACACACATTATTAGACATTCTAAAATAACATTTAAACATAACCAATATCATGGATGTGCATTTACAGAGTATCATGGGGTTCCTGTGATAACAAAACAACCTTGTTAATATACAAACAATCTATAATTACATGCAACAGTAATTCAATCATGTAGTTGGTACATAAATAATCACAAAACATATTAAAAATCATAATTATTTCTCCCATGGATTTGTTAACCATCGACTAATATATCCGATCATAAATTTAGTAATCAATCAGTGAGCATGGTCCAATTGACTTAGTATTCTGTAATCATGTAACAAAATGTCCTCACTTTCCCATGACGAAGCCCATCTAGTTCAAGTATTGAACTCGGATGCTATGATACTAATATGTAATATAACACGATCCCTTCAATTACAATGGAGGAATGGGGTAAATATTTTAGGGGATCTTTATTTCCCTTGATTATGAAAAATTTCCATGCAAATATGTATGCCCACTTTCGCATATATATATATATATATATATATATATATATATATATATATATATATATATATATATATATATATATATATATATATATATATATATATATATATATATATATATATATATATATATATATATAGATATATATATATATATATATACATATATATACATATATATATATATATATATATATATATATATATATATATATATATATATATATATATATATATATATATATATATATACATATACATATACATATACATATACATATACATATACATATACATATACATATACATATACATATACATATATATATATATATATATATATATAGCAGTGGCTCCAAGGCCTCTCGACACCCCGAATTATAATGAATGGATTACCCCTAGAAATAATCCACCCAGATGACATGCCATGTCTTCAACACCTCATGGTACTTTAGGTTACTAAGTTGGGCCTCCTCTCCAGAACCCAACCTATCAGCTAATGAATCACCACCTCGAGGACAAATTCCACATCATTTCTTTGCACTATTCACCACGAGTACTTCCCTGGAACTTTCTATCCTTATAGGGTTTCGACCTCGAGGGTCTAACCTTTCCCATGTAATTTCAAACATGCTCTGAGCTTGCACCAAATGAACTATGTGTGCCGCCTATAAGTGGCCCACTTGACACCCAGGATGCTCCATTGCTGACCACATTCTACCAAGACATCGTGCCAATATGGTTTCCACATGAAAGGGAAAAGGAATCCATTTTCAATTGATCTTGTAATCGGTCCCCACTAGTGGTCATACCTACGAACGCGAGATACAATGAGGAATTGTTCACACAACTTCCTAGGGTTTTGACCTTCCAGGTGTAGAAATTCCTTGTAGATTCAAACTGCTTATGTCATTTGCTAAAACAAAAGACTTGAATCTACTCTACTCATTAGCGAAAACAATTAATAGATTGAGAAATCAAGAAGCATACAAGAGAAATAATTCAATCAACACATTACATAATGATTTCTTGGGGAAAGCCATAGATAAAAACCCCTGCTATCTATATATTTCATTAGTTAGAAAATATGAGAATATTTTAATTCTTTGCTCAAGCCCAAGCAACCTCTACACTATCTCTATCTGTCTCACTACTTCCTAGGCTAACTCTAGCCAACACTTAGCCAATTTCCTAGCCTTCCCAGCTCCTACTTCATTTCGTTGTTTAATAAGGAATTAGGCCCCTATTTAATTGGATTGCACAGTTCCTTTAGGATCTTCCTCTGATTGCATGCACCATCTGTACTATTTGGATAATTATACAACTGATAGTACACTACCCTTGAACTCCAATCTCAATTGGGTAACTCTCAGATCTGGTATGCATGAGTTATTTATGATTAAATCATTACTTATATGGTTGAACACATGAACCAACACCCCAATGTCTAACCTTTTGCTAGTTCCTCCATCAGTTGGTACTATTTTAATTGAATTTAACTCAGTTAAACTGAATTAATTAATTACAACTTAAAATAAACTCAACCATGGATCCTATAATTAGGAGACACTCTACATGACTCAAGTCAGACCCTCAACTCGAATTAACTGAACCAACTAAGTCAAATTAACTTAGTTAACTCGTACAAGTTTCCTTGTGATGTGGAATTACAAATCTTCTCCTAATTTAATTCAAGGGAAAATTAAATCAGGATTTTCTTTTTGCATTATCAACATTGGGTTCCCGCGGTGGCCCCTCCTCATGGAAACCTTCCCTCACCCAATGGTCTAGGTAACGAAAGAAATTTCATCACCATATCTTGACATAACCCTAACACTCTCCCACCTTTAGGTCCCCAGTTCGTAATTCAAATTACCTTTCTGCTTCCACCTTATGGACTTATGCCCTATCACTCTGGCCAATTCTATGAAGGGAATATCCTTCCACCAATCAAGAGTCTCCTTTGAATAGGATTTTGACCATTCACAAGATAAGGTTGGCCCAAGTTTTCCTATAAGTTCATGGCCTCCTACCTCTGAGCTACAACAAGGCTTTCCTACTCCTTCCCACCATGACTTAGTCAAAGGCTTACAATTGTGCACTAGGCGGTGCCTTAGAAGGACGACTTAGAAACCCTCATGGATGATAGCTTCACTGCTACGTAGGATTTCCTGAACTAACCTTGTCGGTTGCAACTTTCCTTCAGGATTCTGGTAGACCTCCAGATGAGACTTACAATTTCATTGTGATGCTCTTGGTTGCCTAGGGTGATTTATGACATTAACCCTCTCGAGCTTGAGTGATTGGTTCTCTAACAAGTTCCTAACCTACAAGTCTACCCACTCAATGAGGAGGAAATTTCGCCATGGGAGGTGTAGGTACTCCTACATGGATTACCGACCACAGACTTAGCGTAGACTCTAGGGAGGATCCAACCTCACCTGCCACATGCCAACAATTTCAAAACTTATGTCGGGTTTGCAAACAACTCCATGTCGATAAGCAAAGCTTTCAGGTCCCTTGGCTATCGCTTTGCAACGCCAACAAAATATATACAACTCACTGAAAATACAAGGGTAAAGGACTTTTAGATAAATCTGGTGGCTCAACTGATACCAAGGAAAATTCCCTCGGACATTAAAGTTGTGCTCATCAAGCAACACAACAACTTGTAACATGACCTTGAATGAATCGAGTGAATACTGTCCCTACCATGCATAAGGTATCTCTCTTTGTAATCTTATATTAATAAAGGGTCACAAAACCCACTATTGACCCAAGCATGTCATTTGACAATTGTTAACATATTCTTTATTTTTCAACTTTCTTACACATTCGAGCATATATTCCACATAGATACATACATAGATGCAACCATTTAACACATCACACCACACAAAAAGGATATAATGCATAAATATGTCTTCATCAATACAATGTAGTCCCTACATTCAAACCATTATCCATAAACACAGTACCATCATTCATCATACGTTAAACAAAGTACACAATTACTTATCTTGGAGTAGATAGGGAAATTGAGTTTGGGACAAGGACTCTCCAGCTAACCATAGATAGTTGTAGCCACATTTACTTGTAGTCGTCACCCTTGAGCTAGATTCTAGAATCTAGGGGGATCCTCTCTTTCGAGACTAACTCGCCAATATGTCGCTAAATGTCGGGACTCTAGAGGACCTCCTTCCTCAATCCCACTAGCTGGAAGCTTCTTGCTTGGTTGACACTGAGAGTCTAGAGGTTCCCAAACTCACCCCCTAGTGCTCACATAGTGATTCACCCCCTTCAAGGGAGTCCAAAATATGTTGTGCCATCTGGGCATTAACCATTAGTCTTCATTTTGGTCTTCCTCAGCTTCTGCTTTAGGATGGCCTCTACCCAAGATATTACAGGGCTCCAAATTTTACTATTTCAACCCACAACCTCCAAGGGACCCATGCTGTTATAGGGCTCCAAATATTTTATGCTAACCAAAAACCTCTAGGGACCCAAGATGTTACAAGGCTCTAGAGACTTCTATCTCAACCCATAGCTTCTAGGGACCCAAGATGTTATAGGGCTCTAAGTATTTTATCTCAATCCACAAACTCCAGGGACCCCAAGTTGTTATAGGGCTCTAGAGACTGGTAGCTCAACCGACAACCTCCAGGGATCAAGAGTCAATCCCCTTCTCTTCTCTTCTCTTCGGCGCTGACTGCGGAGAGCTCATGTCAAACTTCTCCTCCTCTCCACACCATTTCTCATTCCCTTCATGTTGCTCCTATATTCTCATCTCCTTTTTCTCTCTCCCATTTCTCTCTATTCTTTTTCCTTCATGTTTAGTCTCTTCTTGGTTTCTTACTTAACCGTCATTATTGCCGCTTCCTCCTTGGCCTATAACACACCATCCCTTTTCATAAATTCCTATCCTTTTTCTTTCTTATGGTTGCTTCCCAAGAAGAATGGGCCTACATACCTCTTTTTTTCGCTCATTTAATTTTAAGAGCTCTTTTCTTCAATTTCGACACCTGCTAGTCTTTAATGGTTGTCTTGCACTTTTAGGTTTCTTCCTTGCACAAGAAAGCAAGACTTCCCAAGCAAGCGACTCCCTTCCCAGCTCTGGAATCTGTGTCCCTGACTCAGTCCCCATTTCGATTTAAATTATTCGTACAATATTTACAATGCATTTATGATGCCATTTGCATGGGATCCTCGGGTGGGGCTGTCACACTAGGAATATGAACCCTTAGATTAATAAACCCAAAGGGATTTATATTATAAACCCAAGGCACTACTAAATCCAAGGGATTAATACTAAAAATACGAAGGAATAATATTAAACCCAAGGGATTAATATTGTAAACCCAAGGTATATGAACCCTAAGATAGATATTATAAACACTGAAACAAGCATGGTTGAATTTCATATTGAGACGATTTTTGTGATAATGCAACATTGGATCATGGTTGACTATGGTTGACCATGATTTATTTTCATATTTAGGGAATTTGTCACAATGCAATGTTGGACCGTGGTTGACCATGATTGACAATGACTGATTTTCATATTGAGGCAATCTTTGTCACAATGTGACGCTGGACCATGGTTGACCAATATTGATAATGGTTGACATTGATTGACCATGGTTGACCATGATTGATTTCCATATTGAGAAAGTATTTGTCACAAACCCAAGGGATTAATATTATAACCTAAGAGATATAAACCATAAGATAAATATTATAAACCCTAAAATAAAAATTAAGCTGTGACATTAAAATTATAATTATAAGGATTAATGTTATAAGCGCAAGCAATTATAAACAGAAGGGAATGACATTGAACCCTAGTATTAATAATAAAACATAGGAACATAAACTCTAATATTAATAAACCAAAGGGATTAATATTATAAATGAGGGGACATTTTTCTCGCTTGTAAAACAATCAATAAATCCCAAATCTTGAAACTATTATAAAATGGGTTCCATTAATGATGAGCATCTCCAGTGCTATAGAGCATAGCCATGATTTTCTACATGCATGAGTAGCGCTGCTAAGGCCCTCGAAAAATAAACAATACAAAAATCCATTCAAATATTGACATATGGAAATTAAAATTGTGATACATTTACAATATGTGAAGTGAAATGTTTTCATAATATAATATTAAATAATTAAATAAATAATAAAAATCAATAAAATAATATTAAATAAATAATAAAAATAAATATAAACATGAGATAATTTTTTTATAAAATCAAATTAATTTAAATTTATTTTTAATTTAGATTTATCACATATGGTTATATAAATTTTCATATTAATAAACATATTATTTTCCATATTTCTTTAATTGAAATTTAAAATAAATTTAATAATTATTACAAAATTCAAATTTAAAAATATTATATAAATATTTATTTACAAATATTATATAAATTCAAGTTAAAAAATATATAATACAAATATTTTATGTGAAAAATTAATAACTCCAAACAAGACCTTAATATAAAATGAAATAATTTTCAATACATTAAAAAAAATTAGAGCAAATATAACAAAATAATATAAACATAATAAGATAAATCATTCATCAATTTGAATTTTTGCGCGCATATATATATATATAACCTATAATTTAACAAATAACCTTATCCACAAGGAACTATTACGGTTAACCATCAACGTATATTTTCTACTTTATGGCACCTTCTTGTTCAGAATCCACATATATGTTACATTGTTTTTTCTCCGCAGGAGTCCTTGTTGGAATATGCATGCATGATGATTCATTCCTTGCCAAAAAAACATGTGTTTGCATTTAGATCTCATAATGTGTGGTAAGGGAGGTAATCCTTCCTCAACATTACTCCAGTTGATGATATTAAGTATGATGGTGAGAGTTTTACAAAATGTATACATCTCGGTGTAATGTATTCGTAAAATATTAACAAATGGTACCATATTGATGAAATTCTCCGAGGTTAAATAACATCAATGACCATACACCTAAATGTTCTTTACTCATTATTTTCAAGTTTCTTGTGCGAAACACAATGGAGATTTATCGAGTACAAATATTTTAGCATTTCAAGTGAATTAATGTGACATTCGATCTGAACCATACATCTGTCTTCGCTCGAAATCTACTGTTCTCTTTCAGGTGGATTCCTTTAGGGTAACTCCTCCAGGGTTCCTGAGGGTTTGTTTCATTGTGTTCTTCGCCAAGCGCAAAGCTCCCTCCCAGCTTTGAGCTAGGATTTTAATGCAGTGAGGGTTCTAAACAGTTCTTTCTTGCAGAGGGTTCTCTAGATGTCAACGCTTAATGAAGTGTACAAATGTGAAGTCAACCACTTTGCCTCAGGACGTCTACAAATAGAAACAGGAGCAGAATTGGGCATTGGTGTTGCAAGTTTGAAGAAGTTTTGTGGGCGTTGTCGCCGCATTATCTGTTGTGGAGTATAATAAAAAAGCTCTCCAAAATATATAATAGATAGATTACAAGGTTTTATGCCTGTTTGTTTGGGGTACGAGAACTTAGAAGGAAGGGAGGGAGTGGGGGATAATTACGTTTGCTCGAGATCAATGGGGAGGGACATTCGAAATCACCGGAGACTCTGTGACAAATTTCAATGAGCGAAGCAGGGAATTGGACATCGATAGAGCGACCCTGTCCGAGTCGACACTGGAAGAGATGTAGCAGAGTTGGCTATTGGGGCATGGAAAGCAGAAGGAAAAAACAAAGTAGGTCGATCTGGGTTGTATCATGTTTAGCCCCATAGTGGTCAAGTGGATTGTTAGTATTTGTATGGTTGTGCTTTGTTTGTGGGTCTCGCCATTCTCATTGCTAAACTTGTGACCAAGAATCACCCTATAAGCTTCCCGCCCGAAAATTACGCCGTTGCACTTCACAAGGCTCTCATGTTATTTAACGAGCTAACGAGCAAAAATGTAAGTATACCATCTTTGTATGAGGTTTTTTTTTTTTTTAAAGAGATTTTTTGTTTGCAAAAAATTGAAAATGGTTTTTGAAGGTAGGGAATATGCAAAGTAAAACTCAATTTTCATAATCATACCATCATCCGAACCATATGAATGTAAAATTTAATTTATATAAAATGCAGTTGAATTTAATTTCTGGAAGAAATGTTTTTTTTCACTGATTATATAATTTGAAACAAAATTGTGATTTTTTGTTCTTTAAAATACATTTTTTAATGTATAAATAGATTTAGTTTAAAATAAATTTTTGAATGCATAAATAAATCTAGCATTATGAAAACATTTGAAACATTTAAATTCTACAAATTAAACAACTTGAAATTAACTTACATTATTAAACAGAAAAAATTGCCCAAAAAAATCTATCTTAACCTATTCTAATACACCTTAACTCTGGAGCTACCTACCTCCACCAGTCCAAGAAAAAGAGAAAAGCAAGACAAAAAACTAGAGCCAGGAATCAAGGGTAGGTAGGCATGCTATTCACTACGGAACCTTGCTTTCCAAACTAACCTACCTGAAGAAAGAAATAGACATGTTCGAACTATATTGCTTCATTAATTGCTTACTTGGAGACTGCCTATTATCTTCTCTTATCAGGACCGATCAAACAACCTTACCCTTCACTCTGTACACCCATATACACCTTAGATTACCAATACAACATTATGGAATGGAATCATTACTTAAATGGGTGTGCACCAGAGGGGCTTCTAGATGACTCCCGCTCTCTTTCTTATTCAACATTTATTAGTGGTTGGGTGGATCGTGCAATAAGTCTCTCTCGCCCTTCCTTCCCAATCAGTGACTGTGTAATTGGTTCACCCGTTGAGGGTATTAGTGTGTGAAGCACCTAGTGATGAATAAGTCTCTCTCGCCCTTCCTTCCCAATCAGTGACTGCGTAATTAGTTCACCCGTTGAGGGTATTAGTGTGTAAAGCACCTAGTGATGAGCAAGCCTTAGATGGTCCAAGTGATCAGGTTAGCGTAAAATCTACCAAAAACTAGCCGCTGAACCGGGGAGGGGAAACAGTCCCAGGGGATTCATATCGACTTGGCGGGAATGCGCCTTAATTGAATAGATCCACTACCATTTGAAGCACCATCCACCAGGTTGGGGGTAGGCAAGAAATTTGGGTGGACTAGATCTTATAAATATTCTTATTCCCCATTTTTCATTTTGATTAAACTCGTTTTGAAGGGATATGAGGCATAAATCATTCTCAATTCCATAGTTGAAACGACTACACTGATTCGAAGTGGGTAGTTCACAAGATTGTGACTAAATCGAGGCCGTTATGATTGAATCTGCTAATTGGTCCCAGAATCATCACCTTCTTTCACAGACTTGGAGTTGAATGGTTGTCGATTGGGCCATGCGTTCAGATTGGAGTGATTTTCACCTTTTCTATATAGTAATGTAACTACTAAATTCATCAACTTCGGTAGAGTTGTTTCGAAAGCGGGTTGTGTGTAGCGCAGTTTCAGCTAGGAGCTACGGTCATTCAAAATTACAAAGCTCAATTTATATAATCCATATAAACAAAGTCCTATGTGCACTTTAAAATTGTAAAGCTCTTAGTATAAATGCGCATACCCATCTACCTCTGGGTTTCGGATCTCCCCCGAATCTTGCAAAGTTAAATATTTGGTATTTCAATTTTGAATGCCCATTTCAAAATCTGAACATTTTGATTAGCCTAGCGTCTGATATGCAGTTTTATAGTTTCCAATGTATGAACTGTAGCTAGCTTCAGTTCCATAATCTTCACAAAAGAGCGTATGAGTCCTCAATATCGGGTTAGAGTAGCATATCTTAATTGTCTTATAAAAATTAGAGATAGTTTAGAATTTGATGTAGGGAGCAAAGTGAATTATTTGATTTCACTCTTGTTTTAGAGATATTTCCTAAATCTATGTTCAATATTATTAATCTTTAAAATTCATATATACACCACCACAAGATGAATTTACTTCAATACTCTCTGGACTTATCAAAAGACTTCGTTAACATTTATTTAACATTAGAAATCTGATATGGATATCGTTTAATATTTGAATTTAGAGAGATCAATTCTAATCATTAGATTCCAGGACAAAACCTTTGATATAAATTAACTCAAAATTCTGATACTTTCCATACAATTAATTAAATTGCTTATAAAACTATCTATTTCTCTCCAAAAAAATCTTGCCTCTTAGTTTGTGTTAAGATGCGTACAAACATTAAATCTGACCACGTGTTCGAATAGTTCGACGCCTCCTGTGAATCCCTTCTGTGAATGCGGGAGACCGCATCAAACTTTATTTCCCTGAAGCTTTCACCATGACTATGCTTAGTTGGATGTGATTGAATATAGTGACAAGTATGAAGCTATCAGAGAGCTTAACCATGTCAAGGAGATCATCAGATGGGGAAGGAACTATATAATTAAGACATTCAATTCCTCTACCACCAAAATAGATATCATCTATTGTCAGGTGAAGCCAAGACCTGACCAAGAAATGATTTTTGTTGTGAAATTTCTTTAATCACTTTTTCCTCTCTTTCCTTCTCAATTTATGAAATTATATAAAATTATATAGATTTAAATTTCAAGAATATTTTGGAATTTGATAATGAGGAAAGAAATCAATTGTTTAATGTGTTTCTTGATAATCAGATATTTTCCATTATGTCGGGAAGATGCCCATTTTCAATGCCTTTCAATTTACATATTTTTTTTGTTTTGAATAGGTTGGCATTGGATCGACAACTTCCACACCTCCAGATGATTAGTACTGTTGGATGAGGCCTGAAGACATGGAGTACCTCCGTCCTGTAACTCAATGCTCAGTCAGTTTACATTTGGCTTTAGAGATGGCCGCTGCACTCCTCGTCACATCGATTGTATTCAAGGATGACGCCAATTACTCAAAGAAGCTCATCAAAGGTGCCACTACTCTGTTCAAGTTCTCAAGGGATAAGCAGGTAGATAGAACAAAAGTAATTTTGTGATCAAACAATATTATAATTCCATTGGCTACTATGATGAGTATGTGTGGCGTAGTACATGGATGTACTATTCCACTCAGAATTCTTCTTACCTTAGTTGGTGACTACTCTTGGGATTGCCAAAAATGTCGGTGCATCACCAGCTTAGTATGGTGTCTTCAGTTGGGATAATAAGCTACAAGGTGCCTAGGTAAGCACAAATTCCATATTCTTATCTAGAAATTGCAGGCTTTATTACTTTGGTAGAATCTGTCTCCTTTACTTGAGTGGTTGAGTTTGCTATTTAAGGTATGGTTTCTTGGGTTGGATTGGTTATTTTTCAGTTGATACATTGAATTATTCACAATAAAATACATATATAAAATATATTGTTATTAGAATAATTATTTTCTTTCACATTAATTTTTTTATTATTAAACAAGTTTGTTCTCGGAAAATTTATAATTAAACAATTTTATTTATTAATTTGCTTTTCATGGTAATAGTTACATCTTAGTTGCGACATATGAAGAATTGGGCTTTGGCCAGAGCTAAATTTTATCTAAATAATAATGGCATTTTTTTTCTTAACTTGGGGTTGGGGTGTGAAACTAATAATAAAGTAGAATTAATTGGGTATTGGTTGATCCTTGACTTTACAATGTACATGTAAGTGAAATGCTTAGAAACTTTTGGCAATTCTCTAATGGCTATTGATTAGCTTTTAGAGATCTGCACATTATATAGTTTAGCCATAAAATCCTTAACAAAGAATTCATTGATTATAGGAATTTTTTGAGGAGTTTGAGGTATCACATATTCATAGAGAATTCAATATTGATGATGACAAAAGATCAAAGGAAGCATCACTCCAACTTATAGTTAATGTAATGATTACAAAAAAAGTCCTTGCATGTTTCTATGTTTTGTCTATTTATGTTCTGGATTAGTAGAATATCATAACTCTTGATAGATATGTCATAATTGAACATTAATTTGTATACTTTGATTTCTATGAAATAGCAATACACAATTTTTTATTACAATTTTTTAGTCATATTTGTTGTTATATTTATATAAAACAACAAATATGACTAAAAAATTGGAATCAAATAGTAATTTATATACTTTGATTTCTATAAAATAGCAAATACATAATTGTTCAAAAGAAATAAAAAATAAAAAATAAAATAAAAATATTATAAAATATATAAATAAAACAATTCTATAAGAATTAAGAGTTCTTTTCATGGATTTACTTAATCATGTATTTGACTATAATTTTAAGAAAATACCCACATTAGGTAGCTCATGAATACTAACCATTAAATTTTATTTCATCAAATTCTAGTATTGGAAAATGCCATTTCCATAAGGTTCTCACTTCTCTTACCAAAACCGCCAAGAATCCTTACTTTCACACAAAGGAGAATACCATAACAAAATTATAAAGAATTGAAAGTATCGTTACACTGGGCTGATATTTTCAATAGCTTAACTCTATCCATTTTGAACTAAACCAATATTACTTGTTCGATCTCAGTGGCAAGGAAATACTTTGGTGAATTCTAATATATTGCTTACAAGTTTTGTTAACCAGGCTAAGGATGTTCCTCGGTCCAGGTTATCCATATGAGGACTTGTTGCAGATCTATCAGAACCAAACAACCCTTGTATTGTGCTCCTATCTTCCATTTTTCAAATCGTTCAACAAAACTAGAGGTGAGCCATTCTTATGATTTAGAAAGATTCATTCCTCTCAATATGTTCAGAGTTTCGTTGCAGGTGGACTGATTTAATTGAACCATGGGAATCCTGAACCCCTCTAGTATGTTGTCAATACAACTTTTCTAGCAACACTTTATAGCGATTATCTCGCCGCTGCATATATTCTTGGCTGGTATTGTGGTCCAAATTACTTCCCTAGCCAAGCCCTTCATGACTTTGCAACAAATTAGATATTTAATTTTTTTTATTTTATTTGATTGGATTCTTTTAAATCCATCAAAAATTATTATCTCGATTGCTGTTTCCAACTAGCAAGTGATGGGACCAGCCCGTAACTATGGTTGAGTATTAATTAAACGTTGATTAGTAAATGATTTGGGATCAATACATATGATTAGGCTTAAGCAAATGATTATTCAGGATATTTGGTTGTTGGCATTTATGTTGGAATTAATGTTGGTCTGTTGGCTGTACTTGCCTCAATTTTTGCTTTCCCGCTCTCTGGTTCTACCAAAACCCTCGTTCCATTTTCATTCAGTCATTTCCTGTTTTCGTTCTGCTGCAGTGAGAGTTTGTGCCTGTAATGAGGGTTTGTGCTTGCGACTGTATAGAGCTTGGCAACAATGTTCTGTGTGTGCCTAGCTATGAATTCCTCCACCTGGTGGCGAGATATCTCTGCCCGCACTTGCAGCTTCGTCGCCTGGTTGCCTGGGCACTGTATAGAAGGCTTATTCGTCTGCGTGAGAGGGTTATTGTTGTTCCTTCTGCGTGGTTATTATGCCTTCCTCTATTCTATTGTCTTGTCCTGTTACAGTCTTTCTGGTTGGCTTTCGGTTATTGGTTCTATGGTTGATGGGTGACTGTTCTTTACTCTAGCAGGTCACAATCATGGTGGCTTCCTCGGCTTCGCTCTATCCTGGCAAGGTAAGCTACCTCTCCATGCTATAGCTTTCCCTCTTTAGTTTTCTCCAACACTAACGGCAGTCACCCCTTTGTCTGCAGGGTTTCACTGTTGACTGTGGCTCAGTTGGGGTTTCGTTCCTCCAACGCGAATTCTCTTCAAGTAAGCGACTCTTCTGGTTGTGCTTATCAATTTGTTTTTTTTTTTTTTTACTTCCTAGCTATTCTCGGCATACAATTGACTGACATGATCTATTGGCTTACTGTGCAAGTTAGGGTTTGTTCCAAGCGTGGTTTGCGAAATTGTTACGAGTAATGGCTCTGGCAGTGTCTGCCGGATAAGTTGTTCTTGCGGACAAGACCGACCTCCCTAGTATCTAATGATATCTAGTGACAAGAAAACCAAACAAATTCTATCTTTCTCTAAATATGAGATTTATAAGTAAAGGCAAACAAGTGTTTTAAGTCTACCTTGGGTCCAGTGCAAGTTTGTGGAAGCCACGCTCCATTGATCCAAATGAGCTCCCTTGTAAAGAATCTACAAACACAAACAACCACACACATTAAATAGCACCTGAAAAGCCAATATAATAAAGCATATTTATCATGATGATCAAGGAATTCATGAAACAAATCACATAAGACAATTTGTTGAGAAAAATGAATCTGATTGTATTAACTTTAATAAAAGAAGAACTTTACAACCTTGGTGCTTTGATGCTGTACAAGCTCCTCCCAGGGTCCAACAAGAATCTCCTCTACTTTGACAAGTTTCACTCTCTTCCCAATGAAGCCAAAAGGTATGTAATCTCTCCTCTTAAGCTTAACTAGGAAGTCTCAATTCCAATAGCATTTACCCTAAAAAATGTTCAGCTTCTAACCTCCCTAGCAACTAGCCCAATGCCTTAATTTATAGTGCAATGGAGTGAAGTTACTAGGTCCACCTTCAAAGGGATAAAGCCCTCCTTCAAAGGGATAAGCTCCTCTCATCAAGGGATTAGCTCCTTTAGTTTTGGGATGCATGAACCACCTAGGAGTGAACCATCCCCGTCAAGATTCCTTCTAGAATAATCCAGAATTAACCACAAGTGAGTTTTTAAGAATAAACTTGTGCCTTTTTGACTTTCACAGGGGTCCGCACCCACTCCTTTAGAGACAGAGCGGGCAGGTCTGCAGGTAACATGAACAAGGGGTGCGAGACCGTAGGCAACAGTAAGAGAAAGTGCAGAACCAGAACTTTATTGATTTTCAAAGTATTTCTCTTATTTTTAAAGCTTGACATGAAGAGCTGAGGTTTGAGACTTGCTAAGGAGGACAATATGAATGATGATAGACCCATACTGGCTGCAAATAGTCATGGTGACAATATTTTGTGTTACAGATTGCCCCCTAAAGTGCGAAGTCTGTAGTAGATGAGGATTTCATTTATCATCTAAGAAGAGTGAAGTAATTTATCATTTCGAGGATCATCTTGTGGAGAGCCCGGTTGGAACCTATAAAAACATTCAATGCAAAATATATATATGAGATCATATCATCGCTGAGGTAGGCATTCCCATACTTAGATCAAAACTGACTAGAAAACTAACTACTGCTCTGATATAGGAAGGATCTTGTAATACATCACAAGTATAGACACATGTAGACACAGTATGGATGTAGCCATCTGTTTATGAATAGTCCACTGTATAATGAATACAAAATTCCTCGCAGCCTGGATGGTGGAAACTAGATCCAGGGTCTTGATTTCTACTTCCCGATATAGTACGATTCTATACATGTGAATGAATGTGTCGAAGTCGAACATGGTAGAAACCACTTGATTACCAGTCAATGATGTAAACTGTTAACAAGTGTGAGAGAAACCACCAGTAATGTCAATGGCTCTCAAAGTACTCAGTACAATCCATGAGATGTGAATAGATGTGTTGATGTCAAACATGTCACGAAATCCTTTGATCGAAGGTCAATGATGCAACCTATCGTCAAAGGTGAGAAACTTCCCATTGAGGCATGCAAATCCCAAGGTACTGACGATTTCTAGATCATCTTTCTAGATAATGAGCTGAAGTCGATAGAAAGCGATCCGTCGTCGGCAAGCCCACAACACGAAATCATAGATCAACTTTGAAGAAATTTAGTTGCAAGGACTGACTCAGGGATGGTCAAGATGGATGACAGATATTTTGCAGATGAATGGTTTATTTTCACTGACCTATTGAACACATAACGACACAGCAGATGGTTTGGTGACAATTGACCCAAAGTTAATACCCAGAAACCGGCTGAAGACTTTCAATATGGTTTGATCAACTATTAGGCAAAGGATTTTCCAACCCAGGTGAATAAAAAGTGTCGTGTTCAAGAGTGGTTACAAAGTATGACAAACAGGTTCATCTTTCTCTCTTTTCCCCCACCATTTCTGGCAAGTACCTCTTTATTTTTAACAAGCTTGAGGAGGATAACATTTTCTTGATTATAAGCTCATCCTTCGGATGAGTCCAACTTAGTTTAAATTCGAACCCTAAGAAGGAGTGGTCTGTTCCTGTTTGTAATTGAATAGGTCCTTTACTGTTAAATTTTAACGAGTCCAGTATAGGAGAAACTCGGCGTTTTTCAATTTTAGAGAGTCTGAAAAAAACTTAAGAAAACTCCATGGTTGTCCTTTTTCATAAATTTGTGTCTCCCAAGCTCGAACAAGTATAAAATAATACTTGAGAGAATCGCTTGATCATTACGACCAAGGAGTACTTTTCATAATTAGTGCCTCTGATTCGAAAAAGTAAAAAAGCAACCAATGACACGTCATTTTATAACCAATATCGAATTTGAAACGACAAAAATCTGGCAGTATTTTCGTGTTTTTACGGTCAGAAAAGGGCTGTAAGTGGACCGTCTTTTTAGTTCAGTTTTAACGAGCTTAAAAAGAAAAACTCGACAATCTTTTCATATTTTAGGAGTCAGAAAAGAGCTTAAAGGTGACTCTGATGTTTTTTGTCAAAAATGACCAATTTTGCCTGAAAAATCTGTTATCCTGCACAAAAACTCAAACATTACTCATACCTGTTTAAAATGGATAAAACGCTTCAAAAGTTACCTCTTTAAAGTGAAAAATAAACAAATTAAAAACTCATTTATTCAAAAAAACTTATAAAAAGGGCTTTTGTAAATTCATTTTTACCGTTTGACTTCAGAGTGAGAAAAGAGAGCTTTTGGTCAGAAACTTCCCGTGAAGATTGCAGAAAATCCATCCGTTGGAATCGAACGCCGTCTCCTCCAGGTAATCCACATCATCATACTCTTTCATTTCATCCATTTGAAAATTGTTTTTAGGGCTTTATTTTGTTTTTTAGGAAATTTCTAGGTTAAAAACCCGCGCGCGGGGGTCCGCAGGCATAGCATAGGAAACCTGCGGACCCCGACTTTTTCGTAAAAGGAAAAAAGTCAGGGGTCCGCACCTGCCGTAAAGGCAAAGTGTGGACCCACGCACTATCTCTAACAGAGAGGGTGCGGTCCCCGCAACAAAGGTTTTTAAACCTAAATTTTTCAAATTCCACCCAAAAATTTTGATTTTAGATATTCTAATCCGCCTTTTTATTGAATGTAGGGTATACATCATGCTTGATTGGCGGGAATGGGAGCACGAGGATGTGGATCTCACCGTGATTAATCATCAACCTTCGATTGATGCATTGAAGGCATGCGGTTTATACAAATTCTGGGCCATAACTGGCATGAGGGCCCAGGTGGACTTTTTGCAGTGGCTAGTAGATAGGTGGAATATACAAGACCAGTGCTTCTTTATAGGTGGCCACCAGCTTGAAATGGAGTTGGAAGACATTTACTTTCTGATTGGTTTGCCTAAGAGAGGTGAACATTTGACTCTATTCGGGACTAGGCCAGGTGGCCAGTCTATCGATAGCCTTCGGTTAGAGTTTTGCAACGACCAAACTAGAGACAAAGGGATTGATATCAAAACCATATCCTGTCCTGAGCTCAAAGTGATTGCGTTTATTGTTACTAGGCTCTGCGGAAGCGCAGCACTACATGTAGCCACTGGATCCCAAATGCGGATGGCAGTAGACTGCTTTCGAGGCACCATCTTCAATTGGTGCGAGGCTGTGTTGGCTAATATGAAAGGCCAACTGATTAGAGCAAAGGACGGACAACTGAAGACCTTTGGATATGGTGCTTTAGTTGTGAGCTTTGGTCTAGAGAGGGTCCCAATGCTGGTCCCACAGCATCTTACCGTTGGAGCTGGACTTCCCCGAGAGCCCAAACTGATGCGTTGGGTTACAGTTATGGCCCATCATCCTGAGGAGGGAACAAAAGTCGTTCGATTTACTCCTGAGTATTTTCATTGGTTGGAGAACCAAGTATTTGCCATTCAGGATTTCCCTTATGCTGGGGTAGATTATTGTGGTGACCCAGACATGGCTCTTCCACCAAGAGAGCAATGGGATGACTCAGGTAAAATCATTTCCAACATTTCCTAATTTATTTATTTATTTATTTTTATTTTTTTTATCTCGTCCCAAAATTGATAGTAAAAGTTTCAAATGCAGATGTAGGTCCATGTCGACCAGCCACTCTTTGGCCCTATGAGAGGAAACAGCCAGCTATAGCAGCACCAGCCCCACAGGACAAATCTACAGAGACCTTGGCCGAATTGGAGAGTCATCTAGAGCATTTGACAGCAGACATTCCGGAGACCAGCATAGATGACATTCCTCTTAGGCTACAACGCTATGTGATTGGGGTCCCAGGACCTTTCAGGAGGTTCCTTTGTAGGGTGGCCCGTACAGTGGTTTCTTATCGTGATCATCACCAGTGATAGGATGATCGCCTGTTGTAGACTCATATGACATTTTTTGCTTTTTGTACTATCATTTTTGCCGATCATAAGGTGTTTTTCAACCTATGATCGAAGACGATGTATATTTGACACACTTCTATGCTATACTATATCACTATTACCGGCTTATCTTGTAAAACATATTATGGAATGTTTTTAAATTTACTTGTATGATTATTGCAAATGTCTACTTAACATTCGAGAAGCAATTGCATCTGCTAATGTATTTAAATATCTTGGAATATGCTGATATTCAATATAGTCAAATTCACGTTCCAAGAGACGAACTCTCAAAAATAATCTCAATAACACTAGATTTCTAATGGCATATACTATATTAAGATGTAACACAACGAGTTCAGAATCTAACCTCACGATCAAACTCCGAATCCCAAATGATATGGATTCAGATAATAACTCAATCACTGCACTATACTCTGCAATGTTGTTCGTTGTTTGAACGAGGCTTACCCCATGCATAGATACCAACTCATCAGAGGGCGAATAGATAACCCAAGCTGCGGAAGAAATGTTCCATGTATTACGACAAGCACCATCAGCAAAACCAATGTATGTTTGGAGAGACGTCGACATCTGCAATATCAAGAGTAAAAGCAAGATAAGCAGGAATAATGAAAAAAAACACTTTCTAAGCTAAGCACACTTTTTAATCTAAAACACACCAGCTAGAAAGAAAACTAACCTAACTAAAAATCTCCACACCCAGATTTAAGCATAATACCTCTTCAGGTAAAGACCATTTCTGGGTTTACCTAAAGAGACCTCGTCAAAGTCTACCAATTCGTAGGCCCCTTTTGCTAGCTTTCACTTAACAACATAAGGACCATGCCACATGGGTACGAATTTTCCAGCGCCTAATTTATCATTTGCTTGATCGTACAATAAGACTAGGTCTCCTTTCGAGAAATTACGAGGGGTAACATTTCGATCATACTGAGATTTAATACGTTTGGCATGAGTTTCGATTGCTAATGCAACATCACGTCGATTCTCATCTAGCTGAGCCGAGTACAACAAACTTTTTTCCTCTTCGGAAGTGGCTGAAAGTAATTCTATGGCCCTTTGCAATGACGAGATTTCGCATTCAATGGGTAACACAGCTTCCAAATCGTAAACTAGTTGGAAAGGAGTGAAACCGGTTGACGTTTTTACTGAGGTTCGATACGCCCAAAGTGCTGAAAATAGCATGTTCTGCCAATTTGACCTATGAATCCCAATGATTTGTCCGATCATGATCAATAGAACTTTGTTGATGGCTTCAACTAGACCATTAGCCTGTGGATAATATGGAGTTGAACTATCGGGACGCGAGCCAAATTGGTCTGTAAGTTTAGTCATCATAATATTTCGAAAATGACATCCATGGTCAGTGATAATCGCTTGTGGAACACCAAACCTAGCAATTATATGATTGAACATAAAAATCACAGCAGTTTTGCCATCTGCCTCAAATTTAGGCATCGCCTTGGCTGACTTGGTAAAATAATCTACCGCAATGATGATATACGCATGCCCCCTGGCCGAGTGAGGGTTACATGTAATAAAATCGATACCCCATTTCGCAAAAGGACCGACGACAATTATAGGGTGGAGAGGAGTAGGTGGAGTGCGCATCTTTCGATCAAAAATTTGGCAGTTGTGGCATTTTCGGACCGCGTTAATACAATCTTTAAACAAAGACGGCCAGAAATAGCCAGCGCGCAATATCTTTTGGGTTGTGGCAAACCCAGACATATGACCGCCACACGCTCCAGAGTGACAGTCATTTAGAACCCTTTCAGCTTCCTCATGAGTTAAACAACGTCAGAAAACAGAGTCTGCCCCACGACGATAAAGTGTATCTCCAATAATTTTGAATTGTTGGGACTGGAATCGTATTTTTCGATGCTATGATCTTGAAATTTCTGGCTGAAAGGATTGGGTTTAGAGATAAACTATGATATCCCCATACCATGGATCTAAAGTGCTGATTAGAAACAAGGATTCATCCACAATGGGCTCCTCCACCACAGTTTCCGTGTCAGCACGCGGGAAGTCACACATCAACTCCGAAAAAACTAAAGATTTCTTTGACTTAGACTTTTCAAATTCCAAGTCGAACTCCTGCGGGATGACAATCCATTTGGAGTACTTGCCCCCTAGCAATTTTTTGGTCAAAATATAGATGATAGGGTTGCAATCAGAAATTACTGTAGTTTTATATAGTAAAATGTAATGACAAAAACGTTGGACAACTTGAACAGCTGCCAATGCCAATTTCTCCACATGTGAATATTTTATCTCAGTTGGATTTAAAGTTCGACTAAGGTAATATATCACATGTTCATTACCGAATTCATCTTCCTGAACTAACACCATTCCAATGGTGGAATGCGAGGCGGCGAGATATAAGAAGTAGTCCTGGTTGTAGTTGGGAGGATGCAGTAACGGTGCATGGGTCAACGCGTGTTTTAGTGCATCAAAAGATTTGTCAGCTATCTCATCCCAAAAGAATGGAGTATTCTGCTTCAACAACTGGGTAAAACCCTTTGTGATCTCGGTGTAGTTAGGAATGAATCGATGTAAAAGTTTTGCTTTCCCTTGCAAACTTTGGAGTTGGCAAAGACTCGAAGGAGGAGGCAATTTGACAATAGCTTCAACCTTTGAGGGATCGATGCGAATGCCGGCTTTCGAAACAATAAACCCCAGTAACCGACCCGTTTCTATACATAAAACACACTTGTGTGGATTCAACCTAATTCGATAATGCCTACACCTCATAAAGATTGCTCGTAAATGGATGAGATGATCAGCTCGATGTAATGAATGAGTAGGTAAATCATCGAGATAGGGTTGCACAATGTGCTTGATGTCATGAAACGCGTAAGACATGGCTCTTTGAAAATTTGCCCCGGTGTTCTTGAGCCCAAAAGGTAATTTGAAATAACCAAATGTCCCCCATGGACAAATGAAAGCCGTTTTTGGTTGATCAGCAGGTAGAATATTTATTTGATTGTATCTGGAAAAACCATCCATGAAGGAAAATATTTCACTGTCGGCACAATCATCGATAATTTGATCGATATAGGGAGTTGGGTAATTGTCTTTTGGACAAGCTCGATTAATATCCCTATAATCGATACATATTCTTATTGTTCCTTGCTTTTTGTTAACGGGAACAATATTCGATACCCAATCCGTTAACGGAATTGGATAAATGAAACCTGCTTTAAGTAATTTTTCAACTTCTGCTTTAATAGCAACAACTTTTCACGAGTGGATCTGACGCAAACGTTGCCGGACGGGTTTAGCATCTGGGTAAGTTTTGATTTCATGAACAACAATTGCTGGGTCAATTCTTGGCATTTCCTCATATGACCAGGCAAACACGTCGTGGAATTCTTGAAATAGGGCCTTATATGTTTGAATTTCGTTTTTCGTACAAGAGGCACCTATATGAATGTTTTCAACAATCCCCAGTAGAGTCACCATTTTGTCGGCCGGATAAGTCGTTCTTGTGGACAAGACCGACCTCCCTAGTATCTAATGATATCTAGCGACAAGCAAACCAAACAAATTCTATCTTTCTCTAAATATGCGATTTATAAGTAAATGCAAACAAGTGTTTTAAGCCTACCTTGGGTCCAATGCAAGTTTGTGGAAGCCACACTCTGATGATCCAAATGAGCTCCCTTGTAAAGAATTTGCAAACACAAACAAGCACACACATTAAATAGCACCTGAAAAGCCAATATAATAAAGCATATTTATCATGATGATCAAGGAATTCATGAAACAAATCACATAAGACAACTTGTTGAGAAAAATGAATCTGATTGTATTAACTTTAATAAAAGAAGAAATTTACAACCTTGGTGCCTTGATGTTGTAAAAGCTCCTCCTAGGGTCCAAAAAGAATCTCCTCTACTTTGACAAGTTTCACTCTCTTCCCAATGAAGCCAAAAGGTATGTAATCTCTCCTCTTAAGCTTAACTAGGAAGTCTCAATTCCAACAACATTTACCCTAAAAAATGTTCAGCTTCTAACCTCCCTAGCAACCAGCCCAATGCCTTAATTTATAGTGCAATGGAGGGAAGTTACTAGGTCCACCTTCAAAGGGATAAAGCCCTCCTTCAAAGGGATAAGCTCCTCTCATCAAGGGATTAGCTCCTTTATTTTTGGGATGCATAATCACCTAGGAGCGAACCATCCACCTCAAGATTCCTTCTAGAATCATCCAGAATTAACCACAAGTGAGTTTTTAAGAATAAACTTGCGCCTTTTTGACTTTCACAAGGGTCCGAACCCACTCCTTTAGAGACAGAGCCGGCAAGTCCACAGGTAACATGAACAAGGGGTGTGGGACCACAGGCAACAGTAAAAGAAAGTGCGGAACCAGAGCTTTATTGATTTTCAAAGTCTTTCTCTTATTTTTAAAGCTTGACATGAAGAGCTGAGGTTTGAGACTTGCTAAGGAGGACAGTATGAATGATGATAGACCCATACTGACTGCAAATAGTCATGGTGACAATATTTTGTGTAACAAGTAGGGTCATTCTCTGCTACTGTTAGTTAACTTGTAGTTTTCTTTCTTTGTCTTAACCCTGGGAAAAGTCCTAGTATTCCTTCGTTTGATTATATTTGCTGTCAAGTGACCTTGGCTCTATTCGTATGTAACATTTGACTCTTGTTCGGGCTCTGGGCACTTGTACTTTATTCGTTTTTTCTCGTTGTGACCGACTAGGATCCAACCCTGGCTTTCGAGGTTTTGCTGTCTTGTGTTATCTTATTCTATTTTTAATTGAGCACTCGGAACTGTTTGGATGTATGCCAATATTATAGTTATAAAAGGAATTTGACAAGAAATTTTGTGTAATTGGTTTACCTCTATTTTGAGGGTTGTTCTTTAGCAGTTGTATTCTCGTTCTATTGCGAATTGGCTCGTACTGTTGTTTGCTTTCATATATTTGGACACCGTTGTTGTTGTTGCCAGAACTCCGTGCTGGGAATGCTCGTATGGTTTCTTTGTTGAACTCAGTAATTATGTCTCTCTGTTTAATAGAAAGGAAAAAAAATAATAGATAGGAACGCACAGTGCTATTTAGTTTACATATTCAGTAATTAGAGGAAAGCAAATGAATGTCATGGACAAACTGTTTATAGAAGGATTCAAATATTCGGATGAAAATTACTTTCTCTTTCTTGTATTTCTATTCTCGTGCATTGAACCCCTTTAAAATGTATTACATTGGTTTTTGTATGGTATTTAGACAGTTACTTGAATTGTTCTTAGTTACCCTTTAGTTACATTTATAGTTACACAATTGATAACTATTCTAGGTTTTCTTGCGCTGTAGGATTTACAATATATATATATATATATATATATATATATATATATATATATATATATATTTAAATGAACAGACAACTGTAAAAATGGATTAAGAAAATGACAGAACAACAATGACTGTAATGACCCTATCCTAACTATACTGTTCCTAATATTCCTTAACTAATAATGAAATAAAAAACTAGTTCCTAGACACTGTTTTATTCAACAAATGTAAATGAACCTAAATGACATTGAACCTATCCTCCTTAGCTGAGACCAACATTCGGTCATGGTACCCTTAGCTGAATGTTCCTACATCAGGCTCCTGGGGTAAGAAAAACTCATGACTCCGGTCCATGAGCTTCTCGATTGAATAGCCCGCCTGCTCTATCTGTTTGGCATTAAGCCATGAACTGTCCTCAATGGGACGGTTCTTCCACTTGACCAGATATTGCAGATATTCTTTTTTCTGAGTTCGCTTGGCCACTTGAGTGTCGAGGATCCTCTCGATCTCAAGGGGCTGAGCGTAAGGCATTTGTCTCATCCAAGTCTTGCTCCCTTCTTATGTGTCCCGCGTAGGTCGTGTTGTACTGTCTTCCTTAGGACTGGCAGTATATGGAAATAGGTCTGCCACGTTGAAGATGGGTGAGATGCCTATTCTCGGTGGCAACTGTAATTCATAAGCATTGGCTAAAAATTTCCGCAGAATTTTACAAGGGCCAATCTTTTTGTATTGCAGTTTGTTATATGCACCTCTAGGAAAATGTTCCTTACGCGAATGCGCGAGGACTTCATCCCCCATGTTAAACTGTACCTCTTGTCGTTTCAGATCTGCTCGCTGCTTATACTTTAGACTGCTGTCCTGCAAATTCATTTTTACCTGCTCGTGTAGGTCATTCATTGCCTTGGTGAAATCTTCTCCATTAGCACTCCATCTTTCTTGATGTCCTAGATCTCGTAACTCATGCACTCCACGAGGATGCATGCCATATAAGATCTAGAAAGTATTGTACCCCGTGCTACGATTGGGTGAGTCGTTGTAAGCGAACTCCACTTGGGAAAGTACACGATCCCACGTTCATGAATTCTCTCCAATCAAACTTCGTAGTAGGTTCCCCAAGCTCCTGTTTACCACCTCTTTTTGCCCATCGGTCAGTGGGTGATAAGTAGAGTTGAAACTCAACTGTGTGTCCATCTTCTTCCACAAGGTGTGCCATAAGTGCCCTGTAAACTTCACGTCCCTGTTGGAAATAATGGACTTAGGTAGGCCATGTAGCCTAACGATCTCTGTGAAAAATAAGTGGCCCATGTGAGTGGCATTACTGGTTTTTCTACAAGGGATGAAATGTGCCATATTTGAAAACCGGTCTACTACTACCATCACCGAATCATAACCCCGCTGCATCTTTGGTAGGCCCAAGACGAAGTCCAAACTGACTGAGTCCCATGGTCTACTCAGAATGGGCAATGGTGTGTAGAGTCCCATATTCTAACTGTGTCCTTTCGCCAACTGACACACTTTACATCTGGTCACAAATCTCTACATATCCCTTCGCATTCTTGGCCAATAATAAAAATGGCTAAGTTGGTCTACTGTTTTGTCTATGCTGAAATGTTAGATTAGACCTCCACTGTGCTTCTCCCGAATGATATTCACTCTCATTGAACAATCGGGAATGCATAATTGTCCCCCTCTAAACAATAGCTTCTCCTACAAATTATAGTCCAACCATGGATGATTGTTTCTCAGCAAAGGATTCTGACATGCTTCATAAGCCTCTTTGAAATCCGTGTCAATCTGATACAAGTCTTTCAAATGCTCAAATCCCAACACTTGTATCGTACTCTCTTGCAAGAGCAAGGCTCTTCTGCTCAACGCATCTGCCACCTTGTTGGCCTGCCCGCTAATGTGTTTCAACACAAAGGTGAAACTCTGCAAATATTCAACCCACTTAGCATGCTTGTGATTCAGCTTATGCTGTTGCATCACATATTGCAGTGCAGAATTACCAGAAAATAAAACAACCTCATTCCCCAGCAGATAGTGTCTCCAATGCCTCATTGCTTGGATGACGACATAGAATTCTTTGTCATAAAACGAATACTTCTGCCTGCTCTCATTCAACTTCTCACTGAAAAACGGAACAGGTTTGTCTTCTTGGCTAAGTATAGCTCCAATGGCCGTACCGCTTGCATCAAAGCGAACCTGAAAAAGCTTTTTAAAATCTGGCAATCTCAGGATCGGTCTTTCTGTAATCTTCTTCTTCAGTAGCTGAAAGCTCCCCCCTGCTACCTCGGTCCAACAAAAAGGCTAACTTTCCTTTTTTATAGTGTCCAACATAGGTGCACAGATTTCATTGAAATTCCTTATAAATTTACGGTAAAAACTTGCCAGCCCATGAAAACTACATACCTCAAACAGACTTTTTGGGGATGACTAGTTAACAATTACTACAATCTTCTCTAGGTCCATCTTCAACTCGTTTTCTACAACCACAAAACCCAGATAAACCAGTTCTTTTTGTAGAAAAGTGCATTTTTTCAGATTTATCAGCAGCTTATTCTCCTACAATTTTTCCAGCACACTTCGAACATGTCAAAAGTGTTCCTCCCTCATCTTGCTGAAAATTAATATGTCATCAAGATACACTATTATAAACTTTCCAATGAACTCTTTCAGCATTTTATTCATTAGTCGCATAAAGGTACTAGGTGCATTACTCAATCCGAATGGCATTACTAGTCACTCATACAACCCTTCATTGGTCTTGAAGGTTGTCTTCCACTCATCCCCTTCCCTGATTCGAATATGATGATAACCACTCTTCAAATCAATCTTTGAGAAATATGATGCACCGCTCAGGCAGTCCATCATATCGTCCATCCATGGCAGTGGAAATCTGTACCTGATGGTAATTTTATTGATGGCCCTCGAATTCCTGCACATTCACCATTCTCCTCCTTTCTTGGGAGCGAGAACTGTTGGACCTGCACAGGGGCTCAAACTCTCCCTTATCAGCCCTTTATCCAACAATTCCTGCACTTTCTTTTTGATTTCTTTGTTATCTTTAGGGCTCATCTGGTATGCTGCCTTGTTCGGTAGACTTGATCCAGGTATAAAGTCAATATGATGACTTATACTTCTCTTGGGAGGCAATTTATTTGGTAAGTCATCCACTACAATATCGTTGAATTCCTGCAGCATTTTCTGAATTTCTGTAGGCAAATATGACACCTCTGTGTGTAATAGCACTATTTTTGCTCTTCTTAGAACAGCATAGTTCACTTCACTATCTTCAATTTTCTTCAAAATTGTTTTCCACCTATTAGTAACATTCTCGTCCCGCTTGTTTCTGCTGTCTCCTCCTCCTTGATGGGCACAAGTGTGTGCTTGATCCCATCTTTAACAAACTTGTAACAGTTTGTCTTCCCATCATGCACTACCTTCCGGTCATACTGCCATGGCCTTCCTAGCAGTATATAACATACATCCATCGGCATAATATCACAAATAACCTTGTCCTTATACCTGCCAATATGGAACTCAACTTCACACTGTTCATCCACCAATAGCTGATGGCCTTTCTGCAACCACGATACCTTGTAGGGAGTGGGGTGCTTCAGCTGCTTCAAACCCAACTTTTCTACCATCTCCGTGGCAACCAAATTATCTGTGCTCCCACAATCAACTTGCAACATTTTCCGTGCGACTTACAAATTGTCCAGAATAATGCTTTCCTTTGAGTTTGTTCAGCTGTTTCTTTGGCTAGTTTCAGCAACACTTTATTCAGAACTAAGGCTTCCCCTATTTCCGGCACATTTTCTGCTTCCTGGGGAGGTGCCTCTGCTTCCTCTGGCTGTGCAACTGTTACACAAAAAAATGTCACCATGGCTATTTACAGTTAGTATGGCTCTATCAACAGTCATGCTATCCTCCTGGGCAAGTCTTATGCCTCTTCTCTCCATGTCAAACTCCAAAAAGAGAGAAAGTCTTAGTAAATGTGTTTATCTCTGGGTACGTAGATTCTCTCGGTCTTACCTGCGTGTACGTACCTAATGTTCACAAAAACTGCGTACTTGTACGCTCTGTATGTAAAGGGGCAGGTGCGTACCCCTGTAAAGGTCAAAAGGCGCGCGTTTCATCTTTAAAAAGTTACTTGTGGTCATTTCTAGAGCATTCTAGAAGGTTGTTCGACGTGTATTGATCGCCTCCAGATGGTTCATGTACCCCTATGAAAGAGGAATTTATCCCATCAAGAGAGGAGCTATCCCATCCAAAAGGGGGATTATCCCATTGATGGTGGACCTGATTAACTTCCTCTTGAGGACTATAAATACAGGCATTGGGCCAGAAGGAGGAGAGGTTGAAAGCTAAACATTTCTAAGGGTAGATGCTGCTGGAATTAGGACTCCCATTTAGAAGCTTGTGAGGAGAGATTCCCATCCTTTCTTGTTTCATTTGGAAGTGGGTGAGCTTTGTCAAAGTAAAGGAGAACTCTTGATGGACCCTGGGAGGGACTTGCACAACACCAAGGCTCAGGTTGTAATTGTTCCTTTTGTTTCCTATTAATGCAAATGAGTCCATTCTTCTCAATAACTTGTTATTTATGAGTTGTTTCATGTACTCCTTGGTCTATATGTTAAATATGTTTTATTTTATGAGATTATCAAGTGCTATTTAATTGTTTGATTGTTAGTGAATGCAGGTTTCGAAGTGAAGGAGGAGCTCATCCGGATCAGCGAGGCTGGACTGCTACAACAGCGTTGGACTACAGGTAGGATCTAAACACTTGATTTCTCGTATGGTAAATGCATGTTTAGAGAAGGATCGCTCTTGTTTGTCTTGTTTGTCACTAGAGAGTCTTAGGCTCCTAGGGAGGTTGGTTGTGTCCGCACTATCGACTCTTTCCGCCTGACAAAATGGCGACTCCACTGGGGAATCCATTGATGTGAAAGTTTTTTCCTTTGTATGCAACTTTGATCTGAGAAAAGTCATTTATTTTCTGGTTTTTGGCTGTGTGACTTTGTATTTGGGTGGGCTAGCTTAGGGTTAAATTAGATTTAGTTTTTCTTGGTTTTTCCAGTAGTACGCACCCTCTGAGTATTGCACAGTGCGTACCTGTACGTACTGTTGCTGTGTGCACAGAGCGGGCCCACACTTGTCTTAATAGGTTGCCTGCGTACCCTGCTAAAAATTAAGAAATTTCCATTTTTTGCATTTTTCCTCTTAGATTTTGCTTTTTCTTAGTTTTTACTGCCCAGATCCATTAGTCTCCTGTCAAAGATCTTCACCTGAACTTGTTTCGATAGCATTGAGTGTTTTAGTGGATTTCATAGAAGTTTAAGCCCTAGGGTTTGATTTTTGAGTAGGTCCTGTAGTGACTTTGGCGGTAGAAGTTGTCAAGCCTTAGATCTCTCTGGTTTTGTCAGCCTTCTTAGGAGTCGGACCTGTCATAAAGTCTACTTGTGAGAGCAACTTACCTTTGAGTTGTCTCTTTGGCGAATTTCGAAGTGCTTGTTGATTGAGTATTGAATTCCATTTTACAAAAAGAACAAAAAAGATTTGAGTTTTGTTTTGACTGGTTTTTTGATTCTGCATTAGCTGGTCCTTGGCTTGATTGTGGTCAAGTAAAACAACCTAGAATCATCCTTGTAGGCTTTTGCCTCGTTAGGTTTGCTTTAGAGTAAATTTCCTTTTGATTTGCTTGTGAGTCAATTTTTCATAGATTTTATAGGTTTTGAGATTGATTTTCGTTAAAATAGACTTATATGCTTTATTAAATAAAAAAAAAATAAAAACATCTCCTTTGAAAAGTTTTGTTTTGAAAGAGAAAGGATTTTTCGTGCATGTAATGAGTGGTCATGTTTGTATGCTTGGAAAGATAAAGAGTTTTATTTCCTTGATTTTCGTTGCCAAGAGAGTTGTTTTTATATAAATTTGCATTCTCTAAACTTTCTTAGCTAAGAATTTCATCGAAAAAGAAAAGTAGCGTAAATCATCTTAGGTGCATCTTTGTAGTGGTTGCGAGTCGAGTCTACACACCATTGGTTTCATTTCCGCTACCTTTTGTCTTTAAGAAAAACCATAAAATTAACGCTTAAAGTAAAATCAACTTAGTAAATTTTATTTACTAGGGCTCTGAAACACCAATTTAGATCAGGCTAGTGTCTTGGAGTAGGAGAGTAATTAACTCTCCAAGACAACAAAACCAAACAAGTAGCTTATCTTGTGATAGAATAAATCCAATTGTCTCATTTGTACTCTGGGAAAGCTCCTCTTAAATGAGAAGCACGAGCTCGTGTCCGAACCAGTGAGGGGATCAATCCTCCCTCGTTGGGAACGACGCCAGACACGCACGTATTACAAACGGTAAACCTCGGATTAACCATTGTCGAGGAGCCAGGGGTCACTTGTCGGTAAACCTTGGATTATTGTCAAGGAATCGACAAGGGGATTGAGCTTGATACTCTGCCCTTGCGTGCTGTCGGAGTGTAGACTGTTCCCCCAGGTGCATTTGTTGCGGTTGGTAACCTTAGTGACCATTATCTTTAGGATTCTACCGAGGTGACGGTGGAGGGAAGATCCCACTATACCTGGAGCAGACGTCGGCTAGACTCACTTGGATTTTCTGGGGGGTTCACTTCACTCGAGACGGTTAAAGTGGAGGAACTTGTGCCAGTCTATTCATTAAGCAGGTTGCCGGGGTAACTGTTCCACCTGCCACTTCTATACTGAATCCAACGATGTTGGGTTTCATCTCCAACTAGCGTTTTCGGTCTGGAAGGCTACTGTTTGTGTTTGGTTTGATGCCCTAGATTCTTTAAGCGTATGATTCAAATTTGCTTGGTTCTTTAGAGACTTTAGGTGGTTTGATTTGAGATTTTACTTTGTTTTCGTGTGTAGTAGTTAAAAGTTTTTAGCTGTGGCGGAATTACGAGACAGTCCCGTAGACTTTGGGGCAAGTCACCTGAGATTGTTACCGGAACTGATTTGTTGAGGAAACTCCGTAGATCACGGGGTGGACCTCCTGAAGACGTCCCGGGTCAGTACGAAGGATTGAAGGTCCTTGTAACTCCTCCTAGCGGCAGTAGAGTAGGTTCACCTGAAGAAGGAGAGTCTTCCTTGGTAGTCCATCCAGATTACCAAAGTCTAGAGACAGGTTATAATCCCGAAGCTGTTACAGTTTCCGAGCTTGCTGGTAGCTTTTCATCTACTAGTGATATAGGCGAAGAACCTAAAATATCTGAACCTGTTACTCCAACTTCTAGTGTTCCAGATTCACCAAGAGTAGAACGAGTTATCACCGAAAATCTTCCTACTGGTTTGATTGCTATTGAAGAACTTGCTCCAGAGGAAGAAATAGGCGTCTCTAACCTTGAAGATCGACCTACTATTGATCTAAGGGAGCGTGAATCTATCTTTTACAGTCCTCCTAGAAGTACTACTTGGTACCTTTCGTTAACCAATTATTTAGACAACTCAGGGGTAGGTTTTTCTCCACCTCGTACTCCTTTTCCACCTGGAGGTATTTATACTCCTGTAAATATGTCTGGTCAGTCGTCCGTGTTCACTCAATCTCCTGAATCTTTCTTACACGGCGGACCTTCTGTTCCCACCGGGTATCAGTCACTTTCTGGTATCTTTGTGGGGGCATCTCCTCAACCCGTTGATCATGGGTTATTAGCTGGAAACAATGGTAATAAACCGTTGGGTGTAGGGGACATTTACATGATGTCAGGTTCAGTTCCCGTTTCTCAACCTCAAGGTGGTCAATTACCGCCTGGGGGGCAACCTCAAGGTACACAAATTGTGTCTGGGGGGAAGCCTCAAGGTCAGTATGTACCTATGGTACAATACATGCCTCAAGGTCAACCCCAGCCTCAATATTTACCCCAGGGTCAACCTCAGTATCAATATTTACCTCAAGGGTATCAACCTCAAGGTCAAGGTCAACCCCAGTATCGGTATTTAACCCAAAGTTATCAACCTCAAGGTCAATACTCGAATCAAGGTTATCAACCACCTCAAGGTCAGTCATATGTTCAAGGTATGGGAACTGTACCTTTCAGTTATCAATCCTATCCTCAATCCGGTTATGGATCCCAGTATCCTCAACCTGTTACGGGTCAATACCCTAGAATGATAGTGTGGGATCCATCACAAGGTCAACAGGTGTTGCAGCCAAGTATACAGTTGTTACCTCAGACCGGACAACCCGTAGTTTCTGGTTCACCCCAGCAACCGCAACCTGTCCAGTCAAATGTTCAAACTTCTGTAACTTCGGTAGTTACTCAGCCGCCAATTGCACCTAGTACTGCATCTCAAACGGCTGTTGCAACTACCGCAACATCTGCCGCACTTACTTCTGGAGTATCGACAACTCCTGTTTCTACTGTCTCTGTAACTACTCCTCAGACATCTTTACCCTTATCTGGATCTACGATTCAAACTACGGTTCAGATGCCTGTAGGTCAGCCTGGTATAAGTACGGTTGTTACTACTCTTACCACAATTTGTTCATCAACCGTACCAGGGACAGTACTAATATGGGCAAGCTGTCCAACAGTCGGTTTACCAATATCAACCGTATCCTGGGTACACTTATCAACAACCTCAACAACCCCAGTACGGTCCGGTTAATCTTGGTTTTCCAAGAGGATATAATATCCCTAATGCGATTCCTGTTCCTAGTTATCCTGGATATCCTCCTCCTGGGACTGGTCTGGTGACCCAGAGTTTTAGAGATCCTAACAGGCAATTACCGTTTATCGCAACTTTGGATTTACCAGACTTGACGTGCCTAACGAACGATCCAATTCAATATCTTCCGTTCTGGCCGCCAATGCCAAATAAGTTGCCCAGTGATATACCCAAGTTCGAAGGTAAGTCTGGAGAGGATCCGTCCAATCACGTGATGACTTACCACCTCTGGTGTGCTTCAAATTCTATCTCGGATGATTCAATCTGCTTATGTCTTTTCCAGCGTACACTCATTAGTCTCGCGGCCAAGTGGTACATTGAGTTACCATGGGTCTCTTTTTACAATTTTAGCCAGTTAGCTACCTCGTTCTTAACTCATTTTCAGTTGCCGGTCAGATACGATAATGGCACGGAGTTATTAACTTCACTAAAACAATCGACGTCCACGTATATTTCTGACCACATTCATGAGTGGAGACGTCGAAGAAGGTTAGTGAAAGTTTTTATTCTGGACCAAATCTTAGCTGAATGGTTTGTTAAATCATTATTACCAAAGATTACTGAAGATGTAGCTAAGGCAGGAGTAGTTACTGAGGAGCAAGTCATTGCTCAGGCACAGTACCTTGACTTAGTTTATACTCAGTCGGGTACGTTACACGAGAAGATCCCAGATCTTCCAAATTCGAATCAAATCGTTGCTGCTCCTTCGGGATCTCATGCCGCTGATGGTATGATTGGTACGGTGAACATAAAGAGCAAGAAGAAGTCTTCCAAGAATTCTACTACTCCTATAATCACCTTGCCTGATTCCTCGACAGGAGAGTCTTCTCCTGAACTTTCCGCCGATATTCACGCTGTAGAGTCATCTACGGCCAAATCAAAAAACGATGGATAGAAGAAAGGAAAGAATAAGGCTAAAGCAGACAAGGCTCCGAAGGAGAAAACAGAAAAGTCGGAAACCAATGACGAAAAACGCAAACCTCGATATCCTTGTCTTATTTGTGAAGAGGATCATTTTACAAGAGATTGCCCTCATCGGGTCGAGGTTGTGAAAATAGTCAAAGGTTCTCCCACTCCTGCTGTGTTGAAAGATCCATTTCCAAAGCAGGAGAGTAAGATGATAGGTTCTTCCTCGACTGCCAGTGAAGAACCCATTTTGATGATGTCTCATGTGAGGATTGCGACTCGGTCGCAAGATTATGGTAGTAAGAATCCTGTTGATGGTAAGGAAGCAGAATCTTCTCATTCTAATCCATCAACCTCAGCTCCTGGTTTCGATCCACTACAGATCGAAAAACCTAACCCGAACTTAGTAATTAAACTGCCCGCCAAGGGTGTTCTTCGAAGGTCTGCTTTCAATCCACATGCGAGAGCGGCCCAGAATTACAACATTGTTGAGGACTTAGTTGTTTCACCCTCAGCAATGTCGGCTTTAGAAGTGCTGCAATCATGCCCAACACAACGAAAATTACTTTTGTCGGCTATCGGAGCTGTTGATGTTCAGGACCCGAATCTGATAATCTTCGATCTAGAAAATAGTACACTGCGCCTACCCCATCAAATGGCTTTCCAGATTCCAGTGATAGTAAAAAATAGGCCTATTCATCGGACTGTAATTGATGAGGGAGCTTCCACGTGTATTATGTCAATTCAGTGTTGGAGATCGCTTGGTTCTCCTTCGCTGAACCAATCCCCGACCATCCTTAAGGCCTTTGATGGCCGTGGGTTCCGTCCGTTTGGTATTCTACAGGAATTGCCTATAGGGGTAGAAGGTAAAACCGTTAGTCTGGATGTGGAGGTGGTTGATGCCCCTCTAGACTACAACCTTCTTTTGGGTCGAAGTTGGTCATATGCTATGACAGAGGTTGTTTCATCGGTCTTCAGAGTAATAAAGTTTCCACATAATGGCAAGATCGTGACAATTGATCAGCTGACATACTTTTCATCCGACCCAGCCTCTTCAGAGAGTATCCAGCATGTCGGTAAAACGACAATCCCTTATAGGGATGTTGGCGTAGGTTTAGTTAAAGATTCCAGTTTACTGGGAACTTTTCCTTTCCCTCCAATCAACGTAGACCCTTCATTTGCATCAATTCATTTGATTACATCAGACACCATTATTTACGACGATCCTTGGATTGTCCCATCTGAATCTGAGATAGACTCATTCGGTGATACTATGCCCTTGAGTCCATATGAAATTTCTTATGAAGCCGTCGTGTCTTTTACCGACTCGCGTTCAACCCAAATCGACCAAATGAATGTGGTCAGTGAGGAATCACTTTTCACATCAATCTCAGAACGGATAGCGTTTCCCGAAGTCGTGTCATCTGACAAGCGACTTCGCGAAATCCTAAGTGTAGACGATCTACCATGGGAAGATCTCCATCATAGATCTTCGTTTTTACCTGAGGATGATGCTTTTGAAAACGATTTTTCATCTATTTTTACCACTGAATATGTCAAAGACGCTCAGAATCCAACGAAACATTCTGATTCAGAGTTGAATTTAGGGAATATTTCTCGCACTATTCCCATTGACATTTCAGTGAAGCCCGGAATTGAAGAAAACATTCATATAGGTGCCTCATGTAAAGAAGATGAAATTCAAACTTACAAGGCCCTATTCCAAGAATTCCGCGATGTGTTCGCCTGGTCTTACGAGGAAATGCCAGGAATCGATCCTGCCATTGTTGTTCATGAAATAAAGACCTACCCAGACGCTAAACCTGTCCGGCAACAGTTGCGTCAGATTCACCCTTGAAAAGCAGCTGCGATTAAAGCAGAAGTCATGAAGCTGTTGAAAGCAGGTTTCATTTATCCAATCCCGTTAACGGATTGGGTATCGAAATTGTTCCGGTTAACAAAAAACAAGGAACAATAAGAATATGTATCGACTATAGGGATATAAATCGAGCTTGTTCAAAAGACAACTATCCTACGCCTTATATCGATCAAATCATTGATGATTGTGCCGGAAGTGAAATGTTTTCCTTTATGGATGGTTTTTCGGGCTATAATCAAATCAATATTCTACCTGCCGATCAACCAAAAATGGCATTCATTTGTCCATGCGGGACATTTGCTTACTGCAAATTACCTTTTGGGCTTAAGAATGCCGGAGCTACTTTTCAACGGGCGATGTCTTATGCATTTCATGACATCAAGCACATTGTGCAACCGTACCTCGATGATTTTCCTGCTCATTCTTTACATCGAGTTGATCACCTTGTCCACTTACGAGCAATCTTTATGAGGTGTAGGCATTATCGTATTCGGTTGAATCCCCACAAGTGTGTATTCTGTATAGAAACGGTTCGATTGCTGGGATTTGTTGTTTCAAAAGCCGGCATTCGCGTCGATCCCTCGGCTTCATATTTGTTGTTATATTTATATAAAACAACAAATATGACTAAAAAATTGGAATCAAATAGTAATTTATATACTTTGATTTCTATAAAATAGCAAATACATAATTGTTCAAAAGAAATAAAAATAAAAAAATAAAATAAAAATATTATAAAATATATAAATAAAACAATTCTATAAGAATTAAGAGTTCTTTTCATGGATTTACTTAATCATGTATTTGACTATAATTTTAAGAAAATACCCACATTAGGTAGCTCATGAATACTAACCATTAAATTTTATTTCATCAAATTCTAGTCTTGGAAAATGCCATTTCCATAAGGTTCTCACTTCTCTTACCAAAACCGCCAAGAATCCTTACTTTCACACAAAGGAGAATACCATAACAAAATTATAAAGAATTGAAAGTATCGTTACACTGGGCTGATATTTTCAATAGCTTAACTCTATCCATTTTGAACTAAACCAATATTACTTGTTTGATCTCAGTGGCAAGGAAATACTTTGGTGAATTCTAATATATTGCTTACAAGTTTTGTTAACCAGGCTAAGGATGTTCCTCGGTCCAGGTTATCCATATGAGGACTTGTTGCAGATCTATCAGAACCAAACAACCCTTGTATTGTGCTCATATCTTCCATTTTTCAAATCGTTCAACAAAACTAGAGGTGAGCCATTCTTATGATTTAGAAAGATTCATTCCTCTCAATATGTTCAGAGTTTCGTTGCAGGTGGACTGATTTAATTGAACCATGGGAATCCTGAACCCCTCTAGTATGTTGTCAATACAACTTTTCTAGCAACACTTTATAGCGATTATCTCGCCGCTGCATATATTCTTGGCTGGTATTGTGGTCCAAATTACTTCCCTAGCCAAGCCCTTCATGACTTTGCAACAAATTAGATATTTAAATTTTTTTATTTTATTTGATTGGATTCTTTTAAATCCATAAAAAATTATTATCTCGATTGCTGTTTCCAACTAGCAAGTGATGGGACCAGCCCGTAACTATGGTTGAGTATTAATTAAACGTTGATTAGTAAATGATTTGGGATCAATACATATGATTAGGCTTAAGCAAATGATTATTCGGGATATTTGGTTGTTGGCATTTATGTTGGAATTAATGTTGGTCTATTGGCTGTACTTGCCTCAATTTCTGCTTTCCCGCTCTCTGGTTCTACCAAAACCCTCGTTCCACTTTCATTCAGTCATTTCCTGTTTTCGTTCTGCTGCAGTGAGAGTTTGTGCCTGTAATGAGGGTTTGTGCTTGCGACTGTATAGAGCTTGGCAACAATGTTCTATGTGTGCCTAGCTATGAATTCCTCCACCTGGTGGCGAGATATCTCTACCTGCACTTGCAGCTTTGTCGCCTGGTTGCCTGGGCACTGTATAGAAGTCTTATTCGTCTGCGTGATAGGGTTATTGTTGTTCCTTCTATGTGGTTTTTATGCCTTCCTCTATTCTATTGTCTTGTCTTGTTACATTCTTTCTGGTTGGCTTTCGGTTATTGGTTCTATGGTTGATCGGTGACTGTTCTTTACTCTAGCAGGTCACAATCATGGTGGCTTCCTCGGCTTCGCTCTATCCTGGCAAGGTAAGCTACCTCTCCATGCTATAGCTTTCCCTCTTCAGTTTTCTCCAACACTAACGGCAGTCACCCCTTTGTCTGCAGGGTTTCACTGTTGACTATGGCTCAGTTGGGGTTTCGTTCCTCCAACGCGAATGCTCTTCAGGTAAGCGACTCTTCTGGTTGTGCTTATCAATTAGTTTTTTTTTTTTTACTTCCTAGCTATTCTCGGCATACAATTGACTGACATGATCTATTGGCTTACTGTGCAAGTTAGGGTTTGTTCCAGGCGTGGTTTGCAAAATTGTTACGAGTAATGGCTCTGGCAGTGTCTGCCGGATAAGTCGTTCTTGCGGACAAGACCGACCTCCCTAGTATCTAATGATATCTAGCGACAAGAAAACCAAACAAATTCTATCTTTCTCTAAATATGAGATTTATAAGTAAAGGAAAACAAGTGTTTTAAGTCTACCTTGGGTCCAGTGCAAGTTTGTGGAAGCCACGCTCCATTGATCCAAATGAGCTCCCTTGTAAAGAATCTACAAACACAAACAACCACACACATTAAATAGCACCTGAAAAGCCAATATAATAAAGCATATTTATCATGATGATCAAGGAATTCATGAAACAAATCACATAAGACAATTTGTTGAGAAAAATGAATCTGATTGTATTAACTTTAATAAAAGAAGAACTTTACAACCTTGGTGCTTTGATGCTGTACAAGCTCCTCCCAGGGTCCAACAAGAATCTCCTCTACTTTGACAAGTTTCACTCTCTTCCCAATGAAGCCAAAAGGTATGTAATCTCTCCTCTTAAGCTTAACTAGGAAGTCTCAATTCCAATAGCATTTACCCTAAAAAATGTTCAGCTTCTAACCTCCCTAGCAACCAGCCCAATGCCTTAATTTATAGTGCAATGGAGTGAAGTTACTAGGTCCACCTTCAAAGGGATAAAGCCCTCCTTCAAAGGGATAAGCTCCTCTCATCAATGGATTAGCTCCTTTAGTTTTGGGATGCATGAACCACCTAGGAGCGAACCATCCACGTCAAGATTCCTTCTAGAATAATCCAGAATTAACCACAAGTGAGTTTTTAAGAATAAACTTGTGCCTTTTTGACTTTCACAGGGGTCCGCACCCACTCCTTTAGAGACAGAGCGGGCAGGTCTGCAGGTAACATGAACAAGGGGTGCGAGACCGTAGGCAACAGTAAGAGAAAGTGCAGAACCAGAACTTTATTGATTTTCAAAGTATTTCTCTTATTTTTAAAGCTTGACATGAAGAGTTGAGGTTTGAGACTTGCTAAGGAGGACAATATGAATGATGATAGACCCATACTGGCTGCAAATAGTCATGGTGACAATATTTTGTGTTACAGATTGCCCCCTAAAGTGCGAAGTCTGTAGTAGATGAGGATTTCATTTATCATCTAAGAAGAGTGAAGTAATTTATCATTTCGAGGATCATCTTGTGGAGAGCCCGGTTGGAACCTGTAAAAACATTCAATGCAAAATATATATATGAGATCATATCATCGCGGAGGTAGGCATTCCCATACTCAGATCAAAACTGACTAGAAAACTAACTACTGCTCTGATATAGGAAGGATCTTGTAATACATCACAAGTATAGACACATGTAGACACAGTATGGATGTAGCCATCTGTTTATGAATAGTCCACTGTATAATGAATACAAAATTCCTCGCAGCCTGGATGGTGGAAACTAGATCCAGGGTCTTGATTTCTACTTCCCGATATAGTACGATTCTATACATGTGAATGAATGTGTCGAAGTCGAACATGGTAGAAACCACTTGATTACCAGTCAATGATGTAAACTGTTAACAAGTGTGAGAGAAACCACCAGTAATGTCAATGGCTCTCAAAGTACTCAGTACAATCCATGAGATGTGAATAGATGTGTTGATGTCAAACATGTCACGAAATCCTTTGATCGAAGGTCAATGATGCAACCTATCGTCAAAGGTGAGAAACTTCCCATTGAGGCATGCAGATCCCAAGGTACTGACGATTTCTAGATCATCTTTCTAGATAATGAGCTGAAGTCGATAGAAAGTGATCCGTCGTCGGCAAGCCCACAACACGAAATCATAGATCAACTTTGAAGAAATTTAGTTGCAAGGACTGACTCAGGGATGGTCAAGATGGATGACAGATATTTTGCAGATGAATGGTTTATTTTCACTGACCTATTGAACACATAACGACACAGCAGATGGTTTGGTGACAATTGACCCAAAGTTAATACCCAGAAACCGGCTGAAGACTTTCAATATGGTTTGATCAACTATTAGGCAAAGGATTTTCCAACCCAGGTGAATAAAAAGTGTCGTGTTCAAGAGTGGTTACAAAGTATGACAAACAGGTTCATCTTTCTCTCTTTTCCCCCACCATTTCTGGCAAGTACCTCTTTATTTTTAACAAGCTTGAGGAGGATAACATTTTCTTGATTATAAGCTCATCCTTCGGATGAGTCCAACTTAGTTTAAATTCGAACCCTAAGAAGGAGTGGTCTGTTCCTGTTTGTAATTGAATAGGTCCTTTACTGTTAAATTTTAACGAGTCTAGTATAGGAGAAACTCGGCGTTTTTCAATTTTAGAGAGTCTGAAAAAAACTTAAGAAAACTCCATGGTTGTCCTTTTCATAAATTTGTGTCTCCCAAGCTCGAACAAGTATAAAATAATACTTGAGAGAATCGCTTGATCATTACGACCAAGGAGTACTTTTCATAATTAGTGCCTCTGATCCGAAAAAGTAAAAAAGCAACCAATGACACGTCATTTTATAACCAATATCGAATTTGAAACGACAAAAATCTGGCAGTATTTTCGTGTTTTTACGGTCAGAAAAGGGTTGTAAGTGGACCATCTTTATAGTTCAGTTTTAACGAGCTTAAAAAGAAAAACTCGACAATCTTTTCATATTTTAGGAGTCAGAAAAGAGCTTAAAGGTGACTCTGATGTTTTTTGTCAAAAATGACCAATTTTGCCTGAAAAATCTGTTATCCTGCACAAAAACTCAAACATTACTCATACCTGTTTAAAATGGATAAAACGCTTCAAAAGTTACCTCTTTAAAGTGAAAAATAAACAAATTAAAAACTCATTTATTCAAAAAAACTTATAAAAAGGGCTTTTGTAAATTCATTTTTACCGTTTGACTTCAGAGTGAGAAAAGAGAGCTTTTGGTCAGAAACTTCCCGTGAAGATTGCAGAAAATCCATCCGTTGGAATCGAACGCTGTCTCCTCCAGGTAATCCACATCATCATACTCTTTCATTTCATCCATTTGAAAATTGTTTTTAGGGCTTTATTTCGTTTTTGAGGAAATTTCTAGGTTAAAAACCCGCGCGCGGGGGTCCGCAGACATAGCATAGGAAACCTGCGGACCCCGACTTTTTCGTAAAAGGAAAAAAGTTAGGGGTCCGCACCTGCCGTAAAGGCAAAGTGTGGACCCATGCACTATCTCTAACAGAGAGGGTGCGGTCCTCGCAACAAAGGTTTTTAAACCTAAATTTTTCAAATTCCACCCAAAAATTTTGATTTTAGATATTCTAATCCGCCTTTTTATTGAATGTAGGGTATACATCATGCTTGATTGGCGGGAATGGGAGCACGAGGATGTGGATCTCACCGTGATTAATCATCAACCTTCGATTGATGCATTGAAGGCATGCAGTTTATACAAATTCTGGGCCATACCTGGCATGAGGGCCCAGGTGGACTTTTTGCAGTGGCTAGTAGATAGGTGGAATATACAGGACCAGTGCTTCTTTATAGGTGGCCACCAGCTTGAAATGGAGTTGGAAGACATTTACTTTCTGATTGGTTTGCCTAAGAGAGGTGAACATTTGACTCTATTCGGGACTAGGCCAGGTGGCCAGTCTATCGATAGCCTTCGGTTAGAGTTTTGCAACGACCAAACTAGAGACAAAGGGATTGATATCAAAACCATATCCTGCCCTGAGCTCAAAGTGATTGCGTTTATTGTTACTAGGCTCTGCGGAAGCGCAGCACTACATGTAGCCACTGGATCCCAAATGCGGATTACAGTAGACTGCTTTCGAGGCACCATCTTCAAGTGGTGCAAGGCTGTGTTGGCTAATATGAAAGGCCAACTAACTAGAGCAAAGGACGGACAACTGAAGACCTTTGGATATGGTGCTTTAGTTGTGAGCTTTGGTCTAGAGAGGGTCCCAATGCTGGTCCCACAGCATCTTACCGTTGGAGCTGGACTTCCCCGAGAGCCCAAATTGATGCGTTGGGTTACAGTTATGGCCCATCATCCTGAGGAGGGAACAAAAGTCGTTCGATTTACTCCTGAGTATTTTCATTGGTTGGAGAACCAAGTATTTGCCATTCAGGATTTCCCTTATGCTGGGGTAGATTATTGTGGTGACCCAGACATGGCTCTTCCACCAAGAGAGCAATGGGATGACTCAGGTAAAATCATTTCCAACATTTCCTAATTTATTTATTTATTTATTTTTATTTTTTTTATCTCATCCCAAAATTGATAGTAAAAGTTTCAAATGCAGATGTAGGTCCATGTCGACCAGCCACTCTTTGGCCCTATGAGAGGAAACAGCCAGCTGCAGCAGCACCAGCCCCACAGGACAAATCTACAGAGACCTTGGCCGAATTGGAGAGTCATCTAGAGCATTTGACAGCAGACATTCCGGAGACCAGCATAGATGACATTCCTCTTAGGCTACAACGCTATGTGATTGGGGTCCCAGGACCTTTCAGGAGGTTCCTTTGTAGGGTGGCCCGTACAATGGTTTCTTATCGTGATCATCACCAGTGATAGGATGATCGCCTGTTGTAGACTCATATGACATTTTTTGCTTTTTGTACTATCATTTTTGCCGATCATAAGGTGTTTTTCAACCTATGATCGAAGACGATGTATATTTGACACACTTCTATGCTATACTATATCACTATTACCGGCTTATCTTGTAAAACATATTATGGAATGTTTTTAAATTTACTTGTATGATTATTGCAAATGTCTACTTAACATTCGAGAAGCAATTGCATCTGCTAATGTATTTAAATATCTTGGAATATGCTGATATTCAATATAGTCAAATTCACGTTCCAAGAGACGAACTCTCAAAAATAATCTCAATAACACTAGATTTCTAATGGCATATACTATATTAAGATGTAACACAACGAGTTCAGAATCTAACCTCACGATCAAACTCCGAATCCCAAATGATATGGATTCAGATAATAACTCAATCACTGCACTATACTCTGCAATGTTGTTCGTTGTTTGAACGAGGCTTACCCCATGCATAGATACCAACTCATCAGAGGGCAAATAGATAACCCAAGCTGCGGAAGAAATGTTCCATGTATTACGACAAGCACCATCAGCAAAACCAATGTATGTTTGGAGAGACGTCGACATCTGCAATATCAAGAGTAAAAGCAAGATAAGCAGGAATAATGAAAAAAAACACTTTCTAAGCTAAGCACACTTTTTAATCTAAAACACACCAGCTAGAAAGAAAACTAACCTAACTAAAAATCTCCACACCCAGATTTAAGCATAATACCTCTTCAGGTAAAGACCATTTCTGGGTTTACCTAAAGAGACCTCGTCAAAGTCTACCAATTCATAGGCCCCTTTTGCTAGCTTTCACTTAACAACATAAGGACCATGCCACATGGGTACGAATTTTCCAGTGCCTAATTTATCATTTGCTTGATCGTACAATAAGACTAGGTCTCCTTTCGAGAAATTACGAGGGGTAACATTTCGATCATACTGAGATTTAATACGTTTGGCATGAGTTTCGATTGCTAATGCAACATCACGTCGATTCTCATCTAGCTGAGCCGAGTACAACAAACTTTTTTCCTCTTCGGAAGTGGCTGAAAGTAATTCTATGGCCATTTGCAATGACGAGATTTCGCATTCAATGGGTAACACAGCTTCCAAATCGTAAACTAGTTGGAAAGGAGTGAAACCGGTTGACGTTTTTACTGAGGTTCGATACGCCCAAAGTGCTGAAAATAGCATGTTATGCTAATTTGACCTATGAATCCCAATGATTTGTCGGATCATGATCAATAGAACTTTGTTGATGGCTTCAACTAGACCATTAGCCTGTGGATAATATGGAGTTGAACTATCGGGACGCGAGCCAAATTGGTCTGTAAGTTCAGTCATCATAATATTTCGAAAATGACACCCATGGTCAGTGATAATCGCTTGTGGAACACCAAACCTAGCAATTATATGATTGAACATAAAAATCACAGCAGTTTTGCCATCTGCCTCAAATTTAGGCATCGCCTTGGCTGACTTGGTAAAATAATCTACCGCAATGATGATATACGCATGCCCCCTGGCCGAGTGAGGGTTACATGTAATAAAATCGATACCCCATTTCGCAAATGGACCGACGACAATTATAGGGTGGAGAGGAGTAGGTGGAGTGCGCATCTTTCGATCAAAAATTTGGCAGTTGTGGCATTTTCGGACCGCGTTAATACAATCTTTAAACAAAGACGGCAAGAAATAGCCAGCGCGCAATATCTTTTGGGTTGTGGCAAACCCAGACATATGACCGCCACACGCTCCAGAGTGGCAGTCATTTAGAACCCTTTCAGCTTCCTCATGAGTTAAACAACGTCAGAAAACAGAGTCTGCCCCACGACGATACAGTGTATCTCCAATAATTTTGAATTGTTGGGACTGGAATCGTATTTTTCGATGCTATGATCTTGAAATTTCTGGCTGAAAGGATTGGGTTTAGAGATAAACTATGATATCCCCATACCATGGATCTAAAGTGCTGATTAGAAACAAGGATTCATCCACAATGGGCTCCTCCACCACAGTTTCCATGTCAGCACGCGGGAAGTCACACATCAACTCCGAAAAAACTAAAGATTTCTTTGACTTAGACTTTTCAAATTCCAAGTCGAACTCCTGCGGGATGACAATCCATTTGGAGTACTTGCCCCCTAGCAATTTTTTGGTCAAAATATAGATGATAGGGTTGCAATCAGAAATTACTGTAGTTTTATATAGTAAAATGTAATGACAAAAACGTTGGACAACTTGAACAGCTGCCAATGCCAATTTCTCCACATGTGAATATTTTATCTCAGTTGGATTTAAAGTTCGACTAAGGTAATATATCACATGTTCATTACCGAATTCATCTTCCTGAACTAACACCATTCCAATGGTGGAATGCGAGGCGGCGAGATATAAGAAGTAGTCCTGGTTGTAGTTGGGAGGATGCAGTAACGGTGCATGGGTCAACGCGTGTTTTAGTGCATCAAAAGATTTGTCAGCTATCTCATCCCAAAAGAATGGAGTATTCTGCTTCAACAACTGCGTAAAACCCTTTGTGATCTCGGTGTAGTTAGGAATGAATCGATGTAAAAGTTTTGCTTTCCCTTGCAAACTTTGGAGTTGGCAAAGACTCGAAGGAGGAGGCAATTTGACAATAGCTTCAACCTTTGAGGGATCGATGCGAATGCCGGCTTTCGAAACAATAAACCCCAGTAACCGACCCGTTTCTATACATAAAACACACTTGTGTGGATTCAACCTAATTCGATAATGCCTACACCTCATAAAGATTGCTCGTAAATGGATGAGATGATCAGCTCGATGTAATGAATGAGTAGGTAAATCATCGAGATAGGGTTGCACAATGTGCTTGATGTCATGAAACGCGTAAGACATGGCTCTTTGAAAATTTGCCCCGGTGTTCTTGAGCCCAAAAGGTAATTTGAAATAACCAAATGTCCCCCATGGACAAATGAAAGCCGTTTTTGGTTGATCAGCAGGTAGAATATTTATTTGATTGTATCTGGAAAAACCATCCATGAAGGAAAATATTTCACTGTCGGCACAATCATCGATAATTTGATCGATATAGGGAGTTGGGTAATTGTCTTTTGGACAAGCTCGATTAATATCCCTATAATCGATACATATTCTTATTGTTCCTTGCTTTTTGTTAACGGGAACAATATTCGATACCCAATCCGTTAACGGAATTGGATAAATGAAACCTGCTTTAAGTAATTTTTCAACTTCTGCTTTAATAGCAACAACTTTTCACGAGTGGATCTGACGCAAACGTTGCCGGACGGGTTTAGCATCCGGGTAAGTTTTGATTTCATGAACAACAATTGCTGGGTCAATTCTTGGCATTTCCTCATATGACCAGGCAAACACGTCGTGGAATTCTTGAAATAGGGCCTTATATGTTTGAATTTCGTTTTTCGTACAAGAGGCACCTATATGAATGTTTTCAACAATCCCCAGTAGAGTCACCATTTTGTCGGCCGGATAAGTCGTTCTTGTGGACAAGACCGACCTCCCTAGTATCTAATGATATCTAGCGACAAGCAAACCAAACAAATTCTATCTTTCTCTAAATATGCGATTTATAAGTAAATGCAAACAAGTGTTTTAAGCCTACCTTGGGTCCAATGCAAGTTTGTGGAAGCCACACTCTGATGATCCAAATGAGCTCCCTTGTAAAGAATTTGCAAACACAAACAAGCACACACATTAAATAGCACCTGAAAAGCCAATATAATAAAGCATATTTATCATGATGATCAAGGAATTCATGAAACAAATCACATAAGACAACTTGTTGAGAAAAATGAATCTGATTGTATTAACTTTAATAAAAGAAGAACTTTACAACCTTGGTGCCTTGATGTTGTAAAAGCTCCTCCTAGGGTCCAAAAAGAATCTCCTCTACTTTGACAAGTTTCACTCTCTTCCCAATGAAGCCAAAAGGTATGTAATCTCTCCTCTTAAGCTTAACTAGGAAGTCTCAATTCCAACAACATTTACCCTCAAAAATGTTCAGCTTCTAACCTCCCTAGCAACCAGCCCAATGCCTTAATTTATAGTGCAATGGAGGGAAGTTACTAGGTCCACCTTCAAAGGGATAAAGCTCTCCTTCAAAGGGATAAGCTCCTCTCATCAAGGGATTAGCTCCTTTATTTTTGGGATGCATAATCACCTAGGAGCGAACCATCCACCTCAAGATTCCTTCTAGAATCATCCAGAATTAACCACAAGTGAGTTTTTAAGAATAAACTTGCGCCTTTTTGACTTTCACAAGGGTCCGAACCCACTCCTTTAGAGACAGAGCCGACAAGTCCACAGGTAACATGAACAAGGGGTGTGGGACCACAGGCAACAGTAAAAGAAAGTGCGGAACCAGAGCTTTATTGATTTTCAAAGTCTTTCTCTTATTTTTAAAGCTTGACATGAAGAGCTGAGGTTTGAGACTTGCTAAGGAGGACAGTATGAATGATGATAGACCCATACTGACTGCAAATAGTCATGGTGACAATATTTTGTGTAACAAGTAGGGTCATTCTCTGCTACTGTTAGTTAACTTGTAGTTTTCTTTCTTTGTCTTAACCCTGGGAAAAGTCCTAGTATTCCTTCGTTTGATTATATTTGCTGTCAAGTGACCTTGGCTCTATTCGTATGTAACATTTGACTCTTGTTCGGGCTCTGGGCACTTGTACTTTATTCGTTTTTTCTCGTTGTGACCGACTAGGATCCAACCCTGGCTTTCGAGGTTTTGCTGTCTTGTGTTATCTTATTCTATTTTTAATTGAGCACTCGGAACTGTTTGGATGTATGCCAATATTATAGTTATAAAAGGAATTTGACAGGAAATTTTGTGTAATTGGTTTACCTCTATTTTGAGGGTTGTTCTTTAGCAGTTGTATTCTCGTTCTATTGCGAATTAGCTCGTACTGTTGTTTGCTTTAATATATTTGGATACCGTTGTTGTTGTTGCCAGAACTCCGTGCTGGGAATGCTTGTATGGTTTCTTTGTTGAACTCAGTAATTATGTCTCTCTGTTTAATAGAAAGGAAAAAAAATAATAGATAGGAACGCACAGTGCTATTTAGTTTGCATACTCAGTAATTAGAGGAAAGCAAATGAATGTCATGGACAAACTGTTTACAGATGGATTCAAATATTCGGATGAAAATTACTTTCTCTTTCTTGTATTTCTGTTCTCGTGCATTGAACCCCTTCAGAATGTATTACATTGGTTTTTGTATTGTATTTAGACAGTTACTTGAACTGTTCTCAGTTACCCTTGAGTTACTTTTATAGTTACACAATTGATAACTATTCTGGGTTTTCTTGTGCTGTAGGATTTACAATATTATATATTTTTTTAAATGAACAGACAACTGTAAAAATGGATTAAGAAAATGACAGAACAACGTGACTGTAATGACCCTATCCTAACTGTACTGTTCCTAATATTCCTTAACTAATAATGAAATAAAAAACTAGTTCCTAGACACTGTTTTATTCAACAAATGTAAATGAAACTAAATGACATTGAACCTATCCTCCTTAGCTGAGACCAACACCCGGTCATGGTACCCTTAGCTGGATGCTCCTGCATCAGGCTCCCGGGGTAAGAAAATTTCATGACTCCGGTCCATGAGCTTCTCGACTGAATAGCCCGCCTGCTCTATCTGTTTGGCATTAAGCCATGAACTGTCCTCAATGGGACGGTTCTTCCACTTGACCAGATATTGCAGATATTCTTTTTTCTGAGTTCGCTTGGCCACTTGAGTGTCGAGGATCCTCTCGATCTCAAGGGGCTGAGCGTAAGGCATTTGTCTCATCCAAGTCTTGCTCCCTTCTTATGTGTCCGCGTAGGTCGTGTTGTACTGTCTTCCTTAGGACTGGCAGTATATGGAAATAGGTCTGCCACGTTGAAGATGGGTGAGATGCCTATTCTCGGTGGCAACTGTAATTCATAAGCATTGGCTAAAAATTTCCGCAGAATTTTACAAGGGCCAATCTTTTTGTATTGCAGTTTGTTATATGCACCTCTAGGAAAATGTTCCTTACGTGAATGCGCGAGGACTTCATCCCCCATGTTAAACTGTACCTCTTGTCGTTTTAGATCTGCTCGCTGCTTATACTTTAGACTGCTGTTCTGCAAATTCATTTTTACCTGCTCGTGTAGGTCATTCATTGCCTTGGTGAAATCTTCTCCATTAGCACTCCATCTTTCTTGATGTCCTAGATATCGTAACTCATGCACTCCACGAGGATGCATGCCATATAAGATCTAGAAAGTATTGTACCCCGTGCTACGATTGGGTGAGTTGTTGTAAGCGAACTCCACTTGGGAAAGTACACGATCCCACGTTCATGAATTCTCTCCAATCAAACTTCGTAGTAGGTTCCCCAAGCTCCTGTTTACCACCTCTTTTTGCCCATCGGTCAGTGGGTGATAAGTAGAGTTGAAACTCAACTGTGTGTCCATCTTCTTCCACAAGGTGTGCCATAAGTGCCCTGTAAACTTCACGTCCCTGTTGGAAATAATGGACTTAGGTAGGCCATGTAGCCTAACGATCTCTGTGAAAAATAAGTGGCCCATGTGAGTGGCATTACTGGTTTTTCTACAAGGGATGAAATGTGCCATATTTGAAAACCGGTCTACTACTACCATCACCGAATCATAACCCCGCTGCATCTTTGGTAGGCCCAAGACGAAGTCCAAACTGACTGAGTCCCATGGTCTACTCAGAATGGGCAATGGTGTGTAGAGTCCCATATTCTAACTGTGTCCTTTCGCCAACTGACACACTTTACATCTGGTCACAAATCTCTACATATCCCTTCGCATTCTTGGCCAATAATAAAAATGGCTAAGTTGGTCTACTGTTTTGTCTATGCTGAAATGTTAGATTAGACCTCCACTGTGCTTCTCCCGAATGATATTCACTCTCATTGAACAATCGGGAATGCATAATTGTCCCCCTCTAAACAATAGCTTCTCCTACAAATTATAGTCCAACCATGGATGATTGTTTCTCAGCAAAGGATTCTGACATGCTTCATAAGCCTCTTTGAAATCCGTGTCAATCTGATACAAGTCTTTCAAATGCTCAAATCCCAACACTTGTATCGTACTCTCTTGCAAGAGCAAGGCTCTTCTGCTCAACGCATCTGCCACCTTGTTGGCCTGCCCGCTAATGTGTTTCAACACAAAGGTGAAACTCTGCAAATATTCAACCCACTTAGCATGCTTGTGATTCAGCTTATGCTGTTGCATCACATATTGCAGTGCAGAATTACCAGAAAATAAAACAACCTCATTCCCCAGCAGATAGTGTCTCCAATGCCTCATTGCTTGGATGACGACATAGAATTCTTTGTCATAAAACGAATACTTCTGCCTGCTCTCATTCAACTTCTCACTGAAAAACGGAACAGGTTTGTCTTCTTGGCTAAGTATAGCTCCAATGGCCGTACCGCTTGCATCAAAGCGAACCTGAAAAAGCTTTTTAAAATCTGGCAATCTCAGGATCGGTCTTTCTGTAATCTTCTTCTTCAGTAGCTGAAAGCTCCCCCCTGCTACCTCGGTCCAACAAAAAGGGTAACTTTCCTTTTTTATAGTGTCCAACATAGGTGCACAGATTTCATTGAAATTCCTTATAAATTTACGGTAAAAACTTGCCAGCCCATGAAAACTACATACCTCAAACAGACTTTTTGGGGATGACTAGTTAACAATTACTACAATCTTCTCTAGGTCCATCTTCAACTCGTTTTCTACAACCACAAAACCCAGATAAACCAGTTCTTTTTGTAGAAAAGTGCATTTTTTCAGATTTATCAGCAGCTTATTCTCCTACAATTTTTCCAGCACACTTCGAACATGTCAAAAGTGTTCCTCCCTCATCTTGCTGAAAATTAATATGTCATCAAGATACACTATTATAAACTTTCCAATGAACTCTTTCAGCATTTTATTCATTAGTCGCATAAAGGTACTAGGTGCATTACTCAATCCGAATGGCATTACTAGTCACTCATACAACCCTTCATTGGTCTTGAAGGTTGTCTTCCACTCATCCCCTTCCCTGATTCGAATATGATGATAACCACTCTTCAAATCAATCTTTGAGAAATATGATGCACCGCTCAGGCAGTCCATCATATCGTCCATCCATGGCAGTGGAAATCTGTACCTGATGGTAATTTTATTGATGGCCCTCGAATTCCTGCACATTCACCATTCTCCTCCTTTCTTGGGAGCGAGAACTGTTGGACCTGCACAGGGGCTCAAACTCTCCCTTATCAGCCCTTTATCCAACAATTCCTGCACTTTCTTTTTGATTTCCTTGTTATCTTTAGGGCTCATCCGGTATGCTGCCTTGTTCGGTAGACTTGATCCAGGTATAAAGTCAATATGATGACTTATACTTCTCTTGGGAGGCAATTTATTTGGTAAGTCATCCACTACAATATCGTTGAATTCCTGCAGCATTTTCTGAATTTCTGTAGGCAAATATGACACCTCTGTGTGTAATAGCACTATTTTTGCTCTTCTTAGAACAGCATAGTTCACTTCACTATCTTCAATTTGCTTCAAAATTGTTTTCCACCTATTAGTAACATTCTCGTCCCGCTTGTTTCTGCTGTCTCCTCCTCCTTGATGGGCACAAGTGTGTGCTTGATCCCATCTTTAACAAACTTGTAACAGTTTGTCTTCCCATCATGCACTACCTTCCGGTCATACTGCCATGGCCTTCCTAGCAGTATATAACATACATCCATCGGCATAATATCACAAATAACCTTGTCCTTATACCTGCCAATATGGAACTCAACTTCACACTGTTCATCCACCAATAACTGATGGCCTTTCTGCAACCACGATACCTTGTAGGCAGTGGGGTGCTTCAGCTGCTTCAAACCCAACTTTTCTACCATCTCCGTGGCAACCAAATTATCTGTGCTCCCACAATCAACTTGCAACATTTTCCGTGCGACTTACAAATTGTCCAGAATAATGCTTTCCTTTGAGTTTGTTCAGCTGTTTCTTTGGCTAGTTTCAGCAACACTTTATTCAGAGCTAAGGCTTCCCCTATTTCCGGCACATTTTCTGCTTCCTGGGGAGGTGCCTCTGCTTCCTCTGGCTGTGCAACTGTTACACAAAAAAATGTCACCATGGCTATTTACAGTTAGTATGGCTCTATCAACAGTCATGCTATCCTCCTGGGCAAGTCTTATGCCTCTTCTCTCCATGTCAAACTCCAAAAAGAGAGAAAGTCTTAGTAAATGTGTTTATCTCTGGGTACGTAGATTCTCTCGGTCTTACCTGCGTGTACGTACCTAATGTTCACAAAAACTGCGTACTTGTACGCTCTGTATGTAAAGGGGCAGGTGCGTACCCCTGTAAAGGTCAAAAGGCGCGAGTTTCATCTTTAAAAAGTTACTTGTGGTCATTTCTAGAGCATTCTAGAAGGTTGTTCGACGTGTATTGATCGCCTCCAGATGGTTCATGTACCCCTATGAAAGAGGAATTTATCCCATCAAGAGAGGAGCTATCCCATCCAAAAGGGGGATTATCCCATTGATGGTGGACCTGATTAACTTCCTCTTGAGGACTATAAATACAGGCATTGGGCCAGAAGGAGGAGAGGTTGAAAGCTAAACATTTCTAAGGGTAGATGCTGCTGGAATTAGGACTCCCATTTAGAAGCTTGTGAGGAGAGATTCCCATCCTTTCTTGTTTCATTTGGAAGTGGGTGAGCTTTGTCAAAGTAAAGGAGAACTCTTGATGGACCCTGGGAGGGACTTGCACAACACCAAGGCTCAGGTTGTAATTGTTCCTTTTGTTTCCTATTAATGCAAATGAGTCCATTCTTCTCAATAACTTGTTATTTATGAGTTGTTTCATGTACTCCTTGGTCTATATGTTAAATATGTTTTATTTTATGAGATTATCAAGTGCTATTTAATTGTTTGATTGTTAGTGAATGCAGGTTTCGAAGTGAAGGAGGAGCTCATCCGGATCAGCGAGGCTGGACTGCTACAACAGCGTTGGACTACAGGTAGGATCTAAACACTTGATTTCTCGTATGGTAAATGCATGTTTAGAGAAGGATCGCTCTTGTTTGTCTTGTTTGTCACTAGAGAGTCTTAGGCTCCTAGGGAGGTTGGTTGTGTCCGCACTATCGACTCTTTCCGCCTGACAAAATGGCGACTCCACTGGGGAATCCATTGATGTGAAAGTTTTTTCCTTTGTATGCAACTTTGATCTGAGAAAAGTCATTTATTTTCTGGTTTTTGGCTGTGTGACTTTGTATTTGGGTGGGCTAGCTTAGGGTTAAATTAGATTTAGTTTTTCTTGGTTTTTCCAGTAGTACGCACCCTCTGAGTATTGCACAGTGCGTACCTGTACGTACTGTTGCTGTGTGCACAGAGCGGGCCCGCACCTGTCTTAATAGGTTGCCTGCGTACCCTGCTAAAAATTAAGAAATTTCCATTTTTTGCATTTTTCCTCTTAGATTTTGCTTTTTCTTAGTTTTTACTGCCCAGATCCATTAGTCTCCTGTCAAAGATCTTCACCTGAACTTGTTTCGATAGCATTGAGTGTTTTAGTGGATTTCATAGAAGTTTAAGCCCTAGGGTTTGATTTTTGAGTAGGTCCTGTAGTGACTTTGGCGGTAGAAGTTGTCAAGCCTTAGATCTCTCTGGTTTTGTCAGCCTTCTTAGGAGTCGGACCTGTCATAAAGTCTACTTGTGAGAGCAACTTACCTTTGAGTTGTCTCTTTGGCGAATTTCGAAGTGCTTGTTGATTGAGTATTGAATTCCATTTTACAAAAAGAACAAAAAAGATTTGAGTTTTGTTTTGACTGGTTTTTTGATTCTGCATTAGCTGGTCCTTGGCTTGATTGTGGTCAAGTAAAACAACCTAGAATCATCCTTGTAGGCTTTTGCCTCGTTAGGTTTGCTTTAGAGTAAATTTCCTTTTGATTTGCTTGTGAGTCAATTTTTCATAGATTTTATAGGTTTTGAGATTGATTTTCGTTAAAATAGACTTATATGCTTTATTAAATAAAAAAAAAATAAAAACATCTCCTTTGAAAAGTTTTGTTTTGAAAGAGAAAGGATTTTTCGTGCATGTAATGAGTGGTCATGTTTGTATGCTTGGAAAGATAAAGAGTTTTATTTCCTTGATTTTCGTTGCCAAGAGAGTTGTTTTTATATAAATTTGCATTCTCTAAACTTTCTTAGCTAAGAATTTCATCGAAAAAGAAAAGTAGCGTAAATCATCTTAGGTGCATCTTTGTAGTGGTTGCGAGTCGAGTCTACACACCATTGGTTTCATTTCCGCTACCTTTTGTCTTTAAGAAAAACCATAAAATTAACGCTTAAAGTAAAATCAACTTAGTAAATTTTATTTACTAGGGCTCTGAAACACCAATTTAGATCAGGCTAGTGTCTTGGAGTAGGAGAGTAATTAACTCTCCAAGACAACAAAACCAAACAAGTAGCTTATCTTGTGATAGAATAAATCCAATTGTCTCATTTGTACTCTGGGAAAGCTCCTCTTAAATGAGAAGCACGAGCTCGTGTCCGAACCAGTGAGGGGATCAATCCTCCCTCGTTGGGAACGACGCCAGACACGCACGTATTACAAACGGTAAACCTCGGATTAACCATTGTCGAGGAGCCAGGGGTCACTTGTCGGTAAACCTTGGATTATTGTCAAGGAATCGACAAGGGGATTGAGCTTGATACTCTGCCCTTGCGTGCTGTCGGAGTGTAGACTGTTCCCCCAGGTGCATTTGTTGCGGTTGGTAACCTTAGTGACCATTATCTTTAGGATTCTACCGAGGTGACGGTGGAGGGAAGATCCCACTATACCTGGAGCAGACGTCGGCTAGACTCACTTGGATTTTCTGGGGGGTTCACTTCACTCGAGACGGTTAAAGTGGAGGAACTTGTGCCGGTCTATTCATTAAGCAGGTTGCCGGGGTAACTGTTCCACCCGCCACTTCTGTACTGAATCCAACGATGTTGGGTTTCATCTCCAACTAGCGTTTTCGGTCTGGAAGGCTACTGTTTGTGTTTGGTTTGACGCCCTAGATTCTTTAAGCGTATGATTCAAATTTGCTTGGTTCTTTAGAGACTTTAGGTGGTTTGATTTGAGATTTTACTTTGTTTTCGTGTGTAGTAGTTAAAAGTTTTTAGCTGTGGCGGAATTACCGAGACAGTCCCGTAGACTTTGGGGCAAGTCACCTGAGATTGTTACCGGAACTGATTTGTTGAGGAAACTCCGTAGATCACGGGGTGGACCTCCTGAAGACGTCCCGGGTCAGTACGAAGGATTGAAGGTCCTTGTAACTCCTCCTAGTGGCAGTAGAGTAGGTTCACCTGAAGAAGGAGAGTCTTCCTTGGTAGTCCATCCAGATTACCAAAGTCTAGAGACAGGTTATAATCCCGAAGCTGTTACAGTTTTCGAGCTTGCTGGTAGCTTTTCATCTACTAGTGATATAGGCGAAGAACCTAAAATATCTGAACCTGTTACTCCAACTTCTAGTGTTCCAGATTCACCAAGAGTAGAACGAGTTATCACCGAAAATCTTCCTACTGGTTTGATTGCTATTGAAGAACTTGCTCCAGAGGAAGAAATAGGCGTCTCTAACCTTGAAGATCGACCTACTATTGATCTAAGGGAGCGTGAATCTATCTTTTACAGTCCTCCTAGAAGTACTACTTGGTACCTTTCGTTAACCAATTATTTAGACAACTCAGGGGTAGGTTTTTCTCCACCTCGTACTCCTTTTCCACCTGGAGGTATTTATACTCCTGTAAATATGTCTGGTCAGTCGTCCGTGTTCACTCAATCTCCTGAATCTTTCTTACACGGCGGACCTTCTGTTCCCACCGGGTATCAGTCACTTTCTGGTATCTTTGTGGGGGCATCTCCTCAACCCGTTGATCATGGGTTATTAGCTGGAAACAATGGTAATAAACCGTTGGGTGTAGGGGACATTTACATGATGTCAGGTTCAGTTCCCGTTTCTCAACCTCAAGGTGGTCAATTACCGCCTGGGGGGCAACCTCAAGGTACACAAATTGTGTCTGGGGGGCAGCCTCAAGGTCAGTATGTACCTATGGTACAATACATGCCTCAAGGTCAACCCCAGCCTCAATATGTACCCCAGGGTCAACCTCAGTATCAATATTTACCTCAAGGGTATCAACCTCAAGGTCAAGGTCAACCCCAGTATCGGTATTTACCCCAAGGTTATCAACCTCAAGGTCAATACTCGAATCAAGGTTATCAACCACCTCAAGGTCAGTCATATGTTCAAGGTATGGGAACTGTACCTTTCAGTTATCAATCCTATCCTCAATCCGGTTATGGATCCCAGTATCCTCAACCTGTTACGGGTCAATACCCTAGAATGATAGTGTGGGATCCATCACAAGGTCAACAGGTGTTGCAGCCAAGTATACAGTTGTTACCTCAGACCGGACAACCCGTAGTTTCTGGTTCACCCCAGCAACCGCAACCTGTCCAGTCAAATGTTCAAACTTCTGTAACTTCGGTAGTTACTCAGCCGCCAATTGCACCTAGTACTCCATCTCAAACGGCTGCTGCAACTACCGCAACATCTGCCGCACTTACTTCTGGAGTATCGACAGCTCCTGTTTCTACTGTCTCTGTAACTACTCCTCAGACATCTTTACCCTTATCTGGATCTACGATTCAAACTACGGTTCAGATGCCTGTAGGTCAGCCTGGTATAAGTACGGTTGTTACTACTCTTACCACAATTTGTTCATCAACCGTACCAGGGACAGTACTAATATGGGCAAGCTGTCCAGCAGTCGGTTTACCAATATCAACCGTATCCTGGGTACACTTATCAACAACCTCAACAACCCCAGTACGGTCCGGTTAATCCTGGTTTTCCAGGAGGATATAATATCCCTAATGCGATTCCTGTTCCTAGTTATCCTGGATATCCTCCTCCGGGACTGGTCTGGTGACCCAGAGTTTTAGAGATCCTAACCGGCAATTACCGTTTATCGCAACTTTGGATTTACCAGACTTGACGTGCCTAACGAACGATCCAATTCAATATCTTCCGTTCTGGCCGCCAATGCCAAATAAGTTGCCCAGTGATATACCCAAGTTCGAAGGTAAGTCTGGAGAGGATCCGTCCAATCACGTGATGACTTACCACCTCTGGTGTGCTTCAAATTCTATCTCGGATGATTCGATCCGCTTACGTCTTTTCCAGCGTACACTCATTAGTCTCGCGGCCAAGTGGTACATTGAGTTACCATGGGTCTCTTTTTACAATTTTAGCCAGTTAGCTACCTCGTTCTTAACTCATTTTCAGTTGCCGGTCAGATACGATAATGGCACGGAGTTATTAACTTCACTAAAACAATCGATGTCCACGTATATTTCTGACCACATTCATGAGTGGAGACGTCGAAGAAGGTTAGTGAAAGTTTTTATTCTGGACCAAATCTTAGCTGAATGGTTTGTTAAATCATTATTACCAAAGATTACTGAAGATGTAGCTAAGGCAGGAGTAGTTACTGAGGAGCAAGTCATTGCTCAGGCACAGTACCTTGACTTAGTTTATACTCAGTCGGGTACGTTACACGAGAAGATCCCAGATCTTCCAAATTCGAATCAAATCGTTGCTGCTCCTTCGGGATCTCATGCCGCTGATGGTATGATTGGTACGGTGAACATAAAGAGCAAGAAGAAGTCTTCCAAGAATTCTACTACTCCTATAATCACCTTGCCTGATTCCTCGACAGGAGAGTCTTCTCCTGAACTTTCCGCCGATATTCACGCTGTAGAGTCATCTACGGCCAAATCAAAAAACGGTGGAAAGAAGAAAGGAAAGAATAAGGCTAAAGCAGACAAGGCTCCGAAGGAGAAAACAGAAAAGTCGGAAACCAATGACGAAAAACGCAAACCTCGATATCCTTGTCTTATTTGTGAAGAGGATCATTTTACAAGAGATTGCCCTCATCGGGTCGAGGTTGTGAAAATAGTCAAAGGTTCTCCCACTCCTGCTGTGTTGAAAGATCCATTTCCAAAGCAGGAGAGTAAGATGATAGGTTCTTCCTCGACTGCCAGTGAAGAACCCATTTTGATGATGTCTCATGTGAGGATTGCGACTCGGTCGCAAGATTATGGTAGTAAGAATCCTGTTGATGGTAAGGAAGCAGAATCTTCTCATTCTAATCCATCAACCTCAGCTCCTGGTTTCGATCCACTACAGATCGAAAAACCTAACCCGAACTTAGTAATTAAACTGCCCGCCAAGGGTGTTCTTCGAAGGTCTGCTTTCAATCCACATGCGAGAGCGGCCCAGAATTACAACATTGTTGAGGACTTAGTTGTTTCACCCTCAGCAATGTCGGCTTTAGAAGTGCTGCAATCATGCCCAGCACAACGAAAATTACTTTTGTCGGCTATCGGAGCTGTTGATGTTCAGGACCCGAATCTGATAATCTTCGATCTAGAAAATAGTACACTGCGCCTACCCCATCAAATGGCTTTCCAGATTCCAGTGATAGTAAAAAATAGGCCTATTCATCGGACTGTAATTGATGAGGGAGCTTCCACGTGTATTATGTCAATTCAGTGTTGGAGATCGCTTGGTTCTCCTTCGCTGAACCAATCCCCGACCATCCTTAAGGCCTTTGATGGCCGTGGGTTCCGTCCGTTTGGTATTCTACAGGAATTGCCTATAGGGGTAGAAGGTAAAACCGTTAGTCTGGATGTGGAGGTGGTTGATGCCCCTCTAGACTACAACCTTCTTTTGGGTCGAAGTTGGTCATATGCTATGACAGCGGTTGTTTCATCGGTCTTCAGAGTAATAAAGTTTCCACATAATGGCAAGATCGTGACAATTGATCAGCTGACATACTTTTCATCCGACCCAGCCTCTTCAGAGAGTATCCAGCATGTCGGTAAGACGACAATCCCTTATAGGGATGTTGGCGTAGGTTTAGTTAAAGATTCCGGTTTACTGGGAACTTTTCCTTTCCCTCCAATCAACGTAGACCCTTCATTTGCATCAATTCATTTGATTACATCAGACACCATTATTTACGACGATCCTTGGATTGTCCCATCTGAATCTGAGATAGACTCATTCGGTGATACTATGCCCTTGAGTCCATATGAAATTTCTTATGAAGCCGTCGTGTCTTTTACCGACTCGCGTTCAACCCAAATCGACCAAATGAATGTGGTCAGTGAGGAATCACTTTTCACATCAATCTCAGAACGGATAGCGTTTCCCGAAGTCGTGTCATCTGACGAGCGACTTCGCGAAATCCTAAGTGTAGACGATCTACCATGGGAAGATCTCCATCATAGATCTTCGTTTTTACCTGAGGATGATGCTTTTGAAAACGATTTTTCATCTATTTTTACCACTGAATATGTCAAAGACGCTCAGAATCCAACGAAACATTCTGATTCAGAGTTGAATTTAGGGAATATTTCTCGCACTATTCCCATTGACATTTCAGTGAAGCCCGGAATTGAAGAAAACATTCATATAGGTGCCTCATGTAAAGAAGATGAAATTCAAACTTACAAGGCCCTATTCCAAGAATGTCGCGATGTGTTCGCCTGGTCTTACGAGGAAATGCCAGGAATCGATCCTGCCATTGTTGTTCATGAAATAAAGACCTACCCAGACGCTAAACCTGTCCGGCAACGGTTGCGTCAGATTCACCCTCGAAAAGCAGCTGCGATTAAAGCAGAAGTCATGAAGCTGTTGAAAGCAGGTTTCATTTATCCAATCCCGTTAACGGATTGGGTATCGAAATTGTTCCGGTTAACAAAAAACAAGGAACAATAAGAATATGTATCGACTATAGGGATATAAATCGAGCTTGTCCAAAAGACAACTATCCTACGCCTTATATCGATCAAATCATTGATGATTGTGCCGGAAGTGAAATGTTTTCCTTTATGGATGGTTTTTCGGGCTATAATCAAATCAATATTCTACCTGCCGATCAACCAAAAACGGCATTCATTTGTCCATGCGGGACATTTGCTTACTGCAAATTACCTTTTGGGCTTAAGAATGCCGGAGCTACTTTTCAACGGGCGATGTCTTATGCATTTCATGACATCAAGCACATTGTGCAACCGTACCTCGATGATTTGCCTGCTCATTCTTTACATCGAGCTGATCACCTTGTCCACTTACGAGCAATCTTTATGAGGTGTAGGCATTATCGTATTCGGTTGAATCCCCACAAGTGTGTATTTTGTATAGAAACGGGTCGATTGCTGGGATTTGTTGTTTCAAAAGCCGGCATTCGCGTCGATCCTCGAAGGTCGAAGCTATCATCAAATTGCCTCCTCCTTCGAGTTTGCGCCAACTCCAAAGTTTGCAAGGGAAAGCAAACTTTTTACGCCGATTCATTCCAAACTACGCCGAGGTCACTAAAGGTTTTACACGGTTGTTGAAACAGAACGCTCAATTCTTTTGGGATGAGATTGCCCAACAATATTTTGATGCACTTAAGCACGCGTTGACCCATGCACCGTTGTTGCATCCTCCCAACTACAACCAGGACTACTTCTTATACCTCGCAGCTTCGCATTCCACTATTGGAATGGTGTTAGTCCAAGAAGATGAATTCGGAACGGAACATGTGATATATTATCTTAGTAGGACGTTAAACCCCTAAAATATTCGCATGTGGAGAAATGGCCCTGGCAGCCGTTCAAGCTGTCCAGCGTTTTCGTCACTACATTCTTCTCCGTAAAACTACAGTTATTTCGGATTGCAACCCTATGATTTACATTTTGACTAAACAACTGCTAGGGGGCAAGTACTCTAAATGGATCGTTATCCTACAAGAGTTCGAGAAGTCCAAGTCTAAGAAATCCTTAGTTTTTGCGGAATTGATGTGTGATTTCCCGCATGCTGACACAGAAACTGTGGTAGAGGAGACCATTGCAGACGAATCTTTGTTTCTTATCAGTAATTTAGATCCGTGGTATGGGGATATAATCATCTATCTCCAAACCCAAACCTTTCGGCCTGAAGCTTCAAAGTCGGAACGTCGAAAAATTCGGTTTCAATCCCAGCAATACAGAATTATTGGAGATACACTTTATCGTCGGGGGGCAGACTTAGTTTTTCGATGTTGTTTAACTCACGAAGAGGTTGAGAGGGTTTTGAATCATCAAGCAATCATCACTGACCATGGGAGCCATTTTCGAAACATCATGATGACTGAGCTTACAAGCCAGCTTGGTTTACGCCACGATAGCTCTACTCCTTATTATCCGCAAGCCAACGGTTTGGTTGAGTCTATCAACAAAGTTCTGGTTATCATGATCCGACGAATCATTGGTATTCATCGGTCGAATTGGCACAACATGTTATTTTCAGCGCTATGGGCATACCGAACTTCAGTGAAAAATTCAACAGGGTTCACTCCTTTCCAGCTAGTTTATGGCTTGGAAGCTGTGTTACCCATTGAATGCGAAATCCCATCACTTCAAATGGCTGTCGAATTACTCCCAGCGACTTCCGAAGAGGAGAAACGTTTATTTTACTTAGCTCAATTAGATGAGACTCGACGTGACGCTGCATTGGCAATCGAGACTCACGCGAAGCGAATGAAAGCTCAGTATGATAGAAATGTGACCCCTCGAAGTTTTTCGGAGGGAGACCTAGTGCTATTATATGATCAAGCTAACGATAAGCTAGGTGCTGGAAAATTCGTTCCTATGTGGCATGGACCCTACATTGTAAAGAGAAAGCTAGCAAAAGGGGCCTATGAGCTGGTAGATTTTGATGGGGACTCTTTGGGTAAACCCAGAAATGGACTTTACCTAAAGAGGTATTATGCTTAAATGATGGGTATGGAGAATTTTTAGTTAGGTTAGGTTTTCTTTCTAGCTAGTATGTTTGTTAGTTTAGATAGTGTGCTTAGCTTAGAAACTGTGTTTTTCGTCGTTATTCTGGCTTATCTTGGTTTTACTCTTGATATTGCAGATGTCGACGCCTCTCCAAACATACATTGGATTTGCCGATGGTGCTTGTCGTAGTACACGGAATATCTCTTCCGCAGCTTGGGTTATCTATTCACCCTCTGACGAGTTAGTTTCTATGCATGGGGTGAGCCTCGGTCAAACAACGAACAACATTGCAGAATACAGTGCAGTGGTTGAATTATTGTCTGAATCTATTTCATTTGGAATTCGACGTTTGATAGTGAGGTTAGATTCTGAACTCGTTGTATTACAGCTTAATAGAGTATATGCCATTAGAAATCCTGTGTTATTAAGGTTGTTTTTGAGAGTGCGCCTCTTGGAACGTGAATTTGATTACATTGAATATCAACATATTCCAAGGTCTTTAAATACATTAGCATATGCAATTGCTTCTCGAATGTTGGACAGACATTTGCGATAATCATGCAAGTAAATTTAAAAACATTTCATCACATATGTTAAAACAAGATAAGCCGGTAATAATGATATATATATAGATAGGAGTGTGTCAAAAATATACATCGTCTTCGATCATAGGTTGAAAAACACCTTATGATCGGCAAAAATGATAAGTACAAAAAAGAAAAAATGTCATATGTGTCTACAAAAGTGACTAGCCAATCACTGGTGGTGCTCTCTATACGAGACCACTGCCCGCGCTACCCTACACAGGAACCTCCTAAAAGGTCCTGGGACTGCGACCACATAGCGCTGAAGTCGAATAGGAATGTCATCTATGGTGGTCTCTGGTATACCCGCCGTCAGACGCTCTAGATCTTGTTCCAGCTCGGCTAAGGTCTCTGCGGCCGCATCCTATGGGGTTGGTGCTGGTACAGATGGTACTCTCCTCTCAAAACACCGGAGGTTGGCCGGACGCCGTGGACCTACATCTGCATTTTGAAAATTTGTGCTGTCAGTTTTGAGGCGATATATAAAAACAAAAAAAATACATAATTTAAAAACTTGTGAAAAATGGAATACCTCTGTCATCCCACTGTTCTCCCTGTGGAAGAACCATGTCCGGATCATTTCGAAAATCCATTCCGGCATAGGGGAAATCTTGAATAGCAAAGACCTGGCCCTCTAGCCAGTGAAAGTAACCATCAGGAAATCGAACAACTGTCGCGCCCTCATCAGGATGCCGGGCCATTACCGCAACCCATCTCGTCAACTTAGGCTCCCGAGGAACCCCAACTGGAACAGTAAGATGCTGGGGGATCAGCATTGGAACTCTCTCTAAGGCAAAGCTCACAACTAAAGGCCCATATCCAAAGGTCTTCAGTTGTCCGTTCTTTGCCCTGGTTAGTTGGCCCTTCATATTGGCCAACACAGCATCGCACCAGTTGAAAATGGTGCCTCGGTAGCAATTTATCGCCATCCGCATTTGGAACCCGGTGGTAATGTGCAAGGCAGCTGCGCCGCAGAGTCTGATAACAGTAAAGGCTATCACCATAAGTTCGGGCAAGGATATGTACTTTATTTCTATCCCTTTCTCCTGGTTTTGATTGTTGCACCACTCTAGCCGGAGGCTAGCAAGGGATTGGCCACCCGGCCTAGTCCCGGACAGAGTCAGTTGCTCGCCCCTATTAGGCAAGCCAGAGAGAAAATATATGTCGGAGGGCTCTATCTCAAGCTGGTTCTCTCCGATGTAGAAGCATTGATCCTGAATGTTCCACCTTTCAACCAGCCACTCAAGGAATGGCACCTGGCCCCTCATGCCGGGTATGGCCCAGTATTTGTACAGACCGCATGCTTTTAACGCATCAATAGAAGGTTGATGACCAATTGCGGCCAAATCAACGTCCTTGTGTTCTCTTTCTCTCCAATCTAGCATGGTGAATGCCCTACACACCAAAAAACAATAGTTAGAATTCATGAAATAAAATTTGGTTGGTTGAAATTGGAGTTTGGGGTTTCAAAATGCGTGTTTCACGGGGTACGCACCCCGCGTTCAGAACACAGAGCGACGGTACGCAACTGGTCTGAAGGCGGGCTGTGTACCCCGACCTTTTTCCTATATACGAAAAAGGTCGGGGTACGCAGGTCGCCCATAGGGCACCTGCGTACCTCGAGAAACATATCCTAAAACCCTAAACCCCCTAAAAAATCAAACTAAAACTTGAAATGAAATTCTAAATGGATGAAATTGAAGAGGAGGATGTTGTGGAATACGTGAAAGAGACGACGCTCGATTCTAACGGTCGGATTCTCCGCAATGTCCACGGGAAGTTTTCTTGTCAAAAGCCCTTTTCTCAACCTCAACAGTAAAATGGTAAAAATGACATGGTAAAAAGTGTTTTTATAGGTTTTTTGGATGAATGAATGCTAAGTTTGTTTATTTTTCACCATGAAAGGATATTTTTCAATGTATTTTTGCCCATCTTAAACAGGTATGAGTAATGTGTTGTTTTTGTGCAGGACAAAGGGACTTTAGGGTAAATTATCATTTTTCACGTCAGAGTCATCTTTTAAGCCCTTTTCTGACTCCTAAAACATGAAAAGATTGCCGAGCGTTTCTTTTACACTCGTTAAAACGAAATTAAAAGACGGTCCCCTTATAGCTCTTTTCTGACCGTAAAAATAGGAAAAGATTGCCGGGTTTTTGTCGTTTCAAACTCGATACGGAAATAAAACGACGTGCCCTTGTTCGCTTTTTACTTTTCAGGTCAGAGACACTAATCATGAAAGTACTCCTTGGTCGCAAGATCAAGCGGTTCTCCCAGGTATTATTTTATACTTTTTCGGGCTTGGGGGACACAAATTTACGAAAAAGTTCAACCTGGAGTCTTCTTAAGTTTTTCAGACTCTCTAAAATTGAAAAACGCCGAGTTTCTCCTATACTGGGCTCGTTAAAATTTCACAGTAAAGGACCTGTTCAATTACAAACAGGAACGAACCACTCCTTCCTAGGGTTCGAATCAAAACTAGGTTGGACTCATCCGAAGGATGAGCTTATAATCAAGCATATGTTATCCTCCTCAAGCTTGTTAAAAATAAAGAGGTACTTGCCAGAAATGGCGGGGGAAAAGAGAGAAGAATGAACCGATTTGTCATCCTTTGTTACAGAAGAACCTTATCACCGCTCTTGAACATGACACTTTCCGTTCACCTGGGTTGGGAAATCCTTTGCCTTAAAAGTTGATCAAACCACTTTGAAAGTCTTCAACCGTTTCCGGGTATTAACTTTGGGTCAATCGTCACCAAACCATCTGTCGTGTCATTATGTGTTCAAGAGGTCTCTGCAAATAAACCATTCATATGCAAAATACTTGTCATCCATTTGACCATCCCTGAGTCAGTCATTACAACAACATTTCTTCAACTTGAACAATGATTTCGTGTTGTGGGCTTGCCTGCAACGGGTCGCTTTCTATTGACATCAGCACATTATCTGGAAAGATGACTTAGAAATCGACAGTACCTTGAAGTCTGCATGCATCAATGGCAGGTTTCTCGCATTTGACGACAGTTTACATCATTGACTTTCGATCAAAGGATTCCGTGACGTGTTCGACATCAACTCATTTATTCACATTTCATGGATTGTACTGGGTACTTTGAGAACCGTTGACATCACTGGTGGTCTCTCTCACACTTGTTAACGGTTTACATCATTGACTGGTAATCAAGTGGTTTCTACCATGCTCGACATCAACTCATTTATTTTCATGGCTAGAATCGTACCAATTCGGGAAGTAGAAATGAAGACCCTGGATCTAGTTCCCACCATCCAGGCTGCGAGGAGTTTTGTATTCATTATATAGTAGACCAATTATAAATAGATGGCTGCGTCCATACTGTGTCTACGCAAGTCTATGATTATGATGTACTGCAAGATCATTCCTGTATCAGAGTAGTTAGTCTGTTAGTTAAAGTTTTGATCTGAGTATGGGAATGCCTACCTCAGCGATGATATAATCTTATACATGTATTTTGTGTTGAAAATTGCAGGTTCTGACCAGGCTCTCTACGAGATAATCCTTGAAATGATAAAGCGCTTCACCCTTCCTAGATAATACAAAACCCTAATCTACTACAGGCTTCGCACTTTAGGGGGCAATCTGTTACACAAAAAAATGTCACCATGGCTATTTACAGTTAGTATGGCTCTATCAACAGTCATGCTATCCTCCTGGGCAAGTCTTATGCCTCTTCTCTCCATGTCAAACTCCAAAAAGAGAGAAAGTCTTAGTAAATGTGTTTATCTCTGGGTACGCAGATTCTCTCGGCCTTACCTGCGTGTACGCACCTAATGTTCAAAAAAACTGCGTACTTGTACGCTCTGTATGTAAAGGGGCAGGTGCGTACCCCTGTAAAGGTCAAAAGGCGCGAGTTTCATCTTTAAAAAGTTACTTGTGGTCATTTCTAGAGCATTCTAGAAGGTTGTTCGACGTGTATTGATCGCCTCCAGATGGTTCATGTACCCCTATGAAAGAGGAATTTATCCCATCAAGAGAGGAGCTATCCCATCCAAAAGGGGGATTATCCCATTGATGGTGGACCTGATTAACTTCCTCTTGAGGACTATAAATACAGGCATTGGGCCAGAAGGAGGAGAGGTTGAAAGCTAAACATTTCTAAGGGTAGATGCTGCTGGAATTAGGACTCCCATTTAGAAGCTTGTGAGGAGAGATTCCCATCCTTTCTTGTTTCATTTGGAAGTGGGTGAGCTTTGTCAAAGTAAAGGAGAACTCTTGATGGACCCTGGGAGGGACTTGCACAACACCAAGGCTCAGGTTGTAATTGTTCCTTTTGTTTCCTATTAATGCAAATGAGTCCATTCTTCTCAATAACTTGTTATTTATGAGTTGTTTCATGTACTCCTTGGTCTATATGTTAAATATGTTTTATTTTATGAGATTATCAAGTGCTATTTAATCGTTTGATTGTTAGTGAATGCAGGTTTCGAAGTGAAGGAGGAGCTCATCCGGATCAGCGAGGCTGGACTGCTACAACAGCGTTGGACTACAGGTAGGATCTAAACACTTGATTTCTCGTATGGTAAATGCATGTTTAGAGAAGGATCGCTCTTGTTTGTCTTGTTTGTCACTAGAGAGTCTTAGGCTCCTAGGGAGGTTGGTTGTGTCCGCACTATCGACTCTTTCCGCCTGACAAAATGGCGACTCTACTGGGGAATCCATTGATGTGAAAGTTTTTTCCTTTGTATGCAACTTTGATCTGAGAAAAGTCATTTATTTTCTGGTTTTTGGCTGTGTGAATTTGTATTTGGGTGGGCTAGCTTAGGGTTAAATTAGATTTAGTTTTTCTTGGTTTTTCCAGTAGTACGCACCCTCTGAGTATTGCACAGTGCATACCATCCTTGGACATTTCTTTATTGGAAACTTGTTCACCTGTCTCCTTTCCACCTGGACACTCTCACCACAAGGCTACGTGTCCTTTCAGTTTTGTTGCAGTGAACTTAACTCTCTGATCTTCACTGACTTCTTCACACTCAAAATATTTGTCCAATTCGCTGATCTAGTCCAACAGAACTTCTGTGGACAAGCTGTTGTCATAATTTGGAATTTCTGGTTTAGGCTTACTACTAACCAATAGGACCGACCTCAAAAATCTCATTTCCTGCCCTTCTCCATCCGATCCATCTGTTGTAACTATGGCTTCTTCTTCGTTGTCATCTCCTACCACTCTTCAAATCAATCTTTGAGAAATATGATGCCCCGCTCAGGCAGTCCATCATATCGTCCATTCGTGGCAGTGGAAATCTGTACCTGATGGTAATTTTATTGATGGCCCTCGAATCCGTGCACATTCGCCATTCTCCTCCTTTCTTGGGAGCGAGAACTGTTGGACCTGCACAGGGGCTCAAACTCTCCCTTATCAGCCCTTTATCTAGCAATTCCTGCACCTGCTTTCTGATTTCCTCGTTAGCTTTAGGGATCATCCGGTATGCTACCTTGTTCAGTAGACTTGCTCCAGGTATAACATCAATATGATGACTTATACTTCTCTTGGGAGGCAATTTATCTGGTAAGTCATCCACTACAACATCGTTGAATTCTAGCAGCATTTTCTGAATTTCTGTAGGCAAATCTGACACCTCTCTGTGTAATAGTGCTGTTTTTTTTCTTCTCACAATAGCATAGTTCACTTCACTATCTTCAATCTGCTTCAAAATTATTTTCCACCCATTAGTAACACTCTTGTCCTGCTTGTTTCTGCTATCTCCTCCTAATTGATGGGCACAAGTGTGTGTTTGATCCCATCTTTAACAAACTTGTAACAGTTTGTCTTCCCATCATGCACTACCTTCTGGTCATACTATCATGGCCTTCCTAGCAGTATATGACATACATCTATTGGCATAATATCACAAATAACCTTGTCCTTATACCTACCAATATGGACTCAACTTCACACTGTTCATCCACTAATAGCTGATGGCCTTTCTGCAACCACGATACCTTGTAGGGAGTGGGGTGCTGCAGCCGCTTCAAACCCAACTTTTCTACCATCTCCGTGGCAACCAGATTATCCGTGCTCCCACAATCAACTTGCAACATTTTTCGTGCGACTTACAAACTGTACGGAATAATGCTTTCCTTTGAGTTTGTTTAGCTGTTTCTTTGGCTGGTTTCAGCAACACTTTATTCAGAGCTAAGGCTTCCCCTGTTTCTGGCACATTTTCTGCTTCTTGGGGAGGTGCCTCTGCTTCCTCTGGCTGTGCAACATAAGCTCCTCTTTGACCTGCTTGTTCTGCTTTGAGACACTCAAAAGATCTATGCCCCCACTTTTGGCACTTGTAGCACTGATAGTTAGCTCCTCTGCCTCGGTCATTCCCTCTTCCTTGCTGATATGGCCTGCCACCTCTAGTTTTGTCTCCTTTTTCTGTTGTCCCTGTAGTTTTGGAACTGTTGCCTTATTCACTATTATTAGCAGTTCGTCCTCTGCCATAGGACTGTTCTCTTCCTTTACCGGTTCCCCATCCTCTCCTTACATTTTGTTTTTGGTGATCTTCTCCTCTGCCTTCATGGCACTCTAGTAAGCTTCCTCTATATTTTTCGAGGAAAGAATGTTGATTTCATCCAATATTTCTAATCTTAGACCACTTACATACCTTGGTGTTTTCTCCGGGGTGTCCTCCATGTAACCAGCTCTTAAATTTACTCGGTAGAATTCTTCCGTATATTCTCTCACTGTCATCCCTTATTGCCTCAAATTTTTCACTTGTTGATTTAGTGCAATCTGGTAATCCTTGGGTAGAAATATACCCTTCAACTTGGCTGCCATCCTTGGCCATTTCTTTATTGGCAACTTGTTCATCCGTCTCCTTTTTGCCTGGACACTGTCTCACCACAAGGCTGCATGTCCTTTCAACTTTGTTACAGTGAACTTAACTCTCCGATCTTCACTGACTTCTTCACACTCAAAATATTTTTCCAATTCACTGATCCAGTCTAATAGAACTTCTGTGGACAAGCTGCCATCATAATTTTGAATTTTTGGTTTAGGCTCACTACTAGCCAATAGGACTGACCTCAACAATCTCATTTCTAGCCCTTCTTCATCCGATCCATCTGTTGTAACGATGGCTTCTTCTTCGTTGTCATCTCCTACCTCCGGATCCCTTCTCCTTCTTGCTTCAACTGCCTCCAAACGGGCAGTAAGGATCCTGATTTCATCCTGCAATCCTTCCTCTTCTGCTCTCCGAGCACCTCTTCCACGACCTCGTCTTCCAACTTCCATTTCTCAGGAAAACTCCAAATCCTACTATGATACCACAATATGATGGGACTAGCCCGTAACTATGGTTGAGTGTTAATTAAATGTTGATTAGTAAATGATTTGGGATCAATACATATGATTAGGCTTAAGCAAATGAATATCCAGGATATTTGGTTTTTGGCATTTATGTTGGAATTAATGTTGGTTTGCTGGTTGTAGTTGCCTCGATTTCTGCTTTCCCACTCTCCGGTTCTACTAAAACCCTCGTTCCACTTTCATTCGATCATTTCCTGTTTTCGTTCTGCTACAATGAGGGTTTGTGCCTACAATGAGGGTTTGTGCTCGCGACTGTATAGAGCTTGGCAGCAATGTTCTGTGTGCGCCCAGCTATGAATTCCTCCACCTGGTGGCGAGATATCTCTACCTACACTTGCAACTTCGTCACCTGGTTGCCTGGGCACTGTATAGAAGGCTTATTCGTCTACATGAGAGGGTTATTGTTGTTCCTTTTCCGTGGTTATTATGCCTTCCTATGTTCTGTTGTCCTGTCCTGTTACAGTCTTTCTGGTTGGCTTTCGGTTATTGGTTATATGGTTGATGGGTGATTGTTCTTTACTTTGGCAGGTCGCAATCATGGTGGTTTCCTTGGCTTCGCTCTATCCTGGCAAGGTAAGCTACCTCTCCATGTTATAGCTTGCCCTCTTTAGTTTTCTCCAACACTAACGGTAATCACTCCTTTTTCTGTAGGGTTTCATTGTTGACTGTGGCTCAGTTGGGGTTTCATTCCTCCAACGTGAATGCTCTTCAGGTAAGTGACTCTTCTGGTTGTGCTTATCAATTCTTTTTTTTTTGGTTACTTCCTGGCTATTCTCGGCATACAATTGACTGACATGCTCTGTTGGCTCACTGTGTAGGTTAGGGTTTGTTCAAGGCGTGGTCTGTGAAACTATTACGAGCAATGGCTCCGGTAGGGTCATTCTCTGCTACTGTTAGTTAACTTGTAGTTTGTTTTCTCTGTCTTGACCCTGGGAAAAGTCCCAATATTCCTTCGTTTGATTATCTTTGCTATCGAGCAACCTTGGCTCTATTTGTATGTAACATTCGACTCTTGTTCGGGCTCTGGGCACTTGTAATTTATTCGCCTTTTCTCGTTGTGACTGACTAGGGTCCAACCCTGTCTTTCGGGGTTTTGCTATCTTGTGTTATCTTATTCTGTTTTTAATTGAGCACTCGGAACTGTTTGGATGTATGCCAATATTATAGTAATAAAAGGAATTGATAGGAAATTCTGTGTAATTGGTTTACCTCTGTTTTGAGTGTCGTTCTTTAGCAGTTGTATTCTTGTTCTATTACGAACTAGCTCGTAATGTTGTTTGCTTTCATATATTTCGACACCGTTGTTGTTGTCAGAACTCCGTGCTGGGAACGCTCGTATGGTTCCTTTGTTGAACTCAGTAATTATGTCTCTCTATTTATTAGAAAGGAAAAAAATAATAGATAGGAATGCACAGTGTTATTTAGTTTACATACTCAGTAATTAGAGGAAAGCAAATGAATGTCATGGACAAACTATTTACAAATGGATTCAAATATTTGGATGAAAATTACTTTCTGTTCTTGTATTTCTGTTCTCGTGCATTGAACCCCTTTAGATTGTATTACATTGGTTTTTTTATGGTATTTAGACAGTTACTTGAACTATTCTCAGTTACCCTTCAGTTACATTTATAGTTACACAATTGATAACTATTCTGGGTTTTCTTGTGCTGTAGGATTTACATTTTTTTTTTAATGGACATACCGCTGTAAAAATGGATTAAGAAAATGATAGAACAACGTGACTGTAATGAACCTATCCTAACTGTATTGTTCCTAATATTACTTAACTAATGATGAAATAAAAAACTAGTTCCTAGACACTGTTTTATTCAGCAAATGTAAATGAACCTAAATGACATTGAACTTGTCCTCCTTAGCTGAGACCAACACCCGGTCATGATACCCTTAGCTAAATGCTTCTATATCAGCAAGTGTGAGTACAAAGGTTATTTTTGTCTAGATGACGTGATCCACACTCATTGCTCACTTGCTAACTCAAAAATTCTACCCAAATATGAATTTAGAAGAACCAAATCAAAAGTATTCACATGTAAAAAAATTAAACCCAAATATATTAATATATTCACAGCTCCTGACCATTCAATGACCTTGTGTGGGTTATTTATTTTACTACAGTCCTTTTGCACCCTTAATTTTTGAGGATTGGTATTTTTATGTAGATAAACTATATTTTAGGTAAAAACCCTTTTAGCATGAGCTACATTGTGGGTGATGGAAACCATTACCCAAAGCATGTGCATCATTGTGCAACTTCTATCCCTCAAAATGGAGTAAAGTACAAATGCACATATGATTACAAATGGTGAGAGATTCCAAACCCTAATCCACAAGTATTATTAGGAGCTATGGTTAGCAGGCATGAAAAATTTGACAGTTTCTGTGATTCCGATAACAATTACAACCAAACAGAACTCACAATCATTGACAATGTTGGCTTAGTAGTAGCATTGATATCTTTATCGAATGGTGACAATGGAGTATGATTACGGATTGAGAAGAATACAATATTCTCTTCCACCAATGTACCCTATGGCGCCCCTTCCCCCTCCTCCGTGGAATCCGTAATGTATCTACTTGTAACGATTCTAAAAAGATTCAAAAATCTTAGTTCAATTTGTAGGTATTTATTGATTTGATTGGAGCTGAATTAGTTAGCATTCAGTGGGGAGTTGCTTTTCATGAACCTATGTTGCATTTAGTGCAATGCAATACATGACTCCTGATCATTAAAGTTATGTATTGCATTGATGGAACAAAGATTTATATTCGATGTAATTGTCATGGTACAACATTATACATCGTATCATCGTAAGAGGAAATGGCACAACAATGAGAAATTGTATTTTTAACACGCTGCATCTAAGGAATTTTCAATGGAATGTTCAAGAGCTATTGAAATATATGTTAATGGTTAAAACTCTTTCTAAAATATAGTCTTGCCACTACACTTTTTCGATAGTTCAATTCCTCCAAAATTATTAAGGTGGGTGTTGGAATTATCATGCTACATGGTTAATTTATTAGGAAATGAGTGACAGTGAGTACAATGATCTTTTTCATCCACAGTTCAAGTTTTCCCTTTGAGAGGCTGAATGGCATTCCCTGTAAAGGTAAAATTCCATCACATAGTTTATTGTGCCAGTCCTTGCAATTTCCTTATCGGATTACTAACAATGTCTCTTATTATTTTGTTAGATTTTCTTCAAAAATCTGACCCCATTTTTTGTGTTTAGGTATTGGGACACCTCTTGGGATTTCAGGGAAAATTCAAGAAGTCGTTGGGAGAAAAAAAAGTCACCCAATCAAGGTAACAATTACCCATTTCTTCCCAAGGTTGTGCCACAAATTTTCTTTCCCCTTTCTTCCCAAGGTTGTGCCACAATTTTTCTTTATCCATTACAAGTGGTTTTCGAGTGAACCAATTTTCCTTTAAGTGATGTCTTGTTAAAGGATTTTTATTTTGTGATTCCACTGGCCTGCTCTTGCGATTAATAGTACATATCTATATGACTGAAATGTTATGTTCATTAATCACACTATCCTTTACGAGACTTAGATCAATATAAGGTAAGTAGATAAGTGATCTATGTGGTACTCTATTACACTTACAAGCACATATACAAGATCATGTTAATACTACCAATATTGTGAAAGTTCAACCATCTTCGTCCTATTCATTTCATCTTGGAAACCCTTGTGAAGATCCATCATAACCCCGTGTCCACATCCTATAACTTCTCAACCTAATCACATAATTTTTTAAAGGGTGTTAGCTCAATGGAAGAGTGCCTATTTCACATAGGAGGTTGGTGGTTCGATTCCACTGTGCCCTAATATGAACTAATATGAATTAATCAATGATATTGCTGTTTATTTTAAATTAAATACATTTTATATTAATTTATATCAATGGTGAGATATTTTTCTAGATACTTTGTTTTATATTGTCTTTAAAGAGATAAAAGACATATTGTTTCTATAAAGACAATATGTCTTTAATCCAAATTATTGTCTCGTGACAGACAATAACACTTGTCTGATATATTGTCTTTATAGAGACAATTTTTTAAGACATTAGCTTAAAGACAATATTGAAGACAATACACAAGTTTTTTTGTATTATACAATTTACCCAAGAAAATTTTCAATAACACTATTATATATTTTGTCTTTATAGAGACAATTTTTTAAGACATTAAACTTTGAGACATTACATTTGAGATAAGCTTAAAGACAATATTTAAGACAATATACAAGTTTTTTTGTTGAACTTATGACAATTTACCCAAAAATTGTCTTAAAACCCCCCTCTATGTTGTAGTGTGTCTCTATAACTATTAACATCCTCTAATATTGTCATCATATTATTCTTAATTGTTGAGTTTTATCTTTAACATTAAAAAACAACTTGATACAAATCCACTTTGATGTATTGACCAACCTTTCACAAGTAGCAAAAGAAATCCAGTTTTTGGGAGATTAGTGCAATGTATATATGATCCATTTCAACCAATTGCCTTCTTTTTGGAATCTTTTATTTGCTTCTAAAACTATAATATCCTTCACGGTAAATAAGTAAATGTAACTGATTTTTTTCAAGGAAAAGCTGAAGACCTTTTAAAGAAAGCATGAGTATTTCTCGCGAGAAAATCTAATCATTTCAATGTCCCATAATTTCTAGCTCTTAACTTCTCTCCATTTTTGAATCCAACCTTCGAATTTTATCACTGTTTAGAACAACTTTAATCAATATAAAAATACCAATACCTTTGCCTATGAGTGTGGGTTAAAGTATAGTTTGGGCAAACTTCCAAGTGTCTTTTCTGATTCATAATTGAAGGGACATTCATGTGTACAATGTTACTGTTGTAAGTGGGGCATTCTTAATTTGAACATAAGACACATTCGTGAGTTTAAGAGTACATAGATATTCTAAATCAGTGAGTTGCTGCAATGTAATAAGGCAGTTTATCTCAAACAATTAAACATAAATGTTGTATGTTTTATAGATTACGTGTTGCCAAAGTTATAAGGTCATGATTCAACCGTCAATTTGAGGCATCTTAAATAATGATAATTAAGAAATTTGTCTTGAAGTTCGCTATGATGCATATTGAACTCATAATTTTACAGATTTACAATTATAACCAAATTTGTGAATGTAGAAAGCAGCTATTCAAAATCCTAACCATGTTGATTTATGAAGCCATAAAAAAATCGAGATCTTTAGTCCCATTGCCTACATTACAAAACTGTCATAGAGGTTCTTAACTTCATTTACCTTTACACATCCACAAATAAAAATAATAGTTGTAACAAGAGATATTCTAACCATAGAAATCATATTGAAAGGTAACTCAATCACTAAACGCGCAGTTAAAACAAGTTAACAATGAAATAGACAGACATGGAAATTATACCCACCCTGCATAATGATATGAAAGAAGAGTACCATTGTAGCCATGGAAATTATCCCTACCCTGTGTAATGATATGAAAGAAGGGTACAATTATAGCCAGTATATATGTGATTCGTGCATTTGCCGGTGCTACCTCTACATAGGAGTGGAACGCCACCAATTTCCATAAGGTCCTTCTGAGTGCGGTCAACTCCCCATGCGAGCTACTCTTGGATTACTTCTCCAGATCCTCCTTCAGCTGTGCTGTGAAGAGTTGTGCTTCCATTCTTTCGCCCTTCAACAAATTAGAAAGCAGAAGATGAAATACACATTTTTGCAAATGCTTGAGTGACAAAATCCCTAAAGGTCATATTGTTAATGCATTAAAAAAATATCACATACTACATACTGTGGCGAGAAAGCTCCTGTGTCATTCTGTATGTAAATTTCTAATACCAATAAGCTGCATTTGGCTGCATGTCTTCTTCGATAGAGAAGATTGGACGCTTCATCGTATTGGCTTTGTTATCATAGTCAAAGTTTGAAGCTCCCTACCAAGTTCTATTAGCTATTAAATTAGTTGACTAAGCCATACAAAGTTATGCATTTCTATGGTGAATGCGTCCTATAGGAACCGCAAGCACAAAAAGGCCTTGCAATGTCTGTTGGTGGTAGTGGGCAAGCGCAAAAGTTGGCGGTAGTGGGGAAGTGCAGAAGGCAGCCATTAACGGAGGTGATCGCTTCTTGGCGATGATGCACTATTATATGCTGGTTTCATGGGAAAGAGGACCTCAAACACTGGCGTCAATTCTTGTTAATGATGCACTATTATCTGAGGGTTTCATGGGAAAGATGATGAAGAAAATAACCGCATTTGCTCAAACAGCGGCGTCAAGTCATTGGACAAATGTCATCGACATAACAAAAGATAGATGAAAGGGACAAATGTGATTGTCAAAGTACGGGACAAATGATCGTCAAAGTACGGGACAAATCTAGAAATGGGTAGACGAAACTGGAAAGTGAAGGGTAATGGTTTAATTATAAGGGTTTTTTGATACATTGACCTATTAAAAAGTTTATATCGATGGTTCCAATGTTTACAACATTTTTACTCGATGCTAGGATAATTCAAAATTATTATAAAATTTAATACCGTGCTCATGAAACATCCACCATATGAATTATCTAAATAAATGATATATTATTTAAATGAATGATATATTATTTTTAATTTTTTAAAAAATGATTTATTTATTTTAGAGCAGGTATTTAGTTAATTTGAGAGGTAATATAGTGGGAAATTGACAAAATCATTTTCATCAACATTGTGATTTTCCTTATTATTTAACATATAATTTTAATATATAAATGTATTCCAGACTCCAAAAATCCATTCAACACTAGAATTTAGCACATTAAACAAGTTAATCTTATCATTCTTAAAAATATTTAAGAAATTTTGGGTCAATGAATCATGAAAGAACCATTCTTTTGTGAGTTAAATTAGCTTTAATTATAATTATGATAGAGAGTGGTTCCAACTTTATCTCTCCTTATACTTTGTCTTAGTTAATCTTGTGGTTTACTAATTTTTCCTTCTACTTACCACAATTAACAATTAAATTTAAAAGAAAGTGAGGTCATCTTTGAGTATGGGCATTTAGTTGTTGTATCTAAGGGCTTCAATGTAGTCTTCCCAATTTTCACTCAGCTCTTGGCTGGCTTGTAATACACATTTGTGTTTTATTAGAGGGCATCTAAGTTTCACTCCATTAGGAACCGTCTCTTGGTCCCTTGTCACCTTTGTTGTCCAGTGATTTGATGCGGTGTCTTATCACCTTTCTTCTGTCTTAATTAGTCTGGTGGTTTATTTAATCTTCTCTCTCATTATTATTGTTAATTTTAATCTTATATTTCTCTTTTTGGTCACCTCTAAGAGGGAGGTCAGCTGGTTATTGCTATTTGTATTGTTGTGAAAATGGTAACTAAGTTGCACTCCTTCTGGGATGTTCTTTTGTCACCTTTCCTCTTGCTGTACAGATAGGTTAGTATTAATCTTTTGAGATATAACTTACCCCGTCGCTAGTTTATTCTTTTAGTGTTGTTCTACATCATTCTTCAAATCCGTCATCCCTCTTGTTCCAAGGGTGGTGATGGGTTCTACCCTTTCCCACACCAAGGGATCAACCTTAAACATTCTGTTTCTATTTATGCAACTAGTATACTTCTAAAAATTTTCCTGGAAATCTATAGAGTGGAGAAATAAATTCAAGTGGAGAGAATATTTATCCATGATGCGAAATTCAGGTAGAAATAAGTAACCGGATACGTAAGACCAAAAATACTTGCAAAAGAAGACTTTCCATGAACGTGTACTTATAGGTTAAAACTATCTTGGTAGAAGTTCTTGTAGAGAGGTTAGAGAGTAAAGAGTAAATAACAAGTTTCCATCTTGGCATGGAAAAAACTAACCTCCATGTAAGTAATAATAATAAAATTGAAACGATTTAATAAATTATTTTATGAAAACAAACTCCATTACAAAACTGAATGAAGGGCTATATATACACGACAAGTACTTTGTGTTGGACTATACAGATATAAACAAACTATATATATTTCTCTAAGCAGTACACTTTATACAGAAATGAATGAAAATTTGGGGATGTTAACAACGTAGTTTCTCATATACGCGAAATTTTCTAGTTTTTCAGAGCCAGCAGACATAGATTGAATAGTGCCTTTGACTCCTATATGGGACTTTAAATATATAAAAGAAGCTTCTACGAAATATGAAAATTTAACAACAGGATATTAACATTATAGTTTCTCATATCAAGCAGATGTAGTAATGTTTATGCTGGGCGTATATACACAAACAAGTTCTATAAAAACGTGAAACTGTAACCATATAATTGCATAAAAGAAAACGTAAAACAGTAACAATATAATTGCAAGAAAAGAAACCTAAAACTGTAACCATTTAATTGCATGAAACATAACAAAAGATTGTAACCATATAATTGCATGAAGAATGTAACCCACGTAGTTAACGTGAGGTTAACCTTGATATATCTACGCACAAGCCTGGCAAAATTATAGAGCTAGGAGACGGAGAAGACAACTAGAGACGAAACATGCAAAATTGTAGAGCTAGGAGACAGAGAAGACAACTAGAGACGAAACATGGCAAAATTATAGAGCTAGGAGACAGAGAAGACAACTAGAGACGAAACATGGGCTGGAAAGTAGGAACTCAATTCTGCTGTGCATGGTATAGTGCTGCCGGCTTTGATCGCCTGTGTTCTACACCAATGCGCCACATCTTGACTGATCCATCCAGGCTTCCACTGAAAAGTGAAACCCTATTTTCTTCCCCAGAACTGGTAGCAATACATTTGACAGGGCCGACATGAGCTTTTATAACAGCCGAACAAATATGCTTATCAGAGTCCAACACTCCCCTGCTCCAAATACGAATTGTTGCATCCACGGATCCGCTGAATAACAGGTTATAATTACCACCCAATGTTGCAAGGCACAGTACTGCGCGTGCATGGCCGCTAAGGACACCGGCTTGGCGCATTTGGCTGGACGAGTATCGCTCCTTTTCCCACCAAATAATTTCACTAGTCGAGGATCCTGTGTACAGAGAAGACCCATTTGAATTCAGAGCGAGGGCTTTGACAGGCGAGTTTGAGATTAAATTTGAGTCCCTGTGTTTGGTTTTCCCGTGTAGGGTTGTTAACAGAACGTGCGACGAAGGCCCCAAATTTTTTCTCCATATTTTCACTGTGCAGTCATCCGACCCAGTGAAGATCAACCCGTCCCGCCCGACAGCAATGGCGTTCACAACGACATCATGAGCCTGAATCGTTTCGACGCACTTGAGGTCCGAGACTCGCCATACCTTCACAGTCATATCTGAGCAGCCTGAATACAAGAAACCATTGGTGTAAGCCAGAGAGCATATCTCGGCGACATGCTTCGGGGACTTAGGGTTTGTCGACTTAGGGTTTTCAGTACTGCCTGACCAACATCCAAAAACGTAGCGCTTCGGCTTCATCCAGCGATGTATGTAATCCAGCAGCGTGAGTATTGTCGCTATTCGCTCGTGGCCATCCCCAGAACTCGAACCAGAGCGGTGTCACACGCGGATTTCGTGGTCTGCGTGGGCGCTGAAAAGCTTGTCCTCTGTAACTACTATTGCTCTCACCATTCCGCTGTTGAAATCATAATTTCAACGCTGCCTACGTACGCAGCCCATAACCACCGAACGAAACCATAAAACCGCCAAGGGATATCGCACTGCCATCCAACGAAAAGCAGTTTCCGTATATTGGCCTCCGATGCGTTTTGGTGCAGGCACGCGGCTCTCGCCTGACGTAAGCAACTTTGACATATCGGGAGCTATCGTTCACTCAAGTGAGGGCTTCCGATATCTCTCTCCACCGTCGGATTTACTCCATCGCTCTCCACCGTCGATCAACCAAAGCTGCTCCAAACCTGCATACGGCAAATATTAAATGTTGAGTGGAGTAATTTAAAAACTTGGTTGACCATACCCTTCTTTAATGCATTGTCATAAGCTTAGGTGAGTAAGTTAAGTTAAGTTTTTATATATATATTTATATACGGCATGTATTAAATATGAACTCGTATGTAACAAGTTTTTTTTATGTTTTGAGTGTTGACTTTTTTTTAATGAATGTATGGCACACGGGAGGCAATGAAAAAGGTGTGTGTTCGCAGCAGTGAAAAAGAATGAGAGAGATGTATGCACAGCAGTGCGAAGAAATTACAATGAACAGGTTGTAATGTTTTTGGGTGGCATTTTGTAAAAGAGAGGTGTAAGAGAAAACCATGTGTGGTTTTGCACAGCAGTGCATAAAGAAAATGGTGGAGCGTGTTTTTTTTTGTACTCTGTCTCTCAGTGAAATTTTTTTTAAGTCTCCCTGTGCATAAAAGATCCTGGAGTCAAAGAACAGAGCATTGTCTCTGTGTTTAGTTTGAATGTTTGGTTTTTGGTATTTTCTCCATGTAAAAATACCCAACAGTGGTATCAGAGCAAGGCTTAGGCTCTTTAAAGAAGTTAAAGAAGCTGAAGGGAGAAGGTTGTTGCTGCAGCAAAACTTCTCAGGCAGACAGAAGACTCAGACATCAAAGGATTCAGGTATTTCAAAAGTTTTTTTTGTGTTGCTGAAGAAGCAGTCAGTGTTTTAAATACACAGTCAAGGAATGGCTAGCACAAGCACTGGTATGGGTATGTTTAATACCCAGCTCCCACAGTTTAATGGGAAGAACTATGACTACTGGTCAATAACTATGAGAGCCCTGTTTGCCTCTCAAGATTTATGGGAAATAGTTGAAGATGGTTTTGAAGAACCAGCAGATGAAACTGAGTTCAATGCATTAACTCAGGGAGAGAGAGATCTCCTGAAAAGCAATAGGAAGAAGGATGCAAAGGCCATTTTATTGTTGCATCTAGCAGTAGACCAGAGTATATTTCCAAGGATAGCAGCAGCTAAAACATCAAATGAAGCATGGCAAACCCTCAAGACAACCTATCAAGGCATGGAGAGAGTGAAGACAACAAAACTACAATTGCTGAGAAAGGATTTTGAAAACTTGAACATGAAGGAGTCAGACAACATTGAATCATTCTTCACTCATGTGATTGGTGTAATCACACAAATGAGAACTCATGGAGAAACAATTGAAGATAGAAGAATAGTGGAGAAAATATTGAGGGTCTTACCCTCAAGGTTTGATGCCATAGTCACCACCATTGAAGAGACAAAGGATCTCTCAAACTATTCAGTTGATGAGCTACATGCATCACTGATAACACATGAGCAGAGGTTGAGTAGGAATGAAAACTCATCTCTTGAGCAAGCCTTCAAGATCCAGATGTCCTTTGGAAGAGGAAGAGGTCAAGGAAGAGGAAACCGAAGAGGAAGAGGCAGAAGCCAGAACAGAGGTGGAAGGAACAGCCCATCAAATGCACAAGGAAGAGGCAACAATCCAAATCAGAACCAAGGTCAAGGCAGCAGCCAACAAAGAGATCAGTATCAGGCTCAAGGACAAATGTATGATAAATCTAATGTTCAATGCTATTATTGCAAAAAGTATGGACATTATGCTAGTGATTGTAGAAAGAAACAACATGATAAGAACAACAGACAAAATGCAAATGTTACAAGAGAAAACAGCAGTCAAGAAAATGTCCTGTTAGCTTGTAACATGGCTGAAACACATAGTGAGGACATATGGTTTTTAGACTCAGGTTGCAGCAACCATATGACAGGGAATATAACCCTCTTTTCAGCCTTAAATCAGAATTTGAAATCAGAGGTCACACTAGGAACTGATTGTAAAGTGTCTGTTATGGGAAAAGGGGAGATAAAAATATTTACAAAACAAGGAGAAAGGAAAACCATAGCAGATGTCTACTATGTCCCCGGAATGAGATGTAACCTCTTGAGTGTTGGACAGCTTGTCCAAAAGGGTTACAATGTTTACTTTGTAAATGATGTGTGCACCATCATGGATATACCACCCAGCAAAAGATGCATTGCTGAAGTGAAGATGACAAGGAACAGAATGTTCCCTCTCCGGATCAGGGCAGACTTGAAGAACAAGAAGGAAATGGCAGCAGTCACCCAAGAGGCCTTCCAAAGCATGCCAAAGGATGAGAACTGGTTATGGCACTTGAGATTCGGGCATCTAAATTTTGGAGGTCTAAACTTATTGAGCAGAAAAGGAATGGTAAAGGGATTACCATTGATAGAGAAACCGGACAGCCTATGTGAAGGCTGCATTTTGGGAAAACAACATAGAGAAAGTTTTCCATCAGGGAAGAGCATAAGGGCAAAGACACCCTTAGAGATTATCCACTCAGATTTGTGTGGACCAATGCAAGCTCCATCATTAGCTGGCAGCCTATATTTCTTGACATTCATTGATGATTTTACAAGAAATACTTGGATATATTTCCTCAAGAACAAAAGTGAAGTCTTTGAGAAATTCCAAAATTTCAAAGCACTTGTGGAGAACCAAAGTTGGCTGCACATAAAAGTATTGAGAACTGATAGAGGAGGTGAGTATATCTCAAATGAATTCCTAAAGTTTTGTAGAGAAAATGGAATACATAAACAGTTCACAACTCGGTACACCCCACAGCAAAATGGAGTTGCTGAAAGGAAAAACAGAACCATCATGGAGATGGCAAGGAGCATGTTGAAGGCAAAGCATTTGCCAAATGAGTATTGGGCTGAAGCTGTACATTGTGCAGTTTATATATTGAACAGGTGTCCTACAAAAGCAGTCTTGAACAAAGTGCCAGAAGAGGCATGGAGTGGGAGAAAGCAAGGAGTCACCCACATGAGAGTTTTTGGGTGTGTGGCCTATGCACACATACCAGATCAGCTAAGGAGGAAGTTGGACAGCAAAGGGGAGAAATGCATCTTCATTGGATACAATGATGAATCCAAAGCCTACAGGCTGTACATCCCATCTACCAAGAAGTTCTTTGTAAGCAGGGATGTTCAATTCATTGAAGAGGAAGCTTGGGATGGAAGCATAGAGAAAACAGTGAATGTCAAGAACTGTTTGTCTCATGATGAAGATGAAGAGGAGGTGGCTGAAATGCATCCCCAAACAGCAGCGCCAACACAAGGACAGCAAGGGACACCATTGAGGATTAATGAGAGTGCTTCTCCAAGCACACCACAAGGAGGAAATTCAAGTGCATCTTCAAGCACTTGCACACCAAGTGAAAGAGGTAAGAAATTTAGAAATCTAAGTGACATTTATGATGAAGGAATGAATTCTTTGTTTGCCTTGTATTGTCATGTTGATGATCCTATTCATTTCGAAGATGCAATTAAAGATAGGAAATGGATAGAAGCTATGGATGAGGAGATGAATGCCATAGAGAGAAACAAAACATGGGATTTGGTTGAGCTACCAAAAGGCAAAGAAGTCATTGGTGTGAAATGGGTCTACAAGACCAAGAGCAATGCTGAAGGCAAGATAGAAAGGCACAAGGCAAGGCTGGTTGTCAAGGGGTACAAGCAGCAGTATGGGAGAGATTATGAGGAGACTTTCGCACCGGTTGCAAGAATGGAAACCGTGAGAGCAGTGCTGTCCATAGCAGCACAAAACAAATGGAAAGTCTACCAAATGGATGTGAAATCAGCATTCCTAAATGGAGTGTTAATGGAAGAGGTCTATGTGGAACAGCCTCTCGGATATGAGAAGAAAGGTGAAGAGCACAAAGTGTGCAAATTGAAGAAAGCTCTTTATGGGCTAAAGCAAGCGCCAAGAGCATGGTATAGCAGGATAGATTCTTATCTATTGGATAATGAATTTGACAAGTGTGAAGGAGAACTCACAGTCTACATCAAGGAAAAGGATGGTAAAATTTTAATTGTTGTCTTGTATGTAGATGATGTTATTTTCACTGGAAATGATATTTATCTTATTGAGAATTTTAAATCAGTCATGAAGGATGAATTTGAAATGACTGACATGGGTTTGTTGAGATACTTCTTAGGCATAGAAGTAGATCAAAATGAAAAAGGAATTTTTATATCTCAAGCAAGATATGTAAATCAAGTTTTGGGCAGATTTAACATGCAAGAATGCAAGACAGCCATCACTCCCACAGTGATGGGATTAAAACTCAGCAGAGAGGACAGCAGCAAGGATTTTGATCCTAGCTTGTATAAAAGCATTGTGGGCAGTCTTATGTATTTAACAGCAACTAGGCCTGATTTAATGTATGCTGTTAGTTTGATTTCGAGATTTATGGAGAGGCCAAAGGAGGCACATTGGCAGGCAGCAAAGAGAATTTTGAGGTATGTCAAAGGCACTAAAATGTTTGGAATTCTATATCATGCCTCAGAACATTCAGATTTGGTTGGGTACACAGATAGCGATTGGGCTGGAAGTGTAGATGAGCGGAAGAACACTTCCGGTTATGTTTTTAATATGGGTTCAGGAGCCATTTCATGGGTTTCTAAGAAGCAGTCCATTGTAGCATTGTCTACAGCAAAGGCTGAATATGTGGCAGCTACAGCAGCAGCATGTCAAGCAGTGTGGATGAGGAGAATGTTGAGAAGCTTAGGCCAAGAGCAGGTAAAAGCGACAGTCATCTTTTGTGACAATAGCTCAGCTATTGCATTGTCAAAGAATTCAGTGTTTCATAAGAGAACGAAACACATTGATACAAGGTTTCACTACATCAGAGAATTGGTGAACAATAGAGAAATTGTCTTGGAACATTGCAGGACTCAAGAACAGGTTGCGGACATCTTGACAAAGCCACTGGATCAGAAAAGCTTTGAATTTCTGAGGAAGTGTCTCGGTATGACCGAATGCCCAGCTGTTGAAATTAAAGGGGAGTGTTGAAATCATAATTTCAATGCTGCCTACGTACGCAGCCCATAACCACCGAACGAAACCATAAAACCGCCAAGGGATATCGCACTGCCATCCAACGAAAAGCAGTTTCCGTATATTGGCCTCCGATGCGTTTTGGTGCAGGCACGTGGCTCTCGCCTGATGTAAGCAACTCTAACATATCGGGAGCTATCGTTCACTCAAGTGAGGGCTTCCGATATTTCTCTCCACCGTCGGATTTACTCCATCGCTCTCCACCGTCAATCAACCAAAGCTGCTCCAAACCTGCATACGGCAAATATTAAATGTTGCGTGGAGTAATTTAAAAACTTGGTTGACCATACCCTTCTTTAATGCATTGTCATAAGCTTAGGTGAATAAGTTAAGTTAAGTTTTTTTATATATATTTATATACGGCATGTATTAAATATGAACTCGTATGTAACAAGTTTTTTTTTATGTTTTGAGTGTTGACTTTTTTTTAATGAATGTATGGCACACGGGAGGCAATGAAAAAGGTGTGTGTTCGCAGCAGCGAAAAAGAATGAGAGAGATGTATGCACAACAGTGCGAAGAAATTACAATGAACAGGTTGTAATGTTTTTGGGTGGCATTTTGTAAAAGAGAGGTGTAAGAGAAAACCATGTGTGGTTTTGCACAGCAGTGCATAAAGAAAATGGTGGAGCGTGTTTTTTTTTGTACTCTGTCTCTCAGTGAAATTTTTTTAAGTCTCCTTGTGCATAAAAGATCCTGGAGTCAAAGAACAGAGCATTGTCTCTGTGTTTAGTTTGAATGTTTCGTTTTTGGTATTTTCTCCATGTAAAAATACCCAACATCCGCTGCAGGAATGGAGACGACCGCCTTCAACAACATTTTCACCGCTATATTTCCATGATCTGATGATGTTGCATTCAGAGCCGGTGTATATAATCCCGTCGGAGGCAGCTAGGGAAAATATATGGCCGCCATTTTTATGCATTTCCGTGGCACATCTAAATTTTATCTCAATTTTATGTGAGTGTAGGTTTCACCTCTTTCTGCTTCTTCTGCTTCACTAGAAAAGGAGGTTATGTTACCCACTATATTGTTCATCGCTCCTGAAGAAATATGGGCTTGATACTCAGAGAAGCTTAGCCTTGGTGGTGTGGATATATCAGTAGAGCTCCTCTTCCAGGGGACTACATCCATAGAACTCATTCTGTGCGGGGTTACACCTGCACAACTTAATCTGGCTGGAGCCAAGATGTCGTGAAAATTAGAGGAGCTTTCAGTTGTCATAGAAAGGCTTCTCTGAAGTAAAAATGATTTGGACTCCGACACTGCAGCCCTCAATCAAGCCTACTCGGCTCGTAACCTAACCAAACTTCGGTAATTCAAAAAGACCTAGCTCCCTTGTGAACAAGTCCAACTCCGAGAGTATAGGTAGTGAAATAGAAAGGTTAATAATGGTTTAATTATAAGGGCATTTTTAATGCATTGACATGGTCCAATTTTTATAATAAGTTTACAAGAGTATAGAAAGTGAAATAAGAAAGTTTAATAAAGGGTTTATTATGCAGGCATTTTTAATGCATTGACGCGGTCTAATTTTTTTTATAATAAGTTTAACTTGATTTGGTCCAATTTTTACAACGGTTTTACCAGAAGGCGGGAGAATTCAAAATTATTATAAAATATAATACAATGGTTACATACCATATGAATTATTAGTAATGGTTTACTTTTAAGGGTTTTTCGATTCATTGACGTGGTCCAATTTTCATAACAAGTTTATAGGGATGGGTCCAAATTTTACAACAGTTTTACTAGACACTAGGATACTTCAAAATTATTATAAATGGTAATTCGTTAATTTGAGAAGTAATTTAGTGGGAATTTGTCAAACTAATTTTCATAAATATTGTGATTTTATATTTTCATAAATATTGTGATTTTATGTTGTGATTTTTCTTATGGTTTAAGATATAATTTTAATACATAGATGTATTTAACATTTTAATTTTTTTTCAAATATTAGAATTTAGTAGATTAAACAAGTTAATCTTATTTTTTTAAAAAATATCTATTAAATTTTGGGTAAAATTAATGATGAAAGAATAATTTATTTAGAGTTAAATTATCCTTAATTATAAATTATGATAGAGAATGGTTTGCATGTTATCTGTCCTTATACTTTGTTTTAGTTAATCTTTTGATTTACTAAATTTTCTTTCTATTCAACACAATTAAATTTAGTCTTTTCTTTTTGTTGGAAATTTCTAGTAATTTCAAACACAAATTAACTGAACACAGAGACAATGCTCGGTTTTTGCCACAAGATCTTTAACACAGGGGAGCCAAATAAAATTTCTGAACAAAGGAGAGTTCCTCAACCAAAATAAACTTGTATTCATTCATAATCTGCCTGATACAAATCTCTTCCTCTCTCTCAGAGGGATTCACCAAGAATTTTCACAAAAAAATTTACTCTGCCTCTTTTACAAATAATTTTACACTGCTGTGTAAAATTTTGATTCACTGCTATGTGAAAAGCTTTTACATTTACTGCTGTAAACTGAGAAATTTTTACATTGGTTTACTGCCAAGCAGAGTTCCTCAACCAAAATAAACTTGTATTCATTCATAATCTGCCTGATACAAATCTCTTCCTCTCTCTCAGAGGGATTCACCAAGAACTTTCACAAAAAAATTACTCTGCCTCTTTTACAAATAATTTTATACTGCTGTAAAATTTTCATTCACTGCTATGTGAAAAACTTTTACATTTACTACTGTAAACTGAGAAATTCTTACATTGGTTTACTGCCAAAAAATCTTTCACATTCACTCCTGTGAAATTTTTCATTACATGCAAGCTGTTGGGTTTTCACATTGCATATTCAAATAAAAAAAATTTACATTACTCTTTTTCACTGCTGTGTATTTACATTACTCTTTTTCACTGCTGTGTATTTTTACATTGCTGAGTAAAAATCCCCCATTCATTTTGTGTTGCTGCACATTACATTTTCCTTTTCAAAATTATCCCCTGTTTTTCTTCTTCGCTGCCGCGAGCCCTTTCTCTTTTCATGCAGTGTGTAACATAACGTATATGATATATATACGTTATGTTTAAAAAAAATTATATGCATTTACTACCCCATACTTCCGTAATAATAAAAAACAATAAAAATTAAAAACGTTTACCAACCATGCTACGAACACATTTAAGTTCATTTATATTTTACCGGCGGTCAAAACAAAAAGTTCAGGCAGGTTGAAAATGATCCTGGTCCGTTGATTTAATCGGACGTATATCGCTTGCTTAAGTCGCACGAACCAAACGAAGTTTACCGGCCGGGAGATTGGTGGTTTTAGAATCGTACAGTGGACGCGTGTCGTTTGGTCGGGGTGATCGGAGGCCCTCTGACAAATACAACTTATGGGTGAAATCGGTGCGGGATGAGACAGGCGGTTTTGCTGGAACAGCGCTGCAATAAATGTGCGCATGTGAAATTACGATTTCAACACTCCCCTTTAATTTCAACTGCTGGGTTATCAGTCATACCCAGACATTTCCTCAAAAATTCGAAGCTTTTCTGGTCCAATGGCTTTGTCAAAATGTCTGCAGCCTGTTCTTGAGTCCTGCAATGTTGTAAAACAATTTCTCCATTGTTCACCAATTCCCTGATGTAATGAAACCTTGTGTCAATGTGTTTCGTTCTCTTATGAAACACCGAATTCTTGGATAATGCAATAGCTGAGCTATTGTCACAAAAAATCACCGTTGCTTTTGCCTGCTCTTGGCCTAAGCTCCTTAACATTCTTCTCATCCAAACTTCTTGACATGCTGCTGCTGTAGCTACCACATATTTTGCCTCTACTGTAGACAATGCTACAATAGGTTGTTTCTTAGAAGCCCATGAAATGGCTCGTGAACCCATGTGAAAGACATAACCAGAAGTGCTTTTCTGATCATCTACACTTCCAACCCGAAGTACTTTTCTGATCATCTACACTTCCAACCCAATCACTATCAGTGTATCCAACTAAATCTAAACATTCTGAAGTAGTATATAAAATCCCAAACCTTTTAGTACCTTTAACATACCTCAGAAGTCTTTTTGCTGCCTGCTAATGTGCTTCCTTTGGCCTCTCCATGAATCTGGAAATTAAACTAACAACAAACATTATATCCGACCTAGTTGCAGTTAAATACATAAGGCTGCCAACTATGTTCTTGTACAAACTAGGATCAAAATCCTTGCTGCTGTCCTCTTTGCTGAGTTTTAATCCCATTACTGTGGGAGTGATTGCTGTCTTTCACTCCTGCATATGGAATCTTTCCAACACTTCATTCACATATTTCGCTTGTGAAATAAAAATTCCATTTTCATTTTGATCTACTTCTATTCCTAAGAAGTATCTCAGCAAACCCATGTCAGTCATTTCAAATTCCTCTTTCATGACTGCTTTAAAATTTTCAATGAGATAAACATCATTGCCTGTGAAAATAACATCATCAACATACAACACAACAATTAGCAATTTACCATATTTTTCTTTGATGTAGATGGTGGGTTCTCCCTCACACTTCTCAAATCCATTTTCCAGTAGATAGGAATCTATCCTACTGTACCATGCTCTTGGTGATTGCTTCAGCCCATAAAGAGCTTTCTTCAATGTGCACACTTTGTGCTCTTGGCCTTTCTTCTCATAGCCTAGAGGTTGCTCAATATAAACCTCTTCCATTAACACTCCATTTAGGAATGCTGACTTCACGTCCATTTGGTAAACTTTCCACTTGTTTTGAGCTGCTATGGATAGCACTGCTCTCACGGTTTCCATTCTTGCAACCGGTGCGAAAGTCTCCTCATAGTCTCTCCCATACTGCTGCTTGTATCCCTTGACAAACAGCCTTGCCTTGTGTCTTTCTATTTTTCCTTCAGCATTGCTCTTGGTCTTGTAGACCCATTTAACTCCAATGACTTCTTTACCTTTTGGTAGCTCAACCAAATCCCATGTCTTGTTTCTCTCTATGGCATTGATCTCCTCATCCATAGCTTCTATCCATTTCCTATCCTTAATTGCATCTTCGAAATGAATAGGGTCATCAACATGACAATACAAAGAAAACAAGGAATTCATTCCTTCATCATAAATATCACTTAAATTTCTGAATTTCTTACCTCTTTCATTCGATGTGCAAGTGCTTGAAGAAGCACTTGAATTTCCTCCTTGTGGTGTGCTTGGAGAAGCACTTTCATTTCTCCTCAAGGGTGTCTCTTGCTGTCCTTGTGTTGGCGCTGCTGTTTGGGGATGTATTTCAGCCATCTCCTCATCATCATAATCATGAGACAAACAATTTTTAACATTCACTGTTTTCTCTATGCTTCCATCCCAAGCTTCCTCCTCAATGAACTGAACATCTCTACTCACAAGAAACTTCTTGGTAGATGGGATATACAACTTGTAAGCTTTGGATTCCTCACTGTATCCAATGAAAATACATTTCTCCCCTTTGCTGTCCAACTTCTTCCTTAGCTGATCTAGAATGTGTGCATAAGCCACACATCCAAAAACTTTCATGTGGGTGACTCCTTGCTTTCTCCCACTCCATGCTTCTTCCGGAACTTTGTTCATCACTGCTTTTGTAGGACACCTATTCAAAATATATATTGCACAGTGTACAGCTTCAGCCCAATAATCATTTGGAAATTGCTTTGCCTTCAACATGCTCCTCGCCATATCCATGATGGTCCTATTCTTCCTTTCAGCAACTCCATTTTGCTGCGGGGTGTACCTAGCTGTAAATTGCTTATGTATTCCATTTTCTCTACAAAACCATAAGAATTCTTTGGAGATATACTCACCTCCTCTACCAGTTCTTAGAACTTTGATATGCAGCCCGCTTTGGTTTTCCACAAGTGCTTTGAAATTTTGAAATTTTTCAAACACTTCACTTTTGTTCTTTAGAAAATAAGCCCAAGTCTTTCTGGTGAAATCATCAATGAATATTAGAAAATATTGGTTGCCTGCTAGTGATGGAGTTTGCATTGGTCCACATAAGTCTGAGTGGACAATCTCTAAGGGTGCCTTTGTCCTTATGCTTTTCCCTGATGGAAAACTTTCTCTGTGTTGTTTCCCCAAGATACAACCTTCACAAAGGCTGTCCGGTTTCTCTATCAATGGTAATCCTCTTACCATTCCTTTTCTACTCAGCAAGTTAAGGCCTCCAAAGTTGAGATGTCCAAATCTCAAGTGCCACAACCAATTTTCATCCTTTGGTACGCTTTGGAAAGCCTCTTGGGTAACTGCTGCAATTACTTCTTTGTTTTTCAAATTTTCCCTTATTCTGAGAGGGAACATCCTGTTCCTTGTCATCTTCACTTCAACAATACATCATTTGCTGGGTGCTCTATCCATGATCGTGCATACATCATTCACAAAGAAGACATTGTAACCCTTTTGAACAAACTGTCCAATACTTAAGAGGTTACATCTCATTCTAGGAAAATAATAGACATCTGCTATGGTTTTCTTTTCACCTTTCTTTGTAAATATTTTTACTTCTCCTTTTCCCATAACAGAAATTTTACTATTAGTCCCTAGTGTGACTTGTGACTTCACACTCGGATCTAAAGCAGAAAACAAGGCTATGTTTCCTGTCATATGGTTACTACAACTTGAATTTAAAAACCATATATCTTCACTGTTTGTTTCAGCCATATTACAAGCTAACAACACATTATCTTGGCTGATATTTTCTCTAGTGATATTTTCACTAGATCTACTACTCATATCATGCTACTTCTTCCTACATTCATTTACATAATGCCCATATTTTTTACAGTAATAACATTGTACATTGGATTTTTCATACCTTTGTCCTTGAGCATGATGCTGTCCACTTTGTTGACTGTTGCCTTGACCTTGGTTCTGATTTGGATTGCTGCCCCTTCCTTGAACATTTGCTGGATTGTTCCTTCCACCTCTGTTTTGGCTTCTGCCTCTTCCTCTCTTGTTTCCTCTGCCTTGACCTCTTCCTCTTCCAAAGGACATCTGGGTCTTGAAGGCTTGATCTAGAGATGAGTTTTCATTTCTACTCAACCTCTGCTCATGTGTTATCAATGATGCATGAAGTTCATCAACTGAAAATTTTGAGAGATCCTTTGTCTCTTCTATGGTGGTGACAATCACATCAAACTTTGAGGGTAGGACCCTCAATATTTTCTCCACAATCCTCATTTCTTCAAGAACTTCTCCATGAGTCCTTATTTGTGTGACCAGACCAATCACATGTGTGAAGAATGAGTCAATATTGTCTGACTCCTTCATTCACAGGTTCTCAAAATCTCTCCTCAACAATTGTAGTTTTGCTGTCTTCACTTTCTCCATGCCTTGATAGGCTATCTTGAGAGTTTTCCATGCTTCTTTGGATGTCTTAGCTGCTGTTATCCTTGGAAACACACTCTGGTCCACTGCTTGATACAAAAATACAAGGGCTTTGGAATCCTTCTTCCTATTGCTCTTCAACAAATCTTTCCTTGCCCGAGTTAACCTATTAAACTCATTTTCATCTATTGGTTCTTCAAAACCATTCTCAACTAATTCCCATAAATCTTGTGAGGCAAACAAGGCTCTCATGGTTATTGCCCAATAGTTATAGTTTTTCCCATTAAACTGTGGGAGCTGAGTATTAAAAATACCCATACTAGTGCTAGTGCTGGCCATTCCTTGCACCATAAACTATGCTTCAAATATTTGACTGTGTATTTAAAAACACTGACTGTTTCTTCAACAGCAACACAAAATAAAACTTTGAGAAATACCTGGATTTTTTGCCTGAGACTTCACTTTGCTGGAGAAGTTGTTGCAGCAAAAAACTCCTTCCTTCAGCTTCTTTGACACTTTCAAAGAGCCTGGATTTGCTCTGATACCATGGTGGAAATTTCTGGTAATTTCAAACACAAATTAACTGAACACATAGACAATGCTCCGTTTTTGCCACAGGATCTTTAACACAGGGAAGCCAAATAAAATTTCTGAGAAAAGCAGAGTTCCTCAACCAAAATAAAATTGTATTCATTCATAATCTGCCTGATACAAATCTCTTCCTCTCTCTAATTACTCTGCCTCTTTTACAAATAATTTTACACTGCTGTGTAAAATTTTCATTCACTGCTATGTGAAAAACTTTTACATTTACTGCTATAAACTGAGAAATTCTTACATTGGTTTACTGCCAAAAAAATCTTTCACATTCACTCCTGTGTGAAATTTTTCATTACATTCAAGCTGCTGGGTTTTCACATTGCATATTCAAATAAAAAAATTTTACATTACTCTTTTTCACTGCTGTGTATTTTTACATTGCTGAGTAAAAATCCCCCATTCGTTTTGTGCTACTGCACATTACATTTCCCTTTTCAAAATTATCCCTTGTTTTTCTTCTTCGCTGCCGCGAGCCCTTTCTCTTTTCATCCGTGTGCAATAAAACATATATATGCCATCAAAATAAAAAAACTTATATGCATTTACTACCCCCATACTTCCGTAATAATAAAAAACAATAGATACATGTACAAGAAAGAGGAGCCTTGGTTGCTAGGGTTGGGCCCTAACCGAAGAGATTTAGCCCTCTGAGTTAACTCAGTGCTGGCTCAAAACATAACTCATTCTTATTACCAAAACAACAAATTGCATCAATAGAACTTTCACAAGTATTGCAGGAAACGAAAAAATCAAGGTGGAGGATGGAAGGAATAGGGCTCGACCTGGGAACCCTAGGCCCTAGGCCTAGGTGATGCAGGTGTCGCAGTCATGGCAGAAGCTGTACAGGTTTCGGGCTGCAGCTGGCAGGGTCAACAAAGCAGCGGGAGGAGGACAGACGTGTAAACCGCCAGCTGGAACCTGCAAACGGTGTTGGGGTCTTCGCGGAACGGGATTTGGAGCCTTTCCGTAAAAGGCGTTTACGATATGGTGAAACCCTTTCGGCATTGTTACCATTACCTGTGCATCCGGAGGTTTCAAAGACCAGGCTCGTTACGCTGTGCACATCCGGTGACGGTTGAGGGGAGTCTTAAGGTAAACGGCGCCGTTTTTTACTATGGTAAACCCTAGAGAGTCGGTTGATTTGGACCCTTCCCCGGAAGATATCCTTTCCATCTGGGGAAAGGAGGCTTCATCGGAAAACATTGAGCAATATTTTGGCCACTCGGTCAGTCAGGCGAACGCTCTGCTCACGGGAGGAGGCATTTGGCATACAAACGCGGCAAAAGGGTTGTTGGATGAAAGCTTGGAGCTCCTAGGCGGGCTTGGAGTCGGAGGCAGAGGCACGTTAAAAGCAAACAGTGCCGGAGGAAGGGGCTTGGAAGCGACAAACCCTCATGCATGGCCAGGTCTGTCCAAAATCAAGAATGACGAAGTGCAAAGCTATAAGCCTATCTCCCCGTAAAAAATTTTCACTTCGTCGGGAGGCTTGGAGGACATTATAAACTTTCCAAATTTAAAAGGGGTATGGAGGACTGTTGGAGGAGTTCAGAGTGCAGGGAAAGATTTGGGGGAAGGAAGCAATCAGCCGGCGTTTCACAAAACCCTGTTTCCAAACGAACCCTTGCAGAGATTTTCAAAGGAGGTAGAGGGTTTAGCTGGTACCGGGGATTTTAACCCTCCGAGGGCTTCTGACAACCCTTCCGATATAGGGAAGGTAACGGAAGGATTCCATCCGGTTTCGAGAGAAGCAGGGAGCCCAGTGGAAGGTTTGGTCGAAACCCTAATCGAGCATCAGGATCAGAGAGCTGAGAAAGATGGAAGCGGCAAAACCGGGGATACAAGAATTCCAAACCCTACCTCAGAGGAACGAGTATCATCTAGAGAGGCAGCGAAGGTAGGGGAAAAAAGGAAGAAGACAAAATCGTGGAAATCAAAAAAGGTCTCAAATTTGGTCCTTGGCATGGACGTTCAGGCCGAGGAGGCGCTGGATGTGGCGGAGAGCACCCTCGTGGGCAGAGTGAGAGGTAGATATATTTCTGGTAATTTCCTAAAGCAGTGGGCCGAGAGCCAGTGGTCGCATACTCCGGCGAACAATTTCTCGACTGCTACGCTGGTGAACGGCTGGTTCATGGTGAAATTCGATTGCAAAGAGGCTATGGAATGGGTCGAGGATCGTCTATGGGCTTTCGGGGACCGACCTGTCTTCTTCAAACGATGGTCGCCCATGTTCGACGCATCAAAGGAGAAGGTAACAGAACAACCCGTCTGGGTCAGAGCTCCAAATTTACCTCCTTATCTCTGGGTCGACTCAGTCTTTAAGTCCATTGGAGACCACTTGGGAACTTTTCTGGACGCAGATAGATCCTTCTTGCAAACATATGAAAGAGCGGTGGCGAGGATTCTTGTAAGGCTAAACCCATCGGAAGGACTTGCAAAAACAGTTTCATTGCACTACAAGGATTATGTGTATGAACAGAAGTTGGATTACGAACTCTTTCCCTTCAGGTGCTTTCGATGCCAAGAATACGGTCACCTGGCAAGGGATTGCCCTACGGGGAAAAGGAGAAGAAAGCTGAAAAGCAGAGAAGAGGACAAGGAGGGCCTGCGGAGGAGAAATGAGGAGCCGATGGAGGATATTAACCTGGAAGCAGAACATCAAAGAGCAAATCAGGAGGCTCAGGCAGAAGCGGACGTGCAACGGGAGGAAGCGATCCCTCTGCGCAACAATGAAGACCAGCCTCCAAAAGAAATACCCTCGGATGGTCCAGTCAACCCCTCTGCGGATGATCCATCTGGTATGCAGACTTCTCCTCTAAATCTCTCTTCAATTTCTGAATCTGTAAAGGGTGTATTGTCTCCAGATTGTAATATGATTAAAAATCTTGAAGATCCCATACAAAATATTGAATCTCTCTCGGAAGCTCTACCTTCCCTAAATTTGAACTGTGAGGACCCTTCCAATCCGAGTCAGATCCCAATTATTTCATCCCCTGTCCGTCATTACAATCTCAGATCTCACGGCAAAAGACCGGCAAATCATCAGTCTGTTTTAGAATCAGTAGGAGGCCTCTGTCCTGAGTCGTCGAAAAGCCTCAAAAAAAAAAAATAGAGGAAGAAAATCTCTTTTTTCCAAAGCACAAGTTAAGGCAAATTTTGATGTAGAAGATGGTAAACAAATGTCGATCCCTGGGGCGCTTAGAGCAGCAAAATCCCTTGAGATGGTTATCAAATGAGAGATGGTTATCAAATGATCTGCCTTTCTTGGAATTGTAGGGGGTTGGCTAGTAAACCCAAAAAACTAGCGCTGAAAGATCTAATTACATGCCACAACCCAGATTTGGTTTTTCTCCAGGAAACTTTGGGTAACAACACTGATGTTGAATCCTCCCTTTGCTCACTGTTTCCGGGCTGGGTTTTCACTGCTCTGGATGCTTCCGGACATTCAGGTGGTCTTGCTATCGGATTCAAAAAGGGAAGGTTAAGAGTGCTAAATTCTTGGGGTTTATCCCACGCCCTTGGATTGGAGATTCAGTCCCCGGATTTTGAACAACCTTTTTTGGCCATCAATGTGTATGGCCCCTGTCAGGGTCGTGTCTCCTATTGGAATGATCTCCTCTCGAAAGAACTGCTCCAAAACAAAAAGCTTTTAATTGGAGGGGACTTAAATTTTTCCCTGGGGATTGCTGAAGCATGGGGACCAAATGCAAGGGAAGACCCTCTGGCCGATTTCTTCTTATCAACTCTTCAGAACCACAATCTGCTTGATGTCAATATAATTAAGGCAAAACCGACCTGGAGAAATAGAAGAACAGGGGAGGAGAGAATTGCAAAAAGACTGGATCGTTTCCTCATAAACGATCGCTGGCTTCCCACATTACCCTCTTCAGGCAGTGGGTGGGGGAAGGAGGAAACTCGGATCACTTTCCCATTTTCCTAGAATTCTCTAAGACCCCTCCCAAACCGGCTTCTCCCTTTAAGTTCAGCTCTTCCTGGCTTCAGGAGGAGTCTTATATTCAGATGTTCAGAAATACTTGGAGGCACCCGGGCATTTCCACCCCAGAAAACAAAGGAGCCCATTTCATGGAGAATTTAAAAAGTTTAAAGAAGGAAACCATTGAATGGGCAGCGGAGAGAAGGAGGAAGTCATATGAGGAAATGGCCAGTATCGATGAAGCCCTAAGCGCTTTAGAAGATCCTGAAGTTGATGCATATATATCTCAGGAGTCGAAGGAAAGAATTTTGGAGTTAGAAAAAAGAAGAGTAAAGATCCTTCTTGACAGAGAAGAGGAATGGAGGTTAAAAAGTAGGGCAATTTGGTTGAAATCCGGGGATGAGAACACAAAATTCTTTCATAATTATGCAAAGGGGAGGAAAAATGCTAATACAATTTGGAAACTAAAGGATGCAGAAGGCAGGGAGCACTCCACTTTTGAGGCAGTCTCTAACCTGGGGAAGAGTCATTTTCAATCTCTCTTTGCCGATCCAGGGGGGATCTCAATAGCTGAAATCATTCGCACTGCTCAAGCTTTCCCACGTTTTGTGGAGGAGGAGGAGGCAGAAAATCTATTCAGAGAAGTGACTAAAGAGGAGGTAGAAAATGTCATAAAATCAATGCCAAAAGATAAAAGCCCAGGCCCGGACGGCTGGACCATAGAACTGTTTATCCATTTCTTTGAGCAGATTGGCGATGAGTTGACAGATGTGGTGGAGGAGTCAAGGAAGAAAGGAGAAATCTATGGGCCCTTCAATGAAACCTTTATAGCACTCATCCCGAAAAAGGAGGACCCGGAATCCTTTGAAGACTTCAGACCTATATCTCTATGCAATACTATTTACAAGATCATAGCAAAAGTCATAGCGGTACGCTTGAAGCCCATACTTTCTGTTTGTATTTCAAATGAGCAATTTGGGTTTCTGGATGGCCGCCAAATTCATGAGGCCATTGGGTTGGCCCAGGAAACCATACACAGTATTAGACAAGCAAAGAAGAAAGGGGCAGTGTTGAAAATAGATCTATCCAAAGCATACGACAGAATTAGCTGGTCATATCTCAGGCTTCTATTGACACACCTCGGCTTCAAGGTGGAATTCATAAATTGGATAATGGGGTGTATTTCAAATGTATGTTTTGCTGTATTGATAAATGGGGCTGCCTCTCAATTTTTCAAAAGTCAGCGAGGCCTGAGACAAGGATGCCCTCTCTCTCCCCTTTTATTTCTTCTGGCTGCTGAAGGCCTCAGCAGGCTGATATCAAAAGCAAAGAGAGCAGGTTTGATAACAGGTTTGGAAGTAGCTGTAAATCTTTTCATTACACATCTCCTATTTGTTGATGATATTCTATTATTTACAAATGGAAATATTAATGAACTAAAAGAGCTCAAAGACATTCTTGACATATTTCTGAAAGCTACAGGGTTGCAAATAAATCCCAGGAAGTCTCATCTTATAATGGAAGCTTTTTCCAGGCAGGAGGAGATCCTGATCACTTCATATTTGCCCTTTGAAACATGCAGTATGGATCAGCCATTCAAGTACCTGGGGTTCTGGCTAAAACCTTCTTCATACAGAAAGCAGGATTGGAACTGGCTGGTGGCAAAAATTGAGCAAAGGATATCCCATTGGAGCTTCAAATGGTTATCAAGGGCTGGCAGATTAACACTGATTAACTCTGTCCTTCAGGCCATCCCGGTCTTTTGGGCTGCTCTGACCTGGATCCCAAAAGGTGTTCTTCATAAAATTAAGCAAATATGTAGCAGATTCCTGTGGTCGGGTGCAAAAGAAGACACAGTCCTTCCATGGGTAGCTTGGGACAAGATAGCTAGACCAAAGGACTGGGGGGGATGGGGCATTAAACAACTTGTCGAATTTAGTCAGTCCCTGGCAGCAAAATCAGGATGGAGAATCATAGAAGCAGAAAACCTGTGGACCAGAGTGGTAAAAAGGAAGTATATTGACCCAGTTCCTCTTGAAGATTGGATTCGGAGCCCAAACAAAAAAGGAAGAAACTGCTCGGTAGTCTGGAAGGCTACCTCAGAGGCCTTATTCATTATAGAACAAGGTCTTGCTTGGCAAGTGGGGAATGGAGAAAGCATTCGGATAGGCAGGGATCCGTGGGTAGGATGCAGTGACCTTTTTGCTCTTTCCCCGGGTCTCCTTGCACATCTAGATTCAAGGGGATCCTCAGTTTAAGCCAGATAGCAAACATGGAGCTACAGTCCATTTGGGGTCAGGAATGGAAATCTGTAGAGGATCTCGGTATTGACAACTTATGGAGAAATGAGTGGCAGAGTTTCATCCATGAGCTTAAGCGAACAAGTGTCAGAATAAAGGACCGCCCTGATTCTCTTGTGTGGGCACATGCGGAGACAGGTTTATACTCCCCAAAGGCTGGCTATAACTTCCTGATGAACAAAAAGGGCTGGGATCCCCCCATTTGGTGGGCCAAACCCCTTTTCAAGCTGAAATGCCCCAAAAAAGCCAGAATTTTCCTATGGTGTGCGCTTAAAAAGAAGATACCTACTTGGGATGTCCTGTTAGCTCGTTATAAGGAGGGACCGAGCCGATGTGCTTTATGTAAGGTAGCTTCAGAATCCATTAATCATTTATTCGTGGAATGTTCCTTCACAAATCAAGTATGGGACGAAATGAAAAGGCTACTGCATATCAATGCCAGATGGGAAGGCGCTGATCTCAATGCAGCATGGGAAGGTTGGTGGTCCAATCACCCAGAGAAGAACCTGAGGAATCTTCCACCTATCCTCTGTTGGGGCATTTGGATAGCCCGAAACCGCAGCATATTCAAAGAAAAAACAACCCCAGCGGAAGCAATAGAAATCCAGAGCACAACTATCTTATCCAGCATCCCCGAACCAGAGACCCCTTCAGCCTCACACCAGAGGGCAGAAATTCAGATCAAAGATGGCATCCCCTGGGCCTTTTTCGACGGGGCAACTCAAAACAATATTACTGGGGCAGGAATTATTATTCACCTTAGCTCTACTCACTCTCTAAAAGCCTCAGTGGGGCTCGGGACGGGCACTAACAACTTTGCCGAATTATCAGCTTTAAAACTGCTCCTCTGCTGGCTCATTCATAGACAAGTCCTCACAGTTCAGATTTTTGGAGATTCATCAAATGTTGTAAATTGGGTCAATGGGAAATTTAGATGCAGGAATTATTTATTGATGCCTCTGCTAGAAGAAATTCAAAATCTAAAATCATCTTTCACTGTTTTCTCTCTTGATCACATATACAGGGACAGGAATGTTGAAGCAGACGAATATTCTAAGACAGGTTTACAACAGGCTGTGGGTTCGTGGAGGATAAAGGAACAGTTTCAGGACCAGATTCGTGAGACGGATTTGGCCCCTTATACTTAATGTTTTTGTGCATCAAGCTGGGAAGGCGTCAGAAACAATTGTGTCTTTATATTGTTTTTGGCGGTTTTGTTATATGATCATTCAAACTATTTCATTACAGCTCCTGTATTGGAGAAGCTCCGGATAAATACTATGGTTTTCCTGTTTATGTCGCGGGTCGTTTTCCTTAATGGAGGCCCAGTGGTTCTTGACAGCCTCTGTTATTTTTTGATGCGGCTGTGTTCAGGCCGAGTTTCATTTTGAACTTGGTGTTTTTTGTTTTGTATCTCAGTCATTTTAGATGACAGCATGGGGATGGACGGTTTTCTACCTCTCAGTTTCAGGCAGTTTTCTAACTGCTGGATGTTAACTCATCTGTTTGTAGCTCTTTTATTTTTATAATAGAAAAGCTCGGCTTTTTTCCAATAATAAAAAACAATAAAAATTAAAAACGTTTACCAACCATGCTACGAACACATTTAATTTCATTTATATTTTACCGGCGGTCAAAAGAAAAAGTTCAGGCAGGTTGAAAATGATCCTGGTACGTTGATTTAATCGGACGTATATCGCTTGCTTAAGTCGCACGAACCAAACGAAGTTTACCGGCTAGGAGATTGGTGGTTTTAGAATCGTACAGTGGACGTGTGTCGTTTGGTCAGGGTGATCGGAGGCCCTCTGACAAATACAGCTTATGCGTGAAAGCGGTGCGGGATGAGACAGACGGTTTTGCTGGAACAACAATGCAATAAATACACGCAGGTGAAATTACGGTTTCAACACTTTTTTCTTTTGGTCACCTTTATAAGTGAGCTCATCTTTGGGCATAGGCATTTAATTGTTGTATCTAAGGACTTGAATGCTAGTCTTTCCAATTTGAGCTCATCTTTGAGCATAAGCATTTAATTGTTGTATCTAAGGACTTGAATGTCAGTCTTTCCAATTTTCACTTAGCTTTTGGTTGGCTTGTCTTACCTATTTGTGTTATAATTAGAGAAGCATCTAAGCTTCACTCCCTTAGAAACCCAGTGTAGTGACTTGATATCCTTTCTTGTCACTTTTTTTTCCTTGTCTTAATCTTCCCTCCAATTATAATTGTTAATTTTAATCTTATATTTCTCCTTTTGGTCAGCTCTAAGGAGGATACTTCTGAACATGGAAATGTAGCTGTTTCCCTCCCCGGGCTTTTTTCTACCATCCTAATTCCCACAAAGCTCTTGGTTGCCTTGCTCATGCTATTTGTATTAATGTGAAAAGGGCAATATTTGTCTTAATGTGAAAAGGGCAATATTTGTCTTAATGTAAAAAGGGAAATTAAGTTTCACTCCTTCTAGGACCCTGCTTTTTTCTACCATCCTAATTCCCTCAAAGCTCTTGGTTGCCTTGTTCATGCTATTTGTATTAATGTGAAAAGGGCAATAAAATTGCATTCTTTCTAAGACCTTTTTGGTTAGGTGTGACCTTTTTGTCACCTTTCCTCTTATTATAGGGGTAAGTTAGTGTTAATCTTTTTGGATGTAGCTTACCCAAGTCTCTAATCTATTCTCCTCAATGTCTAGTTTATTCTCCCAATGTTGTTTTACATCATTCTTCGAATCTGTAGTCACTCTTGTTCCAAGGGTGGTAGTGGGTTCCACCCTTTCTCACACCAAAGGACCAATCTTGAACATTCTGTTGGTACTTATGCAACTAGTATACCTCTAGAAATTTACATTAAAAATCCACCAAGTGGAGCAAGAAGTTCAAATAGAAAGTGTATTTATCCATGATGTGAAATTCAAGTAGAAATAACAGGATACGTAAGACCAAAATTACTTTGCAAAAAAATTACTTTCCATAGACGTGTACTTGTAGGTTAAAACTATCATGGTGGTGGAAGTTCTTCTAGAGGGGTTAGAGACTGAACAAGAAAATTTTGATGCATCTAAGGAATTCAAAAGAAATCCAATAATTAGATAACAAATCCAATAATTAGATAACAAGTTTGCATCATGACAAAGAAATAATGTATCTAAAATTAGGACATTGAAAAACCAACCTTCATACAAGTTTCTTTTCTATTTATGCCTTCCCTTAATAATAATAATAAAATTGAAACGATTTAATAAATTAAGTCCAACATATGCATAAAATTTCATGAAAACAAACTCCATTGCAAAACTAAATGAAGGGCTGGACTATACAGATATAAACAAACTATATATAATTTCTCTAAACAGTAGACTTTATAAGGAACTGAATGAAAAATTTGGGATATTAACAACGTAGTTTCTCATATTTACGAAATTTTATAGTTTATCATAGCCAGCAGACATAGATTTGAACAGTGCCTCTGGACTCCTATATTGGACTTTAAATATATAAAACAAGCTTCTACAAAATATCAAAATTTAACTACTGCATATTAACATTATAGTTTCTCATATCAACCAGAAATAGTAGTGTTGATGATGGGCGTATATACACATAAACAAGTTCTATAAAAGCGTAAAACTGTAACCATTTAATTGCATAAAAGAAAACCTAAAACTGTAACGATGTCATTGGATGAAAAAAAACGTCAAACTGTAACCATATAATTGCATGAAAGAAAACTTAAGATTGTAACCATATAGTTGCATGAAAAATGTAACAGACGTCGTTAACGTGAGGCTAACCTTGACATATCTACGCACAAGCCTGGCTAAATTATAGAGCTAGGAGACAAAGAAGACAACTAAAGACGGAACATGGGCTGGAAAGTAGGAACTCAGTTCTGCTGTGCATGGTATAGTGATGCCGGCCTTGATCGCCTGTGTCTTACCCCAATGCGCCACATCTTGACCGATCCATCCAGGCTTCCACTGAAAAGTGAAACCCTATTTTCTTCCTCGACACTGGCAGCAATACATTTGACAGGGCCGCTGTGAGCCTTTATAACAGCCGAACAAATATGCTTATCAGAGTCCAACACTCCCCTGCTCCAAATACGAATTGTTGCATCCACGGATCCACTGATTAACAGGTTATAATTACCACCCAATGTTGCGAGGCACAGTACAGCACGTACATGGCCGCTGAGGACACCGGCTTGGCGCATTTGGCCGGACGAGTATCCCACTTTTTCCCACCAAATAATTTCACCAATCGAGGATCCTGTGTACAGAGAAGATCCATTCGAGTTCAGAGCGAGGGTTTTCACAGGCGAATTCGAGATTAAATTTGAGTTCCTGTGTTTGGTTTTCCCGTGTAGGGTTGTTAACAGAACATGCGATGAGGGTCCCAAATTTTTTCTCCATATTTTCACTGTGCAGTCATCCGACCCAGTGAAGATCAACCCATCTGGCCCCACAGCAATGGCGTTCACAATGTCATCATGAGCATGAATCGTCTCGACGCACTTGAGGTCCGAGACTCGCCATACCTTAACAGTCATATCTGAGGAGCCTGAATACAAGAAATTATTGTTGTAAGCCAGACAGCATATCGCGCCCATATGCTTCAGGGACTTAGGGTTTTCAGTACGGCCTGACCCACATCCCAAAACGTCGCGTTTCGGCTTCATCCAGCGATGTATGGAATCCAGCAGCGTGGGTATTGTGGCTAGTCGTTTGTGGCCATCCCCATGACTCGAACCAGAGCGGCGCCACACGCGGATTTTGTGGTCTGCGTGTGCGCTGAAAAGCTTGTCCTCTGTAACTAGAATTGCTCTCACCATTCCGCTCCAAGAATGGAGGCGGCCGCCTTCAACAACATTTTCACCGCTATATTTCCATGATCTGATCATGTTGCATTCAGAGCCGGTGTACACAATCCCGTCGGAGGCTGCTAGGGAAAATATATGGCCGCCATTTTTATGCATTTCCGCGACACATCTAAATTTTATCTCAGTGTACGTTTCACCTCTTTCTGCTCCCTCTGCTTCACTAGAAAAGGAAGCTCTGTCACCCACTATATCGTTCATCGCTCCTGAAGAAATATGGGCTTGATACTCAGAGAAGCTTAGCCTTGGTGGTGTGGGTATATCAGTAGAGCTCCTCCTCCCGGGAACTACATCCACAGAACTCATTCTAGGTGGGGCGACATCTGCACAACTTAATCTGGCTGGAGCCAAGATGTCGTCGTGATAATTAGAAGAGCTCTCAGTTGTCATAGAAAGGCTTCTCTGAAACAAATACGACTTCGACTCCAACACTGCAGCCCTCAATCTCCTGGGAATCGAAGACGATTCGGCTTTCCTCATCTTGGATGTCGAAGTTAACCTAACCAAATCTTCGCTAATTCAAGACAAATACCTAGCTCCTCCGTGAACAAAGAGTGATCAAAAAACACTCTGGGACTACGGGAGTATAAATAGAGTGAAATAAGAAAGGTTAATAATGGTTTAATTATAAGGGTTTCTTTAATGCGTTGACGTGGTCCAATTTTTATAAATAAAAAAATACTCTGGGACTACGGGAGTATAAATAGAGTGAAATAAGAAAGGTTAAAAATGGTTTAATTATAAGGGTTTCTTTAATGCGTTGACGTGGTCCAATTTTTATAACAGGTTTATGTTGATGGGTCCAAGTTTTATAACGGTTTTACTACGCAGGAAAATTCAAAATTATTATAAGTTTTAATAAAGTAGTTATTAATATAAGGTAAAAGCTAATTAGTTTGTTATAGGGCATTAAATGCTTGGTTATATGGTTATATGTATATTTGATAACACGATAACACACGTTATTATTTTTTATTTATCTTGTCAACGTGGAGATGTGTTATCGGGTTATCCAGTATGCATATAACCAGACATTTAATGCCCTATGACAGGCTGGTTAGCTCTTCCCATCAACCTAACACCATTTGAATTAATTATAAGTAATGGTTTGATTATGGTCGTTTTTTTGATAGGTTGAAGTGGTCCAATTTTTATAACAGGTTTAAGTAAATGGGTCACGAGAGGGTAAGGTAATTCAAAATTATTATAAATTTTAAAACCGTGATTATGAACATGGAGACCATATGAATTATTTAAATATATAATATATTATTTTTATTTTTAAAAATAATTTATTTATTTATTTTAGGTAGGGTATCTAGTTAAAATTAAGAGTTAGTCCATAAGGAATTTAGAAACACTCTAGATTAATATTGTGATTTTTAATGTTTAAAATATAATTTCAGTATATAAATGGAGTATATAAATGGATTCAAGATGTTAAAATTTTTTAAATGGATTCAAGATGTTAAAAATTTTTCAAACGTTTATTTTAATAGATTAAATGAATTAATTTTTTCAAATATTTATTTTAATAGATTAAATGAATTAATTTTATCATTTTTAAAAATATCAGATTTTGGGTAAAATTATGTAAATTATATTAGTATTGATTTGGATAAAATAAATTAATATATAAAAACGTTAATTAGTCGAATAAATAATATATATGATTTTATCTTAATATAATTAAAATATTTTAAAATAACTACTAAAATGTTATATTAATATATATGAGTGATTTAACTGATTTTATTTTAATATAATTAAAATATTTTAAAATAACTACTAAAATATTATATTAATATATGTTAGTGATTTAAATATATATTAGTGATTTAACTGAAGAATAGGTTTATTTTGTTTTTTACTTATAATAATAATAATAATAATAATTATTATTATTATTAGGTTTGGTGTGGATTCTTATTTCTACTATTATAACCTTAACCACCACTTTCTATGTGTTAATTAGTTTGGATAATAAATATGGGTCTTTTTACCGCTCACATAATTTTTCATAATATGAGCTTGCTATGTGAGCTACCAGAGTTTTTTTTAGCTTTTTTATTATTATTTTTTAAGTAATGTATTTATCTTGTCTTTAAGTTTTTAATCTTTAATTTTTGTCGTTAAGTTTTTTTTAGTCTTATTTTCATTAATTAATTTCATTCTTTTTAGTTTTCCAACTATAATTTTTGAAGAATAAACACATGGTCATTTTTTTTAGTTTTTCAATTATAATTTTTAAACATGAAACATATGTTCTTAACAATTAGATACATTCAAGCTATACTTATTTTATATTTAATTTTATTAGACAAAAAGATAAGAATAAAACAACTTCATATAGTCTTTTTGTATGTTGAAGAGACTTTCAATTAACCATCCCAAAAAAAACTACCACTAAGGAAGCCAAATTAATTATAATAATAACATATAATATAAGTTTCATAGCTGCCATAATCAAGCATAATGTTTTTGATATTTTCTATAAAAACTATTAATATACTTTCTACCATGCCTAAACAACTCATAGGCATATAGACACCATAACTAGACTAATCATAGGCATATAGACACCATGTCGAGACTACTCATAGGAATATAGACATAAAAAAGTAGCCTCACTCTCTTAAAAATCAATAATAAATCCAATTATTAAATTAAATAAATAAAATAATGAGAATTCCTCAAACTAAGGAGTCAGTTTGGATGGGAGATTCTCTCCAACTAGCTCTCCTAAATTAGTGTGTAAGTTGAGAAATTGTCTCAACCAAGTGAGTCTAAGATAGACGCACTATCTTAAGACCACTTACTCATGTATTTAAATGTATTATTAAATTATTTGAGTAGTGTAAATTACATGAGCATGAGAGACCACATGATGGTTCTCTTCCTTTTCCGCCAATTTAATTTTTGTGGGTTAATTTGTTGTGCATATGGTTATATGGCTTTGTGATTCTTCTTCATGTGGTATCAGAGCTAGAACCTCTGGGTTTAATCCTCGTGGAGGACCAAGGTAGATATGGGAGGAATCTGAAACTGTGAGTTGACCTTTGACCTGTTGAGATCCACCAGCTCAATGCAAGCGTTAAAAGCGTGGCCGAGAAAAGCATTCACTGAATTTAGAACCAGAGGCAAGTGTCCCCTTCGAGGAACCTACTTTTCCATCGCTATTAGATGTCTTAGAAATCCGAATCTGTCTTCGGAGGATTAAATACCAATCGATCAATTGCTGAAGCATCAAGAAATCAATGCTTTAAAGTGGTAGTGAAAAAATAAATAGATAAAAGTCGTCGGTCGATATGTTCTGTCATCATCAATTGTTCAGACTTCGTTGATTGGGTATTGGGGCTGTGAGAGCCATTATGCGTGCATAAGACTTTGCTGGACCTGTAGAGCATTGTGAACGGTCCTGTGAACATGTATGTATTGTGATGAATGCCAAGCATCACTCCTCATTCTTCTATAGCGTCTCTTCCCATTAATCTCAGCCATTCTGACAGCGCAGTACTTTGAGGTGATAATGAAGAATACGAAGGAGAATTGTTGTAATTTTGTGAAGACATGATATCTGATTACGCTGGAGACTTTCTCGGAAAAAGAAAATCACATTGAAGTTGAGAGTATTGTGATTCATGGAGCCATTTGTGGTGGTTGCTAAGTGTCTGGTTGTTGTGTGTGCAAGCACGTGGAGTTGAAGCATCAAAAGATGTTTTAGCTTTGAAGGTGTGTTGGTGTTGGATTACTCTGACCACTCTGTTATTAGCAAAGTTAGCATCTTGAACTCATACATTCAAAACTCGTCACAAGAATACACGTCCATGGTAGGCCACGAGGCCTCATCTTCATTGTTCGATGACAGGTACTTCTGAAACGCTGCTAGCGAGGATCCAACCATGGCTCCAACATGAGTATTACCCAGCATCGGCACCAACAAAAAGGCCTCATCTTTCACGACCTCTGACCACGATCCTGCAAAGCTATCATGGTGCAAGATCTTCTTTGCTTCTCATAGAGGGGCTCTGTGCTGTGCTGCCTACAAGTAAGTAATTTTTTAAGTTTCATTTTTAGCTTTGTTGGACTCGAACTATTGATCTCACAATGGCTCAGTTCTTCAGTTTCAAAGCTCTCCTGAATGCTAAGTCGTTTTATCGTTATTTTACTTAAATTGTTTCGAGATTTGAACTCCAGACCATCGAGGTTTAGCGCATTTTGGGTTTGTGAAGAGTTCATGTTAGCCTGAAAATGCCCGGAGTCTCATCAGAGGCGTGCTAGTCTTTGTTGTTGGATTCCTTCATGCTTGGGGTAGAGGCTAACACTGATTTCTACATTGCTTCATAGTTTTATAAACCCGCACAATACGTCCCCTCCTTTTGCTCGGCCAAAGTCGAGGGGCTTTTGGAATTTACAAGCAAAAAAAAAACCAATATATTTCATTCTATGTACAAGTTCCCTGTTGGAGACACCATCAAAGTGCATGCAAAGGAAGTTAATCTACCTTGAGAAAAAGCACACTTAGAATCACTTAATTTGCACCAAGATAATAAAGTGCACCTACAGTGAATCAAATTGCACACAAAAAGGGATTTATACCGAAATTGAGAATGGAAGGTGCAATGGGTTGTAGAACAAATTTCTACAATTGAATTGTCTTGCAGAATTTGAGTTTTAGAGGTTGTGAAGAGGTCTGTTTGGCATCAAGATGTGGCCATTGCTTGAAAAAGTGGGAAAGTCGAAGGAAGAAAGTGGAGTTGCCAGAGAATAAGATCCATCGACTGAGTTGAAAGAGACATGATCCAATTTTACTATGCTCGAGCAAGCTTGTGCCAAGTTTCAGATCACCTATTTGTCCTAGCATGAACAGAAGCTTCTTCTTTGGAAAGCTCCAACACTTAAAAAGAGACCAAATCTGGACGATAATGCACTGCTTCAGTGGTTTTTTCAAGGAATTGTAGAAAATCGCATTTGTATTGGTCATAGTTTACTGTATTGGCCATAGTTTATGTATAGTTAAATTCCAGACTCGAATTCTGAAGGATTTCGCAGAGAAACTAGATTATTTTGATTTGGTTTAAAGAGGTTTTTTATTTTTTCAATTTTTTATGTGTGATCTGTGTGAGGGTTATGATTGACTTTGAAATGGTCATAAAATTAGATAAAGTGTTTCTTTTTGAAAAAAAGAGAGGGTATATTTTTAAATGAGTGATTTTTTTAGGAGAAATAAGGAGTGGATAAAATCATTTATTTGTAATGGAGAAATAAGGAGTATATTTTGTCATTTTGGAGTTATAAGTATTTTGTATTTGGAGAGATAAGTGAATATTTTTTATTTCTAGAAGGTTGAGTCAGTTTTTGAAGACAAGTTGCTTCAAAGGGTTACGAGTTTGGCATTCTCATTGTTGGAGAAATTTCATTCATAATGTTGTGAAAGTGAAGGTTGATGTAATTCAACTATTAATAAAATCATAATTTTTGTGGTGTTTGTGTCCTAGATCTGCCCGGAATTGAGTAATGGGATCTTAGGTACACCGTGTGCAATGAATGCATGTGCATGACTTGAGTTCAGATTATCAAAATGCTCTTTTTGTATTATGCTTTAACAACTACATGCACATAAGCAAGCTCAAGTATAAGAACGCTTAATTAAGCTCCTGTAATCAAGCTTAAGTACACAAGCACAAAGCGTCACATCATCAACTTGATAAGATGATCTTCCAAGCAAGCACATTTCACATCATGTAATCCAAGCAACCAAGTTAAGGACACTACAAAATCAAGGATTTCAAGCCAAGATGACATCAACATCATCAACATTTTTTGTATCACTTGTAGATAAATATTTTTTAATTGAATTGTATGGGTGCATTCTTGGTTGTAACTGACACCCTCATTTGAATTGTTAAGGTGAATGCATTAAGTCAAGTAAGTCTTCAACTGAGTCATCAAGATTGAACTTGTCATTTGTCTCTTGGGTGCATTTTCGACAGTGTTCAACACCCTTTCTTTTTCAAATGAGCACATTCAGTGAGTACATTCAAGAAAGCACAAAGTGTCAGTAATCAATCAAGCAAGTTCAAGAAAAACATCTAACAAGCAATCATCATCAAAAAAGTGTATTCTATTCTTCAAGTGAGCATCAAATCAAGCTAGTGTTTAATGCAAGTGCAATAAGCAATAAATCAAGGGACCGTGTCATTCAAACAACCAAGCAAGCGAGCGTGTCAAAATCAAGTGCAAAAGTTCAAAGCATGACATCTACAACAAAAAAGCCAGTGTGAAGTTGATTGAAGCATTCACAAAGTGTCAGCGAAGAATTCAAGAAAAGTAATCGTCATCAAGCGAGCGTGAAATCAAGAGTTCAAGCAACCAAGTTATAAAACTCTAGCAAGTGTTTAACGCATAAGCAATAAGCAACATTACAAGCGAGCCTGAATTCAAAGTGAGCAAGCTAACATGGTGACACACATTCAACTGTCCCAAATTCTTAACAATTTTATTTTATCATCAGCTCGCAACATGGTGAACATTAGCAAAACAACTCTTGCTGATATTCAAGTGCATCTTCAACATGCACATGAAATGATCGAGTTTCTTCAACTGGAGTCATAGATTCAAAGAGATGATTTGCAATATAAGAGTGGTGTTTCCAAATCTTTCATCCATACAAATGAAGATAAAGATGTTGATTCCAAGTCACTGATCCAAGCAACTTCAAGTGTCAAAGTGGTCCCTGATCCAGTTAAACTTCCTTCCAAACCAATCATTAAGCCATGGGAAGAAATCCAATGTAATAGAAATCGACGAGGCTTAGGATATGTCAAGGATGAAACCAACTTGCATATCCTAGATTATTCAAGGCCCATTAAGTTTGTCAGTGCAGGGTTTCTTGCACAAATCACATCGGCTAGTTCTGAGAAAGTTACAGACAAACAAACATGCACACAAACTGAAGTTGCAGTCCAACCAAAAGTCCTTCTTTGTCAAAGAACTGATCATCTGGAAGATCAATGTTTTGATCTCCATCCTTGTCACCATTGTGGCAAGAAGAAAAAATCATCAGAGAAATACTACAAACAAGACCAACCTGCCAAATTAAAGATCAATTATGCATGGATTGATCCTTTGGAATGGTCGTCAATCGTAAAACGATTGTATAAGTTTTACAACAAAATTCAATCTCAACTCTTGAAGCTAACAGTCAATTAAAGATGGTGCTCTTGTGCACCTGAAAGTGGGAGTACACCAGTGAAACACTCCTACACTTGAAGGGGGGAGTTCAGAATTCAGAAATCAAGTGAAAGATTGTCTCTCCTTTCAGCTGACAAAGGGGGGGAAATGTCAATGAAATTGACAAGTGGTTGTGAGACTGAAAGTCTCGACAACATCAGCGTTGCAGCCAGTGGGCATCTTCATCAGCCAATGGGCGATCATCATCAACAAATACACCAGTGGGCGTTCATCAAATTATTTCAGTGGACAACGGATGTTGTTTTCAAGCAAAGGACAGTTGGATCCTTTTGTGGCTTGGCACATGATGGAGTTGTCAAGCAACATTCATAGATGAATCAATCATGCAGCTAACTCATGGTCTCTTCATATTGTAGTTTCTTCAACATCTAGCTTTGGCAGTTTTTCAGGCAAATGTTTTTTGAGGATCAACTTGAGAACTTGGAATATGGTTCCTTGTTATTTTTGGATTTATCATTGGGGGGGGAATGTTAGCCTCACTCTCTTAAAAATCAATAATAAATGCAATTATTAAATTAAATAAATAAAATCATGAGAATTCCTCAAACTAAGGAGTCTAGTTTGGATGAGAGATTCTCTCCAACTAGCTCTCCTAAATTAGTGTGTAAGTTGAGAAATTGTCTCAACCAAGTGAGTCTAAGATAGACGCACTATCTTAAGACCACTTACTCATGTATTTAAATGTATTATTAAATTATTTGAATAGTGTGAATTACATGAGCATGAGAGACCACATGATGGCTCTCTGCCTTTTCCGCTACTTTAATTTTTGTGGGTTAATTTGTTGTGCATATGGTTATATGGATTTGTGATTCTTCTTCAAGGGAGTAGTAGGGATGGCCTCTAGAATTGGTATATTCTGTACCGAGAGAGTGGTTTTGCTATTCAATTTTTAACCTAACACTACAAGTCATAAATTCATAAAAAAAGTTCTTTCTTGTTGAGCCTCTTTGCATTCCATGAGCACCTTGCCAATTATGGTCTTGATTTTCTAGAAGTATTTAGTGGTGAAAATACATGATTTTCTCATGTCTCTTCATGTCAATTGCATCATCATGGATGCAATTCCTTTCCACTATGACCTCTAGCTGAGCAACATTAATTTCATCTCACATAGCCAAGCGAGTTTTCTACCAACAAAGAACTGTAGAGGCATGTGCATTTCTCTGAATCCTTGATAAGGCCTGTTTACAGCAATTTCGATCATGAGTAGAGTTGGTGCTAGGAATTTTCCTCCATGATGATGAGATCGACGTGTAAAGGTATAACCCTTTCTATTCCCAATTATGGTCTTTATTTTCTAGTAAAGGACAACTATCTAGAAGTATTTAGTGGCATAACTACATGATTTTCTCATGTTCAGAATACGATGCCCCCCTCCACGTTTATAAAGACAACTAAAGGGGAGAATGAATGATGGGATGAGGTGGAGAGTAAGCAAGGAGAGAAAACCAACATGGGAGGAGAGAGGTAGCAACTAGAGAAACTCCCACACAGTTTTTATAATAGAAATATGTGTTAGGCAAAGATAGAGTAGTAAATTTACCTAGAAGAGAAAGAAATTGAAGTGACAAGCCAAAGAACGAAGACTCTTATAACTAACGAGATTAATGATTGTATTCATCGATATCATGTTTGAACCATGTGATAAACCTAAACAACAAACTAAGAGATTAACACAAATAACATAAATTGAAAACCATCACCACTCCTCATTATATATAACTTACAAAAATATCGTAAGAGTACCATGACCATCATAAAAAGATAAAAGAAGACAAACAATGACATTAAATTGTAGTGTGTGGGTTATGGGGGTACTCACTCACCTAGGGAGGGTAACTTCATAAAATATAGAGAAATAATGATTATTATAAAAATGATATATTTATTAAATAGTTTAGGATTGTATAAAACATATTTATTTAAATTAGTTAATTAAAAAATATATTTAATTTTAAACTTAATTTTATGGAGATCAAAACAAGACAACTTAGCATAGCTTAAGGATTTTAAAAAGTAATGATTAATGTAATAAACTATATATTTATTGGGTGCATGAATATAACAATGAAAGTACAATATTTTATTTGATTAGGGTAACTTAAAGATAGTCATGTGACATAGAGAAATATAGTAGGATAACTTTAAGACAGTGATGGGCATAAAGAAATATATGGTTATAGTAAGTATGATAGCCATGGGGCATGGGAAAGAAGAAATATAGTAGGGTAACTTAAAGATAGTCATGGGGCATAAAGAAATATATGGGCATAGTAAGTATGATAGCCATGGGGCACGGGAAAGTATATGGGTATCATAATTACGATAACTATGGGATATGGAAGTATTTATGGGTTGTTGGACACCTAATCCTCAATGGGTTAGTGTGGAAGCCGAATGGACAAAAGGAGTCCAAGACTCCTGTTAATAAAAAATGTATTGCATGTTTTATCTTTCATATTTTCTGGTTGCCCATGTGTATTTAACATGGTATCAGAGCAGGCGTATTCCTGCCCTACATAATTAATTTGAGCCATTTGTTATATGGCCTTTCTGTGCAGTTTATTTCTGCCATATTCCTCTATACAGACCTGCACCCTGTCTACTCATATTCTGTCCCTGCGAAATCTCAGTGATTGTTTAATAATTTCGTTGTGTGTGAGTTCCATTTTGCTATGCATTGTGAGTCTCAACCCAAGCCTGCGCTTGCCTGTTTTTCTGAATACAATAATCGCTCTCTGACTGTCATAAACGTTTAAAAAAAAGGAGTGTCATTACACCTGTGCCTCTACTGCCTGAAAATTCACCTGATTATTCTCACCTGCGTTATTGAATGTGTTTGAATAGCCATTAAACTTGAACGCTGTGGCACGCTGTATCGGAGCACACGTCCCAGGTTCCTTTTTCGGCGTGACTTGTAACTCCTCTGTCCCATACTCTGCCATAACACATCTATCTGCTATTGTGCATCTGTTGATTAACGCCTGACATGGTTAACGCCAGACATGGTGAATGTTTGAGATTCTTCAAACTGAGGCTGCGTGAATGGTGGAAGGAGCCATTTCATTTTTCTGAAAAAAAGACAGTAAAACTTTCAGGTATCAAAGCGTTTGAATTGTTGAATGTATTAACGCTGGTATGTTTATATGGGTTGAAACTGCGCTGAATGCATATGCTGGTGTATTAAACTGTATTGATCGCTGGTATTAAACTATTTATATGATATTTGGAACTGCGTTGAATGTGCTCGTATGGTGTATTGAACGCTGGTATGTGCTCGTATGGTGTATTGAACGCTGTTTTAAATGGTAGTTGAAGTGCTGAGTTGAATGTATTAACGCTGTATTAACTGCGTTGAATATATAACGCTGTATTGAATGGAGAACGCCTAGAGTTTCATATATTAATGTTGTTCCTTTCAGAATTTATCGTTTCAAATTCTGTGGATGCCATCGACCTATTTGTAAATTGTTCAACCTCATCTTCTTGTGACATCGTACCATCTTCCCCGAGCTTGTTTTTGGAAACACATTCGCTGGAAGCATCCTCGTAGGTGCTCTGATGTAAGGGTCAGCCTTCAGTGCTTCATGTGCATATTAAGCGACATTGTGGGAGATGGCTCTTCCTTTGGAATAGCAACAGTTATATCATAGATCGCCGGAACAAATGACCGAAGGTTGCTGACAGCTGAAACAAAGCCCTTGGTACGCGGAAGGAGCAGATTGCGTGGCACTGGAAGGCCTGTAGATCTAGCATACTCTTGAGCTGCAAGTAACTTTGCTGTCGTAAATCGTGTCCCCTCTACAAAGAGACCCAACCAAAAAGGTCGTGGAAAATCTTTCAACCTCTGGAAGCCTGACTTCAATGTAGCTTCATCTATGGCCCAATTTCTGGTTATGTTATTGTATTTTTGATACTTCTGCGTGAGGTATCTTCCAGACGCCTTAGAAGGGCTACACGAAGTTCTTAAATGATACACTCCTTTTTTAAAACGCTGCTCTTAAACATCTGTTTTTTTGGATTTGCGTTCGTGGTATCAAACTGCATTTAAACTGCTTTTGAAGTGATATATATATATATACGGTGATATATATTGGTAGCATGGCTATATACAGTGATATATGAAACGATTCAATAATATTGAATGCGCTGTTTTAAATATTGAATGCGCGCTGTCCAGTGCTATTTGAAACTATCATATGATCCTGCCATTAGTTTTTCTTCTCAACTTTTGCACATTTGCCAAGCACTTGGGTGTGTATAGACTATACATATCATTGTCAGCGTTAGTAGAGGAGGAAAAGAGATATCTACCCATGCCTTCCACAAGGATTCTGGAGAGACTACTTTACTTATAAATGGCGTTTGAAATGAATAATATGCAGTGCGGCACACAGGAAGGTTTTCGAGGACCCACAGAGTTTTTTGGATGCGTGGATCTATAATATCCTTGGAGGAGTATGCCGATTGTATTGTTTGATGCAAGGAGTGTTGTTGACTGTTTGCATTAAACAAAGATTAGATTTAGAGATTTGATATGACAGTATTGACACGTTATTCTTTATAAATGCCTATGATAAAGCAACTATTGAGTTGGTACTGCTGACATTGTTGATCTATAGACATGTATTGATGAAGTGGAGTATGATTTCACATTCTAGGGTTTCAGAGATAAGTCTTGCATTACCAAGTATTATTGACTGAATACACTGATGGATAGACTCTGATGAAGATGTTGAATTGACGGGCTAAGTGTTATGTCACAGAGCTTGACATTCCTTGATTCCACTGCTGCATAAAGATTTTGGTGAGCTGATTGTAATCTTTTATGTTGCATGCTCCTCATTTGCTCACATTTATAAAGGATATTGCAATGACATTGAATTGTGAATGATTGTTGTTGGTTGATAGTCGTGATCAATTTCTTTAATGTATAATATGATGAAGGAAATGACCAAACTTGAAGATGCATTAAAGTTACTGAATATCCTAATTCATTCCACTGTTGATGGGACAATCAAAATCAGTAAGGATTTTCTCTCAGAAATTCAGACATGTCTACAAAATGCATAGGAAAAGATTGATTTTTTGCAGCTTGAATCACAGCTACAGCAAGAAGAGCTACATCAAAATAGACATCATTCTAAACCTATTTTTGTTCAGAACATTGATACAACCACCCATCAGCAGCAAGTCAATAATTACTGTTCATTCCAATAAAGCAGTAGTTGCACATGCAGATGCAGAAACTCAGTCTGCACTTCCCAAGCCCATCATCAGACCTTGGGAACAGCTTGTCCACAACAAGCACAGAACTGGTCTTGGATATGACAAGGAATTGTCCTTTCATATTCCAGACTACGCCAAGCCCATTCAATTTCAGAGTGCCGGATTCATTCATGATAGTTCACCTACTCCTCATGACAGTTCAGCTTCAGCTATTCCAGATTCTACTCCTCTTCCACAACAACAACAACAACCACAGATTGTAAAATGCCAACACTGTGACCGAGTTGGCCATTTGAAAGATCACTATTTTGATCTTCATCCATGTAAGCACTATCATAAAACCAACCATTCTTCACACAGATGATTCAAAAACAAACGTCCTGCAAGAACAAAGATTCATCTTGGATGGATCGCTTCTTGGCAATGGGCATCAACAACCAAGAATATATTCCAAACACATGTCAGAACTTGCTCCAGAATATTGAACAGTCTTGCAGTCGAGTTTCCTCCATCATCTCACCTTGTATCTGACAGGGGGGGAAATGATGGTCATCTACAAGCTTCAAAGTCACATCAACCAAGCCTGAGCCACAACCTGCCACACCAGTTTCAGAGTTGTAGCCAGAGACAAAGATGCCCGTGAACATGCCTTCAGTTGGCAATCTGGGACACTTCCTCTAGCAGAAGACTTCAGCTTCTTGCCAGTTTTGGAAGAATTCCAGGAACAAAATTGAGAACACTTCCTCTAGCAGAAGACTCCAGCTTCTTGCCAGTTTTGGAAGAGTTCCAGGAATTGCATTAAGCATTCCAGAGTTGTTGGTCATCCTTAAACCATCACAGGTTGAGACTTCCCTTTTTAGGTTGAAGTTTTACCTTTTATGCGGGGTGAGACCTCCCTTTTATGGTTGAAGGTTTCCCTCTTTAAAACAATAGGATCACTTCCTCTAGCAGAAAACTTCAGTTTCTTGCTAGTTTTGGAAGAGTTCCGGGAACTGCACTAAGCGTTCCAGTATTGGTGGTCATCCTTAAACCACCGCCCTTTATACCAACATTTCATAGAGCACATTCAGCCTAGTGCTGCCATGCATTTTTTGCACATTTTGTATTACAACTCTCTTCTTGGACTCATACATAACCCTTCGGATTAAGGGGGGGAATGTTGGACACCTAATCCTCAATGGGTTAGTGTGGAAGCCGAATGGACAAAAGGAGTCCAAGAGACCTTGGGATGTGAATCCCAATGGTCACAATAATGTACTATAAATGTATATCTCCTATTAATAAAAAATGTACTGCATGTTTTATCTTTCATATTTTCTGGTTGCCCATGTGTATTTAACATGGGTAAAATAAATGATATATTTATTTAATAGTTTGAATTATACGTTAAATTATTTATATTTAGTGATTATTGCAAATATTGCAAAAATAATATGTTTAAATGTATTTGATTTTATTAGGGTATATAGATAATTTGAATAAAGTAAACAAAAAATAAATATGATTAATGTAATAAATGGTAAATTTATGGAAAAAATGATTAGTCTATTAAATAATAGATTGATTAGTTTATAATATAATGATTCATATTAAGGAAGGATAAATAATTGGGAGAAATAAATTAGCTTAGGAGAATCACTACACTTTCTTTTTGTCACTAGGATGCTCTTGCTCAAGTTGGAGGGATGCCTTCCATATTCTTTAGCCTAATGCAACCACCCACAAGCATGTTAGGTGGGTTAATAAAGTTCTAAACTTGAAAAGTGTTTTAAGGTGTGGGACATCGATCCTTTTTGTTAGTGGAAAAATCATATGTTAATATTACACAATCTAGTTGTAGTAGGTTATGTAAAGGAAATGAATTCATTTTTTCATTAAAAACAAGAATCACATATTTTTTTATAATTTTAATAAAAATTACAACGTTTAAGAAACAATTGATGTAAAAATTCAAATTCATAAAATACTCTCTACATATATATAGAAAATAAATAATAGTTTTACTTGTTCTCATTAATCCACTCTTTATCTTGATAGCTCAACATAATTATGAAACATGTGGAAGAACTTATTTATATAATCAATGCTACATTTTTTTGGTATCTTAAAGTAATCATGAAAACATTAATTCATAATAGTAATATATTTACTCATAATTTAAGGTTTTTTTTTAAGGTGAAAATTTTAATGTCTTGAGAATACAAGAAAAAATGAAACATCTTGAGTCAATATCTTACTAGGATAACCTCCCTAGATCCAAAAATTGACCCTCTGAAGAGAGGAGAGGGTCAACTAAGTACTAGCTGATCCAAAAGTAAACTGAATAAAATATATACAATATCTAAAATAGCTTTGCATTAAAGGTTTACAACTTAGGGAACAAAAAACATAGACATGATAAGTAACTAGGTAGAGTGATCTGAATAAAAAAATGCAACTTGGATGGGATCCTTAGAGACATCAAATGTTTTCCCCATTGAGTGGGAATACCTAGATGTTTTTCAACTTACTCCATCCTATTATCTAAGTCCGTCAAGTGCCAGTGTAGGTGCTCAAGGGGCTTGAGAATGTTTGTTTGGTGCTTGTGTTTATCTAAGAGTGTGGAACCCATAAGAAATTTCATTTGCCAATAAAGATCCACAAATTTCATACATTGATTGAAGTGACCTCTCATGTGACCTATGTTTGGAATCCAATCTACCCATTGAATGAGAACCTCTAGATCAGAGAGGGGATGCCTCTAGGTAGAAGCTTCTCCTTCACCACATGTAAATTCACCCTGGATATGACTTAGCATGATTTCATGGTAGCGTGATGAAAATTCCTTTGACCAATAATGCATGCAAGCATTACCCCTGTGGACCTGCTCATGGTAGTACAAAAACCCCTTCGAACATAATTCAGGGGACTAGAAAATATTGGGCAAAATCTAGGGAAGACCTAGTAAGACAAAAATACATGGGAAGAGCCATGTGAGTTGAGGGCTAGGCCTAGTAATTCCACAAGCACAAATGCTTTTTAAGAGGAATTGATGGAATGTATAGATAGGAGAAGGGGGAGTACAAGAAACACACCCCAATACAAAAACCACCAAAATACAACCGAAAGAAAAATGGCTACAATCACACATGGAAAACATAGCTTGAAGTTGAAAAAACCAAAGAGAAAGAAAGAGTCAGCTTAAAAAAAATTAGTTCATTATTAGCAAAGAAATACAAATTCATGCACTTGTTATGAAAAATAATATCCTTAATATAATAATAGACAAAACCTCGTCTTCTCAGTATTATGGGAAATGTTAGAAACTCATGATATCCCATTCACACTTCTAAAAATATCAAATTGTGGGAGTCATACAACAATGGGAATATTAACCATGAAAAAAATTCAGGAACACTAAATGAAGACATGGAAAACATAAGGGCCTAGTGGAAATTGTAAGGTCCTTGACATATGAAATGATTACTGAATAATGATTTTTTTCATTTGTATTGAGACTTTACTCACTATAAATGTTTTGTTTATGTGCAATTTGTGGTTGGATGTTTTATATTTCTTTACATTTAATAAGAACATATGCAACATGAGTAGAATATAATCAACACGAAAATTAGAATAAGGTTTTTAAGGTTTAATATAATTGAAAATATTTGAGAGTCATTATGATTAATTCATATTTGTCATCATAGTAAGGAGAAGTATACCACTAGTATGTTTGGTATCATGCAAATGAATTTTGGTAACAATTATGTGGATAACACAAAAATCGTCCAAGTTCTAGGTTTTTCATCATTAAAGCTACAAGTATCTAGAAAATTACTACCAAAAACCTAAAGCCAAACTACACAAGATGATAGAGTGGAAGAGGAAATTAATTTGGAACTTCAAGAAGATTAACAATATGAACCTCATCATAGAAAAGAATAAACATTCTCTAATGAACACTAGAGAACAAAAATAGAAAGGGTAGTCACCTTCTACTAGAATAAGTGTTAATATCATTATTTTTGATGGATTTGTAAATGGTTATGACCATGTTTTTCCTACAAATTTATTAAAGGAACAAATAGATGGGACCATTGAGAAAATATATTAGACTATGTCTAACAAGACACTAGAAAAACAATGCTAACATGGTATCAAAATTGTGAAAAGATGACTTATTCGAGGCATGGATAGACCATATTGAATGGTTAAGGGGTATATGGATGCTATGCTGAAAAATTGCATGCTGTCACACAATCTAGAAATATCATTCAATAGTTATGAGAATCACTAACCTAGACTCCTTTACATGAATCTAGGTTTAGAAAATTCTTTGGACAACTCTAATTTGATATAATGGAGGAGGACATAATGATAGAGTAGTTTATCATAAGACTACTTAAAAACAACCAAACATTTTTTAGAACAATAAATTCAACACAATACAAGGATGTAGCCTAACACATTATAAACATGGAAAGTGAATTGATAAGGAATAGAAGCAAAACAAAGAAGTATAAAGTCTATATATGATCTATACCTAAGTTTCAAGGGGGATTTAGAAAGCTAAAGGAATAAAATATTTAGGCACTTGAATATCAAATGGAATAGAAAGGTGGGGACTCTTGTAAACTAAGTTCAATTTCTACAATACACTTACAAGGAAAGTGAACTAATGATTAGCAAAAGATAAACAATGAAAAATAAAAAAGATTATAATCAATACATAGAAGAATTGAAAAGGAAAACAATCTATCTATATATAAGTTAGTGGAGGGCTTTAAAAAAGTAAAAGAAATAAAAATGTAGGCACCTCAAGAAAAATAAAAGAGAAAATGTAGGAAGATGAAATATAAAAACATGAACTCAAAGAAACTAATTAGGCTCAATTTATATAGTAGACAATACACATTTGGCCATTCTTTGAGTCAATCCCTAAAAACCATAGAAATTAGAAAGGATATTTGAGAGAAACATGAAGAATAGGTGCATTAAAAAACCAATGATTTGGACCTCATTGAAGTTAGAACACTTTGGAGACTAAATGTTACAGAAATAGAAAAACCAAAACATTTCTATTAGATAACTCAACTATAATGGAAAATTAAGCCTTCCACTATATTTTTATAAGATACAAAGAGATATAGTATATTCCAATTTTGTATTAGGTAATATTGATAATAGCCATGATCAAGTCATATCAAAGAGAGAAGAATTTTAAAGTGATACAAATCTATTAAGAGAAGGAAATAAGGAATTCACTAATAACAAGAAAATCAAATTGTACAAATTCCAATTTTGTATTAGGTAATAGTGACAGTAGCCATGATCAAATTCTATCAAAGAATTTGTAGGAGAAGAATTTTAAATTGATGCAAATCTATTAAGAGAAGGAAATAAGGAATTCACTAATAACAAGAAAATCAAATTGTACAAATTCCAATTTTGTATTAGGTAATAGTAATAGTAGCCATGATCAAATTCAATTAGAGAATTTGTAGGAGAAGAATTTTAATTTGATACAAATCTATTAAGAGAAGGAAATAAGGAATTCACTAATAACAAGAAAATCAAATTGTACAAAACCCTACAAGATAACACAAATGGAAGGAACAATAAGAACATGGAAACATAGAATATATTTGAACCCCTAAGGGATATATTTAGAAGGATCGATTCCATCCATAGTGGATCAAAAGAAAGAAGGGTGTAAGAAAACACAACTAGACACCACATGTGTACAAAAACAAGTATAATTATAGATAATATAATAACTATTGCAAAAAATAAAGTTATCCGAAAAACAATAAAGACTCATAAGAGAATGTGAAAACTCTTTTGGCATGCATCTACAACCCAATAAAAATAATAAATTCCAACAAGTCAAAGTAAGACAAATAAACTAGTATTAATTTAAAAAATATAAATTTCTATCATTAAAAAAAAACTCCTATAGTGATAATATAACCCATCTACCTAGTTGCCCCTCTACAACCAAGTATGAGGTAGATCTCACATAAACATATAAATGTAAATGTAAACATTTAACATGTAATGTTTAACATTTAACATTTTAATCTATCAACCCTATTTAGAAATCAATCTAATTATTATTATGTATAAACACAATATAAATTTAAAATATAAAAAGGTTTTTTGAAAACTAAAAAAATAGGTATGGTAAATAAATAAAAATATAAATAAAATGGAGGTATGGTAAATAAATAAAACCTCTTTTTATACTTACTCCAAAGGTATGGTAAATAAATAAAACCTCTTTTTATACTTACTCCAAAAGTATGGTAGATGAATAAAAATATAAATAAAGTAGAGGTATGGTAAATAAATAAAACATATTTTTATATTTAGTCCATAAACCTCTTTATATTTAAAGAGACTAAAACAAGAGGTTTTATTTAGGTGAAGCATATGGGCCAAATACCATTTTCATACCATGAGATAAATACCATGGGCCAAATACCATTTTTATAAAAGAGGTAGGGTGAATTAATAAAAATATAAATAAACTAGAGGTATGGTAAATAAATAAAACATTTTTTTTATATTTACTCCATAATTCACTTTATATTTACGAACACTCAAAAATGAGGTTTTATTTAGGGGAAGCCTATGGGCCAATTATTATTAATACCATGTAAAAAAAACATTATTAACCCTAATATTAATATTAATAAAAATAAAGATTGCACATGTATCGAAAACCAATGGTATTGGCCCATGGTATTCACATGGAATGTAGCCTATTTAAATGGGAGAATTAAACCATAATAGATCCATCTTTACTATGAGGGATCAAATATCATGTGCAAACTAGCATAGATCCAAAAAAAATTGATCCCTCTAGAGGCTTAGTAAATCCATAGTAAAGATCCAAAGTAAAGATAAATATATGCTAATATTATGAGAAGAACTAAAAAAAAATCTCATTACATCCTTTGACATTATAAAAGTAACATACTATTATGGGAAGAACTAAAGAAAATCTCATTACATCTTTTGACATTATAAAAGTAACATACTACTATGATTATGCCCAAATATGTACACACTTAGAAATATTAAAATTGTGAACCAACTCATACAAGGCATTTTTGGGAGGCATTGAATCTATGTCATATAAGGTTTTTTTTGGGAGACCTTGAATTTACGTCATGAGAGGCTTTGTGTGCGAAGATGAGGAATCCCTATTCTTCATGAAGGGAACAAGGAAAATGAAACGATCATTTAATAAGCACTGATGCAACATATAATGAGAAACCATTTGTACCACATACAAGAGCCTCTTCATGAATTTATAAAAGGACAAATGCATAATTGTTAAAAAAAACACTTTTTCTATACATATAATCTATTAACCAATTCCATCAAATATGTTAATTGAAAAAAAGAGAGAAAGTTAGCTGGATAAATTACCTCAAACAATTTTTAACACATTTGAAAAAATAACATGATAAGTGCAGAGTTCCGGATACAGAGGTAACGTGAAAGTAAATAAATAAGAACAAGTTCTAGAAATTGAAAGGAGAGAAATGTTAAAGAATTACAACACTTAAAAGAAAATATACTTATTTAAAGCCTACTACGGTTTTTCAATGGATTTGTTTATACATGGTATTTTGATCCATAACACGAAAATGAGACGAAAGACTAGTCATCGTTAGAGAAAAAGTTTTTGGTTTTTTTGCCCCAACAAAAAAATTACAGCGGTTTCAAAATTTACATTTTCACCATTTGTTTCTTGCTTGCAAAACATTATTATGGATGGAAATGTTTAAAACTATGTAAATCAAGGGGATATAGGAATGAAGAACTGACTTTTGTATGTAGCCAACCATGCTACTAAAAACATAGACTAGTCTGATACTAACAACTAGATGGGAATAATAGACTATTAGTCATACAAATATATGTAATAAAGGATACAAAAACTCACTAAAACAAAGATAAACCTTTTTCTTTCAAATAAACTAGCAGGTCAATTTTTGTTTGGATTTCTTAGTCCAAAATTATAACTCATGATGAGGTTGTTGAGTTGGCTTGAGGAGAGGGTTGTGTTGGTGTATTGATGACCACACACCGTGATGGTGCTCGTTTGACTTAGTGTCTGAGTTTGAAACTACATAACGTTCGATTTTGGTCAACCGAACAACTATGTCATCTAATTTGTATTGATGTCCATGAGAATTCCCTTCATGTATTCTTGACTTGCAAAAAGTAAAGGCGCCACATCGAAAAAGTTGGAAATTGATTCCCAACCAAATAACCCCATATGCTGCGAGGAAGACGACCCCGAGATTCTTCCTCTCATGCTCGACACATAACCTTGGCACCACGAGAATGATAAATCTGAAAAAACAATATCCTACGACCCATGGTTGAACGATTCACTAGAGAGAACCTACTGATGAGACAACACAACAAGAAATGATAGTGATATATGAAGCATGAATGTTGTAGAAAGACTTTGTAGTGTAAGTTTATGCTATTGTGGAGTACCATTTTAAAACCATATGGAGAAGGTACCTAAGTACCATAGTCCACAAACAAAGACTGGACAAGGAAAGGATATCCCTGAAAGGTCCAAGTTTTTAGGAGCCGCTAAGGGGAGGACTCCAACAAGTTCAAAGGGGGGATCAAAACCAGAATTGTGGAGAAAGAGGACAAAAAGCATTGACCCAATGGAGAGACAAAAACTATAATATGAGATGGGAGACTACTTAAATAAATACCAAGTGGAGCCCTCATCAACCCAACTTCTAAATTATAACCCATAACTAATATGAGAACCATAGTTAACCCAACTTGCAGCGCTAAAGTAAAGAACCTAAATAGTAATGACCCAGGACTTAAAATAAAAGAACACTTGAACCAGAAGAAGACATTGACTAAAATATACAACCATTGTGAATAAAGGCGATACTTACAAATTGCTCGAGTAACTAATGAGCTCCGCATAGGAATGGAGCACACCAAATACCCAACTAGGAAGCAATAAGAAATATAACAGTAAACAATACCTCCACCCCACCATTCACTGACCTTAAGAGGGAGGTACTTGAAACACATTTGTTGGACAATTAGCATTATCTATGTGGCTAGTGGTAGTAAGTGTGTTGGCATTGATGTCAACACCCATGTTGGGAGAGGTGTTGGGCAGTTGGCATTGCTTGATAGTTAGCAAGTGTGTTGGCATTGATATCAACTGGATTAGCATGGATATATGTGATAACATGATGTTAGGCAAGACAACATTGATGTCCACTAGGCTAGTTGTGATAGCAGTAGATGCTAACATTGATGTGCTTGGTGTATCAAGATCAATAGGAGTCCTATGGTTGCTGCAGTATCTTGTAGAGAATCATCATAGTAACAAAGTCATTGGAGAAGCCATAAAATGATGGCTATGATGGTTGGGAGTCCTAGATGTTGGAAGATATTCTGACTCAATAGATTAACTCAGATACTCTTGGAGTTAGTACCATTGGTTAGTGGTCAAAAAGAGATTTCTGACGGTATGTGGAAGTCCATGAATGGATCTTGGGATCAAAAGATATTGATAGCTAAAGTAAGGTTCGTGAAGTCCTTACAAGTAGGCAAAATTTTGGAGCAGGGAAGTAGATCGAATTTCTGAAACAAGAAGCAGGCCGAATTTCGGGATCTAGGAGAGTCGGAAACTTGGGATGAAAGAAGGTTAGTATATTGACACTAGGTTGAATATCAGAACCACAAATTTCAGAGTCTCAGTCAATCAGAAGGCCGAAATATCAGAACCTCGGAGGTTTGGAACTTTGGAACTTAGGAGCAGGTTGAATTTTGGAAGTCTGGATCTTGAGACATTAGAAGGTCGAATAACGGAACCCCTCAGAAGTTTAGAGGGTCAAAGTTTCAGTCAATTGGAAGCAGGCCGAATTTTGGACCTTGAATTTCAGAACCTCATGACCTAATAAATTCTTATTAATGCATTCTTTTAAAAGCACGAAGGGATGCGGGGAGCAAATATTTACAAAGGAAATCATTGCCAAACCAAGGACTAAGGGACCATTTCTCTCTCCTCTGACATGACACATGGCAATAGTTGATTGGTCCTCATGAGTTGATGGTGGAAGATGAAATTAGCATGACGTGGATGTATGGAGGAGACATGGAGGTTAGATTCAACATTATTGAGTGACCTAATGGCGAGAATCCTGATGGCATGTGTCCTCCACGTGGGGTTGATGACAAGAGCATGACATCATCCTCGAAGTATATTGAAGGTCGAAATTTCAGGAACTCTTCTATAATTTCACTTTGAAAAAGTTGGGATATGAGGGAGCTATGATGTATATCGAGCCTCGTGTGGAGCCCAAATAACCAAGGGTGTAGAGTATGCTGAAAAGTGTAACTAGGTTCAGTCTTCATAATGACATGTAAACATGATTTGATGTAATGAGATGTAAATAAGAAAAATAAAATTATTATATTGGCTTGCTTCATGGGTTTCATGAGCAAGGGATTTTGTTTTTGAGTCAAGACTCCCATTGAGAGTCTTAGGATTTATTTTTCATCTAGTCATAAAATGTTAGAGTCGTTTCATGTAATGAATTCTATGTAAAGTATCCTCCAAAAACTTTTCCATATATCCTCTTCAAGTCGACCTACAAATATGGAAGGCCTCTCTAGATGAAGTCGACCTAACTCCAGCTATCATGTCGACCTAAATGTCATATGAAGAAGTGTATATATAGCCTACTTGGCCTCGCTTAAAAGAACATAATTCTATCAAGAAAATCGACAAGCCTTCAGTAAAAAAGAAGTGTGAAGAAAAGGGTGAAGAAGAAGTGTGAAGAAGGATCTACAAAGATAAGTGTAAAGGAAGGATAAGAAAGGAGTTTCTTCTGGGTATGCGGAAAATATTCTTCTAGGCAAGCGAAGGGGTATTCTTCTAGGGCAACAAAGAGAGGGTTTCTTCTGGGGCAGTGAAGAAGGGTTTTCTTCTTGGTAAGAGAAGGAGAGGTTTCTCCTGGGGTAGCTAGGTGGGATTATTTTGGAAAGGTCGAGGTTGAGATCTAGAGACCAAGTTTCTCTAGAGGAAATTGATAAAGATCTAGAGACCGAGATTTTCTATGGGAAGTCGAGAAGGAGGAGTGAACAGATAGTGACTGAGGTTATATAGAAGGAGCCGAGGAGATCTATTCAAGATCAAGAAGAAAGGTAAAGAAAGGAAGAGGTAGAGCATCAAGGTTAGTGACAAAGTTCTTGGAGGATACTAGAGTCAAGGATGTGTGCCATGGTCTTGGTACTTATCAATTGAATATCTAGAAGAATAATTTTGATTGGGTTTTCCTCTCAAGGGGTGAGAGGTTTTGGCCCTGGCTAAGAAGCCTACATACTGTGTCACCTGTCTTTTATTGTGCATATTGGTAATTGTATTGATGAAAATAACACATTAATAAGCTAGCAAAGAGAATACTATAACTTAAGAAGTAAAAGCATATCACAAGCAATTATCAAGAAAATAAATCTTGTAAGTTTGAATTCCATAGATTTCTTAATCAAGTAGGTCTTAGCACCTAAGTGCTATGGAGACGCCAAGTGAGAAGTATATTTCAGAGGTTGGAATTTAAGGAACTATTCTATAATTACATTTTGAAAAATTTCTAATATGAGGGAGCTCCGATATTGTTAGCACTTGGCTGTGGAAGCTAAAGAACCAAGGGCGTAGAGCGAGAACATAAGGAGATAGGCCCATGATAGGATCCTTAAGGGATTAGAACCTAAGTGTTATGCCAATGGTCACAACACTCGGTCCTATGTTGAAAAAATAAAAGGCGAAGTAAAAGTGTCTAGAGGCTACACTCGGAATTTCAGGATCTCATACTATTGTAATATCAACTTAATAAAAATTTACAATATGTGGGGCTTTGAAATTGCAACATAGAGGTGTATGAAGGATGAATGAGTTGGAATATAAGTAAATGTGCATAGTAATGTTGATGTCGCAGGAGTAATGATGACTATAGAGATCGCCGAGTCAAGGCAACAAGGACCACGATTGCACATATGCTTTAATGAAGTTAATATCGACTGTTGTAGGAAGGCGATAGAGACAGAGAGCTACATGTTTTACAGAAGCAACAGATGACTCAAGAATAAACATGCTTGCGCTTTCTTGCACATTACAAGGAGTCTGTCATTAGATAAGACAAGCCATCCCTGATATTGCTTCCATGCTACGAGAAATTGAATGCAGATCAGAGCCTCAAGTAAAGGATATTTATTCATAAAAAGAACAAGAACCTTGTTGGAGTGTGTAGGAATGACTCAGATTTAATTCTTAGCATGGAGAATCACATAGAGGCCCATTCTTTGAATTCATTGTAATGAAGCCACAGTTGGTGAGTGAACGAAGCCCATTCTTTGATTTAATGTTGCAGCAACAGACTTCAAGAAAGAGAAACAACAATAGGATGGTGAAGCCATGCAAGAATACACTTAGGAAGTGTGAATTATAGAGTGATGGTTGATAGAGACAACATCGATCACTATGTATCAGTGAAACAAGACCCAAGATTGCAGTAGAGAAATGTTGAGGGAAATCAACATTGTTTCTAGTGTGTTGTCTTGAGAGAGTTCTATGGGTATGTGTGCGCTACTGAGGAGAGTCATAGTCTACTAGTGCTGCAAAGAGAGGATGAGAATGCCTATGTAGAGAAAAGAGACCCCGAGAGATCTTGTGCTGCTGTGTGAGAGGATGAGAGAATTGGTGTTACTATGTGAGGCTAAGAGAGACGGTGCTGTTGTGTGAGGCGGAGTGAGCGTGTGATGCAACAAAGGGGTTTAGATTGCCTATGTAGAGGAAAGAGGTCGAAAGTACTAGAGTAGAAGAATAAGGATGAGTGTTGAATGTATGTTGTTTAGGGAAGAGGTATGAGAATATTATGATGCTGTGGTGTGGACAGAGTGTTGAGAGAGTAGTGATGAGTGACTATTGTTGAGAAGAACAATGGGTTGGTGTAGAGTGAGTAGAGGACAAAGTGTAGCATGGGATGAGTAGAGGAAAGGTTGTTGAGGAGAAAAAAGCTGATATAAGGAAGCATAGCTTCTATCTACATAGAACGTTAGTTCCTTATTGAGTGTGGGTTGGAGCTTGCATACAGAAATTTGGTGCTTCCATCTCTAGTGGGTGTTTGAGAAGGCTTGGGGGTTGGTGCCTCCTGCAAGTTGGTGCTTGAAATGAATCCATGAAGTTGGTGCTTCAGATGGTGCTTCTGGTAGGCTGATCAGGTGTTTACAAAAGGAGGGAGTTGGTGCTTCCTGCTAGTGGGTTCTAGAAAACAATCAAAGGGAGTTGGTTCTTCTTGTGAGTGGTGGCTCACAAACAGATTGATGTAATAGAGTAGGTGCTCTCATTTTTAATTCAATAACAAAAAAAACCTTTGGTGGTTTTTTCTCGAAAGGTTTTCCAAGCTAAAACTTCATGTCTCATGTGTTTGATGCTCATGATTTGTATGCATGTATTGGTTGATATGGTTGATATTATGGTTTGTTAATGGTTGATCTCATATAATGGATGCCAAATTTGAATGAGCAAAGATAAATTGGCATAAAAATTAAAGTTAGCCTTAATACTGATTCACCCCCCTCTCAGTATTAAGATTGTTTCCAACAATTGGTATCAGAGCAAGGTTCCTTTAGGAATAACTTAATCACTAGAAGGTAGATCAAAGGGAATACATGGCTAATCAAGTTTTGGTATCTGCAGAAGGGGTTTAATTTTTAAATGGATTAGACTATGAGCTCTGGAAGATTAGAATGGAAGCCTATTTGATGGTAAACAATGAAAACATTTGGTTTCCTGTGATATATGGAGAGAGGAATGAGTTCAATACAAATCCAGGAAATCATCATGAAAGGTCGTATAAGTTAGATGCTGATAAAGTGAGGCATTGTGAGTGAATAAAGGAAATGCTAGACAGATTGAAATGTTTATATGGAGGAGAAAGCTACAAATCTCAAGAGGAGGTCGAAGAACCTCGTTTCTCAAGCAGTGAACCTGAATCTGTGAAGGCTACTAATAATGAGAATAAGAGAAGCAAGAAGAAGAAGAAGGCATCCCAAACAAAAGATGCTGAAAATATTGAAGATCCTTCTTCCAGTAAGGAAGCTATTGCTCATCATTCTTGAGAGGATGATAAATAATCTAAAGAAATTCCATGTTTCTCTGGAGGTAAGATATTATTCTATGATAATTGTGAACATATAGGTCACTTACACATTAGATGTACATATTCTTTTTCTGAAGATAAAGATAGTCATACATCTAGTGGTTGTGAAGAGAGGCCTAAACTTATGGTAATAACCAATGAGGGTATCTCATAGGAAGAAGGTAGATCCCAAGTGTGCTCATCCATAGGAGAAAATAAGAGCACCCCTCATAGTGATGAAGAATGGATACTTCTAAGACCCGTGGAAGATTCCATGAACACAAAGATGGATTTAGATCTCTGAAGAAGTTGATATATTTGTTCTAAAGGAGGTCAAGGACCTATCGGAGGCAAATCTCAAGCAAGAGGAGAAATTGAAAATTTATGAGCTTGAGAATGAAAAGTTGAGAAAAATAATAATCAATCTTAATGCTCAACAAGAAGAGGCTAGTAGGTTGAGTGGCATCTTGACCAATCAGCTAAATGATACTGAAGCTTATTGGGAGAGACTACAAAGTGAAGTAGCCTCATTTAGAAATAGAGAGGACAAATAAAGAGTTGTCTCAATATCATAAGCTTGAGGAGAGAAAAAAGACCTTGGATGAGATGCTTGTAAAGTAGAGTTCCCCACTCATCAAGGTTGGTTTTGGTTTCAAAGAAGAAACAAGATCCAAGAAGGAAAAGGCTAGAAGGTCAACCACCCATGGAAGGGAAATTCGAAATTCCAACAACAACAAAGGAAAAGAAGTTGTTGGACAACAACATTAGGAAAAGAAAAGGCAACAATCAAATGTTAAGAAGCAACAACAAGGAGAGTAGCAACTGGAAAGAGTGCAAGGAAGTAATGAAAATTTCCATGGACAACACAAGAAGAATCAACAGATGTCCTTTCCCCCTTAAGGACAAAGCCCTCAAGGAAAAGGTGTTAAAATTGGAAACTAGGGCCAAACTCCATGTGGGTCATCTTATTAATGGCAGCTGATATTTTTATTCGATCCCTCTCATCGAGAGGTGTAGGATTGATCTAAAGATCATCTAATTCCGATAAGTATTCATGGAGATATGAATTTATTTGTGTTATGGGACAATTCGTCAAGGTCGGCCAACAACCAAATAAACCCCACTTGTGCTCAACGTTTCAGTATAAATAAAGGAGGACTTCAAGTCATTTAGACAATCATCTTCTTGGTGATCTCTTCTTCTCCACTTGTCTTTGGGTTTTGGTGGGAGGAGAGACCTAAAGATGATACACTTTCCTAGAGGATGCCCTATCCTATACCCTGTCATGAAGGTGCCTTCTACGCATCCCTAAAGGAGGAATCTTGGAGCTGCCCTAGCCACAGCAAGGAAGATAGGCTAGCGAGGGTTTGACGGACGTTGGAGGTTAGCTCCAAGTGACCGAGTGCTAGAAGGAGGGTTTATCAACACTACTAGGAGAAGCCTTCTATAGGTTATCTAAGGAAAACCTATACACTATCTAGAGAAGGTCTCCAAGGGTCAAGGAACAACGTGAAAGAGGGCTACTATAGGAGGCCGTGTTTGGGAGTCTTAAGGCTGAAACTAGGGCCTAAAGGATAGGCTACTAGGCTGAGTAGAAGATGAGTAAAACGCTGGTTGTTTGGTCACATTTGAAGGAGGCCGTATGCTACAACAAGGCTGTGTGGTAGGCCGCAGGCCATATCAATACAACAAAGAAATAGCGTGGGCTGTTTTGCTGTCATATGCCATAAGGAAGCAACCTAGTAAGGTAGGAATTCACCCTCAGCAAGCCGCATTCTTCAAAGGCTTGTTTGGGGTAGCTTGGAGAAGATTAAGGCGACAGGTATGTTCCCTAACCAATCTGTCATTAACTGTCAACAAAAAACTAGATTAGACAAACATGGATGCTGCTACCTATGTATGAGGGATGTTAGATCTATCTTGATGATGAAGGATGTCCCATATTCCATCCTACATAGAAAACAAAGATCCTTAACTATGAACCAATACAGTCCATGATAAGATGTGACAGCAAGGTGACCCATGAAGTATACATTGATAGTGCAACAAGATGCATGGGAAGCATGATAGCAGCAATGGTACTTGGTGTAGCAAGTACATGGTGCTGCAAACACATTGGAACAAAAGCATCGCACAAAAATGCTATAATGGGACAACAACAAGCACAGTCCTGCAAACACAATGGGACAACATGGCAAGCATGGTGTAGTAAGCACATTGGGACAGCTGTATGTTAAGCAAGGTACACTAGGCACATGGTGGCAAGCATGGTGCAGCAAGCACATTGGGACAACAATGGTACATGATGTAGTACAGTGATGGGTATAGTCATGATTGGTAAATCATGAGTAGATACAACATAGTAATGATGGGTGTAGCATGGTGAGGTGCAACACATGGACGAGATGCAACACAATGATAGGTGAAGGAGTCACCTTGGAAAATCAGTTGAAGCAGCATGTCTTCAATTGATCTCATGTATCATCATCCTAGGAGATGATCTATGCTTTAATCTAGATAAGTCAAAGTGATGACTTTTGTTGCAAATGTACTATCTCTCTCTGTGCTGAACTATTGAACAACATATAAGAAGAATTGATCAAGGGTTTCCCCACATTGGGATTTGTCCCTGGCTAGCGCCACATCTTGTGTCCTCTTGTCTTGGCTTGTATTCTGCGATTTATGTTTATGTTCTATCTGCAGTTTACTTTAATGCTGATGTGATTGCTAATCTGGAAAAGGTATTGAGCTAACTGTGAAAATTGAAATAAATTTCTCTAAGCGTAGAACATACCTAAAATTAACAAAAGGTAACTTCTTTCATCAAAAGCCTTTTCATGGTTATTGTTTTTCTTGCAATCATTTCGGACATAAAGCCATAGAATGTAGATGGAATGCAAGAAAACAAGATATGCTGGGTAGCAAAAACCTAAGAATGCACAAAATGACCAGGGGTAAGCGTGTTGTTAGTGATAGGAGTTTTGAAAATAATGTTGTTGAGAATAGTAACTCCTTTGCCCCATTCAGGTGATATGTCAAATGTTGCAATTATGGCAATATTGGGCACAAGATATAAAGCTACATATATAATAAGAAGTGGCCTGCTTCTTAGAATATGCATGAAAATGTAATAGCTTGGGATTTGAAGACAAAAAGAAACAATGGAGTTGAGGATTACAAGTTTGTCTTTAGTGCTCTGTGTTAAAAGATAAAGATGAAAAGAGGAGGAAGAAATGAGAAGAAAACAAAGAAGAATGACCCTTTTACTCTTGTAGCAGACCCATTTGTAAGACAAAAAGGAAGAAAGAGGATTTGGGTGAAGAAAGAGGAGTTGAAGGAGAATATTCCTCTAGCCATGCGCAACCAAGAGAAAGCCCAAACATTGACAAATAAGAAGCTAGAAAGTAATGATCTTGTCATGACTCGACCATTGAAGGTTTGGAATTAGAAGGAAGATGATCTACTCAGGGGAGTATATCTTTTGTTTCTCTTCAGTAAAGGAAGAGAATGGTGTCAAGGGAGGTTGAATAAGTCAGATGAAGGAAGCTAGAAAGAATAGACAGAAAGGTGCATCTAATTATTGAAGGTTTGGTCAAGTCCGCATGCTAATACAATAATTTATTTGTTTATTTCAAATGTCATAGCATTGAAAGAAATAGGAGTGTAGGAAGCCAGGTTTTAGTGGGAGTACACAACAACATCTTATGTTGTGAGAAGAAGAAGATGAGCTTAAGAAAATGTGTGGAATGACAAAAGGTCCACAGTCATGTCAGGTCCACAGGATCTATCCTCACACAGATGAAAGGGAGTGGATGCATGAGACCAAAGAGCATTGGATCAGGGGGAGCTGCGTTATTAAGTAGGAAAAGACAACAATTGTTAGCCTCAAGAAGAAATATTGCATAGGAAAATAAAGGTTTTCATCTTAGGTGAAATACCATTATTTTCATTTAGGATTGTGAATCTAATTCTGCCTATTACTCTTGTGTTCATAAAGCACAATGGGTATAAGATTTCAATGTACCTTAATCTTCAGTTGGTATCACTATGTCAATTGATGGCCTGGGTTCATATGGAGTAGCCCTTTTGTGTAAGTGGACATTTATTTTAGAGAAATAACTATACGAGTTTTCCTGGTACAATATCCAATTTGTATCATCCTTTTTGGTGCAATTGGTATTATTTGAGAAACAATCCATATTTGGAGTAGCCTAATCTCAAGTGGAACAAGGTTGGTCAATGTAGATGCTAAGGAGAAGTGAGCATAGAGGATGAAGAAGTAGCATAAGTGAAGAACAAGCTCAATGCATCACTAATGGGTGGTATTTGTAGCATAAACATACCATGAGAAGTTTTAATTGGTATCAATTTATTTTTAATTGGTGCAAAAGATGCATTAAAAGAAACAATATTTAGTCAACAACCATAAGGTGTCAAAAAATGGAGGTTTATTGGCATGGAGGAAGTGTATATTCAGGAGGAGCATATCACACATTCTAGTTTATAATGTAGTAGCAACTATTAACCCTTTAAGAGAAGTTTGCAGAGAAGAATTCATAGCAGAAAATAGACCCTCATAATCGAGAGTTATGATTGCACGGGGGAGAAGAAGAAAATTGTATCCCTTTACCATTGATGTCAAAGGGGGAGAGAATTATTGGAAAATATGTGATGGCCCAAGGAGAGGAAAGAAAGCCATTGGTGGCTCATCCAAGAAGATGTGTGGAAGTAGCTTGAGGATTGGCCATCAATGTGGAGAAGTGAAGAGGTGTTGACATCAATGTCAAGGGGGGATATTATTGGACAATTGACATTATCTATCTAGCTAGTGGCAGTAAGTGTGATGGAATTGATGTCAACACCCATGCTGGGAGATGTGTTGGGTAGTTGGCATTTCCTGATAGTTAGCAAGTGTGTTGGAATTAATGTCAACAATATTAGCATGGATATATGTGCTAGCATGATGTTAGGCAAGACAACATTGATGTTCACTAGGCTAGTTGTGATAGAAGCAGATGCGAGCATTAATGTGCTTGGTGTATCAAGCTCGGTGAGAGTCCTATGGTTGCTGTGGTATCTTGTAGAAAGTCATCATAGTAGAAAACTTATTGGGAAAGTCATACAATGATGGATATGATGGTTGGGAGTCCCATATTTTGGAGGAGATTGTGCCTCAAGAGATCAACTCAGATACTCTTGGAGTTAGCATCGTTGGTTATTACTCGAAAAGCGATTTCAAATGGTATGTTGAAGTCCATGAATGGATCATAAGATCAAAAGTTATTGATAGCCAAAGTAAGGATGTCGAAGTACTTAGAAGCATGCCGAATTTTGGAATAGAGAAGCAGGCCAAATTTCAGAACCAGGAAGCAGGCCAAATTTTGGGACCTCGGAGAGTTTGAATATCAGGATGTTGAAAGGTTAGTATATCGGCAACAGGCCGAATATTGAAACCTTGAATTTCAGTGTCTCAGTGAATCAAAAGGCTGGAATATCAGAACCTTGGAGGTTTGTAACTTAAGAACTTAGGAGTAGGCCGAATTTCAGAACTTCCGATCTTCGGACATCAGAAGGAAAAATATTGAAACCCCTCGGAACTTCGGAGGGTCGAAGTCTTAGTCAAGCAGAAGTAGGCTGAATTTCAGACCCCGAATTTCTGAACCTTGGGGCCTCGTAACTTCTTATTGATTCATTCTTTTAAAAGCATCAATGGATGTAGGTAGTGTTGGCATTATGGCACAAGTTTGGAGCTATGGCACAGGTGTTGTCCTTGATGGCAACTCTCTCTGGTGATAGATCTCAGTTCAGGCTTTCAAAATGAAGGAAAATACATATACGCATGTTCACCTAGACTAAGGCGCGTATACACGCGGGTTAGACTCTACAAAGGCGCGTATGCATGTACATGCAATTTCACGCAAGGAAAAGCGCGTATATGTTGGAGAACTTGCCTTTGGTCAGTGGTAGTTAGTCCTTGGTACCTGAACCTATGGTTTTGGACCATGGTATCTCGTCAGAAGTGTTGACCCCAAGTATTGGGTCCATGGTATTGTTTTATTATGGTTTTGGACCGTGGTATTGTGAAATGCCTAAGACTATAAAAGGGGAAGGATATCATTTGGCAAAGAATCATCTGAATTAATTGAATATCTAACAAGTGCTAGATCTGAAATATTGGTGATTGGGGTTATCGTGCAGATCTGGATTTGAATGAAGGAGGAACCGTAGCGCAACGAGAAAGATAAGTTCTATTGATGGGTCATAATCTTAAGGCTTGAATGATAGTATCTTTGTATGATTTTGATCTATTATATGTGGCGCATGCTTGATCTATAAATCTGATACTCTGGGCTAATCAGTGTCTGAATTTTGAAAGAGTGAATTATCCTTTATAGATCTATACGCAGGTTCAGTGAAGCGAAGGCACGTATACATGCTGTTTTGGTAAGGGAAAGAAGCATATACACAGGTTTGGTTTGACACAGAGGCGTATACATGTAGGTTTCTCAATAGTGAAGTAGTGTTATGAAACCAGTTCAAGAAAAGATAGAAAAGAAAGATCAACGCCTTAGAATTCAGCCTCTTCGAGGGGGCAACCTCCTTTACATTACATAAATGAACAATTCTTGGATGATACGAATGACAAAACCTCCTTTCTATATATAGGAGTCTAAGGAGTCACAATATAATCCAGCCGACCTAACAATAATAATATAAAGCCACAAAAATAATAATAGAGGGATTCTATGGGGCACAGAAATAACAATATGTGGGTAATAGGGGCACAACAATATAAATAAGGGGTATAACTACAATAGTAATGGGGTAATCACTAGTATTATAGGGACCCAACATGTCCCTCTCCTTCAAAAAAGTGTTGTCCTCAACGCTTGAGCAGTTCTGGATACTTCTGCATAAAATTCTCATCCTCCCATGTGGAATCTTCAGCGGATAAGTTCTTCCACTTGATAAGATACTCTGAAATTGATCGATTTCGTAGCTGTCGAGTTCTTGTTTCTGTGACTGCTTCCGGTTCCAATATAATTTTTCCTTCCTCGTCAAGTTCTGGCAATATTGTTTGAACTGGGATCTTGTCGCCTATAACCTTCTTTAAACATGAAACATGGAAAACTGGGTGCAATCGAGAAGCTGCAGGAAGCTCCAATTTGTATGCCATAGTACCAATCTTTTCCAACACCTTGTACGGACCATAATACTTTGGTGATAATTTATTATCCTTCTTAGCTTGCTTTAGGGACATTTTCTTATATGGTTGTAGCCGTAGGAATACCCAATCACCTACATCAAAACTTCTTTCACTGCGATGTTGATCTGCCTGTTGTTTCATTCTATTTTGTGCCAACACGAGGTTATCCTTTAAGAGTTGGAGGACTTGTTGTTGATGTTCGATGTGATGTTCCACTGCCTGAACCTTAGAATTTTCTCTTAAATATGATGTGATTGATGGTGGTTGGTACCCATAAAGTGCCATAAATGGGGTCATTTTTGTTGCTGTATGGAAGGAAGTGTTATACCACCATTCAGCCAGAGGCAACCATTTGACCCATTGTGTCTGTTTATCAGATACAAAGCAATGAAGATATCCTTCCAAACATTTGTTTACTATCTCAGTTTGCCCATCAGATTGAGGATGATAAGATGAGCTATGAGCTAACTGAGTACCAAGACAAGAAAATAATTCTGTCCAAAAATTTCCAGTGAAAATGGGATCTCTGTCACTTACAATAATCTTTGGGTTTCCATGTAGCTTTTGAACTGTTTCCATAAATGCAGTAGAAACTGTACTGGCTTTAAATGGATGTGATAATGCACAAAAGTGTGCATACTTGGTAAGTCTGTCAACTACCACCATGATGACACTCTTTCCCTCAGACTTGGGTAAACCTGTGATAAAATCCATTGAAACCTCCTCCCAAAGTTGGCTTGGAATGGATAAAGGTTGTAATAGACCCGGTGTCTTAATTGTTTCAACTTTATTTTGTTGGCAAACCAAACATTCCGCTACAAACTTTTGAATATCTGATTTAAGGCCATCCCAAAAAAATTCCTTCTTAACCCTGTGGTAAGTTTTTAAAAATCCTGAGTGCCCTCCTAAGGGAGAAGTGTGCAATTCCATAAGAATCTTTTGTTTTAGCTGGGAATTCTTACAGAGGTATAAGCGATCTTTGTACCATAACAAATCATTTTGCCAGCTAAATGTATCAGAAGTACTTGAATCTTGTTGTAGCTTTCGAATAAGTGCCAACACTTCTTCGTCATTCTTCCATTCCTCCTTTGCTTCATTTATCCAATCTGGTTGGATAATAGAAATGGCACACAACAATGCTTCCATATCCTCATCCTTTCTTGAGAGTGCATCTGCCACCACATTTTGCTTCCCTTTTTTGTAGATGATTTCAAAGTCATAACCCAACATCTTTGTGACCCACTTTTGTTGCTCTTCAGAGGATAATCTTTGTTCTAAAAAGTATTTAAGGCTATCATGATCCGTTTTTACCTTGAAGTGTCTTCCCATTAGGTAGGGTCGCCATTTCTTAAGTGCATGGAGTATTGCCAACATTTCCTTCTCATAAATAGCTTTGCTTAAAAACTTTCCCTTGATTGGACGACTTTCAAAAGCAATGGGTCTTTCATCTTGCATTAGAACAGCACCAATTCCATTTCCTGAAGCATCACATTCCACAATAAAGGTTTTTGTGAAGTCCGGTGTAGCTAAGACTGGTGCTTGGCACATTGCCTCCTTAAGATGTTTAAAGGCCTTTGTTGCTTCCAGAGTCCATGAAAATGAATCTTTCTTCAATAATGTTGTTAGAGGTGCTGCTATTCTCCCATAATTCTTAACAAACTTGCGATAATACCCTGTCAACCCAATAAATCCTCGCAGATGCTTTATGGATGTGGGGATTTTCCATTCCTTAATGGCTTTAATTTTGCTAGGGTCTACCTTAACTCCTTCATGAGATACAATATGACCCAAATATTCCACCTCCTGGACTCCAAAGAAACATTTGGATCTTTTTGCATATAATTGTTTCTCCTCCAATAGTTGTAGCACCTTGTCAACATGTTCAACATGATCCTTCCAAGACTTGCTGTAGATTAGTATATCATCAAAAAATACTAACACAAATTTTCTAAGGAATGGTTTGAAAATTGAATTCATCAAACCTTGAAATGTTGAAGGTGCATTGGTAAGGCCAAAAGGCATGACCAAAAATTCATAATGACCCTCATGAGTTCTAAATGCCGTTTTCGGAATGTCTTCAATCTTCATTCTGATTTGATGATATCCCGAACGAAGATCCAACTTGGTGAAGTAAATTGATCCATGCAATTCATCCAGTAATTCATCAATGATAGGAATGGGGAACTTATCTTTAATAGTGAGCTTGTTGAGCTCCCTATAATCTAGACACATGCGCCATGATCCATCCTTCTTGTGCACCAATACTACTGGAGCTGAGAAAGAACTTTGACTTGGTTGAATTATACCAGCCTCTAGCATTTCTGCAACCATACGTTCAATTTCACTTTTTTGGACATATGGATATCTGTACGGCCTGATGTTTGGAGGAACACTTCCTGGAATCAGATGAATAGCATGATCATGATCACACATAGGTGGGAGACCTTTGGGAGTCTCAAATACCTTGGAATGATTGTCCAGGACTTTTTGGAGATCTGGAGAAATAGATGATTCCAATGTGGAAACATCTAGCGAACATAATTGTGCAATTACACCTCTTTGCTCCTTTTTTAGAAGCTTTGTAATGCCATTAGAGCTGATTATCTTTCCTGGTTTCCCTGCAATACCCCTTAATTAATCTTCCTTTCCTTCCACAGAAAATTTCATGAAAAGTTCTTGAAAATTAAAAGCTATTGTACCCAAGGATTGTAGCCATTGGACTCCTAGTACAACATCAGCACCTCCCATTGGAATGGAAAGCATTGGGCTAGTCAATACATATTTTCCCATGGATAGCTTGATATTATGGCACTTTCCAGAACAATTTATTGTTCCTCCATTTGCAATCATCACTTGACACTCTGGTGCTGGATATAGGAAGCAATTCAATTCTTTTGCTACCCTACAATGAATAAAATTGTGGGTGCTTCCTGAATCAATCAACACTATTACCTTTTTCTTCTTGATTTGTCCTTCTATCTTGATGGTTTGAGGAGTGGTAATTCCCGCCAATGCATTACAAGATATGGTCAGGTTTATTTGTTCTTCATCTAGGCTTTGTTCCTGTAATATATCCTCTTCTTTTGACCTTTCTTGCTCCTTTTCTTCTTCCTCTTCACAATCTATGTAGAATAATTTCTTCTCAGCACACTTATGACCTTTTGTGTATTTGCTATCACAATTGTAACAAAGCCCTTTTGCTCTTTTTTTTCCAATTGTTGTGGTGTCAACCTTGTAGGTTGTGGAAGACTATGGGCAACAACACTTCCGTCTTTATAGTTGTGAATGGTATGCTTCCTAGTTGCCATAATTTTGCTTTCCATTTTTCTTGCTAACCTGAATGCCTTTTCTAATGAATCAGGTTCCCAAAGGCGCACATCATGTTGGATATTATCCTTTAAAGACCCTATGAACACATCAATCCTATGCTCCTCTGGAATATCTTTTACCCTTATGTTCAATTTTTGGAACTCAATGTGCTCCATTATTGAACCCTTTTGTTTGAGACTTATCAATTGGCTAAAAAAAGTGTTGCTTTTTGTATCCTCATAATGTGCTATCAATTCTTCCGTAAAAATTGCCCAAGTGATAAACTGTTTACGAGAACAAATCCATTGATACCATACAAACTGATTTGGTTCCAAATATAAAGTTTCCATACGTACCTTTTGTGTGTTTTGCACATTATTGAGATCGAAGAATTGCTCCATCTGTAATATCCATGTGGCAGGATCCTTGCCATCAAACTTCCTCATATCGATTTTTGGAACATGGTGAGTCTTCGATCCAACATTAGAGTCTATGGAATCATGATTAACATTTCTTTTGTTCTCATCATGAGTTTCCTTTAGTACTCTTTCACCCTTAGTGACTATTTCTTGTAGCAACTTATCCATCTTATCATCCATGACATCAATTTTAGCGTCCATGCCATTCACCTTAGCTTCCATGGCATCCATCTTAGCTTCTACACCTTTCTTTAAACCATCCATATTAGCTTCTACATCTTTCCTTAAACCATCCATTTTAGATTCTGTTGCTTTTTGTGCAAGTGACACTCGTTGCACTTGTTCTTGTAATTTTGATATATCATATATCATTTCTTCTTCTTCTTCATGAGTCATGCTAGAGCTTTCAGGCTCCTTACTAGGTGTTTGCATTTTCTTTCCTCGGGGCATCAGTTACCGATAATAATTATCTAATATGCCCTTTGAATTTCTTCAAAATAAATTTTCAAACCAAGCTTAAGCAAAAATTAAAGAAAATCTACACACCTTTTTTCACTTTGTAGGAGCTCGATATTGCCTCCGCTGTATCTCTGTACTTTCTGATTATCTAGTTCTGAATTTGTGACCTGTAGTATCCCTCTGTGTTCTCTTTCCAATGCCACAAGTCTGACCCAAATTGGATTCTCCAAGGAAGAGTTATGCGAAATCTCCCACAGTGACTTGATTATAGACTAGTTCAGTAGAGTGAACTTGTACGACGTGCCACGTGTCACTGTTTCAACCTTTGACTCTGAAAAATATATAAAAGAAAACTACAGTCCGTCCTCTTTCTGTACCTTCTTACGAAATTTCAATCCGATGCTCAGAAAGAAAGTTATGACGATTTTTCCCAGGTCACCTGTTTTGAGTGTAATTCAGGAGTCTGCAAAAAGACCAATTTCTTCAGATCATATCTCTGAAAATATCACGCGAAAAACTCTGAAATTCGGACCCAAGGTTCAGCGCGATTTCTTCTCAAATGGGTTTTTTTTGTGACTTCTGAAACGTCACAGAAAAAAAGTTATAGCGAAAATGCCACGATGACCTGTTTGGAGCAGTGAAACCCTAGAATCCAAAGCTCTGATACCAAATGTTATGAAACCAGTTCAAGAAAAGATAGAAAAGAAAGATCAACGCCTTAGAATTCAGCCTCTTCGAGGGTGCAACCTCCTTTACATTACATAAATGAACAATTCTTGGATGATACAAATGACAAAACCTCCTTTCTATATATAGGAGTCTAAGGAGTCACAATATAATCCAGCTGACCTAACAATAATAATATAAAGCCACAAAAATAATAATAGAGGGATTCTATGGGGCACATAAATAACAATATGTGGGTAATAGGGGCACAACAATATAAATAAGGGGTATAACTACAATAGTAATTGGGTAATCACTAGTATTATAGGGACCCAACAAGTAGCGTACATATCTTAATTTATGTTCTAGCTGCTTCTGTTTATTGCTGTAGTGGTTTGGGTTCAGAATTGGTGTGTGGTTATAATTACTGTGTTCTGGGTACAACTGTCAGAGAAGTGTTTATTTTTTATTCAGCTTTGAAAAAGGTGATTGGTTGATGCATAAATTCTTGATGCTTGATTGATGTGGATCTAGTCTGAGAATTTATGAAACGTGGTCCCTGGAAGAAAGATAAGGTTGTAGCCTTCTGTAGGCTAGCACCTACGTACTAGTATCTTGGATAGTGCGAAATATAAGGGGGTTGTAGCTCCCTTCCAGAGAAGTTGGAGAACGAGAGAGGGTTGTAGCTCTCTACAGGTTGCAGCCTGCGTACTGGTAAAGGACTACACCAGTACATTGTAAAAAGAAGTTTCTAATTAAAAGAAGATAGAGACAAATTGCAACAGGTGGTTTTCACCCACATTGGGTTTCCACCTTATATATTGTGTTCTTGTGCATGTGATTGTCTTCAGATCTGTTTTACTGTTTCTGGTTACTGTTTATTTGATCCTAATACTCAGATTAATGATCAACATCAGTAAGATAAATCAAATTATAAGTTTGCATTGCATACGCGGGTTTCCTTCTCTATAGTTGTGTATATACGCGATTTTATATAACTGAAGTAGCATATATGATCAGGGTTTGAAAAAGAAAATAAGTGACTTGATAATACTGATTCATCCCCCCTCTCAGTATTATTTTCAACAATTGGTATCAGAGCAGGTCCTTCTGAAGAAGCTTTATCGCTTGAAGGAAGATCCATCATCATGAGAAACTACGAGAGAGAAGCATCTATTAGGCCACCAATTTTTTATGGGACAAACTTCGCATATTGGAAGGTAAGAGTTACTGCATATCTTCAATCTCTTGGTGCAGAAGTCTGGGATATCATAGATACAGGGTACACTTTTCCATCAGCAACTCCTACAGATCCGGCTGAGAAGAAGAAATATGAAACAAATGCAAAGGCTGTCAATACTTTATTAGGATGTCTATCTCAATCAGAATTCGTGAAGGTTATGCAGTATAGATCCGTAAAAGAAATATGGGACAAGATTGTTCTGAGCTATGAAGGAGATGAACAGGTAAAACGAGCAAAACTTCAAACCCTCAGAATTCAGTATGAAAATCTCAGAATGCACAATGATGAAAGTGTGGCTAACTATTTCCTTCGTGTAGATGATATTGTTAATTGTATAAAAAATTTGGGTGAAGAAATAAAAGAGGCCGTTGTGGTTGAAAAGGTTCTAAGATCTTTGTCCCCTAGGTTTGAATCTAAAGTTTCTGCAAAAGAAGAAAAAGAGAATCTACGAAACCTTACCATGTCACAGCTGCACAAAATTCTGACTGCTTATGAAATGAGGGAAGGAGGACCATCAAACAGGAGAGAAGCTACCTTCAAGGCTTCAGGCAAAGGAGACTACTATGAGTCAGGACACATGTCAGAAGAAGAAGAAGAATCAAACTGTGTCAAGAACCTTCAACGAGGTGTTGGAAGATTCTGAGGTAAGTTACCTTTCAAATCCTTTGCTTGTGGAAGAATCGGTCACTATGTTTCCAAATGTCCTCATAAGGATAAGATTGACAAAGGGAAGGAACCCGTTAGATGGAACAAGAAACAATATGTAAATAAGAAAAGCTATTACACTCATGAAGACAGTGATGGACTCTCAAATAGTGATGAAGATGAACGAGGTAATAATTATAAAATTTTAATGGCTTTTGAAGATGATGATTACATGGATGCTATAGATGAAGAAGGTCTTTATGAAGAGATTTCTAAACTCAAAATTTATTTAGAAGAGAAAAATGTGATTATTGATTCTCTGCATTGTCAACTGGCTGAAAGGGAAAAACATCAAGAAAAATTGGAATGTGAAATTGTTGGTCTTAGAAAAGAGATTGAGAAAACAAAAGCTCTTAATCTTAAATTTGTTAAAGGATTTGAAACTCTGGATGAGATTATCAATGTGCAACGATCTCCACTAATCAAGACAGGTCTAGGACATAATGGAGAAGCATCTCAAGCATCCACCTCCAAAATTTATCTTGATGCAGCAAGGAGCGAGCAAAGGCGTAATAGAAATGATCAGGTAAATTAGGGATAGTTTACCTCAAGAGTGAACAAAGACTATCAGGAAAATCAAGGGCAATCTACTTTAAAGACAAACAGAAGCCACAACCAGCCACAGGTAAAATCTTCCCAATTTGCCTCAAGAATGGGTGTCAGTAGAAACTACAATCGGTTGGTTGATAGATTTGATAATCGCAGGAGTTTCTTCAATGGCCAATGTTTCTCTTGCCATAAATTTGGCCACAAAGCAGCTCAATGTGTTGCCTATAAGACAATCATGACTAGAGAAGCTCAAAAACAAAGAAGTATGACTAGAATCACGAAAAGGACCTATAACAACTTTTCCGCCCTTGAAAATGAAATGGAATGTTCTATTTGTAATAACTTCGGTCATGAAGATTCTGAATGCAGGAGCAGGTTTTGGAAGACAACTCAGAAGGAACAAACCTCAAGTGCCAGAACATGGAGAATGAAGGAACTACAACCAGAAAGATGTGGGATAGCTTTATTTGCAGAAGGATAGGAAAATCAATGGTACATCGACAGTGGATGTTCGAAGCATATGACGGGTGATAAAGAAAAACTTCAATCATATAGTGCTTTAGAAAAAGGAAAGAAAGTTTCTTTTGGAAATGATACCCCTGCAGTCATAAAAGGAAAAGGCACTGTTCAGTTGAAAGAAAAAGTTAAAGCTGGAAATGTTTTGTATGTTGATGGCTTGAAGCATAATCTGCTGAGTGTCAGTCAGAGGTGTGATCAAGGAACTGAGGTAATATTTCGATCAAATGGATGTAGTGGTTGATGAAGAAGGAAAAATTCCTAGGCAAGTAAATTATGAAAATATCGAATAGGATGAAGACCATCCTTCAAATCAGACTGATGATGAAGAAGAACCTCAAGAGGCACTAGAGGAACAGACAAGGATAGAAGAGAAGACTCCATCCAGATACGTTCAGAACAATCATCAAGAATATCAAATTTTGGGGCAGAAAGAGGCAGGTATACAAACAAGGAGAAGAATTGCAGAAGCCTCAAGCTATTTGGCATTGCTCTCCTCCACTGAACCACAAAATGTAAAAGAGGCATGCAAAGATGAATGCTGGGTCAAGGCAATGGATGAAGAACTTGAGCAGATCGAAAAGAATAACACTTGGGAGTTGGTTCCTAGACCAAAAGATAAGAATGTCATAAGGACAAAATGGATCTTTAAAAACAAGTTGAATGACAATGGGGAAGTGATTAGAAACAAGGCCATACTTGTTTGTAAAGGGTACGCTCAACAAGGAGGAATAGACTTTGAAGAAACTTTTGCTCTCGTTGCTAGACTTGAGGCCATCCGAATGTTCCTTGCTTTCTCAAGCTTTCAGAAGTTCAAAGTATTTCAAATGGACGTGAAATCAACCTTTTTGAATGGAGTCTTAGAAGAAGAGGCTCCAAGGGCTTGGTACTACCGTTTGGACAAATATCTTCATCAACAAGGTTTTTCAAAAGGATCAGCAGCTAGCAATCTTTATATAAAAATTGAAAATGACAAATTGCTAATACTTGTTGTGTATGTAGATGATATTATCTTTGGCATCAATGAAGAAGCTATGAGTCAAAGCTTTGCCTTGGTGATGCAGAAAGAATTCGAAATGTCTTTGCTTGGAGAACTGACATATTTTCTTGGATTGCAAATCCAACAAAATGAAGGCGGTATCCTTTTGTCTCAAACCAAGTATCTTAAACAGATCTTGAAGAAATATGGCATGGAATATGCAAAACAAATATGTACCCCCATGGTTACAGGATGCAGCCTCAGTGCAAATGATGAATCAGCAGTAGTGCATCAACCAACCTATAGATCTATGATTTGAAGTCTACTTTATTTGACAGGTACCCGACCAGACATCATACATGCAGCGGGAATAGTTGGAAGATTTCAAGCAAATCCTAAGGAAACTCATCTTCAGGCAGTTAAGAGAATCTTCAAGTACCTTCAAGGAACTCAAAACTATGGCTTATGGTATCCTAGAGATACATATCTCACACTTCATGCTTATACAGATGTAGATTGGGCCGGAAGCATGGATGATAGGAAGAGCACAAGTGGTGGTGCATTCTTCATGGGTTCCAGATTAGTATCTTGGTTCAACAAGAAACAGAGTTCGATTGCTTTAGCTACAGCTGAAGCGGAATATGTGGCTGCTGCATATTGCTGCACTCAACTCCTTTGGATGATGCAGACCTTGCAAGGTTTTCAAATCACTTGCACACCACCTATCTCCATCTTATGTGATAATAAAAGTGCAATCAACATTTCAAGGAACCCAGTCATGCATTCAAAGACCAAGCACATACCGATCAAGTATCACTTTCTTCGGGAACAAGTGTTGGAACAAAAGGTCAAATTGGAGTATGTTCCTTCTAAGGAACAAGTTGCTGATATTCTCACTAAACCACTGCCCAGGGAAACTTTTGAATACCTCAGACAGAAGCTGGGAGTAGTTGATGCATCATCTTGCTGTTAAATTTTGTCTGTTTCAGAGAAAAATGGGTGTACGTGAGTTTCCTGAGGAGGATCTGCGTACATACGCAGGTTTGTGCAAAGACAGTTGCATATATGTAGGTTTGATGGATATCAGTAGGGACAGGCTCTGGTTGAAGATATTCTAATATGGGTTTGACAGAGACCATCCGGCACAGGTTCAGGGGGAGCAGATAAACTTGTAATGATGCATTGTTGGCATTATCTTAGAAGCTTTTGGTTCTAGTTCACAACTGTGGTTGGTTTCAAGTGGAACAAAGGCAGAGGGAAAACAGAAGGAAATCTTGGTTGCTGATCTGAATGGTGATTGACAAATGCTACTGATATCAGTTATTAGTGACTTTCATAAGTCTTGCTCTAGTTATTTCATCTCTATGTCATGTATCTCTTTTAAGGTGTCAAGGTCATGTAACGGCCTATTTTGGTTTCCACACTATGCCTGGGATAAAGATGTAATGTACTTGGTTGTCATATGTAAATTTCTGATGTATCCCCACTTGGTTGGGTGATGGATGTATGTATTGAGTCCTTTGGTGATAGGAAGGTCCTTTGTGTTGTATAAGTCATGTTTCTTCTTGAAGAACATCTTTTTGCAGATCTTGCCTACAGTCAGGGGGAGCATGGTCAACACAGCAGGGCCAAGGTTTCAGCATGTACTCAGGGGGAGCATAACCCTTTTCTCTTGATGACAAATGGGGATAATGACTTTGCGGATCTTCTGGTTTCCATCAAGTCCAAAGGGGGAGATTGTTGGCATTATGGCACAGGTTTGGAGCTATGGCACAGGTGTTGTCCTTGATGGCAACTCTCTCTGGCAACAGCTCTTAGTTCAGGCTTTTAGAATGAAGGAAAAGACATATACGCATGTTCACCTAGACTAAGGCACGTATACATGTGGGTTAGACTCTACAAAGGCGCGTATGCGTATACCGCACTTTCACGCAAGGAAAAGCGTGTATATGTTGGAGAACTTACCTTTGGTCCGTGGTAGTTAGTCCTTGGTACTTGAACCTATGGTTTTGGACCATGGTATCTCGTCAGAATGACCCCAAGTATTGGGTCCATGGTATTGTTTTATTATGGTTTTGGACTGTGGTATTGTGAAAGGCCTAAGACTATAAAAGGGGAAGGAGATCATTTGGCAAAGAATCATCTAAATTAATTGAATATCTAACAAGTGCTAGATCTAAAATATTGGTGATTGGGGTTATGGTGCAGATCTGGATCTGAATGAAGGAGGAACCGTAGCGCAATGAGAAAGATAAGTTCTATTGATGGGTCATAATCTTAAGGCTTGAATGATAGTATCTTTGTATGATTTTGATCTATTATATGTGGCGCATGCTTGATCTATAAATATGATACTCTGGGCTAATCAGTGTCTGAATTTTTGAAAGAGTGAATTATCCTTTATAGATCTATATGCAGGTTTAGTGAAGTGAAGGCGCGTATACACACTGTTTTGGTAAGGGAAAGAAGCGTATACGTAGGTTGGCTTTGACACAGAGGCGTATACACGCAGGTTTCTGAACAGTGAAGTAGCGTACATATCTTAATTTATGTTCTAGCTGCTTCTGTTTATTGCTATAGTGGTCTGGGTTCAGAATTGGTGTGTGGTTACAGTTACTGTGTTCTGGGTACAGCTGTTAGAGAAGTGTTTATTTTTGATTCAGTTTTGAAAAAGGTGATTTGTTGATGCAGAAATTCTTGATGCTTGATTGATGTGGATCCAGTTTGAGAATTTATGAAATGTGGTCCTTGGAAGAAAGAGAAGGTTGTAGCCTTCTATAGGCCAACACCTACGTACTAGTATCTTGGCTAGTGAAAAAGCTAAGGGGGTTGTAGCTCCCTTCCAGGAGAAGCTGGAGAACGAGAGAGGGTTGTAGCTCTCTGCAGGTTGTAGCCTACGTATTGGTAAAGGACTACACCAATACATTGTAAAAAGAAGTTTCTAATTAAAAGAAGATAGAGACGAATTGCAGTAGGTGGTTTTCACCCACATTGGGTTTCCACCTTATATCTTTTGTTCTTGTGCGTGTGATTGTCTTCATATCTGTTTTACTGTTTCTGGTTACTATTTATTTGATCCTAATACTCAGATTAATGATCAACATTAGTAATATAAACTAAATTATAAGTTTGCATTGCATACGCGGGTTTCCTTCTCTGTAGTTGCGTATATACGTGATTTTATCTAACTGAAGTAGCGTATATAATCAGGGTTTGAAAAAGAAAATAAGTGACTTGATAATACTGATTCACCCCCCTCTTAGTATTATTTTCAACAGGGAGAAGGTATTTACAAAGGAAATCATTGCAAAACCAAGGACCAAGGGACCCTTTCTCTCTCCTTTGACAGGAGACATGATAGTAGTTGATTGTCCCTCAGGAGTTGATGGTGGCAGATGAAATCAACATGACGTGGTTGTATGAAGGACATGTGGTAGTCAGATTCAACATTATTGAGTGGCCTAATGGGGAAAATACTAGTGACACGTGTCACCACTAAGGAGACAAATAGTGGGGATGATGACAAGAGAATGACATCATCCTGGAAGTATATCGGAGGTCAGAATTTCAGAAACTCCTCTATAATTGCATTTTGAGAACGTATCGATATTAGGGAGCTTTGATGTGTTTGACACTTGGTCATGGAGCCCAAAGAACCAAGGGTGTATAACAGGGTTTAGCATCTAATTGTTGAGGAGACGCCATGTGGGAAGTATATTTCAGAGGTTGGAATTTCTTGAACTCCTCTATAATTCCATTTTCAAAAGGTTCTGATACTAGGGAGCTCTAATGTTGTTGGCACTTGGTCATGGAGCCCAAAGAATTAAGTGCGTAGAGCGAGAAGACAACGAGATAGACCCCTGACAGGATCCTGAAGACCTTAACACCTAAGTTCTATGCCACTGGTCACAACACTCGATCCTATGGTGAAAAAAAATAAGAGGCAAAGCAAAAGGGGTAGAGGCTAGACTCAGAATTTTGGGTTCTCATAATATCGTAATATCACCTTAATTAAAAATTGTGATATGTGGGGCTCCAAACTTATAGCACAAAGGTGTATCAAGGATGAATGAGTTGAAAAATAAGTAAATTTTCATAGTAAGGCTAGTCTTTAGGAGTAATGGCGATTGTAGAGATTGTCGAGTCAAGGCAAGAAGGACCACAATTGCACAAATTCTTTAATGAAGTCAATAACGACTATCGTAGGCAGGAGATAGAGACAAAGAGGACCAGGATTTACAGAAGCAACAATTGACCCAGAACAACCATGCTTGAACTTTGTTGCATACTATAAGGAGTCAGTCATGAGCTGAGAAAAGCCATCCTTGATCTTGCTTCTGTGCTACGAGAAATTGAAAGAAGATAAGAGCCTCAGTTAGAGGAGATTTATTCACAGAAAGAACAAGATCCTTGTTGGAATGTGTAGGATTGAATGATATTTAATTTTCAGCACAATGAATCACACAGAGACTCATTCTCCAAATTAATTGTACTACAACCACAGTTGGTGAGTGAATGAAGCCCATTCTTTGATTTAATGTTGCAATGACAGAATTCAAGGGACACAATAACAAGATGGAGAATCCATGCAAGAGTACACTCACGTAGTGTAAATGGCTGAGTGATGGATGACAGAGACAACACCAATCACTCTGTATCAGTGAAATAAGACCCAAGATTGCACTAGAGCAATGTGGGGGGAAAGAAACATTGTTGCTAGTGATCTATGTTAAGAGAGATCTGTGGGTGTTTGTGCACTGCTGAGGAGAGGCCAAGTCTATGAATGCTACGGAGAGAGGCTGAGAGTGCCTATTAAGAGGAAAGAGACACCGAGAGAGCATGTGCTGCTATTTGAGAGGCCGAGAGAGTCGGTGCTGTTGTGTGAGCTTGAGATAGCTGATGCCACTGTGTGAGATTGAGTGAGCCTATGCTACAACGAAGAGGTTGAGAGTGCCTATGTGGAGGAAAGAGGCTGAAAGTGCCAAAGGAGAAGAAGAAGGTTGAGTGCTGAATGTATGTTGTTGAGAGCACATGGCTGAAAATAATATGATGCTGTGGTGTGGACAGAGTGCTCAGAGAGCTGTAATGGGTTACTATTGTTGAGAAAAATAGTGGGTTGCTGCAAAGTGAGCAGAGGACAAAGTGTAGTGTGGGATGAGTAGTGGAATGTTTATTTAGGATAACAAAGCTGATATCAGGTAGAGTAGCTTTCATCTAAAAAGAACATTAATTCCTTATTAAGTGTGGGCTGGAGCCTACATACTGGAATTTGGTGCTTCCATCTCTAGTGGGTGTTTGAGAAGGCTTAGGGATTGGTGCCTCCTACAAGTTGGTGCTTTCATAAATCCAAGGAGAAGCAAGTTTGTCCTTGCAAAAAATCCATGAAGTTGGTGCTTCAGATGATGCTTCTAGTATGTTGATCAGGTGTCTACAAAAGGAGGGAGTTGGTGCTTCCTGCTAATGGGTTCCATCAAACAATCAAAGGGAGTTTGTGCTTCCTATGAGTGGTGGCTCATAACTAGATTGATGTAAGAGAGTATATGCTCTCATTTTTAATTCAATAACAACAACAAGCTTTGGTGGATTTTTCCCGGAAGGGTTTCCACGTTAAACCTTCATGTCTCATGTGTTTTTTGCTCATGATGTGTATGCTTGTATTAGTTGATATGGTTGTTGTTATCGTTTGTTAATGGTTGATCTCATATAATGGATGCCAAATTTGTGAGTAAAGATAAATTGGCACAAAAATTAAAGCTATTATTAATATTGATTCATCCCCCTCTAAGTATTAACATTGTTTCGAATAAAGTTTTCATATGGTTTTCACTGCTATGGAGTTGTAGATAAATTCCTAAGAGCATGTTTGGATCCCAACCTATCCATCACCCTGAGACCATTTCCATGCAAATATATGGCAACCGAGATGTGAGAGGGCATAAACCTAGCCACATGTAGGTAATACAACCTCATGGTTTTGTTGAGAGATTATGAGCCATAATTTGTATATTAATGAGAATCCCTTGGTTGTTAGACAATATAGTGGAGACATCCAATCCATCGTGAGTAGGACAACCCTTCTTCGACCGATAGAGAGGATGGAGTAACCAGAAATTATACCACACAGAAGGGATGATGCACGGTTCTATGGCCATTTAAGGCACATCAAGTTCAACATATGAGGACCTCCAAATGGTTTACACTCCCTTGACGCTTTCGTCCTACTCCACCATGTGTAATTTTGCTCACCACCCTCAAGGCCCGCCATCTTTTTGGCCTCCCAATTTTACGTATGGTCATTATTGCTACACTGCCCATAAAAACTTATGGTCGGGGCCTGTTTCCGAAACAAGGCTAAGGTTGGATTGTTTTTCCAGAAAACACCCCATTAAGGAGGTTAGAGAAGAAGTTTCAATCAGAATTTGCACAATATACTGCAAGTTTAGGCCAAAATGCACTATTTTGCAAAATAATATAAGTTTGAGGCGAATGAAATTGAACTTTGATGTAAGACTTGAAGAAAAAAAAACCTTGAAAAAACTATATCATTGGAAAAGAGCAATAAAATGAATTAATAAAGGCTAAGAATGGTTTAATAGTATGCTTATAAGGATTTCCTTTTACGTGGATAACTTGGGGATGGACATTTAAAATAGTGATAGATAGAGCATAAAGGCTATTTTTTTATTTTTATTTTGTTTTAATCAATTTTATGAAATTTATGAAAATTTTGAAAATATTAAAATAAATATTTTTTTGTTTTTGATTTTTCAATGTAATTGTAATGTGGTTTTAAATTGAATAGTAAGATATATAAATTATATTAAAAATATATATATTTTTTAAATGTTGATTGTTATTGTATATTGTTTTTTTTACGCTATATAATGTTATATGTATGGCTTTTGATTATAATTGAAAGAAATAATTCCATAAAAATAAATAAAAACTAGATATAAACAAGTGTAATATAAAATTTATTAAACTCCTTTTATGATAAAATTTTAATGTAATATTAGTTTAAAATTATATTAAAGTATGTTTAATTCACATCTATATTTTAGTTTTATATATATATTATTTAAAATTGTTAGAGATAATGGAGAATATCTCAGAATAGTGAGTTAGTTCACGAGACCTCAAGATAGGAATTAGTTTCTATTTCTTAGGTTATGGTTCTAAATTCCCTAAATCTATGATTGCTATATAATGTGTGATGTACATGGACAATGTAGAGTGTTATTCAGAGCCAGACTCTCTTGGTTCAAATTCTCCTTCATTAGAGCTAACTAGTGGGTTCTTTTTATTAATTCCAACATCACTTTTTAACATGGTATCAGAGCTGCAGGATGGAGGAACCTGTACGCTAAGTGAAGGATTTGAAAGGCGCAACTGAGGAAAAATTGTCATGTCCATTTTGAGGAAAAATCATGCCAATCGCACAGTGAGCCTTCATGCACTTTGTTTTGGCCGACCGTCGTGGGATAATCTTGGATAGTTGCTACAATATTTGCGAATACGTGGTGCTAAATCACACTGACTGCGCAAACAAAAAAGGGACTACGTCTTGGCAGTGGCTGCCAAGAGAAGGCTGCGTGGACGCCGAGGTTTGTAGAAAGACCGAGGCTTGTGGAGAGGTTGTGGAGAGGCCGTGAAGGAAGCCATAGTGGTGCGTATTCGCTATGAGATCAAACAACATTGGAGACCGTTTATCACAAACACTGTCTTTCATATAGATCTGGGGTAAATCTAACAATATTATATATATATATATATATATATATATATATATATATATATATATATATATATATATATATATATATATATATACTTATCAATTTTATTTTTATTTCCAAGATGAATAATCAAATGATTGAAGCATACTTGAATGAGAATAACAAGCTCGATGGATCCAATTATGCGAATTGGAAATTCAAGATGCAAATTCTACTAGAAGTGTAGAGTGCTTGGACGATTGCAAATGGGGATGAGAAGAAGCCAACAGCTAGATCAACATTAGTCCCAAATTGGGAGAAGTGAGAAAGTAAAGAAAGGACACTGCTGAAGATGTCAATGAAGGACTGCATCATACCACATATCATAGAATGTAAATCAACAAGAAAAATTTGGGGAATTTTGAAGGATTTGTAATGAGATCAGGAATACAAATCGTCTTCTATTCTTGAAGAGCAAGATCTTATCCATAAATATGGAGGAGAATGAAATAGTTGCTACCTTCATAGCGAGGATCAAATATCTGAAGAACAAATTAGCAGACATTGGTGATACAGTTGAAGATACAGATCTAGTAACCATTACCATGAATGGTGTGACAGATGACTACCAAATGTTCATCACTGGGATAAATGTGAGAGAGAAAATCCCGAATTTTGAAGAGCTGACATGAATACTGATGCAAGAAGAAGAAAGAAGATCGAATTTGAAGCCCTAGAGTGCTGATCTTGCATTGATGGTGAAGAAGAACTTCTTCAAAGGAAAAGGAAATCCGCAACAAAAAAACAGAGGAAACTCATAGAAAAGACCAAATTAGACGCAAGGTATGCATCTGAATAGAAAAAACTCTATAATTAAATGCTTTTATTGTGGAAAACTTGGTCATATTGCTAAGGAGTGTAGGAAGAAGCAATATCATGAACAATAGCAGAAGAAAAAATGACATGCATGTTATCTCGTGAATGATAATCATGAGAAAAACTTTAGATTGTTCATGGCAGAATTTGATGAGAATGTTGATGCAGACATTGGTATGTAGGTTTGGGAGCATCAACACATATGACATGGAACAAGCAATGGTTCGAAGATTTTAAAGAAATCAACAATGGAGCACAAATCTACCTATGTTATGATATAAGTCATCAGATCAAAGGGTGTGGAAAAATTTATGTCATTTTACCTAATGGTACTTTAAGACAAATTCATAATGTCATGTATGTGCCCAGTGTAACAAAGAACTTGATTTCTGTATCCATGATTATAGATCAAGATCTTAAAGTTGAATTTTTAAATCTAACTATTATATTAAAGATTTGCTAGATGGCATGAAGACTATTGCTACAGGAATTCGAATAGGAGGTCTGTAGAAATTGGATGTAAGACTAGCACCAGTTCAAGCTTTGAAAACAATGAGTTTGACTACAAAAGAGCTGTGGTATCAGAGATTTGGTCATATCAACTATAATGATCTGTTGTTACTTCAGAAAAAAGGAAATGGTAAGATATCTTCCTATTGTAAAACAAGTGCATAATGATTTTGATGCTTGTACATTGGGAAAGATGCATAGAGAGGAATTCCCTGTTCGGTAGAGAAGAAATAGAGAGACATACTTGAATTAGTGCACACAGATCTTTGTGGACCCATGCAAACAAAGTCATTAGGAGTTGCACTGTATTTTTTACTATTTATTGATGATTGCAAAAAGTTTTCTTGGGTATATTTTTTGAGTAAGAAAAGTCACACATTTGAATACTTTAAGCAGTTTAGAAACATGATTGAGAAGCAAACGGGGAAGCATATAAAAATTCTTCACTATGATCAAGGGGGAGAATACAGGAAGGATGAGCTTATCAAGTATTGTAAAGACCATGGGACAATATAGCAATTTACAGTACCCCATACTCCTTAGCAGAATGGAGTAATGGAAATAAAGAACAAAACATTAGTGGAATGTGTTAGGATCATGTTGAAAGGTAAGGATCTTTCGAATGGTTTTTGAGCTAAAGCACTGAATGCTGCAGTTTATTTGAAAAATAAGAGTTGTACAAAGAGTCTTGAGTTTAAAACTCCTTATGAAGCATTATATGGATTTAAACCTGCAGTTAAAAATTTAAGAGTGTTTGGGTCTAAAGCATTTGCCCATATTCCAAAGGAAGATAGAAGAAAACTAGATTCAAAAGCCATTATATGTACCTTTATAGGGTATTGTTGACAATATAAATCTTATAGATTATTTAATTCCTCTACTCATAAGATTTTTGTTAGTAGAGATGTCATATTCCATGAGCAGGATCATGAAGAATTTGATAAGCACAATGAAGAATGCGATATTCCATTCTTGGTGGAAGAAAGTGAAGAAACATGAAACAATCAGGATCAATAGACAAAGGCAAAAGATGAACAACAACAGATACAACATCAACAACAACAACTGTAGAAGCAGGAAGGAAAAGAAGATGATGTAGCTATCAATCCATGTCTAGAAAATGATGATTAAACAAGGTTTGAAGCTACCCCACCACTCAGGAGATCATGTAGGAAAGCTCAATTACCTGCAAGATATAGGGAAAATGCTTTTATAACTAGTATGATGAACGTTGTTGAACCTTCTAGTTATAAGGAAGAAAATGAATGTAGTGAATGGAAAACAACTATGGAACATGAATATGAATCTATAATTAGGAACAACACTTGGGAGTTGGTTGAACTTCTTAGAGGGAAACAAACCATAGGTTGCAAAAGGCTGTATAAGCCAAAGATTAATGCAAATGGAACCATAGATAACTTAAAAGCTAGATTGGTAGCAAAGGCGTATTCTAAAAAAGAAGGCATTGACTATGAAGAAACCTTTGCCCCTGTAGCTAAACTAAATATCATCAAAATGTTGATTTCTTTAGCTACTAAGAAACATTGGATGATTCACTAACTAGATGTAAAGTCTACATTTTTAAATGGAGAATTGAAAGAGGAGGTTTATTTCGAGCAACTTGAGGGGTTTGTCCAGAAAGGGAAAGAAAATTTAGTTTATAGATTAAAGAAAGCTCTTTATGGACTAAAGCAAGCACCCAGGTATTGGTATGAAAATATTGATGCATTTTTTCTGCAACTTGGCTACAACAGAAGTAAAAACGACCATAATCTGTATACCATGAAAGATGAAAAGGGGAGCATAGTATTGATTTCTTTGTATGTAGATGATTTAATTATTACAGGTGATGTTATTTCTCTAATCAAAGAAATCAAGCAACAAATGTCACATGTGTTCAAAATGAAAGACCTTGGTGAATTAAGATACTGTTTGTGTCTTGAGATCTAGAGAGATTCAAGACAAACTTTTCTGTCCCAGGGTAAGTATGTCAAAAGTCTACTGGAAAGATTCAGGATGGATCAATGTAAGCTTGCAACATACCACTATAGCAAAACATCAAAATGCAGAGTGAGGTTGGCTCTAAAGAGGCAGATGTGACACTTTATAGACAACTGGTTGGGAGCCTAATCTACCTAACCACAACTAGACCAGATTTGGCTTATGTAGTTAGTGTGCTAAGTCAATACATGTCCAAGCCACTTGAAAGTCATTAGAATGCAGCGAAATGTGTTTTGAGGTATCTATAAGGTAATGCATACTGTGGTATTATTTATATTGATTCCTCTGATGTTAGATTGACAGGATTTACAGATTGAGACTGGGCTAGAAATGTAGATGACTGCAGATCCATAATAGGCTATGCATTCAACATTGGATCCGGGGTGATTACATGGAGCAGTAAGAAACAAAACACATTTTCCTTGTCCTCAGTGGAAGCAGAGTATCATACCATGTGCGCGGCAACATGTGAAGCAGTTTGGTTGCAGAGACTTCTCTAGGATGTTGGGGAAGAGCAGAAAGATGCAACAACAATCAGATGTGGCAATCAAAGCTCAATCAAACTTGCTAATAATCTGGTGTTTCACAAGAACACTAAACACATTGATACACAATTACACTTTGTCAGAGAGAAAGTGCAATCAAAAGAAATCCATCTTGTATATTGTAATACATGTGATAATGTTGCAGACATTTTCACTAAGCCTCTTGGCAAGATTAAGTTTGAAATGTTTAGGGAGATGTTAGGCATACTTGTGAACCCCTTCTCCATTAAGGGGGAGTGTTAGAGATAATGAAGAATATCTTAGAATAGTGAGTTGGTTCACGAGACCTCAAGATAGGAATTAGTTTCTATTTCTTAGGTTATGGTTCTAACTTCCCTAAATCTATGATTGCTATATAATGTGTGATGTACATGGACAATGTAAAGCGTTTTGTACAGCTAGACTCTCCTGGTTCAAACTCTCTTTCGTAGAGCTAACCAGTGGGTTCTTTTTATTAATTCCAACATCACTTTTTAAAAAAATATCCATTTTTTTATACAAGCATGCTGCATATTAAATTTGTTTATATATTATTTTATTGGAGCTACCTAAATAATTTTATTTGGTAAAACTTAATATAGCTCCCAACTAGAGAAGTTGTAACTAGGATAATAAATAAAAACTAGAGAAGTTATAACTAAGTTAATAAAAAAAACTAGATATAAACCTGTGTAATATAAAATCTATTAAACTCTTTTTCTATTAAATTTTTAATATAATATTAGTTTAAAAGTATATTTTATAATATTAGTTTAAAAGTATATTAAAGTATGTTTAATTTACATGTATATTTTTGTTTTATCTATATATTATTTAAAATTATCAATTTTCTTTTATTAAACCAGGCTTCATATTAAATTTATTTATATATTATTTTATTGGAACTACCTAGATAAGTTTATTTGGCAAAACTTAATATAACTCCCGGCTAGAGAAGTTATAATTAGGTTAATAAATGATATATCCCTTTGGTATCTTAAATTGGTTATTAAAGTATCGCGTGTATCCGTTGTTACCACAGAAACATAAGGGTGAAGTAGGGATTAGTCTAACAAATAATACAATTATACAGTATAGAGTAGTGATTAGTCTAATAAATACTATAACTATGGAATTTAAGGGGAGTGGTGATTAGTTTAATAAAAAGATTTATTTAGAGAAACTTAAGATAGTTAAGTGATATAGGGTAGGAGTGATTTGCTTAAAATAATATATTTATGAAGTACTCATTTGTCTTATAAATAATATAATAATATATGTTGAGGTAGTAATAAAAAACTAATTTATATTTTTGAAATGTAATTAATATAATTATTTTTAATCGGGGTGTTGATAATTGGAATAAGAAAATTTACAATAACTACGAGATATAAGTAATGAATACTTTAATAAATTATATATTTATTTAGAATTTTAAAGCAGTTCTGAAAATACTAGTCATATTAGTTGGTAAATAAATAATATAGTTACTCTTTTAAATATAGCTATGGAGCACCAAAAGGTAGTGATTAACTTAATAAATATTCCATAAAATTAGATTAGGACGTTGAAGTAGTGATTGGCCTCATAAGTTATATATCACTTGAGAAACTGATCCGACTTATTAAATGAGATATATAGCTAACTTAAGGTAGCTAAGGAGGTACCCAATGTAGTGGTTGGACAAATAATTTATATGTTTACTTAGAAATTTAACTTATTAGTGCCAAGAGCCCCTATGTATTGAGGTAGCTATGGGGAAGTTCGACACTTTAAGGTTAGCCATAGAGGCACAGTCTCATATAAATGGATGAAAATATATTTGCATGTTATTTTTAAAGTTTTCTAAATGAAGTATTTAGCTAACACTTCAAGGTAGTTATGGGTAGTCCTTTAAGGAACCCCTGGGAATTTACAAGCATAGAATGATAAATTTATAAGAGTAGAAGAGAATGCTAGGTGCGTAATATAGGATTAACCATGTACACATATGTGAATCAAGGTTTGCTATTTCTTTTTGGGTCAAAAATGAGTAAGGTGAATTAACAAAATTCAAGGGTGTAATTGTTCAAATAATTTATTCCAACTCAATTGTAATTCTTATTTGTTAATTTGATGTGGGTTGATTCATAGATTGTTATGAAAAATATAAGCGGGAAAAAAATGATGGTTAAATGGTTACTAAGTCATCATTCACTCTTTTAAATGCTAAGATAAAATGAACTTCTAATCTTGGATATGTGTTATATTATTTGCAAGAATAACCCTATATGTTTTATGTTACATGGCGTAATAGGGGTGTCATAAGGGGGATGGAACCCCCTTTGATTGGGGGCTTTGCAGAGGGGAAGAATCCTCCTTGCATGGGGATTTGTGGGTAGTGCCATCCAAATTTTTTTAGCGATTTTTTGTGTCCATTTTTTACATTCTTTTCCACACAATTTTCACTTGTTTTTTTGTTTTATGGAATATGGTGGTTTATCCCATGGTTTTCTAATTTTAGTTAAGGAATTATGGTTGTATTCTAATCCAGGGTAAATAGATTGACAGTTTATGGATGTTGTTAGACATATAAATACATACATACATACATACATACATACAAACATACATAAATTGTATTGTAGTATTGTAAATACTATGTGGTTTTATAGGGTAAAATATCTTTGTTAATGTGTGTGTTTGTCATTGCATCTTTTATTTTTATTAAGAATATGCCTGCACAAATTATTTGTACAAGGTTATATCTATATATCTATATATATATATATATATATATATATATATATATATATATATATATATATATATATATATATATATATATATGGTGTTAGAGAAATTTTGGATTGAACAATATGTTTTTGTGGCCAAGGGGTTTTATTGGGTCTGAAGTACACCCTGTTATAGTGGAATATCTATCGAATCGATTCTTGTGGTGAAATGAAATGGAAAGTAGTTCAATACAGATCAAAAAATTCAATGGGTATAATTTTGAGCCATGAATCCTCAAAATGGATAATCTAGTGGTGGACAAAGATCAATGGATCATTGTGGATCTAGATATTACACCAACAATAATTTTAATAGAAAACTACATCATTGGATCGAAAGGAAAAGTGCATGATATGATCGTGTATCTTAGAGTTAATGTTATTAAATGTTTCAAGAGAATATACAATGAAGGCATTATGGAATAGGTTATGGATTTTATATAATTCTAAATACCAGGTGAAAAAATTGTTCATATAGAAAAAACTATATAACCTTAGGATGAAGGATGGAGACTCGGTGAAAGAGAATCTAAATGCTTTCAATAATACAATAAGTTAGTTATTATTTGTTGATATTAATATTTTAGTTGAATATAAGTGTATTGGTTTATTTTTTTCTTTACTAGATTCATGGGAGAGTTTAATTATTTCTATAGGTAATAATGCAACTACTTTAACTTTGGAAAATATAGTCCTATCCTTGTTATGAGAGGAGATGAAGTGAAAAAAAATGGAAATTCAGAACATAAATTCCTTGTCCATAAGAGGACATTATCATAATAGAAATAAAAATAATTCCTAAAGTGGGAGATCCAAATCTAGAGTAGGATCTAAATCTCCAAGCAAATCTATAAAGGTACGTTGGATATGTCGAAAATAAAGGCATTACAAGAAATACTATAGATCCAAAATTGTAGAGAAATGCAAAGGATATGATGATGCTACTTCTATAAAAGAAAAAACCTCCTCATATGAAGGGGATGTGTAATTGGCTTCTTCAAGTACACATGTAGATAATCATGCGTGAATCATTGAGTTAGGGGAATCCTTTCATATGACTTCTCTCAGGGACTGTTTTTCCAAGTATGAAAAATATGATGGTGATGTTTTCCTAAGATATGGCTTGAAAATTCAAGTTAAATATCATGGGTGAAAGGATTAAAATATTCCGTGGTGTTATGTGCATCCCACAATTGGCCACCAATTCGATTACTATGAGTAGGATGAGTGATGTAGGTGTACAAACAATGTTTGAAACATATACTTGTAGGATGGTTTGAGGAAGAATGAAATTTCTTAGGGGAGTTTGGATTGGAACTTTATAAAAGATAATGGGAAAAAATCTTAGTGATGGGTGCATAAATTCCATTGTTCATGATAGTGGAGCTAAATAAACAAAAAATCCTATAATGTGTGGAGAAAAGACTAGGCTGTGTTATAAAAAACTAGTTCATATCAGAGAGAAGGGCCTTGACATACTACATGGTAATGATATGGTTGAAGGAATATCTAGCTTATCTTTTCATTTTGATTTTTCTGAACATTTTTTATAAAGTTTTATTGAGTAATTTTATTAATTCCCTAAACAACTCCATGTGTCCTACAATAATTCTGTCTTGTCTTTAGTTCTCTAATAAGAGCATGTTTCTCCTACTACAAATCTACCATATATGTTCACCTCCTTCTACTTATATCAAGACTGGTTGTGTTTCTCTACATGAACAACAACACTCTAGTTGTGCATGGAAACTATATATTTTTATATCGAATTATCTTACTATTTATATTTTCTATTAATTAATTATCTTATGCATGTAGGCTTTATTTTTTCTTAACTAAATTTGGCTCTTGAATGCTAATTTTCAATCTTCTGAATCGATCAATTTTCAAATTTCGTAGTTCCTTGTCCTTCGACTCCTGGAGAATATGGCTAAGGGGTAGAACCATACACCTTAGACTAAAGGGAACTTAGCCCCAATAAAATTCCTATTCAATAGTTAAGAAGATGGAAAATTGATATAATAAGACTATGCATCAATTTCTATATGATATTCTTGTTGGCTACTCACAAGTTTATCATTATGTCTTGGGTCCCTTTCCCATTCATTAAGCCAACCTCTGACACAAATACCAATGTTTTTGCACGTCACTTACTACATCATTACTAACACCATCCTTCCATGTGGTGTCCCTAGGGTGGTTCCATGTGTCATGACACTACATTGCAACATGTCACTCGAAAATATGCCACTTGACCTCCCAAAAACACCAAATGTGGGTGACACATGTTACCATTTTGTATGGCCATGTGTCCATTTCCATTTTGTCGTCTGAACCAGCTACCATGACACTTCCATGTGGTGGCATGCATGTTTCCATGTCATATTCTACATAGGGTTAAATTTGAGTGTTAAAGATAATGAATGTAGAAAGAAATATGTTGATATCGATTGTCAGATTAAATCGTTTGTAGCCATGAGATCACATCGTGCACTAGACGATGCATTAACCTCCTTGATTATTGGAATTTAATACCTAATCTAAGTCTTTGAGTCAAATCAATCTTAGTTATCTGATCCATCACGTGCTATACTATTGATTAACCTTCATGCAAGTTATATTTTAATGCTAAATCTAGGTCATTGATCTAGAATTCTCTCTATGGTTGGATTCACCATGTGGCTAACTAAATGATAGCATGTTCATATATTTTCTACTTGATGTGGATCAAGACCGTCAATATTCCCCATGGATAGGGATCTTGACTTGTGATCTAATAATTAGTATCTATGCCATTCATACTATGCTTACTAGGGCAAACATTAACCTAAAATTTCTCTTCACTCCGTTGGAGTTAGGTCAAGTGCCATATACCATTGGAAATGTGTTGGATAGGACTATCCAATTAATCATGTATTTTTCTCACTAGAGCTAAGGGAATGAAACCCAAATGTCTTCAAAGACAATATGTAAAAATGATAACATATTTAACATGCTCAACAATATCATTGCAACAACCTCCCTCTGAATCTTGACATTTCTTAACATCAACGACTAACCTTTGACATCAATGAAAACAATTTTCTTAATAATATCCCCCTTTGGAATTGATGGTAGCACCACCAAACATTGCAGGTTATCAATGGAAATAGTACCACTTAGAAACTCTTAGCAACAATATCCCCTATCAAAATGTGAAGTTTCTAACTCTCCATTGTTTTCTTACTTCTCCCCCTTTGCTTCTGAGGTACCAATGGATGAGATCTCTCTCCCTTTCTCACTACTCTATTTATAAGAACGTTTTCCATTATATGCATTACCAATGTTTTCTTTCTTATCCCCTTTCCCATCACTGGTAAAGGTTAATGGCTACAAGAACTATACATTCTAAGCCAACGCTTTATCAAATCACCCCCTTGATCATGCTCCTCTTGAACAAGCTTTAGGAATTACCATGGGGTATAACAAGGCACTAATATAAAGTGGTACCAATTGAGAAAAAGTAGAGGTACTTAGGAACTGAGAAAAATGTGCATTTGATATTGGAGTGTAATATAGTTTGCTTCCCCTAAAATCGAGCTTCTCCCACTAATCTAAGTCTTCTACTAAGATACCATTTAACTGAAGAATCATATGCTTCCCTAGAAAAATTCATATTGCTGAAACATGAAACTCCCCTAGACATGATACAAAGCACTAAGAAGCTTTTCATTTCAATTTTCTTCTCCTGAAACTTGCTCTCTAAATTTTTCCACATGCTAAGTAGCTTCAAGTCCCCATATTGACTAAATTATTGTGCTAAAGGAGATATCACTCTGAGACGCTATTTGAGGTACTCAAATTGTAACATACCCACTTTCCCACTCATTTTTTCTCAGTTGGATATATATTTAAAAAAAAAAAACATTTAGAAATTTTCCCTCTTACGAGGACATTTAGCACAATGGTTATATATTAGTTTATTCTAAATCATGTTGTCTTCTAATTAGCATTATATTTCACCATTCCAACATGAGGGCGTATGATATAACTTCTTGTGGTATAACCATTCCAAATTTCTCTTGAACTTGTTTTGCATAGTCAATTTGTAGATCTTTTAAGCAATAAGATTGTGTCTTCATAATCATCCTTTCCTTATAAAGTAGCAATGTATTAGTAGTATCCTTTTAATTCAACCTATCTTGAAATAGGAACATATTATAAAGGTGTTACTAATTTAATGTACAATATTCTTAGACAATATCCTGGTGCTTCTCTTAAACAAATTATCTATTTTGTATATTGCAGGTTAGGTTGTTAAATTCCAAAAATTTAGCTAATGGTGATATTTCATTTCAATTCATTATTTTAATGCGACTTTGGTTGTCTTACATAACATTAGATTCAAAGGAAATTAATAATTTATCATTATTTCCCTTTCGATTTTCCTTTTAATTATATCCTACATATTATTATAAATATGATATATCAAAATAGTTTCACACATCCAACTTCTAACCTTCTACGTGTATATATAAGGTTTACTCCCTATAAGGAGGTGTCACTGATTGGAATTTATTTCACAATGAATTAGTAGTTTTACCATATAACTCTTCACACCTTTGCAATATTATTACTTACCCATTTTATTCAACACATGATAGACTTAGCTTTCAATAATAATGGTTTTCCATATATCTTGTAACATAATTTTGATATTAACCGTTGTAGAATATACATATTTGATTTCAAGGTGGCTCTTGGCCCACAAAATACACTTGTCACTGTGTTTAATCGTCATCTGACAATGACCCCATGTGATCTCACATTGATCCTTGGGCTATGGCTCCAATTGCCACACTAAATTTGTATCTATGTGAGTTTCTACCCCAATCTCTTCAATACTATGGTGCTACCACTTCACTTTATCTTGTGAAATGGCTCAGTTATAGAGTAAAACATACTCTTATGTTCATTTCATGATCATTCCCTAATATGTTTTCTTACATGCTAAACAGGTGCTTCCTATTTTCTATCATGCATTCTACCAAAGGATCATCCATCTTCACCCAAAAAAAGTTATCCATATGCACCCAACAAGGTCAATAGCATTAGTATAAAATTACATCATATGATAGGTCATTTGGTACATTTATTTATAGCTACGACAGTGACATGGGCATCATTTAATGTGAAATTAAAAACATGGAATTTCAAATTTCCTTTCATATCACTTACACAGAGGTAATATTAATCAAAGGAATACATTCAATATTATGTCTTATGTTTTTGTTTTGATATCATTGAATCAAATATGCATATGTCATGTATATTTAAGTGTAGAACAACCTACTATATTGGCCACTTCCATGGCTTTTATATTATTATGAATTTCGTTCTGGAGTGGAATTAGTTGATTCCATCCTAATTGTTTTCCACTTGTTTCCAACCTTTCCATATTACCACAAAAGTATGAGGAAACAAGAATAAGGAATTCACAATACCAACATAGATAATTAAAGGGATATTTCTTGTTAGACAATTATATATTACGGAGCAATGGAACACATAAAATATTGCAGAAATATAAACACAGAAAACGCACAAAACAAGAGAGACACAGATATACGTGGTTCATCCAGTTTGGGCTATGTCCACCCCGAACAGCCAGTCCTTCCTTTCTATTATCCAGCAAAATGAAGAGATACAACCTAGAGCAAAACCGCTGTAATATCCTCTGTTTTCTCTCACAGTCTCACCTCTATGTTTCTCGCTCACCGAATACACATCTATATATCACAGCCTCAAATACAATGCCCTCATATAAAGAGAGGGGTTGCCTTCTAGGGCAAAAAACCCTAAACTAAACATAAGTTCTACTGTCAGATCATCCGCCTAATGAACGGCCCAGATTGACTAGAAAATACTATACTTTTACAAGGCAATTTTACAGCTGTTTTTAGCTTCGGGGGCGCTGCCCCCTGGACCCCCATGGCAGTGATTATTTTACGGGCGGCGTTTCCGCCCCATTTTGAACTGGGGTCCAATATGCTGGTACTATAGAAGATAATCAGGCTCCACACCCAACAATCTCCCACTTGGAGACTGATTGTAGCAACTCCACCGCTGCTCCATTTGCTGGACAATGACTCCTCTTTGGACCTGGCTGTTTCTCATCTTCATCGTCATCCTTGAAGACCAACTGAAACTGAGCATATTCTCAGTTTCTCCCTCGTTACAACTTTTGTTAGCATATCTGCAGGGTTCTGGCTAGTGTGTATCTTTTCCAGCTTCAACTCTCCATCTTCCAACACTGATTGTATGAAATGGTACTTGAGTGTATGTGTTTTGTCCTGGAATGAAATGCTGAGTTCTTTGCAAGATGAATGGCACTTTGACTATCACTGTATAACGTGCCCATATCATGCTCCTTACCCAATTCACCCATAAACCTTTGTAACCAAATCATTTCTTTACTAGCCTCTGTAGCAGCAACATACTCTGCTTCTGTTGTTGAAAGTGCAACAACACTTTGGATTTTTGAAACCCAACTGACTGTTTTCCTCCGATAGTAAATACATATCCTGTAGTGCTCCTCCTATTATCTCTGTCACCTGCCATATCTGCATCAACATATCCTTGTAGGGATATGTTTGAACCACCAAAGCATAATGCCTGATTTGTGGTACCTCTCAAATATCTGAGAATCCATTTCACTGCCATCCAATGTTCCTTTCCTGGATTGTTCATGTACCTGCTTACAACTCCCACTGCATGTGCAATATCAGGCCTTGTGCAGACCATTGCATACATTAAACTTCCAACTGCTGATGCATATGGAACTTTAGACATATAATCCATGTCTTCTTGGGTCTTTGGGCACATTTCTTTGCTAAGTTTGAAATGGCTAGCAAAAGGTGTACTAACTGGTTTTTCATTTTGCATGTTAAATCTTTTCAACACCTTTTGTATGTACTCATTCTGAGACAATGTTAATTTTCTATTTTTCCTATCTCTAGTTATTCTCATACCAAGGATTTGTTTTGCAGCACCCAAATCCTTCATTGCAAATGAATTTGCCAATTTTCTTTTGAGCACATTTATTTCGTGCATGTTAGATCCTGCAACAAGCATGTCATCTACATACAATAACAATATAATATAGCTGCCATCATTTTGCTTTTTCAGATAAACACAATGATCAGAGTGACATCTAGTATAACCTTGTTCAGACATAAACTTGTCAAATTTTAGATACCACTACCTTGGAGCCTGTTTTAAACCATACAAGCTCTTCTTCAACCTGCACACAGGTTTCTCCTTCCCTTTCACCTCATATCCTTGTGGCTGCTGCTGCATATATATATCTTCCTCCAAATCCCATGGAGAAAGGCTGTCTTTACATCTAACTGCTCAAGATGCAAATCTTCAGCTGCTACAAGACTTAAAATAGTTCTGATTGAAGTCATTTTAACAACAGGAGAAACTATTTCATCAAAATCAATACCTTTCTTCTGTGAAAACCCCTTCACCACAAGTCTAGCTTTGTACCTTTGCTTTCCTCCATCTTCTTCCTTCAGCCTGTAAACCCATTTATTCTTCAATGTAGTTTTTCCTGCAGGCAACCTGACTAAATCCCAAGTCTGGTTATGCATTAAGGAGTCCATCTCTTCTTCCATGGCTACCTCCCACTTCTTCTTGCTTTCAACCTGCATTGCTTCTTCATAACATTCAGGTTCACCAAAATCAGTCAACAATAAATAATATAATGAAGGAGAGTATCGTTCAGGAGGTCTACTTGTCCTGGTAGATCTTCTAACACCACTTTCAGGTGTTTGGGGTGCCTGTTGTTGTTGTGATGGTTGCTGATGTTGTGGTTGTTGATTATTATTATTTTCAGGCACCTTTACTTTTTCAGTAATTTCATCAAGAACTGCGTATTCCTTGTTTTCTTTTTCTTGTTTCTTTTCCTGCAACTGATTCTTATACAAGACCTTTTCATTGAATATTACATCTCTGCTCCTAATGATTTTGTGATTTTCATAATCATATAAGCGATAACCAAAATCATTAACACCATATCCAATAAAGGTACATTTCTTTGACTTTGCCTCAAGCTTTGTTCTATTTTCTTTATCAATATGGACAAAGGCCTCACAACCAAAAGGTTTTAAAATAGAGTAGTTTACCTTTTTCCCTGTCCATGCTTCCTCTGGAACACCACCATCCAAGGAACTTGAAGGTCCTCTGTTTATTAAATAAACAACAGTATCTACAACATCTGCCCAAAACTGTAAAGGCAATCCTGCATGCAATCTCATGCACCTTGCACGCACGCTCCATGATTGTTCTGTTCATCCTTTCTGACACACCATTTTCTTGTGGTGTTCTTGGAACTGTCTTCTCTCTGCGAATTCCATGCTCTGAACAGTACCTATCAAACTCTTTGCTGCAATATTCACCTCCATTGTCTGATCTAAGACACTTCAATTTCTTTCCTGTCTCAATCTCAACCAAAGCTTTCCATTTCTTGAAAGTATCAAATACATCAGATTTATTCTTAATACAATAAATCCAAGTTTTTCTAGTTGCATCATCAATAAAGGTAACATAATAACGAGAGCCACCGAGAGATGATACCTGAGCAGGTCCCCATACGTCTGTATGCACAAGCTCTAATTTTTCGTTCTTCTTTTCTTTCCCAACTCTGAGAAATCTGACTCTCTTCTGTTTTCCATAAATTTAGTTCTCACAGAAATCCAAATCAACATTCTTCAAACCTGGCAACAAATTCCTTGAGTGAAGAATCTTCATCCCTTTTTCACTCATGTGTCCGAGCCTATGATGCCATAATGCTGCATCTGCTCCTTTGGAAGTCAAAGCATTAACAGAGTTAGAAATACCATTGCATAAATACAATGTACCAACCTTTTCACCTTTTGCTATTACCAGGGCTCCTTTTGTGACCTTCCAAGATTTATCTGTGAAAGTTGTCACACAACCTTCACTGCCTAACTGCCCTGTTGAAATCAGATTTTTCTTTAGATCTGGAACATGCCTTACCTCCTTTAGTAGCCATTGGTTTCCATTCTGCTGTTTCACAAGAACCTTACCCATTCCAACATTTTTACAGGGTTTGTCATCACCCAGACGAACTTGTCCAAAATCTCCTTGAACATAGTCATAAAAGTATTTCTTTTTAGGTGTGGCATGGAATGAGGCCCCTGAATCTACCACCCAGGAATCAGTAATATTTTCGAAAGAAAGAATCAAAGCATCTTGTAACACCTCACCTGTCACATTTGCTTCATGATTGTTTTCTTGTTGTGCATCTCCTTCTTTTCCCTTCCGAGATCTACAATCTTTCTTTAGGTGTCCTTTCTTTCCACATTTCCAGCACACTATCCCCGATCTGGACTTGGATCTGCCTTTCCTTGATTTACTGCGATATCCTGAGCTCTTTCCTCTTTCCATTTTTCTTCCTCTAGACTCTGCACTCAAAGCATTTCCCGATGTCTCACCGGAGCTTTTCCGTCGCATTTCCTCGCTAAGGATAGCACCGACAACATCATCAAACTTTAAAGTACTAGATCCAGAAACGGAGTTACTAATGGCCATTACCAAACCATTCCAACTTTCTGGTAATGAGCACAAGAATAACAGAGCTCTAACTTCATCATCAAAGTTTACCCCTACAGAACTTAACTGACTTGTAACTGTATTAAAATCATTTAAATGGTTTGCAACAGATCCACCTTCCGACATATTCATATTAAATAACCGTTTCATAAGAAATACCTTGTTTGAGGCCGAGGGTTTTTCATATAGTTTCGATAACGTCTGCATCAAACCCTCTGTCGTGGTTTCCTTCGAAATGTTGAAGGCGACTGATGCAACAAGGCACAACCGTATTGTTCCGAGTGCCTTTCTATCGAGAAGGTTCCATTCTTCGTCTTTCATACCCGTCGGCATCTTTGTTTTTCCGCCAATGGTAGGTATAGATCTTTCTGATACAGATAATCTTCCATCTGCATCTTCCACAGCGAGAAGTTTTGGCCGTTAAATTTCTCGACCCTAAACTTACCATCTTCTGCCATTGCTCCCACTCGAACAGGGAACCCTTCTTTCCTGCGAGTTTATCAGCCAAATAGACCTTTGGCTCTGATACTAGTTGTTAGACAATTATATATTACGGAGCAATGGAACACATAAAATATTGCAGAAATATAAACACAGAAAACGCACAAAACAAGAGAGACACAGATATACGTGGTTCACCCAGTTTGGGCTACGTCCACCCCGAACAGCCAGTGCTTCCTTTCTATTATCCAGCAAAATGAAGAGATACAACCTACAACAAAACCGCTGTAATATCCTCTGTTTTCTCTCACAGTCTCACCTCTATGTTTCTCGCTCACCGAATACACATCTATATATCACAACCTCAAATACAATGCCCTCATATAAAGAGAGGGGTTGCCTTCTGGGGCAAAAAACCCTAAACTAAACATAAGTTCTACCGTCAGATCATCCGCCTAATGAACGGCCCAGATTGACTAGAAAATACTATACTTTTACAAGGCAATTTTACAGTTGTTTTTAGCTTCGGGGGTGCTGCCCCGAAACCCCCCACCAGGGGGGGGGGCACCCAAAAGTCGCTGCCGCCCCCCCCCCTGGATCCCCCACGGCAGCGATTATTTTACGGGCGGCGTTGCCGCCCCATTTTGAACTGGGGTCCAATATGCCGGTACTATAGAAGATAATCAGGCTCCACACCCAACAATCTCCCATACTCCAATTTCATGGTCAAAACAACAAAATGTACTTCATAGATGCACAACACTTCTTTTCATTTGACTTAATCCCTTGAGCTTTAGTTTTTTTATTTTATTTTATTTATTTATTTTATATGATATTTCTTCACAATTTGGCCTACCCTGTAGGTTATTTATGAAGATTATGAATATCTTACCTCTATATAAAGCCATGGAGTATTTTCTTTTGCATTTTATATGCACGAGTGTCTTAACACTCATCAGGTTTGTCTAATTATTTTCATCATTTATGGACATTTTCACATGCCAACGTGTATATATGTTAAGACAATACAAAAATTAGAAAAATTTAAGTTTAGGGTTTTTCCTACATAGAAAGGTATAAAAAATATCCATCTTACTCTGTTAGGGCACTCCAAGAACAACATTCCTAGTTTGTCTAGGGAAATCATTATAACCAACAAATTTTATGCGCATTATTGGTCCAATAAAAATCTAATTTGTGAAGTTTCTCATGAAACAACAATTATTGATCTCTAATCCCATAAAATTTTGAGACCATTTCATTCTTAATATTGATGTCAATCCAGGATTTCCTAGCACCTTTTAGGACCTATTTCAATTCTGCCTAAGGAATTACATGTTTTCACTCTTGATTTTAGCTTTGGTCCATTTTACTCCTATCCCTTTTTTATACATCTCATAGTGTCTGCATCTTTTTTGCACTATCTCTAAGTGCCTTCATGTTCTTCTCATTTCTTGGGCCATTAAAATGTCACTATTACTATTATTTTCATCTTGATAGTCTCTAATTATTCTATCTGCTTTGTTATTTTCGTGATTGATTTTTCCTATCATAATTTATAGTGATATTCTATTCTATCTTGTGCTTTTATCACATACTTAGAAAGTCCTTCACATATGTGACTTTTCTATTTTCCTCAAGTATCCTTTTTCAAACCAATCTCTTGGTTACTATTTCTTTACCCATATATGTGAGGACAATTTCATCCTTCTAGTTTACCATTGGAGAATTTATTTCCATTTTTGGGGCCATTGCAATTACCTCTTCAAGTGTATATGATTTTTTGTATTTTTTTTTCATTCACCACCCTTCTTACTCCCATTATTAAGGGTAGTCATACATCTAAAATTAAAACTTCTAGTTCGTAAGGGAATCAATTCCTGAAAGTTATGTTGTTAGCATTTATTTTCTTGATAGAAATGTTTCATTTGAGATAATATTAATATTAATTATGCTAAAAAGGACTCCTTTTTTAGTATCTGTTGTATTATGCTACATATTATTGTCATTCTATTGGTGTTTATATACCTTATAACATATTATGTTTTATGTATGCATTGCTTGCTCATAGTTCCTACTGTCAAAACCTTTCATCTATATATATATATATATATATATATATATCTGTCCATTTGAATCTTACATGTATATGTGCCCAACTTAGTTTGAAAACAAATTGTTCATAATAACACTTTGTATTCTTGATTCAATATTTAAGTTCTTACATTATTACTATATTCTTCATTCATAATGTAAGTTATTGTACCACTTTACATCGACTTACTAGCATATAAGGCTTACACAAGCCTTTTGTAATGAGATGGTTTCTTAAGTTTCCCTTCCATTGTATCTCTTTCTCAAATACAGAAGTAGTACATATCATGATTATGTGTAAGCATGCATCTTAATTCTCATATAATTATAAATATGTACTTAGTTATTTGGATTCCTTTTGACATTCCTTTTGTCATTATGTGTTTAATTCTATCCTTAAGAAATTAAACACATTTTTTAACTTATTGATTTTATTATCAGAGTATTACCTTCCTTCTTAGATATGCTAAATATTAATTACTTCATATAGTCTATAACAAATCTCTCTTTAATATCTATTCTATTATTACTCTTTTGATACTGCATTTTCCTTTCTATAATCCATATTTTTAGGTTCATTGCCAAGTAAGTAATGAAAAAATATTGGTATTTATGCTTGTTTTATTGTACTTAATAAGTATTTATTCTAAGCAGGTTCTACATCTTTTACAATAGTCTTTGTTACTAGACTTATGTCACTAGTTGCTTCACTACCCTGTATTATGCAAGACTTACTAGTGTAACATTCGTGTCTATTTATTTTTTATTTTTACACTTGTACATAAACTTCTTGTTATAACGAAAATATATAGATCTATTTTTTTATTTTTTTTTCATTCAAGGTAATATATACCTCACATATTTTTCTACGTAATTTTTACTGCTGATCACTCATGTGTTTCTTCCTTCATCTCTCTATACCCCAACCGATTAATTGTTAACATCATTCCTTTGTATAGGTTGTGGATTTGGCATATAAGAGATCATTTTTCTCTGATGAGTTCTTTATATATGACAATAACTTATCAAATATCATAACGATTTTGTTATTCATTCAGTAGTATGTTACCACTAATTTATATTTCCTTCCTTGAACTTCATTCACGACCATTATTGAATGTTCTTTTTACTATAGTTACATATAGAACCAAACTCTTCAATTATTGTACTACTCGGTAGGTTCTAGTTTTTCAATTCATTTACTCCTTCATACAATTATAATGTAGGGGGTGATCCTTCATCTTATATTTTCACTTAGGTATGATCTAAAAATTCTAATTTATGTCTTACAGTTGTGGGTTGGCCCATAGGCCCTAATATTGAGCCTACAACTCTGATACCATATGTAACATACTTAGTTTGCCACTCATTTTTGTTTCTCACTTGGATATATATAATAAAAAAATTTTAGAAAATTTCCCTCTTACCAAGACATTTAGCACAATGGCTATATATTATTCTATTGTAAATAATTTTCTCTTGTAATTAACATTATATTTCACCATTCCAGCATGAGGGCATATGATATAATTGCTTGTGGTATAACCATTCCAAATTTCTCTAGCACTTCTTTTAAATAGTCAATTTGTATATCTTTTAAGCAATAAGATTGTGTCTTCATAATCATCTTTTACTTATAAAGTAGCAACATATTAGTTTCATCCTTTTAATTCAAATTATTTTGTAATAGGAACATATTATAAAGGTATTACTTTGCTATACAATATTCTTGTACAATATCCTTCCTTTTTTGTTAAACAACTTATCTCTTTTGTATTATGTAGATTAGGTGATTAGATTGCAGAACTTTAGCTAATGCTAATCCTTCACTTCAATACATTATCCAAATGCTACTTTGGTTGTTTTACTTAGCATTAATTTCGAAGGAAATTAATAATTTATCATTAGTCCCCTTTTCGTTTTATTTTTAATTATATCCTACATATTATTATAAATTTTATATATCAAAATAGCTTCATACATCCAACTTCTAACCTTCTATGTGTATATATATGGTTTAGTCCCTATAAGGAGGTGTCACCCATTGGAGTTTCTTTCACGATGAATTAATAATGTTATCATATAACACTTCACACCTTTGGCTATAATATTATTACTTAACTATTGTGTTCAACACATCATATGCTTATATTTCAATATTAATGGCTTTCCTTATATCTTGTAACATAATTTCGATGTTAACCATTGTGGAATATATGTATTTAGTTATAAGGTGTCCCTTAGCCCACACAATGCACTTGGCACTGTGTGGAATTGCCACCTGATAGTGTCCCCATGGGATATCACATGGATCTTTAGGCTATGGCTCATATTTCCACTCTAAATTTGTATCTACAGTGAGTTATATATGCATCCATAAAGAATAGCTCACGTCAACCATGACTCGTGTCTTCACATGGTAGTTCTGTCCTAAGCACTATGGACGATCCAAATGCAGAATTGTGATTGGACTTGTATACCAAGTTAGGGTTATAGAAAAGGTAGAAAACCCTAAGGTAGAGTTAATTCAAGGATTTAGCTTTTTGGACTCGGGAGAAAAGTGCCTCTTATTTTTTCTATCGTTACTAGAATCTTCTTGACAACATTAACTCATTATACATGGGCTAGATTTATGTTTGTATGCAAAGGAAACTTTCCATTTTTCAATACCAAAATGGTTAGTAATTTCATGGAAATTTCTAACATTTCTTGTTATAATGTAAAACCTTTTTATTCTTTCACAGTGTTATTTACTTAGCTCTGTGACTTTTCTAAATAGTTTTTTTTTTCTCAGGTACACTCAGGCCTTATAATTTTAATTATTCAATCCATTTTGGTGAGGAGGGCTGCATGATAACTTCTTCATTCATTTTTATTTATAGTCTTATTTCCTATAAAGGTTGTATTCTTTGAGATTTGTGCCTTTTATAATTCTTCTCTTTTGTTTTGCATTGCATCTAGGAACTGGTGTGACCATAAATTGCTTCGACCTATCCAAGGATTTGGAGTTTTACTGATCTATAGGGCATGTAATTAATTTTTCATTACTATCCTGCAGTTTAAACTCTAGTTTTGGAAATTTGGATTTTGTTCTTCATGCCTAACTATGAATGTTCGATTGTTCTGCGAAGTCTTTGCCAATGGCATGTATTTTTCATTATTTTGGTAGTGAAGGATTAGCCTGGCCATACACTATACTTATTCTAGCGCTCGTTGCTCCCACCAAATTTTATAGTTGTTTGCTTCTATTTGATATTCTTCCACTAAGTTCTTGCAATTATATATTATTATTATTATTATTAGTATTTATTTATTTTATTTTATTTTATTTATTTTTAAGGTTAAAAATGTTGGAGGCATGGGACTACTCAGGAAACTTCTTCTATTTTTCAAGTCGTATCCACATGGTCTTTTCTTTCTTTCGTTGTTTGTTCTATGAAACTTATGGTTATCATTGAAATTCTCCATATTCTCTTTATTTTTGACATGTAAGTTGATGACAAAATGGTTTTTCATCATTCACTTTATTTTCTCTTGCATTTCTCCTCAAATATTTGGGATTGAATCAAGTACTTATTTTCAATGCCAGGCCAACCGTCCTCCATTTGTGCCTTGTTTCTCTTCTTGAAAATTTTCGGCAACATATGATGTCAAAGTCTATATCGTGTTCTTTCAAATGAATTATTTTACTTTTCTTTGTATCATAAGAATTTGGCATATCAACCTTGTTGATCCTTTTTAATATTATTGGGCTCAACACTTATTATATGTCATATAACATAGTTTAGAATTTTCTATCGAAACTTGAACATAGAAATTTATTTTGCTTCCAATGAAAATGAAATGGAGGGTTCATGATAATTACCTAGTACTTCATATAATATCAAATATTTTTTTCGATATTAATTTTCCATTAAACATTATTTTCTTCTTTAAGTTATGTTTACATTTTCATAATGCTAGCTTAATCATTTTTGTCTAGAAATCCTCATTTATCGTATATTATGAAAATATCAAAATAGATATTAGTATAGGTCTCATGACCCTCCTAATTTAGAATATATATAGAGCAATAATTTCCTCTTGTATGCATTAAACACATCCATAAACCCTTATCTACTTAATTTATATTCTAAAATGGTTTTCTTGTTTATTTTGAATTGAATGTCTCATTTACTACCTTTTGTTAAATAATTTTCTCTCCATGTCTTCCCAACTCAGATTATGGAAACTCAGATTATGGAAATCTCCCACTGTACTTAATGATTTATTTTACATAGATTCTTATTTCTCAAAACTCCAATACCTTGAATTTATCTCTACTAGTTAACAAATAAAAGTAGCTTGTTTCATACATTCAATTACAAAACGAAAATTGTTTATTAATATTTGTTGCTTACCTCTTAAATACTATACATTCCTCACCTTATGCATGTGTTTCATTTAACTTTAATGTGTAAAAGTATATAGGTACTATTCCACTATATAAATTCTTGTACCAAATTCTTCTTTAGTAATCCATTCATAATTAATTATTCATATTAATTATGACCCATTTTCCTTAATACTAAAATTTATCTAATAAATACATATATAAATCTCAACATGCTAATATATTAGCATATAAATAACTAAAAATTAGGATAGTGAAATAAACTATATGATCCTACAAAATAGTTAGAGGTTCTTCCACTATTAGTCTCATCCAAAATAGAGTACACGTTTATACAATATTAAGTTAAAAAGAAAATCATCTATTATATCCATGCATAACATATATCTTATTAAATTTA